>OX579636.1:43093584-44573328 GCA_951230915.1 Antitrichia curtipendula
ATAGGTGATCAAAAGAAAAACATATAGTTTTTCAAGGTGATTGCAAGAAAGATTGGTACTATTTTCCATCACAAATGGAGTGTCAAAGTTGCTATTGGCCATAACTTTTGGAAAATGAAGCCAATATACTTAAAATTTTTACTAAAGATGGCTAACTTGGAAGTTAAGAAATTCCTTATTTTTCAAATTTTTTGAAAAAACATTCTATAATTAAAGTTTAATCAAGCTACTTTGTCACACTTGTACTTTAGGGGTTTTAGTATTGGGGAGTACCCAAAAGGAATGGTCTAGAGCTAAAACTTTGAGGTCTATTTTCATAACAGGGGACATGAGCCTATCAAAGGAAATCTAAAAATATATTATTTTATAGCCTCCATATTTGTACAAATAGGGTTTCCTTGTGCATACACTTCTAAACATTGAAGATGGTTTTGACTTCCATTTTTTGGTGAAATGTGATTACTATCAAGTCTTTACAAATGGACAATTTTTAGTTATTTTTGTGTTTGTAATTTTATAATTATTATTAATTTATACCTAGTTGTATCTATTTTTTGTGACAAATTTTTTTTCTTCAAATAGTACTTTTTTAGCACTTGCAAGTAGTCATCGGTACCTGTAGCTGTCGATTTTTTAGATCAATGGCTGAGATTGTTCTATTTTGTAGAACTTGTAGTACTAATAGTATTGAGCATATAAACTACAATTTTGGCAAACTATCTAGTATCCACTGAGTCAAATACCAACGCCATTTATCCATCTATACACATAGAGTCAAATATGAATGCCATTTCATGAGTCAAATACCAACGCCATATATCCATCTATACACATTGAGTCAAATACAAATGCCATTTCATAATTCAGTAAAGAGGTTGTTTTATTGACATTTGTAGGAATGGAGAGTGGAGACAACATTCATATGTTGAAACTTTAACTGTCCAACATAAATCCTCAAAGGGTATGGGATAATTTGAAGATGAGAGCTTGACCAGTCATTGTCAAAATGTAAACATTATGTTTGAAATAGAATTTTAAATCTCACTTAGGAATAGTAGAATAATTTTTCTCAAACAACTTTGAAATGAGATACATTAAAAATCAAGCTAACTTTCATCTCCAAAAATTTGTTTGAGATTTTCAGCATCCAATCAAAAGTTATAGACCAAATTCAAAGAAGAGTTTTGAAAATGTCAAAGAAATTGTCCCTTCCAACCCCTCTTTGAAATTTGTCCATAACTTTTGATTGGAGGCTCAAAATCTCAAATGAATTTTTGGATATAAAATTTAACTTCATTATCAACTTTTTTTAGTTCAAAGATATTTTTCTATATTTAAATGAGGTCAAATTTTCTACTTCAAATACAATTTCTGCTTTTGACTTAACTATGAGCAGCTCAAGAAGTCCTACTAATTCTAATTTAATTCTAATTTACATACATCACATAGATTGTTTCACCTCCTTCTACCCCATAAGGAGCTTGATTTCACAGTTGAAAACACAAATCATGAATGACTTAGGAAGCCAAGTGAGGTAATTTAATTGGTGAATTAATTTTTCTTAATAAATTCTTAATAAACTAATTTCTTTCTTTGAATATTTATTTAAAAGCGTAGAAGCTTATTTTGCTATCGACCCAATCAATACGTAACTAAAGTAGGGGTCTGTGAAAGCAATCTGTCTCTAAAAGCGACCTCTAACACAGAGGTACATTTTACTTTCTTCAATGTACCAACCTTGTACATATCAGGAGGGGGTCGCTTTTAGAAACCACTGTGTTTCAACTTCAAAATTTTGTAACTAATTCCACGAAGGTCCAAAAAATATGAAATGACTTATATTAGATGCCAATTCCATTTTTCTTCCTACTAAAATTTACTGAAAATTGTTTCAAGGAGTTTAGCTTCCCTGAAAATGCAATCAGCCCTTAAAGAGTTGCTTTAACAGCCTCCTACCTTACGACCCAAGCAACTCCATTGAAGATGTTTCGCAATTAATTGGGAGGGACTTGATTCCAACGTACCACTCATATGTCATAACTCTCACGTCAAATTCTTTTGTCAAACTGGTGAAAATTCGCGACGATGGCACAGACTGTTCCAGACGTCTGGGAACAAAATCTAGGAACAGTGAGTCCTAGATTTTATTGAGCTTTGTGCAGCACCATCATTGCACAATTAATGCAATGTTGGCGCTCGGCATCACGGCAATCTAACAAAATGGATGTTCGAAATTTACAGTTGACAGATCGATCGGAGCTTGCATCGTCGATCTAAGTACTGGATAGTACTGTATTGTCACAAGCATTGGCACCATTCCTTTCTTATATGGGCATCCTCGCAGCTTCTCGTCGGGGGTACCTCCTGATGCAACAAATCCAAGCTGAACTGCAGCAAGCGATGGTGCGCAGCTGGATCCACCCACTTGCGCCTCTCCTCCTCGCTCAACCCCGCCATCCTCACTGCCTGCAGCGTTTTGTAGATGTCCAACCCTGTCACCACCCGCTGCTGGTTCACCGTCAAAGTTTCATGCCTGCGATGCAGATCGGTGAACCACGGCGGCAGCATCATGGCCCAGAACGGGTTCTTGTGCTCCACGGCGCCGTTCTGCGCGACGCCGAAGTTCAGTCCCATGTGAAGGCCGTGATCAGCCGCAATGATCACCGCCGTGTTGTTCCACTCGGAGAATTTAGCGATAAAAGCAGCCAGCCCGTCGTCCAAGTTGCGCAGCACTTCGGTGGTGCCTTCGTGGCCTTCCAGAAACCAGGCTAACGAGAATCGGGGAGTTTCCGGATAGGCGGTTTTGAAGGTTTCCAGGTACCGAAGCTCATGCTCGTGCACTTGCTCGCCTTTCAAGCAGCGCGCGGTGATCGAGTACGGCCCCTTGAAGTTCCCGAACGGATTGGCGTCCTCTGCGAAGAAATCCGAGTGGCAGAAGGGTGCCAGAAGCTCGTGGTCGAAGCTGGAGGACTTGTGTCCTGACTGGCGGTTCATGTAAGCTGCCGCTAAGTCCTGGCATGTGCCCGCCGTGAAGAGCGTCGCGTACCCCGAGTGCCGGTAATCCTCCCACACGGAAGGGAGGATTTGCTCCTTCGCCTGGATGGTGCCCTGGAACATGGCCCGCGCGTTCGGTTCCGTGCAAAACGCTAGCACGTTGTAGCGGAAGAACTGGTAGAGGCGCGTGACGCCGCGAGCGTCGGCAGCCTCGAGAGCGGCGACCGTTTTGCGGAGCCGGCGGTGGAAGCCGCGCCGACTCGTGGCGTCCAGAAAGAGAAACAATACGTTCAGTTTCTGCGACTGATTGTCCGAAACGCGCTGAAGAATTTCACGTCTGGGAATCACGCGCGTCACCAGTTTCTCCACGCCCCCGCATCGGACGATGACCGCCTCGGTTCCGCCCGGGAGAATGATCGCCGAGTGAACTTCATACGCAATCTCACCAGCTTCTCGCACCTTGATTAAAAATATTTGTAATTGGGTTAGACGCGAATCTACCATCAGCGCGCATCAATATATAGCCAAGAGTCATAGCCATAAGCTAGGTATGTTTTAGCGATACACGCGTTTATACATTCATACATTCATGATTTGAACTCCTTAATTTCGTTAAATGGGTACGATTTCAATTTGGCACCAAAAACTGTGAACCAAATCTACACAAAGCTCTAAAAACTAGAACTGGGACTGGTATAGAATTGCGTTTCAGGCCAAGTTGAGGAATACGCTAATTTAACGAAATTGGCGATTAAATAAGAAAGTCACAGACGTCTGAGATTACTGTATAGGGCATGCATGATGGTTAGTGAGTGGCCTCTCTTCTATTTCCAACCTGGATGTTGATGCAACTCATAAAGAATTTAGATTAATTTTGTGAGGATGTTGCTACTGTTCAAGCATATTAATAAAACAATACGGTGCATCTTCAAAATTTCAAATACCTTGTCCATGACGTTTTTATTGAAAGGCCGGGCGAAGGCGCCTTCATAAGTTTCCTCGATGAGCTTCTCCCCCTTGGGCCAGTCCACAGTAGAAGGAAGCGGGGTGTAAGTCATCCCCACGCCCGCATCGCAGCTTACAGTGAGTTCGCCACCAACACTAAAATTCACAGAGAATCCGACATTGTTCGCTTCCTTCTCCAAATCACCGCAACTGAACGTGCTCGCTCCGAAGTTCTGGCTGCCTTCGGGAAAAATATCCACCCACGGCAAGCCGCGTTTCACCGGCGTACACGTATTCAAAGGCAGCATGCGCTCGCCTCGGAATCCCTGGTCCCAAACTGCGCTACCCTCCCGAAGAGCTCCCGTCGCTCTCACAACCGCGAAGATCACAAAAGGAATGTGAATAGCGACAAGGAGGCGGGTTCCCGCGGCGCGCCATAGCCCGTATTCCAGTGCAGAGATGAGCAACGCCGGGACGACGAAGACGGTGAACATGAGCATGTTGTACGCGCCGTGGCGCTTGAGGCTGCCGCCGTGGTCGAGTAAAAACAAGAGATTAAGAGAAGTGAGGATGAAGCCAAGGAGAAGGGCGCGTGTTCGGCCAGAGATGGTGGGATCGAACACGGCGATGTAAACTGCGGCGAGGAAACACGTGATTGCTGAGAAGAAGGAGACCGCAATTAGACCCAGACTGTGCACCACGGTACGCAAGTCGCCTCCGACGAGGGACTTCCAGTATAAGAAAACCCATGCCACTGTCAGGACCAGCACCGTCGCCACGGGATTGCAACATAAACCCTTCGCCTTCGCCTTCCCCTTCTCCCGTTTCTGTTGGCTCTCAGCGTCGTCAATGTCGTCACTATGTTTCCTGGAAGTTTTTCGTTGCAGCTGTTTGTTGGTGAAAAGCTTGTGAAGTGTTGGAAACCACGACCATGTGAAAGCCCTTCCATTCTTCATCTGCCCTCAAAGGTTTAGTAGTCACGAGGCATGATTGTTTCGTGATTGCTGCAATGACTTGGGTTGTGCATCTCGTGACCTAAGTATTGCCCACGGTGGCTCTGTTTCTGAATAGGAGTCACCTCCCAGCCGAATTATAACATATGATTCCCTATCACCGAAACCTCCTGCGACTCCAATTCAAACAAGGACATGATGCTTGCTCTTTCCCGCAATGGAGAATCGTTTCCAGCAACACCCTTCTAATGCAGCTTTCGAATCCCTTTCATAGGTGTTACAAATGCACGCTGCAGTGGCAAAGTAGCGAACGCGATTACTCAATGTACGAATTGGATTTCAAAAGTGATCAAGAGCGCTACTTGATGTATAGATGCAATATAGTGATGATTGTCGCGCACTGTACCCTAAAAGAGCAACATGGGCGCAAGGAATATAATCTACACGAACACCTTCAAAGCAAGACCTTCACAAACGAATTCTAAAAGCAGATGAGAAAAATAAGTACCGCATCGAAGGAGACTGCGCTTCCAACCGCTGCCTTCACCGCAAAGAGTAACCGTTACTGAAGGCCTCACGCATCCGCGACCGGGGACAATTCACAGACACAGTACCGTCGGCACCCCTAGCCTCCTCGATCAAGGTATTACGACTAAGCGAGTACCATAGAAAAATTAGCACAAAACATCCCGAGAGTCAAATCACGATTGCTCGAGATTGAAGCCCTTGCGCCGCCACAGCATCCAAACTCTCTGTTTCCAATTGACCCGCTTTGCGAATACCACAGTTGCACCAATCTCCCCAACAAGCACAAGTTAGCTGTTGACTCTCGGTGTCAAATATCAGGTATTCGATCCTCAACGGTATGCGAGCGACCATCTTTCCATCACCTACAACAGTATGAAAAGCCAGTGGCGGCGTCCTCCCAACGTGAATGAGCCTGCATACTCTCTGCTGCAGGCAAGAGTATGCACGCCACTTCGTCCCCGACATGAATAAGCCTCGTGCAAAACAGACAGAGATGAGGACCTGAAACTTTTCAAGTCTTTGGCGGTGAGCCTCTAGATGGACGGACTCTGCCTCTTTCTTTCCATTTTTCATTTTTCACATCCGTTTGCTGGGTGGCTCCAAAGTTGCGGTTGAGCTTCTCAATTCTGCCACATTTCGCACAAAATTCTTGTCATCCACAATAAAATTTATGACGGAAGATTTCCAACATGCAAATTCTCAAGAAAATTGCTCTTGAATGTGGCTTAGGAATCGCATTTCCTCAATATCCTAGCAGGGCTTCAGGCGAAATGTAGCCTTCAAAAAATCAGGACGAACGGACTTTCGGTGAGACCGTGAGAGCGCGAGATTCAGGTTCTGTCCACGTGGGGCTGGACCGTATCCTGGGACAGGTACAGTGCTGTAGCTTAGAAAACTGTCGGAAAATACAACAGGACTACAGGAGTAAGGTAACAGGTTCATAAATCGCCCACCTAAAAGCTGAAACTGAATTTGGGGGGAGGCGAAGCTTCTTGAAATGATTTTCAGTAAATTTTCCTTTAAAGACAAGTGGAATTGGCATCTAACGCGAGTCGTTTCATATTTTTTGAAGCTTTGAGAAATTAGTTATAAAATTTTGGAAGTTGAAATGGCATAGGGCTCTAAAAGCGCCCACCTCCTAAAATATACATTGTTTGTACATTGCTAAAGGCTATGGAAAAGCAACGTATAGACATAGTGTACAGGTAAGGAAATGGGCAATTTTAGAGCTTGTGTGATTTTTGAGTCTGTTAGCTTACTACATTTCTGAATCTCTTAATGTAGCGGCGTTTGGATATATTTTGAGTTTTACCAGCTATTTTCTTTTAATTCCCATTGGTGTGCCCTGTACTGTTTATAGCCCCGCCTTGAACCCCCTCTTTTAAAAAATCAATAGCCGTGTGATTCAAAAAGAAAACAATACCCCCTCTAAAAAAATCAACATCCATGCGATTCGAAAAGAAAACATTCCCCCTTTTAGAAAAAACACAACCATGCAATTCAAAACGAAAACAATAATCCCCCTCTCAAAAATCAACAATCATGCAATTTGAAAATAAAACAATATTCCATCAGTTGTGCGATTTGACTTGAGAAAAAAACATTAGTACCTATGCGCCTGCTTGTCTTCCAAGACTAAGAGATTTGCAACACAAGATCAACATAGCCTAATAAAATGACCTAAAATTTCTAACTTAAAAACTCCAATGCATTCGAAATAGCAAAGCATCTCTACTGCTATGTAAACATTTCACTAGCATTCCACACAATATGGGCACAAATCAACAAAATGGAAGATTAAATAATTTGGATATTTAACATGCAATATTTTTTCATGCCATGATGGTGTTAATGCAATGATGATTATATTTTCAGCAGCTAGACTTTGCAAATTTCAATTCTGAAATTGCGGCGTAGGATACATGTAGGTCCTTCAAATTTCTGATGGTCTACCTTCTAATTTGAAATGTAGTTGATTCTATGGAGTCTTAATTACAAAAAGATGTTATTGAGAATATTGCTCATGTAGCAGGTTTGTTGCTGATATGTTACTTTGATCAATATCTTGAATAGTTGTAGATTATTTGCGTTTTTTGCGTTGCATACATCCTTGGGTAGTTTCATCTCATGTATTTTAAGGCTCCAATGTCTGCATGTCAAGCTAAAAGAGACTCTTGGTCTATACTCAAAAGTCTTAATTTTTAGTTCTAATAGATGTAATGAAGTAGCACAATCATTATTGTTGGCATTCTGTATTGTTCTTTGTTGCATTTTCTAAGCTTGACATCTTCAAATCATATGATATTGCATCAAGTAGTCTTTACCAGGTGCCTAGTACATCTTGATTTCATGCACTACATTTAGATGTCATCTCAAAATGTGGGTTATCAATTAATGTTCAATTTTTTGTTGTCAAAGTAGTACAAGACTAAGGTTATCATTGGAGCATGTAAGGGGGTAAAAGAGACTGCATACAATAAAAGAGCCATTTCCACCCCCTCTAAAAAAAGGTTGGCAGAGAGTGCTGGTGAAGATGGTGCAGGAAATGCATGTGTTCTTATATATATTCCGGTGGTTTACGCTGATCGGGATGCACTCAATGTTCTTCTAGTGTAATTATGACGATGGAAACACTTATTGTGTTTTATGTAATATGTTTGATGCAATATAAGAAAATTAAAACCATTTTTGGTCAATGATGGTGTGCTATGTGTGCAAAATTTATTGTTTGACTATCCTACTTTTGCATTTGTACATGATTTTACACTATCACTATCACCTCAAAAGCGGCAATAACTACTTGTATACTTATCACAACCAAAACAAAAGTAAAATAATTTTCTATATTTTTAATTTGTAAAAACTTTGAAATTCAATATCTTCTATGCATGAAGAAGTGAAAAGGCTTTGTTGAGGTGTGAGAGGTTGCGTTCTTGATACAAATAGAAAGCTTTATGCACAAAAGAGTGCAAGGATTCATGGTGTTTGGACATGCAATGTGAAAGTGTTTTGTTTTTTCAAAAATTCATACAACTTTGAAATTCAATAACTTTCACATCATATGTACAAATGCCACAAAACAAAATCCGTGCACTCCTCCTCGTAGAGAGCTTTCCAATGGTACCAAGAATGCGCCAAGGAACTCACGCCTTGTTAGAGCTCAACGTATCAAACAAACAAAAGATTAACAATTTAAGGTATAGACTAGTATGTCATATGTCGTTGCCACACTTAGTAGAATGTCATTTGTAGTTGCCACAAAGTAATTTTCTAATTTTTCATTTCATACAAAATTTAAAAATCAATATATTTTTTGCCATGAGTCAAATGCTACAAAATAAAGCCCATGCATCCCTCCTTGTTGAAGGCTTTTCGACAATACTAAATTACAAATTGCGTTGGAATCATAATGAAGAGTATTTGATCATCATAACAAATATATACATGTGAAATTTAGAATCATACAATAATTTGGGATCTTTTTTATATACTATCTACCATCTAATGTTGTCATCATTTGTTGAAACTATAGCTTGCATTCTATTGAGCATATTAGAAACGAGCATTTGCAATTGTTATATAAATACTTGATTCCATACCACTTGAATTGTTTGTATCATTTCTTTCGTGTTCTTCAGCTCCAATGTAGCAACAAACCTTTGACTATCTTCCTAAAATTATCTATAATGAACGAGGAGGCCAAACAAATTTCTTTATACCATGAGCTTGTCTCTACTGCTCTAGAAGTTGTTGTATTATATTTAAGTACACTTTACTATGATTTCAACTCAAACTATGGTATCAAAATCTATACATTTTTTAGCATGTAAAAATATCTTGAAGTTCACAGATTTTTTGCTAGTTGAATTTGCCTAGGAAAAAAAACATAAGATTATAGAATCCAATTGTACAATAGGGTCCAAAAATAATTCAAATTTTTGTTGTGGGGGCTTCACTGTTCATGAGAAAGCACTTTGTTCACTTGAATCTAGTTCCCTTGATTTAAACCAAATTAATTACATTTTATCAAGTCATTAGTGGTCAGTAATACCTACCAATCAACCATGGAAAAATGTCACAAATTAGAGAATATGATTAAATTTAATAAATGTGTTGTCACAAGTTTTAAAATGGATCTTTGATTGTTGAGCTCTTTCATATTATTTCTATGACAATTGTTCATTGCACTTCATAATGCTCAAAGACCTAGAGAGTGGGACATCAAATTTTATTGCATTATAGTGAATAATAGTATGAAAAGTTAGATTGAACGCCATGACATATTGAATGTTGAGTACTAAGGAGAAGACTTATATTGTGGGGATGCCTTAGGGTGGGATTAAATGCAAAGACATTGGAGTAGTCTTGAATGTTCCATGCTCAACCATTTCCACTATTTTGACAAATTAAAAGGTTTGTGGAAGTGTAGAGTCCTTGAAAATTCAATGTAGTAGGCATCCAAAAATATTTGATCATGGTGCTAGGAGTTTGTCACGTTTTGTTACAAATGATAGAAGACAATCACTTGTCGGAAATATCAAGCCACTTGAACAAATGTCGTAACACAACATGGTCATATTCACATGAGATGGGCTTTAAATATTGCATAAATAAATAAAAACTATCCTAATAACAAGCTCAAAGTAGACAGGCTTGCATTTACATGAGCTTATGAAAGTTGAACTTTGAGGATTGATGCAATGTGATTTGGTTTAATGAGCGGTCATTTGAAATTGATAAGAATTCCAAGGCAAATTAGAGTGTGGTAAAAATCATATGAAAGATATACATGGGATTGGATAGCACCATCTTTCAAGTTTGGTTGTACTTCATTGATGGCTTGGGGTGGATTTTGTAGCTTTAATAAATGCCTTTTTGCTATTATATCTCTTGACAAAAAGATAGCAAGTGATTTTGTGACTCTTGTTTATGAGGGAACATTAAGCGACAAATTTTATTTTTTGCACAATCACCTTCAACAATTGACACTTACAAAAGATGACTCTCCACATTGCAACTAACTTCTATTGCAATGGAGACAAGCTTATGGTGTGATAAACTAATCTAGCTTGCAAGCTCTCCAGATTTAGTGAAAAAACATTGAGAATGTATTGAAGACTATCAACAATTTATTGCGGCATTGCTATAGACAACCCCCCAAAAGGAAGAAATAGTGCAAACTGTACAATTAATGTTGAATACAATATCTCTAGAGCACTTCTATACCATCATAAGAAATATACATGGCAAAATGCAAGCAATTATTTCAACAAAAGTTGGTGGCATTAGATGATAGATGTAGTGTTATTTATTATTATTTTATTATTATTGTATAATAATACAATTTTATAATATAAAATTATTATATTATAAACTAGACTCTACCATTTGTTCGCCACAGTTTTAATCCCTAAATGCCCGTGGCACCAAATTTTGGTGTCAACAATACTTTGAAGTTAAATAAAACATAACCAAATTACAATTTTAAATAATTTATATTTTTGAAAAATTCCTTTTTAAGTCTAATTTTAGCATCAAAAATCTGATTGTGAAAATGATTGATTTATGATTTTTCTATTCAAGATTTTGTGCAAGGGTGTCCATTGCAATCTTGACTTTCCATAGTGTTGAGAGCTCTTGGAAATGAGCCTCAAATACATTGTATCTTGGAGAAAAAATCACACTAGTAATTCATTTAAAAACATTGTAGAGTAGATTTGGAGAAGCCATAAATTAATTGGGTTTATGCATGTTTATCCTCATATTTTTTGGGTGACCAACTTTTTAGATTTGACATGTGAAAAGAGGATTAAAAGACTTCAAATCACTTTCCCATTTTTAACACACTCATGATCAAAAAATTATAATCTTTCAATTCATAAGTGACATTGTTGTGTTTTCTTTTCCTACGTGATCTCCAACATGTCTAGTTTGAATTTGTACGGTTACAATTCAAAACAAATTGATGCAACTTATCGAAATGTTGGCTTTTTGTTCAATTTAGAGCAATTTTTTTAGAAGCTCAAAAAAGGCCTTAGGCATTTTAGGGGTTGAATTTTTGATCCCACGTGAGCTTTTTTGGGTTTTTTCAAGTTCCTCATTTTTGTTCTGATTCACCTTGGCTTGGGAGAAAAAAATTTGAATAAAGTCTCATGCCACAACTTCATCACCGCATTACCGCATTCAAATCTTTTTTCTTCATAATAAGGAGCTCTAGACATGCTTCAGTCTTCGGGGATAAGTTACGTTCCTTATACGAGAAGTTGATGAGGATGTTTCGTTGAAGCAGCAAATACAATAAAGTTATCCTGAAAGTCTCTTCTTTTGTTTTTTCTTGTTCTTAAAATTGTTTTTAAAATGCGTGTATTTGAAATTGAACCCTCAAAAGGTGTTGAGGCCAACCGGTGGCCAATGGGTAATTGACTTTCGAAGGTTACTGTAGAAATGAAAAATGCACCTATTGGTCTATAAATCAAATTATTTTTGGTAAAGTACTTTGGTGATAGGTCCAAAATGAAAAAGACTCTACAAGGGTTTAGGTGTTTGATGGACTCCTTCATTTAGGATTGTAGGATGGAAAAAAAACGTTTTATCATTCAATATATATTTTTTGGACGTGACTTGAGTACATTTTCAAACAATAGTCTTACAAATTCCCTCTTTTGGGGTATTTTTGACTTTTCTAAAGGAAAAAGAAGCTTAATCCATGGATCATCTTTAGAGTGATTTTGGTCATTTCAAGCTACTTACACTTGATGTAAATTTGAGCCATAAAAATAGTATTTCTTGAACGAGTGTCCAATTAACCCCTAAAGATTCAAGGCCTTTTCTTTGCCAAAAAACACTCAAAACTACATTTCTATTGCAACGAGTAAAAAAATTAAAAATTATTTTTTTTGCACATCTAATTGTAGGATCTTACACTTAATTAGTATGAGAATGTGTGGAATAAATTTCAGAAATTTTGACAGTACAAAATGCAATATACTTTGTATTTAAAGTGAAGAAAACAAAAAAATTGCACATTGCGGAACTAGATTATGTGACTTGAACCTCCTTAACTTAAACTTTTTGCACTACAAAGTTTTGGGCTTCAAATCCTTACAGTGGGAAATTGAGTTGAGAGTCTAGGAGGGAAAAAAATTCCAAAAGAAATAATTTTCATTCTTAAAACAATTGTTAAGTAGAAATAGGTACAAGATAGAAGGAAAATCTAAGTTAATATCTCTATAGATGGAATAAAAATGCACTAATTCTGATGATGAGATTGTTCTAGCAAGAAAGCTAAATGATGTGCAACTTGTTGTTTTTTTAAATTGTAAAAATTGCATTTGCATATGAATCCTACGAGTTATTTTTTCACAAAGATGCTTAGATTGTCCAAATAACAAGATTGTCCATAACTTTCACATCACTTATTCAAATGAAATGAACCAAAGCTTTACATCCATACAAAAGTATAATCTATGAGAAAAAAAATTCAAAAAATTCAAATTCAAGTTCAATTTTTTTCTGTTGCCCGGTCTCCCTCGTTTTGAACTTATCTAGGCATAACTTTTGTTCCCGGGCACCAATTGAAAAAAATATGTATTTCCACAAAGACATCAATTTTTTTAACTTAAAAAAATAATTCAAAAAATCATAACAAAAAATTGAGGCCATAGGTACCTGCTCGAAATTTAATTTGTCCCCTGAAGGGACAATAGTTCTTTAGGGGTTAATAAGATTGAAGCTTATTAAGAGTAGATTCTATTCCAATTGGAAATTTTGAAAAATTCCTAAATTGCAATATTTTATAGCAATATGAATTTTGGACCCATAACCACGATTTATTGTTTTTCTAATTTTAGAATGATATAGTAACTTTGGTTTATACCATGATGTTATACACTATAATATATATATATATGTAGTGAAAGTTTCATATTTTTGGAATACATTTTAAACTCGATATGAGTTGGGGTGGGGGGGTATTAAAACATTCACAATAATTTCAAATTTTCCTAAAAAATTAAAAATTTGATGACTTGTAGTAGACCTTTGAAAAATAGTTCGACTTTGAAAAATAGAAGTAAATTTTTTCATTCATCTCTAGTTCCAAAATGGCAACAAATAGACTAATGGACAGTGAGGCTTGAAATTTGTGGTCATGGGCCCATCCTTCTAGAGTTAACTCCTAAATGTCAAAGGCCATTTTTGAGTTTCTAAAAAATTGCTCTAAATTGAACAAAAAGCCAACACTTTGATAAGTTGTATCAATTTGTTATAAATTGTAACCATACAAATTCAAACTTCACATGTTTGAAATCACACAAGAAAAGAAAACACAACAATATCACTTTAAGATGGAAAGATTTTAATGTATGATTATGAGGGTGTTAAAACTGTGAAAGTGATTTGAAGTCTTTTAATCCTCCTTTGACATGCCCAATCTAAAAGGGTGGTCAGCAAAAAATATGAGGATAAAAGGCCTAATATGCCTAAGCCCAATCAATTTATGGCTTCTCAAAATCTACTTTACAATTTTTTTAAATGAATTTTTAATGTGATTTTTTCTCCAAGATCTAGTATATTTTAGGCTCATTTTCAAGAGCTCTCAACACTACGGAAAGTCAAGATTGTAGTGGACACCTTTGCACAAAATCTTGAATAGAAAAATCATAATCAATCATTTTCAAAATCAAATTTTTGATGCTAAAACTAAACTTCAAAAAGATTTTAAAAATATATATAAACTAGCATACAAACACACAAGTGAAAGAAGATGTCATTCAATTGATTCATTGTGTTTGCAAAATGGCTTTGAAATTGTCAAAAAATAGCAAGAAAAAACACATATGAAGTTGTATCTCCTTCTACTAAAATGCTTCTCAGTCACTTGTAACTTCTTGGACTGATATAAATTTTTTGCCATACAAACTAGCTAGTATGTGCAACTTTTCCAAAAAATATTATTGAAAACAGGCACTATATGTAGAAGAAAAATAAATCCACTACTTATAGTCACCCCTTCAAGGTAGTGGATTTATTTTTTTATTTAAGAATAAATAAATAAGTACCATTTGAAGATATTCGCAAACATGACAAAGATGTTCTAACAAAGAAATAACCTTGCTTGTTCAAATGTTCATATATACAATTCAACAAGGAGCTTAATAACCCTATACTAACAAGTGGCCCTACATTTGCAAGGTAACAAAACAATCTAAGGTAGGTATTAATATAAATTATTGCCTCCTTTTCAACTACAATATTGTACTTTTACCAATATTTGTCCAAAATTACAACCTATAAATGTTAAACAATTGTAGATAAAGTACATAATTGGAAAGTTTTTTTATAATGAATATGCCTACTTTAGTCCTTTAACGAAGCAATAATATAGCTTTCAATGGTACTACCATATATACAATGCAAACAATTAATTAATTGTTCCAATATTTTTTATTAATCATATTGTCAAAAATTAGGAGATTTGAATCTATGTTCGAACTCAAAAAATCCAAATTAGTTTGGGAAGGGAAAAAAATAGAATACTAACAAACCAAAAAATAGAAACAAGTCATTATTTCATCTATTAAAGAAGAAAATCAATACTAGAAAAGTTGTAACCAAAACAACAAAAAACCAACAATTTTTTTGTTGTTCTAGGCATTGGCAATTACGATTTGACTTAATCAACAAATTGTTATAAGAATGCAACCTACTTTTTGTTGTTCCAAGCACTATAATTTTTTTGACCAAATCAATATAAATCCAATAGGTTTTATAAATACCAATTAGTATGTTGCACATGTGCATATGAATTCAAACATGGCATGTTGGATGAAGAAAATGGTTTGGAAGACCAAGGCCCTATATTCAAACCATAGTGCCAATACATTTGCCGATGTGGCACTTTGGCCCTTGATGACATGGCCCTTTGATTCATTGACGTGGTAGTTTGGTCCCTACCAATGTGGCAAATTGACCTTGTTGATGTAGCAGTTTATATTTTTTTAATATTTCCATTGTCTAAAGGAATGATTCTAGGACAACAAATTTCGGTGTAATTTTGACCAAGACAATGCGACCAAAACAACAAGCGCAAACAACAGTTTTCAAGGGTGTAGTAATATTTTCTTTGGTAATTTAGTGATGTGTACTCCAAGTTCACTTTCTTTTTGGTATGAATACTATCCTACATTTGTTGCATAATTATGTGGAACATTTTAGTAACTGCAAATGGTAGGAAAGTGATCACTGTGTATCAAATGTTTTTTTTCTTTGACAAATTTCTATAAAAATCTATTTTGTAAGTTTGGTATTGTCCACCACTATACTAGAAAATAAGAAAATGATAGAAATGAAATGGTCAAAATATTTGCAAGTTGCTATCCTTTACTATAAAATATCAAACATGGATCCAAATTTTTCTTTTGATGCAAAATTTATTATACATGTATAAATATATTTTTAATTATTTTAATATAAATAATGATAAGTTATCGATACCATGCTTTGTTGATGAACTTTTAAATTGAGCCCATCATCTTAACATTTAACTTCTAAAATAGAAATTATATTTTTGGATAAATTTTGAAAACCAAAACTTCTAAGTTGAATTGGTCAAGATCTACAAAATATTTTGCCAATTTTGACTGCATATATAATTTCAACATGTCATGTTGAACACAATGATCTTCTTTCAGTACAAAGCCTCGAAAAAGTCGAAGAGACCATATAATTTAGAACATGTATGATTTGTCACTTCCTCTTTCTTTTTAATGGTCACCGTTCCTTAAAAAAAACAAAGTTATGTTTTTTCTTAATGACAGTCAGTGTTACCGTGGAAAAAAGATCTTAACAAATCAAAGATTTCAAATTTCAATTTTTTGCACCTTCCCTTGATGTTTGTGCAATTGATTCTTATTGATTGCATATCTTGTAAATCAGGTTCTTTGGTGGATTGTTAGTACAATCAGTAGGACTAAATTTAAGTTAAGTTAAGTTAGCTTCAAAATCCTGCATTGGCATGATGGTCTGCTGGTTGTACAGATGCACAAAATGAGGATGTGCGGTACTTGGGTTGGTGAATTCTTGCCTGGTATGTGCCAACATTAATGCACAACTTGCAAGGAAAGTGTTGGGGAAGTTTTCGTACCTTTGCGGGTAATTTGCCTCCTCTTTGTAGAAGGAGCCGGGGGCACCGGTTGCATCGTCTCCTTACCAAAATCTTCCGGTTTATTTCCTCTAAGGTAGGAGGTCCTAAAATGGAGCGGGTTCTAAAACCAATCAGGCTCTAGAGGTACATTTTGCACTTTCCAATATACAAGTGGTGTGCATTTGAGGAGGTGGTCGGTTTTAGAGCCCACAAAAATGCACTTTTCTGCAACTTCAGAAATTCATAACTAATTTCACAAAGCTTCAAAAAATATTAAACAACTTGGTTTAGATGCCAATTTCTCTTGCCTTTCAAGAAAAATTTACTGAAAAATATTTTAAGAAGTTCTACCTCTCCAAAAGTCAGCTTCAGCTCTTAGATGAGCATTTTATGGACCTCCTACCTTAGTATCAAATTCGCATTGGCCACTTTCCTTCAACTTCAAATTAACAAAGACTACAATCTTCCTCTTTCGAAGCCATGTTGATTTTGAAACTGAACTCCAAATTTCATTACATTAAGCAAACACAAATAGCGGAGCAAGGGTTAGGTATCACAACCAACCCTAAAGTAATTCATGCTTCCATCTTATCCATGTACTCCAAGCCCACGAAGCCTCAAAGTTGTCTAGACCTAAAGTGGTACCCAACTCATCCAAGAATATACATGCCTCCAACAACTCAGGTATTAGCCTTGGGATTTGAAAAGACAAGTGGCTAAAACCTGACAATTTAACCCCTAAATGTATTTGACTATGTTTTTCACCAAAAACGCTCTAAAACTAGCCATTTCTAGTACAAGATCCAAATTTTGGAAAGAAATCATTTTTGGACACATGTAACCGTAGGATTTTATAGTACAATAGTTTAAAAAGATTGCAGTATATTAGTGTTTGAAATGACAAAAAAACTTTTTTTGACCCTACAAAACAACATGCAGCTGCACTTTGGAAGGTCATATTTATATTGAAAAATGTTCAAAATGGTGGTTACTCTTTGGACTCATTCTGCAAGTCAAGTTCGCTACATGCTTGAAAAAATTCAAGATCATTTGGAATTGTAGATGATAGTAAGCAGAAAATAGTAAGGAGGAAAAAATATAAAATGATTCAAAACACCAAATTGTTAATAATTTATTTATGGAACTGAAATATTCCAATCCCAATGGTTGGAATGTTGTGATAAACAATCTACACCCATTTTGTAAAAAAAAAATTCAAAAATATTAAAAATTGAGTTAAATAAAGGACTTCAAAGTTTGTTTTAAAGTAAAAAATCCATAACTATCCACAAACTACCCCCAAACTAAAACTCCCATAAGTTTCATTTCATTAATCGAAATGGAATGATTCAAAGCTTCCATGCATATACAAATCTAGAGAACCAATTTCGAACTTTAATTTTTTTTTAAAGTGATTTTAAACCCCTAAAGGACCAAAGTGCTTTTGGAGGCAGCATAGCAATTTTAGGCAACTCAGTGCGAATGGGATTTTATTTATTTTTCTTTGAAATTTTAACAAAACATTTTCCCTAGGAGTAGCTTTAGCCTTTAATGCCCAATAATTTTCATAACTCTTGACTACATTATCAAAAAGTTATTGAATGATATGAAGTTTTCATTGCTTGGCGGGCAACCTAGGCAATAAAAATAACTTCTTTAAAATTCTTTTTTTGAAAAATAAAAATTCGAAATTATTTTTTTGGATTTCTATATACATAGAAAATTTTGAATCATTTCATTTTTATTATTGAGATGAAAGTTATAAGGAATTTTAGTTGTGCATAGTATACAAGTAGTTATGAAATCTCTTTTCTAAAATAAACTTTGAAGTCCTTCAATTTACTCAATTTTTAATATTCTTGAAAAAAAATAAAAACATTAGGTTTAGATTTTTTATTACAACATTACAACCATTGGGATTGGCATTTTTCAATTCCATAAAGAAATGGTTAACAATTTAGTATTTTGAATCATTATTTACTTCTTTCTACTTACTATTTTTTTCCTATATGTTGTACAATTCCAAATGATCAAAAAAATTTCAAGCATGTAGCCAACTTGCCTTGAAGAATAAATCTTAAGAGTTACAACCATTCTAGAAATTTTTTCATAGAGATTTGACCTTGTGAAGTGCAGTGGCCTTTTTTTTCGCAGGGACAAAAAAGGATTTTGCCACTTCAAATGCTAATATCTTGAAATCTACATAGTGGAAATTTCTGAATTTTTTTCTACATCTTCTCAAACCAACATCATAGAAGATCCTACAGTTACATTTGTCCAAAAATATTTTTTTTTCTAAAATTTGGTACTTGTATTAGAAATGGCAGTTTTGGAGCATTCTTGGTGAAAACATAGTGCAAAACCTTTAGAGGCTAATGAAAGTTGAATCTACATGTTCACCTTTTTATTTTTGCACACTATTAGGGTCCTACCAAATTTTTGTTTGATTTTGGATCCTTCATTTTCACACTCCTACTGGTCATTTTTTTAAAAGCACCAACTAACAATGAACTAAGGTAGTCCACTTTAAAAGTGTACATGCCACACAAGTACGTTCAGCTTTCTTCTATGTACCAACAAAGTACATTTCCAGAGGTGGTCGCTTTTAGTGACTACTACAATTCAACTTCAAAAATTTGTAACTGATTCCACAAAGGTCCAAAAAACATGAATTGACTTGGATTGGATGCCAATTTCATTTTTCTTCCTATGAATATTTCTTTAAAATTGTTTCAAGGAGTCTACCTTAGTTAAGCGGCATTAAGGTAGTCTGCTCTAAAAGTGACCATCTTCTTCAAACCGCTCTTAGGACATTTGCAATGCAGCCCATGTATATCGTCACTGTAAATGCAAATGCAGGGGCTGAAAACGAGGCCTCCACAATGCAGGGTTCTTTTTCCACAGAGGCGCCCCAATGCGTGGCCGCTTTAGCAAGTCCTATCCTGTAAATTGTGTTGAAAGTCAGCGGAAAGGATGTGTAGGTTACTAAATTTCTGCAGAAGATTCTTTGGCTCTTGCGATTAATGAGGTAAGATGCAATTTCTTCATCAGTGGAGAAAATTTTCCCTTTCAACACGAGAAGCTAAAGTCGTCGTCATGATGACCCACAAGGAATCAGCTTGCTGAGACGTTTCGAGGGACAGGCAAGAAGACTAAAATTGTCGATCCCACATGGTTCTTTACAGAGCCCTTAGAACTACAAGTTGTCATAACAGGTGCATTGGTATATACATTTAATTATCCAAACGATACAATGCAGGTACTGTCGCTGTTACAGGGAGCATTGCAAATGCCCTTATAATAAGCTTTGGAATGGACATGAGGTGATCCTTAAATGGACCTCTTTAGCCATTGAGTGAATCGAGGACAAAGAGTTATCCATTGCAATAGCCAATCAATCTCTTTGGTTTCCCCACATTTGTTTACAAGTTGCAAGGGAACGGATTTTGAGAGACCTACAGTCACAAATAGGTGCCTACAACAATAATCTTGAAAATTCCTAACTTATTCTACAAATGTCTGAAAAATATGAAACGACTTGTGTTAAATGCCAATTCCACCATTCTTCCTAAGAAAATTTACTGAAAATTGGTTTGAGGAGTTTAGCTTCCCCGAAATAGGTGTGATCAGCTCTTAAATGGTCGCTTCAAGAGCAGACTACCTTAGTTCTTCCTGAACATAGGCAAGGAATGCCTTGAGGAGGTAAGGATGGTGCATGATCTCAAATTCCGTGAAAATTTTGGCATGTGGGCTAAATCAAAAAGACTTAAATGAATGTCTGCCCATGTTGGTCAGAGCATTCAAGAACCAGGTGAGGCTTGTGTGAACAATTCATGCTGGGCAGTAAATTATTTCAAGTCTTCACCATAATTGGACTTTTGCATTGGCATTTTCAAGCCGCCTGTCAACTGAAGATTTATCCTCTACAGTCCATCCATTGCAATATGATCACATGAGTTGTCAAAATTTCAAATGTGCAACTACAACTTTTCTGCAAGAAGTACATAGACTGATGCAGATTTCTGGAATTCAACACACCAGGTTTTCCAAGCCATAACTTAAATCTGTAAGTGGTCCTCATTCTCTTGAAGTACTTACATTGCACAATATTCAGCAATTCAGCATCTCAACCTAATGTACTTAAGGTAAACCATCTCATTGCGGTCAGAATTTGAGTAGGTCTCATTGTGGTCAAAATATTAATGGTGGTGTACATTTGAGAGCTCAAATGTACACCACCATTAACATTTTGACCATAATGGGGCCTACTCAAATTCTGACCGCAATGAGATGGTTTACCTTATACTGACTAACCTTGGGTATGGTTGGTGCAGCCACTTTTGAGTGCATAGTGTGTAGTGATACTTTGTGTGTCACTTATGCACCATGAAAATTTAAAAAAATTTAATGAAAATTTAAACCCCACTCCACCTCCTCTTATAATTTTGGGAGGGTGCGAAAGTTTTTTAAATTAAAATTAAAATTTTAATCCCCCCCATCCCCCTCTTATAATTTTGGGAGGGTGGAATTGCAAATAATCAATATGGGATAATCTCATACTGTTGTATCCATATCCCGTCGTTCGTATCCATATATGGTTGTATCTTATGAATATACATATTAGTACCGTATTTCACGTATATATCTGATAGCTATTGATTTTTCTTTGGGGTGTGTGGAATTTTTTTTAAATGAATCGGACAGCTTTTGATTTTTTTGGTTTGTGTGTGTGTAGTAGGGGACACATACAACTGTGTTGCCTCTTTTTACTAGATTGTAATCCCTGATGTCCTGAGGAGTCAACCCAAATTTTGATTTGGAGTGATAATTTGCTCAATTGCGGTACAAAATGATTAAGGTGGAATATTTGACAAAAGAGTGCTTGAATGTTTCCTAGTGGATGAATTGTGAAAATGCTATGATCTCTTAGAATTGGATTGTTTTTAAAATGAATATACATGTTTTTTTGATGAATGATTGATTTTTCATTCATTTTTTTCATATTTCATTGATACTCGTGGATGTGAATGGTATCATTAATCTATTGAAAGAAAGTTTTTTTGGATTGTCCAAAATAAATGAAATAAAAACCTTGGTATCCAACCATGAATCAAAAAGTAGTCACTCACCAATACTTCAACAAGTGCAAAACTAGTCAATCCAAATGTACAATGTACAAGGTGGAGTATTGTCAATCAATGGACATGGAACATGATGTGAACATGGATAGCAAGGATTATTAACTAAAGTCTTGTTTATCAGATGACGATTTTGGCATCTTGGAAGCATGGGTTTCTTCCAGAGTGGCTCTCGTCCTAGCTCGTTGCTAGTGTTACCACAATTGTTTGGAAGTTGAGGAAGTAGATTATATGTCAACAGTCTTCTAGGTATCAAATTCTCCATGCTTCACCTCCTATTCTGTTGAGTGGAGATAAAAGAACTCGTTGCTTTTCACAAATTGATTGCAAGTACCAAAATTCAAACAAACAAACAAGTCTTTGGATGTACAATCAAAACTCGATGAATCAAAAATTAAGTGATATGTAGCAAATGCACAAGCGTGTGAAACGGGTTCAAAAGTAGGAAGAGGTTTGAGAGGGTGAAATTGAACTCCAGCTTTGGAAATCAAGTTCTATATTGATTATTTAGACCACCTAAGTAGAACCTAAGTCTGGATTGGAATGTCATACAGAAATGCCATATAAAGTGGACACCATTTATAATCCATAGCAGATTTGGTAGGATTGATGATTTGGTATCACTTGCATGTGACGCTTCACAAGAGAGACAAACAAGCCATTGCCTTCAAATGCTCATACTTGTAAAATTTTGTTCTAGTTGCTTTGCCATGTGTGTCCACTATAAGAGAAAGGGGTGTTTTAAGTGTGTTTTTAAGTATAGTCCTAGAGATAAGATATTAAGTAATGACCTTTATGGAGATTTTCAGTAAAAATTTACTAGAAACACATGTAATTCTAGTAAATTTTTATTGAAAATCTCCATAAAGGTCATTACTTAATATCTTATCTCTAGGACTATACTTAAAAACACACTTAAAACACCCCTTTCTCTTGGAGACGTCTCTAGATTATTTTTCTACCATATCCAAGGGGTGTCCAAAGAGAAGTGTAGAAAGAGGCATGTCATAAATGTTACATGTCTACAAGTAGCTTATTTGCATACTTAGACTTAGCAAGTGTTCTTTGTAGTGATGGTATGCGATTATTTTGATAGGTGTTTAGACCATTGTTTCTTTGTAATTGCCGAACCTACATGGCTACAGAGCTGGCAAGAGTTAGGAGTGGTATTTACTAAAGAAAAATTAATAACTATTTGTAGCTCTCTATCACTGCAAGTTGTTATTATATAAATTTGAAACTTCTAATTTTATAGATCCATGAGCAATAACAATCTTTCTTAATGCAAGGAGATGTGGACAATACTTAAACACTACCAAAATGATTTTTATGTACTACACTAAAATTGGTAAATAGTGTTGGCTATACTAATTGTGATTTGCAAGGTTAGTGTTAGATCATTATTTACCCATTCTAACACTATTTTAGCTCTATAATAAAATTTGGTCATTTCAACATTTTAACGAGAGTGCATTTAGTGTTAGATGGAAACAAAATATAGAAGTTGGAATGGTGGGGGAAAAGTGGTGTATGAAATGTGGAAATAAGCAATGAGATGCTGAAATAGACACTTAAATGCACAATGAAATGCTGAAATGTAATAATAAACAATGAAATGCTAAAATGTACCTCACTTGCTTCAAAAGCCATTCATTATTTGTAAATAGGATTTGAAAGACAGATTCTTTATATACATATGGGATGGTAGGAGGTAAACAAACCATGTGAGATATGTAAATTGGAATTAGTAGGAGCTCAACCCTCCATAGTTAAGTCAAAAGAAGGAACTGGATTTAAAGTAGAATTTCAAACTTCATTTAAGCATAGTAGAATATTTTTTTTCAAAAAACTTTGAACTAAGGAAAGTTGGAAAATCAAGTTAACATTCATCTCCAAAAGTCCTTCTAGTATTTAGAGAATCCATTCAAAAGTTATGGACAAAATTAAGACATGGGTTGGAAGGGACATTTTCTTTTATATTTTCAAACATCCTCTTCAAGTTTTGTCCATAACTTTTGATTGGAGATTCAAATTCACGAACAAAATTTTGGAGATGAAACTTTTGGAGATTCTAGCTTTAACAACTTTTATTAGTTTAATTTTTAAAAAACAAACTATTCTACCATGCCTAAATGAAGTCTAAAATTATAATTTACATATAATTCCTATTGTTTGACAATTAGTGGTCAAGTTCTCATCTTCACATTATCCCATATCCTTTGAGGATTCATGATGGAAAATGAATTTCATTATAAAAATGATGTCCCAACCCTTTCCTAACAAATGTCAATGATACATTCTCTTCAATTTGCCATCAAATTTTTGATTTATTGGCAAATGTTCATATGATGTTGGTATTGAAGCTTACTTTGTTCTCCATGATGTGTGGATGAATTTTGTGGATGAAAGAGGAAAAGGTAGCCTTTGTGAAGACTATTGAATGTTATGCTGTAGGTCTGAACGATTGATTACTTAAGATGATCCTAATCTTAACAAACCAATGGCAAACCAACTCAAAACTAATGTTTCCATGAAATTTGCACTTTTCTATTTTTGTCACAGGTGTTACAATTTTAAAACCACTGTTATCAAATGTGAGGTGTGTATATACTATGAGTGTGTCTCTATGCCAAGACTTACCTTGTAAGCACATTTGTGACAATCCCTAAGCTTATATAAGGAAAACCAACCTATGATAGGGAAATCACCCATGACAAACACCTAGGGAATGATTAATTATAATCTTGTATAGACCATGGCAGACCTTTTTCAATAAATCATATTTGAGCTACATTAGGTTGAATTAATGGTTACAATCAATGTCTTGGATGATGCTGATAGAGTAATTACTGATTATAATAGGAAATTCCACTTTTTGAATGTAAATTCATCATAGTAAGTGATTTTTGTAGACCTTTATATTTTGGTCAACTCTTTTGAACCATTTGGCTAGCACACTTTAAAATTTCTAACAAATTCACATTTTGTCAAAAAAACATGATTTCAATTGCTCTCCCAATTTATCACATTTGCCTTTAATATGAGAAAAAATTTAAAATTTTCAACAATGCCAATAGTGCACACCAATCATTCTTAGCTTGGCTTGGCATCTTCCAAATGTTGTGCCACTATCGAGGCCACTATTTACGAAGAACATTTTAATTTTTTCAGAGATTATGTGAGATGGGTTTCTTTGTGTCATAAATTTTTCAAATTTTTATGAAAAATTGAAATTATTGTGAATTTTAATCCCTAAAGGATTTGGAAAAGGACCAAGTATCCATTCAACAGACACTTGAAAACTTAAGTAGGGTCATATGAAGTTAATTTTGTTTGGATGTTTACAAAATTTTGACACAAAGTGTGAGCATGTACCCTCTTATAGGGAATCTAATTTTTTTTCAATTAGGTGCTTGAATCAAAAGTTATGCTACTAAAATGAAATTGGACAATTTGGGTATTTCTTGCTAGAACCCTCATCAACTTTTGAAATTGACATGTATATAACAAATAAAATATAGTATCAACTTTCCAAAATACAAAAAACATTAAGTTCTCAAATCACATTCTAAGACAAATCAAAGTTTATTAGCTGTGTCATTATAGAAACTTTGGACCCTTCATATAATTGTATCACTGCATAAAAATGTGCAATTAAAAAAAACACATTCTAAAAGTAAAAAATTAATTAAAAAATAAAAAATTGCCCACGTGGTTACCTAGTATGCCATGCAGAATTGGGGACTAAATTTTTTTTTTTTCAAAAAACAAGCTTATTTTTTTCCCTCCTAGATTTGTACATTTATGGGCAATTTCGTTAAAATGGCAATATTCTATTAGTTTGGCAATTTTAATAGTTCAGACCGTGCACTCTAAGATGGTTTGAAATCTATACCTATCTTAGATTTTTGAAATCTATATCAGTCCTAGACATCTGAAATCTGTATAAGTCCTTGATTTTTCAAATTGTGCGATCTGAAATCTGTATTGGTTCTAGATTTTTGAAACCTATACCTGTCCTAGATGTCACTTTTATAGTTCAAAGTGGGCACTCTGAAAATGGCACACAAAATACCTCCATTTTAATGAAATTGCCTATATTTGTAGAAAATTAAATGGCCTTGTGGAGGCCCTATATTTTTTGTAATATTGGGGCATTTTTGACGAAAAATAGTTTTCTATTAACTTCAAGCCCTATTATCTTGCAATTTGCAAAGTCAAAGTTCTTGAAATTTCTCCCACATATTCCAAATGTTTGTCTCTAACTTTTCATTGTTTAAAATTCCAATAGAAATTTCCTCATTGCACAAGAAATCATCAAAAAAGACTATTGCATTGTTAGTTCACTTAATCTCTAAGCATCTAGGTGACCAAACGTGTCCCTACACTATAAAAAAAATGCACGTTTTTGATGGCGTTCAGCAACAAACGCGTCGTGTTTTTTCAAACGTCAGATGTTCCAAAAAACATGTATGTGTTTTGCAAAAAACATGTACGTGTTTTGCAAAAAATGTGTACGTGTTTTCAGAAAATGCAACCATGTCACTGTGAACGGCTATGTTTGTGACAATGTCAACTGCGACATGGCCATGTTTTTATAAAACGTCGCATACAACATAAATTGCCATGTCAGCAAGTAGATTTAGAGAAGGACAGCCACGTGGCATATTTTGGAAAAAAATAAATAGATGGATGGATGGACGTCGAGCTGGACGTCTCAAATAACGTAGGCTGATTATTCCATATTGTTTGTCTCATAATGGACAAATTTTTTAGCAAATGGCAGTCATGTGGCATATTTTGAAAAAAGAAGAAATGATGGATGGATGACGTCGGGTTGAACGTCTGAAACAATGTGTTGGATGTTGAGCTAGACGTCGCAAACAACGTAGGCTATTTATCTCATATCATTTGTCGCACCATGGACAAAGAATGGGTATAAATATGACCCTTAAAATTTATTTTTTATGTAATTTTTCCATCAAAATAAAATTGATGGTAAATGGTAAGTTTTTTTACTTCTTGGTGAATTCTACATTTTTTTTAATTCACTTTTATTTTTTAATTTATATTAACTAATTAATTTTTGAAAAAATGGATTGGATGAAAAGAATGGGATGGATGAAAAAATAGGCTAGATGAAAAACGTCAGATTCTTTGACATCCACGTCATCCACCACGTCAGATGTGGTCAAGTTAAAAAAAAATTTACGTGGCAGTGCCCATCCAAGTGGCGCCTCCGTCGCACTTAAGTGCCCTCCACGTGTCGACCTCTGAGGACCTCAATAGACTTTGTTGTCACCCACTTTTTTGGAAAAACAAGTACAAAAGTGATGCGTTCTTCTAGATTTTCACATGTTTTTATCCCATCTAATCGAACGGATTTTAGGAGACGTCAACGCTGATTATTTTTGCATCATACACAATGCAGTCTCGCGTTTTTTTTGACGTTTTGAAAAAGTTTGTTTTCTTATAGTGCTGAAATTACAACTTATTCTGACAAATATTTATTCACAATTAAGCTCACCTTGACCAACATTTATTGAACCACATTTTTATCCAAACATAAATAGATGTAAACTTGGTGTCATTGTTTGACAATAGCACCTAATTCATTGTCCAAAGTATATGACTTACACACTTTGCAAAAATGGATGGGAGACTGGCGCAATTGGGAGGGTTCAATAGATGGTCAAATTGGGTAATTGATGGCATTGGGACTGATTGACTCTACTTTAAACGTCACCTATGCGTTACGCTTCCAGACAATGTCTTTGAGAGGTCTCAAAAGTGTGAGTTGCCGTAAGGTAGGAGGTTTGAAATGTGTTTGAGCATTTAGAACTGCACACCTTTAAATGTACACAATTTGTAACATGATATTTTTTCATAGCCTTCATTGATGTACAAACTGTGTACATGTAGGGGGTGTGCGGTTTTGGAGCCCTTTCCTAGTTCAACTTCAAAATTTCATAACTAATTCTCGAAAGCTCTAAAAAAATGAAACAATTTAATTCAAATGCCAATTTCACTTTTCTTTCAAGGAAAATTTGCTGAAAAATATTTCAAGAAGTTTCACCTCCCTAAAATTCAATTCCAGACCTTAGGTGGTCGATTTATGGACCTACTACCTTGTATGGTACAATTACCTCCATAACAATTACAAGCCACAATTACAGTCTATTTGAATGCAAAAGAATCACAAGGCAATAGAGATCAAAATATATGAATTCTTGGGTGACCCTCAAGCAAGTGAACCTCAAAAGGGCAATCAATTTACAAGTGGTGTAAGATAAATTGCCCAAATAAGTTTATAAGCAAAGTTCTTATTATTAAATTGGATTGATTTTTTTGATGGATCTTATTTACAAATGATCTTATTCTATGAGCTTATATTTTTTGGATATTCTATAAACTAACTATGAATTTTCAAGTGTTGGTTATAGGTGTATCCAAAATGAAGGTCCCCTTGATGAAGAAGGCCTACATTTTAGTTGAAAATTTAGATGTGACTATTTTCACTACAGAACCAAACTTTGGTTTACTTTCCTTAACCCCTAAAGCCCCGAGGGTGTTTTTTGCCAAAAACCACTCAAAACTACTACTTCTGTTGTATTCACTTAAGAGAACCAATTTTTTTTTTTTTTTTGGAATTTAACCATAGGATCTTGTACTTGACTTGTCTGAGATCATGTAATAAAAATTTCATCAAATTTGACCGTACGGATTGGAAGATATTAGCATTCAAAGTTGAACAAAAAGTTTTTTTTCAAGAAGATGCTTAAATTGTCCGAAAAACTAAGATTGTCCATAACTTTCTCATCCCTAGTCCAAATAGAATGAATCAAAGCTTCACGTATAGGTAAAAACAAAATCATTTAGGAAAAAAATTAAAAGAAATTTATTTTGACTTTTTGTAATTTTTTTTGGGCTGCCCAAGAATCTCCATTTCTTGCTCATTGTGCCATAACTTTTTCATCCGGCGTCCGATTGAAACCAAAATTATATATCTACAAAGCTCTTGCAAAGCTACACAACCTCAAAAAATATCAAAAAATTTCACTTCAAATTGAGACAATAGGAACCTACCTAGACCCAAGTTGTCCCCCGAGGGGACAAGCGGGTTTTTAGGGGTTAACCCCTAAAGGTTTTTGACTATGTTTTCACCCAAAACGCTCCAAAATTGCAGTTTCTAATACAAGTACCAAATTTTAGAAAAAAACCTTTTTTGGACAAAGTAACTATAGGATCTTGTAGTACGCTGGTTTGAAAAGATGTGGGAAAATTTTCAAAAAATTACACCCTATAGATTGCAAGATATCAGAGTTTGAAGTGACAAATTCCTTTCTTGCCCCTGCAAAAATCCGGGCAGCTGCACTTCACAAGGTTAGATCTTTATGAAAAAAAATCTAATATGGTTGAAACATTTTGGATTCATCCTTGAAGGCAAGTTGGCTATATACTTGAAAAGTTTTAGATCATTTGGAATTGTACAACATATAGGAAACAAATAGTAAGGTAGGAGGTCCTGAAATTGAGCGGGCATTTTGAACCGACCCTATAATGGGTGCATGAATAGTGCAAGTAGTTGTTAAAATGGATCATAGTTTTTTGCGTTACAAATAATGAGCGCAAGTGTATGATTTTAGGACTTCTAGCAGTCCTTTCCAGTTTTGCAAGGGGCCAATCAACAATCATAAAAGCGTTATTCTACTGCAGACATTCAATTCAAAATTGCAATAAAATAGGAAATACAAATATTAAGTAGAGTGGGACCAGCAATAAATGGGAGGAATGGCAAATCTTTATTTCATTAGCAGGCACTGCAGAGATTGATTACAAGAACAAATTTCAAGAATGGCATGTTCTGTACAAGACGACTCTTAACAAAAGAAGCGCCATTTTAAACTCAACAGCCATCCATATCAGGAGCTGTAGTGTACATCTTAATGAAAGCATTAAAAAATTCAGGAACATTAAAGTCGATTTTCATGACATAACCGCTGCTCAGGAGAAGGGTTTCTAGTTTCACAATGCTTGGCCGAGATAGAACAGTGATTACACAAGCATACCAAGAGAATCAGATTCGTGAATAGCTCATAGAATTTAGTCAATTAATTTCATTGTAAGGTAGCTAGCTTGTTCAGAAGTCATTGCAAATGCCAATGGACAATAGCAATGAATCTGATGGAAGTGCTGGTGAAGGAAGTCTTTGGCGGAGGAGGCGGAGCTGGGGCAGCAGCCACAGTGATTACAATGAAGAAGAAGACAGTGATGGACAAAATGATGCCCTCTTCCGGTGGGCGCTAGAGGAAGAGGAGCGCCAATATTTTCAATTGCAGAAGGAAGGAATAGAAGATAGCGCAGACGATGGACACGAATTTCCAGAGCTAGAAGACGTCAGCAGAAGAAGAGTTCTAAGGCCAAAACCGAAGAACCTCCTAGCGCGGCCAATCGAACAACAACCAGTCTTGGACAGTGGTGCTGACAGTGACGGCAGTAGCGCTGACGAAACTTGTCTGCAGTAGGCCGATCGTTCCAGAAAAAGCCAGATCAATACAACACATAACGAAGAGCATGCAACAAAGCAGGGAAAGCCCTATGAACGACCTACGAGGCCGGAGAAGACTACTGCGCAACGTCTACAGATGGAGGCAGACCCAGGGCCACAGAATCCTGCTTTTCATGGTAATTCCCATGGGAATTCGAACTCTGGCGATCAAACTGCCCTATGCACATCAGGCGATGCAGGTATTTCATCCAGACCTCCTCAAGTATTGCCCTGTAACGAAGGACTAGTTCGAGTTTCACAGCAGAAAAGAAAATTGAATGGGAACTGGAGTAATGCTCAACTTAGAAGTGCTGTAGCAGATGTGGAGGAAGGAATGCCGATGAGAACTGCTGCAAGACTTAACAATATTCCTGCAAGTAGTTTAAGCGGCCATGTTTATGGGACAACTGCTCAAAGAAGACGGGAAAAAGAAGGAGTTCTGACGAAAAACGAAGAACAGCAGCTTGTAGATTATCTTATGAAAATGCAGAACCTCGGTTTTCCTTTGAACATAGGACAGTTACGGGAGAAGGTACAAGTTCTGACTCAAACAAGAGTAACCCCTTTCACTGATGGCATGCCTGGAGCCGGATGGGTAAAATGTTTTAAGAGGAGACATCCGGAGTTGACTATCAGGAGAGCTCAAGCTTTGGAACAAAAACGCGCTCGTAATTTATGTCTTGAAAGTGTAGCTAGTTTTTACAGTAATCTCGAGAAGATGTATGACAGTCATAAATATGAACCACATCGCATATGGAATGTAGACGAAAGCGGAGCTCAGGCTGGCAGGGATGGAGGCGGGTACGTCATAGCTAAACGCGGATCACGAAATGTGCACATAGTAACGCCGGACCACAGAGAGTGGTTGTCTATTGTGTCTTGCATTAATGCAAAAGGGGACACACTACTGAATTTTTACATTTTTAAAGGGAAAAGACGGACAAGGAATTTTTTAGTGAAAACAGGGGAGAAAGAGGCTGCCTTGGCAATGCAGAAGAAAGCCTGGATGACGCACGTTTTATTTCGGAAGTGGCTGCTTCATTTCCTGAAGAACGTTTCAGAAAGGTATGAAATATCCCCATCTACTAGACATTTACTCATACTAGATGGGCATACTTCTCACGTGACTCTAGAAGTTATCAAATTAGCTATGTCAAAGGGTGTAGACATGTTAACTTTACCATCTCATACGTCACACGCTCTTCAGCCGTTGGACGTTTCATGTTTCAAGCCGTTTAAATCAGCATTCCGAGCTTACAGGGACAAGTGGATGCTAAATCACGTCGGACAGAAGCCTATTAAGGAAAACCTTGCACAATGGGTTTCGCATGGATTTCGAAGAGCTCTAACTGTGTCTAACATCACTAAGGGATTTCACTGTACGGGGATATTTCCTTTCAACTCCAATGCCATGCAGTCAAAGATAGGGCCAAGCAAAGCGTACATCCAATCTAAAGGAAAAAGTTTGGCTACGGAAGAGACAGGCGAAGAAGATGATCGCCCATACGAACTGGAAGCATGGGAAATACAAGAAATATTCGACGAAGTGCCCAGCAACCTACCGAATTGCCAGTAGTACTACGTTGAAGTGGACAACGAAGATATGCAGTCTGACAAGGATGGGAAAACAACTGGGAGTTCAAGCAATGAGGATGAGTTGGAGGATCAAACCGAAGTGGGAGACAACAGCCAGTTCACGAAACTTTTAGAGCTTCCTCACGTGGAGTGGCCAGCAAAATCGTCCAAACGCAAGGCGCTGCAGATCGACTACGAGAAGTCGATTATGCTGACAACTAAAGATCATCTGTCCACACTTGAAGACGTCGTCGCGAAGCGGGAAGCTGCTGCAGAGGAGCGGCAACAGAAGAAATTAGAAAGAGAGGCTACAAAGGAGATCAGAGCGCAAGAACGAAAAGAAAAACTTGAAGCCAAGGAAGAGCGGCTGGCCTTATCTAGATCTAAGAAGAAGCACAATGAATACTGGAGCGCTAAGAACGTCAGAGCAATGGAAGAGAAACTACATGCTGCGATTCGGGAAAATGCCCCCATTACTGGATATAGAGCATCGTATTGTGGCATAATACCATTGGTCTGCAAGGAGAACCAAAAAATTGCCATAGAAAGGAGACGAAAAAAGCAACGAGGAGAAGATGTGAGCAATTTACCAGCTCTACAGCAGGTGTGGCCGCAGCAGATGAACTTTGCGATGATGCTTTCAATGGGAGCAGGATACTTCGGTGGCATGTCCAATCGTCCTCTGCAATATTCGACAACCTTCCCTGCTCGTCCTCCACAACCCGCGTCAGCATTCACCACTCCTCCACAGCATGCGGCAACCTTCCCCACTCCTCCACAATATTCAGCAGGCTTCTTCCAAGTTCCTGCTCAACAACCGTCGACAGGCTTCTTCCAAGCTGCGGCTCCACAGTCGTCAACAGGCTTCTTCCAAGCTCCACCCACAACACCTGCAACATTCAATACACCCGGCTTCAACCCACAAGGGAAGATCTAGTATACTTAACAAAATGACATACTTTTGTGAACTCCTCTGTCAATTCGATGTGGTATAATTGACAGTATAATTGTCAGTTTCATCTAATATTCGATTTGCTGAAAATTTATTTTTTGACAGCATTCCCTGTTTTCTTTAAATACTTTTGTATCTTTTGAATCTTACAGTGACAGTTCCATTAGATCTTCCAAATGACAAAGCTTTTCCTTAAGCCTTTAGGGATGACGTATACTTCTGCAGTGAACATCAGCAGCAAGTGCTGAACCTGATGAAACTCCTCGTTTTGCTGACCTTAGAGATGCTGTACACATCGTCAATGGTAATCAACATAGGGTTATAGATTGGTCACAGGCCAGCAGTTGCTAAATATAAGCCTGCCATCAGCCACCACATATATTATTGATCACAGAATCAAACCAAGCCCCCTTTCTAATCACAACTGAATCAAACAAATAATTAATATTTTGAAAGATACATAAAGAATTCAATAAATGAAGTACATAAATAAATTTACCTTGTGCATTCTGGGTCTACAAAATACTCCGTCAGGTCCACACACTAGCTCACATTCTTAGGAGAGACGAAGTCCAATGCGCCCTTGATACACGACTGCAACAAAATTCCAGAACATGAAGGTCTCAGATTTCGCATTATTGGCCACAACATACAACCAAGGTTTACAGAATCCAACTTGCACATTCAATAACTTCCTGCAGAAGTTGTGAACGTCTTATTACATGAGTCAATGTGAACCACAATGACAGAAGATTCTTCAGCATCATACCATTTGTAATTACTGAACCCGCAGAATTTGTAGCTTGAGCTCCTGACGTGGATCAACCTTCAGCTCCTGACGCCGTTTGACCTTCAGCTCCTAACGCTGCTCCAACTGATAACGACCGTCGACGTGCTGGACATGACAATGCGGAAGATGTAGGTGTCCGACTACGATTGTCACTGCAGAAAACAGTCATCTCCACGTTTACACATCGGCAATGAAAACAAATCTTTGAAACTCCCAAATCGGTAGTATACCAGTCGGCATTCGAATCTCCACCGTCATCCAATTTCCTAGATTGGCATAGATCGAGCCACATGACTCCAAAACAACTAGCAACAAAGCAGCAGAAGCAAAAGTGGGAGATTCACAAACCACACAATAAGCATTCGATGATCCTTGGCCGTCCTTGGGCACAAGATCCCTAGCCGACGTCACCTCCACCAGAAGCTTCCGACCAATTGCCATAGCTAAGCACCTGCACTACCACCACCGACCTACAAACAAGCAGCACAATTCAATCAACACGTTCTGTTGTACCCCCAGCCCCCCACCGCCACTCACCCCGAATCTCTACTGCTTTCCGTCAATTGCAGTCAAAGCCTGCCCTTTGCCGCAAGAGTAGCCATAATCGAAGTTGGTCGACTCCAGTTGCAGCGAAGCTCAAACAAGAGCACTGAAAACAACGCGGCGACGCACCAACTACAAACGAGCGTCGATGTGCCTGACAAGACAATGCGGAAGTTCTCGCTGTCCGACGACGACAGTCAGTGCGAGTCGAGGCAGATGCTGATTGACCTGGTGCCCGTGGCAATTGTGATTCAAATTCTGGGAGCATGCAATCTGGCGCGCTTCGCCTTCGTTACCCACAGGCTCTATCTGGCTCTGTCCTCGACTGCAGTCTCTGTTAACATTGGAAATGTGCACTTCCAGAGAACGATGCTTACTAGACAAAGAAACGGAAGGAACAAATGGTTAAAGAACCCTACGGTAAAAGTGGCAACCTCAAGCAAAAACAGAAGGGGAACAAAGGAGATCGACAACGTATCCGAACGAGAAGGCTGGTGACACATATCCCTCCGTCAATCCTTCAACGCACACACCCATCTTGGGGTCTTCCTTGATCTGTTCAAGCAATTCGTGGTTAGAACCTTCATATGGCCGTGCCACGGCATCTGAAAATTCAGGAGACATGCAACAGACGGTATAAGAACAAACCATGAGACTCTGTTGAGAAGGCTGCGGCAGATCGGTAATTTCTTCGTTGCATATCTAACACAACTTCCATGTCCCTTTTGTGGATTGAAGGGGTAAGCTTACAGTACGTTGCCAAAAAACTCTGCTATCGCTATGCGCCACGACTGCTCCGTCATTGATGGAGGGAGTATTATTCCAGTACTCTTTGAAGCTCTTGGGAATGGTATCAGGAGTGAAGTAATCATTTCGCACGTCGTCTGCAGAGCAGAATCGAACCTGCAAACAAGAGCCCACTCACGGCAAATCACTTAAGCTCGTTAAGAAACTGGGACTGCTACTAATATTACAGGGTTTTTGACAACTCTACTGGAGACGAAGATAATTGATTGGCATCCGAAATATGTAAACTCTTCAACAGGCTCATCATCATCATCAAATTATGCTGATTAATACGCTACTCAATTTCATTGTCATGTGTCATCCAAAGGTGCAACTTAGAACTGTTTGACGATCAATGATCAGCGAAACACATCCACACTGAAGTAATGCAGTTTGTAGCTACAAAAAGTTCTGGAAGTAACCGACATTGTTCGTAGAGTCCACCAAATGTGCTGCTTTCCCGAAAAAGGTGTGCACACCTGTGCCAATAACAACGGCCTCAATCTCTCCTTGTTTGCAAGTGGATCCTGAAAATACTCCGTCTCAAGATTTCTTCGTGACAGGAAGAGATTCTCCCGTCAAAGCTGACTACAGGAGGGAATGAAATAAGTTAATTAGAACCAACACAATTCATGCACAAAACCCCACTTCCGTAGTCCCAAATCATCTGTTGCTAGAATGTTAAAATGACAGCAGCAGGAATACGAGGTACGGAACAAGATTGCATATCCAAACTGTTTAGTGATCTTATATACGTACAGGACTCCGTGCCCAATAGCCAAGAGACAATCGATATAACCAAAGGATCAATTGAAACGATCGATACCTGATCAATCTTCAACGGATCACCTGCGAGAAGACGAGCATCGGCAGGGACGATATCACCGAGCTTGATACAGATGATGTCTCCAAGAACCAAAATCTCGGCATCTCCTTCAGACCAAGCACCATCTCGTAATACCTGCAGAGTGATGATTCAAACATTTTTTAATCTTTAATGACAATAAAACTTGCAAATAACGGTAGATCATACATGAGATGCAACCAGACCAGGCTAAACAGTACTTGAAATACAACTCAAAACTGGGTCGTGCAGCATAGGCTTTCAACACAAGGCTTGGGTGAGGCTTTTTCTGCATCGTCTCCACCATCTGCATCGTCTCCATCGTCTGCACCTCAACATGACGTGGGTCATGCTGAAAAACCTCGTTGATGGGAACGTGCTCCTGCGTTCATGAACCCCAAGTTAGTACTGTAACAAATGAGAACATGAGATAGCCATTTCACTCGCAAAAGTGATCGCTACAGTGATCACGACTTTTAATGGCAATTCGCTTTCAAACATAGGCAGACTTCCCGCACAGAGAATACAAAATGAGCTCTCTGACGCTCCGCCTAATACAACCATGCCACCTTGGAATCTATGGAGACACAATTCTATTGGCTTGATTTGGTATGAACACATAATCAAACTTAAAGCTTGGTTGGAAAAAGAGAGTATTTCTGTCTGACGTTAAATAAGACTGAAACGTCCGGGTCCCACAGGCAAAGCACTACGCATTCATCGCTTAAATGGATAGAACAGAAGTGGAATATCGTTTGAGTTTGTTTTTTTCAAAACAATGAATGAGTTTTCATTCTATTACAGAGAATGGCAGGGCGGGGCAAACGACAGGACTAGTCTAAGTGAGGATGATGGGGCACAGAACATCGGCTTTAAGAAATCGATCACCTACCACATAATTTTTCTTCTTCTTTGGAGTAAATGAAAAGAAGATTTCATTGCAAAAGGACAGTACAACAAAGCCCAAGACAGTAGTATTTTACCCCACAGGCCAAGCAGACTCAAGACCAGACAGACCGCAGATTGGAAGCAACAACTTCAAAACTCAGGCGAAAGATATTTTCACCTAACTGAAAAGATTACCACATAATTTCATACTACCAACTCTTTACGAGCTTTCTACTCACCGTTTTAAGAGGCAACACTTTAAATTACATTTCAAGTATCTACGAAAACTTACTGATACTGGCATATTTGTCCTGGGTAAAGCAAAAGCCACCTCATACCAGCAAATCGATATCATGAGCAGGAGGAACAATTACTAAAAGATTAAATTAACATTGATCTCCTGTCTCAGCCTTGTTACTGTTTCCATTGAACCCTTTAAGATGAATTAGAAATTTATTTCAGTGTTGTGTGGAACAACCATGAGAACGCAACAGTCAGAGCATTAGTAGTAGGTTGCATAAAAAGAGAATATTCTCAGAAAGAACCAATACCAGAGGATTTACAAAATTAGATATCGTAATTTTAAAAGTAAAAAGTAAAAACAAAAGTTTCGGATGGTGAGGTGAATCACAAACAGGCGGATCATTGATTAGAATGACGCACGGCACGTACAAGAGTTGTACCTGACACGCACTATTCACGCGTCCCATGGTCATTAAACTCCGCTCACTTGAGCGATCCACGATAATCAGTTGCTTAACACTTAAAACAATATATTTGCAACAAAAATGCGACTACTTACAACCTGCCATGTATATCTGAAATTCGTCACAACATGAAATCTCTAAAGAAGCGGAAAGCTCTCTGATAAACCAGTGAACTCTCTAATGAAGATTATCGAAAGAATCGACAGCCAAATGTACGTGCTACGCGTACTCTCAAGGTGTGCTAATAAGTCAAGTGCCTCTGAGCGACTCCAGGCGAACCAAAAGTAAGTAAGAAAACACTCTGATTCCCGGAAACAAAAAGTAATTGATGAAGAGCAAACCAAGTCCCTCATCGCGTGCTCACATTCCGAACGAATCACTCTAAGCATTTCGAAAACTACAGCAATGCAGGCGTGAAATAAAGACAAGAAAAAGCAACTCCAGCATTCCTACAGCACACATTACGTCCTCCCAAAGCTCACTCGCATACAATAAAAGCTTCGATTGTCGTTTCAGCTCACCAGGTCAATGGTCTCGTTGTTGAGCGCCTCTAGCACGTCCATGTCTACGCCCGCTTTATCGAAGTCCCCGTCGCCGCCACCGATGCAGATCGACGATGATTGGCTATCTCATCGTCTATCTCATCGTCTATCTCATCGTCTATCTAATCGTCTGCATCGTCTCCATCATGACTTTTAATGGCAATTCACTTTCAAACATTGGCAGACTTCCCGCACAGAGAATACAAAATGAGCTCTGACACTCCGCCTAATACAGCCGTACCTCCTTCGAATCTTTGGAGACACAATTCTATTGGCTTGATGCCTCTGAAATCTCATTCACGCCAAACTCCCTTCGCCAATCCTGTCCAATGATAAAATGACTAGCATTCAAATATCAGTATTCGCATGACATCGATTTCAAGGTTGTGACCATCCCAGGTCTCCAAAATTGATTTTTTAGCCTTCATGACTCAAAAAACTATCTTGACATCATATGCCTGCATGCTTGATGCTTATTGAAATGAAATGTGTAAATAATAGTGTAAGATGGCGGTGACCAGCACATCTAAGTTTGAATGCCTACAAGAGTTTTGATCGCACACAGAAACGATTAGTGGGAGAAAAACGTTGGGTCTTCCACTGATCGTATCAGTTGGCAGATCGATTGGCCGTATCAATTCGCACTTGTACATCAATACCTTCAGAAAATATAAAAGAACAGTGGCATTGATATCGCAGCTGCTTGTCCACGTTGCTTCTGTCTTTCTGCATAAAGACAGCATTCGTTACACGAAGTAAGGCGACGCCTGGCAACAACGGTGACAAAGCATACAAAAACACCGAAAAAGCATACCGAAATCGCCATTCTCAAAAACTATTTTGAACGCCTTACTGTTTTGCGCCGACGAATTCACAGCCCAGAGAACATGAAACTGCCACAAGCCACACAAAACAACGAAGAAGCATACGAAAATCAAAATCGAAAGAGAAAAGAAGACTCTAATGTAAACCTACTTCAACAGCCTAAAATTATAAAATACACAGAAGCAAAGAGAAAGCGTGTGCAAGTGAAGGGATCGCAGCGCTTACCTACAGCAGCGACATGAAAGGCAACTGCAGTGGCAGGGATGGGGAGCCTTCCGTGAAACCCTTGCGACCACCACCAAGCAAGAGCGACACTAGCGAAATCCGAAGACGTACAGCAGGAAGCGGGCAATGGAGCCACCTCAGAAGCACCGGCATGAACAAGGGAACGATGCCGCCTTGCGATGTAAAAACACTCCGCCGGCGCGGCCAAAGGCAGGTGAAAGAAGCAGCGACTCCAAGCAGGTGGCTGCGAATGACGAAAATGGCCAACGATGCGTTGTCATGTACGGCACAAATTGGAAGCCAGAGAAGCTAAAATTCAATGCTCTGCACATTGCTTTGATGAAAACAGGGATTGCAGAAGCGGCGCGCCTTGGATTCCATCACAGCGACAGCAACGCGCCGGGGAGGAGAAATCAGCTGGCTGCAACGGCTATTTCTTAACTGCCTTTCTGACGTCAGAAATTTCGAACTACAGTATGAGCGATTTTAGGACTACTAGGGTGGGTATCCAAGAACCTCATCGGCCGCGAATTCATTACCTGACACATTGTTCTTCAATTCCCCTCACGCGATTCATGCAGCTCTGTACTTGTGCAGGGCTACCTACCTATTTCTCCAGCATGCTCCATTTTGGACACTACTTGCACGCTTTTTGAAACTTTCAAGAGGAATTTGAAACCACTTTCATCTTCTCTTGCACTGCTCTGCTTTATTTATAGCCGTTTGCCAATTCCTTACAGCTCCCCTCTATGACCACAAATAGCGCCCTAGGCACTGTTCACTTTGAAAATTTGTATCTAATTCACTTTAACTCGGAAAATTACACTTTAAATTGCAATTCATTTCTTCTCCACTTTTCTCTCTACGAAAAAAAAATTTAATTCCCATGGCCAGCTGTCCCTCCTCCAGCTCTGTTTTTCTCCTTAGATGCTCCATTTCTGAGCCTCCTACCTTAAGTATAAAGAAGTAGAGAATGAATCAAAATACTAAATTATTAACCATTTATTTATGGAACTGAAAAATGCCTATCCAATGGTTGACATGTTTTAATAAACAATCTAAACCTAATGTGTTTTGTTTTTTTCAAAAATATTAAAAATTGAGTAAAATGAAGGATTTCAAAGTTTATTTTAGAATAGAGATTTCATAACTACTTGTGAACTACATTCAACTAAACTCCTTATAACTTTCATCTCATTAATCAACATAGAATGATTAAATTTTTTTATAGAAATCCAATAAACCAATTTCAAATTTTTATGTTACAAAAAAGTGATTTTTAACCCCTAAAGCCTTGAGGTGTTTTTTTTGTCAAAAACCACTCAAAACTACCACTTATGCTGCATTCGCTTAAAGAAACCAATTTTTTTTATAAATTTTGGAATTTAACTATAGGATCTTGTACTTAACTTGTCTAAAATCATGTAATAAGAATTTCATCAAATTTGACCATATGGATTGGAAGATCTTAGCATTCAAAGTTGGACAAAAAGTTTTTTCTTAAGAAGATGCTTTAATTGCCCAAAAAACTAAGATTGTCCACAACTTTCTCATCCCGAGTCCAAATAGAATGAATCAAAGTTTCACGTATATATAAAAACATAATATTTTAGAAAAAGTGTTCAGAAAAAATTATTTTGACATTTTGTAATTTTTGGGGGGCTGCCCGTCCATCTCCATTTTTTGCTTATTGTGCCATAACTTTTTCATCCAGCATTTGATTGAAACGAAAATTATATATCCACAAAACTCTCGCAAAACTAAACAACCTCAAAAATCTCAAAAAAAGTCACTTGAAATTGAGACAATAGGAACCTATCCAGACCCAAATTGTCCCCTGAGGAGACAAACAATCATTTAGGGGTTTAAAAAGTTTTTTTAGATGCATGAGTTGCCCACTAAGCAATGAAAACTACATATCATTCAATAATATTTTGTCCATGTACTCAAAAGTTATGAAAATTATTGGGCCTTGTAGCTACTCCTCGGAAAAATGTTGTGTTAAAATTTCAAAGGAAAAAAATAAAAATACCATTTGTAGTGAGCTGCCCAAAATTGTTATGTTGCCAAAAAACGAACTTTAGTCCTTTAGGGGTTAAGGCATCTCCATAGCTCGCACGCTTAATAGGGGTGCCAAGCCAGGTTTAGATTGTTGGTTTGAAGAACGTGGCCTCACCACTCCTCCTCTGCCCCACTGCAGATGCGCCAAAGATATTATGTATGAGGTAGTTTTGTTGCTTGAAAATTAAGTACAAGAGATTTAACTTTCAATTCCTTGAGAACTACCTCACATAGCTTTAAGAGCATTTTCTTCAAATTTTGATTTAATGAGTAAAAAAAAAATATCTTTTTATACATATGGAGTGGTAGGACGTAGAGCAATCCATGTGGGATATGTAAATTAAAATTAGTAGGAGCTCAACCACTCATTGTTAAATAAAAAATAGGAATTGTGTTTGAAGTAAAATTTTAGACCCCATTTAGGCATAGTAGAATTACTTTTATCAAAAAAATTGAATCTAAAAAAAGTTTTAAAATAAAGATGAATTTTATCTTCAAAAACCTGTTTGAGATTTCAAGTCTTCAATCAGAAGTTATAGACAAATTTGAGAGAGGGGTAGGTAGGGATTTTTTTTTACATTTTTAAACATCCTCTCTCAAATTTGTCCTTAGCTTTTGATTGAAAGATTGAAATCTCAAACAGATTTTTGGAGATAAAATTTATCTCCATTTAACAGCTTTTATTAGTTCCAAGTTTTTTTATAAAAGTTATTCTACTATGCCTAAATGAAGTCTAAAATTTTACATCAAACACAATTTTTAAGTTTTGAAAATGAGCGGTCAAGTTCTCATCTTCAAATTATCCCATACCCTTTGAGGATTCATCATGGACAATGGATTCCATTGTAAAGACTACCTCTCCACCCTAGCTTTTCACGAAATGCCAATAAACTATTGCTTTCTTTGTCCCACTAAAACCCTCCAAAAACCTTCCCCATGAGGGATTAACTACATTTTAGTCTTTGTGCTAGTGATGCATACATTCAAGAACTAGTAACCCATCCCCTAGATCTATGCAAAATCTCTAGTTTAGGTGCCACTGTTCAAGCACCCAAAATCTATTTGGAGAGTGTTATATTTGAGCATCATTCGTAAATGCTGCCAGCTTGTCATTCTTGGTGATTTAAAGGTTGGTGGCAACAATGGAATTGTAGAAATACATGCTTCCAACCTAGATACCACAACACGGAAACATCGCTACAAGAGAAAGGGGTGTTTTAAGTATAGTCCTAGAAATAACATTTTAAGTAATGACCTTTTTAGGAGATCTTCAGTAAGAATTTACAAGATATTTGTGTCTTTCTAGTAAAATTTTACTAGAAAGATACAAATATCTTGTAAATTCTTACTGAAGATCTCCTAAAAAGGTCATTACTTAAAATGTTATTTCTAGGACTATACTTAAAACACCCCTTTCTCTTGTAGTGCATGGTCCCCTTCATGAACAAATATGCATAGTGCCCAGATGGTTACCAAATCCATTGTCAACACAATTGTTTGAGGAAATAAGGTAGGTGGCTCAAATAGCAACCCTCTTCTTCAAACAATCCTATAGGGAGCTCTGAAATGGAGACTAAATGGGTCTAAAATGGATTGCCAACTTCTTTTAGTGTACAATGTTGCATAATTAAGGGTTGTCAATGGATGGAATAAGAGCTAGGGAGGGTCCATTTCAAAGCCACGGTGTGTCCACTTAATTTTTCTAAATAGGAATTGATTGCCCAATTGCCTTATTACAAGTGCTAAAAGAATGTGGGGTCCATTTAAGTTTAGTAAGGGTCGCATTTAGGAACCTTGTGTATTACTTTTTGAATGCCGTAGTGTTTGTTTTGGGTCAAGCCATATCTTTTTTTAGACTGCAAACTGGGGGGGGGGCACTTAGAGTGTCCATTATAAACCACGTGCGATCAAAACTTTGGACCCCCTATTTATTTTTTGAATTTTAAATAAAACAAAATTAAAAATATATAAATAGATTTTTCTACTTTGAAAGTTTATATTTTGAATTATTGATATTTTTATTTGTTAATGATAATTAGTTACAAATTTTTGAAGTAAAAAGATACACTATAGAACTGAAAAAACTTTCACACCCCTATATTATATAAGAAAAAATTGTCTAAAAAATGAACAAAAAATTCCTAAAAATAACTCTCTATTGAAAGCTCATTTTGAGTTGAATATTGATTCAATGGTCATCTAAATGTGTTCTCTATAATTTTTTGAGTTGAAAAACATGCCATTTTAGTTCATTTCAAACCTCTTTTAGAAATCATTTCATATTTTATTTGAGTTTGAAATTTTGGCAATAGAAACCTATAGTCATTATTAAACAATGCTCAAAATTTTAGGCTGAAATTATAGTTTATTAGAAACCACTTGTTCACACGTGGTTTGTTGTAGTAGAACTAAGTGCACCCCCCGAGACTGCAAATGAGCTCATTTCACAAGGCCTATGATCACAAATAGGTGTCTATAGTAGAATTCTTTGGAAAATAATAAGTAATTCATAGATGCTCCAAAAAATATGAAACCACTTGTGTTAGATTTTGCATCAATTTTTCTTAGAATGAAAATTAAGAGAAAATATTTTTGGGCATTTTAAACCCATCAAAAAGGCCCAATAACCTTAAAAGTGTCGCTTTTTGAGCCACCTACCTTAACAAGTATAAAGTGCCTCATATAGTGGACAAGGCTCAACTTGCTAGGAGAAGAATGCTCCTTGATTGCTCGCCACTTACTCCCACAAGGTCATTCACTATAGCCAACGCTTACTAAACGATCAAAATCAATAAACAGAGCTTTTTAGTGAGATACAAATTGTGCCTAATTTGGAGTTTTTTAGTGGGGTAGAGGGAGTACTTCATTATGCCAGCAAAGAATTTTCTAGATGGTTATTGAAATAATGACATTGATATTGATTTAATTCATTGAAAATTTAATTTCTTGTTGTGCCAAGATGCGGTATCATATTGCCCCTACTTGGAGTAGCCTGTTGCGCCTAATGGAGCTCATGTAGGGGGCCAACTAGAATCAATACATTACACAATGAGTTGAAATCAGTTGGTGCGCCGTGTGGAAGACTCAACATTTGGTTGTGTGTTCTTTAAATCTTGGCATGGTTGGCCTCTTTTTTTCCATTGGCGTGTCTGCTGTGGGATAACATTTTAACCCGGGCATGTCCACTCCCCATGTCTTGGCCCTTGGGCCGTGGGGATGCTCTTACCCAATTTCATATTTCAGAAAGTTCTAAGCTTTAACTAATCACATCATGACAATCAAGTTTTACGTATTCTTATCAGAACCTTGTGATACCAATCATGAGGTGTACATTTCAAAGATATGTAGGATTGGGAGAGTAAAGTAGTATGCTCTAAAAGCAACCATTTAAGGGCTAGTCCACCTTTTTCTTAGATTTCCATGGATAAAAGTATTTTTAGATCATTTTTTAGAGAAAGAAAATTAGATGTGGAATCTAACACAATTTTTTACTTATTTTCCAAGCATTTTTGAATAACTTATAAATTTCCAAAAAATTTGGAGCATAGGCACTTATTTGTGCTCATAGGGCTCCCAAAATCAATCCACTTGCAACTTGTAAAAAGATGTGGGGAAATCAAAGACAATGATTAGCTTGTAGTAGAAAAACAATTTTTTCTTGATTCATTCAATTGCTAAAGTGGTCCATTTAAAGATTCCCTCATCTCCATTCTCCAACTAATAAATGGAGTGGCTTTGAAGGAGAGGGCTGCTTTTAGAGCATACTACCTTATAGAATGGGCTATGTATTGTATATAAGTTTAACTTTTTTTCGAAGGTGCCATGCCATTGATGGATATGTATTGTAGGTCTACGGTGCACTAGGATTCTAATATTGTAGGAATGGTACTAAATAAACAACTTACTAGCATTGAGGAGCAAGAACAACTTGTCGGCATTGAGGAGTAATTTATTCCAAAGTGGTGTTCCTTTGGGTATATAAAAAAAAAAGCACTTCATAACATTTAGTGTCCTTCATGCCCACTACCTTTCCTTCATGCACTTTGATCATCACATTGAGACTCAACTTGTCAAAGTAGCTACTAATGAAGTATTGTTGGATGTGGAATATTTTATACCATCTATTGCAAAGCAAAAGCAATGATAGTGCATGCTACTAAACGTTACGTTAGTTTTAATATCCAATCATATTTTCTTGGACCAATAAAGCAATTGCAAAACAAAAAATTCACTAACCAAGGGTTTTAAAGAGTGGTATAATTAACCTTGAAACAACAAAGACTATGACCAAAACAGTCAACCAAATATGATCCAAATTGTAGAGGAGTTTGTTAGTATTTTGTTTTTACAATTTTCCTCAAAGTCATTCACAATAAATTTTAAATATTTGGCATACTTGTTGGGTTAAGTGAGAACAAACCAAAAATCACTCTTTTGTGTCACTAGAAGGAGAGGTGTTGACATTAGAAATACAATATCATAAACCTCCTTCTACTTATAACAAACATAAATTCCACATTTAGGAATTGGGTTTTACATAATTGGATTTTACACTATACTTTCATTATACAATCAAAGGAACAATGGAAATTGATGACAAGAACATCAAACCTTCTCCAAATAATATATTCCTTAACACTTTTACTGACATTGAAGAATTTTGTATACTTTCTCACAAACCAGAAACAATAAACCATATCAAAGAAGATTTAGAATGTCTAATTCAATCCCTAAAGAATCGAGGCCATTTTTTTTGTCAAGACTACCACTTCTGTTGCGTTCACCCTAGAAAACCAAAAAAATAAATATTTTTTGGAACCTAACTAAAGGATCTTGTACTTAACTTTTTTCAGATCATTTAGTAAAAAATTCATCAAATTTGACCTTACAGATTGGAAGATATTAGCATTCAAAGTTGGACAAAAAGTTTTTTTCAAGAAGATGCTTAGGTTGCTCAAAAAAAAATTGTCCATAACTTTCTTATCCCTAGTCCAAATAGAATGAATCATAGCTTCACATGTAGACAAAAACATAATATTTTAGGGGAAAAAATAATAATAATAATAATTTTGACTTTTGGGGGGTTGCCTGCCAACCTAGGATTTTGGCTTATTGTGCCACAACTTTTGCTCCCAGGCATCGATTGAAATAAAAATTATATATTCATAAAGCTCTCATAGAATCGCAAGTCCTCAAAAGGTTTTAAAAACATTCACTACAAATTTGAGACAATAGGAACTGACCTAGATCCAAATTATCCCTTGAGGAGATAAACAATCCTTTAGAAGTTTGTGGTTCACCTTTAAAGTGCTCCAACGTCCAATTTTGAGACAATAAACATATTTATACTCTTGTTTCTTTCTAATTGCTTCTTGGATGAAAGTCATCCTAATTTGTGAAGGTATTTTACGAAGTTGTTGTTCTATCTAATGGTTGGATGTGGTGTTACAAAAGTACATATTATATTTTTATAGAGTTACAAATGTGGAAGCATGGCAAGTGGTTGACCAAATCCAAATTGTATTGATTGTAGTTCAAAACCGGATTTGCAAAAACGAGGTCATAGATTTAATGAACACAAAAATTTCAAAAAATCATTGTATAAAGAAAACCTCATTTCAAATCCATTCCAACAAATTGCACTCAAAATATGATAATATTTTGCTTGTAATTGATTTTAGTAGGAATTTTGAAGTTTTCCTTTCAAAATTTATATAAAAATATTGGTGATAGCATTGGTGAATCTACCCATACCTATGGAATCTAAAACTCAAAATCTTCAGCTTTTAATTTGTATATGAGTTCCAAAACATTCTTCAAAATAGTACTTTATAATGATTTTTCTCAAATCGTGAATTCTGGAGAAAACTCTAGACGCTAGGGATTAACATAAATTCTGAAAAGAAGAAACAATAAATTCTGAAGGGGAAAAAAATATCAAAGTCCACCACATTGGAGCTTCTCAAAGACAGTTTGCAACCATCGATTGCAGCTTCATTTTGGGGTTTATAAAGGTGCATAGATCTAAAGTTCAATGCACAATTGCAAAAGGAGGCCCAAGAGCGAGGTTCATGAAAATTTGTGAGTGGAGTCGAAAAGCAGTCATTTGACAATCTGAAAACAGTCATGGCCAAATACGTGATGTCCAGGTAGAAATCAAGCATCTTTGAGGTTTCTACAAAAGTGAACAACACGGGAAGTAAACTTCTCATCATCTCCAACCTGAAAAATCTATCAGATACTTGTACAAATGACCACCTCAGTTTTCCTCTACCTATTCCCTTCTTTTGATTCAATAAAGAGAAATGGTTTCAATGCCAATTCTCTATGACCTAGATAATGTACTAGAGAACGGTCCGCATGCTGCGGATTCTGCAGCAGCAAGCGGCATTGGGCGAGCCCGGAGGGCGAGACCTGTGGCCGCGCGCTGCTGCAGAATCCGCAGCATGCGGACCGTTCCCTAGCGTTAAGGGCAGTTCCCCGCGTTCCTGGAGAAGTTCCCATGACAGAATCGGCCCTCCCTTGGCAGAATCGGCATGCATGGCTAATTCCGCCACCTAACCATGCCTTCAGAAGGCCTGAATCGGCGGGGACTGACCTTAACGGCCATGGAGGGTGCCAATATGGCCTGTAGGATCGCCTGCTTGAGTCGTAGAGTGATGAGAGCAAATCCTTCAGGCCATATTGGCACTCTCCATGGCCATCGTCGTTCATAACAACCATGACCAAAATTCTGGACACTTGGTGTGGTGCAACTTGTCAATCAATTCGTATTGAGTGGTTGTTGTTTCCGATGAGTGCCCATCACATTGTGTCAACGATTTGTTATCTTCACAAGGAACCTAAATACGTAAATGAGGATTGATAATGTCATGAAGGGCACAAACTACTACTGATAATCTACTTGCTTGTAGCCAATTGTAAAACACCAAGGTGGAGAGAATTTTGGTGGTGGCCGTTGTGAGTTTGACGTGTCTTTCATGGCTTTACCAAGCAATATCATCTCACTAACAGAGCATATAACTTGCAACAACTGCAATTGGGTGATTGGTGAGGAGGGACTTTTGTGAGGAGAGGAAGACACCACTACAAAAGAAGCATACACTATAATCATAAAATGGTAAATCAATTATAATATTTACTTAACAAATGCAAAAAACGTTGGATGGATCATATTGTATTGTGGAAAAAGGGTCAAACTTTTAACCACCAGAAATCAGTGATGAAAATGCACGTGCTGGTCAAGAATAAATTCCCTGTATGAAGTCCTCAAGACTGGTAAATAAAAGAAAATTGGTATTTCAGGGGCAAAATCTCACTAACAAAGTGAAGCCTTATGAAAAATTTCAGCCCTCCAGAACGCCGCTAAAGAATTGATTTACGGGACCCCTTTGGTGCAATTTCAGAATGAATAAAAAAATATTTTTTTGGAAAAGATAAAAATAAAAATAAAAATATTAAAAAAATAAAAAACCGACGTGGCACTAATAATGCCATGTCAACACCCAATATATAAATATTAAAAAAATATTAAAAAATAAAAATAAAAACTTTTTATTTTTATTTTTTTCCTTAATTGCACCGGGCGGGTGCAGAACTCATGGCCTTATGGAGGGCTGAAATTTTTCCTAATGGGAAATAAGAAATCCTCCATAACTAGTGATTTCATTTTCAACCCTACAAGCATCTAAACGATAAGATTAGAAGATACCTGAAGAAGAGCTGCAATGGTGCCGCATGAATGCCAAAGAATGGGGGCTAGGTCTAGAAAGGCTCCTCTTTTCTGCAATTCAAACATTCCCATGCCAGAAACTAGACCCCAAAGTAACGATCAAGTAACAACGCCCCCTGAATGTACACCTCTGGTACATTCTTGTCATCGAACTTACATGCCACAAAACCCAAGCAAAACCAATGCAATTGCTACCACTCCAGAGGGCATCCCCAAACATTTGAATCTTGTATCAAAATTCATGCAACTGATGCTCAAAACGCTCGTTCTCATCAGATCGCTACCAAGTGGGGTGTGCACCATGGTGCATATTGGATGTTTCAATGTATGGCACGGTCCTCAAGTGGGGGGGCCGGCAATTTCAACCCGCTATCAGGGCTCTTTTCTTGCGATATAAGGTAACATGCTCGAAAATCATCCACCTCATCAAATGTACATTGTGTGTACATGTTTCTTTTTTGTAGCCTTCAGCAATGTACAAATAATGTTCATTTTAGGAGGTGGGTGATTTTAGAGCCTTATCCCATTTCAACTTCAAAATTTTATAACTAATTTCACAAAGCTCTATAAAATATGAAACAACTTAGGTTAGATGCCAATTCCACTTGTTTCAAAGAAAATTTACTGAAAATCATTTCAAGAATCTTCGCCTCCCAAAATCCAGTTTCAGCTCTTAGGTGAGCGATTTCTAGACCTGTTACCTTAGAGGCAATTAGGGACTTCTCGCGGACTTAAAAAATTTCTTGGAAGTTTTGCGAACTTCCAAGAAAATTTCATCCTACCAAAAGGAGCCAACTCTACTATAGAACTCCCTTCTGCTTTAATGGAACCCTAATTATTTATTGTCAAGTCTCTCCTTGTTTCAAATCTCACTAATTTGCTTTTAGTTATTTACTACCTGTTCTTTTGTGAGGGGTTCAATATTGAGCCCCACAAACTAGGACCATGCCTAACGTACTACTAATGAACATTTCAAGATAGGGACACTTTTAGAACACAATGCCATTCCAAATTCACAAATTTATAATGAATAACGCATGAGTCCAATCCAAGTGGGTACAACTTCCATTTATATGCGAAGTAAAATTATTGAGAATTGTGAGAATTGTTTCTAGGTATGCAACCCCTCTGTACAAACCTTGTAATGTGCATTGGTTCCAAAACAATTATGGGATATACCCTAACTCTAACTCTGCCCCCTTTATTTAGTTGTACTTTGAAATTTTGGTGACATTAGTGTGAAGTATTTAAATCAAAAAGTACATAAAATACTAAGGACTTCTATTATTATTGACACAATCTTTCTTTTGGTTAACAATCTGAAAATTCTAGTCATCATTTTTTTTAATCTTAAAAATCTAGCCAATAAACACCTAAATAAAATTATTAGATTCGTTTTAGAGGATTTGCAGTAACAAAGTCTTCATGTGAGAAAATTGGACCTTTATTTGATAAACAAGACACACCTATAGGCCAAAGCTTCTTGTAGTGTAGCTTCTTGTTATTACTAAAACATAACTAGACTACATTAATTTATCCTATTAGTGACAATGCAAAATTAGTATCACCATTGAATTTTATTTTTGAGAATATTGGTAAAACAAAATCATATGTAACTTGTACTAATGAAATAATTCTACAAATTATGTGACTTTGATAAATTATTGTCACATCTCACAAATAAGACAATCAATATACCTCCTAAGGTAACTACACTTTAAATAGCGGGCTTTCTAAAGTTGCATAGGCTAGATTCTTGCCTATAATGTACTTCTACTATTCATAAGAAGATAGATAGATAAGAACTCCGGTCTTCAAAGAAGGCCGCCGTGAATAAAGTGTCTGTTCGTAATGACAATGAGCCGTTGTCCAGTGGATCAAAGGCCATTGATGCAAAACTACTCTTCTCTCTATTCATAAGAATCTATGGTTGGTTATCTAAACCTTATTATCAACACTTTGAAAATTCATAGTTTATTCATACATTGTCCAAGAAATGCATTTTTAGAGAATCTAAAATCCCCTTTTGGCTTTCAAGAAAATCCCACCAAAAGTTTTTCAATAGCAACCATGTTAAATTGCTTATTTGTGCGATTTTAGGAGTAATTACCTTATACAATCCTCATTTGCACTAATCTGTCGATCGAAGCTGCCTCATCCTCTTCCCCAAAACATAGAAATAAAGAACAGAAGTCAATTGTGTCTTCAAAATTGAAGGGTAAAAAAATAAAAGCCCTGTCCTTTTAGGGTTTATTGGATCCGGAGAAGCCCTTCCTCTCCATGCTTCCTTGCCGAATTAGGGTTTGGAGGCGTCATGGCGGTATAGAGCTCAGAACCATGGACTTGTACTGCGGCAGCAGCCGCTTCGTCAATTCTGGTCTGTCCGCTCTCGTTGTCCTAAACCCTAAACCCCTGCTCGCACCCGGGCGCTCCATGCCTTGTTGGCCTTCATTTTGTCGTCGCTTTTGCATTCTTCGTACTCGTCACACTCGCACTCGTGGTTCTTTTTCCTCTGGACCACTCATGGCTACTGCTAGTGACCTCGCAAGCCCCGCTTCTGCTCTTCCCGTTGCCGTGGACACAGATGTCGGTGTGGGAAGTGTGCGGCAGCAATTCGCGGATCTGATGCGGCAGTCGCTGGCCGTCACGGTACCGAACGTGGAAGGCATTGAGCCGCAGGTGACCACTTGCGGAAATCCCAAGAACGGGGATTATCAATGGTGAGTGAGTAGGGTTTTCAGGGAGTGGTCTCAATGCCAGCATCTCCATTTCGGTTTCGTTGCTTGAGAGCCGTGGTAGTCACGTAGGTTATAGTTCCCCGACCTCAACGCAGAGAATGTTAGGGTTATTTTCTCTTAGGTTTCGAGGGGAAATTGTGGTTAGGTTGGTGTAGGATCGACGAAATTCTTTAGGTATTCTGTTTTTCCGGAGGGTGTGGTGAAGCTTGTGAAATCGAATGATTCTAATCGACTGTTGTGGTTTAAAATTTGGGTTGACCAGGAATGTCGATTTGTTAAGTTTATTAGGTTTCTTATCTGTTCTTTAACCGAAAGAGATGTATAGGTTTCGACCTTTGAACTACGCGCAAACCTCTATAGACTACCAGTTCTCCTCTGCGATATAGTTGAATGTGCGGCTGTTGTGCAGAATACTGTAGAATTTATATTTTTAGAGGAGGTTGTAACCAAGAGGATTTGATTGTGATTTTGTTGGTTCATTGTTACAGTAATAATGCTATGGGCATATGGTCTAAGATTAAAGGCCCGGGCGCTCAGTTCAAGAATCCCAATGCAGTGGGACAAGCTTTATCGGCGAACATCCCTCGCTCGCCGATGTGGGAGAAGGTGTCTGTTGCAGGGCCTGGTTTCGTCAATTTGTGGCTCCGCGACCAATGGATCGAGAAGGTGTGGCATTGCACCGCAGCTTGTCGTGTTCCTCGTGGAGTAGTATAGTTGTTCCTATTCTGTAAAGATAGCTTCTGTTGGCAAGAATGTTGTGAATCCGTGGAGAGAGAGAAACTCTGTGATTGACATGACGTAGACTTTGGGAGGGCCTGTTCAATTCGCTCTAGGGTGACGCCGTTAGTCAAGGATATCGTTTACGCATAGAATTTGTTTCAGAGGAATTTTTGCTTCAAGTGTACTTGTGGAGTGATCATTGAGTGCTGGTTGTTCAGAAACTTCATCAACTGTTATCGCAAGGAATTGGCTCGTGGGCTCCGGTGCTCAAATACAAGCGGGTGGTATTAGATTTTTCGTCGCCCAATATCGCCAAGGAGATGCATGTGGGTCACTTGAGGTCCACAATCATAGGTGAAAGCCTATGTCGAATGCTGGAGTACTGTGGTGTAGATGTATTGCGGCGAAATCACGTCGGCGATTGGGGAACTCAGGCGAGTGATTACTTTTTCAGCTCACGAAAGTGTGTTGAATTCTTTGTGGAAGCGCTCATTGACGCCATCGATTGAATATTTATGCTCAACTTATTCTGCTGCGGTAGTGAAGTGAATTGTTGTGCAATGCCACCTCCGGCTTCAGTGGAACGATTGGTGTTTAGGCAATAACAGTGCGCAGTCTTGTTAACATTGATGCATTGTACTAAAGTACGGTCTTGGGCTTGTCAGTTTGGGATGTTGATCGAGTTTCTGTTTGAGGAGTTTCCCAACTGGGAGGAGATTGGAGATCAGGCCATTGGAGATTTACAGGTATTAATCCCTCGGCAGAATGCAGTGATAATGATGGTGCAAAATTATTGTCCTTGCATAGTTTCTTGAAGTAATTTCCATATACCGTGAGTTCAGGTCAGATTCAACACTTTTGATGTCGAAAATCAATTTTCTCGTCACATTTTTGAGGGCTTGCAACAAATCACACGATGACTGTATCACTTTCTCGGCACAACCTAATTAATCTACGTTGAATTTAACCAGAACGTAGTGTAAGAGACTTTGTATTTTGAATCGCACATTTAGCTGCTCCGAGACTAGGAGCATTTCAGGCGGTTCCGTAGTTTGCACTGGTAAGATAAGCCGTGGTAAGTTTCGAACGTAGCAATTTTTACAATGTAGTCCGTGTGCAGGAGTTTTACAAGAGAGCGAAAATCAAGTTCGACGCGGATCCAGCTTTCAAAGATAAATCTCAGAAAGCTGTGGTGCTTCTTCAGGTATTGAAGCTAAGCTTGGTATCATGACTGCTGATATTGGTTAAGACGCGTTTGTCCCTAGTGTGCTCTATTTTTGTAAGATCTGTACTGGTATGCCGAATGAGGTTTTAACGCAATTGTATGGGCACTTGTGCCATGTCGTGATTTGCAGGGCGGTGATCCGGCTTATCGGGCAGCCTGGACGAAAATCTGTGATGTGAGCCGAAAGAGCTTCGATCAAGTGTACAAGCGATTGAACGTCACTCTAGAAGAGAGGGTGGGAATACTTACATTTGTTCTTCATTAGACCCTGAATCTTACGGAAAATGTGAAGACGTTAAAAAATTAATTCACTAAAAGCGAGGTTGGGTGTCGTTTGCTTGTAGGGTGAGAGTTACTACAATCAGTACATTCCACGTGTAGTTAAGGAGCTAGAAGAGAGAGGGCTAGTGGAGGACAGTGAAGGTGCTCGTGTCATCACGGTTCCTGGCCAGACCATTCCTCTCATATTGGTGAAAAGAGACGGTGGCTTCAATTATGCTTCCACAGACATGACTGCTATGTGGTATGCGCCTTCGTCCACTTCAGTAGTGACCTCTTTGGCACTTCGCTGCATTTCCTTTATTGCTTGACGCATTTTTCATCCAAGGTGGCGATCCTTCCTGAAGGTACGATATCTAGTTTGCCTAATTATGCGAATGTGCAGGTACCGATTGAACGAAGAAAAGGCTGAGGCGATAATTTATGTAACTGACGTTGGCCAATCCCAGCACTTCGACATGGTTTTCAAAGTGAGCATCTATCAAGTGCACTTGTTTTGTCATCAAACATGTCCAGCTTCCTTGACATTATCGTAGCCTAAATTCGTGAGCTGCAAATGACACAAATGCTGTCCTTGGGAGTTCTAGATTGAGTGCGAAATTTCTAATGGTATATTGATGTTGACTTTGATGTTGGATGTTGCTCCTGAAGGCAGCAAAGCGTGCAGAGTGGTTACCACAAAGTGAATCTGAACTCCCTCGTGCTAAGCATGTTGGATTTGGTCTAGTGCTCGGTGCTGATGGGAAGCGATTTCGAACGAGAAGCACTGAAGTTGTCCGGCTTGTTGATCTCCTCGACGAAGCCAAGGATCGAAGCAAACAGGGGCTTGTTGAACGAGGTAGTTCTTGCTTTCTGTCTGTTGCAAGAAATATGTTCATTAAGGTTGTTCGCAGTGTTGGACGAGATGATGCATCAAAGGATTGTAATTTAAGGTGAACATGGTTAATGTGTGGTCGTAGTTTTTTCTTCACAGTTAACAGAGGTTATGCCATTGCAGTATGTGGAAATGGCATTTCAAAGCACAGAATTTTTTTGGTGCAGGTCGTGAAGGTGAATGGTCTGCACAGGAGCTTGAAGAGGCTGCTGAGGCATTGGGCTACGGCGCTATCAAGTACTTTTCTTTTCACGATTTTTCTTTTCCATTTGTTTGGAGCTTACAATAATTTCATAAATTATTGTTTCAAATTTCTTGTAAATCCATGGGCCCGAAAGTAGTTATGGGTGGTGCGTCTTCTTTGCAGGTATGCAGACTTGAAAAACAACCGGTTGACAAATTACACCTTCAATTTTGATCAGATGTTGGACATCCGGGTGAGCAACAGTGGTTGTTCTGTATTTGGTTGTGTCATTTCGTTTTTTGAAGTCGTTGTTTTCGCCATTACTGAGTTCCTTTTGTGAATGTCTACTTCTATGGTTGAGAGCTCTTTGAGCCCGTCGGGAGCATCGTTCTTTCAACTTTTCGAGATAGCTTGTCTCGATAAGCCCCCGTCTTTTCGGGTTTGATATCAACACATGGGTTTGGAATGATAAGTGCTAAATTTTCACTTCAGAAGTAAGTGACTCATCAATCAGCCTACTCATTGAAAGCATTGGTAGTGCAGGGCAATACCGCCGTTTATTTGTTGTACGCTCATGCTCGAATCTGCTCTATTATCCGGAAATCCGGAAAGGACATTGAAGAGATCAAGCAGGTATGACATTCAGCTGCAATAGTACTTTAATTTTGCTTTGAAAGTCGACCCCCTTCTCGTGACTCGAATGAGTCTGCTTTTTTCCTTGAAATGAATGCCATGGTTCCACTTTAACTTGCGTCACTGAAGTGTATGTTATGTCTGTTTGCCCAGACTGGCAAGTTACAGCTAGTGCATGCAAGTGAAAGAGCATTGGGTCTGCAACTAATCCGCTTTGGCGAGGTGCGTCACTTTTTTTCTTTTTTTTTTCTGCTATATGTTCTTGTTAACTTGTGAGGACACCACCTGATCTGTGAGAGTGCAATTCCCAATGCCAATCATTTATGTCAATGGATTTGGACCTTACCTGTAAAATGAGTTTAGAATGACAGATTTCCTTTTTTTGCAATTTGAGAGACCAGGATGTCTCTTCAGTCATCGTGCAATGAGTAACGCGTCACACTTATCACGGTTTTGTTATGCTGCGATTCTTACGGCTGCTGTATTTTTCCATGTTTTTCAGTTTGTGGAAGATGCAGCAACGGACCTTCTTCCAAACGTTTTGTGTGAATATCTCTACACCCTTTCTGGGATGTTCACAGATTTCTATACCAACTGCAAAGTAAGTCTGCACTCTTCAAAGACCGCATGTCGGTTCAACAGTTGTGTGTTCATAGGAGAGTTTGTAGCCTTTTCGTCACTTGAGCCCTGTTTAGTTAAAACGTTTCGTTAATAAGCGTTATGTCAGATTGCATGATGTGTATGGTTCTCTGGTTGGGTGTAACATTCTTTTCCATAGGAAGGTGTATTGTCGCGAGGGCTACAACTCGAGATTCTTTGGTTTTGACCCTTGGCTTCTATATGCAGGTTGTGGGTTCAGAGGAGGAAGCTAGTCGATTGCTGCTTTGTGAATGTACCGCGGTGGTCATGCGAGAGTGCTTTAAGATTCTCGGCATCAAGCCTCTGTACAGATTATGATTGTACTTGTGCAGCGCCAGCTAAAACAGTATCAGTAGTTTTGTAGGCCATGGAGTTGAGATATTCTTGGCTCTTGCTATTGTGATAAGCCAATAATTTTTTTGGTACTGATGTGTTTGGTCAAACATTTCTGGTTTTACAAATTCCAGCATCTGTAGAAGAAGATATCCCTATGTTCGTTCTGGTCATTTGAAAGTACTGTGAGACCTAGGCATCTCAGACTGTTCAAACAGTAGATTTGCTAGTAGGCGTCTCCATTAACAGCCATTACATTAATTAGCCGCTGTCCTTTGGAGATTAAGGCATCAGCAGTCATTGTAATATGAACTTGAGCATAGAAACTCTTTCTCGAGGAGTATACAATTTCAGTGTTAGCAGGTGACAACGTGACCCGTGATGTTGTTGAGCTACTATTATTTATTTTGGTTTCTAGGAATCTGACAATATTAGGGGTTGATTCTTGCCCAAAGTCGATTTTAGCTGTGAACTGGCTCAGGGATCAACCGAATCCTAGCAAAATGCGATTTGTGAAGCGGTTTTTAGCAGCGAAAAAAACATCAGGAAGTTTCTACTAGTTGCAAACGATATCCGAAATGCTTTATTTCCTTGATATTGATGTGAGCTCAAAATTTCAGACTTATTGTTGAACGTAGAGGTTATATTATTGCAATTTGAAGCTGAGACTTGAGAGCATATAACTACGTCCACAAATGCAGAATGACAAGGAAATATGCTGTGCACCTTGACATTTCGTACTGTAACATACATGTAATAAAATTCAAAAAAGTGAATTAGATTTTGTAATTGATATGAATACTTTTCACTTCTTTCAGAAAATATATCACAATGATTTCAATTTTTCACAAAATAAATCTGAAAAGTCTGACAATTCAGACAAAATAAATCTGAAAAGGCATAAAGATAAACAATGACAATATTTTGTAACATGGCCACCATGGAGACTCATGACAAACATTCTAATTAGTTATTACCTCTCTTCACACCTTGAACATGGTAGAATAAGAATCTTAGGCCACACACACTAAAGCAAGTGTAGCTAAATTTTGCAAGTATGAGCAATTGAAGCAATGGCTTGTCTCTCTCTTGTGAAGCATCACATGTAAGTGATACCAGGTCATCGATCCTACAAAATCTACTTGGATTACAAAGGGTGTCCACTTCATATGGCATATTTGCATGACACCCCAACCCCACCTCAAGTTCCGCTTGGATGGTCTAAATAACCAAAACAGAACTCGATTTCACCCTCTCAAGCCTCTTCCTACCTCTGGACCCATCTTACACACTTGTGCATTTGCAAATCACTTGATTTTTTATTTATCGAGGCTGGACTCTTTGTTCGAATCCTGGTACTTGCAATCAATTTTGAAAAGCGATGAGTTCTTTCATCCCCACTCAACAGACTTGGAGGTGAGGCATGGATAGTTGGATACCTAGAAGAGTGTTGAAATATAAACTACTTCCTCAACTTCCAAACAACTTCGTTAACACTAGCAGCGAGCTAGAACCAGAGCCACTCTAGTAGTGACCCACGCTACAAGACATCAGCATCGTCATCTGATAAACCAGACTTCAACAAATAATCCTCGCTATCCATGTTCTCATGTTCCATGTCCATGGAGTGCGGTAAGAGCACCTTTTCCGACGAAGTGGCCTTGCTAGCGTCCTTGGTTCCCTGCAATTCAGTCCAACAGATCGTATTTCATGAAACAGTCAGGCAGAAGACTCTCCTTGCAGCAATTACAATGAACTCTAGCAAATGAACCAGCTCGGTGCTGATTAATGAATTGACAATGCCCTACCTTGTAGAGAGAGTAGACGAAGTAATGGAAGCTGTCACCGAATGTTTCATGCTTCATGCTCCACGTCAACCCTTCCGCTTCGAAAAACGGTCTCCGGAAATGTGGCTGCAGAAAGCAACCGGAAATGGGTTTAGCCCCCCAAGTGCCCACGCCAAATTCAGAAATCTACTTTGGAAGCTACTTATTAATTATAGTAACTTTAAAAAGAAATTTCTATCGCTATAAACTAGGTAACATTTCTTCTTTCTATCCATACATTTGATACCTTCCTCGAAGCTTCCCAAATGATTCATTTCAACTGCTGAAGATATAGAAGCAACCACTCGTTAGCCATTCAGGCACTCACGGGTTAAAGGAAATGAGCATGGAGTAATTGCGATTTCATTCAACACAGAAGGTGCGAGCCTGCACCTGGCCAAAAGCAATGCTGATGAAAACGCCTGTGGGAGTCAAGACTCGATGAGCCTCTGCAAGCATGGCGCGTACACGGTTGGCAGAATCGGGCTCTGGGTTCCATGGGTCACCACTGTCCACAAAAAAAACATCCTATGCCACCAGGGTCAGAAGTCTATCAACCTCTGACTATAGTCGGACCTCCGAGTAAGTTAGCAGTTAGGGGTGAAAGAAAAGTTCATCAATATAGATGTGTTAACCAATAGTTTGTACCATATAATTTGTTGATAAAATTGTCACTGTTAATTAAACCCTGAACCCTAAACATCCACAACATGCAATTCATCCCTTCTTTCATCAATAAAGTCCAGTTTTATTTCTATTATACCCAAAAGTTGATAATTTAACTATTATCCATAAACACCTGACACTAGCAGGGCACACAAAGTTTAACGATTAATACTTTATATTATTTCCTTTGTACCATTTGTGAGAGTAGCAAAAAGGTAACTAATATAAATGATTTAACTTACAACACAGTAAACATTATGGAGGCTTGACAGTACCCCTGAAATGCAATAGATCGTTGTCAAAAAAAATTCTATCGGCTGGGAAGTGGGGGAGAGCCTAGGATTATGTCCGAATGGAACTGACCATGGCGCCTTTTTCGATCACAACGTCGAAGCTCTCGTTGTCGAATGGCAAGTTGAGCATGTCTGCTTCCGCAGCAACCATACCTGTCACGATCACAATTGAGGTATCAGTCCAGTTCGTCAGGGACAGGATTAATTTGCAGACGAATAGTCCGTAGTCCGAGGGCCCGGAGGGGGAAACCTCGCACATGATGACCCCAATCCCAGCTTCAGTGTGCTTTTCAATCACAAACCCTATAGAGCATAGCAAATAAAGACGGGACGGTCACCATGCTCTGCAATTAGGGTCTCGTAAAATATATAAGTCTCCTAGGGGTTGATCTCATTGAGCTTTGTTTTTTATGAACTGATAATATCATCATACTCTGGAGTGTCCAAATATGAAGGTTAATTACTTATCACATGTTCATTGTTTTCAAACAATAATATAGATTGTACTCCTGTCCCATGAAAGAGCTTCACAGGGGGGATATTCAGCAACAGAATGAGGAATAGTTGAAAGACCTGGCAGATCAACAAACCGCTCCCGCATGCACTCCACGGCCACCTTAGACAAGTCAGTGCACATAATGTGCCGAATGCCATCTCTGTACATGTCTTCGCTCAACCTGGAGGACCCCGCTCCAACCTCTAGCACCTGTGGCCATACCGCTATATCTTAGCATCTCAAATCTTTCAGACGTTTTCACACAATGTGTAAAGAGAGAGAAATTGACGTCAATACCTTGTCAATAGGTTTAATATGCTTCAAGACCAGATGACGAAAATGCGAGTAATCTTTGAACCATTCGTAATGCTGCTCCTCTACAAAGCGCTCATCCCTGGCATTTGTCACGGAGTCCATGTGAGGGGGAAAAAGACCTAATCCAATCACTAATTTCAGACATTCATAAATGCATTCAAAGGAAACTGCGCGTGCTCTTGACGCTCCGGAAACGGGGTGAATCATTGCGAATGATGTAGAATTCGAGACGTGATTGCGTGCCACCAATGCACCCCAGGAAGCAAAACCTCGTTTTTTTTCTTACACAAATGAAAGAAAATTCGTTGCAAACAAAAATTCAAAGCGAACCTCATCAGCCTGGCAGAAGCAAAGTCTTCGATTCCATGGTTGATTGAAAAGGTGTAAATTACCAGTAGGACGGACGAAGGTAGAGCAATTTGTCGGCCGGGGGATCCTGGCGCCCAGACGACGCTGGTTGTTGAGCCTGGCCGTCGCCACTTCTCACGCTCTCCACCGCCATCGCCCGATTCTCAAAACCTTTCGTTGCACCCTGTTTCGCAACTCGCTAAAGCCCTAAAGCCCTAAAAAAAAGTGAAACAACAAAACAGGTTCTTCTCCAGATTCCAATCCGGAAAATTATAATAATGAACCTTTTTTTAGTGTTTGAGCACAATTATTGATCTTAAAATTATGCTGTAAGTTTTGTAACATGCTAAATCCTCCATTCAAAGTGGGACCAACGGGGTGAAAACGCAGGTTCTCTGGGGTAAAAGAAAAATCTTGCCCCCTATTTTGTGTCATGCTTAGGGTATGTTTTTGATCTCTCCTAATTGCAAACATGAATTCAAAATTTGCACATTTTATCATGTGTGGCAAATAAAAAATCCTTGCATATTCTCCCAGGGTAAATTTACCCTATTGGTCCTACTTTGAATTAAGGATTTAGCATCATCCTTAAGTTTTTATCTTTGATGAAGATTTTTACCAACAATGTTTACTCTATAGAGATTCCTTTCTTTGAATCTATACCTTAAGTTAGGTTCGTTGGTTGGTTGGTTGGTTTAGTTTTGTTTGTTTATTACAGTGAGATCTCCTAGATTGTGCGTCCCTCGGTCATGTGCTTGGTACTGTCGAAAAGCTCTCGATAAGGAGGGATGTATGGGCTATATTTCATGGCATTCCGATTCACAGTGTAAAAGTTATGGATTTTCAGTTATTTCAAATTTAGAAAAATTAGAAATTACTTTTATTTATTTTTTGATGGTGGCAATGGCACATGGCACACTAGTTTGGTTTGAGAATTGGAGATGTTGAGCCAAATGGAACTCACCAATGAGCAGTTTGTTTGTTTTTAGAATCTCTTTAATGCTAGGCCACTTTGCCACACAAGAAACCATAACGATTTTCTAAGAAACATATAGAATTGTTGCCAAAAGTAGCTAAAAATTATTTAGGAATCTTTGAGGGTTTATTAACTTATAACTTATGAATATTGACAAAATGTTCATGTATTTATGGATTATCTAAAGGATATTAGCTATATAAGCTACATTTGAATTTTTTTTTAAATTTAAGGTACAAAATTTAAAGTCATAAGAAGAAGACGAAACATTCATAATAAATTTGTCTAAAAAGTCATCCCACGTATACCAAGGTGGATTTAAGTATCCTCAAATCCACAATCGGATCAAGGAACTTGAATCCACCTTGCAATACGTCGGAGGTGTTTCAAGTGCATCGGAAGGGATCGAACCTTCGTCTCAATGATGACAAGTTTGCCATGAACCAAGAGACCACCCGTGGGCATTGATGCACTCATTAAGATTGAAAAGGTATTCATATAATAAAAATAGTCGCGAGCCTATAGTGCACAAACCGTAATGGATGCATGTTGGCAGTGTAGAATAAGACCATAACATGTGAGGGTGCAAAGGGTGCTTGTGAACTAGTAAATATGTATCAATTTAGCTACTAAATATTTGGAAGGTCTAGCCCTTTTGAACCTTAAATGCATGGTGAAACGGTACTTTAAAATTCACTTTTAAACACTTTAAGCTCAAATTAAACATTTAATATAACTCTTTAAATATCCAAGTAAGTGCCACATTATCAAAAGAAAAAAAAATCTATTTTTAAAACATTTTCTTATCTTCTACCTTCTCTTTATTTTATACCTTAAGATATGTTGTTTGTTTTGTTTGATATGCTAAGATCTAACAAAATTTGAGGCATCTGGTGGCGTTTTTGGCACTACTTTGGTACCGCTCAAAAGCTCTTGGCAAGAAAGGGTGAACAGACTCTGTTTTGTAGCATTTGGACCTACAATGTGAAAGTTATACAATTTTAAAGTTTTTATGAATTCAAAAATTGAAATAAATTAACTTTCATTTTGTAAAAATCATAACTTTCTCATCACATATCCAAATGTTCACAAAAACAAGTGCATGCACTCCTTTGTGCTTAAAGCTTTCTATTTGTGCCAATTTTGAAGCATTTAGACCTACAATGTGAAAGTTATGGATTTTTGAAATAGTAAAATTGAATCAAATTATCTTCTATTTTGGAAAAAACATAACTTTCACACAGCATGTCCAAATGCCACAAAACAAAGTTCTTACACTCTATGGTGTATGAAGTTTTATATTCATACCAAGAATACAACCTCTCACACTACGGTGTAAAAGTATTGAATTTCAAAGTTTTGATGAATTAAAAAATGAGGTAATTATTTCTACTATTATTTGGGTTGCAGCAACGACACATGGCACATTAGTCTATACCTTAAGTTAGGTTGTTTTGTTTTGTTTGTTTTCCTAAGATCTAACAAACCATGAGGCGTAGTCCAACATTCTTTGTATCGCTTAAAAGCTCTTGGCAAGAAGAGGTGCTCGCACTTTGTTTCATGGCATTTGAACAAACGGTGTAAAAGTTATTGAATTATAAAGTTTTGGAGAATTTGAAAATTTAATTAAATTATCTTTTGTTTTGGAAAAATCATAACTTCTATGTCACATGTCTAAATGCCACAAATCAAAGCCTTTGCACTCCTTTGTGCACAAAGCTTTCTGTTTGTACCAAGAATGCAACCTTTTACGGTATAATTGTTTTTGAAATTCAAATATTTAATGAACTAAAAAATCAAAAAATTACTTTAACCCCTAAAAAACACTAAAAACTGCCATTTCTATAGCAAAGAGCAAAAAAAATTTATGTTTTTTTTGCATATTTAGTTGTAGGATCTTATATTAGACTCATATTAAAATGTGTGGAAGAAATTTCAAAAACTTTGATCATGTGGATTAGAAGATATTTTGCATTTAAAGAGAAGGAATCAAGGGGTTTAGCACGTTGCTCAATTACATTTTTTGGCTTTGAACCTTCTTAACTTAAAATTTTTGCTCTACTAATTTTGAATTTCTAATTTTATATGATGAAGAATTGAGTTGAAAATCTAGAAAAAAAATTCTAAGAAAAATCACTTAATTTTCACTCATTAAAAAATTGTTAAGTAAAAGTAGGTTCAAGTTTGAAGGAAAAACTAAACCGTTAATAACTCTAAGATGGAATTGAAGCACACAAATCTGAATGGCGATATTGTTCTAATAATGAATCTTAACCTTGTAGAACTTTTTTTTTTGAAAAATGTGAAAATTGAGTTCAAAAATGATTCCTACAAGTTATTTTTTCAAGAAGATGCTCTAATTGCCTAAAAATTAAGATTGTCTATAACTTTTGCATAACAAATCCGAATGGAATGAATCAAAGCTTTTCATCTAAATAAAAATATAATCTAAGCAAAAAAATTAGTAATTTTTGTTTCAAGTTTTTTTTAAGGACTTTTTTCACACGCTGAACTTAAGAAAGGGCTTTTTGTGCCATAACTTTTGCTCCCAAGCACCAATTGAAACAAAAATTATATTTTTGAAAAGCTAGTGTATTTTTCTATCTTCATCAAAAAATTCAAAAACTCTCGACAAATATTGAGACCTTAGGAACCTGCCGAAAATCCATTTTACCCCCAAAGGGGACAATGGTAGTTTAGGGATTAATTTTGATTGTGGCAATGGCACAAGGAACACTAGTTTTTCATACCTTAAATTAGGTTGTTTGCCTGTTTGATACATTATGATCTAAAAAATCGTGAGTCCCCCGACCTCGTTTCTAATACCATTGGAAAGCTTTTCACGAGGAAGGATAGAGGAACTTTATGTCGTGGCATTTGGACCTTTGGTTTGAAAGTTATGAATTTTGAATTATTGTTAGTTTTAAAATTTGAATTAGATTATATTTTATTTTAGAAAAAACACAACTATGCTCTTGATAAAAATCTTCACCAAGGATTAAAACTTGTGGAGTTTCAAATCAATTAGTGTGGTAGCACTAAATTTCATTATTACAATATTGGAATACTAAAGTCAAAAGCCATTTTCAATCACAATAAAGTATAATGGAAAATAAAAAGGTTAAAAAAAATGAAGTAAAAGATAGAATTGATGTATTGCATTTGTTTAGTTGAACTAGAAGGGTGAAAAAATTGAAATTCTAGTGTGAAAGTTCAACTTTTTGTAGCCGTCACACAATAGCAATGACAATGAACTGAAAAGATGCCCCTCTCCCCCCCAGAAGCCTCACCGTCGATTAAGCTTAAGAATAAATGGACCCCCTTCTCCCTTGCCGTTGATTGATGTCAAGATCCAAATACAAATATATACAAAAAAATATGAAAACCACATGGAATATGGGTACGTATAGATATAAAATACATACAAATTTGTATATGAAATATGGATACTACATTCACACACACACACACCGTTATATATATATATATATATTTATTTATATATATATATATATATATATATATATTTATATATATATATATATTTATATATATATATATATATATATATCATATGGAATGCAAAGCCTACTGCATATAAAAATATATATAAAGGATGGGAGGGAGGGGGCTTGAAAAATATATTGGAGAAGGGGGAGCGGCTAATAAGGGGAGACTTGTATTAAAACTATTTTTTTTTCTTTTGAACTAATGGAGAATACAAATAAATAAATAATTAATTAATTTTTGAGCTCATTGACACAATGAATGATAATGACAATGAGCTCAAAAGATGCAATAATTGCATTGAATTGGCTAAATTTTCAAATAATTTTTTTGAGGTACCTTCATATTAACCATATACAATTGTAGCACTAAAGGGGTGTTTTACATTGAATATTTAAAGATGATAGCTTAATCTTGAACCTCAAAGGTCAAGAGAAGTAATTGTTTTTACATTATTTTACTTGGATAGAATTATAGAATTGTTTGGATTGTTATTAGATACATGAAAATAAATACAAATGATATAATTGGGCATGTAACACTCATCACAATAGTTATGTTTTGCTTTGTTTTCAAACTCAAATTGAACAATTTTTTTTGAATAGTAGTTGAATTTTTAAAATATATGTATTATTTGTATTTGGACAAAAAAAACTAATTAACTAATGCATGTATAATATATTCAACCTATACTACTCCAATTCAATTTAAATAGAAATGATGGAAATCCTTACATCTGTGCAAAATGTGTGGAAAAGTGTTTTTTTAGCCTTCCAAATTAGAGATGCATTCTTCTTTCCAATTAGAAGAAAAAAATAGTTATCTACTGATAAAAATTTATATTGAATGACAACGTTATAATGTTACATCAACAAGGTAAGCACTTTATTGATCATATTGACATATTGGCAATACAAAGATAAATGTATTTGAAATCTTTCCCTCCATAATAAGTCATCATCATTATGTTAGAGACAATGACAATATTTGTTCTATTACTTGTCGAGATTAGTACTTCTATTATAAACAAACATCAATTTTTTCAAAAATAAAATACAATGGAGGTGCTAAATTTATTGAGGTTTTATTAAGATGTCGCTATTTAATTTCTAAGCACTATGATGTCCAACATTTGAACTATATTCATATTTTAAAAATGGATACCTTTGCACAATTAGAAGTCTTGGATACACCACTATAGGATTATATGGCCCTAATTATAGTCACTTATAATGAATTTTAGTCTAATTTCAAAGAATATATTTTGTTTTAATGTAAAAAAGTCTTGTAGTCATTTTAAGAAGGAATCCAAAGATGATATTACATATATGAAATTGATATTTTTTTAAGACAACAATAGCTTTGAAAACCTATATAATACCAAGCATAAATTTTAATTGAAGGGAACTTCTAGGTATTTTTAAAAATTATGCATGGTTGCTACAATTCTTCATAGATATTGTAAAGTCTTTTTTGAAAGAATGTGCAAATCAATATTTTTTAAATTCCTTTTTCTTAAGTTGGTTTTAACCTAATTTTTTGGTTCTTTTAAATAAAATTTGATATAATTTTTACAAATGTTGTCTTCTAAGCCATTTTAATGCAAACGACCTTTGAGTATAATACTAGAGTTGCACACACGGGATAGGGTAGAGTAGTTGATTTTAACTACCCATACTAAAAACAAATTATTAAGTAGTTAGCATAATTTTATATCTCATTTATGCATAGTATATCAAAATGTTTAACAAATTTACCTAGAAATTGTGGAAATCAAGTTGAATTCCACCTCCCAAAAATTGGTTTGTGATTTGAATCTCTCATTTAATAGTTAAAAACCAAGTTCAAAAAACATTCCAATTTCGAACTTTTTCATGCCCTTTATATGAACTTTGATTATAACTTTTGAATGAAAGCTTCAAAGCACAAATGGATTGTTGGAGTTGAAAGTTAACTTGATTTCACACAATTTCTTGGTTGACTTTTTTCTTAAAATGTTGATTTCCTATGCTTTGATGGGTTTTGAGGCTCCAGTACCAACCCAATGCCGTCAGTCACAAAAATCCAACATCTGCTGAACCCTCCTATTTGCATCAATCGCCCACCTATTTTTGGAGACTATATAACTCATTTTCTTTGGGCTAGCAATTAGGTGTTAGTGTCAAATAATTATATAAAATTTATATCTATTTATAAACAATTTTAGACTGAATAAAGATGTGGTTCATTAAATGTTTGTTCAATACATGTGGACTTAGTTGTGAACAAATGTATTTCAGAACAAATTGCAGCTTCAATCAATAAAAAAGGTGCTTTGAGAATGTTAAACTTGTGCTTTTAAAACACCCATTCAACAAGACTAGGATGGATGGTCATTGATCTTTAACCTTTTTGAGATGGTCATGACTCCCACCTACTCACAATTTTATATTTTTGTACCAAATGTGTTTGAAAATTTACATCAATTTCAATTTTATGGGATTAATATAATTTCACTTGTATTTGAATCCAGTCAACTAATTCTTTCTGTAAAAAATACATGTAATAATAATAACATTGCACAAGATACCTAGATTGCAAGTTATTGTGATCGTAGGTGGTTGTACCTTATTGCATTTGCTTCGACTATGAGGGGTAGAACTCCAACATATTCCACATAAATTGTTGTACCTCCTACCACTCCACTTGTATAAAGTACTTCCCTTCTCCTCACATTTCAAAAATTGAGTGAATTGTGAATCTATATAATATACATATAGATTACCCCCTATATATTTTCGACTACGTTTTCACCAAAAAAACTCCCAAATTGCCATTTCTTGTACAAGTATCAAATTTTAGGGAAAAAAACATTTTTGGACACATGTAACCATAGGATCTCGTAGTATGCTAACTCGAGAAGATGTGGAAAAAATTTCAAAAATTTCCACCGTGTAGATTGCAAGATATTAGCGTGTGAAGTGACAAAAATCTTTTTTTTGGCCCTATAGAAAACCAAGTAGTTGCACTTCACTATCCGGTGAAAAGATGCAAACATGCTTTTTATTAAGTCCCCCACTTTTGATTCTCAAAAATCACAAACCATTGATCTACTTACAAAAAAAATTAAAATTAGTCCCCAAGCCGTTGATCTAGGATACAAATATAGATATGAATACGGATATTGATATAGAAGATATATACAGATACAAAATAAGATTACAAATACGATAATATGGAAATATCCCATATTGATTGCACATCTTATATCAATCTGAAATTACAAATAGGGTGGTGGTGGTTCAAGTTGGGGTTGGGATTTTGGAAATCAATCTGAAATTACAAATTGGGTTTAATTGGGTTCACCTCTAACCTAGCCTCACTATGCGTTCTGGAGACAGGTACATACAAGGTTAGATCATTATGAAAAAATTGTCCAAAATGTTGGTGCTTCTTTGGATTCATTCTTCAAGGCAAGTTGGCTACATTCTTCTTTTTAGTTGACCAAGCTGCCCACAAAGCAATGAGAACCACATATCATACAATAACTTTTTAACCATGCAGTCAAAAGTTATTAAAATTGTTGGATTGAGGGTTAATTCACCAGCCGAATTCAATCAAAATTGTTAGTTAAAAATTATCTAAAATTGTCGGTTCAAAAGGGTCCAAATTTTATTGATTCCAAATTGGATGTTGAACTATACGATCATGCACCAAGTCAGCAACATAAATAGGACCACCAAATTCACCTTCCATTAAAAAAAATGTGTCACATCAGATGCCACATGTTGTAACTAGACTAAAGGCTAACCACAGTTGCACAATCAACACCATTTACATCACATGTAAGGTAGTCACCCTCTTTCCGATCACCCTCCCATTTCCAATCAATAGACTGATCCATTTGTAACCATAGCTTTATAGGCCATTTGATTCTTTTGTAATGAATAACACATTGGCACCTAATAAAGTTGCCATTGATCAAGAATGGGCTTGCCTCATTGATCGGAAATAGGAAACCCTGACTTTTCCACTTCTTTAATTTTTACTAATTCTACACCTGATGAAAAATTACCAAAAAATGACAATCTTTTTTATTCCTATTTCCTCGCTGGAGAAAATTTTCTCCTCCACCATTGCTCAATCACACATATGCTGAAATGTTTAAGTGATCGGAAATGGGAGATCTACCTTAGTCTATTCCAGTGACTTATTTGGACACTGCCAAACTTGAGGCTGGGGTGAACAACCCTCTCACTGGTCCTTCCAAAGTACCGGGCTTTTTTTCCAAGGGGGCATGTAAAAAAAACAGCCCCCCCTATTCTGTACTTGAATAATGTGTTTTCTACACCACTCCAAGCTGATTTGAAGCATACATGAATTCAAAATTTCCAAATTCTATCATACATGGAAAATAAAAAGGTCCCATGTATTTTCCATGGATAAATTCAAGGATGAGCACGGGGGGCAATTCACCCCAGCCCAATTGAGTACTCTATTGCTAATCTAAGGTAACTACACCTAAAGTTACACAAATAAGCAATTCAACATGGTTTTCATTATATTATAAAAAATAATTTGGTGGGATCTTGGTGGAAGCCAAAAAGGGATTCTAGATTCTCTAAAAATGCAATTTTTGGACACCATATGATTCAACTATGAATTTTCAAAGTACTGAAAATAGGATTTAGGATAATCTACTATAGACTCTCATAAATAGTAGAAGTACATTTTAGGCAAGAATGTTTAGCCTCTGCGGTTTTAGGAAGCATGCAATTTAACAGGAATGCTAGAATGTGAGCACTGAGCAGTGAGCAGTGAGCAGTGAGCAATGAGTAGTGCAATGTGAGCAGTGAGCAGTGAGAATTTTTTTTACTTATGTGTGGTACCCTATGACCACGGGATTTGGGGGTATAAAGATGTGAAATTTGACTGAGTGTGGTGCCCAAATCCGTGGAAAAAAAAAATTGCTGGCGAAAGTGGGATTCTAAATCGTAGAAATCAATCTTTCAAAGTACTCGAATAAAAATGAATGGATGATAGATTGATAAAGATGAATGTTCTCTGAACAAGGATGAATGAAATATTCTTGAAAAAAATTAAAAAAAATTAAATTATGAGTGGGACATGATTGTTGCCCCTTTTAAATATTTTGGTCAGAATTCACACAGAAATTTGGAGTGCCAAAAGGCCTCCTCGGTATCGAGGAGGCCTTTTGACCCTCTAAATTTTTGGGAAGCACAAAAGGGTTTTTCGGTACAGAAGAACCCTTTTGGCACTCCAAATTTTCTTCAGAAGTTCAACGTATTGTTTGTTAAAGCTACAATTTTAAAAGGGCCATGCAAAATGTATCCTCAAAACAAGTTAAAGTTTTTTTGTTGAGTTCACGTGAGTTGAGCTCTACCTCAACCCTACCTCAACACAAGTCACTTTTTTTTGGTTGTGTTGAGGTTGTCTTCAGGTGCGTAATTTTCTCTAAAATGATTTGAATAAACAATATGAACAAAGTCTGTAGACAGAAAGAGATATGATTAAATGTAATGTATAAATTTCTAAAAACACAAAAAAGGCATTATGACGATGGTATATGAGAGAATTGGCAAATGATATCAAGTCCACTGAAAGAGGCCAATATCAGTGAAGTTCCAAAGACATCAAAACAATGTAAGACAATTAGAGAATATGAAGTACCAAAATAAAGTGTAGTGGCCCTTTTAGTCTCACTACATGGAAGTAAACAAAGCGTACAATGAAAAAAGTCAAGATTTGGAAACACAGTCTGAACTGCTACTACACATAGAAGATGCCTCACTGGAAGTGGCACTAGAACCGCTCTCAGTGCTGCCACTGGAAGTAACAACAATAACCTCCTTTGCCTCATAGTCAATATATCTACGCACATTTGGATCATACCAAGGTAAAATTGGGACTTCCGTAGGACTATCCACATTCACAAGGTCGATGGCCATTGCCTCAATGTAACATGGTAAAGACAACGGACTTGGAGGACTGGGAAAAAGGTCTACCAACCTGCAGAGATGGAAAACAATGACATGAAATTAATTATTACTTCTGAAGGAAATAAAGTTAAAATAGAAGCAAATGAAAAAAGGGTAGGACTTACGTACACATGCGATTCTTCGCAACCCTCTTTGTAGGTCTTTCCTTCGCGGTGCCTTTTGGGGCTGGTGGTTCCTTTCGTTTTTTGCCCATGGAGCCCTCGGAGGAAATTGCAGTAGAGAGTGGAACTAGAACAGCCTCAAAGATTTCCTCATCGGACTCGAGTGCAATGAGGTGACGCCCACTTCGACGGCAAGCGTGAACGCTAGAGCCTAACAATATCAGTGCCCAAATTACTGAGGTCTCGATTGACTTCAATGGAGAATTGGGACTGAATTGGATTGTCAAAGTATGACTCCTTCACGTAGAGGATAATCCAAAACCGCTTAGTCTGGAAAAGAAAAATACAAAATCAGGAGGAGATAAATCATTAACATCCATATGAAGTAAAGATACAGAATGCAAAGGATAAAAGGAGAAACCCATGGAATGGAAAGGCTTGAAATTATTACCGTGCGACTGTGGTTTCTGAAAGATGTGAGTAGCATATCGTTGACGCCCCACCAATCATACAACGTTGTGAAACCGTAAGCTTCTGCAAGACCATCCGTTGCTTGTCGGACCTCTGGAATATCAGGGTGGAAAAGCATAACCGCCCCATCATCTTGCACCTCAAAAATGGATTCCGGCCAATCCTCTGCTAGTGTATTCCATGTGGGGACTGAAGCTCCCATATCTGGGATTGGAAGACCATCTGGCACATCTGCCACGATAAGATCAAGGCAAGCCTCTCTCTTGAGCACACCACCAAGGAGTTGTTGACGACCACGACCCATCTATGCAAGTACCAACAACAAGAAAAAGATCTTTAGAACATGTACTAGCACATGAAATAGAATATAACAAAGAGCCGAAAGAAATACAAAAGAGTATTAGGGCCAAACCTTCTGAACAAATGTCAAGATCTGCGTGAACTCAGGAGAGGGTTGCTTATTGAGGACCATGAACTGCATGATAGAGTGAACCGAAGTCTTCAAAAGACGGACTTCGGAATTTACACCATGTGTGTCAATGCGTTTAGCAGTCTTCTCATAAAGCTGAGATGGTGCAAAAATCTCCGTGGACATTGAAAGCAACTCCGGGGGACAATGTCTTGGACTAATAAACCTGCCAGGGTTAATGGGATCCACAGAAATAGTCTCTGAAGCACTCCCAACAACAACTGCTTCTCCCTCACCCTTGCCTTTTGAAGTACTGCCCTTTGTCTCCTTGGTCTCAATTGTCTTCTTGGTCCCCACAGATTCCTTAGTTACCTTTCTTCCTGTCTTGCTAGTTTTCTTCATCTCTATCTCGGACTAGGGGTCATCACTCATATCTGCATCGGAATCCTCTGCAGGCACTTGGGTTGAGGATGACTGAAGCGCCTTCTCAGCTTCTTCTTTGCTTGGGACAAATTTCTTCGGGCATTCCAAATACCATGGACATGCTGTGTGCTCGATAGAATTAAACCCACGTACATGCCCAGGTGTAAACATGTATGCATCCTTCAAAGTTTTCTCCAACCAACCCCCAAATAATTTTGGGAAAGACTTCTTGTCAATTGCTTTCTTCCCAAGGAGCTCTCTTTTGAAGTACCTTCAACAAAGAGAAATGCAATGTTAGAGAAGAATATGTGAAATACAATTGTTTCAAAAATTTAAAGGCTTGAAGTTTCATGTAAGCCATTAAAAGGGTCAGAGCACAATACAATCTAGTTACTATGTCGTCCATTATTGAAGTTTCAAAACCAACCAACTAAGATCAAAACATGAAGGTCAGGTTTGAAAACTGAATGAAGTTAGAAAACCAGTCCAAGAAAACACAGCCATGGACTACCAACAATTGCATACATGAATAACTTCAAAGCAATTAATATTACCAAAATCTCAATTTAGAAAGAAACCCCGTGACCAAAAAAACAATGCAAAGAGTCACCAGAATAGCCTCTTTGTTACCAAAGAGGTCATTTCATATCTAGCTTCCGTGCTAGCGTCTGTGAGCGTCTACCTAGGCATTTTAAAACTCACCACAAAAGCTTCCGGCGGAGCGTTCGTGACATGTCCGACAAAGTAGACATATTGTATTATCTAAATAGCAATAAGTACCGGAGCCTTGGTCACTTCAAAGCAACAAAATCTAACATTTGAACCACATTGGATAGCACGAAAGTTAACTTGGTAAGGTAATTGAAGATTTTACCGGTACTGCAGACGCTGCATTGCTCTCTTAGCTCCGTCTTGTGAAAGAAACGGCTTGGATCGAGAGTATTCCACTGACTTGCGGAAATAGAAATAAAATGCGTGATCCCACAAAATAATGCGGTATTTTTCAATGTACTCTTCAATTTCGTCCACATCATCTCTTGCTCTCCAGTCCACCATAATTTCCTCTGACTTCATTGTCTCGTTCACAGCTTGAACCGTAACAAACTCCAACTACAAGCGTGTATAATAAACGAATTAGTTACAATACAAGTACAAGTAGCTTCACATACTATTGAGCGACATAGATCGGATGGCTTTGTTAAGGAAATCTCTCAATTCAAATAGCTCACCTGAGCCCAGAAAGCAGCCTTCGTTAACCACGCTTCTAGTTTCTCATCAGTGACACCAGCTGCTGGAAACCGCAACGCTACACGATTCAAATCTCCGGAATTCCACCAATTCCACCACTTGACCTTGAACTGGGGTTCAACAATTGTCGATGAAATCTTCTGGAGTTTCTCAAGTGACATCTCAGGCTTCTCGAACTGGCTCCAATGGTAATATATCTAGAATTCAAATATGAAGGATTCATTTGTTAATAGCGTAAATGGAAACTTGTCTTCATTTTCGAAATTAATTCATTTTCAGTCAAGTCCAATCAATTTCAATTTCATGAATCAAATATAGACAAAGAAATATACTAAAACAACAGTCACCCATTATTTACTCAATTCTTGGTGTAGAGAAGAAACTCACACTTCCTTGAAGGATATTGCAATTGCATAGAGTGCACATTCACCATGATAAGAATTTGACAATAAATTGAGGGAAGTTGAGGACAAAGTGGTTTGCTTACCGCTTCCAGGAACTTGGGGCCATGCTTGGGATTTACCACGCCTATCATCTTGTCAAACTATATACGGTAGGACTTCACTCTGGCTTGTGAGGCAGTTTCCATTGCATCGTGTATGCCACGAGCAGTACGGTCTGCCTTTGCGGTCTTCTCCATGTACAATCTAGCGGCTTCATCCGCAGCGGCGGAGACATCTTGCTGCATATATGACGTCAAAAATTAGACTCCACTCCATGAAGAATGGGAAATACTTCAAAATAACAAATTGGTGAGAAAACAATTCTTACCCGGTTCAAGAATTTGATAAAGACATCTGATGTTAACGGATACCATGGATACGGCTTCGGTCGAGTCTCACAGGCTTTGTACTCATCCGCTGTGAGTAACTCTTTAAAATCAGGTAACTTTAATACCCCATACGAACTTATGCGATGCAGTTTGTGTACAAGGTTTGTTTTAACATGCGCATTCTCCGTGGACTTGGGAAATCATGAAAATTAGATAGAGGTTCACTCAAAGCCGATTACACAAAATCAACTTAGAAGATAAATCATATTTACATACCTGTTTACATCGTTCATTGCATTCAGAAGAATGCCAGTACTGCCCTTTGATGTGAGGAGTATAGTATCCACCGAAAAATGCCATTCCGCCTCATCTGAATGCAATCGTGAAATATACTTACTCCAAGCTTGGAACCTATGGTTTCCATCCCAGATGAAGAACATATGGCCGGAAAGAGAAGACAAGTGCACATTAGAAGATAATTGCTTTTCAAATGCATCGTTCTCCTTTAGCCACTGAAAATTCCAACTCTCCATAATTTCGTCCGTGACAAGCTGAGATTTCCCAGCATCATCTGATATGGATACATAGAACACTCGGTCACCTTCCCGATATCCATGTACAAACTCTACCTCTAAACGCGTAACATCGGAGTGTAGAAGTGGTCGGACTAATGGCAAAGGAATCATCCAACAAAGTGGAATTCTCAAGCGAGAAGAATCGACTGGCTTGAACCGCAACTCCTGTATTATTGATATGGAATCAAGCTTCTCCTTCACTCTGAAGGCATTCTCTGCCTCATCAATGCTGAGTCCAACCATCATATCAGTTGTCAAACTCTCCTCATGGATTGTTGTAGTCTCATCCTCCACAGGTAACAAGCTTTGAGATTCAACTACACCGTCCTTCCGGAGTTCCTCGGACGTGCCATCGCCTTTAACTCCAACATTCTCGTCTCCGACACTTTGCATCGTCTCAAACTGCAGAGAACCTACATCTCCGACATTCTGCAAAGGAACAATCTCGGACTCCATGTTCTCGACGTCCATCTACCAAATGAATCAAAGCAGCCATTTAAAACACAGATACTACACGAAGTCCCCTGTAATCCAATCTGAAACATTTAGAGCGAAAGCTTACCTCAAATTCATCGCCCAAGGAAAGAGACTCGCATGCACCAACTTCATCATCTCCCATCTACAGAATTATCCAAACATTAACAGTAAAAGATAAATCAAGAAAGGAAAAGTATCAGCACAAGTATCAGAAACAAACTTCATAAGCCCTGAGCGGCAGTTTCGGTACCGAGGAGCGCTAAGCACAAGTAGCCAAAATCTAATGCGCACTGGGGCTGCATTGTCCTAAGTGCAAATTAATGAGAGTGTCCAGACCAGCCCGTCGGGAAACAAATTTCAGGAGCCCCAGACCGCCGTTCGGTACCGAGGAGCGCTGAGCACATGAAGCCAAAATGTAACGCGCACCGGGGACGCTCTGTCCCCAAGTGCAAAATCTGTCGTGACCGCACAACCTCTGCCGAGAATCAAATTTCAAGAGCCCAGATGGCCTTTTTGGTACCGAGAAGCGCTCAGCCCAAGTTGCCAAAATCTAACAAACATCGGGGACGCTCTATCCATGTGCAAATTATCGAGAGTGTCCACACCAGCCTGACGCGAAACAAATTTGAAAGAGCCCCTGATGGCCATTTCGGTACCGAGGAGCGCTGAACACATGAAGCCAAAGTCTAACGCGCACTGAAGACGCATTGTCCCAAGTGCAAATTATCGAGAGAGACCGCGCAACCTCTGTCGCGAAAGAAATTAGAAAGAGCCCAGACGGCCGTTTCGGTACTGAGGAGCGCTACGCCTAAGTAGCCAAAATCTAACAAACACCGGGACGCTCTGTCCCATGTGCAAATTATCGAGAACCCAAACCAACCTTGGCCCAAAACAAATTTCAAGAGCCCCAGACGGCCATTTTGGTACCGAGGAGCGCTGAGCACATGAAGCCAAAATGTAACGCGCACCGGGGACGCTCTGTCCCTAAGTGCAAAATCTGTCGTGACCGCACAACCTCTGCCGAGAATCAAATTTCAAGAACCCAGATGGCCTTTTTGGTACCGAGGAGCGCTCAACCCAAGTCGCCAAAATCTAACAAACATCGGGAACGCTCTATCCCCATGTGCAAATTATCGAGAGTGTCCACACCAGCCTGTCGCGAAACAAATTTGAAAGAGCCCCTGATGGCCATTTCGGTACCGAGGAGCGCTGAGCACATGAAGCCAAAGTCTAACGCGCACCGGGGCCGCATTGTCCCAAGTGCAAATTAATGAGAGTGTCCAGACAAGCCCATCGGGAAACAAATTTCAGAGAGCCCCTGACGGCCGTTTCGGTAACGAGGAGTGCTGAGCACATGAAGCCAAATTTAACGAGCATCGGGGACGCACTGACCCAAGTGCAAATTATCGAGAGAGACCGCACAACCTCTGTCGCGAAAGAAATTTGAAAGAGCCCAGACGGCAGTTTCGGTACCGAGGAGCGCTCAGCCCAAGTAGCCAAAATCTAACGAACACCAGGGACGCTCTGTCCCCATGTGCAAACTATCGAGAGTGTCCACACCAGCCTGACGCGAAACAAATTTGAAAGAGCCCCTGATGGCCATTTCAGTACCGAGGAGCGCTAAGCGCACAAGTAGCAAAAATCTGACACGCTCCGGGCACGCTCTGTCCCCGAGTGCAAAATCTGTACTGTCCACGAAACCTCTGTCGCGAAAGAAATTTCAGGAGCCCAAGACAGTAGTTTCGGTACCGAGGAGCTCTGAGCACATGAAGCAAAAATCTAACGCGCACCGGGGACGCACTTACCCTAAGTGCAAAATCTTTACTGTCATCACAAGCTCTGCCTAGATTCAAATTTCGAGAGCCCCAGATGCCAGTTTCGGTATCGAGGAGCGCTGAGCAAATGAGGCCAAAATTTAACGCGCACCGGGGACGCACTGATCCAAGTGGAAATTATCGAGAAAGACCGCACAACCTCTGCCGCGAAACAAATTTCAAAGGGCCCCAGACGGCAGTTTCGGTACCGAAGACGCTAAGCACAGGTAGCCAAAATCTGACACGCTCCGGGCACGCTCTGTCCCTGAGTGCAAATTATCGAGAACCCAAACCAACCCTGCCCCGAAACAAATTTCAAGAGCCCTAGACGACCATTTCGGTACCGAGGAGCGCTGAGCACATGAAGCCAAATTTAACGCGCACTACAGACGCATTGACCCCCAAGTGCAAAATTTGTCGTGGCCAAACAACATCTGCCTAGAATCATATTTCAAGAGCCCCAGATGGCCGTTTTGGTACCGAGGAGCGCTCAGCCCATGAAGCCAAAGTCTTACGCGTACAAATACAAACTGACCCCAAGTGCAATATATCGAGAGTGTCCACACCAGCCTTGTCGCGAAACAAATTTTGGGATCCCCAGACTTCTGTTTCGGTACCCAGGAGCGGTGAGCAAATGAAGCCAAAATATAACGCGCTCCGTGGACGCACTGACCCAAGTGCAAATTATCAAGAGAGACCGCACAACCTCTGTTGCGAAAGAAATTAGAAAGAGCCCAGACGGCAGTTTCGGTACCGAGGAGCAATAAGCCCAAGTAGCCAAAATCTAACGAACACCGGGGACGCTCTGTCCCCGAGTGCAAATGATCGACAGTGACCGCACAACCTCTGCCGCGAAATAAAATTCGAAGAGCCCCAGACGGCAGTTTCGGTACCGAGGAGCGCTAAGCCCAAGTAGCCAAAATCTAATGAACACCGGGGACGCTCTGTCCCCATCTGCAAATTATCGAGAACCCAAACCAGCCCTGCCCCAAAACGAATTTCGAGAGCCCCAGACGGCAGTTTTGGTACCGAGGACGCTAAGCACAAGTAGCGAAAATCTGACACGCTCCGGGCACGCCCTGTCCCCGAGTGCAAAATCTGTACTGTCCACACAACCTCTATCGCGAAAGAAATTTCAGGAGCCCAAGACGGTAGTTTCGGTACCGAGGAGCTCTGAGCACATGAAGCCAAAATCTAACGCGCACCGGGGAGGCGGGGACGCACTTACCCCAATTGCAATTTATTGAGAGTGACTGCACAACCTCTGCCGAGAAACAAATTTCAAGAGCCCCGGATGGCAGTTTAGGTACCGTGGAGAGCTGAGCACAAGAAGCCGAAAACTAATGCACACCCTTAAGCAATGTTCCCGTCTCCAAAATCTGGAGTGTCCGCACAACCTTGTTGACAAACAAATGTCAGAAGCCCTCAGTGGCAGTTTCGAAATCGGGGAGCGCTGAGTGAAAAAGCTCAAAAACGAACGCCCACTGAGGTCGCAATGTCCCCCTCCCCAAATTTCGGAGTGCCCACACAACTATGTCGAGAAACAAATTTCACAAGCCCGAGGTGGCAGTTTCGGTATGGAGGAGCGCTGAGCAAAAGTAGTGAAGAACTAAGGCCTACCGGCGACGCACTGTCCTCCTCCCCAAATTCTGGAGTGCCAACACTACCCCTGTCCATAATCTAATTTAACTAGCCCCGAGTGGCACCTCCGGTACCGAGGAGAGCTGAGTAGAAGATATCAAGGTTAATGTGCTGCAGGGATGCTCTGTCTCCCTCATCAAGTTCAAGGGAGACCCTCATCAACTGACTACAAGCACAAAACCACATGAACATTCAATCAACGAAACGAATATAAAATCGTTCACAGGCACTAAACCCTAAATTCTCAATACAAATTTGATCATACCTAAAATCAGTAAAGACAGTGATCATACCTCAAATCGCAAATGTGGTTGTTTGCTGTGGCACGAATGAGCAGCTTGAAGACAGAATCGCTCCCCTCGACAGTCAATCTAGAGGCAGAAACAATGATCCCTCTCAAAGGCCACAGGGAACCCGAGGCGGAACTCCTTCACCCTAAACCCTCAAGGGTGAAATTATCCGTCCATCCCAAATATGCACATCTACTGCGATTGGGTTTGGCCCCTTAAACCAGACCAATATCTGTCCGGGGTCATCGATTTTCATGTTCCCTTACTTGTTCAAATGTTAAACTAATTTCATTATCCCCTCAACATCTGGATTCATCTCCAGATTTGACGATTTAAGCAAATCCACTATGAACTACAATTTGGGTACCCAATATTTTGGAATCAGTATTCAAATGAAAGCTATAGATTTTGATTTTTAAATCCTATCTGTAATGTTAGATCTTCAATTTTTTTGAGTATATGTTGTTAGAATGGATTTAAAATGAGGTTATCTTCATATGGTGATTTATTGAAGTTTATGTGACCCTTACATCATTGACCTCATTTTTGGACATCTAATCTTCAGCTAATGTCAATGATAATTGACCACTTGACATACTTCCACATTTGTAGCTTTAGAAACGCATATATTCTAGTAACACCAAATCCAACAAGTTCTGCAACACAAAGCTCGACTTGATTTTGTGAATATATTTATTTTCTACTTGAATTTTTTCCACTTCATGTTCAAAGCTTTAAATTCGTAAAGTGGACATTTTAGGTTACATTTCTGGGAGAAAAATGTATACTTATCTATTTATCTTATAATAATAATAAGAAAAAAGTACAAGATATTAGGAAAATCTAAAATATTAACAATTTCTCGATGGAATTCTATTGCAAAAATCTTAATTGTGAGATTGTGGTAGAAAGAAAACTAAATTAAACCATCCAAAAACAAATGATTAATTTGGAAAATTCCACTGAGAAATGAATCCTCAGAAAAATGAATCCCCCAAAAAATTGTTTATAAATATCACTAATAAATTTTAGGACATTGTTACCTGTCCAAGAAATAACCGTTGTCCCCCAAAGGGGCAATGGTTCTTTAGGGGTTAAGCACTTAATCCTAAGTGTATCTATAGAGTATAATAATGTATCTTATTTCTGAAATTAGCACTCAGTTGATATGGTCCAAATTCACGGCATTCAAACTACATCATCTCAAATAAGTTTAAAAGGAAATCCTACCTTAAGATTTTTAATAAGTTTTCAGTTCTGCTGAAGAGATTCCTCTCACATGGCTAAGGTCTTCAAAGGTTAATTTGACAATCACAACTACTTTGGCTCGATACACAAACTCTTTAACTTGACTACACAATCAATTTTGTGGACTACACAGCCATGTTTTAGACAAATGCGGTTCTAATGAGCTAAACAAGATCCCAAATTAAGAGTTTTCGTTGGTGGCAAATGCCAACCATACAACAGCGTACATCTATGTGCAATTGTCGTTCAGTCTTTTAGGGGATAGGTGGAGGTATGCAATCACTTTATTTTAAGATCACCACCACTTGGCGTCCACTCATTTACAAGACATTATTATTTTCATAGCGTCTCCATATAGCAAGAAGAGGAACTCACGCAGTTGTAAAGGGAGTTCACTGTGAAAGGGGTAGCACTCCAGCAATAGCCGTTTAATCCATAATATCTATAGGAAAAGGGAGATTTACCAAAATAATAGGCTGCCAACTAAAGATGTCCGAACAATTCCTTTCACTAATATCATCAATAACCAAGACATAAAAGAAAGCTATGGAAATTACAACTCACCTCTGGATATTGGTCAGATGCACTTCTTTGCCACCCAGGTAATTGAGTCAATGATTCGAACTCCTCTTCTTCAGCACCATTGGGTTGCCCTCCTCCATTTTCAGAGTGAATTGAAGAGTCAAACTATGATTCTAACAAACCATTCATTGAATTCTCATTGAGCCTACCACGCTCAAGATTGCCCCCGTCCACTGTAGACCCACTACCGAGCCTATCGAACGTAGCAATCAAAGATGTTCCCCTCACTTCTCCAAACCTGGTCTGATATCATCTGGCCATTCTAGACCTCTCAAGTTGTTTTCTACTAGAAAACCTCAGACCTCTCCTGCGTGTCCTTCTTTTTGGCCCTTCTCGCATTACTTCCTACCTATATGGCCACTACCATTGTCCCACATAACTATTTACATCATCTGCTAATTCTTGATCTTTCACTTTTACGTTATATATTTCCATGTAACTGACTTCTTACTGATCACTGTGACCAACTTATTCTCACTAATTGAACTGGTACGCCGCCAAAACACTTTTTTTCAAACTTAATACATCAATGCCTGACTATATTTTGAATGTCCTTGCCATCTCACTAGTTTGATATTTGAGATGTTATCAGTAAAAACTATATTTTCGTAACGACATTTTTTGTACGCCTCTGACAGCCGCCCACAGGACATCCATGATTTAAATGTCCTTATTGCGCTTTTATTAAAATCAAAATTCACCAAGATACGGAATCATCCTAAATTGCCCTGTACCTTCTTTCTTAGTACTGTCATTTATTTCTTTTTAACCGCTCCATAGAGTTCGACCTTCTAAACAATTCCACAAATCATGAGTATGCTACATTCTCTACAAGACAAGTCCTCCCAACAAAACACGACATCGTTGCAATCCAATACTCTGTACTCAATCATTATGGCCATGGCCTCCATTCACGGTGAAGACGGCTCTGTTCCTTTGTCACTTCATGTGGATGATGATGGTGTCGTATGGATCTCCGAGGCAATGTTCTCCAAACGCTTCGGATTACTTAGAACGTCCATGTGGTTAGAGGAGGAAGTTTATGATGCTCAAGGTGTAGAAGTAGTTTCAACAGTATTGCAGAAAAAAAGAGTTAAGGATACAGAGCTAACCTGGAGACTCCCGCCTGGAAAATTCAGAGTACTTGGATATCCAATGGACAGTTCTTCGATTCTTACTCTAGAGTCTAGGATGCCTACTATCCACTCATCTTTTCCAGCTTCTGTCAAGCTTGAAGGCTTCGATAATGACACCGTTCTTTTGAATGAGTCATCTGATGACGATGTCCTTCCTAGGAGAAGAGTCCCAGAGTATTCTTTTCTCTCTCCAATCAATGAAACCATTCTAGAACATGGAGAGAGCGGATCGCACTCCTTCTCGAGCTTGCCCTTGCCAAATTGCCGACCCCCTTTACCTTGTTCTAAAGAAATGTTTTCCGTTCTTGAGTGCTTTAGGCAGTTGCAAAGTAGACCACGTGGGAAAAATGACCTGAAGTTTCTAGATCTAGATACTCTACGTTGCGAAAAGGTCAAGTACCTTCCACCGGAATTTAATGGAAATGTGTTTTTCGAGCTCTCTCCTCTTCCTTCTTCTGCTTCTACATCTATAGCTCGCCAAATGGAAGGCATGGATAAACGATTCGATGGACATGCATGGACCAGAACTTACACGACTAATATTGTAAATGATTTTGGTCTCACCTTTCGATCTTCTAGCTGTGTTGGTCACCTGCAGTGTAAGAACAACGCCTGCCCGAGGTTGCAACGTAGCGGCTCACATAATGAAACAGAGTGGGAGGGCCTTTCGCCGCACGTCTTTCCTCTTGGAGACATCCCTCCCCCTACCTCGACCCTAGTTTGTCGGGTCTGTAAGTCTCCTCCATCTTGCCTTGAATCATGTCTGTCTAGGATGTATTACGTTGTCAACAAAACTGGTATTGGTAGGGCCTGCATCCATATAGGTACACACCGACATCCTATTGCTAAAGGCACTTGCCGCGAATCTGTTGAGAGAGTCATTGAGCTTGTAAGTAATGAAGTCTCCAAAACCCCTACTGCAAAAAAACTCCGCCATTGCTCTAGCTGCTAGTAAGGAGTTTCTGTCAAATGAGATCTTTGCACTTGACCGGGAGGGCACACCCGAAACGCTTCGTGGAGACTCCCTGGTCAGGGTTATGGAGAGGTTTCGGATTCTTAGTTCTCCGAACATCAGAAACGCTATCTCTTCCTTTCGACCTACTGCTAATGGGGGGCCACTCGATAGTATTATCAAACTCAAGTTGAAGAGTCCTTACGCATATATCCAAGACAGTGTCTTTCCAGGACAAGGTAAAGAGAAGGTGTACCTGTTCAAGATGTCGGAAGAAGGCCCGGGCAGCGGTGTCGACCTTGTCAAACGTATGCAACCTGGTGGAGACCTCCAAAACTCTTGGATCATGTTTGACCACGTCAAACGAGTAAGGGGCTGGACTACAATGGCCGCCCATGTCTATGACTCTGAGTACTGTTGTGTAATGAGCATCGCCGTCTGTGATTTGCAAAGCGAGGATGTCGAATCCTAGAAGTTGATGTGGCAGTCGTTGAACAAGTTGATGGAACGCCACGGAATCCCGAATACTAACTTCAAGGGCTTCATGGCGGACAGTGCCCAAGCAAATTGGAATGCCGTTCGCGTCATCTACGGGAATGGCGACCCAACCGTGAAGATGGTGGACAAAGAAAGATCATGTCTCCTTCATTGGGTGACATCCCTAAACAGACACACCAATAAGCTTATCAAACCTGAGTTTCGCGAACAACATGTCCGCCTCTGCAGACAATACAAAGACGCCAAGACATCTGAAGAGGCGGAAGAACTTTACCTCAGCATCAAAGGTTGGTGGCGTCTCATCGCATGCAGCGTCTGAAGATGCAGTGCGTGAATTAGACGATTGGTTGGGTTTCTGGCACTTCCGTTATCGTCAGTGGGGAGGCTTCATGGACATGGTACAACCCTAGAATCTTTAGCTCTAATTTCTAACCCTGATTTCGTTGTTGTTGTTTCGCTTGTTAACCCTAACTCTAAACTACTTTTTTTTTTCCATTTCAGTTACTATCGTATTAAAGTCTAGGATGTATGCTGTGCATTACAGAGTTTGGACATTGAACAATTGGCGGAAATGCCATCCTGCAACCTCGCGGAGACAGTGCACAACAAGTGGTTGCAAATGTCAGGCAACAGGGGGACTTGCCTCTATGTAGCTACGACGGACGACATGATGCGCGCTATGATGCAATCCACCAATTATTGGGCGTTTCTTCAGGGTCACGCATCCGGCACTGGGCCCCTTCTCGACGAGCTTCGTCTTCGGGCTGCCAGGCAGTCGAGCGACCCGATAAAGATTGCTGCCACAATTAGCATGCTTCCTGGAGCAGATAGATTCACCACTAGGGTTCCCCATTTGGAAGGTGAAGAGGTCTTTGGATCAACCAAACGAAAGCTAGATCTTCCGCCCGGATCAGAAGAGGACTCCCACCGCCATGACAAAGTTAACTTCTCCCACCCTCGTGTTCATACCCGTTCAACGCGAGCCCGAACTGACGCTGGGACTTCTAACGTCATCGCCACTCCAACCAAATCTCCACCGTCCTATCTTCTGCATGCCACTTCTATTCTTGAGACAGAGTGCAATCCATTGCAATGGCACATTGCACGTTGCAAGAAGGTCGGGAAGAAATGTCACAGCGTTCAAGTGGGGCAGAAGAAAAAGTGTGGTGCACTTGTCTGCAAAGATAGGAAGAATGGTACTCCTGCACCAACTTATAATGGTCGCATGACTGAGTATGGAAGTCGGGCAATCATCATTTTTGATTTCTGGTTTTGTCCCGATGATATCTTGCCTTGCGTTCACGGATCTAAACTCAGGTGGGTGTATGACTGGCCCATTCTTCCAACGATTTGGCTTGTTGCCTGTGGCACCAATCTAACAAAGGGCGAGATCCTCGTTTTAGAAGAGGGAGGCTTCCAACTGCAAACGAAGGACTTCGACATATCTCCTCGGCGCCTCTTCCATAACTCACTTGCATCAATTGTTGCTGACATTGTGAGTCCAAGTCCGTCAGACGGTGCTTCCCATCCTACCAAGCGATATGGCAGGACCATCAAGCGGTATGAAGGTGCCCCTACTGTAGACCACCGCAACAAGTGGGAAACAGCCCGAAATGTTAAGGCTACTGTGAAGAACGTGACGCCAATTCCATATCCCGGTTATGGAAGAATCATCACCTTGGATACAGGTATCCATCCTAAACAAAAGACATATATTGTTGCTCTATGTGACTTTCCGTCTTGCACGTGTGAAGATTTTGTTACAATGAGCACTGGAGCATTGGGCAAAAGAAAAGCGTGGGTGAACTGCAAACACTTGTATTATGTCTACCGATTCCTATGCAAAGCAAACTTTGAGGACGACAAGTACATTCATGCACCAAGTCTTAGCTTCAATGAAGTACAAACCCTACTCCGCCATAGTAATCTCTAAGTTTTTGTTTTCTTGGTCATAATAGTCTTGGCAAGTTATTGCCCCTTTTTATTGTTTATGTCTGAAATTACACAAGAATTTGGAGGGCCCAAAGGCCTCCTCGGTACCGAGGAGGCCTTTGGGCTTTCACAATGACATTGTGAAGTTCAGTGGATATTTTTGTTTATGGTAAAATTTTATTAGGGCATAAATAATGTATCTTTTGACAGAGGATCCTATTTTTCCCATTCTTGGGACAAAAAAAATTTAATGAAAAGTATATATATTCCCTTCCAAAAATGGGCCTAGTAGGCTCTTTGGTACAAAAGACAATTATATCCATTCTTTGAAATCTTGTAGTTCACTGATTAATCTTCTGCGACAAAGTCTAGATTTTTCAATGTAATATCTATTGGGTTACCTCAACCCAAGGCTCCCTTTTTGTACCCACTCAAGTTCATGTGGTTCATTGAGTTATTTTTGCAACAATGGATGAAATTCTTACTCCATACCAAAAACCTCGTACATCCAAAAATTATGTACATCCACAAAATATATCATCCAAAAATGTTCATCGACTCGGTGACATTCAGTAGTTAGTTCCATTTTGAAGTTGGAGTACAGACGTTTTCAAAATTCAACATTTTCTTTTATGTGAGGGAATTTCATCGCCCATTAGCAACTAGAAAATCATGGAATACATTTCTAAACCACGGTATTGGGTTACAAAAATTCCTTTTTTAGTAAAATCAAAATACTTTTTTTATAAATTTTTCAAAATTTGAATATTTTAGGTCAACTTTGACCTCACTGCTCACTGCTCATTGCTCATTGCTCACTGCTCACCGCTCGCATTCTAGCGTTGTTGTGCAATTTAAGGTGTAGTTACCTTAGATGTTGTTTTGCACACAATTATTCTACTAAACTTAGTGCATGCTTGATATTATCTATTTTGTGTCGATCAAAAAGGGTGCTCTCTACCACTGTCTTGATTATAGTACCTTGTATTGTGAACAAAAAATAAACAAACCACAAGAAAGTAGCAACAATCAAAGTCCGCAAGAATGAATCAAGTATGCATAAGAAGAAGAGTATAAGCATAAACAAGGTGGGAGAAGATGAATAGTTCTCCTCTACTATTGGTTCAAAGAATTCCTATCTAATCCCTAGTTGACTATTCAACTATGATGAGTTGGAGAGTGTATTAAGATAATAATATATTTTTTTAACATCTTGCAACCCGCTTGTAGATGGCCTATTGCCATTGCCCATTTTCCAAATAGGATCATGAGAAATTTTCAACACACTTCAGCAAACAATTGACTATTGTCTTCCTTGCATGTGAAGTTTTTCCTCTTTTTTGCTTGGAAAGTCTCACCCCCACTAAGGTAGAATTGCCCGTTACCACATAGATTTGTTATTGAGATACTTTGGAGAAGCTATTTGTTAGCTTCTATATTTTTTCAGAGATTGAAAAGTTTGAGAGAAGTCATTTGCAAAAAGAATGAAGATATTCTACTAAGAAGTGAATTTTCTGTGATTTTTTAAAGGTGAAATGTTAAAGCATGAATAGACCCTTGTTGAAGTATGGAAAAACCCTTGTTAAAGCGTGGATTGACGTGTCTGCTTTCCAAGTGCATTGTCATTATGATAAAAGTTTGGTAAGATTGTGTTAATGGTTGAGTTGATGACGCAAATGGGAGGATTTTTTAGGTGGCGGAATTGGATGGATGGCGGTAATGGGCAATTCTACCTTAGATCAACATCATGGTTAGAAAATCAATATATAATTATCATTATTTGTCGCGGTCTCCTTAATCCCTAAAGGCCTATTGTCCCCTTAAAAGACAATTTAGAGTTTGAATAGGTTTCTAAAAGCTATATTTTTATTTTTGTTTCTTTTATTTTTTGAGGATGTGTAGTTTTGCAAGAGCTTTGTGATTATATAATTTTTGTTTCAATCCAATGTCGGATGAAGAAGTTAGAAGTGTGTGGGTAGGCAAATTTCAACTCAAAGAACAACCAGGGTTGCCTATATTTGCTTAACTGAGGCCAAGGGAAGATGCATAGGTTGTGTTGGTCATAAGAACGGAAGTTGGAGTAGGCAGTGGGTGAAAGGTTGGGACCACTAGCCAACCAACTGTCATGTCAAAGCCCAAAATATTTCAAGCTATGATTTCATGGCAAAAATTCTAGGATCCAAGAAGTAAAACTACAAATAAATGAGAAGTATCAATGTCATTTGACAAATTTGCCATCAGAAAAACTTGTTGGTAAAATGTAGGATTAGCTTTATTGGCATTTGGTGAGAAGCTGGGGTAAAGAGGTTGTTTTATAATAAAATCTATTGTCCATCATGAATCCTTAAAGGGTATGGGATAATTTTAAGATGAAAGCTTGAACACTCATTGTCAAAACTTAGAAATTGTGTTTGAAGTAGAATTTTAGACTTCATTTAGGCATAGTATAATAGTTTCTTCCAAAAAAAATTGAATTGAAAGAAGTTGGAAAATCAAGATAATTTTTATTTCTAAAAAGCTGTTTGAGATTTAGATCATCCAATCAAAAGTTATGGACAAAATTCAAAGAGGATGTTTGAAAATGTCAAAAAAATTCCCTTCCAACCCTTTTCTAAAATTTGCCCATAACTTTTTATTGGAGGCTTAAAATCTCAAACAAATTTTTGGAGATGAAAGTCGTCTTGATTTAACAACTTCTCTTACTTTGAAGTTTTTGAAAAAGGTTACTCCACTATGCTTAAACAAGGTCTGAAATTATACTTCAAACACAATTTCTAAGTTTGAGTTAACTATGAGTGGTTGAGCTCCTACTAATTCTAATTTACATATTTCACATGGATTGTACTACCTCCTACCACCTCATATGAATATAAAGAGCTTATTTTTTCACTTGAAAATTCAAAATAAGTTCAAAATGCTCTTGAAGCCATATGATGTAGTTCTAAATGAATTAAAATTTAAAACTTTCATAGTTTAATATTCAAGCAACAAAACTACATCACATTGCATTGCTCACTTGGCACCCCTTCTAGGCATGGGCACCATGTGGATGCCTTGAAGCAAGGTGGATGAAGGAGGTCAAGCTTAGAAATCTCAATGGAAGGAACATGCGGGAACATACCGGAAACACAAGTGAACCCATCTTCCAAAGGTTGTCCAAAGCCTTTGGCTATATATTATTCACAAAGTCTTTCTAAATTCTATAGGAATTAAAGGATTTTTTCGTTTAAAAAAAAATTGGAAGTTAGAAAGCATTAGTTTATCTTTAAATTTGTTGTTTGGATTTTTAATTTTCAAAATTATGTGCTGGCAAATGTGCTCAAAAAATTATGTTGTACATTGTGAATTCTTTGACATTGTTGCATTGCAAGATTTTTTGGGATGTGCTCCTCGTCTTTTTTTGGTTTGTGATTTTTTGGAAACATAACTAACATCATGTTGAACATGCTGAATTTTTAAATTCAAAATATGTAGTACAAAAATTTTCCACAATCAATCAGGGTCAAAGGCATCTAAAATTTTTGGGTATAGTGGGAAAAAAACACTTTCCCCTCAAATGCTAATATATTTCAATCTATGGTCAAATGTTGCAAATGTTTTATCACTTCTTCTTCTACAAGTCTACTATAAGATTCTACTGTTATATATATTATTTTATTAATTTAATTATTTTTAATTTATTGAAAATTTCAATGAGCATAGCACTAGGGGCAATTTTAAGTGTTTTTTCACATAAAAATGAATTTAGGCCTTTGGAGGTTAAATAGTAAGAAGTTGCCAAGGCATGCCAAAAATTTGGCTATCCCACAAAATTGTAGTATAGTAGTCTATTGTAAAAGCGCCCATCTTCTTGAAATCAATCCTAGATATTGCTTTAAGGTTTAAGTATGGCTGGTTAAAGCATGTAGTGACACGTGTATAATGTATTTATATTGGAAGCTGGTAAACCAACTATTTTGTTGTAGAAAATGCAAAAACTACAAAATTGATTTGACACAAGCATGGTTGCATTTAGAATCCGTTCTTATTATTTATAGCAAGTCCTCATGCTTCTTTTTGGTTTCTCCATCTCTCTTTACAGGTTGTGTGTGTATGCATTTTGCTAGACCTATTGACAGGAATAGGTGCCTAGAATTAAAATCTTTGAAAATTTATAAGTAATTCAATAATGCTTGAAAATTTATGAAACTACTTATATTTCAATTCCTTTTTAAAACTATTAATGATTTGATTTTTCCTTCTATTTGGTACCTATTTATATATAACAATTTTTCAAAGAATAAAATTAAAAATAAATAAATTTATTTCCAAGATTATCAACTCAATTATCTTCTTTGAAGATTTAAAACTCAAAACTTGACAATCCAAAAAATCAAGTTAAGAGGATTCAAAGTTTGAAGACCTAACATGGCGAGGAACAAAAAATAAATTAAATGTTTTTAATTTGGACACTAAGTATCTTACAATCCACTAAGTCAAAGGATCTCAAAAAAAATCTACAAATTCTCATACAAGTTTTATGCAAGATTCTATGCCGGTTAAATATGCAAAAAATAGTTTGTTTGTTTTTTGTTTTTTTCATTGTGACTCTTTGCACTAGAAATGACATGAACCTTTCATAAACCTTTCATAAATCTTTAGGGGTTAAAGGTTACATTCTATCTAGCTTACAAGGCACTCCAAAAAGAATATTTTGACTAGCTTTTATAGTGATAGCTAGAGGAATATTTCTCTAGCTTTCTAGAATGTTATATTTGTGACTAATGAACAGAGTGACAAGCTCGTGAGGTTGTCTTTTTGTAGGTGGATACTTGATAGGTGTACCTCATTGTGCACAGGTTGTGATTGGCGATGAAATTTCCAAGGCCTACACAACCCCCAAATATGAACACCTTTTAAGCACTGCTTAGCTCCATCCTTGAAGCTCACCATTTGAGTTGAGCCCATACTTTTTTGATGCAGTAACTTCATTAACCCTTAACCCCTAAAGCCCTGAGGGTGTTTTCTGCCAAAACCACTCAAAACTACCACTTATGTTGTATTCATTTACGGAAATCAAGTTTTTGTTTTTTTTGGAATTTAACCATAAGATCTTGTACTTAACTTGTCTGAGATCATGCAGTAAAAATTTCATTAAATTTCACCGTATGGATTGGAAGATATTAGCATTCAAAGTTGGACAAAAAGTTTTTTTTCAAGAAGATGCTTAAATTGCCCAAAAAACTAAGATTGTCCATAACTTTCTCATCCCTAGTCCAAATGGAATGAAATAAAGCTTCACATATAGGTAAAAACATAATATTTTAGGAAAAAAATTCAAAAAAATTTATTTTGACTTTTTGTAATTTTTTTTGGGTTGCCCGCCAATCTCCATTTCTTGCTCATTGTGCCATAACTTTTTCATCTGGCATTTGATTGAAAGAAAAATTATATATCCACAAAGCTCTTGCAAAGCTACACAACCTCAAAAAATCTCAAAAAAATTCACTTCAAATTGAGACAATAGGAACCTACCCAGACCTAAATTGTCCCCCGAGGGAACAAGCGAGGCTTTTGGGGTAAAATGACGGGCTCATAACCATGGACATCAATTGCTTTGACATCGCGTGAATTGTTGGATTAAAATAATGCAAAAGCACTCATTTGAAGTCAAACTACTATATATGATTTTCCCTTTTCCCACAAAATTTGGAGGATGAATGGTTGCACTTATGTCCTACATAAGAGATTCTCTTGTCATTCATCAGCCGCAAAACGTCGGCCTCGACATTTAAAGGTTAACGTAACTCACACCAAGGCATCTACTTTTACTGTACAGTAAAGTTAACCCAGCCTGAGGCCAACACTGGTCAGATGGTATGTCTGCAGCAGAAAGAATGCCGCAGGACAGATGCTCCACTAAACGCAAGAAGCTCGTGCATCATTAGCGCAACAATCGACGATGGCGACAAGCACCATGTGCTTGGTACTTCTGTACTTGCCTGAGTGTTCAGAATAGAGGCTCCAAGTCAGTTCTGGGGAGAATGTTGACTGTGTGGACACAGCGGGCATAAAGCTTGAATGACAAGAAATTTGAGTTTTTCCAACTTCTGCAGAAAGCGATGCTTTACACCTAGAGGCCTGCTAGGCTATTCCCCTTGAGACCAATTTGCAGCCTTTTATTCAAGCAAAAGTGAGGATTTCAGTCCTTTGTCCAACCTCAAGTGACAATTTCAGCTTTTTGTCCAATTGCAAGTGAGGATTTGGGGCCTCTTACACAATAAATTGGCCTAGCCTCTAGGTGTAAAGCCAACTTTTATTTGGGTTTCAGCCTTTTGTCCTATCACACATGAGGATGTTGGACCTCTCCCATAATAAATTGGTTCAACCTCTAGGTGTAAAGCCTGCTTTTATTTGGAACAATATTTGCAGAAGGAGGACCGCTCGGATTTATGCATTTTGGAAGGAGGGACACCCAAATAAAGGAATTGGAGTGAGTTGTCCTTCCTGCTAGTGTGTTGCTAAACTCAAAAACCTTGGCTAAATCTTATTTGTTTCAATCAAAATTCTGAAAGATTTGGAAGACACAATTTTGGACACAACATAGTGTATTTGGGGGTGGATTTGACATTGAAGGTGGATGAATTTAGGTAAACAATAGTGACAAAAGTTTTTTATTCATAATGATCCACATCCAAAGACATATTGCACTTCTAATTTGGATCATTATTGCACTTCTTACATGTCTCAAAAGCTACAAAGTGGTCACGTATGGTATATTTTGCCGGCCCTAACCATTGAGTATGATATTGAGAACCTTGACCAAACGTGGGAGTTTAGGGGTTAAGAAATCATTTTCTTCTTCTTCCTGAATTACTGTTTTGTAATTTTCCTTACTTATGACGGAGATGGATGCTATACAAATAAATTTCCAAAATTCTCAATCTGGCACAATTGGGTGAAACTGGACTGAAGGAGATCACAATCCAAGACCAAGGCAGTTGTTAATACTTATACTACTCCACTGGCATGGGCCTGGCAGACCATTAAACGTCAGTTTTTTCAAGTACCAATGACTTCTAAATCCAGTATGCTGCGGATCCCCACAATCGGTCTAATTTTTGCACCGCCCCCTGATGCGAATCTTCGCAAAGCCTTTGTAAATATAGCATGTTGCAATGATGTGGGGAAAGAAAATTAGGAAGGAGAACAATTATTAGAACTGAAAAGCCAGTTTAGCCAAAGAAAAAAATAGAAAGGAACAGAAAACTGAAGTAGCTACATTAGATTTGATGGGGGCTAAAGTTGGGCATTGGAACAGACAAACTCCCCATCTTTCAAGGAAATCAGAAACTCCCGCATCCATCCAGGTGTGCATACTGATCTATTATTCAACAACCAGATAAGAGCGTTTCTGTTTCGGGACTAAAAAACTGAAGTATTTTTTACCTGTAAAAATTCCATTCGAAGTAACATACATCTCTCCCAAGCTTATTAGACTCCGACCCAGTAAGTTGAGAGTTTTTCCTTACAGTCGAATCCTCATTTTCTATTGCTTCAAATTCAGTATTAACCCTTTAGGGCCTAATAAGGCGCCCTTTTTGAAATGAAAAACACCCTTTTTGAAAGCTGGTCTACAGTGTATAAAATCAAATAAACTAGACTTTGTCCCTATTTGGGAGCATGAAAGAAATGTAAACTTATTACGTTAATCATCGGAGGTGAGAAAACATGAATATGTAGACAAATGAAACTTTTTTTGCAAAATTCAGATTCCTCACTGCAAAGTCAATATTCATTCAAAAATCACTAAGGTCAGAGGTTCTAATTCAGATCAGGCTCTAATTGTGATCAACTCTAGGAACATCTGACATTTTACAAGAAACATCTATTACTAGCATTGATGAGTTACGTAGGCTTAGCATTTTTGCTAAGCCTACGTAACTCATCAATGCCAGTAATAGATGTTTCTTGTAAAATGTCAGATGTTCCTAGAGTTGATTACAATTAGAGCCTAATCTGAATTAGAACCTCTGACCTTATATGTGGGCTCGTCACGTGCACAATTTCCGTGCCCTCCTACTTCATTCAAACCTCGCTTACAAGTGGAGAATTGGCTCTACGTTAATTCCAAAATTTGAATTAAATCAACCAAAATGGGCAGGCTCGGCTCTAAAGGGTGAAGATAGAAGCACCAGCTGTCAACCACGTCCAGTATCCAACATGTAGGGTGCGCTATTTCCAACCTTAGGTTCACAATTAATCCTTATAGAATGAAGGGGTGTGTGGATCATTGGATTAAGAAATAGCAAAAGCACTCATCGAAAGTCAAACTACTATAGACCTCTCCTTTTCACAACAAAATTTCAAGGATGAATAGTTGCACTTATGTACTTTTACAATGATTCCATGTCATCCATCAAACATTTGGCATTCGTGTCGATGTTTCAGGGTTAAGCTAGGAATGTTTTTTTTTTATAACTGAAAGTAGTGGGCAAAAAAGTAGGAAGTAGTGAACGAGAAAGTAGTTCTTGAATGATCGGAATTGGAATGCTCTAGACATTGGCTACTAAACAAGTGCACTTTCTGACTCCCCAAATTCACAATAATTTCAATTTTGGGAATAAAATTATAATTTTTTTTTCTATCCCCATATTTCCTATATTCGCATGTAGGAGGTGACGGAGGTGTCGACGCACTGAAGAATAGGTTCCATCTGTCACGTCGGAGACATGGAGAAGCTTCACTCCGGCAGGCAATTGGCAATTGGCCTCTTAACAGAAAATAAAGGCTTGTTTTGTTTTTTAAAGTTCTTTTTTCAAGGAAATGTAAGTAATTTCATTGGAAGCATAGGAGGTAATTCCATACAAGGTTGGTTTTGACAAGCGAACCGACACCCAGATCACTATAGTGACTGTACTGTCACCTTTAGTTATCTACTTCCAAAAAAACAAATTATATAATTGTTTCTATCACATTCTAATAACCCCCAAAGGACCAGGGACCAGGGACCAGGGTTGTTTCTCAAGAGAAATGATCAAAAAGTGTCATTTTGGGGGAATGGACCACAAAATTGAAAGGAAAAAAATTAAAAAAAAAAATTGAATTGTAGGAAAGTATAGCAGATTATTATGAAAATGTGTGGATAGAAATTTCAGCCTACTGGATTACGTGGATTGAAAGATTGTAATGTTTGAAGTGAGAAAAAAACTTCTTTTCATTCTTGCTAAACAAAGTGAAGAGACTTCAACCCTTTTGGAGAATTTTTTTTGCTCTACAAAAAGTTAGGCCTTGAAACCATTCAATATGACATTTTGTTACATATGCTCATACAAAATTTCAAAAGTAAATAAGGGGCTTACCTTACTCTAAATCAACTTGCAATACAAGGAGGTTATGTGAATTAGCAATACATTAGTCATTTTTTGACGAATTTTTTGTGCAACAAGGAAATTTTCTTTTTGAAATTCAGACAAGCATTTGCTACATGTAGGACAAATTTCAAGAATGTTGAAAATACAAATTTCAAGATAATAGCATTTGAAGTTAGACAAAAAATTGTATTTTGTCAAACTTGTCCAGTATTGTTAGTAAATTGTTCAAAATTGCTAGGATTTTGGAGGACAACATAAGTTTTGAACCATACATTTGATTGGAATTTTTTGTACCTTCCTACAAAGGAGATGAATGTCTCCATCTTGTGTCAAATTTTTAAAAACATTCGTTCATTTTTTACTTCATCATCACCTATCGAAATTCCAATTGTCACTTGAAAAAACAATCATTTGATCCTTTAGGGGTTAAGATTATAAAATTTTAATGAAGAAGGCATCCCAAAAAAAATCCACGTGAATGAAGCGTTTGTTGAAGTAATTCAATTATTCAAGCCTCATTAACCCCTAAAGGTTTTTGACTATGTTTTCACAAAAAACGCTCCCAAACTGCCATTTCTAGTACAAGTACCAAATTTTGGAAAAAAAACATTTTTGGACACATGTAACCGTAGGATCTTGTAGTAAACTAGTTTGAGAAGATGTGGAAAAAAATTCAGAAATTTCCACCGTGTAGATTGCAAGATATTAGCATTTGAAGTGACAAAAACCCTTTTTTTGTCCCTGCAAGAAACCGGGCAGCTGCACTTCACATGGTCACATTTGTATGAAAAAATGTCCAAAATGGTGGTAACTCTTTGGATTCATTCTTCAAAGCAAGTTAACTACATGCTTGAAAAATTTCAGATCATTTGGAATTGTACAACATATAGGAAAAAAATAGTAAGTAGAAAGAAGTAGAAAATGATTCAAAACACTAAATTGTTAAGGATTTAATTATGGAATTGAAAAATGCCAATCCAAATGATTATAATGTTGTAATAAACAATCTACACCTTGTGTTTATATTTTTTTCCAAAAATATTGAAAATTGAGTTAAATAAAGGACTTCAAAGTTTATTTTAGAGTAGAGATTCCATAACTACCCGCAAACTACCCACAACTAAAATTCCTCATAACTTTCATCTCATAAATCAAAGTGGAATGATTCAAAGCTTTCCTTGTGCACATAAATCTAGGGAACCAATTTCAAATTTTTATTTCTCTAGAAAATGATTTTTAAAGAATTTTTTTTTGCTGCCCGGGCTGCCCGCTGAACAATGAAAACTACATATTATACCATAATTTTTTAACCATGTGGTCAAAAGTTATGAAAATTGTTGGATCCTAAAGCTACTCTTCGGGCACATCTTGTGTGAAAATTTCAAAGAAAAAAAAAAATTCCATTCGCGGTGAGCTGCTCCAAAACGCTATGTTGTCAAAAAACGGTGTTTGGTCCTTTAGGGGTTAACCTACAAAAGTAAATTCTCCCTAATTTAGGCGTTGCTCTTTTAGGTAGAGCCTATCCTCATTACCACATGCCCATGAAAGAATTGACATTTTTTCTTCCTGAAAACACTTTTGGAATAACCCCAATGAAGAAAACTCAATAAACATATCCCATTCAAACTCATTGTATAATCTTACTACTATCCCCTCAAAAACACCAAACACAACATTTCAAAAAGACTAGCCAGAGGTCAAAATATTAAAATAAAAAATGCCAACGATGCCAATTAAAAATGCCAATTATGTTCCATATGAAGATGGAAAAATGGAGAAAAATGGATATGGATATACGGATACAAATACATAGATATGAATATATAAATGCAAATACATACAAATAAAAGTATAGAACCATGGATACATAAATATGAAAATGGCTATATGGATATGAATAAATCAGATACTAACATTTTTCAAATCATTTACAACTCCCAAACTTTGGATCACTACAGAAATCCATTCTTGAGGCATGCTTGAAAAAATTGATCATTTAATCCTTAAACATTGACATGGACATTTTGTGTTTGATGGATGACAGTGAATCCTTATAATAAGACAAAAGTGCAATTTTTCATCTTTGGATTTTTTTGGTAAAAAGTGGAGGTCTTCTACAATAGTTTGACTTCTAAAGAGTTCTTTTGCTATTTCTTAAGCCAATGACTAACATGGTAATGAAAAGGGATGATTTCCAAAGTTGCTCTTTTGTCCTTTAAGGGTTAATAAAATGCTTATTTTTAAACCATACTTGATCTCTTATATCTTGCTTGGTCTCTTCACTATACTCTTACAATCACATCCTACAACACTAGTAGAAAGCGGTGTCCTGGAGCACCAAACTTTGACATTGTAGCTTGGTGCTCTATGGACTCCTATCTACTAGTGTAAATGTTACAAGAAGTTGCATACAAAGTGTGATAATAGGGATAGTCACAGCCCCTCCGAGGTTGAGAATTTCTTGAGATTGAGATTTAGGTGTATGAAATGGGGAGCCTTGTTACGTGGAGGGGTTGTGACCAAGGCTTTTTTTTTTTGAGTTGTGTCCCCCTTGCTGGCTTCACTGGAGAGGCCAGTTTTTGGAGGGATGAAGCCAGATAGGTCAGATTTATGACAGTCTGGCGAAATTCCGCCCCAAAAAAAAGCCCTGATTGTGACACCCCTTTTGTAGCTAGGATGAGATCTCGGAGGTTGGGTTCACCTGCACGAAAGGTTTTGGAATGAACTGGATCGGATGGGCCTACATGATATTCGGCAAAGTTGTGAAAGTACAACAATGAAGGATGAAACTCCGGAGCACTAAGGTAAAATTTTCTTCGAGGTTGAACCGTCCAAGCCCACTTCTTCACTTGCGGAGGAGAAGAATGGCACAGCATGAACCTCCAAGGTTGAGCCATCCCGAAACAACGGGAAACCAATTACACAAAGCTACGTGTCCAATCTCAGAAAAGCGGCCAATTCTCGGAGGGGCTGTGACTAAGGTAGGAGGCTCTGAAAGCGAGCAGGCATTTAGAACTGCTCATGTAGACTCGCCTGAAATGGACATAAGGTGGTCTTTAAATGGATCTTCTGTAGTCATTGAATGGATCGGTAAAAGAAATATTATTTATTGCAAGAGCCAATCATTCTCTTTGTTTTCCCATTTCTCTTTTGAAACTGCATCTAAACGGTTTATGGAAGACCTAGGGTCATAAATAGGGACCTATGACTCATTACGTTTGAAAATTCATACGTAATTCAAAAATGCTTCAAAAAATACGAAACAACTTGTGTTAGGATCACAATCTATTTTTCTTTGTCTGAAAAATGAGCTAATAATAATCTCATACAAGAAACCACATAAAAAAGGCAGACCAGCCCTTAGATGCTCGCTTTCAGAGCCTCCTACCTTACCCCTAATAAGGATCATAGTTCAACGAGTGTGAAAGCAATGTAAGTCACCTTGACTCTTGCGACCCCAAATCCCTGTTTGTCTTCAACAGTTGGCTATTTCAGTGCATTTTGGGGTGCCTAGGCTGTGCAATGAATGACAATCTGGGAGTCAGTCTCCATGAAAAGTAAGTAACTTTTAGTCTGGAGAAGTACACGGAATTGTCCGTCGGTCCGTCTCTCCACTGAAAGTCCTGTCAGAACCTGCAACCCGCAAAGGCAGTTTGAAATTCATGTCCAATTGAAAATTCATGTACATTTTTCTCTGAACATTTTTCTCTGAACAATTTTCTGAAAATGGAGCAGACTGAGGCCGGGGAAACTTCACTCAGTTGCAGTGACGGAGTGAGTACCCGAATTCTTTTGATTTTTTTTAAGTTAATAATAAATGTTGGGACACAAAAAAGGAAGCCAGTGAGAGTAAATTGGGTGCAGGATTGACCGGAAAGGGAGTGACTCCAAAAGAGAGCGTACCGGTACGAGACGAGCAGAGGCAGGCAAAGGGCACTGTAGCCACGTACGCTCGTGTGAAACCAAATCAATCTCCTACGGAGCCACGAATTGAAAGTTGGAGATGCCGACGATGATGAGTCCGGGTGGACTGACTGACTCATGGAGCTGCCTGCCTGCCTGCAAGGACATTCCATGTTCCCGTTGGGTCAAACTTCAGTAGTTTTTTGATATCGAAAAAACAGCCTTCCTCATTTTTGTTCATAAATTAATAACATTAAATTTCTAAGAATTTTCAATATCAAAAACTACTGATTGAAGTGAACGCTGCTTGTTTGGACGGATGATTCCTTTGCAATTGGAACTTGTAAAGTTTTCTTTTTGCCACCCCCCTCCCTCTTAAGTAAAAAAAGTGATGTTTGGATGAGGACAAATCCGAAATGGACAACAATCATCGCGTGAGGGAGGGACGGACCCCGCTGTTCCCGCAACGGCAATACTCGCCCGCAAAGTCAGTCCCTGGAATGCGCTTGAAAGGTTCCCTGGCGGCTGCATATGAATCACCTTCACCGGGAATCATTCGAGAATACGAAGGCTGGAATTTCCACATCCCGAGGCAGCGAACGAAGCGAAGCCCAACTCAGGCAACGAAGCTGCAGGCACTCAAGCCACTCGATCATCAAGCAGTGGTCGACTGCATAACTTAGTGCATTCGATCATGAAATGCCATTGGAGATTCTTTGTGCGAAAGCTGGACGGGACTTCACGGTACTTCCTGAACAAGTCTTTGGCTCTCTGACACTCCTAACTTACTCACTTAACTTTACTCCCTTTTGAGCCTTACTTCCTGACTACTCGATGAACGCGCCTGCCCCCAGAGTCAGTGGGGATCAGTCAAAAGCAGGAATCCAGCAATAAAAAATAATGAAAGAAATGCAAGCGTTTTGTCGAAGGGCGTCTATATAAAGCCTCTGGAAGCACGCACTCTCAGTTTGCAGCTCATGCACGCATCTTCGGGATCAATCGCTGGAGGCCTGGAGTAGTGGAGCCCTGTCGAGTTGCATGGAAAGGACGCCCCCGGTACTTGCTAACTTTGAGCATTCGCCAGCTTCGGTGGGACATCAATAGCAACCCCATCAGCAGCAGCATCATCCGATCACCCGATCGTCGACTGTTGTTGGGTATATATAAGTTAGTCTGGGAACGAGTCTTGTCGCAGTGGTCGGCTTGACCTGGCGGGACTACCCGTGCTTCTAGTTGAAGTTAGCTGGCTTACGTGGCTAGTAAAGTGGCCCCTGTTCCTGCCTTTTGCTATTCGCGGGGATGCCTGCTTGCTTAATTGCGAAATGCATTGTTCCCACTGCCGACGACGTGTAGGATATGCCCGTGGCGCAGGAAAGAAGTCATATTAATGCACGGACATCCCATGACTTCTTCTCGCCGGGAGTCTTCTGTCGCTTTTGCTGCTCTTATTATTCGGTAGTAGTGAGGAATTGATGCTAGTCGTGGCGACGGGATCAGTCAGTTGTTCGTGGTGTGGAGTTTGTTGTAGCAGCGCGTGCAGAGTTGAGTATTGTGGGGTGGTTGGGAGTGGGACTGACTCGGCGTAGATGGCCGCGCCCCCCGTCGCGTCCTCTCACGCGCGCAATGCTGGCGATCGGGCTGCTGTCTTGACACACGCTAACACGGTGATTCGCAACGCGAGCCTGCTCTCGGCGCTGGTGCACAACTCGCGCCAGCTGCCTGCGATGTTCATCGAGGCGGAAGATCAACGGCCCGTGCTGGATATGGACGCAGACGTCCCCGCTCATCACGCAATTCCCATCGTGGACATGGCGAGCGCGCGACCCACTCTAGTAAACGGCATCGCGGCGGCCTGTTCGCAATTCGGCTTCTTCCAGGTGATGAACCACGGCGTGGACGCGTCTCTTATCCAGCGCTGTGAGGCGGAAGCCCACAAGATGTTCGAGCTTCCGCTGGAAGTGAAGGAGCGCGTGCACCGCCCCCCCGGGACGTCCTTCGGCTATGGAGCCAACACTTGGGTGAACCAAACCGTCATGCACTGGGCCGAGAGCTTCCACATGCAGCTGCACCCGCAGTCCAACATCCGGGAGTTTTCCGCCAAACTCTTCGCCGAAAGCGACCACCCTACTCAATTCAGCTCCACAGTGGAAGACTACATGGCGCAAATCGAGAAGCTGGCGAGGGAGCTGCTGGAGCTGCTCACGGAAGGACTGGGACTGGAGCCCACACGGTTCAACCACTACGTGGAACAGGAGAGGATGATGTCAATGCGGTTCAATCTCTACCCTCCCTGTCCGCAGCCCGAGCTCGCAATTGGGTTGCGGGCGCACACCGACCCTCATTTGCTCACGATTCTGCACCAGGACGACGTGGCGGGTCTGCAAGTGCACATTGACGAGCAGTGGATCACCGTGAAGCCGCGATCCGACTGCTTCGTCGTCAATGTCGGTGACCTCTTCCAGGTAAAAAACGACTCAAATTGACTCGTCGATATATACCGACTTTGGAATTGGAATGCTAGCGTCATTCCTACCTTAGTGCGAATGTTAACAGAAAGCTGTGCTCACTCACGTTATTTCAATGGCTTCTTTGATTGTTTCTATTTGCAGGTGCTGAGCAATACGCGGTACAAGAGTGTGTTGCATCGAGCGGCGGTGAACGGGACGTCGAAGCGGCTGTCGCTGGCGTGTTTTCTGAATCCGCCACTGAGTGCCACCGTGGAAGCGCCCAAGGAGCTCATCAGCGAGGAACAGACGCAGGTGTATCGCCCCTTCACGTGGGGGGAGTATCTGGCCAACGCGTATAAGTTCCACCCGGCCACAGGCGGTGAGCGACATGAACGCTTCTTCCTGAAAAGATGAATTCAGTCGGAAACAGTCCCACTTCTTCCAGGAGATCAAGATGAATGCAATTCCGTGTAACTACATTGAACACATGATCAGCCGTGACTTGGAATTCAATTCTGTTCTCTGGATGAAGATGACGAAGCAAGACTCAATCCGATTCTGCTCTAGGGTGGTGTGCATCAAGAGTTTTTGTTCGTTCCAGACACTGGTCAACCAGTCTACAGGAAAGTGGAAGAGAAAGAGGTGTAGGAGTGGATACGGAGAGAGCACAGCTGAAAGCAACTGGGGCATAACGAAATCATCCATGTTCCGCCCATGCCATCGATCTCGTCTTGCAATGGTGTAGTTTTGAGAACATGGGGTCCATTTGGACGGATCTGGCACAACTACAAACATGGAAAGAAGCTCCGCCGCTGCGTCCTGGGAATCAAACACTACTGTCCAGGCAGCTTAGTTTTTTGTACATACTTGAACAGAGGATGTGTAGATTGGAGTAGGGGAGACACGACTGCGGCGCCTGTGTGGCAATTTTTGCTTGAAATGATTCATCACAATTGAAGTAGTGTAGGTGGGTTGGTAGGTTTGCATTGACAAGGGGAGACTTTGTTTTGACCAACTACGATAGGGCGAGTGTGCTGTACAGTAACTGTTAGCGTTTTGAAGTTGAGGCCTTCAGGGAATCTGACATAAAACAAATTTGCAAACTTTTGTAAGATAGAAAAAGTGCATAACTTTCTAGTTTTGCTTTTCTATACAGTTCCTTTCTTCTGCCCTTTCTTCTTTCATTTTTTAAACAATAAAAGGCATGATCCCTTATTTTGTTTTTTAAACAACAGAGGACCTCCCAGCCCCTCGCTCGCATGTCTTGTTCATGCAGCGATAAGCTCTGTGACTCAAAAAATACTTTGAGATGTGTGAAGATGCTCTCCTCTGTAGCGGAACTCAACTGTTTTGGTTTGGAGTGCGACAATGTTGTATTCTATGAAGATTTGTGGCGGGTGGAAGATATTCTTGAGAAACATGAGAATCATCAATGAACATGAACATGAATCACTTGTAAGCCGTAGAATCAGTCCATGGTTTTGTGGGCTCAAGGTCCGAGTCCATAAATGCATGTACATATCTCTTCTTGTGGTTCCAAATTTTGTGCCCTTTGGAATGGTAACTTAACTTATCTTATTATAAAACTCTGTGAGGGGAGCACGGGATTCCTTTACACGCAGTCACGCACCACCGGGCCTACTTCGTAGATCCACAGAAAACCAGGGAATTGGTCCATGACCTGAATACATTTAAGGTAAGCTTCTTGGACTTTGAGAGCTTCACTTTCTCGGGCCCCAAGATCCATCAATAGCATCAACGTTGCCACTGTATTATTGCCAGCCAAGGGAGATTTTAGGAGTAACAAGTGGACGTCTATCATGTGAGGCCACATTCTGCCTGTCATGTGATATTTGTATCTAGAAACCCATGTCATGAGGCAATGTAAAGACAGAAGTTTTGATACTTTTGCAGCCCTAACATAACATTGTTAACAAGCCTAAACCATTCCCCCTTGAAGATTGGGAGACTGATCCCTTCTTAGATGTGTAGGAGAGAATTTAGTTTAATCTACAAAGAGTCATTGGTTGACTAGGAAGTTGCAATACTAAGGTAGGAGGCTCTAAAAGCGAGCATCTAAAGGCTGGTCTGCCTTTTTCATGTGGTTTCTTGGATGGGATTATTTTTAGCTCATTTTTCAGACAAAGAAAAATATATTTTGATTGTAACACAAGTTGTTTCATATTTTTTGAAGCATTTCTGAATTACTTATGAATTTTCAAACGTGATGAGTCATAGGTCCCTATTTATGACCCTAGGTCTTCCATAAACCGTTTACATGCAGTTTCTAGAGAAAAATGGGAAAAACAAAGAGAATGATTGGTTCTTGCAATAAATAATATTTTTTTTATCGATCCATTCAATGACTATAGAAGGTCCATTTAAAGACCACCTTACATCCATTTTAGGCGAGTCTATGTGGGCAGTTCTAAATGCCCGCTCGCTTTTAGAGCCTCCTACCTTAGAGGCTTCTGCTTTCTAAGGGAGCAATAAAGGCCCTTATTGCCTTGGTTAATAATGTTGTATAAAATGCATATAGGCAAGAGATTCATTTCACTATAAGAAACCTATATTTTATGTGATGTTTTATCATTTTAGGTGGCATCCAATAGAACAATTTGTGTTTTTATATCAATATAATATTGTCCAATATAACATCTAGAGGTTATGTTGCACAATATAATATTGACATAAAAACACAAGTTGTTTTATTGGACGTCGCCTAAAACCCCTCACCTAAAATTATAAAACATCACATAAAACATAGGTTTCTTATAGTGTTTGTTGGCAATGACCTAAACTTTTGCTCTCAAGCCATATCGCTCACATGGTGGTCATTTGTAAGATACCACTACAACGACGTTAGCGTGTGAGCGGGGAGCCGTGAGCCTGTGAGCATGGAGCGTGGAGCCTGTGAGCCTAGAGCCTGGGAAAAAAAAATCCCATTTTAGCTTCTAAAATTTATTTTTTTGGTAGAAAAATTCAAAAAATTGATTTTTTTTTACTACTAAAGGTAAATTTGGGACCTATGACCGTATATCCTATGACCGTGGATTGGTAAATATTTTATGTGGTGTTTGAATTCTTTGTAGTAGAAAAGAATCTTTCACATAGTAAGACTGAGATGTATAGATAAAGCACGTACAAAATAATAAATAAAGCATGGACAGACTTTGCCTCAATTGGTTTATGAGCTTTCTTCATTTGCCTTTGAAATCCAGTCAGACCCTAAATCCTTAAGGTTAGACTCAATGAGAAATGACTCTCAGTCTCAAACTTATTAATACTCTGCGCTCACATATTAGCATTGTTGATAAATGAAGCAATATAATAGGAAAAAGGGATGTAAAAGAAATAGGAAAGGAAAAAATAGCAAACAAACGAAATTCTTCTTATATTCATATGTTCACTGCTAGATGAAAGATCAACATTGTAGTTTTGAGTCATTCATACTTTCTTCTTCAAAACATTTTGACAAATGACAAATTTCAATATGTCATTAATGCATAAACATTTTTCATTCCACCTGCTTTAAATCATTTCAATCGTACCAAATGTAAATTAATACAATACTAATGAAAATATAAATTCAGTGTGGTCACTCCTACTCTAGAATAGTGATGATCCTTGCTCGAAGTAGAAGAAGTTTCAACTCATTAAAACTGTAACTAGGAGCGTGGATGAATTGGTCATCATGGATGTCCATCTTGCAGAAGTAACGGTACAAGTAGTATAAGTGCTTGCAATTTACGTATGCTTGACGCCCTCCAATAGCGGAAATAGACATCTGAACAAAATCTGGGCATGTGCATGTGGGGAACATGCCTAATGTAATTCGATATATATTTCTGTTAGAATTTGCCCCGGTCTACAATGACACTATTGCATCTAGGCCTGGAAATGGAAGCAATGTCACTCCCAAAATTTGTCCTTTAATGTTGCCAGCACTTTTCCACTTGTTTCGCTGTTCTATAGTTGGTACACTTGCATTTCTCCGTATGGTGTGGTTGTTCTGAACAGTTGGATATACATCTGCATCTTGTGGCTGCGATTGATCATACAAAACACTCTTGAAAATGTTGGACATGTTGAAGAGTTGTCGTGGCGACAATATAGGGCGCTCTTGGAGACGGAAGCCAGCATGTTGAAGATACAATGTTTCTTCTCGGTTGAGGTTGGTCCCGGTCAAAACAGGCCAAACCTTAGGAACCTCAGGTTTGTCAATAACATATTTGCGCTTTGTACTTTTGACACATCGTTCAATGTCATCCCAACAAAACCAATAGTCTGCCACCACTTCTCGCTTAGTCTCGTAATCTTCTTTTCTTCCACAATACGTGGGAGCTGGGGTTCCCTTTCATCCTCTTGCAATTTTTGCAATGCACTTGATATTGGACATGCGTTGCTGAGCTTGGCATTTGGCATTTGATTTGTGGCTGATCCTTGCAATGTGCCACTTTGATGTATTGCAATTGCTTTCAAATGCAATAGTAACATGTTGGGATGTTTGCACCTCCTTCTGTTTTCCTTTGCCTTCGGAAGTCTCCACAAAAGCCATAGTAGACCTTGTTTGCACACGAGGTTGAGAAAATTGACTTTGTCAAGTCGATGAGAATCTCCTGCATCGCCAATAGGAATGTCCAACTTCCTCTTCATGCTTCCAAAGATCTCTTCACCTTCCAAATGCGGTATGCGAGTTCCAACACCCTCAGTTCTAGGTAATGTGTTGAGAGCCTCTACCATTTTCTTCGGGTCTCCACTTCGCCGTGCAGCTCTCAACTTCAACTCACCCTTGGATGGACCAGATCTACATGTATGGCCTTTTAAGTAAGCACGGTAGTTAGTCATTTGTGTCCATGCACGGATACTGTCATCGCAAGTGGCATCAAACAAATTGTTGCCCTGGTTGCTAGACATCTGAAGCCACTTGTTATGAATTGTTTTTGACAAGTTGCATGAAGGCATATCTGCTTGTTCCTCCAAACTTAAATCCTACAAAACCATCCCGGAAAACATCATTACATTAGTTACATTTCATACATCAAACCACACAACTACTATGAACTCAAACAACTAAGTTCATATCCAATGCAAATGGAACAAAGAACATTTCAATGCTCAAAATATGATATATATATATATCTTATTTCTCTACAAAGGAACATCTCAACTACTATTGAATTTCACTTATAAAACAAGAAGAAAACAATTCTTAATATCGCTCTTTGATTTTTTCATTTTTGTCCAACAATTGACCAGAAATGGAGGTACTGTGAGGTAGCCAAAAAAACATTGTCGGATCCGAAAGGCGTATTTTGTCTCCCTCACAATACCCCAATTTCTGGTCAATCGCAAAAAAATAAAAAAATAAAAAAGAAGTAAAAAAAAATGGTCATCATCAGTTACAAATTTTTACTCATTACTCACGCATGCGTACTTCAAACCAAATATGATGAAAATGAATTTGATTATTAGATTTCAAAACAAAATAATAGAACTAAACATTTTAATTTTGTATGTACTCACCATTTGCATGAAGCCGCCCCATTGCCGATACCTGAAATGCCAAAATGCAAGCCAATGGTCTAAGTGATGAAGTGCATCTTCAATGGCTGCTCCAGACGATAACCACCAAGATTGAATTGCAAGGTAACGTGTCTCTGCCTCCTCCATACTCTTTGCATCTTTGTATTGTTTGCACAGTGTATTGTTTTGCTATTGGAATGCTTCCTTGATGTACTTCTGAGTGTGTTTTTGAAGAGAAGTACTCCAATGCAATAAGCACGTCCTTTCACGATTATCCATTTTGTCATTGGCAAAACCTGATCTGTAGACAATACGGACCGTATTCCAATTGGCCATTACACTATCTGCCATGAACCCCTTGAAATTTGGGTGATCTACTCCGTGTCGTGACATGACAGTATTCAGGCACTTCCAAAATTGCACCTGGATCTCAGTATCCTCAGATTGCATATCGCATGTTGAAATGGTCATCACCTTCTTGTATTCTGGATCGTACACGTGGCAAGCCATTGTGGTCTAGTTCTTCACACGTTTCACATGGTCAAACATCATCCACGCATTCTACAGATTCCCTCCTGGTTGCATCCGCTTCACCAAATCCACTCTACTTCTTGGCCCTTCAATGAGCATCTTGAAAATGTACACCTTCTCTTTCCCTTGGCTAGGGAAGATGCTGTCGTGAATGTATTCAAACCTTGACTCCTTCTTCATCGTCATTATGTTGTCGATAACACCTCCTCGGTTGTTTGAGCGAAATGAAGATATGACATTCCGGATATTAAGACTGCTCAAATACTGATAGCAATCCATGACCTCTTCCAATTCTTCTCCCTTCAACATCTCCTTCTCTGTTGTGAAAAAGATAGCTTGACAGGAAGTCTTTGCTAGCAGAAAGAGCAATTGCAGAGTTTGTAGCTGTTGGTGTCTTGGCGACCTGCTCTGCAATTAGTCCGCAAATTTTCTCTGTAGAATCTCTATACATGCCTTTCGCTACAGGGTGAGCATGTTCTCCAAAGTGAATTCCTGCCCTACTCATTTTCAGATTACTACTATAACAGTAGTAAATTCTAGCAGCACATGTGTCTAAACACATAGGTGGTTTCTTACATAACTTACAGACTAGAGTACACTCTTTTGAAGGACTATCTCCTACTGTAATAGGAAACAACGTATAACCAATCCACTATGTTTCATTGCGTTTGGAAACCTTCTTCAAGTAGTCACAGTCTGGATTGTCACAAGCAAGAAATCCGGCGCAGTATGCCTTACGGAACTTGAGGTTGCCGGAGTTGTGAATGTTTGTCGTAATCAACTTGCACCATGGGTGTCCATCATAACGCCGGTCTATTCCCTCTAATTTTGAGCCGCAGAGGAAGACGAAGATGGGCGGCACGGAGGCAATTCAAATATGACATTCCCGTCAAATATTGCTGGAAGGTACTGAACACGATGATGCTTCACTGCGTTAAAATCCACTATGGACAATTCATTTCTAGAACAATGCATACCGGACAATCTCTTCAAGCACTCCATTATGCTAACTCTATCAACTGGACTTGGATGCAACGGTGGTCGTGACGATAGAGATTGCGCAGGACTATTGGATGGGGTATTATATACCAAGTTCACCATAGTCTCTTCATGCGATTCAACTTGCACATAGGTCGACTGCTTAAGAAGTGTCAAATCTGAGGACTCTCCTTCCGATTCGCTAGACAACTCTATGATAGGATCTAGCTTCTTGACCTTCACTGCTCGGAGAATCGTTGGCTCACGAAGGACTGGAAAAACCTGACAAGGTGGGCTAGGAGAGATAGTTTGCGTGATGTAAGGCATATCAACTGTGGATGCATCAGACTGGCGACTCAGTATCTCAGTTGAAGTTGTGTTGTTGGACAGAGGAAGGCCATATGCTTTGTAATTTTCTACGGCAAGATATCAGCAATGACCGTCTTTTTCCATGGACTTGACTACGGGAACTGACTAAAGCACCTCACCTGATACCGACTTCCTTTCCTCCTCGACATAGACAGAAGATTCTACAAATCTAAAGCAGACGTGAAGAAGATGGCTAGGAACTTTTGCACAACCTGCCTCAACTACAGGAAACACAAGGGGAACCTCATGACCATCTACGCGAACAGAAGCCATGATTAATAAAACTCACTTACAAAATTAGACAAATGCAAGATATGTGTTCTTCAGCAGTGGTGATTGATCTTAGATAAATACTTCAACCTTTGTAAGCCTTTTACTGTCGACACATGATGAAGAGACGTTGATGGAAGCCAGTGGATTTAGATTAAAAATGAATTAATAGCAGAGTTGGGAGTTCACCTACCAAGCCTTGTATTAGCGAGCACCATTTAGAAAATCCTAAAGTGAGCAAGGTGGCTATGTCAGGTACAATCCAAATGCTTGCAATTTGAATTTCAATGCACCCAAAACCATATCCAGTTCCTCCTAAATTAAATTGAGGCACCTCGGAAACGGTTATAGTGGCAGTGCTATTTACAGTTGCCGTCGTTCTGTCATCATTATTAACGGCACGTGAAAGAATTTATTAGGTGTCATGGCTGCCAATTTGAAATGGCACCAAAATTGATAGACCTATTCTAGGTTGTTGCATTAGTGGCTAAATGTTGAGCTTCCTCTAGTACTTATAAGTGCTCTCAACTTCTTCAAAGCTAAGTCTTTCTCCATTATCTCATAGCTGCAAGCCATTAGCTTCTGGCTGTTCTAGCGAGCATGTGTATGCTCCCACTTGATGCTTTAGGGTTTATTACAGCTCTCCATCTGTTTATCCAAAGCTGTCCAATCATTGTAGGAAGCGTAGGTCTCTTTACATCTCCTCTAGGATGATCTGATACTTGAGAGCCATTTCCATCTCGCTTCTTTTTCTTATTGTTGTCTTGGCTTGCACTTTACTTGTAGAGGGTTGTCGCTCTACATCTATTGTTCCGAGGCAATCTGTTCTTTGTATAAAGCGTATTTCTCTTTACTTCTGCTCTTGGAAGATCAGATAGTTCAGAGCCACTTGCTCCGTTCTGTTGTAGTTAGCATTTGTTTGCTGCCGCTTCATGCATATAGAAGATTATAGCTCTCCAACTGTTGTTCCAAAGCAGTCCAATCAACGTAGGAAGCATATCCCTCTATACTTCTCGTCTAGGAAGGCACTTAGGAGATCAAGAATGACTCAAAGAAAAAAAGTTGTGTTGAAGACAAGCCATTCATTATCTAGGAACTTGAAAAAAGCTCTTTGCTTCAAGGAGAGGGAAGTGGTGTAGCAGAGGAAGGTATGCCGTAGAACATGGACTCAATCAATGAAATGAGTGAAGATACAAGTACCGTACAAGTTGTTCAAGTAAGCATTATTCTATACCATTTCCTTGTCTTGATACATTTTTATTGTGTTGATTCTGTTGTTTTCTTGTCGAAGCAGGTACCAATGTGAGAATCCATTTTTCTTTAAAGTGGTATTAGGTGTGAATTCTTCCTGTAGTCTCCTGAGCGGCATTTCGAGCTCAAACTTGTAATAACTTTATGAGAAGCTTAGGCTGTGGCATGCTAATAATATCCAAATAATACGCGTTGAATGCATAAACTTGTTCAGAATATATTTTCGGAATATATTTGTGAGAATGCTTCAGGTGGAATACCCTTATATTTCAGTGAATGCATAAAGAAATATAATTATGAGCTTTCACTATGCTACCAGTTATGTTATAATATAATGTTTGGTTCTTCTAACCTAAGCAACTATAAGAGGATTCATGGAGAATGGCTTAACTTCTACAAGTACAAGAGGGAACTATTTGCTACCACTAGAACAAAAATGGGTCCTATGCAACTAGCCATTGCAACAAAAAAGTGTCCACTGCAACTCAAAATGGGATTGGGTGGACACTTTTTAGTTGCAACGGCTAGTTGCATAGGACCCATTTTTCTTCTAGTGTACTGTAAATGAATTGGAAACTCCTGGTTGTTCCTATAGATCTTTAGTTTAAATTTAATTCACATGTTATCTAGAGCCTGTAAGTGTTGAGAAAAAACTTATTTAAAGCAATAGTATACATTTGGGCTATGTTCATTGTAGTCCAAGAAACATCTAAATTAAAAAAAATTTCATATTTAAAGAAGTATTATATAGGAGGTAGTTTACAATGAAGGACAAAAGGTAATTGATGATGGTTAATACATTAAAATCCCACATCTTTTAGCCAAAGGTGATTATGTTCTATTACTGAAATTTTTTCTTTATAATTCTTCTAGATATACAAAAAAAGAGGTCATTAACAATATTTGTTGTTCTGTAGTCTAGGGACATCATGACTAAGGTTTAGGGTTTAGGGTTTTGCATGTTTAGTAGGGTATCAATTCATGTTCAAAATCCAAAGATATTTTATTAAACTGATATTATTCTCAAGTATCAATTGCTACTATTCCTGTAAATATTTAACTACTATTCCAGTGTATAATTTGCTTCAAGTTTTAGACCATGAAATCATCAAACTTGCTTTAGAGGTTCCATTGTTGAACTGAAAACCCAGAAATTAGTCCTATAAGCAGAGTTTGGTATTAAAATTAGCTTTTCTTTTGGCGATAGAATGAGATCGTGGTTACGATTGCCTGGCAAATTAATAGTGGCACTCTAACGAGGCTGATCCGCATTATGGACAACTTCTAGTTCCTGGACAATAAGATAGATTTTGCTGGTGCACATTGGACCGTCCAATGACGCATTTAATTCTGGATTTTGCAAGCTCAGTGAATGCGCTTTCCTAGGGATTTCTGAGCAAAAATTATGAATCATGCTCACCAAACTCCACTAGCGCATTTAAATCGAGGCAGCTTTCATTGATTACCTACCCTGCTAAGTGACGAGCTGCTTCTCCGCCATCACTTGTCCATCAAGACAGAACGCCTAGCTAATTCTCCGCCACCACCCGAAGATCACGACAGACCGCCGAGCTTCTTCTCCACAGAGCTTCTTCTCTGCCGAGCTTCTTCTCCACCGAATGAACTTGTCTCCCTACTGAGTTCGAAATTCACAATCAGATTTCTTTGACTCGCAATTGCAGCACCATTGAGTTCTCGTGACTTTGCCTTGAATGAATTCAATCTGTGTACATGCTTGGCTGTGTAGAGAGGCACTGCAGCTATGACGAGAAGATCACGGAGTCAGGCCAAGGAGCAAGAGGATTCAACTTCGGAGGAGGAAGCGGTGACGCCACCGCTTTCTACAGATGTCCCCGAGGTAAGCTTCTTGGTCAAATTTCTGGTGCGTCCTTATTTTCTCTCAACTACTGTTGTACGAGCGAGCACATGAGCGACCAGAGACAGAAGTTAGTGTTGCGTATCCTCTCAGATGTACAGACATTGCAGCAAGACTTGTGTATTGGGAAGCAATTTTTTCATTAAGGAAGTCCAGATTTACACAGAATTTCTTGAGGTCTACGTTACCAAATTGATTGAAGTTCAAGCTCGATCACCCACCTGCAGTTAAGTTCTGTCCAAATCAAACTGCGCATTGTTTAGAGAAGTACACCGTCAGACAAATGATTGGCTTCCTGAACCTTGTTGTTGTCAGATGCACGATGCATCAAGTTCATTTGCGGATTTGACTGTATAGTACTAGTGGTCGTTAGACATCAGTTGAATCGATTTGCTTCCTCGTATGATAGAATCTTGTCTCCTGGCCAGCCTAAGGCACTGATCCGCCGAAATTTTGATAGAGGCAACCCCGGTCGACGAAGTCAAGGACCAGCCAATGCACTTGCGGAAGTTTGAAATTTGAGTTAAAAGTATCGCCTGATGTAGTTGTTTGACTTTTGTGATCGACACTGGGGGTAGCAACAACCACCTTCATGACCCTTGTCGGATCCGACGGTGGTCATGGGGGTAGTTGCCGCTACCCCCAGTGTCAGTCATAGCTTTCATTTTTATCTTCGTGATGAGCAACAATGCCATCTGCATTCAATCAAGCCCGGGGAATCATGGTTTTTAATTTAGCTAGCAGGCTCTTAGTCTGTAATCGCATCTGCTTTGGTTACTTCTGAATTGCTTTCTCTTTTAGTTTTGCGCGGCTGCAATGCAAATATTTCTTTGATCATTAGCTGTTTGACTTCCGTGATCGGAACTGGGGGTAGCGGCAACCACCCCCACAGCCTCTGTCGGATCTGACGGTGGTCATGGGGGTAGTTGCCGTTACTCCAATTTTCAGTAATAGCTATCATTTTGATCTTTGTGAAGAGCATGAATGCCATCTACAATTTGGTCAAGCTCAGAGAATCATGGTTGTCAATTTAGTTGGCAAGCTCTTAGTTTGTAATCGCATCCGCTTTGGTTACTACTAAATTGCTTTCTCTTCCAGTTTTGTGCTGCTGCAATGCCTATGATTTCGTTTCTGCACTGTCAAAATGCTGAAGTATTTTCTAGTGTTCTTTGAATCGTAAATACTACCGGGAACTCAGATTTGGCTGTCACGATGAAACCAGAAGGGAGAATATTAGGTAGCTAGATTCTATTAAGCAGAATCTCGGCTAATTTAAGTCTTTTAGCTGCATGAGTACAAGCGATTTTCACATAGATGAAACGAAATTCATAAAGAACCCTAAATATCTGAAGAAAATGACAAGTATGCATATTTATTTGTGCCAAGAATTTAAAAAAAGAAATGAGGTAAGGTTGGTAGCCCACCACTTTGGGACTATTCCAGTTATTTGACTGAAAACCTTGGTAGCGCAAGCTACCCCCATGACCCCCGTCGGACCCAACGGGGGTCATGGGGGTAGCTCACTCTACCAAGGTTTTCGGTCAAAGAACATGAATTCATAGATGATTTAAGTTGATTTTTGTTTTTTTGGACATTTGTTTGTTTCACTTCCTCCATAGGCTTGGAGTAGAATGGAATCTTCATTTATTATATTTGCAATTTAATGATTGAGGTAGGTTTGTTATGAATATGTTGGTTGTAAAATTTATTTATCTAAATTCTTTTCATACTATACCATTTGATAGATTCTCAAAATTCTTAAATACCATATGTATTTGACTGGCGTTGGAATACTTTTAATAATTCTATCATATTTAGAAAATTAGAAAATTGATCTAGAATCACATTTTATTTTGAAATTTTTTTTTACTCATTGGAACAAAATATTTTTGATGTAGATTTCCTCTAGAGGAATGACATACCTGTCATTTTTGAGTTTTATAGTTTTTTCAAGGCAAAATATATTTAATCTAAAACATGTAATTGCTAATGAATTTAATCTAGAATAATAATATATGGATAAAAATAAGGGTCTGCAAACCAAGGGTTGTATTAATGAGTTTGTATTAATTGAATTTTGAGATTAATTCCAATTTCATAATTTACATTGTAGAATGAGTCTCCTCTGGCTTCGACACAAGAAGATCAACCAATCGAAACACCGGGGACAGATGAGACTATGCAGCCAGAGATTGGTGGCCAAGATGAAGGAGATCTTGCTATGGATGGCATGGATGATGTGGAGGAGGAAAAAGAAATGCTGGAAGATGAGCTCCGGCAACAACAGAAGGTGGATTCCGTGGCTACTATTGCTAGCTTGAGGATGAGGCCTGAGATACATTCACGGCTAAACATTCCGCTTATCAGACTAGTGGCAATGCCAATGGTAAGGCCGACACTCTCTTCGGACCTTGTGAAGTTGGAGAATGAATTTGTCCATGGATATCGCGAAGGAGCCGCCGTATTTTATGTTTCCACTACAAACGAAGTTGGAGAGAGCTCAGAATTTACTGAGGAAGAGATGAATGGCTGGAGCCCCTTGTGGAAGAAATTGAACAATGAATTTGTTGAATATGTGGAGTCAATTTCCGAGCTGAGGTTCATGAAGAACTTGAAGTTCTTTGTATGTGATGGTAATCACCGTCCCATTGCATGGATGAATTTGATTGACCGGAAATATATTGGGAACCCAGCTTTTCACAATGCGGTTGATAGTATTGTTTTGGACACAAAAGGAAGAATCGAGTTAGTCATGCAAATGATGCATGACATAAACAAGTGAGTAACTTTGATTCATCTGAGGTTTTTGTATCTTATATGTGGCGCATTTGAATTTGATGCACTCTAATCATTGTACATTTCAAAAATCACTTATTGGAGTGTTTGAATTGCAGATCAACGAAAGACTCTCATGTGAAGACCAACCTGGTACACACTCTATACCGAGTTCAAAAATATGGGCAACTTCCGTATGACCGCTTCAATGAAATGTTGAGGCCATCGGAAAAAACCCGTTGTGGTGTTCAGTTTGCAAGGAAGACTTGGTACTCTATGCCTCAAGATGTTTTCACAACATTCCTGTTTCGGGTGAGAATCTTGTTTCTTGGATGATTTTGAATCCTGATACTTCAATTGATCATGGTGCATAGTTGGATCTGATTAGAGTTAGTGATTGGATATTCAAATGTTCTTGAACTTTTGCAGCAAGAGATATTGCAGGCAGCAGATGCAGCAGTGAGGAAGTACCATGAGATAACAAATCAGGAGGAAAGGAGTCCTGAGGGTATTGCCGAAGCAATGAGAGCAGGAGCTAAACTAATGGCGGGCAAGTTGTATGCAAAGACGGGGAAGTTGTTGGCTGTTGCAAACCCTGACCACGGTCCTAGATTTCTCAAAGAGGTTCGTCTTATTTCTACGTCACTAAAGAATTTTGAATTACTATTGGGGCGTATTAAGTTTGGTAGTAATGAAGAAAAATTCAATTTTCTCAGGTTGAAAGGCACTGGACAATGAACGAAGTCCCAGAGATGACTCTAGAGAAGTTGCAGATGGTAGCCACGTGCAACACTACCCCATTCCAGAAAACCAAGTTCCTGAAGTGGTGGAATTCATCTATGCCCTCTCGAGAAGCAAGGCAATTTCCACCGAGGCCTGTTTCCGAAGACAGGCTCCTGCCCTTTCTGAATAAGTACGTCTGGTGGGCAGGGGTGAGTATAATCTTTGTAATTTTTCTCAACTATTAAGCATGTGAATTTTGTTTGAATGAATGTTTAGAATTTCAATTCCTTAATTTTCATTTGCTTTTAAATTAACTATGAATATTTGAATGCGATATTTTTTCAGATCCAAGATACTGCTACTGACTACTTTGCCAAGGTGGTAAAGGACGACAACCTCAACATCAACATGAGTTCCCCACTTCAACCAGAGCATCTTCCGGTGTATATTGAAGGATGTAGTCGGAAGATATGGGATCAAGCATTTGGTCCTACTTTAAAAGCACAAGGACAATTCAAGAAATCAAACAAATTTTCTACTTATGATGGAGCAGATCAAGTCGTTCGAAGAGTTATTTTCCGGTACCAAAATTTAACTTTTTCACTCATTCTTTCATTCATTTAATGTGATTTATTGTTTGTAGGATTAGCAGTGAAATTTTCTTAGAGACAATTTTTTATGATTCACCCGAAGAACCAAAGGTTGGGGTGCCGTGAAGTACTCCAAATACTCCTTTCGGATCCGAAAGAGGTATTTGGAGCACTTCATTGTACCCCCGATTTTGATTATCTACTGTAATCATTATAGTTGTTTTAGACTCTTTTAGAAGATTTAGTTTGTATAATGGTAGTTTTGGTCCTGATTCTTTTTATAAATCAAACGGTTGTTTAGGTATAGCATTGCTCCATCATGCATTGAAATGCTGACACGCATGCGATTATTTGAGATGCTTTTCTAGACTAGATTTAGTTGTTTCAATCTTGCTAAATTTATTCTAAGAGATGCATTTTTTAAGCAATTGAACATTCAATTGTTGTAGAGCAATATTTTCATGAATATTGTCGTCCAAACCAGATTTTTGGGTACCATGAGGTACTCCATATATCCCTCTCGGATCCGAAAGGGGTATTTGGAGTCCCTTGTGGTACCCCAACTTTTGGTTCACACGTAAATATTCAAAAACTTTTATTTCCTTATTAACATGCTGATTGTGTATTGATGTAATTTTCATCGATTATCTAGAGTCGCATGCATTGGTTCTATAGTTTGTAGCAACGCAATATCATGCAAGTCACACTTAAATTGTATGCGCTTTTAATCGAAATTGCATTAGAGTCACCAATGCAATTTTGTGTCTTATTTTGCAGTTACTTCAAGTTTGAGCTTGTAACAAAGAACGCAATTTCTCAAGAGGATCTTCCTCCATTCTTGTCCACATGACTAGACCGGAGTTCCGAGGAGTGCATGTACACCGCAAGCCAACTTCAAACGTTCACGACGGCACATCTTTCCGGTGGAGGGTGGTACCTTGATTGTCCGCTGTCATTCACCCATCCATCCGAAACAGCTTTTTGGAAGTCATTGGAAGGCCTTGGGGTTATTGACTTGGATGTTCCTGAATTTGTTGTTCTCAATGATACGCAAAAGAAGAGGGCCATTGCCAGGAGGAGAGTTGCTAATAAGAAAAAGGAAGACAAAGAACAAGAGGTTTTGGCAAACAAAGAGAAGAAAGAAGCGGAGCGGTTTGTGAAGTTGGCAGAGAAACTGAAGGAGAAAGAGTTAGGGAATGAGGAGAAGGGAAAGGGCAAAGGCAAAAAGAAGGTTGAAGGTGGTGGTCAAGTTGTAGCATCTTCCATTGTAGACCAAGGCTCGCAGATGCAAGGCGGATCTCAAAGTGGAATGAAGCGAAAAGCAGTACTTGAAGAGCTCACGAAGGACATGATCACGCAAGGTACTCTAGTAATAATCTTTGGTGATGATGATGTTACGTCGGAGGAATTGATTCTAAACGTGTCCATTATCGAAGTTCAAGATAACATAAATGAAGAAGAACCAAACTGCTACACCGACGTCATGGACTTCTTGAGCAAGGTAAGATTTTATTTTTAAAATCTACAAATAGATTGTATTATTGAATGATGTGGATGATTTTTGGCAATGATTGACTTCTTGGAGAATTGTGGGATTGCAGATGGCTGTAGGGAAGACTCGAAGTTATGACGGTGTAGTGAACTCTCATCCAGAAGTGGACCTCATTTTTTTTGACTGCCCGGAGAACTTGCATGTTCCAGAGATCTCACTCCCCAATCAAGCGGTGCCTGAGTGGAACTTAGACAAGGAATGTGAGGCACTGAATAATGTGTTTCTGTTTGCTGAGAAGCACTTGCAGGACAATGGATGTTTGATTGTTTTTCATTCCCATTGTGGCGCTTCAAAGAGCGACATTGCAGGACTGTGTAAGATGTACCCTACTTTGGTGGAGAAAGAAGATTGGTTGGGCATGAACCGGATGAATTTGACGTCACTCTTGGACAAGATGACCACGGTACGTTTTTCCAAAATCTGTATGGTTTGGTTATCATTTGGCATTTGTTTTTATGTTATTGTTTCTGATGTATTTTAATTCCAACACGTGCAGACTTTGAAGTTCGGAATCACCGTCTTGGTGAAGGATATTACCAAAAGGGAAAAGCAAGCTTCCAATACAGGTAGTCAGAGGCAATGGTCAAGGGAAGAGTGAACCTTCGAAAAGACGACATGTACATCAATTATACTACAGAGGACACCCAATTGATGAACGAGGCAACTTCCAAGCCGTGGCGGGGGGCTCGCGATAAGGATACTAGGTTCTTGCAGTTCTTCATTGAAGGGACAACTGATGAAGGAGATGTGGTTCTAGATTGCTCAGCATCTACTGGTAAGTTTTGTTTTCAATGATTGTGCATTCAATTTATATTCATTTCATGAATTATTTTACTAATGAATTGCATATTGTTTATCATAGGGGCATCCATTACAGCATGTCGCAGCACTGGACACCACATTCTAGCTTTGGAGACGAACAAAGAGATTTTTAATGTTGTCCTTTTACCAATGAATAAGATAATTCCAACTGTGGTAACATCTGAAGTCAAAAATGTGCAGCCGCTGGTTGAACCTTCAGAAGATCCGGATGTCATGACTGTGGTGCCTCGGAAGTTTGCTCGAAAGGATAGACCTAGTAAGTAAGTTTCAAGATTTCGAAATTGTATTTGTATAGGCTATTATATATATTGTATGAATCTAATATTGTTGAATTTGCAATTTCAGACGTGAAGAAGTGATGCATGTTTCTGCATTGACGAAGAGACGAAGTCTTCTTTTGAGTCCTGGGAAGTCTTTTGCTCTTCCCGTGTATGCCGAGCAAATGGCATCGCAGTACGTGGAGTTTGGCTGCTCGGAACCAAAACCTCGTAAACATTCATATGCTTTAAATGTTTTAGAGTTTATAGACAGGTTAGCTTCTGAGGGTGGAGAGACTTCTGAGTCATCTACAACGCAGGATTCCGCAACTGAATCCACTGCGTCCTAGACTCAGGAGATTGACATATCTCTTGAGTTAGTTTATTATGTATTGACTTCTATTATGATTGGATTTGTGTGTTTTATGGCTACATTTTGGGTGTCATTTCTTCCTGTATGCAGTTTTGGGTTGTTGCCAAAATGAACTATCATTTTTATAGTGATTTTATGATCTATTGTTATAACTTCTTAATTATGTCCCATAACACATAACAAAACAATCGTCTGTAAAGTTTTGATTGAAATTGTATCCTTTCTTTTTAAGAATTTCATAATATTTTTGAGAATTTCAAAGCCTATATTGTTAATTTGTCACATTTGTAGATTTTGGATTTTTTAATACTATTCAACGAAAGACTTTAATGATTTTCATATAAAATTTTGTAGTCAATTTCTATAAGTAGTGGAGTCGTTCTTTGCAATGGGCATCATGAAATCTATAATTTTATGTCCTCCACATTTGTACAAATAGGCAATCCCTAATCCACTTCTAAAAGGTAGAAGATGTTTTGACTTCCATTTTTTGATTAAATCTTAATACTACGTAGATCTTCCAAATGCCCTATTTCTTTTTTAATTTTGATTCTATTTTTTTTGTTTCTAAAAAACAAAACCCCTTCAAATGTGTTATGAATCTTTTGAAGACAAAAAAAGTAGAAGCAAATTCTTGGACATCAAATTTTGGTGATATCCTATTAGTTGAGGCAATGATTTTATTTTAAATGGTTGTAAGTGACTAAAATTTTGGAAAAATGAACTCCCATTTCTAAAAAATTAAAATATCTACATCCACGGTCATAGGTCTATTATCTACTTTTTTCTAACAAAACTTTCCTGCTCACATGCTCACAGGCTCACAAGTTAGCAACCCTGGATACCACTATATAATATTTTTTAATTATAATTTTCTTTTCATGGAGAATTTCATTAAAATGATGCCATTCCACAACTTTGGCATTTTTACAGTAGAGATCACGCATCTGAAAATGGAAAATGGAATATGTCATTTTTATTTTTTTAAATCTATATTTTTATTTCATAATTTATTGTAATAAAAAAATATTTTCAAAAAATATTTGATATATATCTCCATCTCTAACTTGGATGGATTTGGCAAAATGTAGTTACAAAAAACCTGAAATTTCCTACACTTTTGTCACAAAGGCTAGAAAGAGGTCAATTTTTTGCCATAGATTGTAAAAATATAAAATGCATTGCTTGGCATAGCATCCCATACAATGTTGAAGGAGTAATGTTGGTTGGTTCATTGTTAGTTGGTGCCTTTAGAAAATTAACTAGTTGGAGTGTAAAAATGGAGGTTCTAAAACCGAACAAAAAATTGGTAGGATAAGCAACCAACTAGTGTATAAAAATAAAAGGTAGATATAGTGGTCAACAAAAGCATTCAGACAACAAGGTGTACTCCCGAAATAACTCAAGCAGTGATTGAGAAGTGAAGTTGTCAAAGATTTTTTTGATTGCATTTATGTAGAAAAACCCGTGGCATGTAATTAACATCATTTCCCTCAAAATTAGCCACTTGAAAGATCTACAGTATGAAATATCATGAAGTGGTGTGTACAACACAACTTAATATGCACACAAATTGTGCACAACACTATCTTCTCACTACAAGTATTATTTTGAAGCTTTCTTGTGTTACAAAAAATTTCAAAGTTTTAGAGAGGTTCCAAGTGACTCACTATGGCTCCTAGGAGATGTGAAACTAAGAAAAAGGCAATTCTTAAGATGCACAAATGAGGCAATTCTTATAGTGAAATTTCAACAATTTTGAACATTCCTTGAAGCACTTCTAGTGATATAGTTTGAATATTTTATGAGAGAGGGAGTTTGAGAGACAAAGCTTCACGTGGTAAACCTCAAATTCTTGATAAGCACGACGATCATGACATTATAAGGAGATTAAACAATCAAAGTACTAATACCGTTGTAGCAATAGGAAGAGGATTAAGGTCTGAGGGCATGCAATTGAGTGATGATATGGTTAGAAGGAGCCTTTAGAGTCAAGAGTTGCAAGCACATGTAAAGGTCAAGAAGCTACTTTTGACAAAAAAAAAAAGCATTGAGCACGTCATTTTCAATGGGCAAAGAAGTGCAATCCTTTCAGTTGGGAAGATTGGAGTTTTGTCATCTTTTCTAATGAGTTAAAATTCAACCTTTTTGGCTCAGATGGACAATAATATTATTAGAGAAAGAGTTGAGAGGGTCACTTAGACCAGCATGTGCAATATATAGTTAAGCATGGGGGAAGAAGTATAATGGTATGGGGTTGTACGAGTTGAGAAGGAGTTGGCAAGCTTCATTTTATTGAAGGAAAGATGGATAGATATACGTGTTGAGAGATTTTGGAGACAGAACTTATGGAGACTATACGTATGCAAGGTTTAGAGGAAGAAAGTGTCATTTTCCAACTTGACAATGATCCTAAATGTACTGCAAATTATGTTATAGATTGGTTGCTTGCACAAAAATTTATGGTTATTTAACACCCACCGCAATCCCCTAACCTCAATCCTATAGAATACCTTGGAATGAAGTAGATCGTTGCATGAAAAGGTATGAGAGGAAACCCACTAGCAAAAACGATTTATAAGAGAAGATACAAGAAATTTGGTGTAGTGTTGAGGTTGATGTTGTTAGGAAGTTGATATGTCCTATGCCTCAAAGAATTGTTGATGTTTACAAAGCAAAAGGCATCTACACTCGTGGGTAGTCATCTTAAATGCTTAGAAGTTGTATCTTTGAATTGTGAAGTCATTCTGTAGCTTGTAATTTCATTTTCTACAGGTAATATACAATGTTATTAGTTTCTGCAAAAATAATTTACATTTTGGTTGCATATTTGAATTGAACTAAATTTTTAGATTCATATTCAACTTCAAAGGTTGTGCTATATGTTTATTGCAACTATATGCTCTTATAGTCTTTTGTTTTTATTTTTTTGATATATTATGTAGGAATGGTAGCAAATTCTTAGAATCAACTTCCACTACAACTATTTATGCTAGCCATTGTATGTAGCTGTCATATTCATTAAATTATCAATTTTTAGATGCTTGCCATTTTGAACCCAAAGTCCAACACTCAAATTGTTTGAGGTTATGTTTTTTGGACAAGGCAGGTATTGCTTTTGATTTGGTTGTAGCAACTAGCCCTTGCTTTGTCATCCGTGTGTTTCATATAATGAAATTTGGGATTTAGTGTCAAAACCAACATGTCTTTGAAAGAAGATGATTGTAGCTTTTGCAATTAGATTTGAAGTTGAAGGATGGTAATGAGTGAGAATTGGATACCAAAGAAAATGAAAGAGGAGATTTTAATAAAGAGAAGATGCAACCGGTACCCTTGGAAAAAAAAGGACTTCTACAATGTGAAGGCAAGTTACTGAAGCAATTCCAAAAACATTGATTCCATAAACGTCATTTTGTAGTTGCCTAATTTCAAATAATGAACAACGTTATACTTAGATGATGATAAGTTATGGAGCAAATGTATTTTATAACCCTAGAAAGTTACCAAAGCCAATTTAGGGTGTTGGGATGGCTTTGCAACAATGTTATATGACAAAAAATAATATTTTTTTATCCAAATTAGATTTGAAGAGTTGCTTGAACAAAATTTGAAGCAAATGATATTTCAAAATCCTTTATTGTAGTATTGTTGATTTTTCTAGAGAAGAAGATGCTACAAAAAGAAATTATTAGAAATTATCTTTTTAATATTTAGGGGGAACATGTCCTTCTTTGCTATTGATCTAAATTTTAGCAAAAAAAAGATATTTCAAAAAAAAATTCACATTTAAAATAAAGCTTATAAAGTCTAGTTCTTACTCTTGTTTCAAATTTGAAAAATTTCTTAAATTAAATATTTTATTGCATCTTCAACAATGGGCCTATAACCAATTTTTATTAATTTGTTGATTATAGAACACTATGATGTTCTATAATATGCTACGTATATAGTCTATATGACAAACTTGAATATTTTTTAAATATATTTTGTATTTGATGTAAATGCCCTTCAGTATTTCTTCAAAAATTCATAGTAACTAGTATGCCATGTGTTGTTGCTACAACCAAAATAAATGTAAAAGTTATTTTCTAATTTTTTTAATCATAAAAACTTTGAAATTGAGTATACTTCAGTACTTCACACCAAAGGTCCAAATAAATATTGTGCATCCTTCCTTGCAACAAGCTTTCTAAGGGTGCATGTTCTTGATATTATTTCTTTGCATTTGAACATACAATGTGATAGTTATATTTTTTCCAAAATAAAAGATGATTTGGTTCAATTTTTTTAATTCAAAATAATTCAAAAATCCATATATAACTTTCACGCCATAGGTCCAAATGCTACAAAGCAAAGTTCGTGCACCCCTCTTTGCAGAGAAGTTTTCAACAATACTAAGAACATGTTTGGGAGACTCATGGTTTCATAGATTTCACTATATCAAACTAATAAACAAAACAAATAATCTAGTTTAAGGCATAGATTTCACATTTTCATGAAAAATCTAAATTACTTATTAACTTGAAGAAGTTGTGTGATTTCATCTCTCAAAAATAATTTTTAAACTTTTCATTCATAAGAAGTCACAAAATAGAAGCACACAAAGTCAAGAATTTTGAAGGTGAATTTTTTGATCACTAGCTCGTAGGGGTGCTAATATGTGAGCCTATGATCATGAGCACATGAGCTTAGGAATTTAAACACCTATGTTATATGTGTCTATATTATAGAAACCTCTATGATTATAGGTACCTATGTTACAAATACCTATATTGTAGGTGTTTATATTATAAGCACCATCAATGATTGTAGTGTATCTACTTATATTTAGGTTCAAAGTTCATATGCTCACATGACTCCAAATTTGATTCAAGTCATTTACAACAAGTACACTACAAGATTGTATGGTTGAGATTTCTATATCTTACTAACATTTTGAACTATAAAACTTCAAAAGCAATGATGTTTTTAAATCCAAAAAGGCCTTGGGCCTTTAGGGGTTAAAGGTTATAGTAATCAGTCATGAACTTATTAACATTCTAAGGGCTTAAAAACCTTGAAATTAAATTTCCATTGAAATACAAAGATTATCTGCATTTGATCCAAATTGTTTCATTTCATCTATACTATAATTGAGTTTTTTAAATGTGGTGAGCATGATGCATTACGTCAAAGCACTTTTTTAGTGTAAAATTTTTCATGTAGACCATTTAGCAATTTCTTATTAGATTTTGGTTTGTATGTAGTTATCTACCTTGAATAGATTTGGTTTGTAAAAAAATTCACTTCCCCCAACTTCAATTTGCATTTTATTGTAAAACTTTTCAAAGTTCTTAAAATAATATAAAGTAGTGAATTGTGAAAAAAAAATAGCTACTCCATGGCTTGCAAACACCACCACCAAAATTGCCATGTAGCTACATTTTGTAACTCTTAATAAAAAATTCAATTAATTATCTGTTTTTTTTAAATTACATTTGAATTTCATGAAACTACGAGCACACATACAAAAAATCTTGAGAACTTTTTTATGTTATTAGAATTGAGCAAGTCCCTCAATCCTACAGTGTAATCCAACTTATCCCCCTCGTTATCCCCTTAAGGACCAAGAGTCATACAAAGTCAATTTTTAATGGATATTCATGAAATTTTGATATAAGATGATTGGGAACATTCACCCCTTTTTGAGAAATTTAAGAAAATCTTGATTGGATTCCTAAATCAAAAGTTTTGCTCTCTAAAAATTTGGATAATTTTAGCAATTTGGGCAGCTTTGGAGCATCTTTTACTAAAAAAATTATTGTCTTTTGAAATTTGGCATGTATGTAATTTACAAAATATAGCATAAAATTCTCTCCAAAAGAATAAATTTTAGTTTTCAAATCACATCATATAAGGAATCAATTTTTCTTAGCTATGTTAAGGCAAATTTGAGAAAAAAAAAACATTTTCTTTTAATTTCAAGCCCTATTATCTTGCAATCTATGAAATCAAAATTCTTGAATTTTTTCCACATGTTACGATCTTTGTCTCTAACCTTTTACCATTTAGATTTCAAATAAAAAATTTCTTTAGAGTAAGCTAGCCTCCATATTTGGTATTGAAATTTTGCATGATGTACCTAACAAGATTTAGAACTCAATAGTAGAGAAATTTAAATTCATAAAGAGAAAAAGCTTTACTCCAAGAGGGCTTGAAGTCTACTGACTCCGTTTGGCAAGAATGAAGAGAAGGATTTTTCCCTACTTCAAACGTTATAATTCTTCAATCCACACAGTCAAATGGGATGAAATTTTTCCAACACATCAATTGTCATACTAGCCTACTAAACTTTTGTACAGTTGAAGTTCAAAAATAAGGTTTTGATTTTCAATTTCAACCAATGCACTAAAAAATGGCAGTTCTTGACAATTTCTCTTGAAAAACACCCCCAATCGTACAGGGGTTGATTCTCTTCCAGGTTATTTTCTTAATTTCTTAATTTCAGGTAAAGAAAATGATTTGGAATTTCAATATCTTCCACTTTGTGAATGGGAATGGTGTGAAACTTGCTCCGTGAGGGCAGTCTTTTCAACAGTACTACTAAGCAATCCCCATGGCCTGCCAATGGAAAAGCTGTTGGACTAACTTTTGTGGTCAAAGAACAGGCCTACGAATTGAGGCCCACTGTCATTTCCGGTAGATCTAGATTTTTGCAACTTGGTTTGGGATTTGTCTCACTGTTTGCCGGTGCATCCTCATCCATCTTGTTGTGACTGTTGTGAGTGCACAGCCTAGTGGAAACTCAATACGGCAGTGTTTTATGTACCATGTGAGTGCCGGCACACCTACAACAAGTTGTGCAGCCAGTTTATTTCCCAGTCCAGTACTCCAGTGCGAAATGATCAGTGCAACAGATCGATAAGGCTGCCTAGCTAGATCCCAAGCAAACAAACTGCTGTAGCAAATGTACTGTTGTAGCAAATATTTATGGCAACATTTACATTGAAATTCTCTGCTACAATGTGACTTCACTCGTGATTTTGGCATGCGAGACTCTTCCAAATTCGATATATCTTCACTAGTGGCACAGACAGCCACCTTGAACTCTGCAGCTGAAAGCCGGCGCGGGGACAAGTGGACAACAACCGGGTGAAAAAAAAATCCCTTTAATTCTACTCCGGCCGTCAAACTAAAGATCCGTAGGTTCTCTCACTATTTCGTACACGTCGAGGTTATTGCTGTGGTTAGTGTTTGTGCAGCAGGTAAACTGACGTAAAGCTTCATCGCCTGTCAGTAACATATGTATCACGAGTAGCAACAAGAGCCACAGACAGACAGCTCACTGAGAGTGCACTGAGGCAAATGAAAACTCGACACTGCCGCAGAAATTGAGAGACAGGCAGGCAGGTCGATCTCACGTACGTACTAGCTGGCTAGCTCATAACCAAAATGAACGAGCTAGAGACAGACAGTGGCTCCGTGGCTCTTCACTACACACATGATTGCCAGGCGCACCTCGCAACAACTAGACTACCCACGTACTCAGACAGCTCTTTCTGTTTCTTCGAAGCTTTTTCCGGCCAGAGTCTGCTGAAAAGCTTCACCAGTTCAGGTTCAATTGCAAGCAGTTCAAGCAAGCTTGAGTGACAGACCTGCTTCCACGGTTTCCACCTTTTTGATGCAAGACAAAGTTGGAGCTCCGTTACCGATGAGGAAGGCGTTTTGTACTTCAGTTTTTGGCAGTGAATCTTCTTCTGTTGCATTGGATCAATAAAGAAGAGTAAGTAAGCTTCGTGTCTGTGCAAGTCAGATAAGCTCTCTCCTCAGTCTCCTGTGTCCAGGCTGTGAACCTGCCTACTTATTATGGACTTCCACACTCAGGGCCTTTTTTAATCTTCTTTTTTTTTCCATTTTTTAATGAAGTGCCAAAGTGGCAATATTAACCCCTAAAGGACCAAACACTGTTTTTTGACAACATAGCGATTTTGGGCAGCTCACTATGACCGGAATTTTTCTTTTTTTTCTTTGAAATTTTCACATAAGATGTGCCCGAGGAGTAGCTTTAAGGTCCAACAATTTTCGTAACTTTTGACTACATGGTTAAAAAGTTATTGCATGATATGTCATTTTCATTGTTCGGTGGGCAGCCGGGGCAGCAAAAAAAACTTCTTTAAAAATCACTTTAAAAAAAAACTAAAACTTGAAATTGGTTCTTTAGATTTATATGTACGTGGGAGGCTTTGAATCATTCCATTCCGATCAATGAGTCAAAAGTTATGAGGATTCTTAGTTTGAGGGTAGTTATGGAATCTCTACTCTAAAATAAACTTTGAAGTCCTTTATTTAACTCGATTTTCAATATTTTTGAAAGAAAATAAAAATATTGGGTGTAGATTGTTTATTACAACATTACAATCTTTGGGATTGGCATTTTTCAATTTCATAAATAAATTCTTGACAATTTAGTGCTTTGAATCATTCTCTACCTCTTCCTACTTACTATTTTTTTCCTATATAATGTTGTACAATTCCAAATGATCTGAAATTTTTCAAGCATGTAGCCAACTTGCCTTGAAGAATAAATCCAAAGAGTAACCATCATTTTGGACATTTTTTCATACAAATGTGACTTTGTGAAGGGCAGCTGCCCGTTTTTTCGCAGGGACAAAAAAAGGATTTTTGTCAATTCAAACGCTATTATCTTGCAATCCACTTGGTGGAAAATTTTGAAATTTTTTCCACATCTTCTTAAACAAGTTTACTACAAGATCCTACAGCTACAAGTGTCCAAAAATGTTTTTTTTCTAAAATTTGGCACTAGTATTAGAAATGGCAGTTCTGGAGCGGTTTTGGTGAAAACATAGTCAAAAACCTTTAGGGGTTAAATGTTATAGTTAGTGGTGCTCCAAATTTCAGCATTCATCCAGTATGTGGATAAAAAAAAATATCACACTAGCATATATCATGTGTGCATAATTCTATTTTCATTCACAAATCACATCTGGTGATTTCATCCCAAGATTTTTATAATTTCACCCCTAAAGCCCCGAAGGTGTTTCTATCAAAAACCACTCAAAACTGCCACTTCTGCTACCTTCACTTATGGAAAAAAAAAAACTTAATTTTTAAAATTTGGACTCTAACCGTAGGATCTTGTACTTAAACCCTAAAGGACCATTGTCCCCTCGGAGGACAAAATGGATTTCGGGTAGGTTCCTATGACCTCAATTTTTAATGAAACTTTTTGATAAGATAGACAAACTTCTTAGCTTCGTAGAGAAAAAAAATCCACTAAAACATGAAATTTAAATTTAAATTTTTTTCTCATTACAGATCATATTTTTTTCTAAATGTGAAGCTTTGATTCATTCCATTTGGATTAGTGATGCGAAAGTTATGAACAATCTTGTTTTGGGGGCAATCTAGGCATCTTCTTGAAAAAATAACTTATAGGATTCATTTATGAATGCAATTTTTCAATTTTTTTTTTGATAAGGCTAAGTTTGATTGCTAAAACAATCTCACTATTGGAATTATTGTGTTTCAATCCCAGCTTAGAGCTATTAATGATTTAATTTTTCTTTCAATCTTGAACCTACTTCTACTTGACAATTTTTCAAAGAATGAGAAACAAGCATTTTTCTTTTGAAATATTTTTCCTACACTTTCAACTCAATTCTTCAATACAATTTTTTTTTAATTCCAAGTCCATAGTGCAAAAAAATTGCACAAAGGGCGGTCAAACTCATCTGAAATTGCATGCTATTGTTCAAAAAAATATTTAAATTTTTTTTTTGAATGCTAATATCTTCAATATGTACAGTCAAACTCCATGAAACTCTTACCACATGATCTTATACATGAATTTTTTTTTTAAAGATGCTTAGATTGCCCGAAAAACTAAGATTGTCTATAACTTTCTCATCCCTAGTCCAAATAGAATGAATCAAAGCTTCATGTATAGACAAAAACATAATGTTTTAGAAAAAAATCCCCAAAAAATCACTTTGACTTTTTGTGATTTTTTTTGGGCTGTTAGCCAATATCCATTTCTTGCTTATTGGGCCATAACTTTTTCATCTGGCATCCAACTGAAAAAAATAATATATATCCACAAAGCTCTCGCAAAACTACACAACCTCCAAAAATCTCAAAGAAATTTACTACAAATTGAGACAATAGGAACCTACGTAGACCCAAATTGTCCCTTGAGCGGACAAACGGTCCTTTAAGGATTAATTTGAAGTTTTATGGCGAAAAAATTCATCGTTGTTGCCATTTTTTAGCCAAATTAAAAAAAATTGGTACAATCTAGTACTATAATGCCAACAAAAAAATTCACTACCGTAATGGTAGTGGGTTGGTAGGACAAAGGAAATAAGAAAAAGGACAAATAACTTGTAAAGTATGCATGGGTGATTTGTACAGTAAATGAGAGGCTTAGGAGCTACATCTGATTAATCCTAGTACATTAAATTGTCCAAATAGTACTTGTGTGTGACAATGATTTACCAAAATCACACTATTTTGAATTAGTTCAAATTTAAATATTACTTCAATATATCAATTTTCACAAAAAAATAAATAAATTTGGTGACACTAATTTTTCCCTCTCACTAATGAATCAATGTAGTGAAGAGGGGATGAGGACAAGGGATGGGATAGCATAACCAAAAAAATTAGAGGCACCATATATTTTGATTTATGTGGAAATGAGTATAACATAATATATTTCAACTTGCACTAATTCAAAGTAGTGTGACTTTGATGAATTATTTAGTATTACACATACTATTAGGGCAAATTGGCAATAAACATTAAGGTTAGTATAAAAGTTTGTAAAATGTAAGGCAATTAGATCATTTATAGGCTTAGAAAGGAAAGTGAAGGAGTAGTGGAGCACTCTTATTTTATGTTCCTCTCATATTGACCAATCATGTGGGTTCAAAATTTTTTTCTTGACCAATCATATATTACCTTCTTGTTTAAAGTTTAATTCCAAAATGTCTCTACATGTTTGGAAAAAGTGGACATGCCTTTGTCAAACTCAATTTTAGCTTTTGAATGACCATTTTTTGTACTTCATTCAATCTGACACTACACTAAAAACTATATTTAGTATTGGATTGCAGTTAGTGTAATTACCAACCTACCCCACCCAACACTAAATCTGAACTTTGGAGTAATTAGTGTAGTGTTAGATTTGAATGCGCCGCCTTCGCCTTCTCTTCCCTTCTGCCTTCCCCTTCCTTGGTCTTCCCTTGCGATCGGACTTTGTTTGCCTCTCTTGCCCGTCGCATAGTCCCTTCTCATGTGATCCTCATTCCCAACTTGGTCTCTCTTTCCTTCCGCCGTTGCTCTCCTCCTCATGATCCAACAAGTGACGGAATTTTTTTTTGGAGGGGAGGGGTTTATACTCCACCCGTTCCCACCGCTCCAGCATTGTTTGAATCCCCCGCCGCTTCCTGCAACTCAATTTCGCAGGTTCAACAACTCGATTTCGTAGGTTCTGCACTTTGATTTTGACCCGTTGTCGGGGTTTGTTTGTTTTTTTCTCTCTCGCTTAGCACTGCAGAAATTACAAATATTTTCCACATTTTCTACTCTTTCCATCATTTTCCTTGTTTTCAATCTTTTCCTTTGCAAATTCATATTTTAAATATGTTCTAACACTAAATGTAAACATTTTTGGATTTCAGATTTACCATAGAATATATTTAGTGTTAGAAATTACATTTAATGTTACTTACTTTAGTAGGCTTAATGATATTTAGTGTCATGGTTCGTAAATAGTGTTGCTAACACTAAATATAGTTTTTAATGTAGTGGAAAGGTATTTTAGAGTATCAAGGTGCTGGATAAGAGCTTTGTATTCCAAGACTATATGAGAATCAACTTGGTGCTCCTAGAGTCTTAGAGCACTAAGCTTTTATACTTATTAAAGTATATTATCTAATTATATCAATTAGATCACGTATTAGAATAATTTGGGATTTTAACCAAAACTGAAGGTTAAACACTTGAAACAAGAAACAATATTTTGTAATTTAACTTGAAAAATCAAATTTAAAGAAGAAAATGTTTTCAAAATACATAAAATATTGTGTTATTTGGATTTTAACACATGAAGCCTTTAATTGCAATAACTCACTAGATTTTTGAATTTTTTCAAAGTTTTGAAATGGTGTATAGTAAAATTTAATAGTCTTCAATTTTAAATTTAAATCAATATTACCTCTATTCCTCTAAAAAACTCCAAAAATCTTTTTTATGAGGGATTAATTCTATTTTTAGTCTTTATGTAAGTAATACATGCATTCAAGAACCAATATATACCATCTTTTAGATCTATGCAACAAATTTCTACCTTAGGTGCCACGGGAGGTGCCATTGTTTAGGCACCCAAAATCCTTGCGGAAAGTATCATTTTTGAGCATTGTTTGTGAATGTTGCTAGCTTGTCGTTCCTAATAATTTAAAGGTTGGTGGCAATAATGGAATTCTATAAATATCTATTCTCAACTTAACTACCTAAAGTAAGGAAACTTGGCCCCTTTCATGAACAAATCTTCATATCGCCCAAGTGGTCACTAAATCTATTGTCAACATGATTGTTTGAGGAAGCAACAAGTACAAGGCGCCTTGTATAGACAAGGCCAAGCTTACTAGGAGAAGAATGTTCCTTGATCACTTGCCACTTTGTCCCACGAGGTCATTCAATATAGCCAATTGACACTTACTAAACATTTGGTCGAAGTTAATAAATAGAGCTTTTTAGTAGGACATGAATTGTGCCTGACTTGGAGTACCAAAAATGGATACTTTAAAAGTTACAATCAAGTTTGACCAAGGAGCATTTGATTTTTGGATGTGGAGATCTTTAGGGGTTAAAAAAACAAAATTTTATCATTCTATTATGTAAATAATTTTCTTCACTTTAAAAGCTATAAAGATGAAATCTATAAAAATCTTAAAAAATCTTATTATGCATTTTTTTAATAGTCTAAAACAAGATCCTACGGTTGAACCCCAAAATTGAACTTTTTTTTCAATTTTCTATTTGCACTCTAAAAATTGCATTCTGAAATGTTTTTAAAGTGATTTTTGGTTAAACATTCATAAGACTTTAGGATGTAAGGGGTTAAGGGATAAAGGATTAAAGACTATAGGTGTTTGCAAGCTATAGTACACCATTCTTTTTTGTCATAGTGCACAACTTTGCATTGTTTTAAGAACTTGAAAAAATTCCTATTGTACAATGCAATGGTGCTTTTTTGTGAGCATGCAAGTAGGAATCTATGAGCGTTGAGCTTAGAAATTTGAAAAAGCATTGGAAAATTAAATAATATTTCTAAAAATAAATGATATCTAAAAAAATTGGTCAAAATGTACTCTTTTGGATAAATTTTAGTATCTATTACCATGGCCCTATTACCGTGGTTATGTAGAATTTGAATGAAAATTTTAATTTTCAATACTATTTAGAATATTGAAAGTATACATTACGAAGATGAAAAATTCAATTGATATGAAAAATGAATGGAGATGGAAATAAGGTTGAATAGAATATTCTATTGAATTACAATATTTGTTCTAAAAAATAATTGATTCTTATGGAGCAAAATGTGTAACTTGACTTTCAAGTCTTTTAAATTAGAACAGAAAATATGGTGTTCACCATTTTTACACTTGACCACATACAAATTGCACTTACTAATTATATGAAAAATTCATCTCATCGCCAATAAAGGGGAGATAGTTTGCCCCCCGTGGACCCTGACCACCTCAATTTATTATTTATTAATTGTTATTTTTTGTCAATAACTAGGGGGCTCCTTTCAGCACCAAGAGGTCCCAAGAAACAAAAAGGGAGTGATCATAAAAATCTTGATCTCAATAGAAAAAACTTATTTGATTTCAAATGAATCTCAATCACCAATTTTTTTCTTCTTAAAATCTAGCAAAGTCCAATAAGTATCACATCAAGAAGGCAAGTGCTTCGTTTGGCATTGAGAGGTCCCAAACAACAAAAGGGGATTGATCATAAAATCTAAATTTCAATGAAACAAGTTCATTCCATTTCAAAATAATCATGATCAACAATTTTTTTTCCTTAAAATCTAGAGAAGTTCAAGAAGTAGCAAATCGGGACGATGCTCAATGTTCTTCTCAACGCTCAAAGGCCCTAGCAACAAGAGAGTAGTGATCAACCAAACGACCATCAGATCAAAACAAAAGAGTTGATCCCCCTGGAAAGGTCCCACAAGAGGACAATGATCAACTAATCAACAATTTGGTGTAATTAAGCTCATTCTTTACAAAAATAAACCAAAGATTTTCTTAACAAGTCCAATTACTAGCACATCAAGACAAAAATACAAGTACCCCCATTAGCCCCAAGAGGACCCACGCTGCTACAGATAGTGATCAATAAAAATGAAATGTGGTGCGGCTATGCTCTTTCCACACAAAATGAATTCCTATCAATAAATTTTTTTTCTAAAATCTAAACAAGTCCACCAACCGCTACAAAATAGTGATCAACCAAAATAAAATTCAATATGACAAAGATCATTAGATATAAAAATAATCCTTATCAATAGAGTTTTTTGTTCTAAAATCTAAATAAATTCAACAATAGCACATCAAGAGAAAATTATTGGTACTTGTCCATTGACCCCAAGAAGACCTACACTGCTATAAGACAATAATCAACTAAAATGAAATTTAGTTTGGCAAAGTTCTTTCCGGATAGAATCAATTCCTCTTCACCAAATTGTTTTTTTTCTAAAATTTGATTAAATCCACCAACCCACACATCAAGGCTAAAAGGTTGGTTTCCTCCATTGTCCTCAAGAGTCGAGAGGTCCTAAACTGTGAGAGAATTCTAATCAACATCTAATCTCCTGTACTTTCTATTTATTGAGAAAATGAAAAGATTAGTTCAATACTTCAACCATATCGTAATTCTTTAGTATTCTAATGTCTATAATCATAGGTCCCACTATCCATAGTCATAGGTCTTCAATCAATAAATTGTATGCTCACAAGCTTACAAGCTCATGTTCACAGAATAGCAACCCTGCCACACAATGTAAGGGCAAATGCAAAGTACAATCAACCAAGTCTTGGATAAACACATTGTGAATTTCATTAAAAAATACTAGTTTCAAAACCAACTTTTAAAATACTTAGTGATAGCTAAATGAAAAATGAAAAATTCCATTGATCATATTATAAAATGCATGATTAATTCACAAGGGGCCAAATTTTAAACCACCACAATCAATGAAGAATTTACATTGGACGCGTTCCTTGCAACCAAAATAAAAATCAGACCCAAGAAAGCTTCCATTCAAACTACTAAAAACTACTAAAAAAACACAAGTTTCAAACGCACGCACTTATTTTAGGAGAAGGGAGTATTAATTTGTCTCCTTTCTATTTGAATTTGATTGTAAAAATAGACCATATTTACTTTTATATCTGAAAATTCATAAAGTCTCTATCTTGAAATTTTTATTTTCTAAAGCATCCACAATAAATTAAGAATATATTTTAATTAGAAAAAAATAAAAAGAACTATAAAACAGAGTGATTTAATTTGGAACCAGAAACAAACCTAGAAAATCTAATCTTTTTTGAGGTTGTTTATTTTTGCATGTTTGAAAACATGAAAAATTTATAGCTCAAAATTTCCATCAACCTTTTTTTAAATCATAAAATTTGGTGTGTGCTTTTGCACCTAGATATGCAATGTTATCAATGAGTCTAATGTATTTGTGGGAAATGAATTGAAAACAGAATGTGAAGGTTTGATTTGGCACTGGCATTTGGACCATTTCAGGGACCGTTTCACCTCACACCATGTGATATTTTTTCCCTTTAAAATGACTTAATTTATGCCCAATCTGACCTTTACCTATGATAGTACCACAAGAATGAGAAACAATTTAAGTATAATTGGAACTTTTGATTGAGAAGGGGTTCAGTAAAAAATAGTAGTCAAGTAGAACAATCCAATGCCGTCAATCAACCAACTCCTACTATACATCTATTGATCTTTCCCATTATTTTACTTCATTCACCTACCCAATACTAAAATCTTTAAAAAAATTTAGCATCATGACAATGCATTTGGAGAGAGGACATGTCAAAGTGTGTTTTAGTATGGGAATACCCATGCTTTACCAATTTAGTTTCAACAAACCTTGAAAAATCACAAAAATTTCATTTCTTGTTGGAATGTCTTCATTCTACTTGCAATTGGTTTCCCAATCAATTTGCTTTCTCAATCAATTGGCTTCTCTCCAACTTTTGAACCTATGAAAAATATGTGAATTGACAAATAGCTTCTCCAAGATACCTATGTAAAAAATCTAGGTGGTGATAGGTTGATCTACCTTCTATATGACCATCAGAAGGCAATAGATTGGTAAGATGTAGCCATAGTTGATGTTGAGGTGGCTTATCTTCCATAATTTAAGGTAAAAGGTTCAAGAAATTGCATAGGCTCTAAAATCGCCCATCTCCTCAAATGTACACTACTTATACATGTTGCTTTTCTGTAGCCTTCAGCAATGTACAAACAATGTACTTTCGAAGAGGTTGGTGATTTTAGAGCCCAATGCAATTTCAGCTTCAACATTTCATAACTAATTCCACAAAGCTCCAATAAATATGAAACGACTTGGGTTAGATGCCAATTCCATATGTCTTTCAAGGAAAATTTAGTGAAAAATATTTCAAGAAGCTTAACCTCCCCAAAATTCAATTTCATCTCTTAAATAGGCAATTTATGGACCTCCTACCTTAATGGATTGTGAGGATGCAAGTGATGTATTACAACATTTTGAAGTAATAAAATATTGCCATATTTGTGAATTTTTTATTTATATTACTAATGTCTATTTTTAGCACACACATTTGGTTGTGGTTGCAACATGGTGATTGTTAAAGGTTTGGTGCAAAAGATCTTATAGATCAACAATCATTTAAGCAATTAACTTAGTGCAATTTCTTTTAGAATTTAGGAGGCTCTATTGACTTCATGATGTTAAATTTTTGCATGAAGTTTTTAGTATTGGATGTTGATCATCCTAATGTAAATATAGAGCTTTGATTAAGGTCGTTCTTTGGGGGATGCACTTAGAGTATCCATTAGAAACCACGTGTGAACAAAACTTTGAACCTCTGTATATTTTTTGAATTTTAAATAATAAAAATAAATTTAAAAAATGAATAGATTTTCCTACTTTGAAAGTTTATGTTTTGAATTGTTGATATTTTCATTTGTTAATAATAATTAGTTACAAATTTTTGAAGTAAAAAGGTACACTATAGAACTAAAAAATAACTTTCACACCCCTATATTATATAAGAAAAAAATATCTAAAAAATGAACAAAAAATTCCTAAAAATAATTCTCTGCTGAAAGATCATTTTGAGTTGAATATTGATTCAATGGTCATCTAAATGTGCTCTCTATAATTATTTGAGTTGAAAAACATGCCATTTTAATTCATTTTCAACCTCTTCTAGAAATCATTTCATATTGTATTTGAGCTGAAATTTTGGCAATAGAAACCTATAGTCATTATTAAACAATGCTTAAAATTTTAGGTTGAAATTATAGTTTATTAGAAACCACTTGTTCACACGTGGTTTGTTGTAGTAGAGCTAAGTGCACCCCTTGAGGGTCATTCACATAAATTCTGCAAAAATTTTAAGGTTTATTTGATTTCAATGTCAAACCATGCACCTTGAATGTCTTTCTAAAAAAAGATCAATTAATTTTATATGATTTTATAGATTGATAAAGTATTTGAAATCATTTAAAATATTCTATTATAAATAATGAGGTGAAATTTATAAGGAGTTTTTATTTTGCAAGCAATGAATTTAGAAAAAACATATAAAATTGTTTTTTGCATTCAATTTTGAAAAAAAATTCAATTTAAACAAAGAAAAGATGCAAATTGTTTACTGGAACATTTTCACCATTGGAATTAGGAGTTCTTAATTTCTTGTAAAAGTTATTAGTGGTTTAATTTTTTCTTTCATTCAATACCACCTCCACTTTAAAAAAATTTAAGATGAACATGAAAGTTTTTATGGTTAAATTTTTTATATACACTTTCAATCCATTTTCCAATATATTGACTAAAATGCCCAAATTATGGGACAAATATGTATTTATCCAAAAAATAAAATGTTAAACTTAGACAAAACTTTACCTTTTGGAAGGGCTTAAAAAACTACATATTGAAGTTTAAGCCCATTGAACTTGCAATCACTAGGGACATTTACACTAAAGTTTTGGAAGGAGGTACTTGAATAAGTTAATTATAAGATCATGTGGTGCAATTTGTCAAAAAATAAATATAGATGGAGATTTTGAAGCAATTTTCGGCCTTTGAATATAGAATAGACCTTGGATAGACTTCTATTAACAAGAAAGTCTTATATTTCATACTAAACTAGATTGACATTAAATGCACTTAATTTCTACAAATCCCTTATGTTTTTTCTTTATGTATATGAGTAGGTTATATGTATGGCCATGCTTTCATTTTTTTTAAATGAATTTAAATTCATAAATTCCTTCATAAAAACTTTGGTATTCAAACATCAAGTATTTCTTTAATCCCTAAAGATCATGGGTGTACTTTACAAGAAATTGTTCAAAAAAGGGGTGTCTATTGAACAAGAGAAATGGACAAAAAATGACAATTTTTTTGGACTTTCAACCATAAGATCTTGAACTTATCCTCAATATTGAGCTACCTAATAATTTTCATCTACAGATTCTTCAAATTGAGTGAGATTTAAGGCCAAAGTTGGGAATGTTTTTTGGAGGAGGCACAAAAATTCTGGGCAACTACATTGCCACTACAGAATTCCACATGCATACAATTCCATTTTGATGGTGTCTCTTGGATTTGGATTTTCACATGGATTAGGAACATGCTCAAAAAATTTCAAAGTCATCACATTTATAGAACATCACCCAAATTGCATGATTGTAGAGATAGGTTTAAAAAAATAGTTTACACTAGCATTTTTTCCATGAATAAGTTTGTCATTCAAATGAGGTTCCATCAAAAAATTGAACAATGGATTTCAAGACATATACCCACTTGACCAAAATATAAAATTATCTTTGCTCAAAAATCTCAAGATCTGCAAATTTGGGACTACAAATTTGCTGACAACTTTTTGTGTATAGAACAGGCTAGAGGGTAGCCATCCAATGCTAGGTCGACCTCCAATGTTGGGTTGCCCTCCATCAAGCCCTCCATAGCTAGAAAAGGCATCTTTGACATTGGAGGGGTCCTTAGTCTTAGCTACACCCTTCATCTATGAATCTGGTTAGGGGAACTTTAGGATCCTTGGCCTACCCTCATGTGTAGTTGTCTAATTGCACTATGTCGTCTGCCTTCTCCTACTCCTGCGCAACCTCTCATTGTGGCGACCAAAGTCTACTTTTGATAATCCAAATCAGAATGTGTGCTCCAAAATAAATCAAAATATTAGCCATTGTTATGTACCTTGCAATAAATGGGTCTAATTTTGTATCGTCTTCAATTCACTCGGTATGCCCACCTGATTGAACCGCATAGTGCCCATCACAAATATTTCTTGTGTGGCCAACTCTGAAAATAGGCCATTGCTTGAAAAGTAGTTGTCTATTACAACAACATGTCTCATTCCTTCATGGCCATTCAACAGCCTTATGAGCATGTTGTGCGCCATGTTGTCCTCTCCACTAACCATCGATGGTATTTCTTCTATTCTATAATGGTTGACCCCACAATAAACTTCAAAATTGAAAACATATTTCAATGATGAATTTGCTAAGCACCACACCTTAATTCTCCATTTTTGTGACTTTTTAGGCATATATTGCCTAATTAGAAAGTACAAGCCTTTATATTGTATAATAATTTGGTCTACAATAAGATATTTGCCCAAATTCCACTCCCGCTTGAAACTATCTCCAACGTCATGTATTAGCCAAAGCACTTGGCCCATCTTGTCATAACCATGCATACCTCTCTCCCAAATATATGTAAATGGATTGGTGAAATACAGACATCTTGTAATCACTTTGAACCTCATCCTATCTAAGATTTTTGAAATTTAAAGACAACAAAAAAAAGAACCTCCTTTGCTCCAATATATCCCCTTGTTGGATTGTTCTTTCAACCCCATTAAGATGCAAATAGCTAAGTAGGCCTTCAAAGTTTTCACATTTAAAGGCAACCACGATTGTCCCCCCCTTGTTTTTCCATGCTCATTTAAAGTAGTTGCATAACGATTAGTCTTTACCTACTATTTTATGCAAGAAAGTATAAGGCCAAAACAAGGAAAATAAATGCATAAAAGTATCATAGTACGGAACACTCTTTTGGGCCCTTTTGCACCTACAAATATTTTAGGCTTTGGAAAAAAGATGAATTCCGTTGGTGACCATGTCAAATCACGGAATCTAAGCTTCACACTATTAGGATTATTTGGGTCCCTTCTTTCAATTGAATAATCCCCCTCATATGCATCCTCACTTCTTAATGAAGTACTCAACATAGAAGCAACATTTTGTACCCTCCTCCATTTAACCCTAACTCTTTGTTACATCCTAAAAGGTCTAATATGTACTTTAGTGGTAAGTTTGTTGTCTCCTTCTACCATTGGAGACGGATCACCATGTCCCCCTTAATAGAAGTCGCTACAATCCTCATTCATCCAATCAATGTGAAAAAGTAGATATACCCAAACTCAGTGCATGCCTATATGAAAATCATCATGAGTATCTATACATCTAGATATTCAATTTGCATGGACATTGAAAAAAAGATGCATGGACATGTACCCAAATAAGCCTAATAACTTCATAACATTTATATGCGGTATGAGAATGTGCCATTCTATTATACATTATAAAATGCAATCACTCTTCTCAATTGATGCTTTGCATTAGAATTCCATTAGACCAAATAAAATTACAAAATATATATATATACATGCACATGTGGAAATCTGACTCTCCTAATAAGTGTAACTAAATAGCAAAGAAGGATTCGTTTACATACCTTCTACCCTCTAACATGGTGTTTTGCTGTTGTAGGAGAAGTTTGGGCACTAGACCTTCCCCACCTTCGTCCATTGGTTGCCATCTCTTCCTTGGTAGAACCATCTCCACGGGTAGGCTTGTAAGGCACTGCAATCTGCCACCCTAAGTCATGTTGCTCCCCTCATTATGTAAGTCCCTATTGACTGCCCGATCCCCCGATTATGTAACATAATTTGGAGCCCATGTAGTGGCCCGTTGCCTTGAGCCTTTGATTCATTGCTTCACTGAACAATCAATTAATAGTTGAAATGTTTTTCCCTCCTAAATTCTAATAAGATCACAGCTTGACAAACTTCCCTCCTTGATATGCCGCATTCTTTTCACCCTTTCCTACCAAAATTTCCTCCTCCACCATTTGCTTCTAAAAAACTGCAAGGATTGTATAGCTCTTTTGGCCAACAAAATATGTCTCTGTAGTATTCGTCTTTTCCTACTTCTTCTTCCAATTTTGATGAGTATCCCTCCCTGCTTGAAGATCATGCCTCTACGAAATCTTCATCGTGTACCTCGATGCTTTCTAGGAGGTCTAGATCTGGCAACTGATTTGCATTTCTCTATCAATGTTGTAGTTAGGCAGAGGAGTAGATCCTTGGTGTCGGCTTTTTGAAATTGGTGTCTATGCCTCACTACTATCGCTACTTCATGCACTTATACAAGCGAGAGATTTTACTATTTTTAAAAAGATCTTTGCCTAATTATATAATCTTAGAACGTAAATTCAACTTTGTGTCAACTATTCAATGGTTGCTTTAGGTTGAATGCATGACTATTATTGAAAAAATATGTGTTGTCATGTTGATATTCATTTTTTAACCTTATACAAAATATTTCAAAAAATAAATATCAACATGACAACAAATATTTCTTGGCATGTTGATATTCACTTTTAAAAAGTAATCTTCATCAATATTATAAAATACATAAACATATTTTTTAAATATGAAATGATCATATTTAAATTATAGATAAATATATTGATTTAAATTGCACTTGAAGATTTCAATGAAATGTATAATAAGGAATTTAATTGACGTTTATAAAAAATCTATAGTTTAAAATAGTCATATTCATTAAACTAACATGCTTTAAAGTTCTAAGGTATAATGCAACTTTAAATAGAAAGACTTTCAAGTGCCTACAATCTTAAAAGCTCTAGAAACAATACATATTTGAGGTTTCATTTGAGAAACTATAAAATACTTGCAACATGCTTTAAAAAGTCATCTTTGAAATTTTAGCAATCCATGATAGTGGTGATACAATAATAAATGGTATATAGTAGTTCAATGATTATTTTTTCTCACATTTAATATTTATGTGAAGAGGTTAACTTTGCATGTTGTAAAATTGTGTGCTACTCTTTTGCATCCACACCTTTTTTTCCACAAGCAAGTGCAAAATGACCAAGTTGTCAATAGATGGAGTATATTTTTTCATTTCAAGATCCTTGCTTATGATATTAATAGAATAATTTATTTGAATTGAAATACATTCATGTCAAGTATAACAAATAGAAAAAAACATGTATGGGGAATTTCATTAAAACGGCATCATTCCGCAACTTTGGCACTTTTTACAGTTTAGATTGCACGTTTTGAAATGTACACTTATCCTAGATGTTTGAAATCTATACTAGATGACACTTTTACAAATTAAGACTGTGTAGTCTGAAATCTATACCTTTCCAAGATGTCTGGAATCTATACTAGTCCTAGATGGCATGTTTATGGTTCAAATTGCACGGTCTAAAAATGGCATATGGAATATGGCATTTGAATAAAATTTTCTACATGTAGACTATTAGCAAATGGTTCCATTTGTAATTTGACTTTTACTTTTACTTTATATGCAAACTAATCTATAATATGATAGACGGTGATAAGAACAATGGTGTTTAACCTACAAAAGTCCTAGTATCCATTGGGTAGATTACAAATGATTTTGGCCTCTCCCTACTAGAGCTGTATGAAATGGATGAAGTACCTCCAAGTAGGAGAAAGAAAAGTTTGCCTTTCTTTTCATCGGAGCCTGAGTTGCTTTGTGTTGCAACTAAGCAGATGTCACGTAAATCCCTAATAACCTTGTTGATCAAGTTCAAATTGTAGATTTTTTCATACATTGTACTATGACCTTTTGATTTGACGACCTAGAATTCTCAGATTTGTTGGTGTTGAAACCATAAAATTCAGTGAAGTGTTGTGAAGTAGCATGTCAATAATGAATCCTTCAAGCGTTGATTCGGATTTTAAAACGGATTACCTATCTCAAAACGGTTTTAAAACGGTCTTTGAATAAACCCAAAGACTGCACCAAAGTAAGGATTACCTATCTCAAAACATTTTTCAATCAATTTTTTTTGAAAGACAAGGATGCATCTAATCCATTTACTGAGTGTTGTTATATTTTTTGAACTTTTCATTCCAGTGAGTCAATTGCAGGTGCCCAGACTGGAAGGCCTACTATTTGCTCACACATTGCATATGTTTTAGGTCTTGCGTCTTTCATGGATGTTTTCTTCTTTGACTCTCACCAGAAAAAACCCGAAGGTTGCGAACTGATTTGATTCAGAGTTGTATTTTGGGTGAACAACATCCATAGCAATTAGAGATTACCCGGGATCCGAGAATGAATGAATTAATGCTTGCAGACAATTGAACTGTCTCAAAATCAGTGTTCACAATTGTGGAAAAATTTGACAAATTTCTAACAATTTTTTGGGATGGCCACAAAATATTGTAAATATGGATGCTAAATTTGAGTTTTTTTTTTTTCAACTTGAGCTAATTATGGAAATCACATTTGAGATATGTCATTGACAAAAGTTTCCCTTCTCAACTTACTAAGTAAGGTAGGGTGCTCTAAAAGCGCCCCTGTTCTAAAAGCAACCTCTAATATAGAGGTGCACTTTACTTTCTTCAATATACCAAAAGTATACATTTCAGGAGGGGCAAGACTTTTTAGTGAGTACTACATTTCAACTTTAAAAACTAGTAACTAATCCTATGAAGGTCCAAACAATATGAAACCATTTGGGTTAGATGCCAATTCCATTTTTCTTCCTACGAAAATTTACTAAAATTATTTCAAGAAATTTAGCTGCCCCCAAAATGCAATCAGCTCTTGAAAAAGTCACTTTAAGAGCCGATTACTGTACCTTTTAAAGCCATACTATCTACTCACCAACCATTCACCAACTGCGCAAAATGATTGCAAGATGTAATCTTCTTCAAATTATAAGAAAGTTGCTGACTCTATCAATGATTGAAGAATTGCAAGAATCATTTTTGTATGACCACCATCTAGGCTAGTGAGAGTAACCAGTGTGATGAAAGGGAAGAATGAGTTTTAATAAAAAAATTTAGACATTTTTCACTGAATGTGTCACTTAACACTTTTATAGACATTCATCGCTAAATGTGTCACACATCACAAGGTATACACGATTATAGAAACACTTCTCTTGTGAAAGTTTCAAGAATGAATCGCTGATAGTTGTGAGTTGGAAGAAGTTTCAATTGCAAATAGTTTAACAAAATGTTTTTTTAAAATTAGTCCATTAGGAATTTGGAGGTAATTATGCAGTCAATGTCATGTCTTTTACAGTATCCATCAAATTCATTACCTCACTTTCTTTTTCTGCACAGCATGCTTGGACTACACAAGTCATAACAACCAATTTAAAATGGATGAAGAAGTAAAGTGTCTTTTTGTAAAACGAAAGAAGAAGAAATTATGTTGAAGGTTACATATGGTGTTCAATTAATCATAACATCTTTTTCATTTATAGAATACAATTTGTAGACCCTCTTATATAGAGACTAAGGAATAAAATGGAAAACTCGACTGTTACTAAAATTCAATACAATGACTACTATTAATCCTCTAAGGAGACCAAAATCCATATCTTGGATGGGGAACAAATTGCTTTAACCCCTAAAGTTCCGTGACTATGTTTTCACTGAAAACGCTCAAGAACTGCCGTTTTTAGTACAAGTACCAAATTTTTGAAAAAAACTTTTTTTTGACTCATGTAACCGTAGGATCTTGTAGTATGCTGACTTGAGAATATGTGGTAAAAATTTCAGAAATTTCCACCACGTGGATTGCAAGATATAAGCATTCAAAATCACTGAAATCGTTTTTTGACCCCTGCAAAAAACCGGGCAGCTGCACTTCAAAAGCTCACTTTTCTATGAAAAAATGTCCAAAATGGTGGTGCTTATTTGGATTCTTTTTCCTAAACAAGTTGGCTACATGCTTGAAAAATTTCACATCATTTGGAATTGTACAACATATAGGAAAAAAATAGTAAGTAGAATGAAGTAGAGAATGATTCAAAATACTAAATTGTTAAGAATTTAGATATGAAATTGAAAAATGCCAATCCCAATGGTTGAAATGTTGTATTAAACAATCTACATCCTATAATTTTATTTTTTTCAAAAAATATTGAAAATTGAGTAAGATAAAAGACTTCAAAGTTTATTTTAGAGTAGAGATTCCAAAACTGCCCGCAAACTAAAACTCCTCATAACTTTTGACTCATTGGTCAAAATGGAATGATTAAAAGCTTTCCACGTATAGATAGCTCTGGAAAACCAGTTTCAAATTGATGTTTTTGAAAAAAGTGATTTTTTTTTATCTGACCTAACAGCCCGGCTGAGAAAAAAAGTAACATATTAGGTCATAACTTTTGACTCGTATTTCCAAATGTCATAAAATTTAGTTCAAATGAAAAGTACTCCTCGTCCACAACTTCTGTTAAAATTTCAGCCTCAAACTTGTAAATCTCTGACCACATGTACCTGCCCAATTTTTTTATGTTGCCAAATTCTGCAGGCTGGTCCTTTAGGGGTTAAGGCAATGTTTTATTCAAATACCTTGTCATTCATCCCAAGTAATACTTAAACCTTCAAAGGCAACCTTCCTATATGACCAATTTGATGACATTGAGATAAATAATATATTTGTACAATGATGTAAGAGAAAATTGTAAAAGTTCAAAATACATTCAAGAGATCATAATATTTTAAACAAATCAAGTATAAGCGACTCCTTGTTTGCAAGAGGTCTCTTATGTTTTGGAATGCTATGGGTTCTAAGCTTATCGTATCCCAACCTTCACATCGAAGTGATTACTAAAGAAAAGGCAAAAGTGAGAGAATGAAGCCAAGATGGGGAATTTTGTTAAAATGGAGATATTTCATGTGCCATTTTCAGATTGCCCAGTCTGAACCGTGAAAGCAACATCTAGGAGAAGTGTAGATTTTAAAAATCTTGGGCTTAAACTAAACTTCGTCGTTGGAGAATTCATATAGATTACAAGAACTGTGGGGTCCAAACTTTGAAAGTGACATCAAGAACAATTGTAGATTTCAGACATCTAAAAAAGGTTTACATTTCAGACAGCCCAATCTGAACTATAAAAATTGCCAAAGTAAAGGAATAGCGCCATTTTAACGAAATTGCTCATCAAGGGGTCAATCGACGTCAACATTCCGATCGGTACATGCTCTGCAAGTCTAATTCATTAGAAGATGAAATCGTGCAATTCATGCTTTGCACTCATGTCATGAACATAGATTTTCCGTGCTAGCATAGCCTTGCTTCAGAAGCACGTCTCATGTCGACCTCTGTCAGCCTTCGTGATGTCCATGAGTTGAAGCAACCTGGCGCTGTCATCACCAGCAAATGGCGGGTCTCCTCGCTCACATGGAAAGCGCGCGATGATGGTGACTGGTACCTGCTCGTCGTCGCGCGTCATATTTACAGTCTATGCAACTCCAACAACGAGGTTTAGTTTCCCTTCCGCAAAGATGTACGCTGTCAACAATCAATCGTCGTACGTCGTCGAGCCTAGTTTCCTAAAGAAATTTTTATAATTTTTTTGAAATTGAATTTGCAGTCTAAGTTCACGATGAGATCGAATAGCAATCTTCCTCAAATCGGTCTAAACCGAATATGCTTCCGTTGACTGCTGCAGGTACGCTTACGGACCGCTGGAGTTGGGAGTGTCCGTCGTCTTCCTGGCCATGGTGAGTCGCAATCGTAAGTTACATGATCCTTTTTCCACAACCGGCCGGTAGTTTCGTTTCAAGATTCCAGGCCGCGATGTGAGGAGATTTTTCAAGAAATATTGACCACTAACGAAAAGCATCGGAATCCATGCTGACCCGCGACGAATCCTGCCGCGATTATCGCAGTTTCAAGGACGTCATGCTGTTATGGCTCGAATTTTTATTGTTTCTTCATGTCTTTGTCTGCGATGAGGCTAAGGACCAGGATATCCAGTGTGACTTCATTTCTACTTCAAGGGATGACGAATTGTGTACCACAGATAGATGCTTTCCGTTTCTATGATCTACAGAGAGTCGATCGACAGATGCATGGTTCTTAGAGCAGATTTGGACAGGAACACGCAGGGGTAGTCCCGAATTGTCAAAACTCGTCGCCCATGGCACTTCTCTTGCCCCTGCACTCCATGCTAGCTTCTTCTCACGGGGATGGCCATACTCGTGTGTTTTTGGAAGGCCTGAATATATGAGCCGGCACCAAATTGTCACAATAGAACTTCTTCGATGCTATAATTTCCTTGTCTCGACTAGTCGCACAACCATTGAGATCTTTCAGCGACGACCCTGGAAGCGCGAGTACTCGGTTGGAATGCATGAGGATGACAATGAGACCGATTTCTATACGCAAATGAAGCTTGCGGAAAACGTTTAAGAGTGCGATAACTCAGGATTTGCAAGAACGATGTAATTCTGCGCTTTCTTGCGCATTACGACTTAGGTACGTCACGTTGAAGCTTACAATTTTGTGATTTCAGTTGTTGTAAAATTATGCTTGAATGCGCAAAGCTTTTCGATTGGATCATTCTCGATAGGCTTGTTAGCAATGGTTAGCAAGGAGTAACTTATGTTTTGGCAAGGATTTCATCGAATTCTCCAACCATAGATTGGAAGCCGAAAGAGCATGTTACTGGCATTCCATGATGAAATTCGCAAAGTTCTCTTCTCTTGTGCAGATCGATTACGTAGCATATTGTTTAATCGCAATTCAGGACTCGTAATTCAGGCCTCGATGTGGAACACAGCCCTGATGAGTCCGCGGGTGATTGCAGTGACCTCCCTCTACCTTGCTTTCTTCTGACCAGATCAGTAGGTGCACAAGAGCCGACAGGTGAAAGTCGTACGCAACAACGAATCCGATTTTCCAAGCGAAAGCTCACAGGACTGTTTCAGGTAATCGTTTCTTCACTTTCTGTAGAGTTTGAGGACGATGACTATGCTTACAATTTGCACCCGCACCCACGGGTATTTTCATCCCTGTCCACGCAATGCCAGATTTTCGTGCTAGATTTCATGCCATAAAACCCTTGTCAGCCACAAAACAAGTCGCAAGAGAATCTGGAATTACAGTTTTTTATATTCGAACGCATATTTTAAATTAAGTCACCGTTGTAGGCTGTTCCGCTGACCGATCGCGAGATATGGAATTCTAACAAATTGTAGATTAAATGATATGCGGAAATGACGTCTTCCCGCACGTGACAGGCTGAAGAGAATCGCATGATGACACGGCAATCTATGGCGAGGGTGTCTTCCGCATCGCCGGAGGCAGATTTTTCTCCTGCTATTCCGACACACGATTGGGAGGCTGCGCCGGGAGCCACAGCGAGGACAAGCACCAAGTCTGGATTCTCTGGAAATTTGGAGAGGGACGCGGATGAGATGCCGTTACAGTTTCCTCCTGGCAGACGGCCGAAGGATGGATTTTATCTGCCATATCCCCGTGAATTCGATGAATCCCCGGAAGTGCAGATCGAGTCAGGTGGAAACTGCTCGAAGTCACGGAAAATGTTTAACCTAAAGTTTCCTGGATCTTCCAAGAAACCGTCTCGGATGCGCCTACCCTTTCAGAGCTCCTCAAAACCTCCAAAGGCAAGTCAAGCGGACGAGAATCGAGGATTTGGTATCTTCAGTCCTTTATCAGGCCAAAGGTTTGGCTCCAGCATCACGAATAGAATGTTCACACAGTTCCAGAAGAAACAGTCCTTGTGGAGGCGATGCTTACCGTCCAAGCCAGAGCCATTGAATGGATCTTCTTCTTACATATATCCGAATAGAGGCAGACGATTAGACGAAGGTATTGATGAAGGTTTTATCACTGCCGTCGATTCCCCTGTCTCTGGACCTTCCCTTCCGTCGTCCCCGCAACATGGTCATCACCCTTCGAGCAACTTCTCGCCTGTGGTTAAAAGTAGCCGATTTATGGCATCCATGTTGATTTCTCTCTGCCCAGATGATGCGACCGATTCACAACTTGAAGCAGAGGATGGAAACTCCGATGATTACAATGACGAAATTGGCATCCCTCATTCGACAACACCGAGGACCAAAAGCTCATCACCGGAAGCGTTTGAGGTTGAGATGGATCCAGCTTCACAAACTATTACATTGCAGGAAAAATGGACGTGTACTTGCAGACATCGTGCTAATATGATAGAGTCGTCCGTGCCACAAAGGGGGGGAAAGTACAGGAGCGTGTCAAGGAGTTTGCGCGAGGAGCTCGCCGCCGCTAGTAGATCGCCGTCTGACTCCAAAAGTAGGAAGCTTATTCAGCCTACAAGCGGCGGCACTGAGGATTTCGCAAACAAACTCAATGAAAATAATCAAGAGGACGGTGCAGATGCGTATCCAGTGTTCTTCAAGGCTTCTTCAAACAGGGAGCTATTGCGAAGTAAAGGAACTAGTAAATCCTCTTTAACTTGGAAACCAAGCACTGAAAGAAATCACCCGAATCATGAGCCTACTGCGGATTCAATTGAGCCAAGCGATTCTGAGTTTGGGGATGAACTTATTTTCGACGATGACGGGGAGGAATACGAGCGTCGAGGAAGGGACACACGGATTCTTCCTACAGGTAGCGACAGATCTTGCTCACCGGAGATCAATTCTCTGCACAAGACCGTCTGGCCCCGACCTAATTATCTAACTAGCAAAGATGTCGGCATACCTCATAGCAAGGTAGGTTACTTGTCACCGCCACGGATCTCCATTGAAGATTTGGAGTACACCAGCAATAGTGATGAACCGAAGGCCTTCGCGAGATGGAGGTCCATCCCAGAGCCATCCACCTTGAAAAGAAGTTCTGTAGAACCAGGGGTATCGAAGCGAAAGCAATCCCATGTAACCCTAAAATCCGTCAGCCCGTTGCAGAACCAATCCTTTCAGCGCAATACCATGCCGAGCAAGATTAGAATCAAAGATTTCAAGCAAACAGCGAAATCCTCCTCTCTGCGGCCAACTCCTGCAAAAACTCTCGATGACACAGATGAATCTGCCGAAGATTCCGAGTGCAGCACGCCCTCTTCCGGGTACCAGACTCCTCCATCAATTTCGTCTCACATGCTGCCCAATTTTGCGACACCGAAACCTACATCACCGAAGCTGCTCAACCACAACCCCCACAGTCAACGTCGAATTAACCCTTTCGTGGTGGATCAAGCGACCACATTACTAGGACCTAGTTTCCAACAGATCATGATGGCACGGAGCCATTCGGTTCGCAGCTCTTCCTCACGAAGATTTGCAACCCAGGAATGTCAAGCAGATACTAATTTCAGAGGACTGAGTCATCCAAGCAGACTTGCAAAAACGTCGAGTTCTAGTGTCATGAGCAAGGTGGCTCTGTTTGAGTCGAAGGCTGACGTGAGCAAATCTGGACCACTAACTTACACCTCGAGTTAGTGAGCCCAGGCACCTACTGCAAAGGTAATTACAGTAAAACTTCCTTGGATTTCTTAGTCCTTAGTCTAGTCAATGCCAGCAGTGAATTCAGTTGTCCTAGCCTGAGCATTGACGTTATGTAACAATAGAAGCCTAGGCTTGCGTGATGTTTTCCAGGTTTTGGAACATGGTTGGTGTCTGCTCCATACTGCATAATTTAAGAGCTCCATGCATTTCACGTATCCATGCTTCGAATTATTCAGGATTGCCTGCTCCTTGCATACTGCAGTGAGTGCAGCCACATACTGTTTGATTTCTTGAGGTTACGTATTTGTACCTGTTGTCAGGCACAATAGTAACTTGCCTGCCGTTGTCTGTACGACGGTACTGCTTGTACATCGAAGACGGAATAGCTTTATAAATGTAGAATAATTTGAGGTGTCGGTTACACAATGCTCACCTCCCCCGCCCAGCCACACCCCTCTCCAGAGTCCAGACTCCAGACTCCAGACTGTAGATTTTCTTCGGGAACCCTTGGGAACTAACATACCCTTTTCTTTGAATCACGCACCGTTATGTTGCATTTGACTGCATACAAATGTGATGATGATGAGTTCAACATGAATGAAGGATTTAACACCACCTTCCCTCACCCAAGTGAAACTAAGAACGTCTTTAATGATAGTTTCATATGCAGCACGAAATTGTTGCAATGTTATATGCATTTAGACAAAATGTAGATGTGCACAAAATGCTGAATTTTGAGAATATACATGGAATATGCACTGAAAAAAACGTCTAACAAACCCTTACATATATAAGCGTGTACAACTGACGTACAGGTTCTTGCAACCTCCAAGGCTTCACACGTTGCAAATTTTTATTGGCTACAGAGGTAACAACCTCCCAAACCATCTCAAAACACTCAAAATACAAAATTCAAAACCGACGCACAATACCGTAGAGAGCCATCTGTTTTAGGACTTTTTTTGCACCCAATTATTCAGCAGTCTGTGCCAGAATTGAAAATTGCTGGGCAGACAAGTGAGATTCTTCCCAAGGCATGGACACTGGGAGGACAATAAATGTCAAAATGACTATTTTGGATAATAATTAGATTTTGACAAAATAGAAGCCCCTTGATAATACTGTTTTGACGAAAAGCCTCAAGCAATGTTTAGAAACTCTCGTAACAGCGCTAAGTGAAGTTTTCAGAGCTCAACAGGAAACCATTTAGATCCTGCCTAAGTTCTTAAATTCAGATTAGAACCTTAGGGCTCCTCGCATAACTCTCAGGGACTAAAGCCCATTTAACACACCCTCTCAAATGTTACTTCGATTTTCTCTAATATTCTAAGTTTCTAACTAGGGCTCGTACCACAAGTGACGTCTGACTTGACTGAAGATTTTGGAATTTGGAAATGCTGAAGTTTCAAAATGTACTTAAAAAAATGTTGTAGTTCAAACAGCTAGTGACTAGGATGAAAGGACCCATAAAAAGATCAGCTTAATAACACAACGTGCATGAGATTTTTAGGTGGTAGAAATATTAATTAATTTCTGTACAACCTCCTTGATATGATACAGGACCACTTCCTCTCACAATGTACTGTACTGTGCATCTTCTCGCACGAGATACGAATACAAGACGGCGAGAGCAGTGGGAACGAAAAGCAATCCCGCAATCAGCACCAACTGCCAAGCCCCCGACGGCACAAAGAACACAAGCACCACCCCCGCGACGCCCGCGACCCCAAACGCGTACGAAGCAAAGAAGTGCGTCTCCTCCCACACCTGCTCGCTCTGCAGCGTCCACACATCGCGAATCCCCACCACGAAGTTGGACTCCACGAAATGGAACACCCCGCCCAGCGCGAGGTCCAGCAAACAAGCGACGAGGACGAACGGGACGGTGCCGACATGGCCCCGAATGGCCCCTACGATGACCAGAACCTCCAAGGGAATGGCCAAGAGGCAGGGGAGCGCGATGACGGCCGCTAGGGCCGCTCCGGAAGTCGTGGACTGCGAGGCCAGGCGGGGGTCGCACGAGGTGAGGAGGGCGAGGAACAGGGAGCAGCTGAGGGACACGAGAGGGATGATGAGGATGGCCAGCAGGCGAGGGATGGGGAAGCTCGACCACATGTGAACCTCGTCGGGGAGCCAGGAGGTGGAGGCTAACCCTAGAAGGAAGGCAATTGTGCTCAGTAGGGCTCCGCCCTCCAAACCTCCTCTGATGAACGCCATGGCCGCAACTGAAATCAAAGCGCTGGTGTTGCTCCTTCCTCAACGCCGGGATATGGACGAGGAATTGCACGCTGTGGCTGGGCTGAGAAGCATCTTCGCGACGGGGAATTCAAGGTTGGTTCGGCGAAATGCAGAATGCAAGGTATTGTAGGAGCATGGATGTATCTTCAGTTGTAATCGTCGATTCTGCTCTCTGTAAAATTTCCAAGAGGAGCACTCTTGAGTAATTCTGTTATTCCTAGCAAGCCTGTTGATCGAGACAGAAGTTCAAAGCTAAGAGAAACCCTAAACACGTAGGCCTTCTCACTTCCCGGTTTCAAACCTACAGCTATCCATCACAAGGAGGTGAACTGGAACTGCCCATCGTGTGTTCAAATTCACATTTTCCCCTAGACCGCTCAGGAGATTTTCAACATTTTCATTTGGAACCTTGGAATTTATAGGTTTTACTAATAAATTACAAAGAGATTACACGAGGAACCGCGTCGGAAGAATTTGTGCCGGTTCTTCCCCTAGCCTGGTGAATTCTAAAGACCCTCCTTGTGCATGAATGAAACCTATTCAGGCGCTACAACAGTGGACCGACCTAGCTAGCTCGCATCCGTCTTGACATTTTATTAAGCTGGAAGAAACAGAGAACGTTACCCAAAAAACAAATAAAAATCAAAACTACACGAGCAGAAAGAAGTCTCAAAAACCCTTACCGCGCGCTTCCACACATTCGAATTGGTTGCCAATTCCTGAACCTGAAAATTGATAAGTGCTGCAACCTCCTGGGCTTCCACCATCCCACCACGAAAGCGTTCGAATTCTTCACAGATCGATCGGTGTCCGTCCCGCGCATTCAATAGGAAGTGGAATTCCTTGGGACCATTCGTGAGCTTGAAACGGGATGGAGGGAGGGAGGCCAGGCAGCATGGCGTGAATCGGACGGTGGACAGCGCATGCAGAAGCGGAGATTCGGGGAGATCGAGCGAACCGTCCAAGTGGTGGGCTGTCCAGCGATTTCATTTGAGTTGTTAGGGCGCGCTTTTTGGGGGCAAAAAAGTGCCAGATTGCGCCAGGAAAAAATAATTTGGGTAAAAATTGGTTACAAACTTCGAAGTGTTTTGTTTTTGTTTTTTTTGGCGTTTTTTTCTTCAAATCAAAAAAATTCTTGGATGAAATAGTTAGATTGTCGATGAAGACAAAGTTACAGATATGTGATATGTGCTAATGTGATGTTTTATATCCAATATATGGATGAATGTTGAAATTTGGGGTACTACTACAACAATTTATATCACCATATTGGCATTTCATAAATAAATGGAAAAAAAATGCCCTACAAGCATTTCGGCTTGCTAGTTTAGGCCAAGGACTTGCTCAAGTGCTTGTAGGTGACTGTAGTACACATAATTTGTCCCATCATATAGACCATTGTGTTTTGGATTTGTAATCTCTAAATAGGATTTATATATTCTACTACAATGCACTAGTGAATGGTATTGTTATGTATTGGATTCAATTTCTTGTGTTACACTCTTCTATTTATCATTCCTTCAATATGGTTATTGTATGCATTTTTCTTCAATGTGTTCTATTTTATGCAAGTAATTTATTCATAGAGAATTCTACCATTTTCATTAAAAAGAGGTAACTTGAAATTAAGAATATTGCGGGTCCAAACTTTCTCGTCCTAAGTCAATAAATAACTATCAAATTGATTGCAATCACATGAAGCCTATTATCCATGGTAATAGGTATTATAAATAAAAGATCATCAAGTTCTTGAGCTCATGGGTTCAAGTTCTTAGGCTCACATGTTGGCAACCCTGATCTTATTTGAAGTAAAATTGAGGGGGGCTAATTGATAATTCAATGAATGACCATTCAATGCAAAACTAAGTATGATATTTAATTAACATTTAGATGATGTTTGTGGTTTTAATATTTGGATTTGTAATTCAAGAATCTTCTCTAAGAATTTTTTATGTGGAAACAAAGCATCTCTTAGAATTATTGAAAAATGTAATAAATTTATATACTTTATAAGTATATAGGAAGTTGAAACCACTTTTGATGAAGTCATGGTTAATTTCTTTTAATCCCTTCTCCTTAAGGACCTAGGTAATCTAGATTTTCAAAATTATAAACTTAAGGTGTGTTATAAACTAAAACTTAGAATAATAATTTAATGATGACTTTCAAACAACAGTGATGAAATATGATTTGTAGATCATATCCATACTAGTACATGAACCAATATTTTTCAATAAATTTGAAGCCTTAAATTGAAAAATCCTTCTAAAATCAATTGTAGGTTGAATATGTATGATTTTCATAAGATTTTTTTTTCTTTGAAATTTAAAATGTTAAATTCTAATCATAATGATTTTTTAAATTTTATTCAAGTTGTTTTTGAAGGGTCATATTTTGAACAAAAAAGTTATTTTTTGAGGCCAAACCTATCAATATCTATTTATCAATAGAATATTTGCAAAGCGAAGTTTTCAAGAATCTATATTGAACAAGTGTTAAAGAACTAATGTGCAAATCTTCAACAAAATGATGGATGGAAAAAATATTTTTATGTACTTTGGATGTGTGTGTTCTATGGATTGATTTTGTAGTAGAAACAAGACAAATTATGCATTGAAAAGAGGTTGTCACTACCTGTTTGGGTATTCCAGTCAATGAGGGCCATTGATTGTGTTAAAAAAAAATCAGACCCCCTTGGAACACTGTCGATTCAAAAAAACAATTTGGAATACAATACAGATACATATATAATTCTAATACGGATATATATATACCTATATATACATATATAACTACGGATATATATATAACTACGGATATATATACAGCTATATATATATATATATAGAAAGAGAGAGAGATACGGGATATCCCCCATATTGATTGCCAACCCCAATCCCACCTCAAAATTACAAAAAGGGGGGAGGGGAGGGTGTCAAAAATAATTTTTAATTAACTTAATTTAAAAAAAAATTTAAGCTCATCAAAGGGGGTAATTGAAAAAATAAATAAATTCGAATTTTTTTGAGTGCATAGTGACATCCGTATCACTATGCACTCACTATGCACTATGCACTCAAAAGAGGCAGTAATTGCCTTCTTGTACATAATCTATTAATATATGCATACCTTAGCCGGACTTGTAGAATAATAAGTTTGTACATCAAAATAAAAAAAGCATTTGCAACAATGTTATTCAAGCATACTTTTGAAAGTATTGATTTGATGTAGTTTAAGTTCGTAGTCATAATTATAGTGTAGCCAAGTGGTATGAAATTTAATATCTCAAACATTTTACATTTAATATTAAAAAATCATTTTCAACAATATGTTACAATTGAGGCTTAAAGAACTGAAAGTCATTGGGTCTAAGTATATTAAAGTGAACAAAAAAATGATCTTTATTGTGAACTAAGGCTGTAGAGCAAGTTTAGCAAAAAAAATTCTAAAATAAATACCAATTATTTTAGAAAATAATTGTATGAAAAAAAGATATGCGGCGAGATAAATAAATTTTTTAGCATTTTTGTAGTTTATATTCCATAAATAATTAAATATTTGGTAGAAATGTATTATATTGCCATTCATTTAAGGTATTAAGAAACTATTTATTTTCAAACAAAATAAAATAAAACATGATTTTTAATAATATAGAGAACTATATTGAATTTTTATATAGAAATTGAATACTAATCTTTCTACACGACCAACATCTTAAAATTAAAAAAATGTACTACTTATTTAGTTTGTTGCTACCTCTAAAATATCAAATAAATGACCATTGTAAATAAATGACCTCTAAAAACTCAACTAAGTAGGTGCTTTAAGAAATGGTACATTTTAAAGGTGCAATGGCAAGAGGCAATGGCATATGACTGTGTTGGTTTTGAACATGTTTCATTTATACTTTAATAGATAAACAAATTCTTGAAAAAAGTAGTTTTTAAACATTTTGTGAAAGAAAGTTTCTAGATCCTAAAATCTTGGCAATGTAGATTAGTTTCAATTTTCTTATAACTATAGATTTTAGAAGGACGGAGTTTTATGCAAATCAATTTATATAATTTTTGTTTCATAAAAATTAATTATAAAATAATTTTAAGGAGATCGTTTAAATAAAATTTGGCCAATTTCCAAAGCCATTGGATTATTTGTAATTTACAACTACCTTCAATTATTGATCCCTATTTCATCCTACCTAAAACCCTCAAGTTTCAATCAGCGTTCCCAGAACCCCTTTTAAGGAATTCGTGGAAAAGCTATCGCCGCGACAAAGGGCAGCTCCTTCCACGACCCTTCTTTTTTTTGGTGAAAAAGGGCGGATAAAAGTGGGAAAAAAGTGGAGTAATTTGTCTAATTTTTTTTTCTACTATCGTGAAAGCTGCGACCCTATAGAAATTTCAGGAGCTCAAGTGGGCTACTTGCGTATTTTTTTACTCTTTGACATTGCTAAGAGCTGTAAGTATAATGTCGAAATTGCTAAGTGCTGTAAGTATAATGTTGTGCATTGGCAATTTTTTGACGTACGTGCACTTGACAAGTGGCAATTGTGTAATCGTGTGTAATGGAAATTTTTATTTCATGAATATGTTGAATGTCACTAACAAGGGAGTCAAACCTTTCTTGCAAAATGCAAGACTGCCCAATGCAGTGTTAGTGTTCTGCACAAACATCAAACAAGCCACATTAGTTATATGGGTTAGAATTTAAAAAGTAACTGTCGCCACTGTCGCAGAATTTCAACGTCACCGAAGCTCCAGCCGAGCACCACTGCATCAGTCCAACACTGCAACAGTTTGCCACTTCACAAGTTCACATAAGCTCCAAGTCCACATAGTTTGTCAATCGCTACAGAAGCTCCAAGTTCGAGCAGTCTTCAGCATGGCCTCACCGTAGCCCCACCGTATGAACATCGTGTCAAGGTAAACATGAGCGTCAATCCGTGCAAAACCTCATGAAAACTAAGGTGAACATTGAAATGGCAATGGAAGGATACTGCGAGGATACTAATTTCTCTGCTGCCCCTACACTACAAGAGAAAGGGGTGTTTTAAGTATAGTCCTAGAGATAACATTTTAAGTAATGACTTTTTTAGGAGATTTTTAGTAAGAATTTACAAGATATTTGTGTCTTTCTAGTAAAATTCTACTCAAAAGACACAAATATCTTGTAAATTCTTACTGAAAATCTCCTATAAAGGTCATTACTTAAAATGTTATCTCTAGGACTATACTTAAAACACCCCTTTCTCTTGTAATGCTATCTTCAGAAATCCCCTTGCCGGCCGACCTTAACAGCATCTCTCCAAGAAGTAATTGCTTCCTTATAAAGAAAACTCTCTAAAGAATAGTACTGTTGGCCAAACATGCGCACAACAAGGGGAAGGTGCTTTCCCAGCCTATTTCTATGGCAGGATTTCAAGAACTTGAGAGTAGAAAAATATCTCTCGTCCTCTACAGAACCGAGTACTAAACAGCAACCTACCTCTGCAAGCTTAAAATACTCTGAAATCAACTTACACAAGTGGCGGGATTGTGAGAGTTTCCGCCAAAGTTTGATCACCGGATTGACATGCAAGGGCGGTCCACAAGCAGCCTCAAAGTTTGCTTTCATAGTCACCTTAAAGAGTCCTTGTTGTAAGTCCAAGCTTGAAGCGTCAAGCATTGCAGGTGCGGTATGAGAGTTCCCTCCCTCATACAAAGGCTGTCCTCTGTTGACAAGACGAGATTGACAATAAAAACTTTTGAGAATGGCCAAGTGGTGTGAAAAACTGGCTTCAGCGCCCTCTTGCAACCAGTATTGGGGATAAATAATCCCAAATGCATCGAGGAGCTCCTGCTGAGGGAAGCGGCGATCCAACTCATCGGAAAGTGACTGCGCAATGTCTGCGAACAGTACACCGGAGCACATGACAGTCAGCGGCCCATTCAAGACCAGTGAAAATCAGAAACCACAGGTAGGAGTCACAGCTGCAGACCACAAGATCAGACCACAAGCACGAGCTGAAAGCCCATGATTGAACCCAAGCAAAGCGAGCTACTAAGACCACGCACAGTACCGTCAGTCCGGAACTGAAAACCAGGATTCGGAAGCTCAGTGACCCGCCAGGCCGCCGGGCAATCATCTTGACAAAGCCTGAACTGATATAAGACAACCACTACAAAACACATTCAACATATTGTTTACAAGTATTGAACAAATAATTGGAAAATGAAATAAGATTCACACAAGCAAAAAAAAAATGGGAAATGAATAAGATTCACACAAGCAAAAAAAAAATGGGAAATGAATAAGATGCACACAAGCAAAAAAAAATGGGAAATGAATAAGATGCACACAAGCAAACCAAAAAAATGGGAAATGAATAAGATGCACACAAGCAAACCAAAAAAATGGGAAATGAATAAGATGCACACAAGTAAACCAAAAAAAATCGGAAATGGAAAGTGCAATACCTGAGAACTGCCGTTCCACGTTGTCCTGGACACGGTGGTAATCTTCCTGCGTTACGAAAATATGCTCCCTGGTTAGGCGGTCATGGCAGCGTGCGTAAGCCTGTGTAATGGTCAAGTCAAAACACAAATGAGAAAGCCCAGAATCGCCAGGCAAAGGCTTCCACTTCATCGGAATGTCCTTGGACTGGCCCGACAGAAGGTCGTTGTATGTGACGAAGTCCTCCTTGCCGTATGCGGAAGACCTGTCAATGAAAAGTCTGGCCAATTCACTTTGGCAAACTTTAAGTGCTCGCAAGAAATCGCACACAAAGATATCACGCGCTTGAGACAACTTGATCAGGCAATGCACTGCATTGACTAAAGGAATGAAGCACGCCAACGACAGTAAGACCTCCACATCAACCAAGATATCGAAAATGTCACCGGCCCCTGCAACAAATTTCTGGCCAGGACCACCAGTCATGTCCAGTCCCATTTTGACAATCAGAGTTTTGTATTCCTCCATGATCCGCTGCGCTGGACTCCTCATGGAGATCCAACGCGTCTCCACATTGCGTACCATTCTGTTGCCCTTAGTTTCCATGAGGTTTGCAAGTTTCTGTAGCTCAGCGTGGCGTTGTTACTGCGACAGAAATAAGAGTACACGGACTGGAAGAAGCCCTGAAGACGACTGACCATGGGGTACTTCGACATAGTCTCCACAACAAGATTCAGACAGTGTGACACACAACTCACTCCCAAACTAAAGGAAGCCCACTTCTCACGGATCTGAGTAGTCACTCCGGATTTAGTACCCTAAAACGTACTGACCCCATCCGCCCCAAAACAAACAAGCTTAGATGCAATGGCCTCATGAGTTAGGCCTCCTTCGTTCAACAAAGCCTGCATAATCACAAGTGTTAGATTATCCGCCGTGCCTCCTTCTGAGACACAAGACAAATGGAGCAAATGAGGCTTTCTCTCCCAATTCTCCATAGTATAAACGTGCACGCCGATCCAGCACGTATTGTCTACCGCAGTGACCTCATCGGCACTGATGGACACAATTCTTGCAGACTGCACAATGAACTTCAACGCAGTTAGGACAGAGGCATGCAGGTGTTCACTCATTTCCCACCCCGATCTTTCAGACCAGTGCTTTCTAGGCATATGCTTCACGTGCAAGTGTCTAAGCAAGAACTATTGCCGCTCATAATCACACATAGGTCTACCATGAGTTAGAATTTGAAAAAGTGTGGCGAATTGTACTTCCTTCCGTTTGGAGTCGTTCTCCACACCGGCTGTGAGTTGATCGGCCACAGTGCCGGCGTGCTTCCGCGCTGCCCAAAGCTTACAGAGTTTAACGTGCTTGCAATCGGCCTTCACAAATCTATTGCCCTTCTTCAAGTGCGGAAACGAGACACCATCTTCTCGGCATGTCCGTTTACCCTCATGTTTCTCAAGATTATCGGCCTTTAGCACGAGAACTTTCTTCCTCCCAGTCATTGCCGTATAGCTTTGGCAAACAACCCCAGACAGATCGCCATTGGAATCGAATTCGGCCTCCGCCCATGAAAATTTGCAGGCCCACACCTCCTGCCAGCGCCTTGTGATGGTGCCGGCGGTTGTCTTACGCTTCTTCCGAGCACCTCCGCCCTTGTTCTTCCCCTCACAGTACTCACCATCGGAATCCCCGGGCGACACAACAGTCTCCTCCGAAGGCGGATCGCGGAGTATTGGGCGACAAAGAGACTGGGAGAGTCGGGTCTCGGAAACATGCGTGACCTCAAGCTCCGCCATGTCGTTTGCCAAGTCGCCGCGATCAGCGCTGCAGGTAGTTGGCAAATATTTACCAACACCAAGCGTGTTTCGACTAGATCCAAACGCTCGAACCTTGAAATTCTGAGGAAGCTTCAATCGTGGAGCCATCAGAACTTGCACAAGCAACGCGGAAGGGCGGAAGAGTACCACAACACAAGCACAACGAAAAGCAGGAACAAGCAAATTGAACACACCAAGTCGATCAAAACCAAGAGCGCGCAATTGACAGGAAAGCAAGGCTAATCAAGCAAGCAAACACGGAATGATCGGATGAGGCAAGCAAGACCCGCCAAGACGCTTAAATTATGTGAGGCACCCGGCGCCTTGGGAGTTGGGATCGCCATTTTCCAACCGCTCTCTGCAAGCTGCAATTCCAAATTCTGAAATCTGGACGCCATTCAACAGCAGCCACCGTTTCAGAAGTGCAGTGAATGCAAAAGAGACATACAGCGCCCCCAAAATCTGCACAACAGCCTAAAAAAGGCGCGCTGGAACTTTGAAAATCAAATGGCAAAAAGATGCCGCTTTCAAACAAGCATCTGAACGACGCACTCAAGGCACAAATCTAGAGAACCTCAGCCTGCAACAATCATGAATTCAAGACGAACACCTCCGAAACTCTAATCCGCCATTAATGCGAAATTAGTGAAACTGAGACACTGAAGTGGGAGCGCATCAAGCTAATGGTGATGAAGGGAGACCAAACCCTAGCTGCTAGCTGGGCGGCTCAGATGTTGCAAACATTGCGAGAGATCAGCGGTTGGGGGAGCGCCGCTGCGACGGACAAATTCCGGCGGGAGAGGACGGACGCGACCCCCTACAGGACGGAGACAGGGTCTGGCGAACGAAGCCGGAATTCCGTCCGTTCTCTGGCTCAAATTCTAATTTTTCCAAGATTTTTTACTATGTACATTTAGCTCTGATTTTTTTTTGGTAAAATCTTGGCGCAATATAGCCAATTTTAAGAACGCTGGTTTCAATGCAATTGAATTATTGACTTTATCATGTTTTTATCCTTGTACTAAATTCTATCAAGAATCTAAAGCTTAAATTAGTTAGTAGATTTATTTTCCTTGTAGACTTTTAGACTGAAAAAATTCTTACTAAAAATAAAAAGATTGCAATGTATACTCATATATACAAACATTATATAACACCTGTATAAAGAACCCTAAAATAAATGTTGCAAAAATTTCAAAATATAAGTGATTGTTTAATACTTGTACTATTTGGGTAGCATGCTACATATCTTTACATGATTTATGTAGCAATTGCAAGAAATACTTCTATTTTTGATAACAAGTTGAATATTTTGTAAGCTCCGCATGGAAAGAATGATGCAATGTAATTGAAATTTGAAATAGGTAGATATGTCAATTTTTAAGGTTATAAATATAATGATTTCAAAGAAAGTATCACAATTTTTCTCTTTAGAAGTATCTAAGGGAGTATTATTTAATATTTGTTCTAAAGAATTTCAAAGTGAAATATTGCAAAAATATTTTTGTAATTAATTGGCTTGTAGCTATAGTTAAAAAGAATTTGAAATAAAAAATTATACATTGCAAAATAGTATGCAAATTTAGACTCCTTAATTGAATCATTTTTAAATATGGAATTATTTCATTTTTCATTACTCTTTTAATGCATAGCTATCTTAGATTTGTAGAACTGTCACTAATGTCTAATTTTAATTTTATGTTCTAAATTATTGATCAATTTTTTACAAACTAAAATGATAGAATATTTATTTTCTTAAGATTTTACACTCTTTGATTTTTTGGCTTAGAAATTTATTCTACGCTCAATCTTTTTAAATTATAATATTAGCAAAGTCAAAGTATTGGCCATATTTTATTTTATTATATTTATTCATCAAGAACTATAAAAAAATTGAGTGCTAGGATAAATGCAATATATAATACATACGTTTTCTTCTTCCACTTTATGCTATAACTCATAACTTTCAAATATTAAGCCAATAGATCCAATTTCTTTGAAATTAAAATAAAGTTATAATCTCAATAGTGCATCTAAGAAAACTCCCTCATATATACATTTTAATAACACTATTCCACCATATCTTTAGTCGAACCTCTTAATCCTTAAATTCATTTGATTAATGGTTTTTGTTTTTTTCAATTCTGTTTTTCAAAACATTTCATTATTTGTAAAAACATAAATATTCAAATAAATATTTACGTGAAAGTCTCTAATACCCTATTTTTTCACACAGGATCTGGTTATACATTATTTCCAAAAAAATTGAAATAAATGATTGCATTGCCTCCATTCTGGCCACTAGTTTTGAGATGCACATTCATCTGCGGTTTAGGGTCTCTTTCTGGAGTAACGTACACGCACAGTTGACATTCAACATCACAAGAAGAAATGAACCCACGATGCTTTGTATAAATTTGTGAGTTTTTCTACCAACGTGGTCTTCTCAATCGATTTCCTTATAGTTGAATTGACTTGTCAAAACTGATTTCTAGTTTGAGTCTAATTCTTTCTTTGACTTATTTAAATTCAACTCCCAACAACAATATTAACCCAACAATATGAAAACCGAATAGCACTAGTAAATGCAGCAAGTCGTACATTTCTCTTTCAAATGAAAATGCATTCAAGAATTTTTGGGAGAATTCGATTAACCCCTCCAACACAGGGATCAGAGTCGACACTGCTGTTCAGAACATACTGGTATCTTAACATCAGCTAGCTTGGTAACATCAGCTTGCGGCTTGCGCAGAGGTCGATCGACACTTCAGTCGATGTTTCTGCGAGCGACACTAAATAAATTTTAAAGTTACTCAGCTTACAGACCTCAGCCTCCGAATAGTCCCAAGTAGACATGAAAAGGGTTAAGGAGCCTTACCAAGCTAGCATTGAAGATAACTACATGAATTTTCAAACAGAGATATTGATCAATCATTAAAGAAGTTGTTCAGCGGTAAATATAATCACTTTGTTCAAAATCCACTGGAGTCTCTAAATTAAATGACTAAACCTATCTCCACAACAATTTTCAAAACTTACTACAGCTCTATCAGGCATCAGCCTGTACGTACGTACTTGGCAATCTGGTCTAATGCAAACTTCAACCAAAAGCTAACTTACAGCAAAATAAAAAAAAATTAAGTGACGTACTTTCTGACATGACGTCGCGTCGAAGCCACTTGTAAGAACAGTGATGTCATCCGGATCGGAGTAGGCAAGCTCTGCAACAACGGAAGATAGTTTGGCAAGTTTCGTGCACAACTGTGGTGATGACCGATCGAGCTCAAGGACTCTGTATGAAACTACGTACGGCACCAAGGTCGGACTCGGGCGTCAGTTAGAACATTCAAGAACAAACTAGCATAATCTGTTACTACTAGCACAATGTGATGCTTGTGGGTCACATACCATTTTCTGACCTGACAGATATGTAATTAACTCATTGAGGCAATAATCTTGGACTGAAGGGAGGCTCTAACTTACTAGTAAGCTCGCTCGATCACACATTCAAAGAATGGACAATGTCATATGCTCTGCCTCTGAAGCCGGCCTCGCCGAAGTGCAGAGGGTCAGCGTCAGGTCATCAGCAACTTCTTTCATGATTTTCCCTTCGGCAGCTTGGGTTCTGGCTCCTCCGTGCTCCCGGATCACAGCTGCTGGGTGTAAGCTTAGACGAGTGGACCCGGTGCTGACGGTCGTGCCCGCTCGTAAGAAGAGTATACCTTCCGGGGAATCGTATGCTGGCCCGGTCAGGTCCACCATTTCATGCGTCAGACACGAGTATTGATCTCCTTGAGTCTGGTTCAGCAAACCAGCAGCTTCTGGGAACAATGTGAAGTGCTTCCCCAAAACTGCCTCTTGAGGAGCTCCCCTCGGAGCTACCAGAGTTGGCACAGTGGAGTCACCGTGCCTCTGAACCCTGACGTATGGATTGGACAGATCATGCTCCACCTGGTGGTCTAGAAACCTCCGGCGTCTTCCAAATTCTATCGGCTGATCATGGTCTGCAGATATCATCATGTCCGCAACAACGGCGTCCCGCGTTACCCTGTCATGTCCTGCAGCCACCGACAAATTAATGCGCGAACCCAGAAATGAAAAATTCATCTAGTACACTTGCACAACTTACATTTCATAGATGACCTTTGATATGTGTGCCGCTAGCCGGAAGAAAAGAGTGAGTGCAATCGAAATCGATTGCTTACGTGAGCATATTAAAATCTCATGGATTTTAGTGTGCACCAATTTCCTACGCTATGGAGCTATTCATACCTTAAATCAGACCAAGCAGATGGTCACCTGGGCATCTTTTAAAGTACATAATGGCATTTTCGTTAAATTGGCGATATTCCATTACGTTGGTGCGGTTCAGAACGAGCAGCCTGAACCCAAAATCTTTACCAGTCCTCGTTTGTGGCCTGAAATTAGACCTTTTTGAAGATTTATATCACAATTTTTGGCTATGCGAAAGTCGTCAATTTAACGAAATTGACGAGACATAGTTAGTTCATTGCTTACGTTTCATTTCATAAAAAAACAATCTTACTCGGCAATCTGCTCATCCGTTGAAATATATATTACAGACGGCGAGGAAAAACACATTCGCTTACAAATAAGGGAAATTTTTCATAGTATCATAAGACCTTGGCAAGTACGGAGTACTTCAGAAAGCAAAATAAATTGTAACTTGGTAAATTGAAAAGATAGGGATGAGACTGTTACCATTGGAAACATGCTTCTCCGATACACACGAGATGAAAGGAGCCGTGTCGACAGGTCTCCTTCCGGAATACCGGGACCTGGAAGTACCCTGAGTTGATTCCCATTCGTTCTTCACCGACAAGGCATTGCAGACTACGTCGGCGTCCTCTGCACCAGATTCTGGCAACTCATTCAAATTGTTCAGATGCAAGCTCATGGTTTGCTCTGGGAGCACCATACTAGCCATGGGCCGCCGAGCAAGCCTGTTCGCAGGATCTCTGGCATTCGGGTGCATGTTCCCTACTTGCGGCTGTGCTATCACTGTCGTCAAATTCGCGACGGGAATAATATCACTGCGCAGCCCATTAATATCTTCGCACTGGGAATCAGCGCTTATCCTCCCTACATGCCTCACTTCTCCACCGCTCCTAGCAGTGCACATGGGTTCGTCGCTCGTCTGCCCAGCTTGACTGCACGAGGTTGAGGGACTAGTATCTGACTTGAACGATCTCTCATATGATGGGGTGCCCTCAGGAGTGTTGTTAGTTACTTCCCTTGGGGGTGGATTCGATCCCTGCAATGAAAATGGAAAATGCACCAGGTTCAGTGGTGTACATAACCAACGATTTGTAATTGGAGATTCATTTGTAATCAATTCGCAGAGCTCGCTGCGATATAACTGCACTGCAGCCAGCCCTTTCTATAGCCGTCAGGAATGTGACATAACTGCAAAGCTAATAAATTTTAGCTCGCGCCTGCATTGATCAACGATCGCGAACTCATGGACAGGGTTACAGAAGTTTCGTTAGCGTCATTTCTAGATTTGATGCCTGTGTCAGTGACACGTCTGACATGCAGGAATCAATTCACTCGCCTGACATAACCCAATCGTATCAATCGGAAGTGGTAACTGACTGAATACCCAGTGACAGTAGGCAAGACAGAAGAAGCAGAACGTCGAATCCACTCTCTCACTGCCATGCAGTTAACAGCCAAGTTCGAATGGATGGGAGAATTTGAAGGTTTCTCTTCCAGACCCAAAATCGAATGGTGAGGAACAAGTAAACTCGAGGAGACAGTCCCGAACCGAGAGGTTTTGCTACTCGAACTAACACCTTCTGTCAAGTTGATTTTAGACACTAGATCATCGACGAACACTAAGTCAAGCCTCTGGGCATCCCATAGTGATTGCAAGAATTGAGAAACACAAACTTTAATGTTACCATGAATCTCGAGATGCGAGCAATAATGTATGTGGAGTGTAACATCAAGTCCAAAGCATGTTGGTTAGCTCCGGACTTGACCTAGCCAAGTTGCAGTCGGCCTTCATCTTTGATTCCATGGTCAGTGTTGCCCCATAGTCCTAGTCGATACTAAATTCGATTGATTATCCTCGCTCATTTGCGACAAGCTCACAACTCAAGAAACCCAGCACGTACGGGTTCGGGATTCATGACAAGCATATACATTCGTTATAATGAAGATTTCGGCGAAATAAGCGCCCCACTGAGACTTCAGATCTATTTCAATCCAAGTTTTCTGAGCTGAAGGTATTTTAACGTCACAATTTCGGAGATCTGAAACATTTTAAGTTTGGCCATAGCTTTATAGAAATTGATAGACCTCAAGCTCAAGGTCGAGCCCAGAATTCATACCAGATTGCACCTGGACTTGAAACATCATCGATAAAGAAGTTAGGAAGTGGATGCAGACAAACAGATACCGGTCAACACAAGCACTAGAGCATGACATGAAAGGATCGGAATGGGTTGATCACATGGTTACGCACCTTTCGGAATATAGTGCCATCCTCCTCCACCTGCCAGCCAGCCTCTTGACACAAAGCCTTGAGAACTTCGTTATGGTCAGCGTGCTTAGGCAGACAATAGTTTCCGTGCGCACGCAGTCCTGCAAAGATCTTAGCGGCGATGGCTCGCCGCCGCCGCTCCCGCCGCTTATTATTCTCGCGCTCTCGGGCGGAAGGCATCCGCAGCACGGCGGGCGCCGTGGTCTGGCCCTTGCCTGGAGGGCGCCGCACTATCCAGGGTCCGGAGGTGGACTTGATGCAGCCTCGAATGGTGCATTTTCGCACCTCATTGCTGTCGCCTTGCTCAAAGCTCGGATCGCCGACCTGCTGCATGTTTGCAGCTTCCGCGTTCACTGCACACTCGGGATGAGATGTGTAACTACTTGTTTGAATGTCTCAAACAGCTCAAAGTACGTCTCTAGCTCGGCGTGCATGTGCAGATCTCGATCTGTCAAACCAATTGAGGTTCCGTGCTCAGGAAGGTCGCAACCGAGCCTTTCACTGTGACTGTGCACAAGTGTGGTGGTCCTCGCGCGTTCAAACAGGTCTGCTTCAGCAAGGTTTATGTGGGCGGCTAGGTCTTCGCCAATTCGGTTACCCAGGGCTCTTGATGCCGACAGCTGCAGAATAAGCAGCAGCTCCAGTGTAAGCACGTGTTCACTAACTCCTTCTGACTCAGTCTGATATCACGCCAGTCTCACCACACCACGTTTGGTAACTAAAGATCGACTGTGGGCGTGGCACGATGGGTTGAGCATGAACTTGCACACAGAAACGCACATTCGAACACAAGTTTCCGGGCCCCAAGTTCTGGTTTAATTGATGAAAATATTTGTCCCGGACTGCGCGTCCGGATCCCTTTACTGATCGCTGTGCCGCCTCTTCGATGGATATTGAGCTCTCTTGTGATCGTGTTCAATGACTCCCAATTACGTCCTTACGCGCAGAAGCTGGAAGACGTAAGCACTTAGTATTGGCTACAAACGCGTGGAGGACAGGTGGAGCATTTGGTGCTGCACGCAGCGCAAGTTTGGCCAGTTAGTCAAAGAGTGTACAAGTCGACGGGGGTTTCTGGTGCCGCACTAACATGCAGCCAAAGTCCTCGCGTCATGTATCAAACTTCTGCCGCGGCCATAAGCACGGAGAGCCGTAGTGTTTTCGTTCACCATCAAGCGCCGGGTAGTGATGAGAAAAACGCGATTGTACTCTAACTCTCTTGATCAGCTCTTTCCCACTATCTCCTCAGCGCAACGTGCATCTGGAACCCTCGTCAAGAGAACTGAACTGCAACACCAACCCTACCTCTTTAAGCAAGATGAGCGCCCTTTGATCTTCCTTAAACAAACGAGTCCCGGGAAGAACCCCCCTGCGAAGGCTAACCCAAATGGTAAACTACAGCAGCCCACAGAAATCAGGAAATGAAAACCCGTCGTGCGCCAAAGCACTCATACGTCAAACCTCCGATCAAAGACTCCCTCACAATCAAAGAAACCCCAAAATAAATTACCCCCGCCAATGAACGTCCACTTTACAACACGCGGGTACCGACTGAAGCTCGCTCGCTCGCTCTCTCGCTATCGCGTCTCAGCACTTCCACACCCGCAAACCCCGCATGACCGCACAACAGTACGTGACGCTGGCCTCGACACCAATGAAGCTTGCCAAATATATCCCCACCTCCCCAACGACGATTACCCACGAAATCCACCCCACAATGGATCAATACCACCCCACTTGAAGTACAACTACTCCAACAACAGCATTCACCACTGGACACTCCGAGTGACTCTCCTTTCCCACATGAACCCCAATCAATATCCCATCCACCAACCAAGACAACAGGAACAGGGACGAAACACCATGAGCATGTCCTTCCCCGCCGATCGATGGAATCGAAAACATGGGTTGAATATCTTGTCAAGGCTGCGTCTATACGAACGTGCAAACAGTGGATGGAGACACGAGCCCACGACCCTCACGGAGGGGGAGGAAGAGAAGAAGTGTAAGGCAGGCAGGCAAGAGCTAAACGAGTGCGCAAGGGAAAGGAGTGACGCGCGTGACCGTGACTGTCGTGCATGCACTGTAAGTTATGGGCTCAACGGGCCCTAGCTAACTTAGCCAAGTAAACTTCCTTCACTTCCTTCACTTCCTGGAAGAGCTGCCGCAGGAGATCAACCCAAGTAAGCGTGGTGGGTGGGGTGAGTGTTTTCGATTTTGCTGCAATGGATTCGTGGGTTTGGCTTCGGGTTCCTCCCAGCCTTCGGCTGTCTTCGTCGTCTTCGTCGTCTTTGTAGCCGTAGACGTAGCCGTCGTCGTCGTCGTCGCTTCTGTACGTTGCACGGCCGACAGAGCGAGAGAGCGCGGGCGCTCGTCTCGAGGCCCGACACCCGCGACGTCACCCGTGATGGCGGCGTGTGCAGCGGAAAGACCGTTCTGTTGTGGAAAGCGTCGTCTCGTGAAGGTGGTGACCAGCTATCTTAGGTCTGAATGCGGGTTGGGATTGGGGTTAGTATTTTGTTATTGGTTTGAATTTGGGTTTGGTTCATAGTCATAGTATGGGTTTGGGTTTATAGGGCCCTCTATTTTGCACATCTATTGCCTCGACATGCAAAAATTGACCTTCGTAACTCTACATTTTGGAGGGATTTATAGTACGTGTTTGACCCATTGTGTTATGTTGGATGTTTTTTATAAATCCATTTGGAATTTTTTTGTTGAATTTATTATAGGGTTTGCAGTGTAGGGGTTCTTTCTAAATTTCCCTTCAATCTATATACATTAAACTAGGATTTTTGTTTTATTTGTTGGTTGGTTGGTTACAATGAGATCTCCGGAACCGTGCGTCCCCGAGTCGCATTCATAGTACCGTTAGAAATCTCTCTATGAAATCTCTCCATGAGAGATGCATGGACTTGGTTTGGTTTGGCATTCCAACTCACGGCATAATTTTTTTTGAATATTTTAGTTTTTTTGAATTAAAAATTATTTTTGTTTTTATTTAATTGTACTACAACAATGGCACAAGGCATATTAGTTTAATTGAATGTACACATGCCCAAGCATTGAGAATCTACAATCTACTAGCCTATGTCAATTGTAGTTTTAAGTTGTATATTTCAGTGAGTGTTGCTAATTGTCATTCACACTTGAATCATATTTTGTACAAACAAAAATATAGAAGCAACACTGTTTGGTCAATTAGAGGTTAAATGCTTACAATTAATTATTAAAAAATGTATACATTCAACAAGTTAGGTCATGCTTTTATTTTTTAATGGTATGTCAAACGACAAGTTGAAATCTTTGACATGTTGACACATGAAAAGGCCTTAAAGTGAGATTATCTTTTGTATGTGCATTCTAATAAAGTGAATTAGGGTTTGCAAAAGTTGTGATCGGCCGTAAGATTGGCAAGTCTATACATCTCCAATGAAAGAGGGAGTATATGCTTTGTGCACCTACACATCATTGACTGTCATATACTTCTTTCATGATTTTGTTTTAGAAAAAATCATAGTAAAAAGGTTCAACCCTTACATATAAGAGGTTTTCAAAAACTCATCCCAACTAGTCCATTGGATTGAGTATGATGTTTAATTAAAGGATTAAATGAGGAGGAAGCTCTTTTTTTCCAGTGATACAACACAATATAATTCTAGTTACCCATTTTTGAACATTTTGTAAATTGGCTTCTAAAAAAAATATCTCATATACACAAGAGTATTCTACACAAACAAAAAAAATGCTAACACAATACCATTGCAAGAAATACGTATTGTTTTGTACTAAATAGAAGAGGTATTAGACAATACCATTGCAAAAAATATGTATTGTTTTGTACTAAATAGCAGGGATATCGGAAGTATTACAAGATTTCGAAAATTGAATTTGAAAATAAATCAAAATGTCAAAATTCAAAATAATACTAAAAAAGAATGCATTGTAAAAATTCAAATCCAATTTTTTTTTTAAAAGCACAAATATAATCTAATAGAAAGTGTCAAAAATTTGTTATAAAATGTTTAAAATTTAAAAACTAAAAACAATCCTTCATTTTCAACTTCAAATAGCTCAAGGTCAACCAATTCCATTTCAACTTATTTTTTGAATTCTATACCCCGAACTTGTATTGATACATAGAAAGTATACTTTGAACGTGGTTGCAAAGTAAAAGGTTTAATATTTTTTATTTTTTATTTTTTATTTTTTTAATCCTAGTAGATGACTTCAAAGTCCAATTTCAACTCCCAATTCATGTTTCTTGACATAAGAAGTTAACTCAAGAACCCCAAAATGAAAAAATTTAACAACCAATCCAAGTCCCTTTATTGATAGAAAATTTTATGGAAAAATATGGAACAATTATGCAAGGTGTAGCAAAGTCATATATACCTTAATTGTAAATGTCAAAACCTTAGAAGGTATGCATTATACAATTGTTTGGGTCAAAAATTCATTCACTTTAGAACACAAAGACAAACAATAGTAGAAGTGTTTTTTTCAATCACTCCACATGAACATGAATTCTCAACATGTGAACAAAAACAATATAGAATGGTTGTCAAAATAGACGCCCTACCCTAATGGAAAGGATGAAGATTTTTAATCTTTAATATATTAATAAATAAAATTATTGCAACAATAAATAAAATAAAATTATTTAGGCAAAGTGCCTTGGATTTTTATGAATTTTCAACAAATATTCTTCAAATATTTCAAAAAATACACTATATCACCTTATTCATCTATAATTGTTACTACCTCTCCTTAAATGAAACATACCATAAAGGGCCTAAAATGATCACTCTTTTAGTACAATTTTATATCTAAAAGGTCAAAGTTCCTATTTTTATCACTAAACCCTCAAAAATACTAGTCAATCCATTAAAGAAAATGGATTCAAATCCAAGGGATTACAAAATATTTTTATTATTTTAAATAACATTGTATGATCTTGTTGAATTAAATATAGCTATATATGTGGATACAATTGTTAACAAGAATATAGATTATCATGTATCTTTCATTAATAACCTAAATTGATACAAGAATTTCAATTCTTAGAGTTTGAAAAATTAATTATAAAAAAATGAATCAAGGTACCTAGTTTCAATTTTTTAGTTGAAGTTTTAGCACATCGATACATTGAGTGACTATCCACTCATAAACACAAAGTATATACAATCACTAATTCACTTCATGTGTAAATTGGCATAGAAAACAATTCATCACATGCATATGACATGTGACTAAAAATTTGTGACATTTAAATATGAATTCTTAACGATCACTGGAACTTGGAATACCTGACACCTTATCAATTAAAGATGTGAATGCTCTTGAAAAAATGAATCATTGTCTTCACATGTGAGGGTAATTTTGCATTAACCTTCAAATTTCAACATTTTCAAAAATGCACTCAAAAGCCATCCTCAAGGGCTAGTTGTGATGTTTAAGGATTAACCAACTTTTCTGGAATTGTCATCACATGTTATCCTCAATTGGCATTACAATGATTTGCAACTTAGGAATATTTGACACATGAATAGAAATTTGCAATGTAAGCATGCATTTCAAGAGAGAAATAGTTCCAATTTTTTTATTTAGATAAGTGGCAAAAATGAAAAATTTGTTCATCTTGGATCCCTTCTTAAACCTAAAGAGGAAGGGCAAAAGTTACCAAGATTATATATTGATATCCCCTAATTAGGAGGGAAACTCTATACTACCTACAAGTAAATACTTATAGAATAATGTTAAAGTGGACAAATGAAAGTCTTTTTGTTAAAGTATTCACGCAATTCAAAGTTTGAATGAAGTTGTTTATAATGTTAAAAATGAAGGAGGTTGTACCAAAGAAGGTTTCATTTTTTTTGGTTTTTTTATAGAGAAATAAATATTAATATATACACATATATGATTTTATTGCTATATTATAAATGTTATTCAATAAAAATTTAATTGCAAAGTGTGGTCATTTGAATTTGTCTCGTAATATTGAAAGGAGTGGGATATGCGCGGTGTCGCATGCACTAATTGTGACATGACTTGTGATGACTATAAGGAGTAGATTTGTTGTCCATCCTCAATTTGTAATGTTATGTACATGAATTTTTAACAATGGAATTAAAATTCCTAACACCTTATCATTTAAAGATTTGAAAGCTCATGAAGGTAATGATTCCAATTTTCTACACATGTGAGAATATGCCAAAGCTATAATTTGCATTAATCCTTTAGAAGATCATTTAGGAATTGAGTTTTCAAATTATTTTCCAAATGTTTCATTTTAAAAAGTATATTTTAAGACCTTCTTTTAGGCAGTTTTGGGATTGTTTTCTAGCTATCTATACCTCGTACTTTGATTGAGATAATTAACCTTGTTTCCATCCCCATATAAAAACATATAAACATTTCAGCTTTAGAATGTCAAGAGACGATTGCTTGTGACATAATTGTAGAGATGGGGCAATAAGATGTGCCAATTTCTTGTAACACAATTTATAAAAATGGGCAATAAAAAGGCCCTATTTGTGCCACAATTCAAAAGGTACTCTACCTATGGAATTGTATATCAATAGAGTACAATTTAAATTTTCATATGTAGTCTATTGGTACAAAGTGGATATAAATTGGCACAAATAGTCACATGGTATAAACAAGATTTCTATTAAATATTGAATAAATGTAGATAGGGATGCAATTGGATTGACAACCTATAATTGGTATGCATACCTTAATTACCTTAATAGTAATGAAATCAAATATTATATTTAGAGCATCTTCAATCATGACCAAAATAATTGCTTTACATTGGCATTTCTATAGTCCTTGTAAAGAGGCAAGTCCAATAGTGGCCTTTTTGCCTTTCCCTTCATTCCAATACATTGTTCTGAAATAAACCTTAAAATAATCTTTGCAACAACATTTTTGTTAGAAACAATAGAGGAGTGTATTGCAAGAGAGACAAGATAATTGCAGAAGGTACTCCAATTAAAAATCTTGCCAATAATGAGATTTGTAGAAAGCTCTTCAAACCTCTTCAATGTGCCAACCTTGGTTGAGAGTATGGCAACCCCGTAAAATTCTAGTTTTTAGCCCCAATTGCATTGGGGCTTTAAATTAATTTTGTTAAAAGGACTTTACTCATCCATTGCAATTGCCATCCATCAGTAGCGGTTCTATCAAGGAAGTTCTTAGTGTAGATGATGTTGATTTATGGTCAATTATGTAAGGTCCTAGCATTTAGAAGGTGGATGTTCTTTGATCAAGTTTGATTGTAATTTTCAATGCATTCATTTTTATTTGAATATAAACTATAAAATAAAGTCTAATAAAATATCCTTATAGGCCATTCCAAAACTTTGAAAAAAGTCAATAATTCAACGAGCTATTGCAATTGGAAGCTACATCATAATACAAATAATAAAATATCCAATATAATATAATACAATACAATATTGGTTGTAAGTATTTTTTTGGTATTTTTTTTCTTTAATTTCTTTAAAAGTTTAAATTTCAAAATATTTTTTTCATTCTAATCTTCAATTTTGGTCAAAATCTCAAATCATTCTAATATATACTCTAATCGATATAATTTTATGTAAATATATATATTTTTAAAATCAAGGTTATTTGGATATTTAGATAAATCATAAATATTTCATTTATAGATGTTGATTTTTTTATATAATTATTGTTGTAAAAATCAATTATATAAAGTCTATATTGATCGTATTGATTTGATTTCAAGGCCAAACATCACCAAGGGTGTTTTGAGTATTAAAAATAATATTAAAAAAAGGTGTTTTTCACTCAATTTTTTTTGGCTATTCTAACCTCATGGATGAATCCTATTTGGATTGCCTTTTCATATTTATCAAATTTTTTGCACTTGTTGGTTTAAAAAATATAAAAATTATAATTATTAAGAAATCATTAGAAATTTCTTATATTGATAGAGAACATATAGTCTTGTGCAAGAAAATTATTACATTTAAATTTGAATATGATTCAATCGAGCTCAAAAACAAAGACCATGTGGAAATGACATTAGTCTAGCTGGGATTAATTTGAGCCTTTGTAAATATGGATTTGAGATAACTTAACGCCTAAGGTCCCAAAGATCCCTTGGATAACACTTGAATGGGCTTGTGTAACCTCAAGTTTCACTACAAGAAAATGGGGATAAAAGTGACTGCGGAAAATGACAGTTTTGCGACTACCGGAAGTCATTTTTCCAAAATGTGACTGCAGAATTTTGAACTAAAACTATTTGAATATTTTTTTGTAGATAGAAAAATACATTAGTTTATTAGAAATATGATTTTTATTTCTATTGGTGCCATGAAGCAAAAGTTATGTCATCCTAAGCCCCACAAAGCAATCTATCAAGCAACCAAAAAAAACTTTAAATTTTATATATTTTTTCTCATAGATTATATTTTTGTCTATATTGAAAGCTTTATTTTGTTGTATTTGAAGTAGTGATGTGAAAAATATAGAGTATCTTATTTTCCAAGCAATCATTGCATCTTCTTAAGAAAATAACGTATTCGATTCGTATTTGGATTTGATTTTTTCAATTAAAAAAATTAATCTACAAGGTTCAATTTGTTTACTAGAACTATCTCATTGTTGCAATTAGCATGTTTCAATTCCATCTTAGATCAATTAACAATTTAATTTTTTCTTCTATCTTGTACGTACTACTGTACTTAATAAATTTTCCACCTTTAAAGGACTATTGTCTCCTCTCGGGACAAATTGGATTTTGGACACATCCCTACGGTCTCAATTTTTGTCATGATTTCTTAAAACTTTTTTTGCATGTAGAAAAACTAACTAGCTTTGTGGAAATGTATATATTTTTTCAATCAATACATGGGAGCAAAAGTTATACCCCAATAAGCTCAAAACATAGGAGACATAGCAGCCAAAAAATTGACAAAAATTTGAGTTAATTTTTTTTCTCATAGATTATATTTTTTTCTATATAGGAAGCTTTTATTTATTCCATATGGATAAGTGATTTGAAAGTTATGGATCACCTTGTTTTTTAGGCAATCTAAGCATCTTTTTGAAAAAATAACTTAGTATAGGATTCATTTCTAAATGCAATTTTTGCAATTTAAAAAAAAATTCCACATGGTTCAATTTTGCTAAAACAATCTCACTATTGGAATTAGTGCATTTTAATTACATCTTAGAGAAAGTAATAATTTAGATTTTCCTTCTATCTTGTACCTACTTCTACCCAACAATTTTTTGAAGAATGAAAATTAAATTTTTTTGAATTTTTTTCCCCTAGACTTTCAACTCCATTCCCCACCATAAATATTTAAACCTCAAAAATTTGTAGTACAAAAAATTTAAGTTAAGAAGGTTCAAAGTCAAATAATCTAGTCTCACAATGTGCAAAAAAAAATTATTTTATTTACTTTAAAAACACATATCTTGCAATTTGTGCACTCAGATTTTTTGAAATTTATTCCGCACATTATCACACTATTCAGGTATAAAATCTTGTTGTTAGATGTGCAAAAAAGCTATTATTCAATATTTTTTGCTCTTTGCATCTTTTAGGCAACTTAATGCCCAATTCTCTCAAAAAAAAGGTCAGCTTTAAGTCTATAGGAAAAAAAAGGATATATGTGTTTTAAAATGCCAAGTTGTAATAATAACCCTACACATTGGTGCTACAATGTTTTTCCAAAACCTCATTTCACCCATCGTATAGAGCCAGCACAAATGAAGAAGCCAGAGAGAACTAAAAACCTTATTGAAAGAAAGGCCATACAACTATTGTATCAAAAATGAAAAAACAACAAGTGAAGACTATTGAGCCTAACGAATGGGTTTTGTTTATCAGCCATTATGAGGGTCAACCCCGGCGTGTTCACGCTACTTATCGGACAGCTGCGGTTGGTCGTGAGGGGCCTCATAGTCCCTACAGTGCCTTGTCCACTTGTCCACTTGTTGTTTAGTTAGTTGCGCTTGTGTTGTATCTTGTGTCTATGTTGGTCAAGGTGTCCCTCCTGAACCCACTTGTAAATGGTAGTTCTTGTATTTTTTATCTTTGCAATGAAATCCCGTTACATTTGTGTCGAAGGAAAAAACAAAAAAACACAAACAAACTGGTTTTTGAGTGTGTTTTTTGACGGAAGGAAAAAGACCTCGGGGGACTTTACGGGTCAAACAAAGCTTCTAGAAGCACCCTGGACCACCTGCCGCAATACCTGCGTGCACGGAAGGCTTGGGGGAGATCAAATCGAAAAGGTAAACTCATACAAAGATGTACGTCCTGACAAGTAGTGTAAGATAAATTATTGCAATGGTAAAAAGGGTCACTCCGTCTCACTGATGGCAGATGCACATGCTTGTGACCCAATGCAGTAAGTTAAGCTTAATATAGTCTTAAAACAATGTTAATGAGAATATTTTATGGAACTTAGTTAAGTTATATCCTGTCACAAAATCTAACCCAAAGTTTGTATTCTGGCAATAAAATTCAGTTTCACTTGTCTCAAACAACAACAACAAATCTAACCCAAAGCTTACAATGAATTTGTCATGCTGCAACAGTTTTTAACTGTAAAATTATGTAGAACTTCCCAAGCTGAGTTTTTTTGAAATTATTTATTATCAAATAAACCATGAGTCAACAGGAAAATCATGCTATACAAATTTCGTATGTGGGAAGATCAATGAATGGGCACACACTGGTGATAAGCAAGTGTCATATCTGCATCAAAACTTGGGGGCAACTTGTTGAGTACCTGTTAATAAGGTAAGGTAGTGTGCTCTAAAAGTGACCCTCTCCTTCAAATTGATCCTATTTTTAGCTGGAGAATGGAGATGGGGGGATCCTTAACCCTTAAACGCCGAGGCGGACGTTTTGCGGCCGATGAATGACAAGAGAATCTGTTGTTGTATAGGACAGAAGTGCAACTATCCATCCTCCAAATTTTGTGAGAAAAGGGAAGATAATCTGCAGTAGTTTGACTTCCAATGAGTGCTTTTGCATTATTTTAATCCAACAACTCACACGGTGTCAAAACAGATGGTTTCCACGGTTATGAGCCCATCGTTTAAGGGTTAAATGGACCACTTTAGCAATAGAATGCATTGAGGAAAAATGTTTTCTATTGCAAGAGTCAATCATTGTCTTTGATTTCTGCACATCTCTTTACAAGTTGTAAGTGGATGGATTTTGGGAGACCTATCGATCACAAAGAGGTGCATGTATCCCGAATCTTTGAAAATTTATAAGTAATTCAAAGATTATTGGAAAAAATAGAAATCACTTATGTTAGGTCCCACATCTATTTATTTTTCTCTAAAAAATGATCTATAAATATTTTTGTCCACAAAAACCTATGAAGAAGGCGGACGAGCCCTTAAATGGTCGCTTTTAGAGCATACTACCTTATTTCTATTTCCAGTAACAATATTAGATAAAATTGAACATACCGAAGGTCAAATTCTTCATAAAATTTTGTCATTTTTGTAGAAAGTGACATGTCATCTTGTGAACAATGTAAGGAGATGTGGCCCCTTGAGAATCTAATGTAAAAATTCAATTTTGGTACATGGGTGCCAAATCAAACCTTCACGTATAGGGTAAGTGATTGTGGATACTCTAAAACCGCTAAGCTTGCGGGGGGTGGGGGTGCAAATGCAAACAACATATAGTGATCCATCACCCATGTATTTGAGTTGTGTAAGCACATTCATTTCTATAGGCAATTGCAATTCCTAGCACACCTATACGGAGTGCACTTGCTAAAAAGACATTTCAAAACCAAGGCATGACATGTTTGTATTGTCAAAACTTTGAATTTAGATTAAATCTTACCAATCTATTTTTTTTGCACATTTATTTTTAAAATGCATCATCATTCAAGTCTAATTTAAGTAACAAGAATAAAATTTAAAGAAGGGTGTTGTTAATGATTTTTCTTTACAAATTTTTGTGCAAGTGGGCAATAGTATGATTTGTTTTTTTAGTAGTAAGGGCACTTAGAGATGTATCTCAAACACATTGGAACTTGGGAGAGTTCACATTGAAAATTGTAGTGTGGATTTGAAATAGGACAAATTGATTACAATTATACATGTTATTTAATTTCTTTAGCCTAATAATTTTACAAAACTATGATTTTTGGTTTAATATGTACACAAAGGATTGAAAAAATTCATAAACCTTCCCAAAAAATTCCTCACCCATAATTAAACATTATAGTATTTTCCCATTTGACCCATAACATTTATAGTTTAGAACATATTTGAAGAAGATAAAAAAAGGATCTTGAATATATAGAGGTAAATTGGCTCAATTTTTTTTCCAACACTAGGTAATACAAATTGAAAGGATCTATAAGATAACCATAACTAAAGTCAATCCTACAAGCTCTATAGCACACTAGCATGCATTGCAAGAAGAAATCATTGGCAAATGCCAATAAAGTAAAATAGAAGTGTTCACAATTTTTTTGAAAGGACAAATAATTTGCTTTTAACTTTTCAAAAGGTCAAATTTGCTAAAGGCTATAATTCCAAATGACTATGTGTATATTTAAAATCCATATGATACACGTTAATTAAAGACATTTATAATTATAGTATCCAAAAGTTTAATAAAAAAAAATGCTTTAAAAATTCTCAAAAATATTGTTTTAAGCATTTGCAATTCCAAATCACCAAAAATTAACCTATTTACACAAAAGCCCACCAAATCCTCACTGGCGATGCCCTTTTTTAACTCACTATGCATTGAGCTTACCATTTTAAAGAGTTTGCTTGCTCATTTCATTTTGTAGGGATAGTCTACAACATAGTTTCCTTACTTCATGACTAACATATTATCTAAACTATAGGATCCAGAAAAATTTGTTAGCTTCATTTTCTAATCATTTTTGACAATTAAGTGAAATAAGTAGGAAGGCAAATTTCAAACATTTTTTTTCATTTTAAGAACCTAAGAATGAGCCCATAGTAGTCAAACAATCAAAGTACAATTGGAATTTTCCATTCATTGAAATTTCAAGCACAATGGGATGAATAGTATCCATTAAAATTTTGAATGATAGTAATAGAGAAAGAGTCTATGAGCATTTTATAAATTTTTACATTTTATATATATAAACATTATAAATGTGACTATTTTAATTAAATTAAAAGTGGAAATTTTAGAAGATATTATTACTCATTTAGGTGAATAATATGACCATTTATGATGCACTTTATGCTTGTTTTTTTGAGGAGCATCCCAATTATTCATTTGGACTATCTATGTAGTACACTCCAAAAATCCTCAACAAACTCATATATTTTGGAAAAAATATAACCTCAATTTCTATTACTTCTCTTATGTTTATCTATGTAATGTAATAAGATATTCATTCAGTCTTTATGGTTTAGGCAACCACATTTTTTACAATGGGTCCATCTATTGTAGATTGATTGAATCATTTTAATAAGAAGCATGTTTCCTAAAGTTGCTAAATATGCTTTAATTTCTTAAACCAAGTGTGTTCACTATAGTTGCGAAGCATGCTTTAGTCCTTAAAACCCTTTCAATAACAAAATTTGATTCTTGCAATACTGAAAAAACTCTAATGACTCTGAACTTTGGATATTTTTGTATTTATTGTAAGTCATTGCCATTAACTTCTTTACATCAAGCTTTATATTTTGTATTTTTTGTAGGTAATACAAAAGCTATTGACAACTTTTGACATTTAATGTTTTGTTGAAGAATTAATATCCGTAAAAGTTTTATTTAGTTATTCTCTAAAGTTCCTTGAGTCAAAAATTAATTTGAAAATACTCCCAAATTGAAAAAAAAAAAAAAAATTCTTTCTAAAAATAGACCTATAAATCAAAATTTATCTACTTTTTGGAATTGGTAACCACAAGAATTTTATTCTTGACTACCAATTTTACAAAGGTTTGACTTGCCTAAATAAGCAAATATCTAAAAGTAATACATATGTGAGAAATGACTAAGTAAAAAGCAATACAATGTTTTATTAAAGGTTGCTTGCTATTTTGATAGTGTGACTTTGTCAAGCTTTTGAACTTAATAACTCAAATTCTACTTTGCAAAAAGATCTCAAGACTTCATATTTGAGTAAAGCCTTGTATCAAGGAGAAGTATGCAAATTTTCAAAGCAAAATAATGCTCTACATCACCTATCCAAATTGGTGGTAAAAAAACAAAAAAACATTTTGAAGCCAATCATTTGATTTTGGGAAAGTTAGATTCCCTAGAATATCATTTGATTTTGCAATTAAAAAAAATTGAGAGAATTTAAAAAGGATTGCTAATCCACTTGGAATGCCAAAAATATGGCAAAAAACATTTTAGATGTAAATTAAAGAATTGTAGGGGTAAAATATGTATTTACATGTTTTCAAATTTGTTTGTTTACATGATATTTCTTACTTGAATTTGTAGGACATACACATGATGTAACATAAAGTTCAAAAGGCAAAACTTCACCTAATTCCAAAATTCAATTTTAATGAGCCAATGCAACCCATTTAATGAAGTGCTTGTATTGTAGCAATGTACATTGAGTTTTTGTTTGACTTTGATCTTATAACATTATATAACCATACAATAGTCCTCCCCATACTGAGAAGGTTTATGCTTTGGTTGATACTTGGGATGGACTTATCAGTTAAGGTAGGTGGCTCAAAAAGGGACCCTTTAACGGTTGTTGGTTTTTTATGATGGATTTCAAATGCACAAGAATATTTTTTCTTATTTTTCAATTGAAGAATAATTGATGCAAAATCTAACGCAAGTGGGTTCATATTTTTTTGGAGCATTTGTGAATTACTTACAAATTTCCAAATAATTTTGTCACATGCACTTCTTTCTAATCCTAGGCCTTGCAAAACCCACGCATGTGCAGTCTGAAACACGATATGGCTTGACCCAAAACAAACATTGTGGCATTCAAAAAGTAATACACAAGGTTTCTAAATGTGACCTTTACCAAACCTAAATGGACCCTACATTCTTTTAACATTTGTAACAAGGCAATTGGGCAATCAATTCTCATTTAGAAAAATTAAGTGGACACACCTTGGCTTTGAAATGGACCCTCCTTGCTCTTCATCTATCTATGGACACCCCTTTATTTTACTCTATTGTTGGATTTCCATTTCATTGCTCCCTACATGGTTGTTTGAAGAAAAGGGTCGCTTTTTGAGCCACCTATATTACTCTAAGGATTGGCATTGGTTGAGGAGCCATCAATGAGACAATTTTGTTGACCTTAGGAGTCCCCTTTTCAAAAATGCAAAAAAGAATCCCCACCTCATGGGTAATCAATGTTATACTGGTCTACCTCTGCTCGAGAATAAAGTTTAATTTCCTTTGTCAAAATTTATAATTTCTACCCCCACCCCAAAATTAGAAACCTCGCATTGCCCAGGCGGCGAGGTTTCTGAACAGGAAGGACACAGTCAATTCCCTTTTGAGAGGGGGGCATGAAGCCGCTGTAAATCAAGGATCCGTTCACTTGACTCCCAAGTCCATGGTAACATTGAAAAACATAATTATCAACAGAAGTGTAACCTGTCGGGACCTAATTATTCCTTGGACTACTCTACAAGTTAATACCGTATTGTCGATTGATTTTAAAACTCGTTTTTGGAGGACCAGTCTGTCTCTAATGGTACATTATGAGTGCCAATTATTAGTAATAACTTATTACAAGGAGCACCTGGGGGTGGGCAAAACATATGAAAATCTCCCGTCAACTTCCACACCCAGCTCACAAACAAAAGTAAAAAGGCTTAACTTAAACGTAGCGAGCCATCATCGAATTCGCACTTGTCCTTTGAGAGGCTGAGGTAACCATTTTGACAAAACATTCACTCTACAGTACGCGACGACGACGAGGAGGTCCCCACTGGTGGAGCTTGGAGCACGTCACCTCCCTAATCACACAGTAATATTGAAGCATTCAAGTTCATTATTGACACATACATTCAAGCCATCACGGCTCGTCGATCCTGCTGCTCAACAACATGATTCTGGTAGGGCACGGGGGGGATCGGATACAAAGCTTCAATTGCAAGGCTAATAGGGGTGATTGATTCATGTGCAGCTAGCTAGCCCTAATTCTTGAAATTGTACATAATGTTGTATAACTAAAGGTGGGTACACCCCAAAACCGCCACTTTTCTTGCTACTGGAACCTAGTTAGTTATTATTATTAGACTGGTCAAATTTTCATATGTTTTTGTTGGAAAGTGAAAGGAGGTTCCAATGCATCAAAGAACATGGCGTTTGGATATTGTATGCAAAAGTTATGAAAGAACAAAGTTTTGGTTCTAAAAGTGTTTCTTCCACGTAGGTACAGAACTGATTTTGGAGATGTACACGTAGTATGGATGGCGGTTTAAGGTCAGGTGGCACAATTAGGGGGTATCTACTTTAACTTAGGGAATAGTCCTCTCCCCATGCAAGGGAGGTGTTAAATTATGCTTTTGTAGTTGTATGGAAGGGGCTCATTAGATTAATTCAAGGATTGGAGTTGACTGAGTAGCCATAGAAGACGATTTTGTTCACTACACCAAGTTCCCTTTTCAAGAATGCAAAAACACCCCCAAGCTTCACTAGTACACAATCGGTTATGAACAATCAAGGAACTTTTGATAATACTAAAATTATAGAAGAAATGATTTTAATTCTTTTATTATGATGTGCGTGGGTTTTAGGACCTCTTTACACTGTATTAATAATGAAATTCAGTGTTTGCAATACTAGTTACGATTTCTAACACCAAATGTCAACGACGCTTTGAAAATGTTAGCACTTACCAACACTAAATTGGTTATCAAGGTTGAAAATGTTACCCATGCAAAATGTCAACAACGTTGAAAATGTTACCAACCCTACATATCAACATCAACACTGATTGTCAACTAAATTCCGACCATAGAAAATTAGAACAAAGTGTGTTCTTGATACTTGTACTTTTGAAGTGCTTTCATGTTACGAAAGGCAAAAAAACAATCTCTTCAGTACTATTCAAAACAACAAAAAATTATAGGAGACACCACTATTGCTACTACATTTTTAAATATTAAATACTTGTCTAGCACTTGAAATATGGTGACATAAAGGCAAACACATGGGAAAGATCATTCACTTTTGGCATAGACTTTAATTTCATATTGTGGATTCAATAAACTTGATTATAATCTTTTACAAAATAAATAAACTTGATTAAAAGAATGGTCATTTAATAGGATTTTGATAGGAAATTCACAAATGATACATAAAACTTGGGCATCAAAATTTATAAAAAATTATGCTACGCAATCACAAACCCACGTAGAAACTTTAATCTTTAGATAATTTCTAATGCATCTACACAACACCATAAACGTGGTATATGTGAAATTTGACAAATTTAAGTGATTGGAAAGAATACAAGGGATCATTAGAAATGATTCTTGTGGTGGTATAGTCCTCTATATTATACATTATATGCAATTTCATTTTATACATAAAAAATTTCAACACAACTATGCTAGCGCTATTTTCATGTGCAACATTTGGCTAAGATGAAAGGGAATAGTTAGGACTACCTTACAATAACACCTAGCCTATTTTTTACTTCAAAATTGTTGCCTTATCTCTTCCAAGTTTAGAGTGCACATACTCTAATTTATTGGGAATGACTTCAATTGTAAAGTGTCCTCCTCCAAATGTGCCACTGACCCTAAACCACCATCTTCGCTCTATGTACATCTCCAAAATCAAGAATGTACCTAATATCATTGGAAGAATCTATTTTAATTAGAACCAAACTTTGTTCCTTCATAATTTTTGCATACAATATCCAAATGTCACGTTCTTTGGTGCATTGGAACTTCCTTTCAGGTGCAAATAATAATATCAATGAAATTTTGGCTAGTCTAATAATAATAATAGCTAGGCACAAAAGCAAAAAGTAGCGATTTGGGGGTACCCACCTTAAATCAAGGGTCTTTGATCACAATACTGTAGAAGAAAAATTTCAGTCTTTCTGTTGGACGTGAAGATGGAGTAGTATAACATCACCATCACCACTTTGAATTTGCAGATTAGTCCGGTCCAGGGGGGCAATTTCCACAATGCGACTGTAATAATAAGGAACTGAAACTGATTCATTTAATAAGCCACTCCCAACCCTCAATGAAACATAATCAGATCTATTAGTGGTAGTTAAGCAATTTGTGCATTATCACACCATGCAAGATTGGCGGTTTCGATTGAATTTTGGCATTGATTTCACGAGGGAAGCACTTCAAGCTAGGAGGTTGGTTCTAGGATTGGCTGTAAGGAATTTATGGATGCTCACTCGTAGAAATTACATCTCTTCTATCACCAATTTTTTTTTTTTTTTAAAAACATTCTCCAACACTAAGATTCTTCGTTCTATAAAAACAACATTTGTGAATGGTAGTGTATTCTCCAGGTATTTTCCATATGTTTTCCGTGTATTCTCCAGGTAATTTTCATATGTTTTCTGTGTATTTTCCAGGTATTTTCCAGGTATTTTTTGTATGTTTTCCACGTATTCACCGTGTATTTTCCATGTATTCACCATCTATTCACCACATATTCTCCTCGGCAGTTGGACTGCTCAATTGGACAGTAATAATCTTTAAAGTTTTATTGTTTTTTGTTTTTGTAAGTTAAGGACTTTCAAGTTATACTCCTTGTCTCCAACACAGGACACTGATTTGTACCACGAAGTGGAACCAGCAGGGTGAAAACGCAGTCTCTCTGAGGTAAAAGTAAAATCTTACCCCCTATTACATGCCTTGTTTAGGGAATGTTCTTGACCTCCTATAGCTAATTTGGGGTCACCGATTGCAAATATAAATTTGAAATTTGAAAAAAAATTAATGTGTGGAAAAAAAAACCCTTGCGTATTCCACCAAGGATAAAATTCCTTCGTTTTCACCTTGCTCGTGGGAAGGGTTTAGCAATTTGCGTCTCCAACTAAGGTAACTACACCTAAAATCGCACACTAAAGATTCTTGCCTAAAATGTACTCCCACTATTCATGAGAGTCTATGATTGCCTTTTAGGAACACCTTTTCTCAACACTTTGAAAACTCGCAATTTATTCTTACAATGTTCAAAAAATGCATTCTTAGAGAATGTAGAATCTCCTTTTCACTAGCAACAGTACCCTGCAACAGGTTTTCCAATGTAAAAATGCAAACCATGTTGAATTGGTTATTTGTGTGATTTTAAGCATGGTTACCTTAATCAAGTTCCTTGCGCTTGCCCTTGCCCTTGCCTTGTGAGGAGTAACCTGACTTAATTGGGCGGTCTCGTAAATGATGGGATTCCCATAACAGCTTTCTTTCCCCTGACCACGCTCACACCTGCAACCATGATTGGATCACCCTGCCCTGTCGCGATCAGCTCCAACTGAAGTCGGGATGTTGCTGCAGCACCTTATCGAATCCGACTGACGGACTTCACGGCACTCCGTCCGTCCGTCCGTCCACGACTGAACTCCGCGTATAACTTACTTACTCCCGCGACTCCTTCCATCTGTCCGTCTTTCAGTTTTATGTGCTGCTGCTGCGAGTCTGTGACGGCACGCAGTTTCACATTGCACAAGCGCGCACCAGTTCATCACTCCGTTTCACTGCCTCCCGTGGGGATTCATTGCCTATCATCTGAGGTAAATGTAATTTTGACGTAAAGCCAAAGCCTAATGATAGCGGCAGTTCAATTCCTGGCAATCATTTGCAACCAGATGCTTGTTCTTAAAAAAATAATAGAATGGAATCATGGAATGTTGGGTAACTAGCTTGTGGAGAGGTGTAAAAACTTACGTCAGTGGGGGGAAAAATGAAACTGTTGGGCGGTTGGAAGGGATGGTATAGATGAATTTGCGTAGAGGCTATTACATCGTAAGTAGACTGACTTTGTTCCATGCACATGCATACTGGCATAATGGGTAACTACACCTAAAATTGTACAAATCAGCAATTGAACATGGTTCTCATTATTGTATTGAAAAACGGTATGTGAGATCTTGCTGGTGGTCAGAAAGGGGATTCTTATTTCTTAGCCTACCTCCCAGACTAAACCATCCGCGCAAGCCATACTAAGGTAGCCGACCTCATTCCGACCATTTAAGCAATTATGCATATTTGGAGCACATATTTTTTGAGTGGAGAAATTTCCTATGTACAGAAATAGAGTTAAGAAGGATTCTATATTTTTTTCAGGATTTTATTTCTCAAAGCATAATTATTGTGAATTTTTTAGTTGAGGATTTTGTTTGACCTATTCTTGTCACATAGGTCTTCCCATTTCCAACCACAAGTTGATTGCAAAATCAACCAAGATTGCAGCCAATCGTAATGCGCCACGATTGCATTGGAAGTTGTGCTATAATTAATCACTGCTTTTTCTCCTGCTGATTGGAAAGAGAGTAACCTATATAACAAAAATAGGTCCCTGATCGACTACCTTAGTTTGTATTCTTTTGCTCTTCACATTGGCCACTATATGAATAAACCAAAAATATTTAAAGTGCTAAAAACATGTATTTCCATAATTGATCCTAGATTCTTATGAATAGTGGGAGTAAATTTTAGGCAAGAATTTGTAGGGGTCAGTTTTAGAAAGGGGTCAAAATTAGGTGTAATTACCTTGGATGTAAAGAGCCTGATTGATGGTGTCAATGAAGACGGAGGAAAAATAAAAAACGTTGCGTTAGAGGTGACTCTAAATTCACAAATAATAGTTTTTCAAAATTTGAGAAAATCTTATATTTCCAAGAAATATGGCTTATTGTGTTGACCATGTTTTATTCAAATAGTTACTAACTATTGTAAACCCTTTAGGTTCATGAAAGGAAGTCAAGCAAAAGAGCTCATGAAGGTTTGTTAGATAACCCAGTATTGCTTTTGAGAAAAAAAATATTGTATGCAATGCAATATCAAACTATTGGTCGATAAAAAATTATTCATTATTCAAGCACATACATGCATGCATATATTTGACCAAATAAATATGTACACGTTTCATTTTTTCAAATTTTGGATTTGTCTTTTGCCAACCATAAAGAAATAATAGCACCAATCAAAAGTTACATGTAGTGCATATGTGTCCATTTGGATGGGTGGATGTGTTTTTCAGTTTAGTTCAATGATTAAACATTGGTTGGATATATTTGTTTTTGATTGCGAATTTGCAATTGAGGAAATGAAGCATGAACGTAAAGTTGTACTTTTTTCATATTTATAGACAGCATTTTAATGCATAAACAACACCATGTAATGTGATGTGATGAACTATAATGTAGTGTACCGTAATGAGAATGTTTTGAAAATTGCATAATGTTGATTTGTATAAAAAGGTTGGCTAATGAGAGAATGAAAGCTATGGAATTTGATATTTCTATTTCTACAAAATATTATTTATGTTTTTTTGTTGTACGGCATATACACTTGCTTGTATAATAAATCCTTGAATTGCATATTGTATTACCATAACTGAGTGTGGGATCTCTTGGAAATTTTTCTTCAAAGAATTTTATAAATATGAAGATTTAGATGTAATTCAAAAATATTATAAGCTTAGACCACTTAACATTTGAGTGGCCCTTCTTCATAGCCTTTAGGCTTCGCGTGATTATTCATATCCCAATTGTCTACAAAAATACAAAAATATGGCATCACCACCTATTAAAATGAAATTCATTTTGATCAAGAGGTAGAAACATAGCTACATAATGAATCTTGAGCTATGTAGCTTACAATGACTTGCGGAATTCAAAAATGTGTTTATCACAACCATGGTAATATAGAGGGCTGTAATATATTGTTGTCAATCTTGTATGACAAGCACATGATTTTGTGTATCTAAACTGCTTTATATAGATTACAAAAAATAGACTAAAGTTGGATGGCCCAAATAGTATGTTTTTTTGGGGAATAAAAATTAGTAATGATAGAATATATGCATATCTATAAGCACTGTTTTAATTCACTACATTCTCATTAGTAAGGTGAAGTATATGATGATTCATATATTGTAAGCAAAATCAACAGTTGCATTCAAATGTAAGTACTTGCTACACCGCTAGATTTTCAACTCCACATCAAAATTAGCAAATCCCACATGCTCATCGAGTAAGTCCTTTTTATTGTTCTCTTGAAAAAGGATTAGCACTTGGGCCTACTTTCAACTTTTAGAATTTGATTTCTAAATGCTTGTCTCTTTTTTGAAACAATTTCGTAAGTTCCAACCTTTTGCGCATTATTCAATATTTTAAATTTGAAAATCTACTTCAAATGATATATTCTTTCAATCTATAGTCGTTATCATGTAGTTTCCCAATCAAAAATTGGGTGAAATCTTGTCAATATCAGTCTCCATTCCATTTCACTAATTGATCATTCAAAAAAACTGAGTTAGTTATTGCAATAAGATTTTAAGGAATTGAAGCTGACATTGTGACTAAAAAACTAGTATTTTTAAGGTTAAAGTTGTCATTTATGTGTTTTAAACAATTGTACTTCAAGTACTATACTTCATTCTTTGTGCTTTACACTGCAACTGAAGGTGAACACTCAAATTTTAGAATTTTCCAAACTAGGGAAATAAGATGAAAGCTTCAACTAACCGGTGTCAACACCAATGGCAACAAGTAAATTCATGTAAAATACAAGAATGCATTAGATTCAACTATTCCGTAAGAGATTCTTCATTCATGTATTACAAAGAGTTTTCTTTTCTAAGAGCATCACCACTAGCTTTGTCATTAGGCCTCAACAATGCCAAGAGTGGCCTTGCTGCTCCTATTCAAACAAAAATGGCACCACACCAACACCCCATCACAGTCTGTACAAGTTGTGTTGTTCCTCTCATTACTCCCACATTTATTCGGCAACGGAGGGCCTTTGTAGCGGGCAATTTTACACTCACGCCGACTTGGTCAATTTTGACTATGGCCTCAGTGGAAGAGGTGGAGGCTGGTGAGAGGTGTGAGAAGAAAGGGAATAACTTTAGCGAGGACTTTAAGGGGTGGTTAGTGCAAAGTACTGGAACTCGAGTGCACCGCCACATGTGACAAGGCAACAAGTGCCTCGCCACTTCTCAATGCCTTCCGAGGTCAAATGGAGTGCTACTAGTGACGATGTTCTATTTCCTTTGGGGGATTCAAGTGGGGTCTCAAATAATGCAAAAAAAACAACACTCGGCATCATTTGAGGAAGGAATTATATATGTTTTTTGTCGGAATAGAAAAGCCTTCAATTTACGGTAGCTTAAAGTTCGGAGTTCTTCTTTTTTCAGAAAACCCACTCACTCAGGTGCATATCAAGCGCGTATCATTCTGCACTTGGGGAACGATGTCCTAACTCTTCCATACGACTGAGTTTGCACCCAAACTACGCAAGCCTACCAGCAGGCCAGGCCCTGTGTGTGGTGGGGTACTCTCCTTCAGTTGGTCGGGTCTCCTGATCAGGAAAGACACGAGACACGGAAATTAGCTTCATGGTCTGCTAATATTCATCTCAGTCTGCTATTGCAACCGTTAATTGTTTTGGGCTCTGACTGAGCCTTGCATCTTGTTCAGTCCCCTTGTTTTCAGAGTAGTACCCTGTCCGTATTAGCAAAGGTGGGTACCCCCTTCAAACCGCCATTTTTTGCTTCTGTGGCTAGTTACTATTATTTAGATTGGTCCAATTTTCATCGATTTTCTTGTGGGCAAGTGAAAGGGGGTTTCTAACTCACGAAAGAGCGTGACATTGGGATATTGTATGCAAAAGTTAGGAAGAAAATAAAGTTTGGTTCTAAAACAATTTCTTCCATAGACATAGGTGCATAATTGGTTTTGGAGATGTACATAGAGTGAAGATGGTGGTTTAGGGTTAGTGGCACATTTGGAGGTGCCCACTTCATTTGGTCATCAATTAAGCTTAATATGAATATATTATGATCTGCCTTCCGTGGTGGCAATCCATACAGTCTTCCCACTATGCGTTTTTTAGGGTTAACTAGGGACAATTTATGCCTAGAGGCCGGGCCAATTCCCCTTGAGGATGATTGTATAAAATTTCTGCCCTTTCTAGGCTTAAGGCTGTCCTCAACTACTCTTTTGAATAAGATTATAATGGTGGGGAATTCTCCTATATGTAAAGGCCTTGAGGCCAAGAAGCCAGGCCAATTCAATAAAACCTATCAAATTTTAGCCTCTCTCTCTCTCTCTCTCTTTTCAGGGGTGCTTTACACCTAAAGTTTGGGCCAATTTCCCTTTAATAAGGCCAATAGCACAAAATCCAATAGATCTAAGTTGTTGAAAAAAAATTATATTTTGTTGACAAAGGTTTTAATTGAAATTCAACACTGGTCCCAAGGCCAAGAATTTACCTCCCATTCTTGGTGGACCCAATTCACTGAGCTTGGGCCATGTCGGATCATGTCTTTTTGATTCAATTCATTCTACTAAATTGACTTGGCCTTTAGGTGTAAAGGGATTCGGACCAATTTCAACCTTTTGTCCAATTACAATGAGGATTTGGGGCCTCTTATACAACAAATTGGCCAGGCCCCTAGGTTTAAAGCAACCCTTAGTATGATTCACTCTTGACATTCCATCTAAAGGTCATCTTACTAACTACTAATGAAATGAGTGGAAGAATTATGTACAAACCTCGAGGGGGGGGGGGGGCACTCAGTGGATCCTTTTGACATCACGTGCGAACAAATAAATTTTCTATCCCTATTTACTTTTTAATAAATTTTGATTTAGCTCCAAATTTTTTGGTGTTGTTACATAATCAATATATCTTTTATGTGAAAAAAATTTGGATTCAATTGAATTTAACAAGATATCCAAACGCACAATTGAAGATTGCACTAAAATGGTTGTATTTTCACTTCAAATATATATCAAGAATGCATTTGAATGACAATTGTATCCAACTTTGGTATGCATAAACTTTAACCAAGCCTCGTTTATTGTCAATTTAGAAATGATTTAAAAAAATGTTATTTACCATATAAAATAGTGGGTCAATTTTTTTTTGAAACTATACAATGTATTTATTTTCTTACAAAATTTGTAAGTAATTATTTCAAATAAAGAAAAATTTCAAAAATTTCAAATATAAACTTCCAACATAGTAAAACATGCTATAATTTTTTCAAACTATTTAAATGCTTTTTTTACCATATAAGATAGAGGGTCAAAGATTTTGTTTGCACATGCTGTTCAAAGAATACATTGAGTGCCCCCCCCCCGAGGTACAAACATGTGTAAAAACTTCTTATAAAAATTTCTATTCATTGATGAATGTCATTGTTGAATGGATGGCACCATTTTTGAACTCTGAAGTTGTACATCATCCAAAAGATTTGCCTTATCCTCCAAAGGGAAGGAGGCAAATTATTTTGTATTTATCAGTAGGTGAAAATTCAACCAAAAAGTGAATTGTACAAGGTACACAATCACAACAAAGTCAAAATACCTTGCTACCATTGCTAAATAGTACTCCATCCATTCCAAAATGATCTTCGGGTTGGACAAAATGTTTGGGATTAACCCTTAAAGGACCTTTCTAAGGTCTCTTGAGCATTTGTGCATTGAAATAATCAAAACTGTCGATTCAATAGTAAGTGGTGTTTTGATTGGGTGGGCTTGTTGTACTCATACTTGCACAAAGATCACACAAAGACTGTTTGATTGAGAGATTGGATAAGTATTTGAAACCTGGAGATAGTGCTTGTACAGAGAAAGTAGTAGGGAACAATGCATGAGCAAAAATTCCCCTTGTTTCCTTGCCTTATTAGGGCTATTTGTACTCATTTATTTAGTTGTTGACCTACTCAAGTACTCATGTCCATGTCCTAAAATTTCATAGAAGACCTCTAGGAATGAAATTCTCCTTTAAGGATTAATGCTACAAATAATGTTATTCAGTCAACCTATTTTTAAGTATTTCAAGCGGAAGTTGTTATCCATTTCCTGAATCTTCAAGAACAAAAATGATCACTTTGAGCAACCCGGAAGGTCATTTTGGGACAAAAAGTGTAAGGGGAACTCAGAAGATCATTTTGAGACTTCCCAGGGAGTACTAAAAAAGTTGTGAACATGCGGTTAAAGTGTGCTTTTTTAATTGACAGTCTTACTCCTCAGCCTTCCAAAGAAAATGAAATGAAAGCGCTGATTTTAGCTGCCTTTTCTGTTGTGCAACTTGCAGTGCAGAAGGCCCCGCCCTAATCTTTGGCAGAACGGATTTCCTTTCCAGCCAAGTGGCCAATTGACCATCGTCCATAGCTCATACAATCCTGGCATGCAATAACTCACACAAGGGATACTAACCGTACAAACTCAACACTGAGGTCCCGAAATTGAATTTTCCATGTCAGATTGTCAGGGGTCCACATCACCTCAGACCAATCACTAGATGCCACATGGCACTTTTGATAAATAAAAAACAAAAATGACTTAAATTTATGCCAAATCTGACTTTCACGTCAGGTACAAATTTTGAACCAAGTACTTCTGTAAACTTCTGTAAACCAAGACCGACTCAAGAGAGGCAGGCAGGATGGAAGGACGTACCTTCAAATTGGGGCAGTCGGGCGCGACCCTGCAGGCCGGCCAAGCAAGTGGTAAACTCAGGGTGAAAGCAGAAGGTTGACTCCGTCGGTGAAGTCTGATCCTCTGTACTGTTCAACTTGGCAATGAAATTCCATTCCATTGGTTTCAAAAAAAGAAAAAGAAAAAAGAAAAAAAAGAAAAAAAAAGTCTCTTCTGATCCTTTATTTTTTTAACCGTAACTTAACTCCGCCTTGGGAAGGACATGGAACTGAACATTGAACTAAAAGTAGGAAGGTGCAGTTTCCAATGAGAGAAGAATATTCTTGTTCATATGTGTGGACTAAGCGCTGTCGATCATCAATCATAACCACCAGCAATAACTTAAAAACTTAACTTACTGGGACTGAAGGCGCTTTGTTTCATGAGTTCGGGGATTAGGCAAAAACGCGTTGCATAATGCACATCAGTCCTCGTTTGTCCTCTCTTACGGGTATCTTGGCCGCTTATCATCCAACGTGATCCTCCTTGTCAAAAACAGAAATTGGTAAATGACATATATACATTATTGAACTCGGTGTTGTGTGCAAACTCTCGGGTCGCTAAGGATTGTATGTGATTGACGCCGCTAAAAATGAATGTTGGGAGATGGGGGTGGGGGTGGGGGGGCGGGCAAGGGTAGGAAGTATGAAACAAAAGCATCTGATGAATGTTGAGTTTGGGTTTGATTTATGGTTCAAAATGTCGTGATTTTTGTGTCGTGAGAAAATTTGGGTGGGTGTTCTAGTTTGGGAAATACTCCGATTTTGTAATTGATGAGCTCAGTTGTACACTCTCCTTGGCTCTATTTTGGTGTGGTTCACACTAAATAGATACTATTACAAAATTTGAGATTGTTTCATTTAGTGTTGCTCCCATGATTTAAAGAATCTATATATTTCGGTTATTCAATTTAATTATTTATAGTATTACAGTTATATGTATAGTGTGTGATCTTTGTCATTTATATTTGGTTTGCAATGTATGGGTTTGCAAACCTAGGGTGAAGTACAATGTGCAATAATCGATGGTAAAAGCTCTATTTAGTTTGGCTCCACGTTCGTAGGAATAACACTAATTAAAATAGATATGAAGAGTATAACAATGAAGATTTGGATATTAATTACCATTACCTTGTATGAAAATATAGATATTTAGCAAGAGAGTGATAATAACCATTACAAAAAAAAAAAAAAAAAATCTCTTCCTTTTACTTTAACCTCCCAAACCCTTCATTTGCCACACAATGAATCCCCATTTTCTTGGAATCTAAATCAAAATGGTTCCCAGCAGTTTGACGCGTTGGCAGGGATGTCTATGTAACAAGCCTGTCTGCTCAAGAGTATGAAAGCAGTCAGAACTTGAAACAATAAATGTTGCATACAGGATGCTCTTCATTCCAACAACAGCAACGAAGTTCCATGGGTCTTGAATAAGTCCGCCTGAATGAATACTGTTGCAAATCTCAGTTTTCGCGGTCCCTCGTCAGTGCAAGTTCACATTGATCATGCTTCAAGTTAGTGGGTAAGTTAATACTTGGCGTTTTCAAGTTTTCTGTTTGAATTGTGTTGCACACCACTATCTACACTCTTTACTATTCACAAGCACTACTTATAAATTCTATTATTTCCATGTGGAGTACCAATTAGTCCACATTGATTTGACTGAATCGTGTACTTGCAACAGCATTTGTCTTGTTCGTGTTCCATGTAACTAAGACAGTCTGCTCATTTGGGAGACCATTTGGGACCATTTGGGACCATTAGAGACCATTTGGGAGCTGATTGCCTTTTGCGAGGAAGCTAAACTACTTGAAACAATTTTCAGTAGATTTTTGTAAGAAGAAAAAATGGAATGGAATTGGCATTGAATCCAGGTCGTTTGGACCTTTGTGGAATTACATATAAATTTTTGAAGTTGAAATGTACGACTATTGATACATTTGAAAAAAGCAAAATGTACCTTTGTGTCATGTTCACTTTTAGAGCACACTACCTTATTCCATGTAAACGATAATTACAACTAAATTGTCACCCTATTATAAAATTAGACATGTGCATTGAGTTTTTGCCCAAAGAAATATCTAGACTTACTTAATTTAGTTTGTTTTCATGAGTTTTGAATTTTCAAGAATTAATCCTAAAGGCCATGAGATATTTCTTATTTCCAAATTTTATGTTATCATTATTTATTGGTAAATGAAGGTCATTCCTAGGGGATGCGAGTTTCTTCCACATAGTTTGAAAATTCATAATTTATTCATATTGGTTCTAAAAACGGTTTTAGAACCAAACTTTGTTCCTTGATAACTTTTGCATACAATATCCAAATGTCATGTTCTCTGGTGCGTTGGAACCTCCTTTTCACTTGCCTACAAGAACATATGAAAATTTGACCAGTTTAAAAATAATAACTAGGCTCAGTAGCAAAAAGTGTCGGTTTTGGGTGTACCTACCTTATCCTTTCTTTACGATGAACATCTACACTTCTATTTTATATAAAAAAATTCTCTATCATCCATCAAACACTAAATGTCCGTGAGGTCAATCTAGGATTAATAGTAATCAGTTATTCACATGCGTAATAGTTATGACGATGCTTTCAGTGAAGTTAGGCAGTTCCTCATTAATCAAGCAACAATCTACGAATTAGCTTCTTCATGGCCTTTGCATACCTTCTTCTTCTTCTTCTTCTTCAAAGAACAGAGCTTTCGTATACTAAGTTAAGCATGCCAAGCCCACTTGTAGCTGGCAGGCTTTGTAATCTTACCTTTGCAATGGAATCCGTTTCATTGGTTTAAAAAAAATTTAATTTTTAAATTGCTGGCTAACTGAATTGACACCAAGTTTTAAAACAAAGCTCCAAACATTACTAACCTATTCAATGTTGTAAAAGAGGCAAGTAAGGCTGATCACCTGTAGCAATTTTGCCTCCTCCATTATTAGGGTTAGATCTTGTTAAGATATTATCCCCAACTGAAGAAAAGAAAAGTAACTCCCCCAAGGGACTGTTAAGAAGTGTCTGTTAAGATAGATCAACCACCTTCGTCTCCTAAGCTAGAATCGAAGCAGATTTCACTCTTATTATTATGCTTCCTCAGAGAAAAATATGATCACAACAACAGAACCCATGATTGAGAGAACCAACATGTTTTCTTAAAAACAAAACAAAACAAAAAAACATGTTCTCGTGGAGGGACTTATACCATCATACAAAGAGTCATATTAATAATCTCACAGTTTTGATACTTGCAAGCTTTTAAATTGATGAGACTTGAACTCCACATGTGTCAGCATCCCTTGAAAATAAACAGAAACAGTTACAAGATTCAAAACATAAATCTGTTATTCTGTTGCTCTGCATCCTTTGTCTTAGAGAGTGCAAAATGCTACCATACATCCTTGCCGAGATCTTTCAACCTGAAGACCTGCACAACCCAGCGATTACTACTTCCAACATCGCAAGCGACATCTTATGCTTTGCTATTTTCTGTGGAACTTGTGGTGTGCAAGGAACAGATTCGTGTTTGAAGGTGAAAACCATGATTATACTGCCCGAGTCTGTACGCAGGCGTGGCATGATACTCTCTCCTTGCTGGGATGGCACATGGGAACAACGCCCTTGCTAACTTCCACTGTTGTAGTGAGGAGAGACATGAGGCTATTTGTCAGGATTCCCAGAATAATTAGTGCACAAAACAATAATTAGTACAAATGGTTATGTATGTTAACCGATTCGCCGCTAGCGCGGCTCATTGGCTATCTAATACATAATCCTCCTCTAAAGCTGCCTCACCACTTTGGAAAAGAATGCTACCACTATTCATATGTTTGTGATAAGAGCATGTCCATTCTTTCATTGGGAAGGAGCCAGACCCAGTTTATGGCGAGCCCAAATCTCCCTTATTGTACACATGGTCAAGACCAAAAAAAAAAACATGGACTCTGTAAAATGAACCCTTGACCTTCCATCTTAATAGGCCCTTCCATCTCTTCATCAAGCTTGGATTTTGCTTGTATGATTATATTTTTATAACACTCTTTGAAATGTGTGACAGTTATAGAAACTCCCACCATTGAGAGTGCATGTCCAAAGACATGGAGAGAAAGGGTGGGACATGGAGAGAAAGGGTGGGAAATTACTTTGTTGATGTAGTCTAGAAGGACAATTGGTCTTACAAAACCCCATTGGGCAAGGCAATTTCATTGTGAAAAGGGTAGAGATGTTCTTGACTTATTGCAATGCATGAAACTTCAAATATGTATGTGGTGCATTGTATCTTAGTGGGGCACTATGTCCAACGCAAGCTTGATCAAATTTCCAACCGAAGCTTGGAATGTGTTTTTATCTCTTTTTCAAAGTTGGGACTTATAAGATCATGAGACATGTCCCAATGCAATGAGCAACAAGGTAGGAAGTAGTGAGCAGACACTAGTTCTTGAATGATTAGATTTGGAAGACTGTAAACATTGGCTATGGGTTCCTTGGCAATAAAATTACAAAAAATTTGCAATCCCCATATTTCCTATCTTTTTACATGGGAAAAATTTGTTGCATCTTACATTGCTGATGTGTTGCATTATCCCTCAAGTGATCGGGTATGAGTACATTTACCTTAAGGTTGATTTGAAGGATAGGGGTGATTTTATAGAAGACTACCTTATATTAACCCCTAAAACCCCGAGGCCTTTTCTCCATCAAAACACACTCAAAACTGTCACTTCTATTGCAAAGAGAAAAAAACTATAAAAATTGTTTTTTTGGCATATCTAACCGTAGGATCTTATACTAGACTAGTATGAGAATGTGTGCAAGAAATTTCAGAAACTTTGAACAAATAGATTGCAAGATATTTGCATTCAAAGTGAAGAAAACAAGTTTTTTTGCACCTTGCTTGATTAGATTTTTGGGCTTTGAACCTATTTAACTTAAATTTTTTGTATTGTTGATTTTGATTTTCTAAGTTTATATGTTGAATAATTCAGTTGAGAATCTAGGAAACAAAATTCTAGAAAAAAACACTAAATTTTTACTCATTAAAAAATTGTTAAGTAGAAGTAGGTTCAAGATTGAAGGAATAACTAAATCGTTAATAGCTCTAAGACAAAATTGAAATACCATAATCCCAACGGTGAGATTGTTCTAGAAAGCAAATTCAACCTTGTCTAAATTTATTTTTCTGAAAATTGTAAAAATTGCATTCAAAAATGAATCCTAAAAGTTATTTTTTCAAGAAGATGCTTAGATTGCCCGAAAAACTAAGATTGTCCATAACTTTTTCATTATTAGTCCAAATAGAATGAATCAAGCTTCAAATGTAGACAAAAAGACATTGATTTTGAAAAAAATATTTAAGAAATTTATTTTGACTTTCTGTGATTTTTTTGTGCTGCCCGCCAAATTCTATTTTGGGCGAAACTTTTTCTCTCGGGCACCAATTGAAAAAAAAATTATATATCCACAAAGCTCTCGCAAAACCGCACAACCTCAAAAAATCCCAAAAAAATTCTCTACAATTCTCTACAATTCTCTACATGGGTAGGTCACATGAACCTACCCGGACCCAAATTGTCCCCCGAGGGGACAAACGGGGTTTTAGGGGTTAATTTAAAATTGAATAAAATATGCATCTCTATTCACCACAGATTCTCTCCGAACAGCCCCGTCTGGCAGATGGACACATTGTCTTGTGAACCAGACATGATCATGCAAAGTCTCAATGGATAACTTAAGCTTAGGTTACATGCCCACAATGCTATAATTTCTTTGGGGGAGTCTGTTACATTTGTGCAGGCCTGTACAGTACAACGGTACAGTAGGGGCCAATCATCTTACAAAATTTTCTTCCCAGGTAGATTCAACCCCCAAAGTCCATGAACTTCAAGATGTTTTTCACATGCTCAAAAATGCATAGAATGATTTTCAAACCATGTTGCAATTGCAATAACTGAAAGTGTATTTGAATATCATAACAAATATAGACATATTTTAAATTAGATCAAAATCATACAACAATTTGGATTTCTTCTATACAATATCTACCATCTAGTGCTACCATTCTTTGCTAAAATTACAGCTTGCATTATGTTGGAATTCTAATGCTCTGTATTAGAATTGAGCTTTTATAGTTGCTGTAGAGATACTTGATCCCATACTTAAGTCTTGGATTGTTTGTGTCATTTCTTATTATTATTTTTGGCATGCTCTAGTGTCACAACAAATGTTTGACTATCTTTCATAAGTTTTCTATCAAATCTCTTCCACGAGTTATCTATTAAACCCAATGAATGAGGAGGCCAAACCAACTTCTTCATACCATGAGTTTGCCTCCACTTCTCTAATATTTACCTTGATAGATTGGAGTACCATCTTCCATCAACTTGAGCTCATTGGGATGATCGTGCATAAAATAGAACCCATGGAATGCGCCCTAGTAAACATTAAAAACAAATGGGCGGCACTTCTTTCACCTTGAGGCATGATGTTTAAATGACTCTTGTCAAAACTTGTGAAGGCATCTCCAACCATCACAGACGTTAATCTAGACCTAAAAGTATGTGCTAGACAATTACATTAATATCTCTCATATACTTTCCACCATACTCTAATTTGCCAAAAGTTATTTCCAGTCTGAAAAGATGACTCATTAGTCCTAATAACTTTGCTCCAATCTTCTTCTCTCCAATGCAAGAGCTTGTGAGTAAATGCTAATCTCTTTGCTTTGTATTCTACATTGAGATAGGGTCTTTTTGAAGCAACACAATTTCCAATGCCAAGCTTACTTATATATGCTTGTATTGTGTTACAATCCATGTTGAAATGTCTCGCAAATACTCCAAGAGTTTGACGTCAATCTTGGTTGAAGAGACGAGATAAGTCTCTCATTGTACAATCTAACTATTTTTGAGGCCTATAGCTTGGTTTCCAAGTGACCATGTTGCTAGAGACCTTCCACTTTGTTAAAATAGTAGAAATTATAGTGGAATGTGACATTCTCATTTTCTTTGCAATATTCTTACATTTCATTTCAACTTCTCTCATTCCAACGACTATAACTCTTTCCTCTGTACTCAATGTTATCATCTTCATCATTAGAATAATTTTTCAACAATGCTACACAATAAACATGCAACGTGTCTAGGAACACGTCCAATTAGAATACATAAACAAACAGAATTGAATGTCGTTATATGCAACTTGTGTGCTTTGATAATCAAGCATAATTAATTTGGTAGGTAATGAAACGACAATGACTACAACCTATGATAATGACTAAATGGCAATGAAAAATAAATGACTATAGCTAGTGTGTTATGGTACAAGAATTCAAATAATGTAAAGAAGAAATGAGCCTAGGTAATTTTCGTAGTGGCCGTAGTGGAGAACCCAAAGGTGGTCCCATTGGACAAAGTATAAGCCTCTCTTGATTGCACATGTGAAGAAAACACAATGAAAAGATTGTTGTCACTCACTCCCGCAAAGAAATGAAATCCAAGTTAAGGCATGGTGGTAGCAACGTAAAGTACAAATGCAAATCTCAACGAATGCGGGAAGCAAAGGAGTGACCTCACAAGCAACAATTGCTGAGCAAGAAGTGAGAACTTGTAGAGGAAGCCTAATGCAATTGGAAGAGCTTTTTTGGCAGTGCTTGTGATGTCGTTTTTAATCAGCACCCATGATCCCATGAGCCCATTTTCGCCTGGAGAAGTGATCTAATTTGGTCACAATCAAGAATTGAAAGTACACAATGTGTGGCGGAGAAAATTTTCTCAGATTATTGCACCCTAGTGTACAGTACAATTGAGCCAGAATATTGTATGTGAAGTGTGGCATGAGAGAAATCTTCCTAGAAGCAAATCCTAACCATTCTGTAATGATAAGTGCCTTGCTCATTATAACCGCTTGCTTGCTTGCTCAAGTTTCCGCAAGTGAGGCTGGTGGTACACACCAATGAACTGGTTCAGTTTAGGGCATTCATTTCACAATGGAACTTGGTACTTGGTAACTGAGTGACTTACAATAGATTCTTTGCTTTCACTACAGTGATAAGAGCATCTCCACCTGGGTGCAGATTATTGGCCCGGTGAATGTTTTGGTGCAGCCACACTTTGGGAGAGTCGCACTAGGGATGCAGTTTAGGGTTTTGGGGCAACTGTCCTCTGGAAACTTTGCTCGTCACACTCCAGATTGCAGGGCCCCTCGTGTTCGACATGTTCAGAGTTTGGAAACAGAAAAAAGAGCTCTCAATTTGGAGAAGCATAAGCATACAAGCCCTCAAAATCGTACTTCGATTTTGCAGGACTCGCCTGAAATGCATTCCAAAATGAACAACATTTATAGAACATGACATAATTAGGTGAGCCTATAGAAATGAATACTCCACCAGGAGACTTTGAGAGGGTGAGTTAGTTGGGGAGATTATTCCAGCAGCGCAAACCAAATTCTATTCAAGAGCAGCCTTTTTTTTCTTTCCACGTGGAACTTGCAAGTTCAAGAAAGTTCCAGATTTACTTATGAATTGCTGTGCAAGAGAAGTCAAGGATAGCTTACAAGTCCCCCTCTCTATTTCAGAATCCAGTAAGATGCAGAGGCAGCACTGTCTGCTGTAGACCAACCCATCAATTAATCATCCAACATGAAACCGTGCATTGGTGCATAGAATTCCTCCAGAATTGACAAGACACAGTGGTGAGAGAGGATAAGATAGTCTTGAAACCTGACCGGTACTACAAACGGACTTCAATGTTTCAGATGCGTTTCAGACAATAATTTCTCTGCTGACAAAATGGCAGACTACTACACAAGATGATACGAATGTTGGGAGGTGCATCATAGTGACGCAATGAGCTACGATACGATTAGAAGGAAACGATGTAATCAGCCATAATGTGCACAAAACAAATGATCTTCAAAAATGAAAGTGGAATTTACAAGGAAGTCAGCAATACTAAACGACGTCACAACCCCCGTTCTGTGAAGAGATATACATTCTAATTTGAAGTGGTAGATTAGATTAGATTAGATGCAGAGAATTACCTCTAACTAAGTCTCCTTGACAACACAGTTTACAGTTACTCTCAAAGCCCCAGGAAATCCTTAAAAAACTTCAACCCAGGACTATAGGCGGTGATGATTTCCAAACACGCTATGCGTCATCGTCGTATGAGACGTGAAAAGATGTCTTGCAGCCTATAGCTCCAGGATCTTCTGACCCGCAGCAGTCCCAGAACTTTGCTGCATAAGGAGGGTAGTCTGGTCCCAAATCATAATATCTGACCACATAATCAACGCAAATCGTCAAATATGATACGTCATCATGCTTATGAATAAGAAGTCAAACCTCAGTGTCATGATGCCTATCAGAAATACTCCTCTCCGCCTCTCCTCTAGAAAGGACTCACCCTAGTCATTGCCGATTTTTTCACCTGCGAACCTTTCATAGAAAAATCCATTTCTGTGAACCTTGTGAAAATTTGGTATCAGAAGGTCGCAAAATTGTCAAAACTTCTATACTGTGAGAAAAGAGCGTAGAGGATATTAAACCGATAGGGACCTGATCCCATCTCCAGCTGATCTCTGTTACTAATAACAACTCATTTATTCATACACTAGATTGAACTTATTAGCAACTGGTGTATGTGTCACTTGGCAAAATGTCTATGGACACTCATCCTAGAATGTGGAAGACTGTGACTTATAGTGGTTCAGTACCTCCCACTTCGAAATTGCATAGTTTGTGCATGATGTATTTATTTTTTATCTCAACAAATTTGGCTCTTGTATCAAAAGATTTCTTCACAACTCTATACAGATCCCCCAAATCACACTCCTGCATATGTTAAAATGCTCGAAGAGACGAAAATAGTATCCTCTCCCTCAACACTTCATGACCTAACGCTCACTCATTGAATCGCTGGGGAATGTTCCTCGACCTTTTCTGATCGTCGTGGCGACGAGAGACAAAGTAAGTAGGATGGAATCGACATGCGGAGCTCGAATTGGAATCTGTTGCAAAGCTGCACTTACAGCGCTTGCATGTTTTGGTCTCCGATTCCACCTCCTTCATATCTGTTCAGTAAAACTCAAGATTCAGAACCAGTTTCCATTTCACCATACCCACAGAGCCAATTGTCACTGCACTGACACAGCAACATCACATGGACATATAATACTGCAGAATCCATTGGAATCAAAGTAGACATGAAGATTCCATTGCATTCAAAACCTTCCATCGAACAAACGTTATCTGCCCTAAGAGCTCAAGCTTCCACCTCTCCGCATTTGAACACAACGTCTTAGCAGATAAATTGATGAATCCAATGAGGAACTACATTTTTTGCCTCTAATGATCCGTAACGTTAGCCGCGACCTGAATAATTAGCTACAGACATTCTCAAAGTCTCCCAAAAGCAAAAAATTAGGGCATCTAGCTCCCTCTCACAATTGTCCTGTATTGAGGACTAGGTTTTCATACTGGGCACTAATAAAAACAGAAGCATACCCTCATCGATAAACTCTTCAACATGTGATGGAACAAATCGCAAGCGCGAGAATTCACTGTCCAGATTGGACACAGACATTCCTGCTCAGGGCAAAAGATTGCCGGCAATTGGAGCTCACAACTCACAGGGCATTCACATCAATTCTCGCCGGAGATCAAAGGAAAGGAAGAGCACTCACCACCTTCGACAAAAAGCACATTCGATTCAACAAAAAACTCCCGAAATTTGGGCAAAACTTGAATCAATCGAGGCTCGACCAAAGCTCAGAACGATGTCGACAACTGCCGAAGAAGACTTGGCGAGTTTGGATCTCGTCATTGCCAATTCCCCGGCTGAGAACCAGTTGCATCCGGGTATCTCCACCTTAACACTCAATTTAACCCCTGTAGCTCCCACCCTTGATCTTGGTCTTTTAGACAATGAATAAATGATTTTAATTCCATGAGATAATATGTTTTCTATCAGTATTCAAAATTCTATACACACAATCTAAATCTCAAATTCTACAAATTTTATTCACAGTCAAACTACTTCCAAAATAGTCTTTTATATTGTTTTATGTAGCAAATCTTTGCAAATCCTCAAAAATGGAGAGCACATGTGCTATTAAGGGGTTAAGGGATTAATTCAAATAACACCTAAAATACTTATGCCATCACACATAAAGCTTTGTACTGCAACATGAACAATGAGTAAATATTTTATTTTTTAAGTAAATAAAAAACAACTTGTCTTTACAAATTATTTATTGAATTTCAACATTATAGTAATCTTTCATTGCCTGAAAATGAATGAATGAATAAACTAATAAAATCAAATATATGTTATGAGCATTAAAATTTATAAATTCATCCATTTAAAAAAATATTGACTTTGTTCCTAATACTTATACAATCTAAATTTCAACAACTACTATATTTATTCTATAATTTAAAGAATATATTTTTGTTTCATTTGAAACTCTAACTAATGAATTTATTAAAAAAAATTGGTCACTGCAATACAAAATACAACCAACTTTAGATATAATCTATAAATCAAAGTCAAAAAACTTGATTGAAGAGTCATTATTAAATTATTTATTTAAATTGCACTTAATATTGCATTTTTGCATCTTCCAAATCTTTATCACTACTATTTAGCATTTAAATGAAAAAATTATGACTAATTGCAATTGGACATTATATTTTAGATTTTTATTACTATTATCTTTTCTAAAACTGATTAATAATTTGTTAAGTCTAATCTATCTTTAATAGTATAAATTAACAATGTAAAATGCTCACTAAATTGTTTCATTCCATAATCAAATTTGTTCATTAAAATGTGAATAATATTGATCAATATTTAACAAAATTGTGATTTTAACATTAATATATCAATATATTAATATACTGTGACAACTCCTCAATTCTCAACCATTGGTTTGGGGGATGACAAATGTTGTAAAAAGTGAACTTTATCCAATTACTATTCATTGAAGAAGCTTCAAGAAAAATCATGTAACTTACCAATGGAAAGCTAAAGAAAGAAGAAAGAAGAATGCTCTATATGAATCAAGGATACATTTATGTTGGAGTAATTTCCATTTTTTTGATGTACTTGGGAACCAATTCCATTAGTATTCACCATTTTCAAAATTGTAAGATTTTAATAGTACCATAGACTAAGGCATGCATCCTTACATGTATCGATGGGTGCGCAAACTTCACAGGAGGTATTACAAGTCCAAGTGAGCAATTGCACTTTTATATGGACTTGGGTGGGTGGGGAGGGATACACTAAGAATTCCATATATATTGATTTCCTCAAGTTTCACTAGTCTAAACCAATAGGGATGTCAACCAATATTGGTGAAACGTGGAATCCTACTAACCGATGATTGGGGCACTCATGGGTTTTCTCAATGAGCACAGATAGGATCTTGTCATTGGGGCGCCTATTCTATCTTACTACTTCAATAAGCATAGATCTACGGACTGTGTCAACATGTAAGACTAGTCATAGTGAGTCTTAGAAAATGATTGTTCTAGTCTTGTTTTTGACAATCTTGTATGCTTTTTGCTTTTAGATCGCTTTCAAAATTTGTGTCCCATCTTGTATGAGGTTTGTGATTTCTATTTTGTGTGTTTCCGTGTGTATTTTATCTTGATATTGAGAGAGTCATTGTAGAGACTGATGTCACAAGTTTGACTTGGTGGTTGTAGTTAAATACTTTAACCCATGAGCATTCCAATGACGGGATCATGTCTCTTGAAATTTAAAGGTTTATTTGTTTGACTATTATAATCTTTTCAACAGTATGCTCAAAGGACATGTCTCTTTCCCTTGAGCTCTGGGCTTGTCTCCATTACTAATTGGTAGGGTTAGTTCATGTAAATTTCTTGTTAGGTGATAGTTTGATTGAAATGAGTTCACAAGGGTCTAGATTTTAGTAAACATGCACTTGCATAGTTTATGATTGTTGTAGCTTGTACATAATGGATCTTGAATTTCAGATTAACCCCTAAAGGACCAAACACCGTTTTTTGACAACATAGAGTTTTTGGGCAGCTCACCACGAATGGAATTTTTATTTTTTTTCTTTGAAATTTTCACACAAGATGTGCCCAAGGAGTAGCTTTAGGGCCCAACAATTTTCATAACTTTTGACCACATGGTTAAAAAGTTATGGTATGATATGTAGTTTTCATTGTTCGGCGGGCAGCCCGGGCAGCAAAAAAAACTTCTTTAAAAATCATTTTCTAGAGAAATAAAAATTTGAAATTGGTTCTCTAGATTTATGTGCACAAGGAAAGCTTTGAATCATTCCACTTTGATTTATGAGATGAAAGTTATGAGGAATTTTAGTTGTGGGTAGTTTGCGGGTAGTTATGGAATCTCTACTCTAAAATAAACTTTGAAGTCCTTTATTTAACTCAATTTTTAATATTTTTGGAAAAAAATATAAACACAAGGTGTAGATTGTTTATTACAACATTACAATTGTTTGGATTGGCATTTTTCAATTCCATAATTAAATCCTTAACAATGTAGTGTTTTGAATCATTTTCTACTTCTTTCTACTTACTATTTTTTTCCTATATGTTGTACAATTCCAAATGATCTGAAAATTTCCAAGCATATAGATAACTTTCTTTGAAGAATGAATCCAAAGAGTTACCACCATTTTGGACATTTTTTCTTACAAATGTGACCATGTGAAGTGCAGCTGCCCGATTTTTCGCAGGGACAAAAAAAGGGTTTTTGTCACTTCAAATGCTAATATCTTGCAATCTACACGGTGGAAATTTCTGAAATTTTTTCCACATCTTCTCAAACTAGTTTAATACAAGATCCTACGGTTACATGTGTCCAAAACTGTTTTTTTTTCTAAAATTTGGTACTTGTACTAGACATGGCAGTTTGGGAGCGTTTTTTGTGAAAACATAGTCAAAAACCTTTAGGGGTTAAAGTTGAAAGTTACATTGACCTTCCTATTTCTGACAAAAATCTGGTTGCAAAATTCAACAAGCATTAGAAAAAATTTCAGGCTTCAAGAAGGCCATGAGTTTTCAGTGGCAGCAGTGCAATTATAGAGGAAATTGAAAATTATTATTATTATTATTATTACTATTGTTATTATTATTATTGTTATTATTTATTAACAGTTGATGTGGCACTAATAGTGCCATGTCAGCACTATGTCAGATTGGATGTTTTTTAATAAGAAATTATTTTTTCATTTTTCTGTATTTGCACTGCGAGGGGGCCAAAAATGAAAAGTCAATGGCCTTCCGTAGGGTTCAGATTTTTTCTAATGGGGCGGTTGCAATATTAAAAGTCTTGTAGCCAACCATAATGTGCTATAATTGCGTTGGGAATTATGCTATAATTTATCATTGTTCTTTATTTCCTACATGCAAAGAGAACAACCTACATTGCCAAAGTGGGAGTTGATTAGGGATGGGTCCAAGTTGCAATGTTCAACAGTAGCTACAACATAACCTCTCTAGAACCTCCTATAAACAAATAAACCTTTGTAAGATAATATTGTCAGACGGTCCCAAACTAATCCCCATTACAAAGGTTATGACCTTTCTAAAACCTCCTTCTATAAACAAATAAACCTTTGTAAGATAGTATTGTCAAAACGGTCCCAAACTAGTCCCCATTACAAAGGTTATGACTAAAAATGACCCTCTACAAACAAATAAACCTCTCTAATGTAATCTTGTTATACGGTCCCAAACCTACTGGTTTAGAGAGGTTCAACTGGAATATTTTATCACCATAAATTTGTGCTGTCTCTTGGTCTGATGTACTGAACTTTTGAAGGTCCACTCCATTATACTTGAGCTTCGCTGGATTAGCTTAGTGTATAGTTTGGAAAATATCTTGGTGATTATATTGTGTAGCTGTGAATATCAGTTGAAGTAAGCAATGCACATTCTTAGTCCAACATTACACCGTCCAATAGTCGTTCACTCACAACTTCTCATGCAAATATTGCAATTTAGTGACATGTCTTCAGGCTCTAAAAATGCACAGGCGGTTCAAGATTTCGTAGTAGAATCTGAAAAACGACTGAGAGAGATCTTGAGTGTGGTTGATGTGAAGGAAGCAGCAGACTCTATGAAGGATACCGAACAGATTAATAACCCTGGTTTCTTCTATTTCAAATTCTACGCAATCTGTACATGCTGACCACTCGTCTCTGATATTTAAAATGCAGTTACCCATTCATAAAGTTCACAGCACGATTGATCGAAATGCAAAATGACCACGATGGCCTTTGGAAAGGATGGATAAAGAAACCACATCCAGCATTATCATGACTCACCCAGTGACAGCACCAAGGAAGATAGCGAGAGCCTCAACGATGAAACAGTGCCTACTGAAATGATGTGGTAAACAAAGATGAGCACTCAAAGCTATGCAACAATGGTTGCAATCTCCTTAATGTAAAGAAATTAATATGCACACAAATCGGGAACTTGCTCAAAGCAAGAAGGAATGCAAATCAATCAGCCGTGTGTTGCTTGCACTTGTTGGTTCCAAAATGCCCTGCGCCTCTTCGCACCATTTTGTTGCAGAGACCACAGTAGTGGTTTTGACAAGCCCAGCAGAAAATATGGTTGTTACCTCGGTCCTTGTAGTTCACCTGCTTGCAATTAGGACAAGGCCGAGCGGCAGCAATGTCGGCCCCTCGATAATTTTGTGGAACAAGCTGTTGCTCCTGCAGGTGCAGTAGCTGCTGGTTGAATTGGAGCTCCCAGCGGTTGATTTCAATCTGGTCTAGAAGCACACACGCAGAAGGAGCTTTGTAGTGATCATAGCCGCGAATAGATTGACCACATTGGAAACAGAAGTATCCTCCACAATTGGAGCATGTCATCTTGTTGCAGCCCTCGGACTTCTCCACAGCAATTCTGCAAGTTGGACACTGCTTCGCTTCTCTTTTGATGTAATCCATAGCCAAGCATTCGTTGATCAACTCCCTTTCCTGTCGCAGGGCTTCTTCTCCTAATGCCCTTCCTTTCCGCCGGCCCTGCAAAATTCGAAGCTTCGCCTCGGGAGTCATGCAGTTCTGGCCAGGATGCCAAGTCGCCATACACAAACTGCAGAAGCTAAAACGACATTTACTACATTGAACTAGATGGTCAGCATCTTCAATAGACGCGGTTGAGCATTTGGGACAGTAGATCACATCGGCCATGGAGTCGAGAGTCTTCTGCAACAAAAGCTCGTCCCACCGTTCGAAAGCTTCCTTATCGAGAAGCTCCCGCAACAGCACCGGAGGAACTGCTTCCTTGCAAGCACCATCAGGACAAGTCAGACTCGTGACACTCCCGTCCTTCACGTGCATGTTGCAGTACTGCTGCAGACAGCTCTTGCAGAAATGATGCTGGCAGGGCAGCCTTGTGAATGCGAAGCCCGAAAACTCGGACAGGCAAATGCAGCATGTGTGCAGAGACTCCAGGAACTTCTTGTTCTCCACCTCCTTGTTGTACTTTAGTAACCTAAAAACGTCCACATCAAAAGACTCCGAACCTGATACAGCACGCGGATCGAGACCTTCTCTTCGATCGGCCTCAAGCACAAGCTTCTCAGTGGCACCCAACTGCTGCAGCGTCTGCGACCGCAACCACTCGGACCAAGAGTAAGCCACGACTTCTGGAGAGGTCTCGTCCCAGAGGTTGTCAAGGCAGGCGCAGAGGATGGAGAGGTTCCTCGAGCTTAGCCACAAGCAAGTAAGTTCGAACAGAGGTGCCGAGCGGGATGGGTATGAAGGAGGGAAGACACAGAGCAGGGAGATCGGCGGAAGAGCGTGCACAGTGAAATAGTGGTCGCCGTCGTCCCTAGCGTTGGACTCTTCCCCAACTTTGATGCCCTCGGGAATCTCCAGATGCACGTTAATCATAAAAGCAGCAGGGCGGGCACGCCCTTGGTCAATCGAGACATAGTCGGACCCGTAGATTGCCTGTAATACGAGTAGTTCGTCTTCTTGCTGCTGTTTGTTGCTCTCGAACTCCGACTGGGAAAGGTGAGAAGCATCGATATGAGAGGCATTTTTTAATAGCCTCTTCACTCCAATCTCTTCCTCCTCCTCCTCCTGCTCAAGCCTAAACCCTAAACCAGCACCGGCACCAGACTTCCCCATTCCAACAACAGCATCGTCGTCTCCCAGATTTCTAATTGACAGTGACGTGAGCGTCTGAGTAATCTGATCAACATTCCTCTCCCCCGTTGCAACATCCTTTCCCTTCCTCACCGGATTGTGCACAAATTCGCCCTTCTGACCAATATTAGTTTCCACCGCTTCCACATCCTTCCCCCCCTTCTTCACCGGATCATGCGAAAAATCAACCTTGCTCGATGCTACAACAGATTTCTCACCTCGGAAATGTTGCCTAGAACCACGACCGCCACCTCTTCGGTGTCCCGAAACGCCCCGCGAGCTGCCCTCCCCTTTCCACCCCATCCTTCGCGTCTAAACCCCTGTCAACCCTCAGGCAATCGCTGCAGAGGCGAGGAAATTTGATAGAGGTTTAAACTCCCACGATTCTTCAATGCTCTGAAATCGCCGAATTCGGCACACAGTGGCCGAGACAAGGGCCTTCGTTACGGCTCCATGTATGAATTTGGGAGAGCGAGACACAGGTGTAACTCCACCTTTGGACTTGCGCACCACGTCTTCTGGGGTTGGATTCCTGAATCGAAAAACAACCCGGAAGTGAGAAAACAGGCAGACTGATCGATGCCTGTACGTGTTGTTGCGAATCCTGATTCAATGCTTCCGAATTTGGGTTTTGTAAGGAGAGTCCCGCTCCGCGAAGAAGACGCAGCGTCGGGTGCCGCCGCAACCGCACAACAGGATGACGACTAGGCGCGGCTAGGCGCGGCAGCAGACAGACAGGGAGAATGTAAAAATCTCCTTATTTTGGACTGTAGTGGTTAAGTTTGTATTCCAATTTTAAAACTAATTCGAGGTCTCGAATTCCCAGAATGAATTTAATTTAAAAAAAAATTTGATCATCCATAGTAAATGGTAGGTTCTTAGAAAAAGGGCAATGATGGGGTAGTTTTCTTTTACCGTACTTGGATGGTTGGTACTAAATTGTACAAAGTATTGTTGTTTTGGTATTGTTGCTAACCATGTAATATATAAGATGTATAGGATAGAATAATAGTAATCAATATAGAAGGACATAGTTTTTTATTCTATTATTTTGGGACAATGCAAAAAGTAATTTTCATTGGAGTGATGAAGCTATTTACATTCATTAAATGAATGAAACATAGTACATGTGGATGAAAATCTCATTTATTTATTCAAAAGTTTGTACTTTCGACAGTCTATACTATCATCCAATAATTTTGTAGAAATTTAGCAATATTATACCTTGAGAAAGGCAAAATATACAACTAAGTATTCCCTTAAAAATTATTTGTAACTTTTGAGTGAATTTTTGCTTAAAAAAATGTTAGTTAGGAGATATGTGATAGTTAGTTGTCTTATTTGATATGTTTTTTAAGTAGACGTTTGATTAAGTAACAACTAACAACAAAAGATCGACTATTCAACTTGAAGCACAATTTCCAACCAACAGAAGTAGTCATAATAGGAAGAGCTTGAATCACAACTTCCAATCAACAGAAAAAGTCATGGTAGGAAGAACTGTGAGAACAACTTCCAATCAACAGAAGAAGTCACAATAGGAAGAACTGTGAGAACTCTGTCCACAAACTCGGTAGATTGGCAAGTATCCTATAGTACAAGTCATATTCTTCATGGACTTTGTTGACAAAACTGTACTCCTCTTCTAGATCTAGTAATTCTTCACTAAACTTGTTGCATCAACTTTGTTGACGAAACTGTACTCTTTTGTTGGGTGTGATAACTCTTTATTGAACTTGTTGAACCCTTCAATACAAGTCATAATCTTCATTGACTTTGTTGACAAAACTATATATTCTTCCTTTGGGGCTTGTAACTGTTCATCAAACTTGATGAAATATAAATTGTTGAAGAGTCACAGTTAGTGTAACTTCCCTTATTTGATGCAAAAAGTGAAAGAGATCACTTCTAAAATTGATACACATATATTTGTCCTTATTAATTTGTAGAGTTTCACAAACACTCAATCCATTGTGATTTAGTTATTGCTTATAAAAAAATAAAATAATACAAGTGTGTAAGAAATAGATATATTCCTAAATGTGTTGGAATCTTTAAAGTATTTCATTTATAGGAACCATTAAATACTTATTTGGATAGGATCCTTGCACATATTATATACATTGTTTTTGGTTATTTCACTAATTATAAGATACTGTGGGAGAACAATCACAAGAAAGTTGGTTTGAGAAAATTTAGGTACATATGAGGTGAAAATTGCCTTATCCATTGGCTAGACATGAAGACTCATTTCAAACATGGTGAAAAACTTTGAGCCATAGTTTTGTTCTATGGTGCTTACATATAGTTTCATTTCATTTGGTTTGCATGTTACCATTCTAATTTACAAATTAATAGTTACAACTTTTTGTGAACTTTGGTTGGAAATGTCAAATAATTGTTGCATACATGGTGGAAACAATGTATGGAGCAAGGAAAATAACAACTTAAGAATGACAGGAATTGATTGTGCTTGTTGGCAACAATAATGATGGTAGAGTATAACTTTTATAGTATAGTCTAGAAGGTTTTCATAATCCCAAGACAATTATAGGAAGTTTTGTAAATGCTACTAAAATAATATAGAACTACCGTGACATCAAAATTATAAAAAAATTTAATAATTGAAAAATTAAAATATGACATTTTGTCCAACCAAAACTTCAAAATTAAACTCTATTTGACACATAAGAGTTGAAAGTGATCTAAAGGTATAATGATGTGATTTTTTTAATAATATAATAATACTTCAAAATTGATCTTGTAGTTTCCTAAACCATGCAATAAGCATTGCCTTTGTATCGGCATTTGCTCTATATTGCTGATTTATCAACTCTGAATTGTTTTACATAGAAATTTTTGGGTCATTAAAAATCCACAACTTTGTAATAATCTCTATTTTCAAATATACATGTATTTATAAAATTATTTAATTTCGTGCATTCAAGAATTGTAATCCTGCAATGAACCCAAAACCTTTAAATACATTTTCTTGGTCTTTAGATATTGGTGTTTAACTAACTTTGGACATGCTTCAAAATTTATGTAATTATTAATGAAATTGATACACATAGGGGATCGTCCTATATTTTGTACAACTTCCATGTCAGTTTGAAATTTCCATGTTTCCAAACGTGCAATATTATTCACATAAAATAAAAATGATTGTCCTTAAAAAAAATTTAAAACAAACTACTAGTGAAGCTATAACTGTGAACCAAGAGTCTATTCATCTCAAGAGTCTGCTTGAAATTCTTGTGAATAACAAGAGTTACAATGTCCCTAATTGTTGTCACTATAATAAACAAATGCATACATTCAAAATATCTTTGGCATGTTTTTTATTTATTAATTTTAAGCAAGATTTAACATCTACAAGATTGGATATTCAAATTTCAAACAATGGGTGAATGCAAACACATTCCAAGTACAGAGAAACTTGTCTTTTTCATCCATCCACTACTAGAAAACCATGACCAAAACAACAGAAAATCAACTAATTTCTGTTGTTTGGGGCACTGGAATGACCATTTTCACTGATTTTTGAAGTTTCTGTGAAAATCAACAAAATGGCACTTATTTTTCTGTTGATTTAAGTAGTGCAATGACCAAATGAACAAAATTTAGTAGAATATGGAATATTTTTGGAATATTTTTGGAATCTTTTTAGAATCTTTAGGAATCTTTGAGAATCTTTACATAGAAAGAGATTTCTGGCAGCCAGAACTAATAGATGTAATCAACTTGAAATTTGTCTTACACATTTTCAACAAGATTGTTAACAAAATCTTTATAGTTAAGTAAAAGGCATATAAGCATGCCATTTTTCTCCAAGATCTACTATATTTGACACTCTTTTTTAATAGTACAAAATGAACATTAGTAATGGATACCTTTGCACACAATCTTAAATAGAAAAATCATAATCATTCATTTTCAAAATCAGATTTTAATGCTAAAACTAGATTTCAAAAGGATTTTTTCATAAATTAGAACTATCAAAAATCAGAACTTGACAACTTTTAATTGAACTTTAAAATATTGTTGGCATCGACATTTGGTGCCTTAATTAATGCATGGCTCACCATTTGTTATAAAAAAAAAATTAAAAAATGGTGCCTTAAGCATTTAGGAGTTAAAACATAATTCTAATATAATGATTTTTTCATAAGACTTAATCATTCAAAATTCAGTGTTTTTTCAATTCAGCAAGCTTTGAAGGTCATTTTGGCATAGTAGAACAGCTTTTCTCAAAAACTTGGAACTAAGAAAAGTTGTAAATTCAAGATAACTTTCACCTCCAAAAATCCGTTTGTGATTTTGAGACTCTAATCAATAGTTATGGACAGAAATCAGAGAAGGTGTTTGAAAATATTTTTTGATATTTTCAAACACCTTCTCTGAATTCTGTCCATAACTTTTGATTGGAGGATCAAAATCACAAACGGATTTTTGGAGGTGAAATTTGGATTTATTTAGCAACTTTTCTTAGTTCAAAGTTTTTTGAAAAAAGTTGTTTTATTGTGCCTAAAACGACTCTGAAGTCTGCTGCGTTGAAAATAAAATGAAAAACAATGTCAAAAACAAAATAAATAAAAATTAAAACCCTAGTTTCTGACTAGAAGCAATGCATGGTGCAATGGTTTGAACCTTGGACCTCACACACGAGGTCCAAGGTTCAAACCCTTGGACCGGCACCCTTGCCCCCGTGGCGGGGCTTGCCCACGTGGCACCCCTGCCCTCGTGGCGGGGCTTGCCCGCGAGGCATTCCTGTCCACGTGGCGGGCCTGCCCGCGTGGCACCCCTGCCCCGTGGCCGGGCTTGCCCGCGTGGCATCCCTGTCCACTTGGCGGGGCCTGCCCGCATGAGAGTTGGAATTTTATTTCTATTGCCTTGAAAAATCGGACAGCTGAAAAAAAATTCAAATTCAAAATAAAACATCCAAAATTTAAAAAATAAATAAATTCAAAATAATAATGTTTTTGAATTTGTTCAAAACAACAAAACTAAACAACACTTTTTAGTTTGATTTTGTCCGAAACAACGCGTCCAAAATGACTAAAAAAACAACAGTTTTCAGTTGGATTTTTGTTGTTTCGGTCATGGCCTTTCTAGTAGTGATATCTAAATGTTAGTACATTCTTATGTTGATTCTTTTATATTTGTACTATACAAATGTTTAGAACTTTTCTTTGCAAATATTATGTAATTCAAGAAGCACAAATATGTTTGACTTCAAAAAATAACTTTTTCAATTCAAAAAATGTCCATTCAAAAGAAATTTGAATAAATAAGCTAAATAAAAATTTGAAAAGATCACCATAATTAAAAATTAACATTTTGAACTTGAAAAAAAAAGTTTTGTGAAAATTACAAAAACTCAATAAATAATCAATTTTAGAAGGAATTTTTAATTTTTAATTTTAGAATATTGTTTAGTTTAAGGATATGATATTGAATGTTTTTTAGATTCTATTGAGCATTATGCTTTTTTTCCGGCACCATGGGGCCAAATTGCACCATTTCAAAAAAAATCTATATATTTTGCCCCCTCAAAATTGTCTTTATTTGCCATAAGTTTTCTATTTCTATTACAAATTTGGATGAAGTTGCCAAATTTGGATGAAAGAGTGCATAAATATAGTTGAAAAATGTTTCTTAGTCCCAAAGATGGATGGATGTAGAAATAGAGTACTTCAGCTATTTTTAAGTGATTGCCATCCTGGTACTTTTCAGAAAGTAATAAAAAGACCTAATAAGCATTTGAAATCATTCTCTAGATATGATACATACATTGATCATAGAAGTATTTTTCACATTTTTTGAGATTTTGGAGCATTTTAAAAGTTTCTTGACATATTTTTGAATTATTTATTGAATCTTTGAGTACAATCAAACCAATTGTATTCAATATTAAAATGAGTCGTTCATATGAATTTTCACCAAATATAAAAAATTGTGTGAAAAGTACCCAAAAACTTTCCAAAAGGCTACTAATGCAAATTGTTAAGGTTAGTATATTTATTTGGAAGATCTTAGAAAAGATTCTTTTTTCAAATCGTTTAACCCCTAAAACCCCGTTTGTCCCATCGGGGGACAATTTGGGTCCGGGTAGGTTCCTATGACCTCAATTTGTAGAGAAATTTTTTGGGATTTTTTGAGGTTGTGCAGTTTTGCGAGAGCTTTGTGGATATATAATTTTTATTTCAATTGGTTCCCAAGAGAAAAAATTATGCCAAAAATAGAGTTTGGCGGGCAGCACAAAAAAATCACAGAAAGTCAAAATAAATAACTTTTAGGATTCATTTTTTAATGCAATTTTTTACAATTTTCAGAATTTTTTTTTAGACAAGTTTGAATTTGCTTTCTAGAACAATCTCACCGTTGGGATTATGGTATTTCAATTTTGTCTTAGAGCTATTAACGATTTAGTTATTCCTTCAATCTTGAACCTACTTCTACTTAACAATTTTTTAATGAGTAAAAATTTAGTGTTTTTTTCTTGAATTTTTTTTCCTGGATTCTCAACTGAAGTATTCAACATATAAACTTAGAAAATCAAAATCAGCAATACAAAAAATTTCAGTTAAATAGGTTCAAAGCCCAAAAATCTAGTCAAGCAAGGTACAAAAAAACTTGTTTTCTTCACTTTGAATGCAAATATCTTGCAATCAATTTGTTCAAAGTTTCTGAAATTTCTTGCACACGTTCCCATACTAGTCTAGTATAAGATCCTACGGTTAGATATGCAAAAAAAAACAATTTTTATAGTTTTTTGCTCTTTGCAATAGAAGAGGCAGTTTTGAGTGTGTTTTGATGGAGAAAAGGCCTCGGGGTTTTAGGGGTTAATATTTTGTTCATGTAATAGCTAGATTCCTTTGTTCTTTTGTTAGCTTGATTTTCATATTTGCACATTTGTTCATGTAATAGTGTATATACTTTATAAGGCTTATGTTTTGCTCATTATTGTGCTTTTATGGGACCCATTCATATAGTTACGGTGGTAGTGCGTGACTAACTTATATCACCAGTCTGTACAAAAGTTTGGAACAACCCTTGAAAGATACAATAGTCACAATAGACTTGAGATTAGCTACATATTCTCACAAGGAGGAGACAATTCAACTTACATGCATCAAAAGTTGCCGGCTCTAAAAACTTAGTTGTTGAGCTGGCTAAAGGAACCTTAGCATCATCCACTTTTAGCTATGGCACCGGCTTTTACTTTGGTTGTCTCTTAAAGGATTTGACTTTGTCCAAAGTATCAACTTAGGAAATTTCACGTACATATACAATAGGAAATGACCATTAGAAGAGGTCATAAGAATTGTGAGCCTACAAAACCAATTGGTTGTTCCCCCTCAACAAGTTTGAAGCCATAATGATTTTTCTTGAATGGTTTTAGATGCAAAATTATAGATGAAGGATTGAGACTTTTTCATCCAATTTTAAAAAAAGTTCTTTGAATGTGTTTGTAGTTTATGGTGGTGGAAATTTTCTTATAGATGTATTATTGATCTCTCTAAACAATAAGATGCTAAAAACATGATTGACAAAAGATGCATATTTGGGCAATTTCTACATCCTTACTCTTGGCTTGAATTTGAGACATTAAAATGATGTATTTTGAATGTTAGTCCGACTAATGAAATAAAGCTTACAAAGTCTAGTTTCTATTCCTATTTGTAAAATATCTAAAATTAAATATTCTATTATAATTTAAATTTAGCCTACAAGTATGATCTATTGATTCTTAATTATAAAATGATATGGAATTTTGATTGACACGATGATCTTCAAAACTATTATATATAACAATCATGAAAATTTTAGATTTTTTAAGCATATAAATTTTTTTAATAAGAACTTCTTGCACTTATTTTTTTTTAATATTTTGCTTCTTAAAAATAAAATAAAATAACACTCATATGTAGTGGATAAATAGAGCATATGTATCAAAGAATATTTTAGTTGAGTATAAGATCTTAGGGTGCATTGTATAGGGATTAAACATTGATAGCCCTATTGCCAATACGCCCTTGACAATAATTTCAAATTTGTAGTTCTTCCAATTAAAAGTCGAGATCCCAATTCTCTAAACTTCATTCTTCATGTTGTATCGATTTGCTCAAAAATGAAATTTTATAGTCACACCAATTTTTCCTTATAACTAAGAAGACAAATGAGTGCATGTAAGATAAAAATTCTCTAAATTGCCTAAACTCATTTGTGAGCCTTAGTCCTAGATCCACTTGTGCCTATTGGCTATTTCTTCCTAATACAATGAAAAATTGTACAAGGGTTTGCATTATGACTACTCAACGTGTAATTGAAGTTCAAAGGTCATGACTTTACAAATTCAATGAACTTCACCATACCAACGCTTTTTCATTCTTCCACAACCTTGAAGGACCCATGTGGATTGTAATAGTGTTGAAAAATTAACCTTGAAAGTGACGTAGAGGACAAAAATAGTCAATGGATGACTTTCACAATTTGAAATGAGAAATGAACCTATTGGTCCAAAAATCAAATCATTTTTGGCAAAGTACCTTAGTGATAGGTCTTGTCCTTTCACGGTCTAAAAGAGATAAATTAGAATCTAAGGCCGAGTTTATACTAAACATGGGGCTGGATGGAAGGCCAGCTTGATTTGCTCTCAATCTATACTTCAATCCCAATCCAATCAATTCACCACTTCAACTCTAGGGTGGTTGCAAGAAAGACCGAACAATTTTGATAGCATTTTGCACAATACTCATGATTTTTTAGGGAGTACTTTAAAATTAGAAAATCGTTTTTTTTAAATATAAAAAATATGTCTAACTATGTATCAATATATGCAACTTTAAAAAGTAGGTGTCCTAGAAAGAAAAATCATAGAAAATTTTTTTAAGTGGGAAAACTAGAAAAGTGCAAAATCTCAAGAAAATAGGTATTTTGACGTTTTAGTTTGTAAAAAATAGGGATAACAATTTTCAAAGAAATTAAAAATTGTTCATTTGGTAAAACTTTATGATGAAAAGATTTCACAAAAAGAATGATCTCAAAACCATCTCAATGTTCAGAAGTGTGTGCGCAAAAGAGTCCTATTAGCACGCATGTGGAGGATGTAAAATAATTTAAAAAAAATTCCTTTGGAAGTCACATGCATGCCTAGTGTAAGGATAGACCATAGAAATTTTATCTCTAGACATTAATTTTGGATACTCTCTAGTACTAAAACTCCTAAATTAAAAAGTATGACAAATTAGCTAAATTAAAATTTAATTATAAATGATTTTTGAATTTTTTTGAAAAATAAGGGATCTCATTACTATCAAGCTAGCCATTTCTAATAAAAATTTCAAGTGAATTAGGCTCATGCTTCAAAAATTATAACTGATCAAAACTTCATCACTTCAATTATAACACAAAATAGGATTGGTCTTTCTTGCAATCACTCCCTAGATAATGTAAAGTGTTGAAGTCGGATTCTAGGGCCAAATTTCTAATTCATCAATCCAATCCTAGTAGAAGTGCTTTTACGTCCACCCTTGACATATAAGCGGAATACAAGCAAGTTCTTGTGTTTAGGGCAATTTTACTCTGTTGGGTGCCTAATGTTGGTCTATTGTGTCTTCCAAGCAATGGATCTTTTTTTCTAATTTCTAAATGCCCTAATCCTTGTTGAATAAGTCACAAACTTCTAATCGAATTACTATAACTATTGTACTTACCTAAAGAAAATGATTTTAACCTAAATTTAACTACCAAAAGTGAAATAACATCTCATGTCATTTCTAAAAGCATAATATTAAAAATATTTAGATATTCCTACCAAAAGATGTGGATGGATGAAGTTTGAATTGCTAATTGGTTAATCATCCATTAATCTTCATCCATTAATTTTTCCTTATCTACAATTGGAAATTTGTTTTTTCTTTCATTTTTTATCTCTAGTAGATATATACTTCCTAATTTTTCCTTCTTGTTTCATATGGATGAAAACTTATAAGTTTCATGAATTTTAGGTTCTAAACTTCATCCGCCTCTAACTTCTTCGTTTTAATTCCGATTTTGGCCTACCTTAGGTTTTTGGAAAGCTTTAGACTTCTTTTGTAGGATTCTAAGCTTAAATCTAACCTTTAGTTACTCTAATTCTAAATATTCAGACTTTCTTCTAGGCCTCAACCTCAATTAATTTTGCTAAGTAAAGGAAAAAGAAAGGTTTAAGATCGTACCTCAGAGTTCCCTTCATCATAACGGTATTCCAGGGCCTCCTCAAAGTCATTTACTTGTGCCATGGTTCTTCATGTCAATTGTTAGTTTTTCTCTCTAAACATTGTTGTTGTTTGTTTTATAATTTTATAATCTTTTACATACAATACGAAATCTTTTGCCCAACTATGCTATTTTTTTATAAAAAAAACACTACTCTAATTTCTCCCTTGACTTTGGTGAATAATTTATCTTATTTGAAATTTTCTAATAGTTGAATTTAGCGTCAATTAGAATTTTTGACTACTAATTGACAATTTGGGCATTAATATCTTTGTCAACGCCCTTTTTTAACGTATCCAAAGACTTAGGAATGTATCTAACTTTGAGTGTATGAGAGTTGAAGCAATTTTTTTTTGTTTTGTAGGTTCTATAACTTCTATAGGACTCCTCTATGACTCTTATCTCCCTCCTTTCTTCTAATTACACTCCTAATTTTTCATTTTCTCTAAGTCATATTTTTCTTAGAAAAAACAACAATTGTTATGATAATTTTTCCCTTGGCAAGTTTTGGGAGCCCTAGCAAGTTTTGAGAGCCCCTTCGCAAGACGTCGGAGGCCTTGCAGCTCGCGGAAGTCCGGCGGGGGAGGCCTTGGCACCTGCCTAGCGGGTGGCCCCCAAGGGAGTTAGTAGCCCTAACAACTCCTAGTTGTGTGTGTGGCATGCCCCAGTGTTTAATCACCCATGGGTGTTTTGGTGAATTGCCCAAGGGTTGATGGCCTTGAGATGTCTTGGGCTTGGGGATTTGGTCGCCTCAGGGTAAAAAACAACAATTAAAGTTGTTGCTAAAAAGGGATTTTTTGTCGACAAATACTATTAAAATATTATTAAAATATTCTAACAAATACTTCCTATGGTTTGGGGATTTTGCAACAAGTGTGATTTTGGTTGGTGTTTTTTGCTAAAAGAAAGGCCTATAGGATCAAAATTTCATTGTGGTTTTGATAAACTCTAAATTTCTAACAACTTCTAAACCTATGAAGTCAAAGCTCTACCATAGTGGACAACCACGGAAAAACTATAAAGAAAGTTGGACAAGGTTAGTACATGTATGGCACAATACAACATATTAGTACAAGTTTAGTACAAAAAATCAACTTAAACTATAACACAAATGAGTATATATGGAGTTAGTACAAAATCCAAAGGAAAATGACACTAAAGGCCCCCTAAGCGGCATTGCTAAGGTATGGAGGGGGAATACTTTAGGATTAGTACAAAAAATGAAACAAAAATACAACTCCAACAATAACTCAACAAAACTTGTACAAACATGTACAAAAGTTGTGGTACCTCTTATGAAAAATATGGAATTTTGTATTATGATAACTTGAATGAATTCAATGATAAATATAGATCAATTTTTGTACAATACATTTTATTTCTAGTACCATAATCTTTCCTTTTTATATTCTTTTTTCAAATATCTGTCATCAAAATTTGTAAAAACACACATCATTTCATTGATATCAAAGTTTATGGCATAACTTCAACAATGACTTCTATTTACAAATTTTTATGTATACAAAAATGTTAATTATTAAGCATGTAATTCACCAAAATCTGTGTTTGTATCAAAAAAATTAATTATTAGGCATGTACAAAATAAACATCTCATATTCACTTAAGAACAATTGTACAAAGCTTCAATTAGTTTTCATTCAGTGATGTCAAATTGGGTGTATGATACAAAATAACGTAACAACAAATAAACATTATTGTATATTCTTTGACTCAACTCTAGTGCTCCAAATTTTTTGCAACATAGATGAGAAGAAGTTTCTTGAGCTTACAATTAATAAACATGTACCAATAAAGAAAACAATCACTACAAGAGAAAGGGGTATTTTAAGTATAGTCCTAGAGATAACATTTTAAGTAATGACCTTTTTAGGAGATTTTCAGTAAGAATTTACAAGATATTTGTGTCTTTCTAGTAAAATTTTACTAGAAATTGCCCCAAAACAAGATTGTCCATAACTTTCACATAAAAAATACAATGGAATGAATCAAAACTTTCAATGTAGATGAAAATGCAATTTAAGAGAAAAAAGTTTTAAACTTTTTTATTTTAAGTTTTTGTGGCTCGGTTTTTTTTTTGCCTGTGCTTTTATCTTGTATTGGGTGGAACTTTTGGAGGAGGTTTGGAGCATAAATGACGTTGAGGATGTTTTTAAGCCAATGAATGATAAAGAATCACTCCATGTAGGATAGAAGGGCAACTATTTATCTTCCAATTTTTGTGTGAAAAGGAGATCTTCTATAGTGTTTTGACTTCCAATGAGTGCTTTTGCATTTTTTTAAACCAACAATTCACACGGTACAAAAACAGATGATTTCCACAGTGATTGGCTCGTCTTTTAAAGGTTAGGTTTTAGTGGATTTGTTGGAATGCAAGAGGAAGAAAGGAAAGAAGGGTGATGAAAGAATTTCTATGGTTGTAGTTGTAAGCAAGAGATGCCTTAGGAGTGGTGATGGTGCGGAGTGGACAATTTTTGGAATCGGAAGGAGGTAAATTGGTGTATTCTTTTTACAAGTTTTGGTGTGTAGTTTCTATGAAGCAATAATTTCAATCGAAAATGGGTAGTGAATTTTATTGTATATTTATGATTTCCTGCTCAATCCACCATCTAAATTGACTGTTTAGTTTAACATCAATCCAACACTTGAATTCCTCAAGTAGTGAGTGTATTGTTTATAATAGAAAAATGATGCTTGTTGAAGAATTATTGTTTTATTATTGCTTGGAACCCTAAACCAAATTTTCTTGGTCTTTTGAGATATTAGGCTCTAATGATGGAAAGATGACGTGAAACAATTGATCCATGACCTGGATTCTTCGCAATTGAATCTTGAGTCCTACTCTTCCATTTTTTCTTGGTATCTTTCTTTATCTGCCAAGATTGTTAAGAATTATAAGAAGACAAGTGACTTCACAAGGTTATTTGTTGAATCTGAGTGCGTAGACGTTTGGTAATGGTGTTGGTGAATGAGTGTCCATTGAATTGGCATATTTTCTTCAGGTTGGGAAAATTTTGCTCGATTGTATAAATTGAAGCCCTAGAATCATGTCCTATTTATCAAAGGAAAAGCCTCAATTTTGACAAGATCTACAAGACTATGAATGTAATGAATTTTTGTTTTTTTTAGATTTTTTTTAGATTAGCTATTTTAGACACTCCAATTTGATAGAGTTTGATGATCAATTTTCTTCCTCTGTTTGCGGTGATGAAAGGTTTCAACAGAAAAAAAATGTATCCTAATCATACATTGTGTTCTAACAATGTTGTTCAAATTTGATGTTTGCTAGGTTTGCCCTTGGTAGTTTGTTAGCAATGTTGAATTGGGTTTTGTGAATACTGGAATGTATACCAATGGATTCTCAACATCTGTGAATGAATTATTAGTGCCACACTAAAAATGGTTTAGAATGTGGTTGGAGCTTGATGGTGTCAATAACACACAATATTTTTAATTAGGTGGTGTTTACTTGCATTCTTTTATAGTGTCTTGATTTTGGAGGACACGTTTCACTTGGTAGTGAATGACACCTTAGGTATGTTGTGGAAAGAAAATGGGGTAAATATCAACTGGCACTCTAGAGGGAACTCTAGCACTTACTGTAAGTGATGAATGAAATATGTACTTGGGATTGTTTGGAATATTTGTGCTATTGGCTGACCTTCTTTGACTATTGGAAATATCACTTACAAAAATGATATTACTCAAACTGTTGGCTATGCAAGATGTTAGTATGACGGTTAGACTTGGAGATGCTTAACAAACAAACTATAAATCTTTAAATTTGGTTGTCATGGCTGGTGGTCTATATTTCTTTTTTTTGCAATGAAATACCATTTCATTTGTTTCAAAAAAATAAAAACTTGGTTGTCATTACCTATGAGGTTTGTGTTGTCTGACATTTACAATGATTTCTATCACTAAGCATGTGTGATGTGGTTTGAGTAGTCTTTGTAGTAGACCAGATTGAATAACACTTTTAGCATTGGTGCACTGTTATTTAATTATAGCCAACATCCTATTCTAATTCTAAATAGTGTCATTTATGACAATGGATAGTTGTTACGGATTATCTTATCCTCTAAGTTCATTTTTGGAATTGAATCTTAAGTTGGAAGTCTAAAGGACTGGGACTTCAATTCTTTGGAATAATGAAATGCATCGTGGTTAAAAACTTCTGGTTTATACTCAACATTTGTCCTCTGCATGAATGCTAGTGGGCCTGTAAGGTTTCATTGGATGACAAATGACAATGTGTAGGTATAATGACCGAACAAGGCAGAATTGGTAAGTTCATTGGAACAAGAACTTAGTGAATTACTTGGCAACCGTGTCTCTCTGAAGAATTGACTAGAAGCAATGCCTATTTACTTGCATTCTGAGTAAGGATTATAAGAGAGTATATTGTGTCAGTTTATTGGTCATTCCTTTTCTTTTTTTTTGGCATTGCAACCCTGACCACCTTTGTATGACTAACACTCTATTATTGCAAAACGGAATGTTTTCGTTCTCGCAATTACATTCTTTATTGCTATACATTGCGTTGTCTCACTAGTGGAAAACATGCTATAAATGACTACCCACAATGACTAAAAATTATCCACAATGATTGTAAATGAGTCATTGTGGATACTTTTCAGTCATTGCGGACAGTCATTCAGGATACGTTTTTCTACTAATGTCTTGGCTTCTATTTTGAAAGACTTTGTACTTCAACGGTAAATATAGATGCAATGATTGAAAAACGTTCCAAATTTTTGCTGAATTAGTAGGCAGATTGAGAACGAAAATACTATAATTTCATGTAACCTAGCTAACAACTCTTGATAATTTGAATCCAATACACTGGACGATGAGGGCAGCAACTCAGAGAAGTCGGACTCCAAGTCAGAGTCACTCAATCCCAACAAGAGAAAACGGAAGGACAAGGAATATGACCCCACTGACAAGGAGGGCAGCTCAGAGTCAGAAGATGAGATGGATGAGCATGAGAAGGAAGTCCTATACAAACTACAAAGATGCTTTGCCCGATGGCGCTAATATAGATGAAAAAAATAATGCTCTCCAACAGGTACTGGAAGTGACAATAATTCCTCCAACCCAAAAAATTTGAGACGGATTGATTGGCTGTTTTCGTGCTGCTTAAGACTATCAAGGATAAAAAAAAATTGTAGGACAATGCTGTGCGTGTGTTGCATCCAAAGAATTCCCAGTGGTTGACTTGAAAGGTACATGGGATTGACATGAGTTTTTAGAACCGAGTAGAGTTGAAAGAGGCGCCATTCATTACATGTTTAAACAAAGACAAGTTTTCATAAGCTTTCAGTTTAGTGGCAATGATGGCTAACCACTATTGTGTAGGACTGAGTTTCGTGTCCAAAATTTCATTTGACAAGAATTGATACCGTGCATGAATTTTTAGGCTTTGGCTTTGTTACTAGGAGCATCAGTAGTAGGGACCGATTCTCCAGGACCCTCAAAAGAAGAAGATGAAAGGCAACTCATGTGAAAAGAGGGTTGCAGCAGTGTTTGCAAAGTTTTTTTTAGTTTTACCGGCTAATTTCTTCCAGTTTCCATACTAAATCGTTTTTTCAAGTACCGAGTCTGGTTATTTTTTATTTTTTCCATTCAAAATAAAAAATTTATAGACATTTTCATTGTTTTTTTGCCGATGTTTTCAAATTGCAACCGGATTTTTTCCCAATTCCACCAACTAACTTTGAACTAGCCGCCGGTTCTTCTTGGACACTAGGTTGCAGAATTTGTAGAGTTTGAAATTGATGATGAACTTGTCATTAAATCAAAATCAAAGCCTTCTCAAGGCCATGGAAGCAAAGAAATTAAAAAATGATAATTAGAGGGGGGTAAAAATATTTTGGAAAACAATATCTCGCACATGTTTATGCTAATTTCTTTACATGTTTACAAGCTTTGCTTTGCTATTGGAACTTAGTATGGTATCATGAATATTCATACATGTAGTTTTTGTTTGTGATTTGGTTAAAAGTTATTAGTCAATCTGATGCTCATGAATCTCATTGTCGTCAAGTAGATTACATTTGAGTTGCAATTGTATATGTTGCTAATTCTAGCTTCTATAGTGCTCATGATGTGCAATTGTGCTTTACAAAGTAATAAGCGCCATTTCAAGGAGGGTGAAGTTGATGCACAATTTCCATTCTTTGACGGTTCGTTCTCAAGCAAAGCTAATTTTTTTCCTCCATCTTGAGATGTATGTAGTTGGAATATATTTTTCATATGCTTGGCACCACTGTATATCTCATCACAAAGTACTCTTCTCATTTTTATAAGAGCAAATGCAATTTAATTCTAGATTGAACACATCTTTGTGATTGAGATTGAGGCATAATTATGGTAAGTTGTTAATGGATTTGAGAGATTGACTTCTCTCTGCAGATTGATAAAGGGCAAGTTCTAGATGGAGCCAGAAGACGAGTTTCTTTCACTTTTAGGAAGGTGAATATCCTATATCTTCTTGCCGATTCTTGTTTTCTTGGTGCTTTTTGTTAATGTCATTTTCTGCTACAAATTAATCATTTATGCTATTTTTGCAGGTAAGGCGTGGGCCTTGTAATTATTGCATGTACACTCAGCACTTGAACTTTCAATCATTAGATACTATTGACTTTTGACAATTTATAGGTGAGGAGGAAGCAAAAAAAGATCCAAAACCTATTGCTGTAATTGCTTTCAGGAGGGATCTCACAGAGTACAAAAAGGAATTGAAAGCTCGTGCTAAAGGAAAATTCATGGAGGTGAGTGGTAAGTGAATGCAAGAAGAGGTATTATAGGAGTCTTTTAGAAGGTTTATGTGAAGGTAAAGTACTTAGTGAGGTGGATGTAATCTTGTATGTTATTTGAAATTTACTTGAAGAATTATGATGTCCATGATTGCCTAAACAAAAAGAAATAGGACGATTGTTGAAGACTTTGAAGACTTGAAGAAAGTGTTCAAAGCAGCCAAAGGGAATAGAAATGAGAAGGGCTTTGGTAGATGTTTGAAGTTTTTGTAGATAGATGCATAGGTAGATTATGTAGATATTAGATATGTAAGGGATTAGCTTACATTTATATGTACCTTTTTCATACAATAAAAGTGTCCAAATTTCACCCACCAAAATTGTGCAATTCGATGTAAAGAAACTTATATAATATCATGTACATAAATGGTCCAATTTTCATACCTAGAATGTGTTAAATTTTGAACTACGGATATTGGTCACTAATCATGCCTATAAAATGCCCAAAAATCATCATGCTTATAAAAAACACTTGACGTCAAACATTTTACATCCTAAACCAATATGAACCTACCTTTACAAAGAAATAATTTTGAGTAGAAGCATAAATTCAGGCTTAAAAACAAACTACGTCATATTTGAAACCAGTTAAAATTTTTTCATGAAAGCTTGTAATTTTGTTAAGGCTGCAAATTCCGACTTCATCACTTCATTGGAAGTAATAATCCATTTCCTTTAACTTGTGAAGCTCCAACTCCCCAAAACCTAATTTCAACCTTATTTATTCATGAATCATGACTTGCATTTCTTGCATTAGACACTCAAAAGAACCTCACAATCATTCTTGTGACGTGACTTTGCTGCTTCAAATATGTGCATTCCAAGTTTTTATTAGCAAAACCCGATAAATATTAGTAAAAATTCAAAATAACAATAGAAAAATAAGAAATGCAAAATTTTAGGCAGCTCCTCAAAATTGCAAATTAAGCCAAAAGGATTTGCAGCTCAAGCCATGTCTCCGTCAGCAGCCGGGAGCAGGCTGCAGGTCGGATGGACAGGAAATGCACTCCCTCATCCTACGTCATCTAAACGCGGGGCCATGCGGTGTCAATCCTCCCTGGCCGCCTGTCATTAGCCTTGAGTTGAGATTCCCTTCACATGAACTTAACTTTACTTGCAGTCGTCTGCATGCTCATCGCTCATCGTGACACTCGACTCCTGCGGTCTGCTTGCGGTTTGCAAACCTGTCTTCGCCTGCTGCACCTTGGCCTTCGAGGAGGAAGAGGCGAATCCATTGTGTGTCTCCCGAATGCGCGTAACATTTGTAATCACCAAGATTCTCTCCCGATCGCTCTCTCCCGATCGCCCTGCCGCAAACCCTACTGTTCTCACACACTCCGATAGGCCATAGCCGTTCGTCGTGCTACAGGATTGCGTCACTACTGAGTGGTAGTGCTCAAGATGCAGCGGTGCGTTGTGAAAGCCACTTTGTGGCAATTCAATTCACGAAGCCGATCGCTGGTTGGAAAAGCATCAACTCGTTGCTTCTCTTCTTCTGTGAGGCAATGCAACGCGGCCGTGTTGACAGATGATAGGTAGGAGCCTAATTGATCTGGATATTTCATTTTTTTTTGGACCTGGTACTTGACTACTCTGTTTTTTCGCTGGTGTCTCTGTAGACTCTCTCGCTTTATTCAAGAGAATTTGGCTGTTTTATTTGTCCAGGGCCTCTGACTCATCTCTTTCGTTTGCAACCTGCGATGCTGAAAAATTATCCGAGGCACAGCAGCACCAGATGCACAACCTTGGTAAGCATTGTCCATCCAGTTGTGTAGAACAGAGGTTTTAAGTCCGTGATGTAGTAGTTTTATGTCTTTGTTTACGGTTTGATCGAGGTGGTGAATCATTGAGGTTTGTGAAGAGAAATATAAAATCAGGTATTGATCTATGCTTCGAGGTTATTATTAGGTTCTACTCCCTTTTCTGGAAATTGAGAACATCTGAAATCTTGTTGGAATGTGTGCAGTACAAGGAGAGTGGCGACAGACTTCAAATTCGATCAAACTACTGGACCCTCTCAATGGCGAGAGGTTCATATCTGTCCCGGACACTTCTTTTGAAGAGATATCAGTACGCTTCCTTAAGCTTTCGCTACTTTCATTGCAGGCCTCAGGATCGTGGACATCTCGGAGAGGTTATAGTGTCTTTCCGAGTTTAGTTACGCATGCATGATTTTTAGTTGGACAAGGTTGGTTTAAAACACTTCTTCATGTGGCGGTTGCTAAGCTGTGTTATCTAATTGTGTGAATATGCTTTTGTCATGGCAGCCATTTGTACAAAGCTTGCGGGCATGCCCGAAATCTGGTCTACACAATCCACTCAAAAATCCCGAAAGGTGTGTTATACTCAGTGAAAATCACGTCACGTGGTGACGTATGACAGTTAGTTGACTAAGAATGAATTCCTAGTTGAGTATGAATGTAATGCATAGGAAGTGTCCTTATTCATGAGCTGGAATGTGTGTAACGTGGTTGAAGTTGGTGAGGAACCGCAGTTTTCTGAAGTTTTTTTCTTTCTTTTTCTTGCAGGTACATTCTGTACGGAGAGGTTATGGCCAAGGCAGCTTACGTGCTGAAACAACCTCAGGTTTTGTTCTTGATTTGTTTCTAGGACGTATGGAAGCATTTTCTTATAATGAGTAGCTTACGTCTAAATTTGTTTGTAGCCACTTCACAGGTGAATGGAGAGCATACTTGCTTGAGACTAATTATGCTAGTACAAAAGCTTAATGATAGCATTTGCTCTCATGTTGCAGGTTGAGACCTTCTTTGCTCGTCTTATCCAACGAGTGTCTCCAAAGAGCTTTTTCCAGGCTGTAGGCGAGGTCACTGTCACCCAAAAATTTCTTGAGAACTTCTCTGGTGATCAGGTATGTGAGACACTGCTACTGATTGCATTTGAGAATTTGAAATTATGATGTGTTTTTGCCTCGAAATGGGCATTTTGGGCAGTTTCAAAAGCGTTGTGGTTTAGTTCTGACATTATATCCCTGTGTCTGTTCAATTTGCTGTAAAATTGGAATCTGGAGCATGACAGTTTGCGTTCCTGTTGACAGCACCTTCAAACTAAGACAACATTCCTTGCCAAATGCCCAAGAATCACTTTCACTTATGCATTTATATTTATCACTCGGGCAGATCATATTACCTAAAAAGTGATCTTGAACTAGTCAAGCCTGGAATTTATTCTATTTTTTATGCTTTGGAATAGGTTCGCTTCTTGGCCAGGTCCTTTGCTGTTCCAGGGAACCATTCAGGACAACAAAGCACTGGCATGCGATGGCCATATGGTCCAGTAAGTTTCTAGAAATCTACCTACTCGTTTTTCAAATTTTTGAGAAATCAAACGTATTTTGTGCTATCATACTTGAAGTTTGGACTATATTGATCAGCATAATCTCATATTTGGATCCTTTCCAATTGATAATCCAGTGTCTTTATCCTCACCTCACAAATGCTCTCACCCATTGATTATCAGTAGCTTCGGTGCTAATTTAGTAGTTCAGTGTGTTTTCAGTTAATGGACAGGTAAATCGCCCGTCACTAAGCATCCTTGTACCCACTTAATTGCGACAGTTCCAAAAAACATTTAATTAGTTCTATAATTTCATCACCTTTGTATGCATTAGTATTTGAAGATTTTTAGCATATAAAAATACGATTTTGTCATTGTTTCAATGCTCAGAGTGTGAATATAATGTATACTAAAATAATGTAATAACAATATTGATTTTGATGTTATTTTGGCACTGACGTAATTTTACTACTTACCCATCAATTAATCGAAAAAGCACTAAACACATCAATAATCAGTGGTTAGGGACTTTTGTGACGTTGCTCATGGTAGAGCTGACTAAGGTTCAATGTGGGCTTGCTAGGTGGCAATTATTACACCTTTCAACTTTCCACTTGAAATTCCGGTATTACAAGTTTTGGGTGCATTGTTTATGGGGAATAAACCAATATTGAAGGTCGACAGCAAGGTTGTTACTGAAACTCTTGCGCATCACGGACTTTGAGGGGTTGCGTAATTCAACAATGGCATCCTTTGCTTGCCAGCTTTTCCATGTCAACATTTCTGGAGTTAATCTACGAGACATTGCTTTTTCCTATGTCTGCATGAGTGATAGTATCAATACTTTTTTACTTCCTTTATGTATCCCTTGTTTTAATGCGAGTCTTTGACATAGTCCTCTTTGCTTTTTGTGTGTAGGTTAGTATTGTCATGGAACAATTCATACGGCTTTTGCACGAATGCGGGATGCCACTGACTGATATGGACTTCATCAACTCAGACGGTCCAGTTATGAACAGACTTCTTCTTGAGGTCAGCCACATGACGATGTCAGACTTTGCACTAGTCTTTATTTTGTATGTTCATTGTTATGTTCATAGGACGCTCTCTGTATTGTTATGCAAAATATTTATCAGAAAAACAGTGTCGAACTTGTTCTGGTTAAATTTCTCAATTTTGACCACCCATTCATAATTATTGACACAACTATGTCAACTAGTTTTTGCTTGTTCCGGCTGCTGGAACATTTGGAGGTTTTTGATCAATATAGGATGGCGCAGGCGGAGCCTAAGACGACACTGTTCACCGGGAGCTCAAAAGTCGCTGAGAAGTTGGCAGTAGACTTGAAGGGTCGCGTTAAGCTAGAGGATGCGGGCTTTGATTGGAAAATACTTGGTCCTGACGTGCAGAATGTGAGTCGGGAACTCACTCTTTCATCACTGATCTTCCCTATCTTTTGAGGTTAATATTTGGGCGATCTATTCTGTATTACTTCTTCAATTTACTGGGCTTGGTTAAGATCCAGCATGACCTATGATGGGGATCACTTTTATGATTTCAATGAAATAAATCCAGAAACTCTAAAGCAGAGAAGTGTTAAGATATGGTGTTGTTAAGGTAGGTACACCCCAAACCGCTACTTTTTGCTACTGAGCCTAGTTACTATTATTAGACTGGTCAAATTTTCATATGTTATTGTAGGCAAGTGAAAGGAGGTTTCAACGCACCAGAGAACATGGCATTTGGATAATGTATGCAAAAGTTATTAAGGAACAAAGTTTGGTTCTAAAAGCGTTTCTTCCACATAGGTACAGAATTGATTTTGAAGATGTACACATAGTATAGATGGCGGTTTAAGGTCAGTGGCACATTTGGGTGAGCCTACCTTATTTGCAAATTGAAGGAGAGCTGACGGACTTGGGTACCTTGTTTTTATAATATAAAGAATGTAGGTGTTTGTTATGGCAGGAGGACTACGTAGCATGGGTGTGTGACCAAGACGCGTACGCCTGCAGTGGACAGAAATGCTCTGCTCAGTCAATATTGTTCATGCATGAGGTCTTCAAATTCCTACAGGATATTTTTTTAATCATTTTTTATAACTCAATACAGAAACACCTCTATCGAAGTCTGTTCCATCAAGATTTTTTCTCCACATTAATGAGATTGTCTTGTGAAAGCAATTTATAAGTCGGTCTGAGATGTTCATATCTGTAATATTTCGTGATTCTTGTCTTGCAGAACTGGGCGAAGCAAAATTTTGTTGAGAAGTTGAAGAAACTTGCTTCAAGGCGGAAGCTGGATGACCTTTCCGTTGGCCCTGTTTTAACGGTACTCCTCTTGTTCCCTTTTATATAGTTTCCTTTCTTGACTGCAGTAGTTTGGAACTTGCATTGTTGCAAGTTGAAGGTCTTGTATCGTCTGTAACTTTATTTGATGTGATATACACTCCGACCTCTTTAACATGACCTTTTAATACAACACCCTGCACACTTGTCACTGATCATGAGTATAGCACACGTGTCACACATTCAATCTATGTCATAGTAATTTTTGTGGGATCCCAGGCTGTATTCCGTTAGAGGTCATGAAAGAGATCAGGCTATACAATTAGGCTATAATCATTTAAGTTTGCTTTTGATGACATGAATTCATCCAATATTGTATAAAATATCAAATGTTCTCACAAGGTTGTAGCATTCTCCACTTCAAAACCTGCGATCTAACTAAGCATACAGATAGCGTCTGAAATCAGATCTTGCTAAGTGAGGGACTTTCTGGTTCTTATGTACTTGCAGATACAAATGAAAAGCCTTAAGTTTTCACTTTTGTATGCTTTCAGGTGACAACTGAGCGAATGTTGGATCATATTGAGAAACTATTGGCGATCCCTTGCGCTCGTGTTGAATTTGGGGGAAAGCCTCTGACGAACCATTCCATCCCGGATGTGTATGGCGCTATAGAGCCTACTGCAGTCTTTGTTCCATTGAAGGAGATTTTAAGGAATGAGGAAAACTTTGCTCTTGCTACTACTGAGATTTTTGGTCCATTCCAAGTGAGTAGTCACTTTACTCTTAACATCTTTTACATATGCTGGGGCTTTTGACTATGGTAGAGTGTTCACGTCAGCACAGTGGTCATGGTCCTTCATAAACAATCAGTCAAAAAGGATTTCTGAAATTTTTACATCCTTTAGATGAGCCTGAGGATGAAGACACAAGCACAAAAACTTATGAATCTTTAGTTGCCCTTGAACTATTTAACATATTAACTCAAGATGTTGATCTAGTGATTACTCTCTTATTGTTGCGCCCTTTTGCTTACAGATACTAACTGAATACAAGGATGAAGATCTTCCTCTCGTTCTTGAGGCTTGTGAACGCATGCATGCACACCTCACTGCTGCAGTTGTCTCTAATGACGTCCTATTCTTACAGGTTAAATACGCATCTTCTACTAGATTCTTGAAAAATTCCTATATCAAAGAGGATTGATGTATTTTGTATTGCGTATGTCAATAGTTATTTAGTTTTTTCTAATGCTGTGAATAAAAATTATCTTGACTTTATCAATTTACAGGAAGTACTGAGCAACACTGTGAATGGGACGACTTATGCTGGGATCCGAGCTCGTACAACTGGCGCGCCCCAGAATCATTGGTGCTTATCTTTTCCCTCCGCTACGGCACTACTCATTCACGCTTAAAATTCATAACCCATTTGTGGTCGAGTGATTGTATAGTTGTAACCAAATGGTCGAGGAGTGTTTTTTTACCGCATATAATATCATCCTTGTATAATATGTTTTGTATGTCTGATGTCAAGGTCTCAGTGGCTTTATTTTTAACTGTGCATTCTGTTCTCTGCTTAAAGGTTTGGTCCAGCGGGAGACCCTCGTGGAGCAGGGATTGGGACTCCTGAAGCAATAAGGCTTGTGTGGTCGTGCCATCGTGAAGTAATACAAGATGTTGGGCCTATTCCAGATAGTTGGAAAACTCCTCAATGTACTTGATGAATGAAAGACTTCTAGATGTTGGGTATCAGATCTTGACTTTGGTGCACTCGGGGGGGTATTTGGAGTGATATTGCGTGCTGCAAACACTTCATTTTTTTGAAAAACACCCTGGCTTTAGTTCAAGATCGACGAGTATACTGAGCTAACTGTTTGCAGAAATGAAGGCCATAAGCCAGCATTGATGACCTCTTTTACTGTGCTTCCTTCGTAGATTGATGGAGATTCGTCTTGTCAGGTTAAAAGTCTTGTAAAATTGCCGATTCGATACGTTTGCATGTCGGTCTTCAGGTACTAGTCCAATGATATGCAGCACTCAGTTCTATGGAGATTTGATCTTAAGAGAGGAGACTTCAAGAAGTTCCTCAACTCAAAGATTCAAAAGCTGACCTCTCGTTTTATAAGAAAAATCACGAAACGGTTTGCAAGTGTTCCTCGTGATCACTGACTACCTTGGTTGATTGTAGCCCAGGTCCCTATCACAGCTTGGAGGGAAGACCATTTCCTTGTCGCACCACTCATTTGCTTGAACATTCAACTGGTAATCACCACTTGATTCTTACACCTGCATACCAACTGAGTGCGTGGGTTGGACACCTTCACTGTCAGAGGTTGCGTCGACAAAATTTCCTTGTTGAACAGGATTGCGAGCATACGATGGTAAACATCCATCGTAAACAGTGCGGTATGCCTTTCTGCCGAGCACATCAAGTCACACGTAGGAGACGAAAATGTGGCGAAGGCATGTCGATGACAGTAAGTTACAAGATACCCACGTACTCAAATGATATTTTATTATCAGCAGCTGTGGTCCTGCAGGCTGACCTCTTTAGATGTTGGCTCTCCGGATTTTCAGCATTCCGTAGAATGTTTGCAGAATTTACCTTTTTAATGAAGTTTAACACGGAAAACCAATATACATCAGGATATGTTGACGGGTACAAGCACTTGGTTGGCTTCACAGATTTGGGTAGAAATTGAGACACGAAGACCTCTTTAACCCTGGAATGCTGGACTGGTCACTGTGGAAATCGTCCTTTTGGGTCCTGTATCGGTGAATCATTTGCTTAGAAAAAGGATGTTCATCCTAATTCCATGAAATAGGGTTCCACCAGACATGTGTGTCAACCTCAATCAGCCAGGCATCTGATGATATCATGTGGATACAGAATCGAGAAATTGCTCCAGTTAAACACATACAAAGGATGTCACCTGTTTCCCACATCTTTAAGCTGCGTAAGGAAAATAGTACTGGGACTACTCCAGTCTGTCTGAATGGATTCGTTTGAAATTCTAGACCGTCATTCCTGACTAGATCTGAGAGAACCCGAGCTTGAGAAAGCTACCCAATCCAGTACTAATCTACTGAGTCATTTCAGTGACGTATGACTCTTTGCCAATCGAAGATCCAGCCACTTAAGTTAGGCCAACTCGTAAAGACTGAAGCGATTTTTCCTGTGATGGCAGAACTACTAGCAGGTGATGCAAAGATTGACGTTTCATCCTACCGGTATTGGTCCCAATATACGAGTTTACGAGAGTAACTGTGAGTAATTTCTTGGTAATTTTGAACGTGACCGTAGTCAAAAATGGAAACGTCCAAGATGATGGACATCTGCAGATGCCAGAAACCACCACACTTAAGGCGACTGTAAGGTCACCTGAATTCGTGGTTTCTGGTTCGTTACAAGCTAGTCCATTGAGAAAAGATCCCGGAGGAGATGACGACAACGAACAAAGTTTTCCATAATTATGTTCGGGGTACTTACATCCAGGCCTCTCCGAGGTACAGTACCCCCATCGACGGAATTCACTTCGTTCCTACAATACGCTTCCCCCCTCGTTGAAAAACAACAACCGGACCAGACAAGCTGTAAGGTAACTAAAATTGCATGACTAAGCTCTGATATGACCAATATGCTCTGGAAAGTAAATAATAATTTTTGCACATTGGTGAAAGACTATGAATCAAAATGCAAGCCGTTCCATTGTGAATTAGTCACAAATTTTCACAAATGCAAGGTGTAGGGTGCCAAAATTGTCATGTAGGTGATGCCCAAATGTATTTACTGCACATGAAGAATGACATTAGAGAAGAAGTTAAAGAAACAAGAAAGTGTACCCAAAATTGTCCACTTCTAAGGTTGCCACCTCCAGAGTTTTATAAATAGAGCTTCCCACTACTCAAAATTCACCTTACATTTGTCCTTGTTATGCGGTTCATTTTGGATATCTTCCCTGTTCAGATTTCCTTCAAAAATAGGTGTCGGTTTTGAAGAGTGGTCCATTTTAGGTATAGTTACCTTAATGAACCTTGGCTCACACGGATCCCATGCAGTCCTCTTGTTGAGGTCAACTACATTTAACAATGTTGCTCACGTAGGGCACCTAATAAGACTAATACTATGGTAGAACCACCCCATTACCAACTAGACATCCATATCCAACCTATAGTGTATAGCTATTTCCAATCAAGGCTAAAAGAAATTTTCCACCAAGTTTGAAATGTGATTTTTTTCCTTTGCAAAGTTGGGACTATAAAACATGTGCGAAATTGCTTAAGTGGTTGACTACAGGTGGTTCTACCACAATATTGTCACTCATGTTTGAAACGACCCTACCAACATCCTAGGTTCCTAGTCGGCCATTCATTGGTGACACCATGTCTATTGACTTCCTACCTCTACAACTTTTCTACTCTTGCCTTCTCTGCGTCCTATTTGCATCTGCTTGTTGCTAGTTCTCAAATTATGGTGTCTCTATCTTCATCTTCTGAGCTTCTGAGCTTAGGGGTGAATGCAAGAAACACCTGTACTATTTGTTGCGTTTTACTACAGTACTCATGACTTTTTTTGGAGTACTTTAAAATTAGAAAATTAATTTGAAAAAAATTTGAAAAATATGAACAATGTATACACCTCTAAGATGAAGGTTTTCACCAAAGGAAATTGATAGAAAACTTCTCTAAGTAGGAGAACTTAAAAAGCGTCAAACCTCAAGAAAATACATACCTTCATGTTTTAATTCGGAAAAAATAGTAAAAATAAGTAAATACAAAAAATAAAAAGTGGACATTTGCAACAATTCTATGGAGATGGTCATTCACCAGAAAAAACACCAAAATAATATTTTATATGTTTCAAAATTCAAGCAGAAAGAAGCTCTTTTTGTAGACTTCCACACCACATAAAAATAACTTTTTTCAAAATCCCTCATCTGGAGAGATGTAAGTCTACTAGAAGACCATCTCGTCCAAATTTCATCTCAAAATCATTAAAAAAAGGTACTCCTTAGTACTAAAAACCTCCAAATCTCATTTGTGACATTTAATCACTAATACTATTTTAATATTAAAATATTTTTGAAAATTATGAAAAAATTATGTAAGGTGTATGATAGACATGAGTACCTTCTCTAGAAATCTTGAGTCATTTCGAGCAAAAATGCAAAAGTTATGGCCAAAAAACAGATCAGCACTTAGCTTGTGACAAGAAATAGTACAAGTGTTTCTTGCATTCACCCTTAGGCACACGAGGAGGATAAGACGAGGCATTGCTCTTGTGCATGTGACATTGTTCTTGCATGTGGAGTTCTTTTGTGCAGTCACATCATTTCGTTGCTGGAGTGTCGTATGATCAAGAGAGACAATTCTAGATGTTCTTAGATCCTCACGGCAATAAGGTATGTGCATTGAATTGAGTTCAAATGTGAGTCTCAACGTACTTCCCTATATTCTATTTGGTTGGATTTGAGTAGCACTTGCACAAGCATTTCAGTAAGTCTGAGGGTGCATTTTGGACACCATATGAGTGAAGTTTGCATCTTGGAAGTGTTTTTATAGGTGTCCCTAGTTTGGATAGACTCTTGTGTGTGGCTATTGTGTTGCAATTAGATTTAGTAGCCTACAACAGACTCTTCTTGTAGTTGTACAAAACATCTCTATGGGCAATACTTCAGTTGAAATTCATTATTTTTATGTTGTTCTACAAAAAATTGTCAATTTTTCTTGAAGAAATTGCACCAAATTTCAGCCTCTTTTGGGTTGGAGGTAGACCTCAATTACTCATTATAATAAGAATATAACAAGGGCTAATTCTCCCATCAATAAAGTCCTTGGGGGCCAGAAGCCGGGTTGATTCAATAAATTTAGTAAATTTTACACCCCTCTCCCTCTCTCTCTTCATTGCCACCTTTACAAGATTGATGAACAAAGACAAAAGGTCTTAATAGCTCTTGTGTTCTTCATGACCAGTTGTTGCAATTTTGCAAAAACTTGCTTTGCATCAACATTATGCTGCATTGGCAATGGTTTTTGTTGTGATGGTTGGAGAGAGTGGTGCTTCTAGGAGGACATGGAGCATTTGGATGTATGACCAAAATACTCTTTTTGTGGACAAACATTTATTTGAATGTTTCTCAATTAAATTATTGAAGCAACATACAAGGTTACTTCTTGAAACTTTTGATTATTTTTGTAGTGTTTTTATCTCCATCATTAAGTCATTTACATACAAAATTCAGATCATCCATTCCTCTTAGAAATTTGATTGTTCTTTCTTTGAATAGACTTAGTAGTGGAAATATTTTATACAATTGTGTTGAAACTTATGGAATTCGCAATAGTATTACATCTATCATTGTTAGGGAGTTTAGTGGAGCAATTGAAAAGAATTTTAAACCATTAGTAATTGAAAAACAATCTATAGTTACTTTGAGGAGAATTATAGCCTAGTTTGAAGAGCTTAGGGGATTATCTTATGTAATTGGAGAGGTTGATGGAAGTCATATACCTATTATTGCTCCTCCTATAGATCCTACTTCATATTATTGTGAAAAAAGGTTTTATTCATTTCTATTTTAAGGTGTAGTAGATAGCAAATGTGAGTTGTAGGATTATGATTTTTGATGGGCTGGGCGTTGCCATGATTGGACTTTGTTTCAAAATTTAGATATTGTGAAGAAAGTGATGAAAGACAAACTATTACTTTACAAATTGATGGGTGACATTGCTTATCCAATGGGACCATGGTTCCATTTTCCTTTCAAAGGTGAAAAAGATGAATTACCTAGAGCAAAGGCGCACTTGAATTTCATTAAGTCCTCGACAAGAACGGTTGTAGAGAGAGCATTTGGCATATTAAAAGAGAGGTGGAGGATTATGTTGAAGAGAATTGATATGCCTCTCCAACATGTACCAAATTTGGTTACAACCTCTAGTTACAACCTACATTTGGCTTCACAACTTGTATATAATACACCATGACAAGTTCAATGATGAATAAGCGAAAGGAGAGAGAATTATGCATACAAAAAGTATAAATCAACTATGGTAGTTAGAGAATTTAGATATTTTTATGGTAGCTATACAAGCTGCAAAAGAGATGAGAAGATACCTTAAAATGGATGAGGTTGAAGCAAGAAGTGTACAAATTGAAGACATTGAAGAGACCGTGGTAAATGACATATAAGGTCCAGGGAAAGATGAAGATTCAAGTACGGAGGTTGTTGAAACAAGAAAGGACAAGGAGGCTAAGTAGGATGAAAAATATACTTATGCAAGCTGCACAAGCCTATGAATTATTAGTTGAGTCCTTTGGAGAAGCACATTTGATAATGGAGGGAAAAAATTTCTTCCCTTGTGATCATGATGCATCAGATTTTACAAAAGACTAAATCTAAAATTTGTTTGTAAGCCTATCCATTTGTTGTTCTACCTTCCCTAGTAAAATATTAGTTTTCTCAAAATTCTTTACCATGATTGAACAATTTTCGGCCATCTATATGAAAACTCTATAACATTGCTCTTGGAAAATCTTTTTGTCTACCTTGGTTGCTTGAGTTGGAGTTGGAGTTGGAGTCAGAGTGTCATTTGAATCTTGATCCTTCTCAATGTCCATGGTATTATCTTCAACACTAACATAATCATTAATGGATGCTATCACATGTTTCATTACGATACTAGTTTGATGCTACCATTGATCAAAAGAATTGTAGAACTTACATGCGTCGCAGTCTAATCTTTGAATTCCATTCACCAACTTGTCTTATTTGTATAGCTTGTACAATTTATTGAGTTCCTTTTTGCAAGCCTCGGATGTTAGACTTAGTCTAGGAATTATTGCATTCAACTGGGCATGCAACTTCAACCAAGTATCCACATCTGCACAACACATGTATAAGTTGAAAACATAGTAGGAAAGGTGATTCAGGCTTGACTAGGCCTCCAAACAATAAATAAGTTGTAAATTGCACATTAAGGGAGAAGGAAGGTAGACTTGGATCACTCCTAAAGAAATCTTCTTTCATGCCTATAAGGTAGGAGGATCAAACCCTAGCTCCAACAAAAATTGCTCTCCCAACAATTGCATAGAAGGCCATTGGAGGAGAAAGGGGGAGGGGCTCAGGGCAAGCTCCTAAAGCCAAGGTCTTTAAAAAATCCAAATCTGACATCTAATTCTTTTTTATTTTATTTTTTTTTAAATTCACATATGTAGAAATTATACCTTGTTTCTTTGCATTCTTCAAAAATATGCATTCTATCTTGCCGTGCAATGAAATCATAGTCTCCACATCATAATCCTTTCAATTCTTTGAGCCGAAATCTTCATCTTCCTCCTTCTCTTTCTTCATGTTCTTTTTGCAAGTCTTCTTTGCAGTTGTGGTTCCTTTCCTTTTTGGTGTTGATGGAGCTACAATCTATACATCTTCCTCCTTTATTTCTTTAGTGGACTTTTTCTTTGACTAAGTTGCAAGCATATCCATAATCAACGGTGGCGGTAGAAAAATAGGAGTTCTATGAGGCAGTTGAAAAAAAATTGGAAACTCTAGCCTATACTACCTACATGTTCTTGTAAAGAAGTTTGAAAGGGTTGAAAATCATGAGCTTTAGCACTTTGATACCTTTGCATCACCTCGTATCCTTCACTAGAATTCTATCCACTCATCTCTAAGGTTCTCTCTATCTTATTTCTACAACAATAACAACAACAATTTGGCAAGCCCAATTTTTTTTGGGAGAGACATTCTGCAAGGAGAAGAGAGAGAGAGACAAAGAGAAGATATAAGAGGATGAAGTGAAGATGAGACCAAAAGAGTTGTTCAAATTTCCACAAAATCCAACGGATCAAGTTTGTTGAAAAAAATTGTATTTTATAAAAAATTAATTTAATTGAAATTTAACATTCACCCCTAGGCCAAAAATTGGATCTTCATTTTTGGTGCATCCAATTCAATGAGCTCAAGCCATATTAGGTCATGTCTTTTTTAATTAAAAAATTCAATCCACCAAATTGGCCCGGCCTCTAGGTGTAAAGAGGTGTGGGCCAATTTAAGCCTTTTGGCCAATTACAAGTGAAGATTTTAGGTCTCTTACACAACAAATTGGCTTGGCCTCCAAGTGTAAAGCGGCCCTTAGTATAAATTTTCCAAAGCCTACACCTCCAAGTAACATTTTGATTTTTTAAAAGTGGAGAGGATGGACCATAAGTAAACTAACATCTTCATCTTCACTATATAATGCCGAAACCCAAAGCATCACACTAATAGAATTGGAATGTGCTCAAGACTATGATTAATGATGATTGAGTTAAGATCAGAAATTCATCTTTCATTTCCTATTGTTTACAAATATTATAGTATTGGACTTCTATTATTCCAAAATAAGTGTTGCACTATTGTTGAAATCATTTGATATCAATTTTATTGGTCATATTGTAAAAAGCATGATTTCAATAGGCTTCAAATCTTATATCACCATAATCAATAAAAATTATTAGTACTACTAGAAGTGTACACTAAAAAAAACATTCAATATGACGGTTTTGCTTTAAATTTGTGTTATTTTGAACACATTTGTGATAGTATTGCATTATTTTAAACATAGTCATATTAGTTTTAAATTTAACACTAACCATCATCTGGATTTGGGTTTTTAGTGTGGATTTCTATAAGTAAGGCCATATTCATTATATTGAGACTTTTTGCAGATTTTGAGATAGAATGCTGGTTATTGAAAAATTCATTTAAAAAAATAGTAATTGAAACCAAAAATAAATAAAGCAAAAATAATGATTTTATAATGAAATTCTAAAAGTTGGTGTTGTTATCTATTTATAAAAAAATACTAGTAAAGAAATAAAGCAGTTTATCCTCGAGTCAAGGATAAAAATGAGACTACGAAAAGTCTCAATATAACAAATATGACCTTAAGTGAATGTATGTGTTTATACAACCTAAATAAAATTAGACAAAACAAGACTCTATTGAACCATTCAAAACAACCATTCCAAACATGAATTTCAAATAGGATATTTATTTGAGGACTAGGGGTGTAGATCAACAATGTGGTGGAAAGGTGGGTAAATAAAGTTCAATATCCAGTAGTGCCCACAGACCTAGCTGGTAGACATATGGGTATCAAGCTTAGGCGACTTTTTAGAAACATTAGGAGGGAATTGAACCTTTAGAGGGCAGTGTTTTTTTTTCCGGCGATTTGGTGCAAAATTGCACCAATTTTTTTGACCTAGCACCAAGCCTATAGGAAATTTTTAGTAAAATTTTGGATGAAATCGCCAAAAAACTTCAAGTTCAAGAAAAATCTTGGATGAAATCGCCACATTGTGAATGAAAATAGAATTATAGATACGTATTTCACATTTTCTATACAACACTTGGATGAATGTTGAAACTTGGAGCACCACCGTAACATTTAATATCGCCACTTCGCCACTTCATGGAAAATGAAAAACAAAACCCTGTTAGAGGGGCTTTGAGATTTTTCATTAATTTTAATACTAATTCAAGTAAGTACAAGGTTGTCCACATCATTATTAGTAACACCAAGTAAGAACATTAAAGGTTGTTAATGGCCATTTGGCGTGTGAAAACTTGTGGGAGGCGTGTACTAGCCATCCTCCATGACTAAGCCATCATGAGCCATCATAAACCTAGTGGCCATATAGCTTGGGCAATCATGACATACTTTTGAATCATTATGTAATTATTGGACCTGTTAGTGAATTGAAAGGGCTATTTTCCATCCAAATTTTTGCACTATAAAGTAGCCCCTTTGGGGGTTCAATTCCCTCCTAATGTATTCAATTCCCTCCTAATGTATTCAATTCCCTCCTAATGTATTCAATTCCCTTCATACTTGGAGTATGCATGGATTGGCCTTGGAGCGTGTGACTTTCCTTTGATCTACCTGGGCAAAAGAAAAAAAAGTTGATATTGCATATGACTCTGTATAGTCATATTTTTTATTAATGTGAAATATGACTTCAGTTGATATGTGGAATGTATCTAGTAATTTAAAAAATTGAAGGCAAGCATGTTTTGGAAAGTCATGAGTCACATTTTTTGTAGAACTATGAACATTATGTAACTACGAGAGCCGAGAGGTCATATTTGGACTAAAATGTATTGTGAACTATAACTCAAGGAAGTAATTTTCCAGATGACTCATAGTCACATTTTTTGAATTTGGATGCACAATTTGTAGTTGGCCATGGGGGGGGGGGGGGGTGAGGTCTACAATAGCTTTAATTATAAATTCCAATCACATTTTCCATATATTCCAAACGGACATGACATGTTGTAATCATGCATCAACATGGTCTAATAGTTGAACAAAAGATTTCATGCAATCATAAACAAGTACATATGATTTTAGAGATGCACTTGACATAGTCATATTGGAGAGGAAAAATATAAGAATATATGAATGTGACACTTCAATTACATTTATTAGTTACTAATACAAAACATATTACAATGAATCACTTTGTGAATGTATATACACACACTTATAGAGCCTATATTTCTTACAATAATGTAAGCATTCTACTTAGGAATGGCTTACTTCATTTGCTCAAGTCTACCATGGCCTCTATGGATCACTTTGTAATGAAGTTCAAAGTATCATCCAAATACACCATCAAGTTAGGCATTATTTTTGTTGTTGCCTTCATACAAGAGAATCCTTTCTAATCCTAGAATGGAGGATACAATGATGGAAACATTGCCCTCTTTGAATAAACAAACAAAAATTATGAAAATTGCACACACCATCTTTACAAAGATGAATACATATGTTGATACAACCTTCAAAACAACCCTAAATTACATTAGAATTTCTAGATAACATTCTCAATCTGTTCTAAGAAAACCAATGTAGAGGTTTCCTTGGAATGAAAAGTAAACACTAAGGGTGTAAAAATTATTGGGTACTCTTATACACATTCATAGCAATTGCAATTTGAACAACACTTCCATTGAACTTAGTATGAGCACTTCAAATATTTTGTTGCCACACAACCTTCTTGACAAAATGAGTGGTTAATATCTATTCTATTTTGTAACATCAAACCAAGACAGTGAAACCTCTTTTGCTCAATTCTTTCACCAAAACCTATGCATGGATGTCTTCTTTAGCTCAAAACTTGACTCTATCCTCTCACATCACTCCCACTTATAGGGACTTTGATAAGTGTGAAAAAATCATGTCAAAAAATAACTAAACTAGCAAGGTTAAAAGCATTGACATCTTCAGTCTTCACAAAGGTTCATTGGCTGAGAAACTTGGAAACTCAACTTGCAAACCAGGGTGTTAGAGATTCGTTTTCATACCAATTTGGACAAGGGTCTTCTTGAATGTGATTGACACAATGATAAAATAACAATTTGCAATTTGGGCGATTTGGGCATTTTGGACACGTAGGTTGTGACATTAATCCTGAAATGACAGGCCACAATCATTAGCCATAAAATTATCTTCTGACATGATGAATATTTGGTCTCCTCATTTTTTGCAAAAACTCTGAAAGTCATTCATCACACTTTTGAGTCCTCTGGAGCATTACAAGGTCAAAGAGGTTGGGTAAAGACATGGTCGTTAGTTACAAGAGCAAAGTTTGGCATGTTATTAGCAGGGCACAGTACTAGTGCTAGGCAGTCCATATATCCTGGCTTCGGTGAAGCGACGGTGTTCATTTTCTTTGCCCTTGACGACCCGGTTCTCTGCCTCTATTGCCACCCCCACATTCGTCTTTCCAAAACTCATTATGAGGAGCTTTGGGTTTGTTGTTGATCCCACATTTGTCACAATATGCTGCACAACACAAGTGAGAGTTTCTTTAGGCATCAGGTGCTGGAACCCAGAAACACCTATTACTAATACACGAAAACAATAAGCAACTTATCTACAAGAGGCTCTGCAATTGATCTCCTCCACTTGCAGTCCAGAGACCCATTAATCTGTTGCCTCTCTGGTATTTCACTTCAATCTCTGCTTCTATTTGGGTATCAAATAAAGCCAACTATTTATAACCAGCTACTGGCCAGGGCATGAAATGCTAGCCTATTTCAAAGGTTGGGGTTTCTATGGAACCACAGGTTTTGCATGTTTTCTGAGCATGCTATTTTGTATGCTGCACTCTCAATCTGGTCACCAGAAGAGGGACTTTTTCCCCCACACATTGATGACATCAGTACTACATTGGGAGCTCAGGATGACCAAAAGGCTCAATCATGTGGAGACTCGCTTTTTGTATGGATGCTATCGACAGTCATACACTTGCAAAAAAGAATTGTTTTCTTAAGCTGGAGAGTCAGTTGACGAGTAGTGGAATAGGTCCACGAAGTAGAGGAACCTCACCCTGCAAGGTCCACAACACAAATTGGCTAAATTAGGCTTCATAGACTTTGCCAATTAAAATTTAATTTTCAAATCGAGCTGTAACACAAGTCAGGACCATAACTTGAGGCATGTATTTATAAGCTATGCACTATCCACATGATTGATGCATTATCCACATGATTGAAACAAGCGGAAACTATAACTGAATTTATCTACCCCAGATAGAACTGTATATGTATATAAATGTCATGTTTGTATCCACACATTTCTCATTTTCATTGGACATTAGAACTTTCCAAGTTTCGAACCATTGCTCAGTCTCTCCCTTTGGTGTACAGACAAGTCTGACAAGCAAATTAGCACGTGAGCTGAAAGCAAGTACCTGAAGAAAGCGATTGAGCATGTAAGTGGTACTGTAGTTGTAGCCACGAACACACTCCCCCTTCGTTCGGACCTTGTTCATAGTTTGACGTACTTTTGTTGCAAGACTCTGTTCCCACCTCCACCATCATTCTTACAAGAATCATTTTCTATTGCAACAGAAAGTAAAACAGGCATTCTACCGCATTATCAAAACAATACATGTTTGGTGAGTCCATGGCTTTGTCAAATTCGGTAATGGATTGGGATTGGGAATTGCCCAACACGAGCGCACATGGATTTCAGCAACACTATCAAGTTATAACGTACATTGTAGTAAGAACAAATACACTCGAACCTTTCCAAGCTCCACTCCCCACTGGTCGAAGGAGTTAATACCCCAAATGAAACCTTGCACTGCAATTCTGTGTTCATAAAGTGCGAGCAGCTGCAATTTTAAAGAAGATTAACATCAGTAGGACTGCTGAGTTTGGAGTGCAAATTGCAGATGAAGGTAGAAAAAATTCTGTTTGTGGCACTAAATCTGAGAAAGAGATGGGGAGGAGGATAATCACTAGCCTGGCCTGCAGTATACGCATCCAACGTGGGTAGAAGGATGCTGAGTGACGGGCGATTTCCTGTGAACATCTGCAACGACATTTTGCAGGTCACATCGTGCGTCCATCTTCGGCTTGCTATAGATTTATTACAGTATCATGGTGCATTCAGACATCACAAATCGAGCACAGTCTAAGTATTCAAATACCTCTCCATGAATTATGGAGAATATCCTTTCTGGAAGTAGACTTAAAATTGCAATAAACAGGACAAAAACTAACCTTATGTGGAACCAGTTCCTCAGGAATGCCTTCTTTTCTTGCTTCTTCAAGTGTCTGCACATGCCCATTACTTGGGGTTATCTAACTGCTTGTCCGATATGAGTATCAGAAATGAGACTTCTCTGCAACGAATCTACAAGCACTCTTTGCTGCAAGATGCTTACACTCTGTAAAGAGAGTTTCTATTGCAAAAGGGAACATTGACAAACAAGCAGCTAAGTGTCCCTACACCAAATATAAATGCACAATTTTCATATGTCTCTTTTCATACAATCCTCAGTAAAATCCTACGTATAATAATACTCAGTGAAATCCTATGTATAATTCTCATTGATTGAAATATTCTTTGGAATGATGACCCCCCGCATGCCTCACTTTCATTGGGCACCTGAACTTCCTACATTTTCAAACCATTGCTTAATCTCTCCATTGGGTTTAGACAATAGAGAAGTGTCGTGGTGCTACCTTCCCGTACGCAAGTGCATCAGGTTGAGCAAAGAAGTTACACATGAGTTCGTCGTGATTCGAGACGAGTTCGCCTGCTCCCAACGGCAAAAGCTCCCAAACAACAATTTGGGAAACAGAATCCGAGAAAATGCATATCCAATTAAATAAGTGCATAACTTCTCTAGGGCTTAAATACAAGATGACTTGTAAGTAATATTGTCTACCTTGCAAGTTCACCGCTTGCTGGCTTTTGACAACTCCAATGAAGTCACAAGGAATCAAACGTCCCTGCGAGAGAGAAACCACGAAGCCAGTATCAATCAGTTACATCTTAAAAAGATAAGTCACCAAGAAAAGAAGGATAGAAGATGAGAGCTACATAAAAACCTGGTGGATGAGCTGGTAGAAGCTGTGTTGCCCATTTGTTCCTGGCTCACCAAAATCGATCTCTCCAGCATGATAATTCAAAGGCGTTCCATCCATCGCCACACCTTTCCCATTGCTCTCCATGCTAAGCTGTGAGTCAAAACCAAGGAAATCACCTTTTTTTTGCATCCTTAAAAAGGATCGACTCAGGACCAAATGTAGAAAGCATTGCATTGAAAAAAGCTACATCTAAGAGGATCGGAGCCCTAACTCATAAGTGAGTCAGTGTACAGTATGCAACAGTTTGGGTATATGCACAAATATATCAAGGTGCAGAATTGAATAGATACCAAGGGAGAACTTAGGGGTTAAAATGTTTGTGTGTGACTATGAAACATAAGTGACTGTTTTGCAACATCGGTGGCTTTCTAATTCTTGCTGAAGGGTAGGGGTATCCTATAACCTGCTGAATGTGGGGAGCCAGCTTTTGCAGCGCCTGAGAATAGGGCAATATAGCCTGCAAAAACGAAAAACAACAACTGAGTACGTTCACGTACTGTAACGAGATTATGTCCATCAATCTGCTTCAAACATGCTTTGCCTCTGGTTGATGAAAGCAGGCAAGACCGTAAGCTTGGTCGTGGTCTAATGCAAACACAACATTATTAACCCTTTCTAGCTGATTTCCCTTTGCCTCCCACAAAACTAGCTAGGGATCCCAAGTCTATGCACTGAGTGAGGTTTATGGCAAGTTTAATTAAAATCTCTCCCCAAGTACGCCAAGTGTATTCCATCCTCTGATGAGGTGTCAAAGAAGGCCTAAGGGAGGAAATCTGTGGGTCAAAGCTCACTCGTGCAGGGCAGCGCAGGAACGAGACATTCCATACACTGATCAATCCCAGCAGAACCTGCACATGTTCCTTCAGCTATATTGGTCCGCGGCATTTTGTGGAAATATAAACATATACATATACATATACATATGCTCTTAAACGTTTGTCAACAAATTTATATAAGATTTTCAAAGACAAACAACTGCACGGTTAGTGCATTTCTGAGAGCATACTGGAAAGTTGTCCTCCAAGGGAGCATTCTTAAAGTGATAGTCAACACTCCACGCTCCTTCCAAAAACCTGAACGATCAAACAACTAGAACCGTTTGCTTGTAAACACTACGCAACTGAATGACGTAGTATTTGGCGTCTAAATGATGCTCTAAATATTTCAAGTCAAAGAACAATTTGCTGGCATAAAGAGGGAACCGAATGCGCACTGCTGGACTTTCGGGAATCCATACTGGAGAGCCAACGGCAATATACCAACAGCACTGCAGACTGCCAAAGTGGCCAAGTCAGCGTCCAAGGGGACCGAAGACTCATCTTCAAAGTGTGAAGCCTACATTGTACTGCTAACTTAAGACTTATTAAAATTCTTTAAACTTTCGGATCAGCAATTCCAACAAAATGTGAAGGTTTTCCAACAACCTCAAATTCTCGTCAACAACTTCAGCATACAAACTTACTCAAAGAGCATCGAGTGAAACAGGACACATGACAGTAAATCAATACATACCACTGAAGCGTCCGCCGACCCAATCCCAAAAGCCAAATGTATTGTCGGGATTCAAACCAAACTCCTTAACAAGCTGCAGACATAATGAACTGAGGATTGATTTACCACAAACAATGCACCATCTCCAATGATATTGAGAAACATGCATTGTCTTCAATTATAGTCAGGAATGATAGACTTCAATTATGCATGATGTGCCGTTGGACAGATGGACACTGTTTACATGGAAAAATCAAGTTGCTAACATGGCATTCAGGAGTTTGTAATAGCGAGGTTGCAAGGCCACGATAACCTTGCTAATTGTACAATAGCAGCAAAGGTTCCCACCTTCAAATTCGAACTAACAGCCACCATGTGCTTGGCGACACAGCCTGGTCTGCAGAGTTAAAACAAAGAGAACTATCATTCGGAGTCTCTCAGCTTACTATAGATTCAATGCGAGAAGAAAACACAAACAAGACGACTGATTTATTTCATATTCACTTCAAGATACTTCGAAATAATGCAGGGGATTCTACTGGACATAGTGCTTCTAATTCGGTTTGTCGGACCTCACAGAGCACTGTTCAGTATCAGTCTCCAAATGTAGTTCTAATTTTTTCTTGTTTGATTTCAGTAAAGTCAGTGTTGGTACACAAAAAATTTAAGTGAATTTAGAACTTCGGGTTCATTCCTTCATCTTTACTAGACACCAGATCCTTTAGAAAGAGAGAGATAGATACACAACTCATTACTATTAAAATTATTAAATTTCTCCCCAAAGAAACGAGGGGCAGAAGTAATCTGGTTTCAAAGAGAGCTAACTTGCCCTAGAGAAGCAATGAGCCAGGACTTCATAGTCTTCGAGTTCAGCATGGTCTCACCAGTTGTGAAAGTTTTAGATACGATAACAACTGCCACAACCTCCAAATTCCCACACAGAAATATCAACGTGCAGTCAAGCGAAGGCACTCTTGCCTGAAAGACCGACATAATACTAAGTCCTCACTGCTGACGTCCAGAACGACCCGCATTTGTAGATTAATTTCAGTGAAACGGCATAGACGAACACCGGCATGCAAAAGGCATGCCTTAAAGTGATGCATTCAAAAGCGATGGTGAGTCCACAAGATTGTCCAGAGAGTGCATACCGAGCGTGGTTTCTGGATTTAAGCCATTGATGGCGATCGCAACATCGACGGGGTCCACATTGGCCAAACTGTATATCAAACTCATAGAATTGGCCTCTCAGTTGCTAGGATTGACCAGAAGAATACATGACTTACATACTAGGAGTTTCCAAAAACATATGTCTAACCATTGCTAACTTTTAATATAGCTTTCAGAACAATTGAAGAGAGCTTGATTGGTGAGGCATTGGCTTACAAGCGGAGTCTGCGTCCATCGGCCAATTTGGCAGACTCAGGATCTGCCAGTAAACACCACACGCACATGAGGAGGAGCAGCAATGTTCCGAATCGCTGAATTTGTTATGCTAGTTCAACTAAGTTATCTTCGTTTCATACTTGAAAGGTCACCGACAGCTTAACTTCTTTTCAATCCGTGAATTGACGATATGGCAGAGTGTATCCACCTGTCTGTAGCGCAGTGTAGGCAAAAAGGGGACCCAGGTAGCTCCCACCAATGCCAATGGCAACCACATCTTTCAGAACCTTTCCCGTCTCACCAACCTGCAGAATCAAAGAGCGCACATGTTCATGCTAAACCAAACCGTACAAGAAGAATCATCTCCATTGTTTCGAGACAGCTTCAGATCTTGATCGTAAAAGATTTTGGCTCAGGGGTTAGTGTTCCAAAAAGAAACTCTTAGTATTTTGAGACCGTAAATGAAACACCACAAGAGTTGTGCAAACTGGGCAAGATTCGATACTACTCAGGAAAATAATTACCCAAGACCCAAGTCGCACTTGATCTGAGAAGCGCCTGATCTTGTCAAGCACCTCCCAAACCTCGGGCACCACATCCTTCCCATCGCACATAATTTGTACGCCTCGTGGGGCTCGCAATGCAACGTGTAGAACTGGACGATCCTCCGTTTGATTGATCTGTCAACCCGCCAAAACGATCTTCCAAGTTTTTTCACAGGCAAAATGGAAAGCACCTGTAGGCACAGCTTGATAGGGACCTGATCCCGTCTCCCATTGTGAACCCTTTTAACAACAGCAACTCATACACTTGGTGGTTCTTTATTAGCAAGTGGTTTAAGCATGACTTGGCTAAATGTCAATGGCCACTCATCGTTGAATAGAGACGGTCACTTATAGTGGTCATCATCCTTCCACTTCGAAATTGCATAAGAAAATCATACATTGTGATGAAATTTTATCTCTAAGAGATTTGGTTCTTGTAGCCAAAGATCTCTCCGCAGCTATATCCGTCTCCCCAAACACTCAGGCAAATCGTATACCCTACCGTAACGGAACAACCCTAAACTCTGCAATCTAGCCAGTTATCAAAGGGCCGGCAATCCTATGTCAGGAAGAAAATCTCCAAAGTGCTAACGGTCGCTTACGTGAACACCGCAGAACATGGCCTGGATTTTCTCCGGCACCCTTGCTTCCTAAGTCACAAAAACGGAATCACGAAGAGGTCAAAAAACTCTCGTTGAAGGTTTTTCAGAACTGTATTGTTGACACAGATAGTGGTTGATTCCTGCGAAACGAATACAACAGCAGCTGCAAAGTGAGCATGTTCGAACCCTATTCGGAGGTGCTTACCCTGGCTAGTGCAAAAAGTTTCTGAAGAGTACACGCTGTTGCACGCTGTCTTGAATAGTCCAGTACAATTCCGTCGAATTCTCTGCACAAAAAGGAGAGTTGACATTTGCAACTTGATAACGCCAATATCTTCAGACTGAATTTGTTAAAAGTTTTGGGTCACTTGTAACAAATTTGGTGAATTACATGGCATTGGAGAACGACATAGATTCTGAGGGAAGGCAAGAGAAACGGTACTCTCTGAGAATTATGTACTTACCAGTTACCACAAGAGAGAAAGGAACACACAGAAACTTAAGGATTTACTGTTTATTCTTTGAAAAGGCGGTTTTATTACACAAAGCACGCGTGAATGTTGCGTACAGTAGTCATTTGGGCAACAAAACCATTTATTTCCATCGACAAGAGAGGCGAAGGCATTTTACTTTATCATGCATTTGCATCTTTCTCTGTCTTGCATAAGATCTTTCAAATGTAGATGGAATATCTCGTGCACATGATCCTGCCGTAGAGCAAGCCCGGACACGTTACTAGGTATGTATACAATGGCGCTTTGCAAAAAGAAGATTGAAGCTTAGACATTAATTCGACTTGCCAATTAACTCATGAAGGACCAGAAGGCCAAAAAAATTTAGCAGCTTTGAGTCTGTGGGCCGAGCAGAGCCCTTCTTATTTCATTTTTTTTATTGCCCAACACAGGCAATGCTCTTCAGTGATTTTGGTGATGTAAGATTTGGCCCTTTCTACATATTATTCACCATATGGTCAATTGGATTAATAGTTTTGTACGCATGAATCCTTGATCCTTTAGTACTTAATCTTTACCCATAGCTAAACCCCATAGCTCGATTCGGCCCAACCTATTGTAGATGCGGATGAAGTGGGAATGTAGCACACCTGGAGGTCGCGCCATGCTCGACTATCAGATATGAGCTGACTACCACAGGGACTTCCGCAAGACTGCACCCTCAGGACAAACACTTTAGCTGCAAACCATCTCGAACCCATGGTTTTAGGGTTCAACAGTTATTTGAATCAACTGATGGACCTAGATTGCCATTCGTGACAGAGGCTTCAGTTCCCCTGCTCCTTAAAATCTTCAAAGATTGATTGTGACTTCATGCGTCTACATTTGAAGTTGACAGAAGAGGAAGTCGCTAGTAGACAAGGATTAGGGCAGGATTTACAGGAAGTGCAAGCTGAATTCCGAGGATGGGCACTCACATTCGCTGCACTAAAATTTTCCATATAATACCATGATTTACAAGTGCGAAACCTAAACAGGTTGAATGATACTAAGCTCGAAAGAATGAGCTACCTTCGACTTAGTCGTGCTCATGAGAGAGAATTAGCCTTGCCCCATCATGCAATTTCCAGATCCACTTCTCCTATCACTCTCTGTGTCTGCAGGTTGAATAGGGAACTGGATCAGCTCCTCTCATCCTCCCACATTACTAAAAACACTTGTATCGCTGTACCAGCATTGGTAGTAACAGGGGAGCGACAAGAGCAGCCCTCTGACCCCTCCCTCTGCATCAACGCACGACATCCCTTCTTGCCTTTTGCGAGTTCTTACTAAGTGTATACCGGTATATTAGGATTGAGTCACGAATTCTCAAGGCAGCAGCGCGCACTGGAGTCTCCTAACTAGCTTCACATCAACGCAGCTAATGCGGGTACCTTCTTACCATTTTGAGTGAGTAGCACCGACTCTTTTCTCCTTCTTGACCCCGGCCTCTTCTTCTGGCAGCTGAAGTTGAGCAGATCCACTCCAAACGAAGCTATGCCTGCAAAACTCGTTCACAATCATGGTGATGCCTCCCCTGTCGCCATCCCCATCGCCATGCCCCTGGGTGTCGCATCCTGACCTGGCCGGGATGCTCTGTCACGCATCTTGTAAGTTATCAATGCATCGTCTGGCCGCACAAGAGAGACTATATGTGGACTTTGCATTGATGAAGCAATCGAAATTTCTCTTATCACAGAACGTCGGTAGCTGCAGTTGAGGAGCGAGAATTCGCAGAAGCCGTGAGGATGATGGGATCCGAGCAGACACAAGAGCACCGCGAGTACAAGAGGCAGTGCGAAAGGAAGCACTGGGTCGTATCAGAAGGCTGCGAAGTGGCAAACAGACACATTGATTTGAGGAACATCCTGGCATTGACTCTTCGAGCCGCTTTGCACTTTGAGGCGGGGCCAATTTGGTGGAATTAATTTTGTAATAAAAAAAGACATGATCTGACATGGTCCGAGCTTGCTGAACTGGGTGCACCAAAAAATGGGAAGCCAACTCTTGGCCTAGGCGTCAATGTCAAATTTCATTTAAAAAAACTATTTTTATAAAATATTATATTTTTTCAACAAATTGGATGAGTTGGAAGTTGTGCAATCAGCCTCAAGGGGAATTGGCCCGACCTCTAGGTGTAAAACGGCCATTTCTAGTACAAGGACCAAATTTTGAAGAAAAAAAAAGTTTGACATATGTGACTATAGGATCTTGTAGTATGTTGACTTAAGAACGTGTGGTAAAATTTCAGAAATTTCAGAAATTTCCACCACATGAATTGCAAGATATGAGCTTTCAAATTCATTGAAATCATTTTTTAGGCCTGGTGAAAATGGGGTAGCTACACTTCACAAGCTCACTTTTCTATGAATTTTTTTCCAAATGGAGGTGCTTCTTTGGATTCTTTTTCGTAAACAAGTTGGTTACATGCTTGAAGAATTTCTCATCATTTGGAATTGCACAACATATAGGAAAAAAATAGCAAGTAGAAAGAAGTAAAGAATGATTCAAAATACAAATTGTTAAAAATTTAGTTATGAAATCAAAAAAATGCCAATCCCAATGGTTGCAATGTTGTAAGAAACAATCTACATCCTATGATTCTATTTTTTTCAAAAAATATTAAAAATTGAGTAAAATAAAGGACATCAAAGTTTATTTTAGAGTAAAAGAATCCATAACTACACACAACTCGAAACTCCTCATAACTTTTGACTCATTGATCAAAATGGAATGATTCAAAGCTTTCCACATATATATAACTCTAGAAAACCAATTTCAAATTTTTGTTTCTAAAAAAAGTGATTTTTTTGATTTGCTTAGATTACCTGTCCCACGGGGAGTTTACTTAGAGTGTCCATTAGAAACCACGTGCGAACAAAACTTTGGACCCCCTATTTACTTTTTGAATTTTAAATAAAACAAAAAATAAAAAATATGAATATATTTTCCTACTTTGAAAGTTTATGTTTTGAATTATTGATATTTTTATTTGTTAATAATAATTAGTTACAAATTTTTGAAGTAAAAAGATACACTGTAGAACTGAAAAATAACTTTCACACCCCTATATTATATAAAAAGAAATTGTCTAAAAAATGAACAAAAAATTCCTAAAAATAACTCTTTGTTGAAAGCTCATTTTGAGTTGAATATTGATTCAATGGTCATCTAAATGTGTTCTCTATAATTATTTGAGTTGAAAAACATGTCATTTTAGTTCATTTTCAACCTCTTCTACAAATCATTTCACATTTTATTTGGGTTGGAAATTTTGGCAATAGAAACCTATAGTCATTATTAAACAATGCTCAAAATTTTACATTGAAATTATCATTTATTGAAAACCACTTGTTTGCACGTGGCTTGTTGTAGTAGCACAAGTGCACACCCCGAGACCTGTCCGAGAAAAAAAGTAACATATTAAAGTAGGTACACCCAAAACCGCCACTTTTTGCTACTGAGCCTAGTTACTATTATTATACTGGTCAAATTTTCATATGTTCTTGTAGGCAAGTGAAAGGAGGTTTCAATGCACCAGAGAACATGGCATTTGGATATTGTATGCAAAAGTTATTAAGGAACAAAGTTTGGTTCTAAAAGCGTTTCTTCCACATAGGTACAGAATTGATTTTGGAGATGTACACATAGTATAGATGGCGGTTTAAGGTCAATGGCACATTTGGGTGTACCTACCTTAGACCATAACTATTGACTCACATTTAGTGTGTATGAAAGATATTCTTTGTCTCCACCTTCTATGAAAATTTCAGCCTAAAATATGCAAATTTCCAATCATAAGAACCTGCCCAAAATTTATATGTTGCCCAAAAATGCATGTTGGTCCTTAGTTTAGGAGTTAATCCATTCCTTTATGAGCCCATCTTAATTTTGAACTTTTCCATCTTTTATGCATACTTCTCATGCCATCACCAAATTGATTGCCATCAATTATGTATTCATCTCTTAAAAGTTCACTTATCCAACCATTTTGATTTGTCATTTAACCCCTAAATGTCCAAGGCACCAAATTCTAGTGTTAAAGAAACTTTGACGTTAAATAGCCAAGTTGCTATTTTTAGTAGTTTATATATTTTTTTAAATCTTTTTGAAGTCTAATTTTAGCATAAAAAATCTGATTTTGAAAATGTTTGATTATGATTTTTCTATTCAAGATTTTGTGCAAGAATGTCCATTGCATTCTTGACTTTCCATAGTGTTGAGGGCTCTTGGAAATGAGCCTCAAATACACTAGAACTTGAGAAAAGATCAAATTAGAAATTCATTTAAAAAAACTGTAAAGTAGATTTTGAGAAGCTATAAACTGATTGGGATTATGTACGTTAGGCCCTTTATCTTCATATTATTTTGGTGACCAACTTTTTAGATTTGACATGTGAAAAGAAGATTGAAAGACTTCAAATTACTTTTGCAATTCTAATTCCTTCATGATCAAATGTTATAATCTTTCAATCCAAACATGATATTCTTGTGTTTTATTTTCCTATGTGATCTCTAACATGTCTAGTTTGAATTTGTATAGTTACAATTCAAATAAAATTGAAACAACTTATCAATATGTTGTCTTTTTGTTCAATTTAGAGCAGATTTTTAGAAGCTCAAAAAAGGCCTTGGACATTTAGGGATTAATTGACAAAATTGCTATTTTTTTTAGCATTCAATTCTACTCTTTCACGAGATTTGATACTAATTCTCTAGAGATTTTTGCATGATCGTGTCACCAAGAAGTGGAATTAGGGTACAACGCCTCCATTCATAGTTTGTGCTTGCAACAGCTTGTACAAGGTGTATTAGAAGATTCACACGTAATTGAAAGAATGTCATAGTGAGGCAAAGGTTACATGGTGATTTAAACCCAATTTAAATTGTTTTCTAGTTGTATTGTAGTTGCAAGGCAAAACAGGATTGTTTCTCATTCAGCAACTTATTTGGAACTCCATTGATACACTTTATGACATGGTTGCTTATGTGGTATTTGTTGCTATGTGAGGTTGGTCACTCAATCGGTGAGTTGTACAACTTATTGGCGACTAATTTGCAACTAATTTATGACTTGTTTGTAACTTCATTGTGACTCGTCTATGACTCGTTGCAACTAATTTATGACTCGTTTGTAACTTCATTGTGACTCGTCTATGACTCGTTTGCGACTCATTTGTAACTCAACTGTGAATGTTTGCAACTCGACAATGACTTCATTGCAACTTGTTTGTGACACATTTGTGACTTGTAGAACTTGTAGATTTCAAAATCTACAAATTGTAAAAATCTACTAAATGTAAAAATCTACAAACTGTAGTAACCTTAGAATTCTATTAACAATATTCATTACATAAGGATACAACTACTTACAAGTCTTATATGTCCAACCTAATGGTACTCTTGACAATTGATATGGGACATGTGATATAAGACAATTGGAAAATGATTTGGAAATATCTTAGAAATGGCTACTAAACAACTACAAAACAACTACAAAACAATTACAAAACAACTAAGAAATGACTATAAAACTATTATTGTTATTTTACAATTGCAGTTATATCCTAGTCATTTCCTAGTTCTTTTTGGGGACTGCAAATCGACACAGTGGATATTATGGAGTGTGGAGTAGTCCACACTGACAATTGTGATGAATATTGGATGGAAAAAATTCACATTCATTCTAAATTTGAACTCCATTACAACTCTTATAACCCTACACATCATTTTACAACTTCTTTGCAACTAAAACAATGTATCACTTCATTCGACAACTACTTTGCAACTAAAACATTGTACTAATGATGTAAAGCAATGGCGTCAAACAATAACGTAAGAATTTGGTGCAAATAGAGAGGATTACAATTGTAGGATAGTTGTATAAGATACTTAGTTGTATTGTAGTTGCTTGTGGCGGACATGTTTTTCTTCTACTAAAAATTGTACTTCCAAAATTGAGTAGGATTGCCTTTGATTCTGCTTGGCTAATTTTTATTTCCTATTTTTGATTGAAAGGATTTAACCCTTGAGTGTCCAGTGCCTCAAATCTAGCCTTCTTTAACTAAAAGGTTACGATGTTTGACTATTATAATGTTTTCAATTGTACAATCAAAATATTTGTCAATTTTTCCTTCATCTCATAGATTGATGCCTATGGGCAATTTGTGGATCTCATGTTGGGTGACAATTTGATTGGAATGAGTTCAAAAGGGTTTGAAATTTGGTAAACATGCATTGGGTGCCCAAGGATTAACATTCACAATCAAAGAGGGGCTCTCTAACCAAATATGGTGGAATATTGTAGCACCAACAAGGACATCATATTTGCCTTCACTATAACAAAACATGGTAAAAAAAAACGCACTCAAAATTGAGAGCAACTCTTTTTGCCACAATTTTGTGCATGCACGTATAGTGGGCATGCAAATTCTTTTACAATTTCCAATTCCAATTTTGAAATTTTAGGGCATGTAATATACCGTGAGAAAATTCTAAAAATTGTAGTCAAAAATTGCAAAAAAAGTTGATTGTGTTGTAATGGGCTTGTAAAAAAACGTGGCAAAAAAATAGCACTTAAATTTGAATACGTTTTTTTTACCATGTTTTTTTATAGTGCTTGGATGAGGTGCATCTTGAGAATGTTGAATCGAGTGTTGAATGCATTGAGATTGTGACCATTGCAAAGATACTAAGGCCTGGTTCAGACCATGACATCCAGTACCACTAGATGAGATTTATATAAATTTTATTGGCCAAAGACTGGGTTTCGTCCGCAAGAGCATTCACACTCAAACAGATGTCTACTTGAAGTAGCGCCATGTTATATCCACTTTTGCCAAAATTCAAGATGAAACCATAGTTGTAGTAGACAAGTTTGGGATCACTTTGGGAGATGATTCTAAATTTTGTCCGGTGGATAAAATGAGTTTATTCAAAAGAGAGGAATTGTGAAGGAGCTTCCTTGCAACAATAATGCAATTACAAAGGAGCTTTCACAAATATAATTCCACCAGACATTCGGTTCCTAGTGTAAAGCCGAGCACTGGATAGACAAAATCCATGTGACAAAGTAGTGGACTAAGGGTTTTGTCCACTACCACTAGACGTCCTGGTCTGAACATTGAACACTAGGGCCACTAGAGGACAATTTAGTTGTTGAGAGGTTGCATGTATTTTGGCACAAAAAGAGGCAAAGCATGAAGCAAACAAAAAACGTGAATTGATAGCCAAAGCAACCTGCAAGTAGAATACGTGTAGCAAGTGATAGCCTTGAGAGTCTACAACAATTGGAAAATACTTTTGAAGCTCATGGAATAACAACAATACTCATTTGGATGTTTGCAAGAAACAACGGTCATATTTTTTGTCACATATAATGTGAGGGACTTTTCATCCATTATAAATTTTGAAGCATGAACTCAATGACCTTGAATTTTTTGTTGGAGATGGATGTTTCCATTATAATCATATCTCTTACTTTTTAGAAACTAAAAAAATATCTTTTATAACCACCACGTTCATGCAAATAGGGGTCCCTAGCGCACACTTCTAAACATTGAAGATGGTTTCCAACTCATTCTTTTGGTGAAATCTCATCACCATCAAGTCTTTAGAAATGGTTGATTTTTAGGAGGTTTCTTCATGATGTTCTATTTATTATTCATCTATACCTCATTTTATCTATATTCACTGTCTTTTTTTCCACATAGTATTGTTTGAGTACTCATGAGTAGTCCTAATACTTACAACAATACTTCTAGTCTAAGATTTGTTCTATCAATGGTTGAAATCATTCCATTAGAAAGTATTCATAGTATTTGCCATCAGAATCCATGTTTTTGTCAAAAAATTAAGCGTTTTTTTTTAAATATTTAATTGTAGAATCTTCCATTGGACTTGTATAAAAAATGAGTGGAAGAAATTTTGGGAAGTTTAGCTAGGTAGATTAAAAGATATTTGCATTTAAAGTGAAGAAAATAATTTTTTTTGCACCCTTACTACTATATTTAATTACAACTTCAAATCCTCTTAACTTAGAATTTTTGCACTATAGATTTTGATTTAAAACATTATGTTGAAAAATTGAGATGAGAATTTAAAAAAAAACATTTCTAAAGAAAAATTTGGTTTCTATTCTTCAAAAAATTGTTAAGTAGAAGTAGATTGGTACTAGAATGAAAGAAAAAGAAATGAATGATAGCATTAGGATGGACTTGAAGCACACTAATGCCAATGATATGATTGTCTTAACAAACAAACCTAAAACTTGTGCAAATGTTTTTTGAAAAAATTGTAAAAATTGAGTTAAAAAAAGGATCCAATAAATTATTTTCCGGAGAAAATGCTATAATTCCCTCAAAACTAGCTAGATGCTCCGTAACTTTCATAATACTAATTTAAATGAAATGAATCAATTTTTCCATACATAGACAAAAGCATAATCTATAAGAATTTTTTTTAAATATAATATTAGTTTTTGCGACTTTCTTTTGTTATCTAAGCTCAACTATTTTGAGCTTTGTATTGCATAACATTTGTTCTCAAATATCAATTTAAATAAAAATTAAATTTCAAAAAACTAATATATTTTTCTATCTTAAGAATTAAAAAAAAAATTGTGCCATAAATTGAGATTATATGAACCAAACCAAAAGTAAATTAAGTTGTCTCCAAGGGGACACTTGCAACTTTAGGGGTTATGGAATTAATCAAAATCGAATTAATCAAAGGTTTTTGAAAAATATCAATCCATTCAATAAAAAAGATAAATTAGTGAGTTTTTTAGAATAAATTTACTAAGATGCCCACATTGAGATGGAAATTATTACCTTTCAAAATGCTTTTGTTTTAAATTGTGAAGAAATTGTTGAAACTAACATGAAGTATTGTTGAAATAGAAAAATTTAATCTTTGGCGATGGTCACATCCAATGAAAGCTATTTACTCATCGGTGCATGTAATCAACTCATTCTATGACCATTTATTTGTGGCTTTTCTTCTTTGCTTCGTTTGAGTATGTTGTTCTTCTACATGTTTGATCTTTTTAGCAAAAGACAATTTGTTTTGAAGACCACTCTTTCCAGGGGCCTACATTTGTGTCAAGGTCAAATTTCCACTACCAAGGTCTCCCAAGTTGGAAACAAGACACCAAAACCTTCAATCTTCCATGGGCGTCACTAATAGCGTGGAAAGTAGTAGAGCTCTCATAAAATAAAATTGTCCATTTGTAATTAATAATTCTATGGACATAGTCATTCACTAAAAGAATCACCAAAATAATTATTTCTATATTTCAAAATTCAAGCCAAAAGAAACTCAATTCGCTCGTTTCCATACAATATACAGTTTTTTTTTAATTCCTTCATATAATAGCTAATAATCTATTAGAAGACCACCTCCTCCAAATTTTAGCTACAAATTCATTTGAAGAGGCTTGGAATAGTACTAGAGCCCCCACATAGCAAATGTATATGACATTCAATCATGACTATTATTAGATAATAAAATATTTTTGAAAAATGGAAAAAATTAACCAAAGTGTATAGTCATGAGTACTTTACCTTTGAATCTTATGTCATTTAAAACCATAACACATAAATTATGGCCAAAAAATAAATTAGCTAAAGATCTGTGATAGAAAATAGTACAAGTATAAGTGCAATTGCCCTTTAGTTGATCAAATTTAGGGTTATTACTTTGGTATTAGCCCTTGGGTCATGCTTCTCTTAGTCAATTTACATCATTATGTATTTCTTTATTATTTTTAAATCTAGTCAATTTTATTTTTGTTTTTTAGAAGAATTTTTTAAAAATGGGATTTAGAGATAAAAAATTCCAGGTTGTCAAAGTTAAAATGGAATTTTTGGTCAGTATCTTAATTATTAAACTTTTGTCATTGCTTTAGAAGATGATGTTATATTAAAAGTTCAAGTTCAATATTATTTTTCATCTTTGTAAATTTGAATCAAAAAATGAATCTGAAAATAAAATTGCATTTTATACATCATACTACTAAAATCATAACTCCCTCTGTAATATCACAAATGCTATCATTACTAATAGGGGCTCATGCTTGCTATGCTATGCATTCATTATTTCATTGTATTACATATTAGTAAAATTTTGATATATTTGAATAGAATGAATGATAATGATTTCAATAAGTCTTTGAAATAATTAATTTTAATATTTTGTAAAAATATTTTCAATCATGCATACATAAAACAATATTTCACATTTACAGCTTTAATGATTTCAAAATTCTATTGCTACTACCAAATGATTTGAGAAATTTATTCAATTGAAGCGATTTTGGATTTCACAACAATTAAGTTGTTCATGAAATTTACAAGTTTTTCTTTTCAATTCACCAAGTTTTTGGGTTGCCATTGTCTATAACAATTGAGTCAACTTTTGAATACATTACAATAAATGTGTATATTTTACAGTATTCACTGTTGCATATATTTCATTCATCATTCAATAAATTTCTATTGTACGTTTCAATATATACTTACTTATAAACAAAATTATACAAAGATTTTAGTAATTTTTATGTGAAGATTTATTGAAATTTTTGTTCTACATTTTATCTAATACATTAAAATTCTAATAAAATTCTAATGATGAATGCGTAGCATAGCAAGTGCCAACCGCTAGTTTAGAACAAAAAATTAATCTTATTTGTCAAACAAAAGGCTCGTAGATTTATTGATCGTCAAAATTTATAAAAAATATAGTATTCAAATTGAGTCGACAATAAATTATGATGTAACCACTATTATTCTTTGTTTTACAATGAAGATGATGTGTGTGTGTGTCAATCATTCAATGTTCAAATTTAGATTTTTTCAGGGGTCTATTCTTGTACAATTTTTAATAATTCAAATCTTCCTAGAACCTAAGTGATCCTTTGATTAATTTTTGTGGCTTCCAATACTTAAAACATTTAAGTGATTCTTCTAAGTATGCTAGTAATCTCTATATTATGCTAGTTCATTTTTGATTGAACATCTTACCTTTTCTTGAGAGAGCCTCAAAGAAATATTAGGGGTGCTTCACATTGCGTTCCAAATCCTAACTTTCTAAGTCTTTATTCAAGGCCACATCTCAATTTCTTTGAGTTGTAAAAGATAAATAAAAAATATCAAAAGTAAGGCTTAGGACATTATAATGTGAAGATCAAAATTCCACTTTGTTTCTTATATAATATTTTATAGCAAATAAGTGCCTCTAAAATGGATCAAAAAGTCAAAATCTTGTTTTGGGGGCACTTTTAGCATCAAATCTATTTTGTCCAAATTTGGACAAAATTTCACCCAATGAAGATAGTTTATATGGTATTTTTGTCCTAATTTATTCAAAAAAATAGTTGGAATTTGGAGGCCAAATTGAGTTTCTACTTTTGCTAAATGCAATTCAAACTTCAAGTCCCACTTTTTTAGCACAAGAATTCCTATAAAGTGCTGCTACATAGATGCTTGGGAGTAATGTGGGACTTCAAACTTGGGACCAATAGAAAAAAAATGATGATTTTTCTTTAAAATGTATTTTTTGGAAATTGACGTGGCATTGCTCACATCAACGCCACATCAGATTGTCTATTTTTTTACTATTTTTTAATTTTTTTTGTATATGCACTATGTGTGTGTGTGTGAAAATGAACAGTTAGTGGCTCTTTGCAGGGATCAACTTTTTTCTAATGGTAGTGTGAAGCCCCAAGTCTTGGTTTTTAGTTCTTTACCAATTCCCATTTTGAGAATTCAATAAAACTTAGGATTCTTTAGTGTGAAGAAGCTTTTATTAGTATATAATGAATCCGTGATAGGAAAACTTTGACCTTGACAACATAATTTTGAAAACCTCATGCCTAAGTTTGTCTTTGTACTTCAATATGCAATATATGATACTTTAGCCTCTCGACTATAGTTTGGGCACGCCCTCTTGACTTGGATGGCCATACTGTGAAGTGGCCCTAAGGATCCATTGCTTAATGAAGTTTAATCCTTAAGCGTTCCAACGTCCATTTTTTGGACGATGAACAGAGGGCTTGTAGGCGTTGTTTCGTCCAGCCAACTTCTCATTCATCCAATGTAACACTTGAATCTTGAAAAGGCAACCTTCCTTAATGACCAATTTCATGAAATTTTGGTAAATGATATTCTTGAACAAAGATATAAGCAAAAATGTGCAAAATTTCAAAAAGGATTGAAGCGTTAAGGGGTTAATGAAAAAGGACCAATGGCAACGGCACCCGCCACGGCAGTGCCGCGATGCCGGGAACGCCAGGAGAAATTGGGCGCCAAAATGAAGGCACCGTCACCACTGCCACCCGGATCTTCAACGTTACACTAGAATTAGGGTTCCTCACGCTCGCTCTACACCACCTTGTCTCTCCCCCCCCGCCCCATATGTTGTGACCGATTGAACGCTGTAGATTGGAAGGCAGTTTTTTCATTGCTTTTACTCTGTCCAGGCGCACGCATGGACCTCTGCATTTCTTGAATCCTTGCCAATTTGCATTTTCAGCTCCCATTTCTTTCATCTCCGCAGGTATTGTAGTTCTTCCCTCCACTACGCCCGCTGCACTTCTTGTGCATTTTCATGTCCTTTCCGTTTAGTTTCCACGAAGCAGCTCAATTGCGGTGTCTTTTTGACGGGATGTGTTTCTAGAGCTTTAGGGATTAGTTCTGGTGCTGGCTGTGTTGGTTCTCTTTGCATGTTGTCTTTTGACAATCTGCTCTGAATTGGAAATGTGCCAGTGGTTGTTCGAGTCAGAATGTTTTTATAAAAGACTCTGGTCCTTGGAGATGGTTGCAGGAAATTGGAGGGTGGAAGAGATTTGGTGTGACTCGTGGCGTGCCACGGCGTATGGTTTTGAATCTGTGGAACGAGAAGGGCATGGTGGATGCTGTTTATCTTGGAGGATTTACAGCTGGTGCTGGTGTGGGGATTGTAGGCCCCGGGATATTGTTGCGGTCTGTGGAGTAGTAATCTTGCAGCATGCCCCAAGGTGTCGGCGACCCCTTCAGGCTAGGAAGATCAGGTGATCAAGTCGCTTCTCATGGTTATGAAACTCTTTTATGGTATATGTAGCCAATTACTTACATGAGAAGTCCTTGGCTAAATGTATACTGGGGGCAAGCACCCGAAATGAATGATTTTCGACTAGAAAGAGTCAGAATTAGCCAAAAAAATTAAGGATTTCAGAGAGTGATGCTGGAAATTTACGATTATCTAAACATTGGCCATTTACTGCTGGCGTGGTCAGACTATATTTAAAATGAGAAAATGAGTATGACTTGACCGTTAGTGATACTAAAAATATTGTCTTTTTTGCTAGGTAAATGTCGAGGTGGACACAATTTGTAGCTCCAACTGGTTTGTGCAATTTTCTTTTGCTGTCGTGATACTAACGATGTTTCTGGAATTTCGTGATTCTTCAGGTAATCTTGGTCGAAGGAGGGAAATGGCGAAACAGGTCAACAAGCAAAGCATTGCCGAAATGCGGGCTATAGTGGGCTTAGAACCCAGTGACATGGATTTAATTCGTGCTCTTCACTTAGCAGGAAATGATGTTGCTGCAGCTGTGAATATATATTTCGATACTCCCAAATCCAGTTTTGTTCTGAAGCCGAAACCCCCACGGCGACCTGCCCCCCCTCCTCCTGCTCCTCCTCCTCGAGTTAGTCCACAAGTACGACTCTCGGAGGATATGTCAACTGCAACTTCCCGCCTGAGCCTCCCTTCTCATACAGTAGCCCCTAAACCTCCAGCAGGAAGATCTTCAAATCCAGCAAGTGTGAAAAACATTTCTACAGCCAGACCTAGGCCAATTTCGGCCTCACCGAGGGCTCACTCAGCTCCTGATGGGCCGCGTCCTGTTAACAACCATGCTCGATCAGACTCCGACGCCAGTCCTTCACGTAAAATCACGCCAGGAAATGCTTGCACTAATGGACTGGAAGCTGTACACCTATCCCCGCCTGCAGTTGGGAGCGTTCCTGCCCCGAATCATGTCGAGGATTCTAGTGTACGTATCGTGAGCCTTTTGTTCGATTGCTTGGTGTGGCGAAAATGTGAACCGACCTTTGCCCATTGAGCATCTGGCATGGGTTTCAAATTCAATCAATGCAGGCAGTTGCTTGGCCTTGGTAGTCTTCATTCGGCTCCATGTCATGGTGGTGAATCTTCGGATCTTGAATAAGGTTGATTTGAGTCACTTAAAGCATTGTAACACATGTAAGAGTGCGAGTTTTTGGAGATCTTTGGGTACAAGAGCTAAATCTGCTTGGATCAAATTTTTTTCACTAGGTTAATTATATTCTTATGCAATCTCAGAAGGGGAGAATTGCAGACCGCTGGGTAACCCCATGACATGCGGAGATCAGTGATCATAGATATATCGCCGAGTCATGCTGACACCACTTGCTAATGAGTCCAACGGACTGGATGAACAGTTGAGTTGCTATTGGTAACAGGGGCCTGTGAATGGGAGACTGAATGAGTTCCCGAAGGGTTTCAGTATCCTGTAACTTAGATAAACGAGTTAGTGCTGAAGAGGAAGGAATTGTGTTTTTTTGCTCAATTTTCGTTTTGATTGGCACATTATTGGTTCAATGCAGACTCAAAGACTCTCTCCTGCTCTCATTCCGAGTTTCGATTTATTTCCAAGCGACGCTGGCTTGTCCACTGTGCCTTTGATACCGACTGTTCCTCTTGACCCTGTCAAGTCTCTCGATCTGTTTCCCAGCGACCCTGATCTATCCATTATCTCAGAGCGTTTTGCGAAGAAGTCTCTTGATTTGTTTCCTCGCTCTACGGATGAGTCCTCGCTCGCTGCACGTCGGAGTGGCTCCAACAGTAACTGGGTTCTGCTTGGCGAAGCAGAAGTGGTGGGCTTTTCTACTTGCAAGGGTCCCAAGCTTCAAGTTGGGGATTCTTTGCAGTTCAACTTTCCTAAGCCAGCTAGTGCTGCAGATGTTAGGAGGGGACCTTGGGGACGAGGCAAGGGTGCAACAGCAGCCACTGAGATCGTCCGGTTTTCTTGTCAGAGGTCAGGAGAGGTAATGTTTTTCTCTCCATCCATCATAGGATTTTCTTACCACTTCATCGTTTCTGGAACTGAAAATAACCACAGTTGTCTCTGAGTCCTACTAACCATGTACTACCAGGTGAGATAAACGTACCTTCCTCCTAATTTTTTGTTGCGAATATTGACCTTTGTTTGAGCTGGGATGTCAGGTTGGACGTATTCCTGGAGATTGGGCTCGTTCCTTGATACCCCTGGTCAATTCAGGCCAAGTTCAGGTGAAAGGCAGATGTCGCAGTGCTTCAGCAGTCCTTTCACTCATGTCCAGCATCGTCGTTGACTTTAAGTAAGTTTGTTATTCGCCAATTGGTTTAATTGATCTGCTTACTTCTAATATGGATTATGACCAGGATCATTTGACAAAAATCCGAAAACGAATTCTTTCTGGAACAGAAGGATCAAACTCGTGATCTTAATTATATATCCAGTGGATCCTGTTTCACAAATTGTGAAAATTGGTCAAATTTTATTGATTATTTTCAGTAATTTCCAATCTTAAAGACTTACGAACTTTTTCTACAGGGTGTATGTGAGTCGATCAATGTTTGCGAAATATAATTGCGCAACCACCCGAATTATGGCTTCATCTGAAGGGACTACAAATCAGCCCCTTCCTACTTTGCTTCGTCTTCTTCACAGAGAACCCATTACTAGGGTGAGTTCTGCTGTATTTTAGTATTTATAATATTGACCTGTATAGAATCATGGTACGCAATCGGTTCCAAATTTTGTTATCATGTTCGAAGGATTTTTATTGGAATTAAGTTATTTAACAGAAAATTAGCTTGCTATTTTGTATTTCATTGTCTTTTGGCTATTGGTCTATTGATCTTTTGATCTATTGTCTTTTCTTGCAGGCGGCTTTTACTCCTGAAGAGTTGTATAGCCGGAAGCGAACTCTCGACCGTCAAGTTGGAGATGTCACACCAATTGTGAAGAAATTGAAGCTTTCATCTGCTGAAAGCTCAGCTTCTGGAACTCAAGCAGAGGGCTCTGAAGAGGAAGTGACTGTACTTTCTGACGAAGATGTGACGAAGCTTGTCGGAACAGCAGATGCTTGCAAATTAGAGGTGGCTGACATTATATATATAGAAAGATGGGGCTGTTACTCTGAAATCATTGCATGGATTTGAGCTTTCTGATTTGTACATTTTCGCTGCTTGTTTACTGCGTCAGACTTATGTACTGCAGGACACTTTTTCTGAGTTTCTTCCAGGATCGAAATGTAGTGCCGTATGTGCGTCTTCGGTCAAGACTGATTATTTACTCTGGTAGAACTTTCAAGAGGTTTGAAATATGTACTGATGTTTACTCTATGTAGGAAATGGACCCTCCTTCCATCTTGAATTGCGAGCTTCGGCCATATCAAAAGCAGGCCTTGCACTGGATGACGCAGCTTGAAATTGGCGCTACTGCTGAAGATGCTTCTCGCACCCTCCATCCATGTTGGGAAGCCTATCAGTTGGCAGAGTATGACATCTTTTGATTTCTTGTGGAATAACTAATTTGCTGTTTATACAATATGACGTGTAATGCAAAATTGCGTTCCAGTCGGCGAATATGTTATTATCTCTATCCTGAATCAGCTTGGTTTTGACAGGGAGAACACTACCTTTTATCTAAATGTTTTCTCTGGTGAAGCAAGTTTGGAGTTTCCAAGTGCCTCTTCAGCTGCACGGGGAGGGGTAATAACCAGTCTCTTCTTCTAATGAATTCCTCAGTTCTGAAATTCTTCCCATCATTGATGACACAATCTCTTAATAAGGTCTGATTTAGTTCTTGCATATGCAGATCCTTGCAGATGCTATGGGTTTAGGTAAAACTGTGATGACTATATCAGTCATAATCTCCAATCCTGGTAGAGGGGGCGTACCTACAGATCCTGCCGTTTCTGGACCGCCGAATACTTTCGAGGTATCTGGAAGCCCAGTTGGCAAGCTGTCTCAAGTGGTGGATTTGAAAAAGAAGCAAATTGGTCCTCGAAAAGGAGGGGGGACCTTGATCGTGTGTCCAATGACCTTGCTTGGCCAATGGAAGGTAGCTATAACCATCACTTTCAGGGGTGGTCTCATCTCTTTTAGGTGTCAAAGAAAAAACGCTCCACCAGCTACTGAGCTGTTTACGTCATTCTATGCTGTTCGCGCCATTGATTCCATTTTAATTATTGGTGCACTGGTTATTGCAGTCAGAGTTCGAGACCCATGTGGCTGGAGACTCTCTTTCAGTTTATGCTTACTATGGCAATGATCGCATCAGAGAGCGTAAGGCGCTTTTGGAACACGACATTGTATTGACCACCTACGGTGTTCTTGCTTCTGAATCAAACCAACCTGTAAGCAATAATGATCTTATACATTCTGACTATTGCTAATAATTCAATATATTTGCGTTCATATAGGCACTGTTTGTGTCGACCAAAAGTCTACTTTGCCTTAGTATGTCTTGGTGCTTGTGGGACACTATCATCTGCGTGTCCAAGAGCTTCCTTGATTACAGTTCATGTGGCTTGCACATTGGTAAAAACCTGATATTGATGTTTATTTAACCTATATTATATGCCGATGCTTGAACAGAATTTCATGGACGATGGGCCTCTGCATTCCATTCACTGGTTCAGGATTGTCCTGGATGAGGCTCACACTATTAAAGCATTTCGCAATAATACATCAAAAGCAGTTTTCATGCTCACTGCCGATCGGCGTTGGTGTCTTACAGGAACACCTATTCAGGTAGAACGCGGCCTTCATATCGTTATGTCGCCGTGTCTCATTTAAGACATCGTTTTCTCATGGATAAAATTTAATGTGCTCATTAGCTGTCGTCGAGTTTCTGTTCTCATATACCGTCGTCTTAGATTTTCCGTGCCCACTCTCATTCAGGTTCTGAAGAACACGTGATTTTGTTGCAAAACAAGTGTTCATTCCCATTTTTTAACGCTCTTTTCTGATTGTTGGTGCAGAACAAACTGGAGGATATTTTTAGCCTGATTCACTTTCTGCGCATTGAACCCTGGAGCATTTATAACTGGTAGGTTTCTCTTCAATGCTGCTAGGAAGTTGATTTTTGTTCATCTTGTCTCTGATTTCTTTCTTCGGATTTGCGTCGGAAGAAATACCAAACGGTGTGCCTGTCCTGCAGGTGGGAGAAGTTGGTTCAGAAACCATCTGAGGAGGGTGACGAAAGAGGATTGAAACTACTACAAGCCATACTCCAGCCGCTCATGCTTCGGCGCACGAAAGATAGTCTTGATCAACTTGGGAGGTGAGTTTTCAACTACAAGAGCCTTATCAAAGCTATGTTAACTTTTTTTCTGATTGCATCATTAACAATAAAGTCTCTTTATTCTAATTTTGCTTGATTTTTCTTGAATAGCCCGAGTGCCTGTTGATTATTAGGCTGACGGTTATGGCGTGTCTACCCACCTGAATGTTGTGCAGACCCATCCTAGTGTTGCCTCCTGCAGACATGCAAGTTGTGGAATGCCAGTTTTCAGAAGCTGAACAGGATTTCTACACTGCTCTGTACAAAAAATCCAAGGTGACTCGCGACAAAAATTATTCCCACTTTTGAAGTGTGCATAATTTGGATCTATTTCTATCATTATGTTCGTATTATCCATGCAATAATTAACTCTAGTAAGTGAACTATTGGATTTGCAGACCAAGTTTGACCAGTTCGTTCAGCAAGGGAAGGTGCTGCATAACTATGCGTCTATCCTTGAGTTGCTACTGCGTCTCCGTCAATGCTGCGACCATCCCTTTCTAGTTATGAGGTATTTTCATTGCATGCTCAGGTGTACTTAACGTTATGAAATGGCATACTTCATTTAGATTGGTCTTGGTAAAATCCAACAGTTAATAATGGATTTTGGGGTCTTTGCAGCCGTGGTGACACCGAGGAATATGCGGATCTTGGCAAGCTAGCGAAACGTTTTCTGAAAGGAGGACCAGAGGGGCTTCTGAATAGGCCTACGAAGGCATTTGTTGAAGAAGTGGTCAAGGACTTGCAGAGTGGCCAAAAGGGGGAGTGCCCCATCTGTTTGGAGTCTGTCGAAGATGCGGTCCTCACGCCTTGTGCCCACTGCATGTGTAGGGATTGTTTATATGCTTCATGGCGAAGTTATGGGGGTGGTCCCTGTCCAATCTGCAGGTAGTTACATTCTAGCGAAGTACATATCCGGTGTCTTAATTCGATCTGTTTTTTAGTGAATGGATGTTGAATCTCATGTTTCAGGCTATTGATGTTGGAATTTTTTCTGCAGGCAAACTTTGACTCGTCAAGATATTATAACTGCACCCTCTGACAGCCGTTTCCAAGTCAACGTGGAAGCTAATTGGACCGATTCATGCAAAGTCACGGCACTGATGAAAGAACTTGAGGAACTGCGGCCGTCTGGCGCCAAAAGTGTGATCTTCAGCCAGTGGACTGCTTTCTTGGATCTGCTTGAGATACCTCTCAAAAGGTAATGTTTATCGTCATGGCTGTTTGGCTTGGATACTCTGAAAGTACTCCTTTTTCTTTTATCATTAGCCCATCTTATTCTGCAACAAACATCTCTCGTGACATTTCCAGCTTTGTCACAACCCTAGCTCCCCCTGAAAGTACTTCTGTGTGTTGCCATGGCCCCCAGGAAGAAAATAAAGTTTGTTCGACTGGATGGATCGCTCTCTCAGCAGCAACGAGAAAGGGTGCTGAAAGATTTTAGCAGTCAAGAAGACATCCTGGTGAGATGCTGACCAATCGAATGTTTTAGCTCATCTTTCGAGAGCTTTGTTTCAGAAGTTAAATGAGTTATTCCATGGATTATGGGGTCCAGGTTCATCATTACCCAGGTAATGCAATTTATGGTTTATCGTGACCTAGAGTTCGTGAAAGAGATTGATAGCTCTTCAGATTGGTCGACATAATTTGATTCGTCTTCCTCGAGTTGTCTCAGATAAAAGGCCGCTAAACTTCTGAACAATGATTTTGCAGGTTATGCTCATCTCTCTCAAAGCAGGAGGAGTAGGCATTAACCTCACTTCTGCTTCTAATGCATTCCTTTTGGTGAGTTTCTCTCTTCTGGAAATTTACAAATGTACCGGCCATGCCTTAGCACCTATTAAATTACTGGTTGTCATCTTTCTGCATAAAATGGTCTAGGAATAACCTGTCTTTCTTTATATAGGATCCATGGTGGAATCCAGCTGTTGAAGAGCAGGCTATCATGCGGATACACCGAATTGGTCAAACAAAAGATGTCAAAATCAAGCGCTTCATTGTCAAAGTAAGTACATTGCGTTTTTCCTTCAAATGAACGTATGATAGTCGAAGTGTGTCGTATGAAAGTGGTCTCCAAGATCGTTTGTGCACGTTCTTTCATATTGCATCTAACCTCTATTTGCGGAAGCTCAAATAGAAAGTCCTCTCGCAGGCTAATAGTTGATATTAGAAACTTTCATATCATAATTCTATCATCCAAAATGAAGGTGATGATTCATTCTTTCTATTGATACATTTTGTTACCTTGGAGTTTCCGGATTGGTTTCTCTCAACTCCTAAAGATTTGGAATCAGCTACTTCTGACCATTTGGGCGCTTAGGGACCAGTAAAAATTGTGTTCTGATATTTTACATGGTGTTACAGGGATCTGTGGAAGAAAAGATGCAGGCAGTGCAAGCAAGAAAGCAACGAATGATTGCTGGGGCACTTAATAACCAGGAAGTTCGTGTTGCTCGAATTGAGGAGTTGAAGATGCTCTTTTGCTAGTTGCAATCGACGCTTGTACTTGCCCGTGTACAGTGGTCACCACCAGCAGGTCGCAGAAGGCCAACTTTACTTGATTTCTCTGTACTATCTTCTCATTGCTTTTGTAGAAATTGAGGACCTCGCTGAGTGACGAGATACCATTCTTTTTGAATCCCACTTACTTGGAGCTGGTATTATTTCCAGAATAGAGTAGGTCAAGTGGAGATCGAAACTGGTCACCAAGTGGTCGAGTGGAGATCGAAACTGTACATCTTTTCATTAGATTTAGATTTTAAGAATCCGTATGATAGCACATCTGCAACATTCTTAAGGAGATGCCTCTACACCAATGAAAAGCAAAACAGATTTCTTTTGTGCACAATGTCAGATGGGAGGTACCGAAAGATACAGGAAGAAAATGTGCATTGATCAGTCATTGAGTGACATGTATGCTGGTCCGCAGTGAATGTCAGCCTCTTTTTTGTGGTTACCATAGATGTACTGTACTGTACAGTGCTTTACCCGGAGAAGGGTGAGTTTTCATAACTAGGAAAAGAGTATGATCGCGTTCCAAGAACATTTCTCAAGCTTTTAGTGAGACCAGAAATGGATTCCAAATTTCCAACGGTCTGGTCTTTCTTGAGAATTAGCGTCTGAAGTCTGAACTCTCAAGCACAGGAAGGACACTGGGCAGATATTCAAGATATTGGTTACCGCGCACTTCGTCTCTGGAGTGGCAGTTGAATGATGACAGAACATATCGAATCGATTACAGATCAAGGCAACATGGGTGGAAGTCATCCATGTGCAGTTGTGTACTGATGCTGACTTAACTTATGCAATACTTTTGAAACTCCAGGGACTAGGGTTCTAATTCCAAACAATGGGTGAATACAAACACATTCGTTCCAAGCACATGAAAATGAATTTTTTCATCCATTGATCTTTTTGAAGATTCTTGTGAGTTCTTTAACCACTAGATGTTTTTTCAGGCCTCTAAGAGACTGTTTCGGGACTGTTCCCCTTGCTGTGAACCATAGTAGTGCAATCAGATTACTAAAACATTTAAAAATTTTAAAAATTAAGTTTTAAATTTTGTTATAGCACCTCTGGAATTTTAGAAGGCCAAAACTGAATCTAGAGGGTTGCAAACATTGACGTTCATTAACCCCTTAAGGATGCTGCCTTCCAAAAGAGCTGGCATATGTTGTCTGTAAATTGAATTCATCTGATACTCTCGGAACACTCAAAAATTCCCAAAAAATTCTTAGTTGACCAGTGATATGTCTATGACTTGGTCTAAAATTTACAGCTTGAATGGGATTCATGTGCTGTATAACGTATAGAAAACAACATCCTTAAGGGTTTAACTTTTGGACTGATTACATTTTGGTTTCAAATTTTGGCTTCAAATTTTTGTAGAAGTTAGTAAGGAGTAGCCTCACATACGTCTACAACTTCTGTATTCACACTTTTACTTTTGGTTCACTCATTCTTGTGTCTATCACTGACTCAGTTTCGTGAGTCACTGTATCGTTTGACAGGTCGCCATAATTCAGCTCAGAGTGCTCCTCCCACATTATTATGACTCTTAACGACCCCTACCTTTATGCAAGTCGAAATGGCAGAATGGCACTAAGTCGTGGATGCACGTCCTTCCTCATTAAACTTCATCCACGCGTGTTGGGGCTGCAGTAACCCTCTGACAGTCTGAAAAAATTAACTGTAACTATCTGTGCTTCCTGCTGTCAGCAAGCGATGGGAGGCAAGTCAGGCAACGCTCCAGAGCTCATGTTACAGTACTAAGTCAAGGACTGAAAGCGGTCAAGGACTGAACACGGTCACACCGGGTTCTGCCACTCAGTGTCAGAAAGACTGCGGAAATAAAACAGTAGCTGTCAGTCTGTGAGAATGGGTGATTGGCTTCACTGCAAAACCATGTGTGCCGATCGTCCTTGAACTCCTGTTGCCCATGTGCAAGTCATAAGGACTAGCAATTGAGCTCATGAACATCGCGGCTTGCCCTTCACGTCCTGCTTTGAGACACTGAATAAGCAGCAAGTGTGTGCAGCAGCTCCATCAGTGAGCTTCTTCACGTGATGCAGGGCAAGCTATGGTGCAGCTGACAGACAACCTCCGAGGAAAACGATGCGGACCTTCTGGTGCAAGTATTGGTGCTACATGCCCTCGACTGATAGCAGGTGAGCACACCAGACTGGTCCGCTTTCGAAGCTCGCATCGAAATAGAACTTGAATGGGGTGCAATACTTGACCCCGAGCTTCTCGTTCGTTTCTCCATTCATGTTGGTACTGCTATCATGTATGATATGTCAAAGGTACAGCTGATATGATCGAGAAGGTGCATGTAGTAACAGCACTCTAGCTAGTACATAGAACTTCGTCCTTGTTGGATCTGAGAAAATCCTGTGAAATGCGTACTTCAAGGACATGTAAGAACAGTTGTGGTTAAAACGTGAATCGAAACTGAAAAGTTCACCCTGGCTGTTCATGATCGAAGTGAGGGTCTAGAGCCACACTATACATTGATTAAACTCGAGGATGTGAGGTCTGTTAGTAAAGGGCGATCCTCTTACTTCATCTCGAAACTTTACGCATCTTCCAGCTCTCGCTCTGCACTTCAACCCCTTCCCCACTCGAAGATGGAGTACATTCGTCAAGTTGATTCAATTTGTGGAATTGTAGTCAATGCTGACGAATCAGTATGTCGGGTTGATCAGTCTGTGCAGGCCTGTGGATAGCAAAAGACAAGGAACGTCGCGTAAATTTTCGTTAAGAGAGTTGCAATCAGCTACCAACAGTTTCAACTATGACAACAAGCTTGGGGAAGGGATAATTGGTAGCGTCTACTGGGGTCAACTGCCGAGTGGCGACGAAGTAAGGCTTACTATTTCAGATTTAATCATTTTGAAGCTAAATACCTGTTGGCTAGCTGTGGTCGCGCTAATGTAATATTCAATGTCGAAAGAAAGGTGAAGCTAAGCCTCGATGGACTAGAGCAGCCTGAGGTCACCTTCGGCACATGTTTGCCGAGTGATTATTTAAAATTAGAAGGGCTGAGTCGGCACTTCATTTTTTAATAATAAATTATTTGGCGGTTATTAAATAGTTTTTTTTAACAATTCATTTGGCAACCCTTCAAATAATTTTGGAAGTTGAACAATTTTTCTTCATTGAATAGGAAAGTGATAGTCGAGGACTTTCACTGAACTCATTACTTTTTATAGTGTCCCTACTTCGTTGTAAAGTTAGAATAAGGAATTTGGATTCTGTGTTATCTAGTGGACTTTATCATTTCCGATGTTTTTGACTTTCGTTTATGTTTAATTTTCCCCCTTGGATTCGACAAAGTGCTTCATTAAGTCCCAAAATCGGCTTCAAAAATTTTAATTATTTTTTCCCGAAGGTAACCACAGGCTGCGGTAGTTGCAACTACCAGTACGAGCTTCAGTGAACAAAGTTACATACCTCCATAATGCATGCTCATAAAGTTTAGCTCCGTGAGCTCTTTATGCAGATTGCAGTGAAAAGGCTGAAAGTGTGGAGCACGAAGGCAGAGAGGGAATTTGCTGTCGAAATTGAGATTCTCGGTCGAGTGCGACATAAGAACCTGCTGAGCCTGATGGGATACTGTGAGGAAGGTCAGGAACGCTTAATCGTGTATGATTACATGCCGAACTTGAGCCTCTTCTCGCACATGCACGGTCACCTTGCGGCCGACTCCACCTTGGATTGGGACCAAAGAATGAAGATTGCAGTCGGTTCCGCGGAAGGTCTTGCGTAAGTAAATCGAAACTCAACCTTGCCGTGAACTCACCGAACTCGGACTATCAAGATGTATTTTCATTCTGATTTGATGCTCTCTGCTTTCTGATGCACAGCTACTTGCACCATTACGCCAAACCCCAGATCATTCATCGAGACATAAAAGCCAGCAACATTCTTTTGGACGACAAACTCAACCCAGTAGTGGTGGACTTTGGCTTGGCCAAGCTCATTCCCGAAGGCTCCCCTATCAAAGGCATCTCTGGATACTCAGCTCCGAAGATCGGTTCAGGAAAAGTCTCAGAAAGCTGCGATGTTTTCAGCTTCGGAATACTACTCATGGAGCTCATTAGTGGTAAGAGGCCAATCGAGCGAATTAGCAGAGAGAAGCAAGCAATCATGAAATGGGCTAGGCCATTAGTACTGCAACGCAAATTTCACGACCTGGTTGATCCAAAGCTGGAAGGAAAGTTTGACAAGGACGAGCTGACCAGACTAGTTCAGGTAAATTTTTGCATTCTCAAGAAATTCCTTCCTCTCTTATTCGGTGTTTCAGTGTTTTTATCAACGAAATCTACTACTCGTCCTTGGCAGGTTGCAGCTCTCTGTACAGATATTTTACCTGAAGAGAGACCCTCCATGCAAGATGTGGTGGAGATACTGAAGGACGGGGCAAAAGATATCGTCAAGCCTCCAGTGCAGCATGGCAGCGACGGTTTGTGTCTTCATGAAGCTATTCTTTTCAGCTCACACCCTGTAGGTACTGATGTTAACACCATACTTGTCAGCAAAACCAGAGTAATTTGATTTCCCTTACGTAAGCACAGATTTAAATATGTGATTGCGATAGTTAGAATTGCAACACGTAGAATGTCCATTGTAATATCTGAATAAATACGTGCCGTTCTACCTTTGCTTTCCGAAATTGCACATCATTGAAAACTACGTTAACTACACAGAACTAGAAAGAATACTCTGCACAAGAATAGAGATCAATAAATACATCAATAACCAAGTACAACAACCGGAAAATACTGCAAATTAAAAAATTAGCAGAATTAGCATACTTCCAATCAATAGGTTAATAAAATTATGAATAGGGCAAAACCGTATATTGACTAAATGAACAACTCGACACAATTAGCAAAACGTCAGCCTCAGGACAACTTGACAATTTAGCCAGACCTTTTTCCTAACTAAAACATTAAGAGTGGCTCCTCCTAGGGCTGCTACTCAAGCAGTGATCAGACATAAATAAGTCCGTCTTCAAATGCTCACAAGTACTATGTCATACGACATTCACGAGTGGAACATCAGCTTGTCAAACTAAAACAAGACAACTCAATAATTAACCCATGCAGGCAGAACCAGCTGCGACGAAACTAAAGCCTCCTCTCGTTTCTCTCCTCTCAATTACACTTACGCAAATTGAGGTGGCATATCACCTCCTCATTACAAAAACTCTAGAACCCCGTCTGTACTTACGGCTAGATGGCTCACGGTCTCATATTCTCTATGGCTCCTAAGCAAGAGCTACAATGACAGCACCAGCAGGATCTAGTTAGCACTTTACTTTGTAACAATGCATCAGATCCCCTGTTCTGATAAGAGTGCCCACGGAGCCCTAAACATTAATCTGAAGACGAGATTCAGGGATCCCTATATCAGGGGTGGCTACGTGAAACCCTTCGAGACCCACCACTTAACAACCAGAACCAGAATGTGAGGGCCAGGACTAAATTGCAGGCCACATCGATTCTGGTGTTGGTAAACTAGGGTAGATCTATATTTTCCTCACTGTTGACAATCTCTTGACGGGACAGCCACACTTGAAAGAGTCATATGCATCCAAGTGCGCAGTAACCGTTACGTGATGACATATGAGCAGGATTAGCATTAGATGCCTCCTAATAAGTAGGAGACCCAATCAGTCGGTGCCTTGCTCAAAGAGCATAAGTTTTCTGCAACTTCTCACGCAGTGGGCCATCCAAGACTCCGAAATACTGTTCCCAAGAGCTGGATTGAGATAGCATCTACAATACCCACGAATTTTTGGTCAGGTTGATAGATTAAAGGCAAAAAATCATATTATTTGTAAGAAATCCTAGCATTCACGTTACCATACAAATCCATACTTGCAAAACATTTTACATACCTGTTTGTATCCGTGTAACACTTGCGCAATTTCTGACGAAAGCTCTTTACTGCGGATCTCCTGCATAAGTCAAAAGCTAAATATGTAAATAAACAGAGAGATCAACGATTCTATCACAACTAATTTGCAGTGAAATCTCAAGAATAGAGTTAAACAGGCGACAAGCAGAAAAAATGGTTTAGAAAAAAAGAGATCAAACTGAAAATGCAATTGGCAAGTATCATGCTGTCCATTATGGTCGGCCCAGGGACAAGACGAGTCAAGTGTGCTTACATGCCAGCTACCAATAGCTTCACACATGGATACGAAGGAGTTCACAGCGCCACTAGGGTTAAGCCGTACCTAACATCCGACAAATGAAACGATTAGGAAAACATGCTGTTGGAAAATTTCAAACTTATCATGACAGAAAACCTCTCACAAAATACCATAGAAAACCTCATAAAGAACTGCATGAGGATATTTCATCCAAGCATTGCGTCTACAGTATTATCAATACAGTAATTGTGATACTGGATGAACTGGATCTACACTGTGAATACCATTGCGCACAAGCCTCGAAAAGCATCTTCCTTCTCAAAATCATCTCGAATCCTGTTCAGAGAAAATAGTGAGTACCGGGAATCCTACATCAATGAACAATAGACAGCCTTCATTTAAGAGGTTGAGTACAATCTAGACTTTACCATGTCCACAAGGATCTACAAACTTCTTGGAAACATATCAAGTAAAACCTAGAGAACTTGCTCCAAGAAAATTGATCTCAGTAAGTGTCGACACTCACGTGCAAAGTGCACGGCACCAAGGCTGCATAAAATGCTCCATATGAGGAGCAACAAGCTCCGGACACACCCATCCCAGCCTTCCTAAAGTGATGGCACTATTCTCCAAGAGTGACTTATTAAGGCCCTGCACATATGCCTCATTGAGTCAATTATCTGCAAGATGTTCTGATGGCACGGACATTAGGAAAGAGTCATATAGATCGTCTACATTAAATCAACGACAATACTGAAGCAACGAGCGAGTCGATGATTCAACTTACCTCAGTATTTGAAAGGATAGGCACCAAAGATGAGATCACAGTCAACACGATTGGCGAAATCTCTTTCCTAACCTGCATTGTCGCAGCCATTGTGAGCAACTCAATTGACTGGCATCAAACTAAAATATCCACTTATCATCTTCATGTTAAATCGCTCGTATACCAAACAAAGACAGACGGGCAAAACACAAGAGCCGAATTGGGCAAAATGGAAGGCATGCTAACATCGGAACATACATCCTTTCAGAACACTTTCAAGAACACCCAACCCTACAAGACTCTTTCAGAACACCCAACCCTACAGCATATATAAATGGGGAAATAAACAACAGGGCTAACCTTGATGGCCACTTCCCCAATAGCCCAGCAAGCATTGTTTGCTACGGAAACATTCTCTTTTACATCGTGACCCTGCCAGGAATAAAGAAATGATGAGTAAGGATAATTAATGAGCAGAACGTAAAGCAACGATGAGTAAGGAACAGAACCAGAATATCACATACATACAAGAACGCCTATAATATCTCCAAAAGTAATTTTCTTACCAGCTGCTTGGCCGCTAAATTAAGAAACTCTGCAAGTCGAGGCTGCAGGTGCACAGCGCAGGCCTGTTGATTGCCGAAGACAGTGACTCGTCAGCACAGATGGTCCCATTCCTAAATAGAATATGAACAAGAGACAAGTTGCCAAGACGTTCCGGATGATTCAAATCACTTCAGAACACCTTTTTTGACGAGATCCCATGTAAAAGGGGACAATTTCTGAGGCATTAGCTTCGTACCTTCACCAGATCACCCAATAGGGCCAGAGCACTCTGACGCACATCGGGGGCTTCATCAGCACAGCATTGCAGTAAGAGATCCCGAAGATCGCTTCTAGATACCTGCATAAGGAACTCCAAAAATTTCAGGAATAATACAAGATAACCAACAAGGTATATTATCAATAAACAAATCAGCAGACTACTAAATTCATGGCGGCTAAGGACCATATAAGATGTAGTTAGCTGAAAAATAATAAAACTGTCACCTATTGACTTTGGCAAGAGATCAAGTGCATGATCAGATTTAAGACAGAGCCTATTTTACACAAATTTATACAATATGTGTGAATGCAATTGCATAGATGAAAGGTCGAAGAAACGGTCACTCAGCTTGACAATTAGCTGCATAATACGTACCAGGCTCTCAATGCTGCTGCCAAGGCCTTCTGCAAGACCTGATAGCAAATCTAAGGAACAAACTATAAATTCTTTGTCGTAATTTACGCCTGCCCTCTGTGGATCCGCCTGCGTAAAGAATAAACGCGCATCACTTTCGACGAAGTTTCACCGTGACGTGCATATTAAGGTGTGAAAATGGAGAAAATAATGTTTTGGAAGTCACAGAAAACCATCCGACATGAACATGAGGACAAAACAAACACGGATGAAGAATAGATACTGGTAAAAATGCGCTCTTCCCAGACTCAGATTAAATCAATTGGATGCAGAGAATCTATTTCCATTACTAGCAAAGAACTATAGATGTACAAATGGACATGTCACGAATACCTTAGCAACTTCATGTGTGCGAATAAGATTGATGCACCTCACAAACACAGGCTCAGCGTACTGAGTGAAACCTGGCCCAAGTGCCTGGCAGCATCATGGATAGACGTAAGAAACTAAAAAGATTAAACTGAAACCTATGTTACAAAAATATAATAATCTGGTTAAATTCAGCATTCACATATGATAAAACGGATCTAGAAATCAAAATGCTCCACTAATCCAATATATAGTATAAGATATTCAAATCATTCGAGTAACGTAACAGAATTGGAGAACCAAATACCCAAGATCTAAAGGTGATTTTTATCCAAACCACCAACATAAGCACCCTCTACCAGCTGGATTAGCCAGTGCGACGTACCTGAGCTATTGAAGTAAAGCACTCGAGCAAAGGGAATAAATCCTTGTCATTATCTGGCAGCAGCTGCCACTTCGAGATCAATGGTGGCATCAAGATCTCCAAGTATTTAGGCTGCAGGAAGATATGGCGGATGGTATGAGCATGCATGCAAACCCATTACAACAGAACACGATCCATGAAAAACGTTCAAAACTACTCAAAATCTAGTTACATTCATTGGCATGCTAGACCCGGTGACACCACTTACATTGTTGAGCTCACTGCCCACAGCATCCGCTAGTGTGCCAATTGCATCATATAAGATACGCAAATTTCGTCTCTGCAACAAAGAAAATCAGATCTTCAACACAAGATGGCACAAATACTCGGATATAACACGAGATTCATAAACTAAATAGTAATAACAAGTGCACCTGCTTTATCGAATGCTATTAGCACCATATTTCCATAATTATCAACTTATGGCAGCCTTGAGTGTATACCCATGTAGTGTACTATCCATTCAGTATTATTACAAGAGAACCGGACATATTTATCCCGATGACTCCAGATTCGGTACCTGATAAGTTCCAAAGGCATACATAAGATGCTGAAGTATGGGTTCAAGCCTAGGTGCTAAATCTTCAGCAGCCTCCTGCAATTTGGACGTCAATCATTGAACCGTTAAACAGAGACGAACTTGTTGGCAACAACAATAAATTAATACAATGAGCTTGCGTTGTCATTTTGCCCAATAGGCCACAAAGTCCTTTAGCCCACTTGCTTACAATCAACAACCAAATGATAAAATGGGGACACAACGAAGCAAACACCTCTTCAAGAGTGGCAAATGCAGAACACGCAGCCTCCTGGACGCGTTTATTAGTATCCAGGATTCTCCGAAGCAATCCTGTGAGTATCGCATCGAATTGTAATTGTCCCTCTGCAGATTGTGCGACCTGATTTACAAGAGATTGAGCACAGCTCACTAAAACCACGCATGAACTCAAAGGCAGATACGAGAAGTATCCAGTACTCAAATACTACTATCGCAGTCTCTTCTACCAATTCTTCACGGTGATCACAGATTTCATGGAAAACCAGCATATATCCATATACGTATTTTAGCCAGAAAGTACCTGAACTATCCATTTGCTGTAGCGAGATAGGGTCCAACAAGATATACTCCGGACAAGTGGCCGTACATCCTCCATAAATGATACAAGATATACTACAATCTGAACAACAAAGGCCAAAAGCAACCAGATTATTGGTAGCAGATCCTTCCATTTGGGTCAAGCTTTGAACAGCCATTTCCAAGGTCCCAAGGACAAACAATCACTTAAATGTGAACATCAGTTTCTTGATACAAAACTTTGGGTCCCTCACTCAAGTGACCAAGCTCGACTACCAAAGACTGTCAGATGATAAAGCCAAATCCCAACCAGGCCTATACATGAGCGTTCAAAGCCAAGCCATACCACCATCAAACATCTGACGGCAAATGGAAATACAATGTAAAGCACATATCTCTACTTCGTCTAACCTGAGCTAGATGGGGTAACAAGCCTGAAATACAGCCCTCCGCAACAGCACCTAGAGCTAAAATCGCAGCCTCCTTCTCTTTCCATGCCGAATCCTTCGTAGCGGAAAGTCTCACCTTCATAGCGTAGCAGTTACTTGTGAGCAACAAGATAGCATTAGCTGGAAAATATCATTATAGCAACAAAAAATGGATCAGCATGTACCTGAACAAGAGGCATGAGAACTGGGAGAATTTCATCCCCAAACACTGTTGATAATATATCTAGTCCAGCAGCACTACATTTCCGCAAATTCCAGGAGTTAATAATGTCATCATCGTCATCATCCTGCACTCACGAGGTGTCATAGGGGAGGCATGTTAGAGAAATTGGTACTCGAAATTGCAATCCATCGTTCCAGAAAGACTGGGACAAATCACGATATATAACACAAAACTCTGCTATAACCACTACAGCAACAGCCTCAAAGAGATCTTGCCAATGAACTCTCCTAAAACACTTGGGATATTTCAACATGTGCAACAGGCCTAATTACAGATACATGTAATTTACTTTCTAAATGCCGCTTGATCAACCACGCTAACAATCAGAAAGTGGAAATCAGGCCTCAAGAGGGAACAGCAGGTTAAGAAGGGTTGCACGAATCCTAACCTCGTCCCCTTCAGCACCATCGGCAACCCCAACCATTCGTGATTGATGAAACCTTGGCTTAATATCCTGATGAGAAATAAAACCCATCAGATATTGAAATGATTTCATGATTGACTATACAGTGCCAGAATTTCTCTATCAATCTACAAGTTCTGGATTGCAAGCAGGGGGAATAATAGATTCAGGAATCAAAATCATGGGCTGAGACATTTTGTAGTCCCAGATGATATTATGATACAGAATAGAGGGACACTCAATACCTGCTCTCTGTCAGGTGCATTCTCATCCTCCTGAAGATGCACAAGAAACCTGACAAAGGTTAGAGAGGAACACTGCAAACATGAGTGAAAGCTGGAAAGCTTTCTTGCCAACAATGATAAAATATTGAGGAACAAAGGAGGTCTGATCTCAAGAGAATACCTCAGAATTCTAGGAAAATTGAATCACCAAATGTAAAACTTATGAGGGCAGATGATATCTTACATCCCCATCTTGCAAAGCTTCATCGTCGTCCGCATATGCCATATTATCCAGTAAAATCTACGACATCCAAAATTGGAGTCAAAGGTAGCTAATGGACAGTATGTATGCGATGCATACGGCCTTCATTGAAAGCTAATACTTGATGCGAAATCATGCACCGAAGTTAAAAACACGGTGAGAATGCTAAAGTGAATCGCAAAGCAGAAGACATTACACTGACTTACATCAATAAGGCGTGGTAAAAACCCTCGAAGCATTTCTGGAGGCAGCTGTGCTTCACAAAATGCAGACCTATAGATATCTTAAGTTAGTTTCTCTTCACATACAGTTAGGGACTGGAATACGACTTTCAGGTTGCAGCCATTTTCCTCTATTATGGTGTAACACCAAAAGAACATAGGACCAACTTAGAACTGAAGTGTCGAAAATGGGGCCCTAATTGCAAATCCTCAGCGTACCAGAACTCACAAGCCTCCAACGCCACATCCTTATCAGTATCTTTATTGGCTTGTAGCATGTACTCAATCACATTTGTCATGTGAGGCTGCACTCACCATTAAATATGTCACTACATATATAATAATAAAATAGAAGTGAAGGCCCAACAGATCATAAATCTGAACCTAACATTACCCATACACCGATCATGAGTCAACACATGGAAATACTATCCTGCGTATAGTCACCACACTACGTTCTCAAACTAGACGCTAATCTAGACTCTCTAATAATGTCCGAACTGATGAAACTTAGCGGAACTTAGGGGTGCTGCTCACATACCTGCAGAGCATTAGGCTGCACTTCCAACAATTGCACCAAAGCAGCGCAAACCTTCAAATTTAAGAGGAAAATCAGAAAACGTGCATTGTCCTGTGTTCCAATATGGAACTGCTAATCAATCGATACAAAGTGCAGAAGAACATTTTCATTGATACTGATCAACCCGCAGAAAGAGGATTCTAAAATATTTTTATGCAGACGCAACCAACACTGAACACCTATATCGTAATTGTGTTGAAGAATTGAACGAACTCCGAAAAGGAAAGGAAAGGCACACAAAAACTCCATGCATACCAATTTTCGAACATCCCCAGAACTATCATTCGCTAATGAAAACAAGCCTCGCAAGTATGTTCCCATGTTGATAAAAAGTGCCTGCAATCAAAACTTACGTGTAAGAAGACGCACGCACATGTTATGACGTAATGTAGACAAAATTCTCAATTGGAAAAAATCAGCGCCCATTGACAAAAGTCATGGATTAAGATTCAAATTGCAAGTAGTAGATAAGTGTTTCAAATTTGATACATCTTCAGTGTGAACTCACAATTTTCAACGTCACTCAATACTAGTTACCATGGTCACCGTTCATATAATTTTTCCTCAGAAAAGAAAGAAAGAATCAACTTACAGCAGGCAAAAGGACGATAAATTGGTTAACAGTGCCCAATGCCAATTTTCGCAACATAGCATGTTCTGAACCAAAAAACTGTATCAAAACTGAAAACTGTTAGAAGTTTCCATGATCAAGAAGGGAGAAATGCTCTCACAATATTTACACTAATTATTAATAGTAATTATTAACACAGAACTTCCTCAACGTAAGAGGCAAAAGAACTTCATCCATACCTGAAGCAATCTAGGAATGAAGATGGCAATAGGGCGCTCTGCAAATCCAGGCACCTCCGAGTCAAGAATTTCGGGTAAATCCTCTGAAATCTGCACTTTCACCCCATCGACAGTCAACTATCTCTGGTCTCAAGATTCCGCTAAAAGTCAACATGTATTCCATCGTCTTAATCAGCATTGTTCTTGCAGTGACGAGAAACTCCTTCGCTAACTCATACCTCCTTTTAGACACAGGCAGACTTATGACGGATCACCAACATTTGCAACCCTAATCATACTTTAGTACAGGCTCGAAAAGAAATCTGAGAATGAAGATCATGACACCATATTCTGTCGATCAAGAAAATATGATTCCAAAATTGTAGTATGTTGTAATTTTTAGGGTTTTCAGACAGATATTTGCAAGTAAATGACACTCAGATGAGGCTAATCAATTTCAGATGAGGCAGCCAGTGCACGGAGACCTCAAATGTTAACTTGAGGGAAGAGACTACACCTTGAAAAGAGCACCAAGCGCACCCTCCATGTGGTTGTAGTCATTGCTGTCAAGGCATTGAACTAGTGCCTGAAGAACTTCTGGCCAACCCTGAAAACCCCCGTGCTGCACCACAACACTCACTATAGTACCAACAGTTGTTCGTACCCCAAAATCCGGGGACCCAAGACAGGGCAGCACTTCTGCCTTAATATACTGAAGGTGAGAGGGTTGAATTAACTGATGATTGCTCTTCAAATTATTCTTCAACAGCAATCCCGCCGCTTGACGAATATTGGCAGCGTCTCCCTGCAATTGAGAAGGTATCAGAATCCCAATCTGGACCGATCAATTCTTCTCTACAGTAACCCAAACCGCAAACAGGGACAAACGCAGGAACAGCGCAGAGGAGTGCACAGTTTCCCCGTAATGAGACGACTAAGCAAAACTCGACAGCTCGACAGCGGTAATGCAAGCGACGTAAGCGATGATTCAGGAAATTTGCGTCTATCTAGTAATAAGTTTCTTATTTTCTTTGATCCTAATCGGTGTTTCCTTTTTATTCGCTTCTTCTTCTAATTCGGCTTATCCGGAGAAATTGTCAGCTTACGAATGCGGTTTTGATCCTTTCGATGATGCCAGAAGTCGTTTCGATATACGATTTATCTCATTTCTATTCTATTCATTAAATTCGATCCGGAAGTCACCTTTTTATTTCCTTGGGCAGTTTCACTTAACAAACCAAATACAACCTGATGGATCCAAGGCCTACACTAAATTAAGCTCGTCAATCTTGCATATTAGTGTCCGGTCAACATATTAACAGAGGACTAAAGGTCACATACGATTCTTTACAATAAGTTAGCAAGTCCAGGAGCAAACATATAAAAACTAGGTCAACCGATGGCTACACCCCTAGCAGTGCAACAAGTGCTCATTGAACGAAACAATAAGGCGAGCAACATTATATACATTTACCATATGGAACTAATTGTAATGTGCAGCTAACGGAACAAAGTGCGCAGAATGCAATACATTGTGGAGAAAGACCTGAAGCCGAAAAATGTAAGGAATTCGACATAACTGGCTTGAGAATTAAAACGCAAAATGAGGAGCACTCGTCCAAAATTCATTAACCACCGGTATCCAAACCACTCGGAATTCTACTCCGTCTGAGCTGCTACAATCTCAATCAACCCACTTCCCAAGCATACAGGAATCGATACAAACCTCCGCACGGCACAGAATGAAAGCGAGATAATTGTTGAAGTCCGGTAGCTGGCTGCATCGCTGATGTTGCTGCCAGATGCGCGACTGGTCCACAGTCGGCAACCTGTACTGCTCCAGCAATCCACATATCTCTTTCAACCCGTCCTCCTGCGGACGCCACACGGCAGTCGCCATGCCACCTCAAAACCTAATCCAGGCACCCCCACGGAATCCCACGGAATCCTGTCTCAATCCACCAACGCCCCCTCCTGCACACTGCACCAATCGTGTGTTCTACACCCTCCGCACAATCACGCCACAATCCAGCTGCTGCAGCGCGGAAATCAACCTCATGCTGTCGCTGCAGCCATCCTGCGGGCTGCTGCGGCCAAGTCCGATCGCCGCGTGGAAACGTACCAAGGCAAGCGCGATCGAATAACGAACGGGGAGAGATGGTGATGCCAAACTAATCTCTATCCGTGAGGTGAAAGTCAAGTGCATGTCGAGGTCGGAATGGCACGAAGCAGGGCTAGGGCTTCCGTCCGCGACCTTGATCATCGTCTTCCTCGTCGTCGTCTCCTGCCCCCTCTGCGAATAGCAGGTACGGCGGTCGCCCTGTCCCGTCCAGAGAACGGTAAGTTCTCATCGGTCTGACCGATGGGTGGAGGTCTGGTCAAACTGAAGGGCGGACTTCTATATTTGCGATGTGGAATTAAGAGGAGGGAGTTCGCCGCAAGGAGAGACCAGTAGTCGGCGCCCGTCTGTCGGTCGCAGCGGGAAGAATATTGGGCACGCATGACGAACGACTTTCATCCGCTCCACTCGGCCTTCACATCGAAAACTAACCCCCAACCTCTCTTAGTACTGTTGCAATACTAGTGGTAGTCACAGCTTGTTCACCGTGATGGTGAACAATGAACATTGAAGTGGTGGCGGCGTAGGGTTGGCTTGCTTTTGACGGAATATTCATAGCGGAACATTGATTGTTCACTCCCAACATCCACCTCCGGAGGTGGATGTTGGGAGTGAACAATCAATGTTCCGCTATGATTATTCCTTTGTTCTCTTAACTTTCAATTACATCCGTCCATCTCGCCATTATCCATCCTCCATTGTTCATTCTCAACATTTGAACAAAAAAGGTGGTCACGGCTTGTTCAATATTCGTCACTTCTCATTGGCCCCTCAAAGCACTTTCCATTGTTCATTGTTCATTGTTCACCATCACGGTGAACAAGCTGTGACTACCACTACTGTTTCAATGGTTTTATACTCCAACATTGAAAGTGTGTTCCTTGAGTACAAAACAGTACTGCAACAATGTAGTTTCAGTGGGAACAGCACATTCCCATTGAAACTATATTGTTATAGTATAGTTTTTAGTTTTTGTACAGTAACAATATATTTTCAATAGTAGATTGTGAAACCATTGAAACAATATTGTTTCAATGGAGGGGTACTTCCCTGATGTTGTTCCAGAAGATTCTCATCATCATTCACCACTTGCAATCAGGGTTTTTATTTTTGGCACTATAGTGTCAGTTTGCACCACAATTTCTTACCTGGCGAAATCACTATAATAAATGAAGTGAAAAATTCGGGTAATTTTGCCAGGGCGGCGCCTGAAGGGGATAGCTTGCAGCCAGGGTGGCGCCCGTCTCCATGCCATATTTAACTACTTCTGGATTTTTAAGGAAATTTTAGACTTTGTCCATCGGGAGATCTCCCGATGTCATAGATATCTAAAATCTAAACCTGTTGTACATTTTTCAAACCACCTAGTCCAAAATCAATATCATTTCTAGATTTATAAAATCTATAGAAGTCAAAGTCTACAACTGTCTTAGATGTCCCTTTATCAATTTTGGACTTTGCAAAGTCCAAAAATAGTTAAATATGGCATCTCCTCGTCCCTGCATGACCGTGTCGCCAACTTCATTAGGTTGTGGCGTCGATGTCCGCGGCGTAATCGCCCCACTTCCCCCACTTCCTCTCTCATAATCTACAGTTCCGAATTTGTGATCGCCACTATGTACTCCTCGCGCGCAACTTCTTCGCCAATCGCAGCTACCAAGGATTCAATTATGTCGCCATGTCCTTTGCCTTAAGTGCTGTGAGTATTGCCAGATACTGGCGAGAGTAGAGACCTGGAGATTCAAGTTCGCCCATAAGTTTTGCGACTGGGGTGTCTCAATGGTTGGTTTAGGAAAGATCTTCCTTCATACTCTCATGATTTTTGTGTTTTTGGTGCTTTGATTGTTTAGGTGCAATGTGTAGGGTTTTGAGAGCCTTGCGCCTTCACGGCTGTAACACTACCTTTGCCGCACTTAAGGCTGCCTTGGATTTGAGGCAAATCATCGCCGTTTGCAAGCAGCAATGTCGCGCGTCCTATCTTTGTGATCGCATGTTTGTCATTCTTCCACTGCTCTCCCCTTGCTTGCATGACCTTGTGTGTTTTCTAACAATTTTGTGGGATAGGTTTTGGAGACGAGGACTTTGGAGGGGACGTTGTGGAGAAGGCGGTGTGGGCTGCTAACTTTGCTCGCACGGCAACAAAGAAAGCGGAGAAAGCAGCAACAGAGGCGCTTGCTCTTGCTCGGAAGGAAATGAAGAAGAAGAGGAAATTCATTGAATTGCGTAGGGTGGAGTCAGCCAAAAAAACGATGCAGTCGTATTTCGAGTCCAGCCGAGGTGCCGGTGGGGGCCAGCCTTTGCACTTGGTTTTTGATGGCTTGCTTCCGGACGTGCCAAGGGCGGAGCCTAATTTTGGAGAGGATTACCCAAGCCCTGATTCTGTTGGGCACTTGCGTGCGTTAGCAATCAGCAAATCGCTCTCTGATGGTACCGACGTCGTGCCTAGATCATCCTCTGGCTCTGGAGATACGAGGATCCTAAGTTGTAAGTCACCGCTTATTCAAATCTCGTCCGAGTCTAAGAACACAGACAATGTAAATTTGCGAGAAGTGCCAAATGATTCGGAGTGTTCGGAATCAGACTCCAATTTTGAATCTCCTCCAAGAAAATGAGGTGCCTCACACCGTAGTAAGGCCAAGAATAGCAGATCCACAACATAGAAACGTTATGACCGCCACAGGAAGTTCCAAACACTCTAGGCGGCGAAATTACCTTGGACGGAAGGAATCATGGCCGAGGACGGCATTCTTTAGATGGTTAAGTGTAAAGTTTGCAGTTCATTTGAAAGGAAACCTTGTATCATGGCAGCTAAGTTAGACACACTATTCAAGCATGACGGGAAGCAAATTGCGAAGAAGAATATGCCACATTTCAAGGTGAAGAAGGGGGAGAGCTACGTGGCCACCCAATGCAGGCATCGCAAGAACTTGCATTTGTATGCCGCTAAACCACCGCCCACTGTGTTGCAGCAGATTAATCATTGCACATTGATGGAAGCAAGGAAGAAACGCGTCCAGTTTGCTACACTTTTCCAAGTACTCGCTAATGGTCGACCCATGCTTGAATACGAATCCAGGGTCTATTTGTACAAGTTCCTCAACGTGCCTGATTTGTCGGCAGCCCACTAGTGCGACAACTTAGGTTGGATGATGGCGGGCTATATGTATCAGCAAGTGGTTTCGGAGATGCGCAGGTTGATACAGTCTCCACGTTACATTGCTTCCACGATTGATGAGGTAACTGCGGTGGACAACAGCAGTTGGTTATCCGTTCACGTCTATATTGTTCAAGAATGGGTGAGGATTCCACTTCTAGTCTCTTTGCAACGTATAGAGTGCTCTCCAAACGCAGACAATCTGACAAAGTTGATTATGGAATCTGTGGCTAGTAGTGGTGGTTTGGATTCCGAGGCAATAGCGTCAACGTTGTTGAGCTTTGGCACAGACGGTGCTTCCACCTTGCAGGGAAACAAATCGGGAGTGACACTACAGGTCAAAGAAAAATATGCCCCGTTTTTAATGGGTGTTCACTGTGTAGCACATAGATGTAACTTGGCATTCAAGGCCCTCTCGGAGCTTGGCATTTTTGGGGCCATCGAGAAAGTGTTGTCGCTGACCTACGCCTATTTCTGCAAAAGTCCGAAAAGGTTGGAGGAGTTCAGGCAATTGGCAGACCTCACGGAGACAAAGGGCCTAAAACTTTTGAAGAATGTTCAGACGAGGTGGGTGAGCTTGATTGAGCCACTCAGGAGGCTCTTCTCAGAGTATCGGACGCTCATCTACAAAATGACCGTTGATCTACATGAAAACGCAAAGGTCGAGGTGAGTGTTCGTGAAGTTCTGTGTTCATTCTGTGTCTGCATGTCGTTTTCTTCTAGTCGACGGTGCTTATGTCCACTGTGAATTTTTGTTTTTTTTATATTTTTTTGGTGGTGCAACTTATTGCACTACTAGAAAAGGGGGGTAAATGTGACTGCAGGATTTGTCTTGGAAGTGACTCAGTGTCCGGATTGACTGAAAGGTGACTGAATCCTCCGTAATTGCACCGGCGAGCCGCCCAGAAGGATGACTGAGTCACTTTTAAGTCAAAAATTGTGACTTGCGGATGAAAACGGAGCGGAAGGACAGGATGACAGAAGACTTCCATTTCACTGTGAGTGCCGAGTATGGATGGATGTACCCAAAGTCGTTTTAAAGTCATCGCTGCATTCCGGCTCTCACTTTTTGGTGACTCAGGAATGACTGAGAACGGCTTGGGTGCCCGGCTTGATTTTTTCGGGCAGGGTAGCATGCTGACGTGGACAGTGCTGTGTAGATTGTGATGCAGAAGTCATTTTATAGTCACCTCTGCCTTCTATCTCTCACTTTTCGACGACTGAGGAATGACTGACAACAAATTGGGTGCCCGGCTTAATTTTGTTTTGGCAGGGTAGGGTTCTGATGTGGACACTGCTGTTAATATTGCGATTAGGCATGATTGTCGTAGACTGCGGAATGATTGAAATGCAACTTCAGACCTCAGGCTGGTTGGGTCGGTCGATTCCGTGAGGAATTCCAGTGACAAATGTCCAAAACGGATATAGACCTTCAAACGAAGTTACAAAAAAATGCACTGCTCACGTCCTCATATAAATGATCTTGCCAATGGGCATATACATAAATTCTTAATGAACGCTAATTAATATCCTCCATGAGCTAGTAAGTTCTCTTCCTCCGTCAACTCGATGGCCCCAACCAGATTAACTGCCTCTACTGCATCTGGAAATGTGTTCGGAGCTCGGAGCCCTGTACTCTCCACTCTCGTGGAGATGAATGCATCCACTGAGTCCACAACTTCACGTCTCGCTCTGACCTCTTTCTGTAAAACTACTTTCCAACCAGGTCTACCTTCAACATCTGAAAAGAAAACTTGCGTTGCTTGGCTTGGAAAAATGAAGGGCTCCAACATGCGGTTTAGAGTGTGGCGGAAGTTCACCAACAAGAATCCGGACTCGTCTCGTGTATATGTGGGATTGCCTCGAGTATCTTGGGTTTTCACCCAGTCGCAGCGCAATAAGATGATGCGCGAACTCAATGTGCCATAATCGAGTTCAAAAATGTCCTTCAGGACTCCCACGTAGTTGACGGTTGATTCCTCTCCATTCTCTGACTGCTGCTGGAAAATGGAAGCGACGCCACTATTGTAGCTCTTTAAGTGCCTGGTCTGCTCATCTTCCACACGGAAGTGCTTACCGAATGCAACTACACGTCTGTACCGAATAGCCCTTTGTGCTGGTTTTTTACTCAGCAAGAACCGGTCCATGTCCGTGGGGTTACTCAAGTCAACATCAGCGCTCTGCAACCTGCGCTCAATCCACGCGGACATTGCTAGGGTGCCTAGATTTCGAGCTGTTTCAGTCCTCCACTCCCTGCAAAAAAAAATGGAAAAGAATTCTCAGTCATAGGCAACAGATGGCTTCCTCATTCGGAAGTGAATACTGGAGTCGCATTGGAAACCTGCGAAAGTACAACAAAGCGCACACTCACAGACTGTGATTTAAAAATGACTTCACTAAGTCGACGTCTAGTCATCTTCCAGTTACATACCAGACACTAACTTTTTCATGACTACTTCGTGTCTTCCACGCTATTGCACACTCCTCCCTAGGCATGAGAGACCTCAACAGTACTCTTCTACTGAAAGAAACTAACAGTGCACGGTCAACAGGCGGTTCAATGCTTGACTTACGCCACCAAGTCCTCCATAGCTGTAGAATTAGACAACACATACTGGTGGGCTACGTCCCTCATCTCCGGAGTCATTACATATGGCCTTCCACCCCCCTGAAGGACCTCCTCCGCATCTCCTATCTCCTCCTCCTCATCCCATACTCGTCTTGTAGTGCCCTCGAAGCCTTGGAGGTATTCGGTTATAAAACCGATGCACTCATCCTTCAGATACCCTTCTGCCATGCTGGCCTCCGGACGGGCCATGTTCCGCACGTAGCCCTTTAGCACTTTCATATATCGCTCCACTGGGTACATCCACCTTGCACTCACTGGACCGCACAAGTCCAGTTCCTTTGCCAGATGAATTGGAAGATGCGTCATGACGTCAAAAAAAGACGGTGGAAACTCAATCTCCGCCAATGCCATGGTTTCGGCCACATCTGCTTCCAATGAGGGGAAGTCCAAGGGGTTATAAACCTTTGTGCATAGACGTCGAAATATCTTGCAGATGCGCATGACTGCCATACGAGGGCCAGGTTCCATCAACCCCCGAAGAGCAAGTGGCATGACCTGTTGCATTAAAATGTGGTAATCGTGGGACTTCAAGCCTCCAAAGTTCTTTTTCCGAATGCTGTTCTTTAGGTCAGCCGAATATCCACTAGGCAGCTTCAAAGACTCAATGCAACGTGCAAACTTGTGAAATTCTTCTTCAGTTAACACATATGAGGCACGCGGCTTCACCATCTTGCCTGGTTTCCGGGGATGGGGAGTGAGCCACAAGTGCCTCCTCATGTTCCTCCTCTGCAAATCCCTCCTGACCTTCACACTATCCTTCTTCCCTGTTATAGTTTTCAACATATTTTTGGCTAGGTTCAGTTCGCAATGCATTGGGTCTAGAGTGTTCCGAATCAGAAGCAGCTGCAAAGCACACACACAACATGCAGAAGTTCAGGTGAGGTTTAGGGTACGAAGTCACAGGAACGTCATACATTAGTCACGAAAAATGACTAGATATGGAGTGTGACTAATACGTGACTCACAAGAGTCTTGCTTATGACTCCTGAGAGCCGCCACGGGTAATTGGGTATCAAATAACAGTCTAATTCAAATCACGTGAAAAGGAAGAGCCCAGGCTTCCATAATGACCACTTTGATATACCTTCCAGTATGGCAAGCGGTAAAGAATGCTGAGGCGCTTCACGCCATGGACTCTGGAAGGGTCCCCTGCTGCACCGTCCCTGTTTCCAGCGGCCTTCCATGCTTGATATTCTTCAGCGTGCCTTATTTGTTCCTCCACTGTCACTGTGCGTGGCTTTGGACGGTTCTCCATGACACCGTTGAAGTGGTCCTTCATCCCCTCCGACCTGTATGGATGTTCTTCGGGGAGCCAACGCCTCGTCCCGCCGAACGTACACTTACATAGCTCGGTTGAATGCTCTGCTCCTATATCCGCGCCACACCACGGACACGCTGCAAAGCCTTGGTGGGAGAAACCTCCTACAGTACCATAGCCAGGAAAGTCATGCATGGTCCACAGGACCATCGCCCGCAATTGGAAAACATTGAACCCCACTGGTTGTGTGCAATCGTATGCGGGAACACCGGACCATAACTCAAGCAACTCCTCCACAAGAGGCTCCAAGTACACATCGAAGACATCTGATGTGACAGATTCCTTCCCTGGAATCAAAAGAGCCAACATAATGAAGAACTTTTTTGTACTAAGCCAGGGAGGTAGGTTGTAATTTAAAAGCAAAACCGGCCACGTTGACCATGATGACCTATTCTGCTTGTATGGGTTCACTCCATCTGCAGCCAAAGCAAAGTGAACATTCCGTGGCTCTGCAGCAAATGAAGGGTCCACATTCTCCTCGAAGTGCTGCCACGCTTTTGAGTCACACGGATGTCGAACTAAGCCATCCCCTCCGGGTTGGTTGCTACGGTTTGTTGCATGCCACACCATCAGTTTGGAGATGCTGGGATTCCTAAACATCCGCTGCAGTCGTGGAATGATGGGAAAATGACGAAGCACCTTCACTGGGAAGCAACGGCGGTCTTCATCTCTGTATCTGCGACCACCACACTTAGGACAACATACAGCGTTCTCGTGGGGTCCTCGAAAGAGAACGCAACCGCGCTCACATGCATGGATGAGGGTGTATGTCAACCCCAACTTAGCAGTCAAACTCTTTGCTGCATAGTGGGTTCTTGGCAAAGTGTTGTTCTCCGGAAGTATGTGGGAATGCAATAAAGTGAATAGTTCATTGGCACACTGGTTGCTGATGCCGTGGATGGTGCACAAGTTCATCAACAAAACAGTGGATGCAAGTTGGCTGCATCGTGCTCCATTGTAAAGCGGCTGCAAAGAATCGTCCATGACAGCAGCATCGAAATGGGGAACAACATCGTCCCTGCCGGCTTCCACGGGGAGAGGATGCTGGTCGTCACGAGGTTCCTCCTCTTCAGCTTCGTCTCCAATGCCCCCTTCCATGAATTCTTCGCGGATGGAGTCAGCTGTGTCAAAAGCAGCTGTGACTTCTTCTTGGATCCGCTCCTCTAAGGGTGAGTCATCTTCTGGTCGATTGAAGGCCTGATCTAGCATTCCACGAGTATGGACAGTGGCGTCCACTTGCGGAGGCGCATCTACAGGGCGGACCGGTCCCCAGAACTGGTCCTCCCACTCCTCATCTGAAGAATCTCTAGCACCAGGACCTCTCCAAGTCCTTGAATCAGGATCTCTGCCATAGCGGATGAGGTGCTCCCTCACGTTGCGGATGAAGAATCTTTTACGCCCCCGACAGTTTGTGCATGGGCAGTGCAATTTCTTCACGTTGCACTCTCTGGCCCGTTGTAGCTCTCTGGTCCACAGACGGTCGTCCCGTAGTTGCTGTCGTCTACTGTCAGACAGAGGGAGTCTTCTGGGTATCATTCTCTGCAAGTGTTCAAATTCTAAGAGAAATACGCAATGAATCAGGAGATACCTATAATAAGGAAACAAAACTTCCCATTGAAGACACTGTCGTCACATACAACAACCACCGGACATGGGAATTTGGTTATGAATTCTCAAAGACCTTGCTCTCAAACATTGAAGCCCCCACTTATCCTTTTCAGTCATTACGTCAAAAAAGACCAGAAGATGAAAGAGGTTCTTGCACAGAAGCTGTGGTTCCATTTAGGATTCAGGCTGACTCCTCGCCCAATGAGACCGGGTTGGTAATTAATCGCACGGATGCTATAAATGAAATCCCTTAGCATAGTGGACTGCATGTGAGGGAACTCTTGAAATCACATGAAAGATAGAAAGTAAAACAGTTTTGGGACAATGTGGGAACTATTTTGTTTCAGAATGGACACGCCTACCTTCCACGCTTGAAGGAGCTGAAGGGCACTGACCCTGAACGAATGATCACAGCCCTTTTGGCATTGTGAATAAACGCATTGACATGTTGACCAACGTTTCAGAAAAGTTCAGGCCAGAAACCGATCCACAATCCACACAAAGAAGGGGGGACATCATTCGAAATCACGAGGTCACGACCACAGCACCAACATTGTGAAAATAAAGTCACACTGAAGTCACAAATATAGGTTCTTACTTTGAAATGTCTGATAAGTGACTTTGTGGTGATTTATTCATGTCTTCTTCCAGATAGTGTCGTTCGGTGCAAGTGCCCTCTTCCAGCCAAATACTGTTGGTCCCAAGATCTTAGACTTTGCGCCGACCTGCATACAAGCGGTTTAGGGGGACGTGGCGATTGCCACCGATCAGCAATCATTGGGATTTCATTATTGCGGAGTCCCATGAAATCATATATGAGGAGATTGCACGCAATCAAATTCAACAAGAAGACATGAAATTAAGGGCTTGTACATGGTTCAAGACTGCGGTTGGTTTTCATTAGTACCTGTTTACTCTTTCATTAATAATGGGCCGCCCAGTTGCACCACGGTAATCAATTCTTCTTCCACCTTCAGCGGCCAATGTGTGAAGGGCGGCCTTTCTTTCCCTGCCTCGCAATTCCGCATTCTCGGAACTCCCCCACGCAGCACTTAGTAGCTGCTTCGAGAGTATCCACCTTCAGCGGCCAATGTGTGAAGGGCGGCCTTTCTTTCCCTGCCTTGCAATTCCGCATTCTCGGAACTCCCCCACGCAGCACTTAGTAGCTGCTTTGAGAGTATCCTGCAAGGTTTAGTGTCAAATTTGTGGTGCATTTGGGCAGAGGCGACCACTGCCTTCATACGGTGCCGTGCAGTCTACATTGCGAGAAAGAAGGAGCATTTCACAAAGTCCAAGCAACGCACACTTGGAAGACCCTTACCGAAACCGTGTCCATGGAGAGTCCGCCGCCACAGAAGTCCGGAAACGAAATCTTCCGCGATCAAAATGCAGCGGAGGTTACTGAAACCGTGTCCATGGAGAGTCCGCCGCCACAGAAGTCCGAATACGAGATCTTACGCAATCAGAATGTAGCGGAGGTTCGAAAGAAAGCCGCTGCATGCGAGGCTGCAGCGCGAGAGTGGTGAGAGAGTCCTTCCACATACGCACGCTACACACGTATCCGTTGCATGTCCTCCGTAGGGTTTACTGGGGCCCGGTGCCCTGTGTTTTGAAGTTTGTGCCACGAGTTTCGTCGCAATTTCCTGTAAGCGAAACACCAGTCATTTCCAAGACGAGCGGCCGTCTACGCCATTAGGCCAGAGACACATTTCAGTCACACCTTAGTCGCCACTAAGTCGCCGAGAGAGTCTTCGGTGATGACCGGGCGAAGACCACGTTCTGTCCATGAGGGTTTCAGTGAGGGTCCCTCACTTGGTGACTGCTTCCGCTCATTTTAGGCGAGGCGGAAGTTTTGCTTCACGCTTGGGCGGTCTTCATTTTCTTGTTTTCCATCTATTTCCGTGTTTGCATGACAGTATTGAGGTTGTGTGTTTACTGATGATTGGCGGCGCAGGGAGGCAGACCTAGCACGGCAGCCGGCGGCGGTACACGCGGCGGGGCAGCACGGACGTTCACGCGCGTGGAGAAAGCCACCCGTTCAGCGCCTTCCCAAAGCAATTGGGAGGGAGAGCTTGCGCAGAAGTAGTCGCTTGAGCTCCGACCCAGAGTACATCCCGATGAGGATCCAACTGGACTCGTCGTCAGATGACGATGCAATAGCCACAGGTATGACGCATTTAGCCATTGCTTGTTCATATGTTCAGCGTCAATCCAAGGAGGAGGCAGACGCCGCAGGTAAATGAACATTTTACACCTTCTGCCCGAACTTCTGCATGTGTGCTATATGTTTTGGAGGTGGGTGGGGGCTACTTTGAATTTCGCATGGATGACGCCAGTATGAGCAGCAAGTTGTCCGTAGAATGTCCGCTTAGGGTTGATCTGAATTGATCCAAATTGCTGAATCACGACGCCTGGGCTTAGGGTTGATGGGGACTGAGGTGAATGGGGAATGACGAGTCATGTAAGCCTTCGGCTTCCGCTGAAGTGAGCCGAATTGTGAATCACGAGTCCGGGGCTTAGGGTTTAGGTGAAGGAAATTGTGAATCACGAGTCCGGGGCTTACGATTTAGGGTTCACGTAAAGGAAATTGTGAATCACAAGTCCTGGCTTAGGATGTTGAAGTGAGCCGAATTGTGAATCACGAGTCCGAGGCTTAGGGTTTAGGGTTTAGGTGAAGGAAATTGTGAATCACGAGTCCTGGCTTAGGGTGCTGAAGTGAGCCAAATTGTGAATCACGAGTCCCAGGCTTACGATTTAGGGTTCAGTTGAAGGAAATTGTCAATCACGAGTCTTGGCTTAGGGTTCAGCTCAAGTGAGCCACATTCTGAATCATGAGTCATGGGTGCTTTCGTTTGGCAGGGACGAACCTAGGCGAGACGGACTCCTCGAAGGACGAGGCGGAATTGCAGGACGAGGAGCTCCCCCCCCCACCGCCTTTGAAGAAGAAAAAGAAGTCCGCCAAGCTTGCACCGGTGACAACGGTAGTCCCTCGGCAACCGCCATCGCCGCCCACCTGGCGGTGGGTTCCTGGGCACTACGAGCCAACAGAAGGCTCAGCACCACTTGCAGGTGGCGGACCATGGGAAGGTCAGTACGCACCGCCAACGGCGGGAGTAACCGGAGACAACGAGGACCGAGTTTCTCGTAGGAAGCGCAAAGCTGAGTACGATTTGGCGAGCAAGCAGCGAGCTACAACAGGAGTGAAGCCAAATCGAGTCTTCGTCCTTCCTGGTGGTGAGGTGGATGCAAGCTGCGAGGGCAAGAACGCGTGGGACGAGGCCCTACGTAATCTCGTTCCTAAATGTCTGGACATCAGTGTCGTTGCGTGGAAAAAGCATGACCAACAACGCTTGAAGAAATTGAGGTCGGCCTTGGACAACGAGTTCGAGTACGTCGGCAATCCCCTCAGCATGGTTGGCTTCAGATTGGCTGTGATGAAGTTCCTGAAGGCTGAGCGGTTTCGACTGAAGAACCGTTACCTCCAAGACAGAGACAAGCCTCCTCCTCTTCGCGTCAACGACGACGAGTGGGAGCGCTTAAAAGAATATTGGAACACTGAGTCCCAGAAGAAGAAGGCAAAGTCCATGGCTGTTGCCAAACAGAGTGTGAAGTCCAATGGGCTGGTGGGTAGAAAGGGAAAAGCCGCCAAGGAAGCCCCCATGGTAAGGGTGCTTCAAATTGTAAGGCCTGGTATTTGGCATTGCTGACTTTCCCTTATGTTTGATTTGGGGCATGCCAAATGTGATCACTGTCTTCTCTTACCACACTGCGCTGTCATTTTTTCTTTTCCTTGCTTCACAGGCAGATGGAAGCCCAAGTGTTCAGACTTTGTCGGACATATCGCAGGCTAGATTGGCGAAGGCCAAAGGGGGAGGTGCTAGCAATGTAAGTTGCACGAAAGCCCTTTCAGCCGCTTCAAGAAGTTTGTATGGCATTTGCCTTCTCAGTTGCTTTCATTCTATACATGATGCTGGTTGTCCTAGGGCGTCTGGTTGACAACATTGTTGTATCTTGCACCTGCACTTTTTGGTTTTGGTCCTATATGAATCTCTCCGCGTTGTTAGGGATGTAATAGCGTTCCAGAGGATTTGTGGACTCCAATTACGGTACAGGCGTCTGGGACCCTGCAATCACACCCGTGTCTCCTACCAGTCTCAGTACAGTAACGTCTAAGTTGGACATCAGTGTCCAGTAAGTGACATTTTAGTCACAGTAAAGTCGACCTGCAGTCACAATTATGTCTTTGCCAAATCTCAAAGGCAAATCGGGGACTTCTTTGAACTCACTTATGCTTCTATGCGTTTATGTATGTTTTTCGTTTCTGACCGCGTGCAATGCTTCCATGCGTTTATGTATGTTTTGCGTTTCTGACCGCGTGCAATTCTTCCATGCGTTTATGTATGTTTTTCGTTTCTGACCGCGTGCAGGCTGAAGGGGAATCGGATCATTGGGAGGCACTGGAATCATTCCGTGTGGATGTGCAGTCAAAATTTGATGAAGTCTCAGCGACTACAAGGGCGACAAACAAGACGGTGGAAAAAATGCGTGCCACGATGGTTCAATTCATGCGCAGAGACCAGAAAGTGCGACATGTGGCAGCACAGAGGAAGCAATTGGCAAATGTCACAGGAACAAGTGAAGAATTGACACTTTCGGATTCAAAACACGCCATCCCGGACACTGTCCCCTCCTCAACGGAATTCCAAGTAGTGCACCGTGTGGACGTCCCTGTGTCCACTCTACCTACTGACAGTGATCGTCATGTCGCTTACGACCTCGATGCAGCTTGGGCGTCGGGGACCAGGAGAGAGCATGTAGGCAGCGAGGAAGCCCTTGCTGCTTCAACAGTGAGGCCTGTTGAAGAAGACGAAGGCATGGCAAGTGGTGACGCTGCAGACTCCAACCCCACGCAGGAGGCAAGAGGAGAAGAGCCTCAACCCACCGATGCCGCTGTGCCCGCTGCGGACTCCCCAGTGGAAGATGAGCGTCCAATTACGGCAGCCAGTGGCGGGTCTTTGCCGGTCAAAGCAGGCACTGAGCGAGACACGGCCACCTGCAATGCCGTGCAGCCTGAGACCCAGAGTTTGGAAGATTGCTCGGAGGCACTAGAGAGGGCATCCTCTCCAGTGCAGAAGAAATCCAAGAAGCCACTTAAGGTAACTTCCCCTCCCGGCGTTTGCCAAGGTACAGTGAGTGAGGTGAAGGTACGCGGTGACTCATTTTGGCTCATGACTGGATTACTTGATAATGGGTCGTCCAAGTTGGTTGTCTTCAATGTGCATGGGACATTATTAGACAGTAGCATGCTTTCAGACTGTAATCCACACCCCCAAATCTGTAAGAGTGCAATGACTAATGTCAAGAGGATAGTTTTCCGTCCATGGCTCAAGTCTTTCCTAAGCCACTGCTTTCAGTTGTATGCAGTGGGGTTTTGGGACAGTGGTAGTCCCTCGTACGTGAATGATGTTGTGCCAGCTCATTTGGACTGGTATTATAGGCAGATGCTCCAATTGACGGTGTCCTGTCGCCTGAATTTCTTTTGCGTTTCTCATAAATTATGCATGTGTGTGTAGGGCAAGCAACAGAAAAGGGAGATGAGGGCAAAGCAAGCGGCAGATCCAGCTCCAGCGCGGAAAGCCACCGCACAAATAACAAAGAAGGTACTTCTCCCGTGAACCAATGAAGTCATGCTGTAGTCACAGACGAGTGACTGTGATGTCCTCAGATAGACACAGAAGTGTCACGGTGAAGTCATTAGTCAGTCACAGAAGTGTGACATTGAAGTCTGCAGGCAGGTCGGCGAGGCGGAATTGTAGGACGTCACGGTGCTAGCAGTGAGCCCTAAACAAATTCTAAGATGTCACGCTTCTTGTAGATAGTCTTACAAGTTGTGGGAGAAGTATAGGCACCCGTCAATATGAACCACTTTATAACATTCAGTGTAGAATCCAATTGCCAATGATGTGTAGCCTCCTTAGCTTCTGACATGCTTCACACTGATCCCCCCGCAAAAATGGAAATTAAATGTAGGCCCCCCTCCAGTATGAAACATCTATTGTACTAAAAGTAGAAGTCACGTAGGAACTGCCAATTAATGAACTGTAGTCCACCTTCACTTCCTTCTTGAGGTTCCCTAAACCAAAAAAAATGGAAATTAAATGTACGCCCCCCTCTAGTATGAAACATGTATTCTAGGGAGATTTTGCAGTAATTGTAACAGTCCTACACATAGGAACTGCCCATGAAGGGTAGGATACCTGCACTTCAGTTATGAAGTCGGAGATCCACCCAAAGAAATTGGAGACGTAATGTAGTCCCCCCACCAGCATGAAACTTCTGTTGTAGGGGAATTAAAATAAAGGTTAAGCCTTGTATATGTAGGAACGCCCAATGAAGTGTAACCTACCTTCACTTTTAATTGTATTTTCATACATTCATCCCGAAGAAATGGAGATGTAACTTAGCCCCCCGTCGTCGTTAACAATTCTGGTATAGGAGAGTCGAAAAAAGTGGGGTATGACAAGTATACCCACTCCAACGGGATCTCACTTCACGGAGTTCATGCCTTGTCAATTGTGTCTGAGTCCTTAGTCAGTCACACAGAAGTCATGAATTAGTCACAGGGGTGTTATTGTTTGTGAGGTATTAGATATGCTTCTGTTTTCAATGATGACCACTTGCAGAAATCCAATTTGGAGTCATTTTTGAGGAAAAAATAGGTTGACTTTGAGCGACGTTGTTGCCATTGCCCTGAAGCCAATTATTCAATTATTCAAGCCAATTTTGGGGTTCCATTAGAAGGCCAATATGCACTTCCCTTGTACAGTCAAAGTCTCAGAAGCATTGCGTGAACATTTTGCAGTATCGAGAAGGAGACGAAGTGTGGCTGCTCAACCCACGCATGACCAGGCAAAGAGTGGCTGTGGGTAAAATAAGTGGTTTGCCCGGCAAACACAAATTTCATTTTCTTGACATTCCCGAGACGTGGTTCAAGGTGGACGTCGTTACCATCCTTACATCGGGTGTGCCCCTCATGTATCCGAATGACGAAGCGGAGCACACCATCATTGACCATGTGAAGGGGACCTCTACAATATGGGACCAGAAGTACTTGAAGACCACAGTGTGAGGTTTTTGTGATCTTTGCATTCTTTGCTTGCCTCTTGTTGTAGACTTAAGACGGTGCAGCCTAAACTCCTGAGATGGAGTTGCATTTCCATGACTTTTAGTGAGCTACTTTTCCTGTAAATTGTAGAACCTTAATGCACTTTTGGACCTAGTCTTCAACTCCATGCCCCTTGTATTTTGCTTTCCGCCTGATGTATGTAGTAGGTTACAAGGTCGGTTCCGTGCACTGGGACAAGCTCGGGTCCTTGCTTTTCAGGTCTGCTGCACTGTTGTAGACCACCACAAATGCATTCTGCTAAACCCGTGTATGTTGTCTTGCCATTCTTATTGTATAACATGGTGACAAGGTAGATCTCTGTCCCTTCTAGTATACACTAGCGTTGCTCACGTTGTCGCCACCATTACAGAGTGTACTGGACATTTTAGTCATACGAAGCTGAAGGCACTCCCATTTATAATTTGGTGACTAATAAATGACTTTCACACCTTCTGAGACCTATTTTTTACTCACGTAGGACACTGTCATGACTAGCTAATGACTACCTGTGCACATTCCACTCTTTCCACTACAAAATGACTGCGTAGGCACTTCTAAATGACTTCAGTCAACACCCCCCTAAAAACCCCAATATACCATGACTTGCATGCGACTAGTGAATGACTGCAGTGCCGAACCCGACATGTCAGAGATGTCAGATGTCAGATTGAAATCTGACACTTCGTGACTGCATCGTCACTGACATCTGACACTTCAGTGACGCCGCTGTGACTAAAAAATTTGCTGACGTGGATCCCCGACAAACTCAACTTCGACTGCATTGTGACTGCCCGAATGGATGACGTGGCGGTCCCATCCTCAAAAAATTTCCTCAAATGGGCAGTTGCCCGCCCTTTCCACGTCACCTGCCTCAAATTTTCCTTTGCCACGTGGACAGTGTCGTCCGTTACTTCATCCATTCCAAACTGGATGGTGATAATAAAAATGGAAGTCATACTCTATGACTTGTCCACAATGACTGTAGCCCCTGTAGTCATTTTTCAGTGAGAAATGTCCGGAATGACTCATTTTCAGTCAATTCCCAGTCATTTCTTGCAGTCACATTTACCCCCCTTTTCTAGTAGTGTTGGCCGCACCACAGTGATTGCTTGATGCTGCGATAAAAATTTCACTTGAATTTTTCTGGGTGGTGCAGCTTGTTGAGCCGGACCAAAATGATTGCTTCACATTGCGTGTTTTTTTAGTTCTATATTTTTTTTGCTAGTGCAACTGGTTAGGTGCACTAGGACTTCATCTTTGATTGCTTTATGTTGTGTTTCAATTATGCTTTCAAGTGCTTTGCAGTTTGGTTTATGGTTCTAATATGGTATCTGCATGTGCAGCCGTGCCTTGTGCTACTTCTGGATCCGTATACCATGTTGGGTATGTGTGCAATTTTGCCTCTACTGGAGGCTATTGATTCATTGGTGACCTTTGTACAAAAAAAAGATGTTTACATCTGTAACTTTGTGACAGCTGTCAAGGTTTGCCAGGCTTTTTTGTACCGCATGTATGAGGACTGAGCAACAGCGTTCAGCTCTGACGAATTCTGGAGTTTTAATAACCTACTTGATTGTTTGCACGAGCAAATTCACATCAAGTGGTTAACTGATCTGAATGACAATTCTGCCGTTCTTTCTTTTGTCTGTCATGGTGAACAAATTTACACAGAGCATAAAAGGAAGCCTGTAGATCGAGAAGTGTGGGCTGCCTTGCTTACAAAAGTCAAGAGTGAATGCACAGGTGAGGTGGACTACTTCTTTCTTTTTTCAATTCTGTTATCCTTGTTGTCTTGCATGTTGTTTCGTTTTCTTGATTTGTCTTTTGTGCCTGACTCTTTCAATGGTTCCTGGAACACAGAAATAGCAAAGACACTAGTGTAGGAGTTTGATGATAGATTCCCCGCTCAGCACGTCATGAACGCCTTCGGTATACTGTATCCTCAATACTGGTGTCACGCTGCCGCTGAGGAGAACTTCGACAAACATTTGCGCATACTTATGGACGCGTATGGGCACGGCAAAATCTTGGGCGAGGGAGAGCAAAAGTTCCTTCTCAAACCGCTCGTCAACTGTGATGCGGTCATGTCCCAGCGGGCACTTTTCAAAACCTGCATGAAATCTAATTTACGCACTACCATGCTCCCTCCATTTGATGTGAACCCATTGACCAAAATTTGGCGAGTGTTGGACAGTACGAACAATTTAACTCAGAATTTTGGTGAATTTCTGAAGTTGGCGAAGATGGCGTTGGTCCATGTGATCGGATCAATTGAAGATGAGCGCCTCTTTTCCAATGTCAGGTTTCTAAAATTGAAGCTACGAAGCAAGCTCGATGAGCACATTGAAGTCGTTGTTGGAATGTTCTCCCAGCGGATCTTCAATATGGAGACTTTTCCCTACCAGCGCGTTTTTGACGAGTGGTTTGTTTTAGGGGGCAGGGGTAGATATTTGACTAGTACTTAGGTGGCAGTCGAATTTTTTTCACTTGAATTTTCACTTGAAAATTTCAGAGCGAAGCTAGTATACGAGCGTAGAGCGGGAGCGTAGAGCGTGGAGCATAAAAACTTAAGCTGGAATTAAAAAGAAGTTCAAAATATTATGAATGTTTCTAAAACATAGTAATTTATTAGGGAGTATTTGAAAATTTGGCGAGATTTTTTAAATTATTTATTTGAAACCTATAACCGTGGACCTAAGACCGTGTGTAATAAGATATTTTTTAATTTTTTAATATAAAATTATGATTCTGTTGTTGTGTTTATTAGTTGATTTATTTTGGGGTTAGGAGGGCCGTTTAGGGCCTGTTCCTAGTGTTGTTCCCCCGGCAGCAAAAGAACGGCTGCTGTCAGAAAATTCTTTTCCAAAAATAAAATAAAAAATAAAATCTTAAAATGTAACAACAAGATGAAAAAAAAAATTTTAATTTTTTTTTTAATTATTTTTTGCATATGACGTGGTAGTCTCTCGGCCACGTGACGCAGCTACTGCGGTTTAGGGTTTAGACAGTTTCAGAGTCTTCGAATCCTGGGGAACTCGCAGCCCTCTATAGAGGCTGAAAAACATGTAATGTATGGGGTTCATAGGGTTTCACACTAACAATAACAACATTTCCACCTAATATATATGTCACATTAAATTTGGGAGGGAATCTCTCAATAAATCATGCCAAAACTGAAAAAAGGAAAAAAAAACATTCAATTATAATGTACACAAATACAATGATATTAAAAATGTAGTAGTGGCCCTTTTGTCTCACTACATATATAAAATGAATTGTAATATAAGAAGCACAAGTTGGTTTGCCTCTTCACTGGCCAAGTACATGGGTCGCTAATGACACTCACCTATAAATTACTTTTGCACCTCAAAATGCCACTTTCAAGAATGCATTTGAGTTCATTGAAGCTAAAGCTTGGAGCATGAATGAAAACATCTACCTCTGCATTAAGGCGGCATATGACAACAAATATGAAATACAAGTGCTTGCAATTTGCCCATTGCCCTCTCTTTCCTAGTGCCTTTGCTGACATATCCTTGAAATTAGGACAAGTGCATTCAGGAAATGAACCTATTGTCAATACATACTGTTGAATGTTATGTGGTATACCTGAATCGAGCAATATGATGCATCCAAATCCGGGATGAGGTATCATAGTTACCTGATGAATAGTGGCCCTCAAAGTAAGTGCAGAAGCACAGTTATTTGTTTATTTGGTTGTTGGCGCATTCGAATTTCTACGGATTTTTTTGCCAAACCTTGTACTAGGATGCTCTGCAGGAAAAGCTGGGACTTGGAATCCAGATACATCAAGAGGTAACTCATGATCTCCAAACAACCGCTTCGGAGAAATTTCAACACGCTTGGGAAGACGAAATCCTGCATTTTGAAGGTCCATAATCTCTTTTGGTGTTAGATTGGTTCCAAACTTCACTGGCCAAATGCTAGGCACTTCAGGTTTAGAAAGAACCCATTTTCGCCTTGAACCTTTGACACAACGCTCAATGTCGTCATTGCAAAAGAAAAACTGCATTACTTCAATCCTATTTTTCTTATAATTGGTCATGTTGCCTGTATAAGTTGGTGCTGCCGTTCCTTTATTGCCTTGCACAATTTTTGCAATACACTTCTTTTTTGTCAAAGCCTGTTGAGCAAAGCATGCTTTAGCTGATGTCTCGGCAATCGTGCAATATGCCACTGTGACTCATCACAAGCAGTTTCTTCGACCGAAGTGACTCGAGGTGCCATTGGTATTGTTGCTGTGTTCAATGGTCCAAGTGACACTAACATTTCTACATCTTCTTCGCTTTCACTGAGTAAAGGTCCTTCAGAGATTGTTTCCAAAGGAATCCTAGAAGAACTTGCTTTGGTAGACCTTGGTCCTTGACGTGGTCGAGAGTAATTTACTTTGTCAGGACGGTGTGAATCGTATTCAGATCCTAGCGGCAAATCTGGCATCCGCTTCTGAGATCCAAAAATCTCTTCACCTTCAAAGTGGGGATCCCTAGTGCAATATTCTCCAGCCCCTGGTACACTTGCCATTGCATCATTAAGACCTTTAGGATTTCCAGTACGTTGAGCATACCTCTGTGCAACACGAAGCATAAGTTCTTCCTTACCAAGACCTTTGCCTGGCTTATTTCCTTTTAGAAACTGATGATATTGAACCATCTGCATAAATGCCCTCACATAGTCATCAACAGTAGCAACGTACAAATCATTCCCCCGATTTCCAGATTGTTGCAGCCATTTATTATGGACAGTCTCAGCAAGGTTGCAAGAAGGCATTTCTGCAAGCTCATTAGCTGGAAGATCCTGTATCAAGAAACATGGATTAGAAGAAGACAGTATGAAATGCATTGATGTTGCAAAATGTTTTGTATATTTCATTAGTTAGAGCAAAGAAATTACGTAAATTTCATGGAATCTACAAGTTTTGGATGGAAACTCTAAATTACAAGGGCATACAATTGAAAACAACATGCACAATCGATGGCTAATATGGTACAAATAGATTCAATAGGGAAATTGAAGAATCTCACAATTTACATAAATCCTCCCCACTGTCTGTACCGAAAGTGCCAAAATGCTAACCACAATTCCAGCCTTTGGAGGCCCTCTTCAATTGTTGCTCCAGAAGAGTGCCACCATGATCGAATAGCGTGATATCGGATCTGAGAGTCGGCAGATGATGCTGCATCTTTGTATTGCTTACACAACTTTCGATGTTGATCTTGAAGGTCGGGACGAATATCTGCCTTCGTATATTTTTCCATGGATTGAATCCAATGGAAGAGACATGTGCGCTCTCGATTGAGCATCAGCTTGGATGGATCACCACTCCCATAGATGATTCGCACCGCATTCCAGTTAGCTTGCGCACTGTCAGCCATAAATCCCTTGAAATATGGCAAGGGGATACCATATTTGGCCATAACGACGTTCAAATTATTCCAGAAATTGCTTTGGGCGATAGAATCCTCAGATTGCATGTCACAAAGAGCAACGATCATCACACGGCAGAAACTTGGATCATAAACATGGCATGCCATTGTTGTCCAATTCTTCACTCGCTTGACATGATCAAACATGATCCAGGCGTCTTGAAGGTCACCACCTGGTTGCATCCGTGTCACCAAATCGACTCCACTACCAAGGCCTAATTCAGACATTTTGAAGACAAAGACTTTGTCTGAATCAGATCCTTGACCGGGAAACTTGTTTTCTTGAACATAAGCCCAATTGCTGCATCCCCGAAGCTTGGTGATGCTGTCCATGACTCCAAACCTGCGAAAGTACTTGAAGGTGGTAACCTCATTTCTAATGCTAGGGGAACTCATATATTTGCATTTGTCAAGAACAGGGAGGAGTTCCTTAAGTCCAAACTTTGCAGCAGGAGCTCCCTCAAGTCGAAGAAGCAACTCTTCCAGTAGTTCCTTGCTGGCCTCTAGGACAATTGAAGAATTTGTTGCAGATGGAGTCCTCTCCACTTGATCAGAAATTAACAATTGAGTCTTCTCTCTTGAATCACGACAATCTCCCTCTTTTATTGGGTGCTCATGAATACCGAAGTGAACACATGCTCGCCTCATCTCTTTGTTTCCAACAACATAATATATTTTTGCTGAGCAACTTGCAATACATGAAGGAACAACAGAGCAAATCTTGCACGTGATGGTTGAAGTAGAAGGAGGGCTAAGACCCACCTCAAATGGAATGGGAGAGCATCCATCCCATTCAGTCTCATTCACAGATGATGTACGATGCACACGAGTAAGGTAGTCACAATTCATGTTATCACAACGAAGATGACCCACGCATGAAGCAAGCTGAAACGTCAATCCATCATCGTTCTTGATGTTAGTCGTATGTGTATTTGACCAGACATGTCCATCATAGCGTTTCTCCATTCCACTCAAAAGCTTGGCTTGACTATGAGCACTAGAACTTCGGAGGGGTGGTAATTCAAAAATGACGTTCCCATTGAAGACTGCTGGTACAAACTCTACCTGGTGAATAGCAATTCCATCATAATCTAACTTTTTGAATGGGTTCCTCGATCCTTTCGTATGGCAAAGCCTCCGTAGGCAAGGAATTATGGATTTTCCGTGAATATTCTTGAATCCTGAAATTGTAGTTGGAGAAGGCACGGAAGTTGTGCCTTGGACTTGTATTAGAGAAGACTGGATCGATTTCAGGATCTTGTGAGGTGGAGATGAGTCATCTGAATCGTCACTCAAATTTGTAATGGGCTCTAATCCTGGTTCAATTTTTATCCCTACTGGCACTGGAGTCTCTTGAGTAGACGTAGTTGACAACCTAGGAGTACCTTCTCCAGAAAATGCCCTCATGGTTGATTCAAGTAAACCATATGCTAAATATCTTCCCGGTTGCAAATGCCATTGCCTGCACTGGCTATCAAGGATAGGTTCTCGACTGAGTGTATGAGTCAATTCACCATTGAGACTGTCAAAGATCTCTTCATCAATGTGTAAAGAACTCTCAGAAAGAAGAAACCGAATACTCAAACGGAATGCAGTGACAACAGCGTATCCTAATTCACCAATTGGAAATGTGATAGGAACTGCTTCCCTAGGCGACCTCACAATTGCCATTGAATTGACAGACATGCCTAAGGTCATTGCATTCAGTAACTGAAAAACTCCAATGCATTACTAATTTGCAGTGCTTGTAATATTGTGTATATGTGAAGGCAAATGAAGGACCAAGTGGGAGTCGAAGAAGCAAACAACAAAAGATACGGATGAATATCTAGTTCTATCAAAAAATTATTAAATAAAAGTGAATTGAATAGGCACCGTCAGATTAATTGTTAGTGGATAAATTTTAAATTTGTTGAAGGCCTGACAAGTATTCAATGAAATTGAAGCATTGCATGTACTTAACCGTCACAAAGATTTTCATTAGAGATCTAATGAAGAAAATATTAAACTTTATGACTTTGTACATCCAGATCCGTTGAGGTATTTTAATTTGGAATAAAAAATGAAAAGAACCACTTCAGTGAACACTCACCTATTTTGAGTGTAAAAAGTTGAAGTATATTGTAGAGGCAAATAAACAAAAATCATAGGGCATCTACACTGCAAACCTTGCATACAAGCCCTGTAATGGGATATGGTGGGCCAATAAAGGCCTTAGAAATGTTGGTTCTTTCTTTGGAAGAATTTACAAAATGCAAACCTAGAAATCCCAATGTCAAGCAAAATTTTTGCATTACAAATAAATGAAATGAATAAATTCACGTTGAATAAAGACTTTTCATTGAGACAAAGGATAATTGAGTTCATTGGCACAATCTACAATGCAAAAAAAGATTGACAATCATGACTACTCTTACAAAGGGCCGACTTTTGCTCCCTTCAAGCATTGAAAATTTTTGATCTCGGGTGGTCGCATACCAAGACCATGGAATTAAAAGTCCCAATAACGGTTACATTGGGACAGTATTTTAATAAATAATAAATGGGGACCATGTACAATATTGATATTGTGCAAGATCCTAGGTGCATTGTAAATGCCCTTCAATGATTATGAACTTCTGAAATTATATTCTGCACATATCAGAGAACACCCTAAACTATATAGGTAAACTAGGATAGTAACCAAATTTCTTACTAAATGAGAGCAAATCAATTGCAAAAAATGTGTACTGGTTATGTACATGGCAGAACATAAATGCACAACACCGTTACAATTGTGCTTACCACTGGCTTGATACCATGTAGTTTGTTGTAAGGTAGGTTTCATTTTTTTGAATGAAGCCGCAGAGCTATTGATTAGCATTGTGTCCTCTCGGGAACCTGATATAGTTATGGAATCAATTTAATAACGAACTACAATAACGGACAGGTTTTGATGAATTTTATTGTCTTTAAAGCAAAACGTGTAGAAGCGCCAGAAACTAAACAAGTGAGAAAAAGCATTAATGCGTCATTTAACTAGAGAATTTGAATTACATATAGGTGTAACCTCTCTTGCATAGAGATCACTTCACTGCTTTAGAAAGTCATTGCGCAGCTCAAATGTCTAGAGTGGAAAATAGATCTCCTTTACTAGAGAGACCAAAGCGAAGGAAGAGAAAGTATAGTACCAGTTACTCCTCGAAGAAAGCACTTCAGCGATCTAGGGAACAAAGGACTCGTAAAGCGACAAGTCCAGGAGTCTTGTCTTCTCTTACTAAGAAGCTTATGTTCACGGGCATTGAAGTTAGAGGAGATGCAGATTCATCACCAAGGTGCTCTTCTCCAACAAATATGATCTTAGAATCGATTATTGAAGTCAAAGAGCGGGAAGATTTCAACAACACCGATTATCATACTCTTCAGGTTCACTCTATGTTGTTATATCAACTTGTGACTTAACTTAGTGGTATGAACAGGCTCAATAAACTTGGAAACCACTAAGTTGTCAATTTTGTTCTGCATAAACCTTTGAGTGTCTAGTCTAATTAATCGATAGCACATTCTTGGCTTGGAGTCTTTTAGTGATTTTTAAGTCCTTCCACCATATGCTTCAACACTAGAACATCCATCACAGAAAATTTCAAGAACCACTACCGACGCGTGATTCTTTTCCCTCACAAATAAATAATTGCAGCAAGGGTGACTTTCATTATTTCAGTCTGATTACGAGAATCAATAATTCATAGGTTTTATTGAGGATCACTCTGGAATGAACTCTGCCGCATAAAAACCTAATCCAGCACTTTTTAAGTTGAATGTCTAACTAATTTGTTGATGAAAAGAGTATTTGTTTTGAAGTGACGTGGCATTTGCGGGTATACTAGAAATTTTTAACGGCGGTACGAGATCCAGGTCAGGCACTTTCACAATACTGTAGATTGTAAGCCGACGAGACGTGCAACATGAGTTCGTCACTGACGTTTTGGAGATAGGTCCTACCGCCATAGGTTCTTGTTGCCAGATCTCGCGCAATTCCTGCCCACCGTAATTTCTGCCCACCGAAAGCTGGTCACACCGTAATTCCTGCCCACCGTAAGTTCAGGCGCAGCTTACATTTTGGCGCGGCAGAAGTTCTTGGGCAGCAAAAGTTCGGGGTCGTCTTCTTGGTCCTTTGTTGGCTCAGTCGCACTTGCTCGAACAAGGCAAACTTGAGCTTGACTGCGAGCGTCACACCGTAAGTTCACAGTAGGCCGGCCGCAACGTACTCTGGCGCAGCAGAAAACCATCACGCCGCAAGCTCTCGTCGGCACCGACGGGTCGCTGGAAAGCCAGGAACTGCAGCTGAGGTCTCCGATATTTCTTGACCCCGTCGGCACCGACGGCACTCAAGTTCTTCATCCTCTACAGCTGAACGCAATCCTTGAGGGCTGAAGGAAATCACTTCCGCATTGGAGTACTGTGCTTGATCTTATACCTCCCGGCAACTTCTCTTAGGTTTTTTAGTACTTCCGAATTTAATTCATCCGCATTGTAAAATCGGCAAGGACGATGTGTGATTTGAATTCTCTTTGTATTAATTACCGTGACTCCCGCTTAGATTTTGTATTCCTGTTCAAAGACTTTGGTCTTGTTGAGAGAGCCGAACTGGTTACTTATGATCACTACTGGTTACTACTTGTGATCGATACTGGTTACCGATCTAGCGATCAACTGGAATCGGGATCGGTCCTGATCTTAAACTGATCTTAACCGATTTTGTATTCAGACTGATACTTTGAGAGCTTGGAGTTGGTAACGGGATTTGAGAACCTTGACTGAACTGCGAAGAAGCCTGACAGAACTTCGAAGAGGGTCCGATGAAGCTGAACTGGCCGGTCAATTTCCGTTCATCTTACGTCGTAAGCTTCATCTGATCCTCTTACACCGTAAGCCTAACGGCCGGCTATTTCATATATTTTTTGGAATGACTATTTCTTTACCGATTATGCTGCCCTGAGTAACGAGCTAGGTAAGAAAATTTCCTACCAGGTATTGCAAGCCAGCTGCAGCTTAAGGAAATGTAGATGTCGTCAACACCGACGGTAGTTTGAAATTTTACATAAACAGCTGTTCTCATAACGACTAGGACGATATTACAATTAGGGTTCAGATTTTGGTTAAGATTTCTCATTAGTTGATTTAAATTTCATGTGATCAACTTGTGATCTTAGATTTTGGTGCAGCTGTACAAAGACGATCCCGGGCAGATCCTATTTTTGCGTTTATCAGATCCAGTTCGTAATTGGGTCCGATGCAGCCAAACTGGCCGGTCAGTTCTCTTTGTTGCTTGTTTAATTGATTTCTTGATTCTTGAGATCGATTGTGCTGGTCCGAGGAATGAGCCAGCGGAAATAATTGCAGTGAGGTGTTGCGAGACAGCTGAAATTCTAGGAAATGCAGATCTCGTCGGCACCGACGGTTGTTTGAAATCTCATCTTTACAGCTGTTCCCTGATCGGCGAGAACTATGAAAAGATTTCGATTACGATTTGTCGAAGATCGATTGCGCTGCTCGTAAGTCCTTTTTTTTATTGTGTGAGGGTCAGGATCGATTGTGCTGCTCCGGATACAGAGCAGCTAAAGAAATTCTCCCCCGCCGTTGCAGTCCAGGTGCAATCGTAGCTGTTCCTTTAATGAAGAAGACTGCGCTCTGTTTAGGGTTTAGTATTAGTATTTGGATTTCAAATTTAGATTAACGTTTAACAATCACTGATTCAAATTTGAGTACTCGATTTTTAGTCCTCACTTTTGAAGTGCGGTTACTATTTTAGTGCGGCTTCAAATCGTGGTTGGAGTAGTGATCTTGAAAGCTTCTGCTGGTCGAGGTACTGAATTCCAACCTACAATAAATTATGCAGTCTAACAGATGAAGGAGTCGACCAAAGGTGTAAATACAGAATGGGAGACTATTGTGTTAAATACCAGCTGCGGTGTCTTGGACTACAAGATCTCGTCGGCACCGACGATGTGAAGGATCTTCTTATGTTGCAGCTGGTTTTGTTTGGATTTAAGATTTTACAATTATTTTTGTTTGGAGTTTGTCCAGTTTATTGGATGATGTGGAATTTCGTCATGCGATGGCTCAAATGTTTTGTGTCTGTGGTTGATGTGTTCGATTTAGATTTGTAACCTCATTTCAATTGGTGAAGCATCAATATCTCCCAAATATATTGGTATCTTGATGAGGTTTCAATCGATCTTAAATTTTTTGGTATTCCAGTACATGATGTTGGTAGGGTAAAATGTTTTTGCATAAGGTTGATTTACTTTATAGGATTGTTGGATAAAAAGGATTTGGTTATATCAAGTACAATTAATTTAGTGTTTCCACTCGATTCAAAGAAAGCTTGTTCAATTTATGCTTTGATGGAAGTGTATATCTTAGTTTGGATGGGTAGCACTAATTTGAATCAAGTCTACTAGTTTTTGATCTTGATAGAAATTATCAACCATTAAAATCTATAATCAAGTGAAAACATTAATTTTATAAATGATGATTGATTTTGGTATGGCTAGTTTATTCACCCAATCAGTGTAATTTGCGTGTTTGGTTCTAGGATTTTCAGAATCAGGTACCTACAAGAGCCATGGAAGGGACGGCTAGAGTATTGCGTTCTCAAGTGGAGACGGCAATTGGAGACCCTTCCAACAACCAGGTCCAAAAACACATCCTTATGTGTATACAATGAAATGATTATATCTTGTGTTTGTTTCATTTTTTCATTTCTAAAGTTTTCTATTTCATTTTGTTACAGGGTCCTTCAGTTATGGAAGATGCCATTTCGGAAGCTCCAGAAGAAATGCAAGAGATTGATTCTGATTCCGATATGGCTGATAATTGTAAGGGTGGTGAAGATGAGTTTCGTTTCACGCAGAAGGTGAACTCCATCGATTGTATTCAAGACATGAGAATTTCACCAAAGGAAGAATCACGATTCTTCATACCGCTTTGCCGTATGATTCCTATGCCTATTGTTTGCCCGTCATTAGATTCTGATATCAAGAGACTAGAGGTAGCATTCACTCACGGTTATAGACCTGGTTCAAGTGCTTTTTATGTTTCAGTTTGTGATGAAAAAGGGCAGATACACACTATATCAACTGAGGAGAAAGATCAAATGAGTCCACTCTGGAAATTAGAGAGTGATCGCTTTGATGCAAAGCTCCAACAAAATGAGCACCTTCGTCATTTGGTTGGAAGGATGTTCTTTATCTGTGATGGAAATCATAGATTTCAAGCTTGGACTGCATTTATAGAAAGATTGCACAGAGAAGATCCAGTTTGGCATTACTCCGTTGATAGTATTGTCCTAGATCCATCTGGCAAGACGGCGCTTCTATTACACGCAATGCACGACATAAACAAGTAAGTTTTTGTTTTTGAACTAGTTTGTCAACCTCATTGTCATATTTTCTTGCAAATTTTGTAAATTGTAATCCAAATCCGTGGTATTTATACAAATGATACACTAATGATTCTTTCACCTAATGTTTTACCTTGTAATCCAGATCCATAGAAAACAGTCATGTGAAGACAAATCTCGTTCATACCTTGCATAGGATTCGTGCTACTAGAACACAGTCTTTGGAGGCATTCAAAGATATACTTCCTGAGTGGGAATTCAAAAAATGCCAAAAGAGTCCAGCGAGGGGGAAAACTTGGTACCCTTTGACTACAGAGGTGTTCATATCCTTGATTTGGCGGGTGAGTCTTATATCATATTTTACAATTTTCTATTGCAGCGATACAAAATTGGATTACTTTTTATTGTAAAGTAAAGTTCTCTTTCTAATATCCAGAAGTGCTTAATGTACAGCAAGAAATTGCTGATGCCGCCGATGAAGCTGCACGAAAATTGTCAGAGGAAGAACCAACATTACAAAAGACTGACCAGGAAATCACAACTGCTATGCTAGCTGCCACTAAATTGAAGACTAATAGCTATAAAGGGCAGTTTTCAAAATTGCTAGCAGTTTCACATCCTGCCTTAGGGGAAGATTTCTTGGCCGAGGTATATTTATTTCTTCCAAACCCCTTGCCTTTTTGCTCACAGTTGTTGGTAATTTAGATATAAACTAATATGGATGTTTAGTTTTATTTTATATTAATTTTGTATTCTATTGTGAAGGTCACTTCGCATTGGAGCAGGAATTCGAAACCTGAAATGACATTGGACAAACTCCAACTTCTTGCAACATCCGTTGGTCCAGCTTCATTTAAAGTTAAATGTTTACGTTGGTGGAACTCCGGGGCACTAACAAGACAAGCTTCCCATTTTCCAAGCAAACCTTTCTCAGACAAGGATTTTGAATCTTGGTTGAATAAGGCTTGCTTTTGGGCATCTGTAAGTGTCCTTCGTAACCATACTTTTTGAATCTTTTTTTTTTTCAATTCCCTAAAAGGATATATAATACTGACTTTGACTACATTTTGTATCCCGTTTTATTTGATAATATATTTTTACTATGAGTGCAGCTGGAAGAAGAATTCATCTTGGAATATGAGAGGATGCAGAAAGAAGAACGCCTTACAGTGGAAGTGAATTCAAGTAATATTCCATTGTCTCCTGCCGAATTTGTAGAGTACTGGCGAATTCGCGTTTGGGTGCACGGTTTTTTGTCTTTGTTTCGAGGCAAAGATGCATACTCAAGGACTAAGGCATTCAGTTCTTATACCCATACTTCACAGATTGTGAAACGAGTGCTTTACAGGTATAACTACTCATTACACATTTCCTAAGTTGATATAAATTAACATTTTCAATTTTTCTTCATCTTCTTTTGCTCACTTCATGTATTGAACATTTACAGGTATATCATGTTTGAATTGTTGCCCAAAGGTGCTGTACAGCGGGTTGAACTTCCAGGATTCATTACCTCATGGGTTGACAAAACATGCATCGATCAATGTATGTATTCTACGGGTTTGATTCGATCTTGGGGTGTATTGCATTTAAAATCTGGTGGTTGGTATATGGAGTGTGGTGGTGGATTTTGCCCAACTGAAGAAGAAGCAATGAAGAATGCCATTGACCGAGCAGAAAAAGGATTGGGTGGCTCTGATCAGCCAACTCCAAGTGTTGATCAAACTATTGACGAGCATGATAGTGCCATTGATCTTTCCCACATGAACGACAAAGACAAAGCAAAGGCTGTGAAACAAATGAAACGAGCTACTGAAAAGGCTGAAGCTCGGAAGGTAATCGATGAGCAAAAAAAGGCAGTGAAAGCTTCAAAAGCAGGCTTACTGGCTAATGTAAAGGCCTTGGCTGCAGAGGCTGTAGCAACAATTAAGGCTACTGGTAAAGCACCGAAGAACTTACAAGGTATTGGTACGTTAGGCGTTGAGTGCACCCAAACCTCTTCTGCATCGCCATCACGAGTTCTTCGAAAGCGAGACTCCTCCAATATTGACCTTACTGTTTCCAGACTTTCCCTAGGCCATATGCCCATTCCAGTAGCAGATAATTTTGACCCCGATGAAACGGATGCCTTCATCTTCAATGGCTCCCTCCACTCTCTTTTAAGCCACCGTGTTAAACATGGGTCCTTTCCTTCAGGTTGGACAGAGCTTCAGGCCTTCCTTGAGAAGGTAATATTGAATTTTTTTCTTACATTTGTAATCATTGGTTTGAATGTGATATATCTTTTTCTTAACTTTCATTTTGCTGTTTTTCATTTTTTTCTAATGATGTCACTTTTTCAGCACAAGGCAGATAAGGAAAGGACATTCAAAGGCGTCATTTCCCAATCTCGAGCTATTGACCTCATGATCATAGACATTCCCGAGGGATTGTCCGTTCCAGGAGTGTCTTCTCCACCTCTGGTTATTCCACCTTGGAACACGGTTCCTGTAGATTTTCTGAAATCCGCCTTTGATTTTGCCAATAGTCACCTTCCTGATGACGGAGCCTTACTTGTTTTTCATTCCGAAGCTGTCCAAGTGAAAACACAATTGAAGAGTTTCTGTCGAGCATTTCACTTCAAAGTTTATTGGAAATGGATTGGAATCAACGGTCTTCATTTAACCAGCGCTCGAGACTCATCACAGATGGTACGCTACTTTGTTTTTCAATAGTAGTTTTATTTTGAGTTCTTCTATTATTTTAATTCAATTTTTTTTTGGATATTGCTAATTTCTGGAAGTGGGTGGGTTCATTCTATGCAGACACTATGTTTTGGCATTCAACTACTTGTGAGGAACTTTCCAAACGTTCCACCTTCTCATTTCAAGGTGCAGTTGGTACCTGGTTTAGATACCGCTGGAATTCATGTTGAGTTGGATGATGTGCTTCACAATGGTGTAACTAAAGATTCACAACTTCTAAATGGCAATATTCCTTGGCGTGGACCTCGAGAAAAAGACCCTAGATTTCTACAGATTCTCATAGAATCTTTTTCTTTGCCCGGAGATATGGTGTTTGATTGTTCAGCCGCCACAGGTTTGTAAATTTATTTCATTCAGCATTCATGTTTAATTCATATATGTTGAGGTCTTTGATTTTCTTATTTTTATTTATTCTTAAATGTCTGTTGTTACAGGTTCTAGTATCCATGCTTGTCGGAGGTCTGGTCGACACATAGTGGCCTTTGAAGAAGATGCATTGATTTTCAATGCTCTCTTACAACCACTTATCATTGAGAAATCATGTCCGATTTCTAAAAAGCAACGAGTAGAGGAAGAATTCAGTAGCTCAGATGCAGATGATGAATCGGATTCCGAAGTACCAAAAATTGAAGCTACTAATTTATTCTGTACGTAAGTCTTTGTAGTATTTGATGCAGTTCTTCTATTTGATTTCTTTACAAACACTTGTTAATTTTGTACTGTTTCAATTTACTAATACTTTTCACATTTTGTTACAACGCAGCTCAAGGATGACTCCATCTCCCACAAAGACCTCTATTCTTCAACCTCTATGGAAGGAGATAGTGACTAGCCCCCCTAAACCTTTTGTATTACCAGTTTATGCTCGTAATGTAGCAAAAGATTTTGTGAAGGCACCTCCTAGGTCACCTAAGTGTCATAATTTTTGTGGAGATCGAAGAGTTCTACAGTTTGTAGATGATGCAGCAGATTGTGATAGCGATGATGATTGTGACTTGTGAGTAGTTCAGACATTGCATCTACTCTAGATGCTTCCATGTACTCATTTTCAAACCTTCATTTGATCGGTGAAACTAAAAGGGCCACCGTTTTTTATGTTTTCATCTCTCTTTATCAAGTTCAATCACACAAGCTCAATTAAATTTTTGGGTTGTAGAAATTTATAATGTATTGGACTAGTTTAGCATTTTTGAAGTCCAAAAATGTTGTTCTTTATTGGAAGTTTAAATTTTAAATGGCACTCTCATATTGAATGGAATGGTCTGGACAATCTAGCCAAACTGTGCGAATAATTTGAAGTTATTATTTTTTGAAAGTCATTTTAAAATTATACCATTACCACATTTTCTACAACATATTTGATGTTTACACGGTGAAACTTTCTTCTTCACTATTAGCATAGTAAAATAAATCCAATAAAAGTGTTACCTATTTATTTTTGTGAACTCTTGATCTCCAACAGGATTTATGTAAGCCAAATGTAGTGTAATTAACTTGTTAATTGATTTTTAATCATTTTTCAAATGATTACCAAGTTGAAATTTCATCATTGCAAATCTTTATTCATATACGTGTGTAATATGCCATATTTAACTATTTTTGGACTTTGCAAAGTCCAAAATTGGTAAAGGGACATCTAAGACAATTGTAGATTTTGACTTCTATAGATTTTATGAATCTAGAAATGATATAGATTTTGGACTAGGTGGTTTGAAAAATGTACAACAGGTTTAGATTTTAGATATCTATGACATCGGGAGATCTCCCAATGGACAAAGTCCAAAATTCCCTTAAAAGTCCAAAAGTAGTTAAATATGGCATTAATGCATAAATAGGTTGCTATGAAAATTGTTTGATATTATTAAGTCTACTACATGTTGAAACCCAAAATATTGACAAAATAATTACATGTTTAATTTGTATCAATGAAATTTAGTTCAACTGAATTTGTTTATATTAACCTTACTCCAATCACCTTCAATTTACTACACAGTCTTAGGTCTTTAATTGCACACGGTAATAGGTTTTCTTTTCTATAAACTTCAAATCTTCTCAGAAATTCATTTGCAATCCACGCTCTAGGCTCTAGGCTCTAGGCTCTAGGCTCATGCAACAGCATTCCCCTGGTTTGATCCAAATACAACAATGCAAATAAAGTAGAAAAATAGAATTTACAAATCAAAACCATGATTACAACACAAACAATTATTTTTCAAAATACTCACAAGACTTGACTTGGTAAAGAATGCCAAGCCAAGGGAAGTACTTCCATTATCAACCAACCCCTAGTTGGCCTAAAATGAGATGCAAACCTAAGTGAGGTGCCAATGGCTCCAAACACTCTCAAATCAATTAAAAATCACATTGTCTATGTGGAATGAAACTACATCCAATGTGACATAGCCCTCAATGTCACATCACTTGAAAAATCCAGATAAAACACTAAACCTCTCCCTATTTATATCTATAAAACCTTTGAAAACCTTGTAAAACTTCAACATTATGTTACTATCAACTACACCTACATGAGATATCTTCATAGAATCAACAAATAATCTAGCTTAAAATGCATTATTTTCATAATTAAACTAGTCTTCTTTACACACTTTTGTAATGAAAATGAGTGTCATTACAATCCACTTTTTCTTTGCCTCTTTTAAAAAATCTTACACCTTTAATTGAAGGTAGCATCAATACAATTTTAGAGTATACATCACAATTTCTCTTTTATGGAAAAATTGTTAAATTAGCACAATTCCTATATCTCTATTTCATAGTTGCATCAACACATTAACATAGTGCACAACTTTCCTTAATTTTTATTATACTATTTTAGATAGAAGTTCTCTAACCATAGAGCCATTTACGGGTTAAATGACTAAGAAAAATACTCTATTGCTATCCAGTTTGGGATAGCATTTTCTAATGTTTAAAATATATTAAATTGCATTATTTATATTTTTCATTTCAAAAATTAATTATATATAGATATATTATTTATTTTTTTCAATTAATTTCTTTGTAAAAGAAATTAAATTAATGATATTTGGAAATAATGTAATGATTATGATTTTTTTAAATTATATTTTCTTTCCATAATTGAATTGTCATTTCCATGAGCATTCTAGCCTTACCAAATCTATCACATTCTTAGCTTGATATGAAAGTAGATATTTTGTAAAATAAAATGAAAACTTATTCTTTGTTTATTGAAGAACTCCCAATTACATCTACATGATATGCTAAAATTGCCAAAAGGATTAAATTTAGGGTGCCCTCAAATAAACATGTTATAGCTATAAAAATTGGATTTTCACTTTTTTGGATTATTTTCAAACGTTTTTACACAATGTGATCTTTGATATAAAATATTGGATTTAAATGTGATTTTTTAACTTTTAAGAAAAAATTACAAGTTTTATTGTTTTGAAGTTTGGATCAAAATTTACTTCATAAAAAAGATTTAGCTAGCTTACACTCACCTATTTAAGCTCAAAAATTGATCCATGTGTGACATACTTTACTTAACCCCTAGAGGATCATTTGTCCCCTCGGAGGACAATTTGGATCTGGGTAGGTTCCTATTATCTCAATTTGTAGTGAATTTTTCTATAAATTTTATGAGATTGTGTAGTTTGCCAATAGCTTTGTGGATATATCATTTTTGTTTCAATTGGTGATTGGGAGCAAAAGTTATGGCACAATAAAACAAAATAGAGGTCGGTGGGCAATACAAAAAAAATCTTAAATAGTAAAAAAAAATTGAATTTTTTTCCTATAATATTATATTTTTTTTCTACATGTGAAGCTTTGATTCAATCTATTTGGACTAGGGATGAGAAATTATGGACAATCTTGTGTTTGGGGCAATCTAACTTGAGGGGGTGACTATCAAATTTGTAGAAAACTAGGTGAGATAAAAAATAGGGTCAATTTTACTCATTGGAGGTAATTTTTATATTTTTGTTAGATCTACCATAGCATTGAAAATATATGGCTTACTTCATTATATATAAAATAGGATATGGTATAAAACCTTCCCTTCAATATATTTTAGAAAAAAATAGGACAGGGTTTAATGGATCCCTCTATAATTGTTTAATAGGATTAGTTTGAGTAATCATGTATGACTAGTTTGGATGTATGACTAGTTTGGATGTATGACTAGTTTGGATTTCTATCTTAGGTCTAAACGTAATGGATGTAAATTGTTTATGGTTAAATGCTAATCCAACAAATGTATGATTCCAGATTCCATTCGAATCACGGACAAACTATTGTGTTCTTAAACGCATCAGGAATGTCTATATTTTTTATGCAATACCCTATGAAGTGTCCATTTTCTTTTCCTTCTAAACCTTTAACCCTAATTTGCTATTTGCTTGAACTTCTGTGTTCATCAGTATGTTTAGAAATTCAAAGTTGTTCTCTATACTTTTTGAATGCTAGATTTCACTATTTTCACAAGTTCATTGTCTAGGCAAAAAAATCTAGTTATGGTACTTTGGAATTTGTAAAGAAAACAGGGTGCCAAAAAATTGTCCCTCAAACACTTTAGAAATAAATATAGGGTGCCATAAACCACATGAAAGTAGTTTTTTTTATAAATATAGGGAGGAAAAAAATACCTTAGAAAACATAAATATCCCCCCTTTAATTATCCCATTATTGCACGTGGTATCCCAGGGTAAGGGGGGGTGTTGACCCCCCGCGAGCAATCTAAGCATCTTTTAGAAAAAAACTTTTTGTCCAACTTTGAATGCTAATATCTTCCAATCCGTATGGTCAAATTTGATAAAAAATTTACTACATGATTTCAGACAAGGTAAGCACAAGATCCTATGGTTAGATTCAAGAAAAAATTATTTTTTTGGTTTTCTTGGGTGAACGCAACAGAAGTGGCAGTTTTGGGTTTTAGGTGTTAATTAAAAGTGTTATCAAAATACTTAATTTTTTTTTGCAAGTTCTATTGTTAGGGAGTTTTAGATCAAAAATCAATTTTAACAAAAAGAAAATCCAAATCACTAATATCCACCTTTTCAAGCTAAAAAATTTATGCATAAGTAGCCTACTTGATTTTGTTATTTTTTTTTATAAAGTTGCCAATTAAACCAAATGAGGATCTTATTTCCATACTTTTTTTAGTTGCTAAGGATTGTTATAAGTTTGGATGCCAAATGACTACATTTTTTTAATGATTTCATAATACATCTTGAATTGGTTTCAATTTTTTTGAAATTCTATTTCATTCACATGAGTACCTACTAATAGAATTAATCATCCCAACTTCATTAGATATAAAAAGCTACATGTGGATATATGATAAGGTATACATTATTTTTTGGGTAAGAGAACCTTTTGTATTTGTCTTTTCACAAATTATGCAACTCTTTGACAAGACTTATATTTTTTTAGTTGACATCATCTTATACAAAAAAGTATTCACACACTTTTGGAATTCAACTAGTAACACCTTTCAGCAACTTATGTTTTGTGAATTTATTCTTTTGTATACTTTAACAAGTGTAGAAAATTCTAAAACACTTAAAAGAAGTACTTGTCTTTTGTAATTCTCCAAAATAATGAAAATACAATGTAAGGTGGTACACATCAAGCTTCTAAATTATCCAACGTAGCTAGTATGCGAGCGTGGAGCGTAGAGCATGGAGTGTGGATTGGTGAGCGGTGAGTGGGAATTTTGGATAGGGTTTTGAAAAATGGACGGGATTTTAAAAAAAAATGGATGGAAGTCATGAAAATTTTCAGAGAATGGAATGAAAAATGGATGAGAAATTAAGAAAAATGGGATGAAAGAATTGTCAGAAATTAGATGAATGTGGATGAAAAAATTGGGGTATCCCGAGATGAATATTTTGGATGATTGTGGTTGAAAAATTTGGATGAATGTGGATGAAAACTGGATGATTGTGGATGAAAATGATGGATGACTATGGATGGAAAAAAAATGGATGAATGTGTATAAAAAGGATGGACGACTGTGGATTGCCCAAAAATTTGAATGTGTGTGGCAGATTTTCATGGATGTGGAGGACAAATTGGTAGACTAGGGTTGAAAAGCTTGGATGACAAGTGACGGTACATTCTATGAAGGATGCTAGAATAAATGAAAGAATGTGGATGAAAATGGGATGAAAGAAAGGATGAACGTGGATGAAAAAATGGATGACTCCGGATAACATGACTAAGTCATCATAGATGGAAAACTAGGTGACAGAGGTTCAAACATATAGGTGCAAGCAAGTTTAGGGTTAGTATGTACGTAAGAAGCTGGTAAATGGGATGGCAACGGTGGAACAAATTCAATGATAGAAATAAAACAAATGGATAAATGCGGATTAAAAACTTGAATGATACTCGATGCAACATTCATTGGCATTGCATGAAAAGATTGCACTAAATTTGATGAGAAAATACATGGGAGTGCAAAAAATCTATGCAAAATATGGGGGGAAAACAATTAGATAAACAAGTCATAAATTTGAAGATAATTCATGCATAAATTGATGTAGTGATGTGAAAGGTATATTTAGGGTGAGGACTTAGAAGAAGTTTAGCTATACTAAAAACATAATATATTTAGCGTCATTATTAGTTACGTTGCATAAATGGGAACTTCAATCATATGGTGCCTATGACCATGCACTACAAGAAAACGGGTATTTTATGACTGCAAAAATATGATTGAGGATGACTGATGACTAGTTGCAGTCATATTCTTGAAGGCCAACACATTGAGGAAAAATATGACTGCAAAATATGACTGTCAGTCATTTTTGGGCCTTCTACTTCATAAGTATACACTATACGACCATTAGGAACACCAAAGTACTTCATAGTGAACGTAGGGAACATGTTTGGGGAACGTTGAGTCATATTGTCAGTCATATTTCTATAGTAGTGACATTTTTTTGTTTGGAGCAACCCAAGAAAAATACGGGCAATTCAAAAAAAAATTAGACAAGCCGTTGTTTAAGATTTTGAAATCCTACTCACTTATTTTTTAGGGTTTTGAGATCCTAGCCGCCACTTTTTTAGGATTTTGAAACCCTAGCTGTCATTTTCTAGGATTTTGAAACCTTAGCCGCCACTTTTTTAGGGTTTTGAAACCCTAGCTGCCATTTTTTAGGGTCTTGAAATCCTAACCGCCACTTCTTTTGGCCCTTCTTCCTTGCTTTTTATTGTCTCTTAGCTCATACTTGTTATTGTTTCTTAGTTGTTGTCTTTTGTTGCATCTTAACTCTTCTTTCTTGTTGCTTCTTAGTTCTAATCATGCTTCTTGTTTCTTCTTATTGCATCTAAACTCATTCTTTCTCTACCATTTTAACTCTTATCTTCTTCTTAGGGTGAAAGCACACTACGGTCGCCCCCCTGGCCCGATATACAAACAATTACGCACAGTACAGATTGTACGCCATTTGGTACGCCTCGTATTCTGGCAGGTTTTCCGGTACTCTGACAAAGTACCCGTGAACTCGGGCAACGGTCCCGTGAACTGAGGCGCTTCAGGTAGTCGCTTGAATGCTTTGATGCTCTTTGAGTTTATAGCTTTGTTTAGTCGCCTGAATGCTTCGATGCTCTTTGAGTTTACAGTTTTCTTATGAATGTTTACAATGGCGAATACCAGACTTGGAGAGCGACGTGTCGGATTGAAGAGGAAGGGACCTCGTGGAAGGGCGGAGGATCACAATGCGGTGAGAGATAGTCTAAGAGACGGGGAAGCAGAGAGGCAACGTAAATGTAGACAATTATTGAGGGAGAGAGAAGAAGCAGTGAGGTTACTTGCTGTGCAGGATGTGAGCTCCCAATTTGTCACTTGGGACTCGTAGAATTATTTTTTTGGAAATTTGCAATTTAAAGTTAAGAAAAATATACAAAAAGCCATAAAAAGAGTGTAGAACCAAAATAGGATTGTAACATACCCATTATAGTATTTGGTCTAGATTTGTGTTTAGACTTAGAATCCCACCAAACCGGGCCCAAAAATAGATAGAAAGAACGAAACGGGTGGATTTGTAGGATTCAAATCACATAGGCCCAAAAGGGCTAAATCCCACCATGAATGTGGCAATTCATGGCTAAGTCGGTTCGAGGGATCCACAACGAGGCCACTAGGTCGGGTCCTAGAGTTAGGTTTAGAAATTCTCCAAACCCCGATTGTTAGCATGCAGGAGCCACTGACGCAAGATCGGTCCGTGGAGGAATCTACAGCCCAAGGATGGTGTCCTAGGGTAAATCCCATGCCAGGAGTCCAACGACGAAATCGATTCACCAAGATTCTTCTATCTGCAAAAGATTCCCGCACCATCGATAAACTTAAGGAGATGGCCAATTCATCTCCACTGACCAATTGTGCCAGGTACGGGAACGCACCTGCACATCCTTCATGTGACCCCATGAGAGGTCTTGTGAAAAATCCCGTCATCTTCCGACTTGCAGAAGAACCTTTTGCGGGTGGTCAACCCTGGTAATCTCCAACGGGAATTTCATGAAAATTACCCAGGTTGCCAGAAAATCTCACTAAAAATTAGACTAGCTTGTTTTATGTTAATAATGCGCTCCGTGAAGTTTCGCGACATTCCGATAGCAGCAAGTACCCGAACCTGCGAGATTCCTCGAGAATTAATCACGTGGCGGGGTCCCGCCACGTTGACCGGCATTCCGGGACCATACGACGGCGGAACGAAGTCAACCAAGAGTCTTTTCCGACTCCCTCACACCTACCGGAGACCCTAAGCTATTTACATTTCTCAAAATAGGAGACCCCCAATATCTAGGATTTTACCACGGTTTAGTTTTTAAACTAAATTAGCCTACGATGGTTTTTTGTCCTCGGTCCGGGGGATAGGAGGACCTTGGACTAAACACGGCGATTTGGAGCCAATGGCGCAATCCGTGTGACAATTGGAGTAATTCTCCAAAAGTTAGGAGGTTGGTCTAGTGTAGATAGGTCAAAGTAGTTTTTTAGGGATTAGGATGAAAATCTTTGAAGATGAGGATGAAAATCCAAGTTGATAAGGTTACTTTAGAGCTCTTGAGGGGAAGGTGGGGCCTTGGAAACCTATTTAAGGTCCCCATTTTTCTCTCAAGATCACCCCCAAATCTTGTTTTGGATCCGTGGGTCCAACTTATGTTGGGATTTTTTGGCATTTTAGTCAAGAAACCTCTATGGTGTTTTTGGAGCACTTTTGGCTCCCTTTGTTGCTCTATTTCAAGCTCTCTTTGAAGGTCCTTTGGGCCCTTCTACCTTAACTTGCCTTGCATCCTTGTTGTGAGTTGAACGGATCTCCCTTATACTTGTGTGACTTCTTATGCCTTGTACTAATCCTAAAGTCACCCCCCACCGTACCTTGGCGATGCCGCTTTGGGGGGCCTTTAGTCTATGATAGTTTACCCGTGATCACTGACCTTGTGTGCATGTGTGCCCCCGTATTGTGTCCTAACCGGAGTTGTCTTTTTTTTGTTGGTTGTAAGTGGGTCCGCTCCTCGGGGAACGGCGAAGCTTTGAACCTGTGACCAGTCCCAGTCCTAAAGTACGTGTTAAAAACGTGCATGTGTGCCCCCGTATTGAGTCCTAACCGGAGTTGTCTTTTCTTTGTTGGTTGTGAGTGGGCCCCACCCCCCGGGGAACGGCGAAGCTTTGAACCTGTAACTAGTCCCAATCCTAAAGTACGTGTTAAAGACAAGCCTTAGACGGCGGAGCTTTGAACGCAGGGGTATCATAAGTCCTAAAGTTGGTGTTAAAACCAATTATACGGCGAAGCTTTGAACTCCTATGAAAGTTCGTTCTAAAGTCTAGAGTCCGAGACATTCTCGGAAAAGTCCAAGGTTTAGCGTCCAAGATTAAGTCTGAGTCTAAGAGTCACCCCAACCCTTGTGAACCGACGTCCGTAAATAAGAACCTACACCAAAAAACCCGGATAGAGTTTACCAAAAATCCGATTTAGAATTGCTTGGGTGGATTCTCTTAAGGAACCCAAAAAAGAATTAGATTCAGTTGCTAGGGGGTCGAGACAGGCCGCTAGGGGTCCAGCAGTCGCTGGGGAGTCGGGGTGAGTCGCATGGGAATCGGGAAGCAGTTGCTGGGGTTTGGCAGGTCGCAGGGGGTCGGGAAGCAATCTTTGGGGAGTCGGGCAGGTCGCAAGGGGAGTCGGGGTGAGTCGCTGGGGGGTCGGGGGAGTCGTTGGGGAGTCGGGACAGTTGCTGGGGGGTCTGGGCAGGTCGCAAGGGGGATCTGGGCAACGTTGTTCCAGGGGGTCCAAGGCTTGGGTGAAGACTAGAGAGAGAGGGAAAAAAGGTTGGGACTAATGGGGATTAGGGAGAGGTTAAGGGGTTGAAGTCAAGGAATTAAAACAAAAGAAGAATAGGGGAAAGGAGAAAGAAAGGAGAAGTCGCACCTCCATACCTGCATCAAACAACTCTCAACTCTCACCAAAACCACCCTACACACAATGGAGGGAGGTTAGTGAGTCATAGAATTAAATAAAAGAAGGGGGAGAGAGACGATAAATAGTGCCCTAGGCTTAGCTAAATAGGTGTTAGAAAGGAAATCTCGAGGATTCATAGTGACCATTAGGAAGTAGGATTAGGATGACACGAAGACAAGGTTGCGTAAGAAGTTAGGAGGGACATTAAAACTTCTTGGGGTTTGAATCTATAGTTGTAAGACACCCCATCAAAGCTTAGGTAGAATAGTGTTAGTGTAGAAAGAGAGAGAGGGAAAGAAAAGGAGAAGGAAAGAAGGCGGAAAGGAAAGAAAGAGGTTAGATCACACGGTATCCCCAAATTTTTATAACATAAGCGGTAGATTTGGGGAAAACTTCCCACGACCCACGGACCACCATGGAGCATAAAAATGGGCGCGTGGATGCGGACGAGCGCATCTCCGACACCGGTAGTGACGAGGTAAGTCCTTGAATCAAACTTGATGATTCTCCTTATTAACATTGATTTTTTCCCTTAGTTAGCCGTTCAAGTGAATAGTGACCCATGATAAATTTAATTAGGAGTAAACATTTAGAGTTAAAAATTAGGAGTAAAAATTTAGAGTTAAATTTAGGAGTAAAAATCCAGAGTTAAGTTTAGGAGTAAACATTTAGAGTTAAAAATTAGGAGTAAAAATTTAGAGTAAAAATTTAGAGTTAGAATTAGGAGTAAAAATCTAGAGTTAGAATTAGAAGTAAAAATCTAGAGTTATATGTAGAAGTCAGGAATTAGAGGAAAGGCTTAAGCTTAGATTAGCCGTAGGGTTGAAACTTCCGAGAGAAGTGTCAACCCCCCAAAAAATAGTCTTCAACACTCATGGAAGGAACGTAAAGGTTCCCCGCTCACGTAGTTAGGGACGTTAGAAATAACGCCAACTACCCAGCCAACCTTATACATAGGATAGACAGTTAGGGAGATAGGAATTACCAATCACCGTTGCTCATCACAGTCAGCTTGTGAGTTATCCATGCAATTCTAGTAGTATTCGCTGCCATCCATGACACTCAGAAAACATTAGCACAAAAGATTCATTGCTTGGAAGGCACAGTGGACCGCGCTCACAACACCCCCCTATATTTAAAAAGGTGGATAAAGGCATAGAACCTGGTCGGTGTTCGCCCGATAACCAAGGGTGGGTAATCTTGCGCCCACACAGGATGAATTGGAGGTCGGAAGGGAGATGTCTTCACGACAGCTTGCGAAGGTTTTGTCCGAAATTGTGGATTTTTTTACAATGAAAATGCAAGTTTGTTCGGAGGCATCTTCTAGGCTAAAAATTATGGAGCGTTTTTTGGAGGATGAACGTATTTCTCCATTTCTTCCTGAGTATTATCCTCGTGGGCAGGATGCCAAGGCTCAATTTGAATTCCTAAAAAATTATCAGTTGGAGTTGGACGTTGTGAAGGGTGTTCAATCGGCAGATATGCTTGCTAGAAAAGTTGTTCTCCTCGATGCAACTATATCTACTCGCGTTACAAGCACCAAAGCTTTGTCACGGGTTTTGAATGTTCACCCATCCAATTTGAGGGTGGCAATAACCCGTCGAAGTAGTGTATGATTGCAAAGTTCACCTTTTGCACTTGTAAGACGTAGGAAAAGGCCAGGCCTGCCTAGCGAGATTAAAGACCTCGTTACCAAGTGGTGGACAGAAGAGACCCGTGTAAGTCCCAACATGAAGGAAATTGTACAGAAATGGATAAGCTTAAATACATACGACAAGCATTGCACTCAGTATTTGCTCGAAAGTCAAGTACGAATCGATTTGATTGCAGTGTCGTAGCACCCTGTACAATCGTTGCATTGTCAAATATACAATCCTAGACATCGTTTCCATCCGACATGTATGCTAGGCACCTTGTTGTATCTCCCTCAATTCTCTGATGGTCTGAATGTGTACTCTGCAATACGTTGATTACAATGTTATAGGTACAGACAGTACTAAAAACTGTACATTAGGTACAAAGAGTACGATGGGTCTCATGGTCGAGTACTCAGAAAGTCTTTGTAGTCGGGTGGTTTACTTTGTTGGAGGCTTGTACTTGACGTTTATGCTGAGCATTACGGTCCAAGGTATATTCTATACGGGCTTTATACTTTTGATTACCTCTTTTGTATTACCTCTTTTGATTTCTCAAAAAAGTTTTGCATTCTTGTAGGCCGCATTCCACCAGCGATTTAAGGTGGCGCACCCAGACGTGCCAATTAAACAAAGAGCCTTTGAGAAACTGAAGCCTTACTTTGTTAGAGCGTGCAACAAGAGGAACGTCTGCTGTTGTAGATACCACGTGGAGATCGATATGCTCAGGGAGGGGTTCAATCGGATTCGGGATGGCACAAAGGGAATCCACTTCTTAGTGAATTGCCAGTGCGAGTGTGATGTGTGCCCCTTTCAACTGGAAGAAGAAGCAAAGTGTAAAGCGCATCTGAAGACATATGCAGGTACAACAACGATGTGGCAACAGATCGTTTGTCTTAAGCCTGAGAACAAAGAGTGGCATGCTCTGCAATGTGTCATGGGTACGTGCGGAAACTGTGGTATTTCGAAGCTTCCAATTTGCGAGGTTGAGTTATCATCATCTTCAAATGTCACCTGGAAGTGTTTTGAGAATGAAATCATTGGGGTGACACGGGATGGGAAGCCCAGGAAGAAGATTGTTGAAGTATACAAAGAGACCTCTCCACAAGTTTTCTTTGAATACTTCAAGTCTAAATTGCCCCAGTTCGTGAAGCACAACTTCATTGCAAGGTGGCAGGACGACCAGTGCAAGCGTTCTATGCAGAGTTTGGGCAAAGATGTGATTCTGTCCCATATTGATTTTGCTGAGAACTACACTTTTGAGATTCAAAATCAAATCCAGAACAGGTATTGGTGTTCCATACAGATCAGTATCCTTGTCCACATTACGTATCGCTTTAAACCAGACGGAGTTATGGTGAAGGAATCCCATTTCTATATAACTGATGATGAAAATCACGATTCTTTTTTTGTACAGCATTGCTTGATGCAACACTGGCAATGGCTAGAGTCTCAAGGTATGCTTCACATTGCTCCAAGTTCTATATTTACCATATCGCTTTCCCATTCGCGCTACTTGCCTAGTTCTTATATAAGAGTTAATTGTGGATGGCACGGAACTCTCCGACTATGATGCATGTGTACTATAAAATGTATGCTCTGTACGGATTTTGTACAACACAGTAGCACTTGTAAATGTTACGAAGTGTATTGACTTTTGTACATGCATCGTGCATCGACAGGAATTCGACCGAAACACCACGTTGTCACAACCAGAATTTTTGGTTTTCAGTTGTTTATCTAGAAAACGGAACGGAAACTATCAATTAGTATCTAGATTTTGTTTAGAAACAGCAGAGGACGGAAAATTATGAAAGACATTGGAGTAGTGGAACAGTTGGAATGAATCCGATCTTAGCAGTGACACCTAGGAACCGAATTGGAATCGGAACCTTGTCCGGAAGTGTTAGAGAACCGGATTGGGGTTAGAGAACTGGACCGGAATTGTAGGACCGGACCGGTAAACGTCATCATGACGACTTTTAGGTCAGGAGGGACTATAAAAGCCCAGGACCTCCTCAGTCACTCTCCATTTCCAAACGCTGTTTGGTGAGAGTGTTCCTTGGCGCTCCTCGTTTTCAAGCGTTGTGAGCGTGTGCGTGTGTGTGAGCGTTAGAGGTGTACTGAAGGGTAGGTTTCCGGTTGTGTACCGATCGCTATGCAGGTTTCCGGTTGAGATCGGAGAGAGAAAGTGAGAACGGGACGTGCGGCTAGGACTGGGTGAGGTAGAAACGGAAAGGGACTGTTTTAGATCTAGTCTGTATCCATGCCGCAGCTTAGGCGGAATAGACAAGGGCCGTCCACATCATTGGCTCCGGTCAAACTCCGAAAGATAGTTCCGGTTCTCCCCTCAACAGAGGAGGAGATGGAGATGCTCCGGCTGGATCTCAACCGGATGGGGTGCCAGGGTTTGCTCGACAAACCTTGGGGTTTTAAGGATGAGTGGATGGTGAAGGAGATCCAAGGGAAGTGGCTACCTTCAAGGAAGATATGGCCGCCACCTGGATAATGGCGGACGAAACGCAGAAGGTGGCGGAATCGGTCAAGGCGACTTTCGGTGAGGCCGGAAGCACGGCAGTCAGGGCCAGGCTCTTCGACGAGAAGGTCTTGGAGGAGAAGAAATTATCCGATTCCCGGATAGTTCGGATCCTGACTGACTTCTCCGAGCAGGTGGAGAAGAATTTGGTCCTAGCACGAGGAGCAGCGGACCGGATGGAGGAGTGCACACAAAAGCTGACCGGATCGATGAGGGTCCACCTATCGGACATCTCCATGCCGGAATCATTTCTGGAAGTGCCAAACCCAAAGGAAGGAAGAGACCAGACTCCACAGTCAAAGCCGAGTCAGCCTTCCCAGACCGCGCTGATCAACATCGATTCCTCTCCCGGTTCTGATAGGCCAAATCTGATAGCCGGAGAGCGGAATAGGAACTTGGGAGAAGTCTTCGAGCAATTGGAGGCGGAGCCCAAGAGTCCTTCGTTGGGGCGCGGGATAGCGATGTAGAGTAAGTTAGGTAGAATAGGATGGGAACGGATCCGGATTGGTAATCCGATCTAGTAGTGTTAGGAGGACCGGAAGTTAGGATCCGGATTTAGGTTGACTTCTAACGGCTCTTTTTGCCTTTTGTATTTTTGGAAGTTCTCAAAGTGTATATAATTCAGTCCTTGTGCTGAGGACTGGGAGTCTTTCCCTCTGCATTTTTCTTTGTGTTTTCTCCTTGTGCTTCTTTGTTGTACGTTCTCCCATGTCTTGGCAGGGTGGTGTGTGAGGGAGTTCGGAAGGCGCGAACGGATGCGTTGGGATTTCTCCCTTGGTGATTTTCTTAGTTCTAAGTACACGTGAGCGGATAGGACAGAGTTGGGAGTGAACTTTAGTGCCTCAGCATGTCTAGAGTTTGAGATTCCGGGTGAGAAAGCCGTTGTTAGGCTAGGCGGATAAGGAGGGATTCCTTAGTCGCGCTAGAACTCCTGGATGGAAAATCCGGTTGAGTGTCCGACCTCCTGTGAGGTCTCGCCATCTTAACGGTAAACGGAAGAATTCTAACTGATGTTGGAATGGACGGGTGCACTTGTAACCGCCTTAGCTTCGTACGGATTAGGATGATATCAGGGTCGTTGTAGTATTGAGAGGATCGTACGGGGGGTCTTTGTGTGACCAGTAAATCGGATTGCTATCTGGGCTGCTGTGAAGGACCAAACCGGATCCGTACTAGCCTAGGAAAGAAGAAATTAGGAAAGTGGGTCTTCAGCCACTATAAGTCACGGAAGGTATGGTAGGCCTACCACTCTCAAAAGCAAGCAGCGAACCCTCTGATGGCTAAACAGAGGTAAAACCAAACCGGATAGAAGAGGAAATAGTGGTGAGTTGTCTAGAGCGGGTTGGTCTAGATGGATACCCGGACCGGAAGAGACAGGATCCTGGGGTTGTGTTGGATTCGATAACCGGAAGACTAGTTGGAATCAGAAGATAGAGAGAATCCGGTCCCTAGTTTTCTGGGTGTTTGTGTTTCCGGTTTAGGAAAGAGGACCGGAAAAGATGGATGTTACTACTGACTTGGCTTAGTTCGTTAATAAGGCTAGATACTTCACAGAATCTCGTGGGTTTGATCATTAGAGTCACTTAGTTATACTCTAGGGTGATTTTTGTGAGTATAATGGAGAATTTACCTATCCTGTGCTGCGACACACGTCGTGTGGTCCGATGGTTGTGTGGGGCAATTCAAGGGTGCCCGACCATTTTTTTTTGTGGCTAGATATCCCGGCCTCACAAATGGATGCACTATGAACTGGAATTTTTTTGGAACAGGTCACGGAAAGGGAGAGTGGGACGGAGCTGGTGCTGTCGTGAAGCGCGCTCTAAGGCAGTCCTAGTTACACAACACGTGGAGGAGGATGCAAAACGCCGACGATGCAGTGGCATTTTTGAATGAGACCATGGGAGGGCCTGTGGATACGAACTTCGAGAAGACCGGCATCAAAGAGGTTCAGAGATACTTCTGGGAAATACCGAAGGACATCACAAAGGAGCGCAGTTACCATTGCGAGACTGTCTCAGGCTCCTAGGCCTTGCATTCGATTTACTCTTTTGCTGTTGCGGATCCAACTCAACTTTTTGTGCGCAAATTAGCGTGCTTCTGTGTTTATTGCCTTGACGGCAATTTCTTCAACTGCGTTAACAAGTCCCATGTTGAGAACTGGGATTTGGTAAAGTTGAAGCCATACGATCTCCAGCTAGTTGCTGATCACATGACGGACCACAACGTTGCAGATGACGAGGATTGGGAGGAGGTCGTGGAAGGTGAGGGATTTGGCGATCTCATTCGGCCAGGTGACAACTTTGTTGTCCCTGATGTAGAAGGTAATAGCGAGGGAGTGGAGTTCTATATTTTACAGTGCACCAGGGGGAAGTATGAGGTTGATCGCGGGTTCAAATGTGCTTGGGACCCGGAGTTTGAAGCTGGTGATTTCATCATACGGGGAACTTACTATCAAAAGTGGAATAATGGGTACGTTCATCTGGGCAACTCCCAACCAGCCCATATTGATGCACACCTTGTAGTGCATGGGAAATTTGCTATGATTCCAAAGCCAGGTAGGCGGAAAGGTGGGGAGGTTACTTATGACATAAGTGACGACAACCTCGCTACTATTAGGGTCGGCTTACATCGGTTTAGGGAGGAAGAGGACTAGCGACTTTACTTCTGTAAGTACAAAGAGATACTTTGTACATAATTCCATATGTTTTGTACAATTTTGACGCTTTGTACAATTATGTACTAGGTTATTCTTGTCCGTCCGCTATGTCTACCGTTGCAACTCGTGAGATTGCTTTTCATGTGCATTCGAAGGATGTTCAAATTAATTTTTACTCAGTCATTACGGAATCATCTGCTGTCTTTGATGCGTTCTTGTCATTCTATTTGGCTTTTCTTGAATCTACTCTAAATACAAGGTCCACGATCCTTCACTGTCAATTACGACTGCGGTTTTAACTTAAGGTATTAATTCACGTTAAGCTTATATCTCTATTCATGCCTCATATGCACACCAACATGGTTTCAGAGTGCCGAAGGGAGAATTAACAGTCGACCGGGTTGCTTGAACTTATTGGACAAAGCCGACAGGTTAACACTATTGCTGTGTCAGCACAAGTTATAGGTCTTTTTTTATTTTATCTAAATATTGCAATTCTTTTCATTTGAATAGGTTGTTCAAAAGAGAAAGGAAACTTTTTAAGTCTTGTTTTTGGTTTCAAAGAAGTCAATGTACTTCATATTCGTTAATAATATACCTGTGATTGAATAATCTGAAAAGTTTTAGTAGAGGTTTAGGTTCTAGAGATAATTGAAGATGAATTTCTTTATAGTATACTTCTCTTACCTTATATACTTTTATAGCAATAGCGTTCAGCCGGTGCTTCTTTGTACAATCTTATACACTTATACACCTACTTGTACACCACCATCCAGCTTCTTTGTATAGTAAGTACTTACTTGCCATTTTGAATTGTCATGTGCATTTATTTATTTTGTAAGCATTATGCATAAACTCAAAATTTACATCGGCACTCTTAAAATGCATGATAGTCATTTGGACTTGTACAAATAGGTACCTTTGCACACTCGAAAGGCATGATAGTCATTAACTATACATCATTCTCCCATGAACTACAATGATAAGAAATTATTGGACCTAGTAGTCCATTCGTTGAATCTACCATTGCATCTCCTAAGCTGGCTTCTCATGTGCATTACAAGGTCGTCCAAAATAATATGTACTCGGTTTTAATTCAGCTTATGGTCTTCTTCGACTCTCCGTCCGCAGTTTTGTACTTGTTGTACAGTTTTATACCTTTTCTATAAATGTGTATGTTGTTGTTCTTGTCCATGTGGTGTGATGACCTGCCGTATCGAACCGAATCATCTTGGAAGCCGCAGGAACGGTATTTTGGGAACAATATTTTTGATTGACTTCTAGATCGTGACATCTAGACTGATCACATTCCTTGGAAAGGGCTCCCGAAATAGAATGGCTTGTCAACCCTGTGAAATCGGGGCCATCGAGTTCCTTGCTCACCTTTGTTGCTGCTTTCTATAGTTCATTTGCTTTGAACATCATATTCAATATTTTGAGAGTTTCGGCCCCTCTCAAAATAACAGTATCCATATAAACGTCCAAAAATTGAATTTTGAGTTTAGCAAATCTAGGGTGATAAGCACTAAGCTATTAGTTGTAAAGTATAATTTCTATTAAAATGAGAGTTTACTGTACTTAATAGCTCTTTAAATATAATACAATTCTATGTAATAATCATGTTTCAATTTATATATGTGAAGATCATGCCATCTATTGAACACCAAGTCATGAAGTCCAAAGTTGGTTGTACAGGAATGTTTATCTCATTCAAGCGGACTAAGTTCAATTCTCGTTGAGTTTGGACGAGCACCTATGAAATATACATGACTTGGTGCTGCTAAGTGGGCCAGGCAAGCAAGAAAGCTGTAACAACATAGAAGCCCCTATCCAAAAATGTGAAAAGTGCTTAAAACGTTAACAAAATAAAAAGTAGTAATACCCACTACCATTTTGTTAGAATTCTTTCAGATATTGAAATGCATTTTTTATAGTTAATTTAGAAAGATATTAAAGGCAATCATAGAGACATGTAAAGGTAGAATGCAATATTAAAATATATTCATATCAAATATAAATGCAATTGCTTCATAAAAGCAATTAATACACTTGGAACCGTGATTCCAATGGAAATCCATAAAATTAAATCAAAACATACAAACTTATACTATTTATTGTATACCACGCGACATAGAATTTCTAATGCTTAGGTAAAGCAAATCTATAGTATAAAAACACTTAACACATAAATATATTACGTCTCTTGTATGACACACAATACAAAATTCTATAAGAAAAACAGAAGTATTACCTACACAATATAAAAGCAAAGTATTACTATAGAATGAATTGAGTAGAGTAATATTTATACTCAAGTGGAATTCAAGGCAGCTAGACTATCGTGAATCACTTCAATTTGAGCGGCCGGAATCTTCAGCCTACATTGAGTCGTATCCTTCTTGATCTGTGACTTCCATGCAGTCATCAAAGAATCTATATGCTCCCAAATGGGACGGAGAGCTTCGTCAACCTTCCACCGTAATCCTCCTGTAGAATCCCAACTAGTGTAGAATTCTTGAATGTTTTGGTTTCTTGATGTGGGCTTGAAATACTGAATGAGCATAGAATTCAGTTCTTCGGGGTTGCTATTAAGATCAGACAAGGCTCTTGCAATCCAAACGGGCTTTGCATCGCCATCCGCGGGACAAATAGCAAGAAAGTATCCTGCATACACATCACGCATTACCCGAAAGGATTGTTGTGGGCGATCGCGTAATTGCCCAACATAGATGTCATCCTCTGCAAACTCTTCCCGAATCTCACCATTATCTTCAAACTGATCTTCGATCGTCGGTACAATATGAGTGGATGGCCAAAAGCCATCTTTCAAAGAAGATGGAGGTTCAACTGGTTCATGCAACACTGCTTTCACTGCTCGCCAGTAGTATATTAAGTGCTCATACCGTCTTCTGTACTCCCCAGTTTGGTCTTCGTTGGACAATTTCTCCCAATAATTGATGAATCCCATTAAACCCTTGAATATGTCATCAATATCTCTCATGGGGCGTGAGAAAACGGGGACCGGCTCTCCACGCGGCCACAAACTCCGACCTTCAGAGTCTTCTTGCCATAATTTAATGCCTCCACCTTCTTTAGGCAGCCAGTCTACATCCGTGCACAGAAGCTTGTACTTCATGACTGGACAGTCATTTGACTCCAGGTAGAACTTGAATTGTTGAGCCTTGGTGTGCCCAACAAGTGACTCGTCTCCCTCCATGATGAACCCCTGAATGAAAGCCTTAAAATCAGGCACTTCTTCTACAAGATGGGAAATTGTAGGAACCGATTCTACGTCCATGAAGGACTTCATGAGTGAAGGAATGGTGGGAAAGTTTTCCTTCTTCAGCAACATGCTCCACCTCCCAAACAATGCATCAATGTCATCGTGAGTATGTCCCACGAGCATGAAATTCACATACACTTCCCGGAAAAAAAATTTGGCAACAAGAAGGGACCAGAAGCAAAACACAAATCTATTCTTATTGTCACCAGTAGCATTGTCCATCTGAACATTTAAAATTGGAGGGAGTGACAGCCCTAAAATTGGGATCTCTGAAGCTGGTCGAAGAGATGTTTTGCAAATGTGATCTCCTTGTAGAATTGCATCGAAAAGAGGAGCTGACTTGGAGCCAACAAACAATTCCCTAGAAGAATACTTTGGGGGCAATTCCAAATCTCGCAACAACTTAGCAAAGGAGCCGACTGTGTAGTTGGAATCATGAGAGAAGATGTCCAAGCCATAATGGGCATAACGGACATCACCATGACCGTGGGCTATCATACCGGTTACGGATACAGGCAACTTGATCAGACCATCAATAGCCTTGTGTTTGTGGGAGAAAACGAGGGAAGCGGTCTTTGCATGATCCATTTTATCATGCATGATCGTCAAGCACTCATGTGGGTAGGAACTTGACCTGTAACGATTTGCATAATACAATTCCCTGTGCGCCCTAGCAACAACCAAATGCAAATCTAACTTCTTGGCCCATGTTAAAGCTGATTGAGACCCAGCAAGTGCACTTCTCCTAAGTGAATGGTATCTATCACAGGTGGAACAACGTGCAAAATTGTCTCTAGGTTTCTTGGCGTCAAACTCTGAGAAGTTCACCTTCTTGATCTTGCTCAAATTGGATGTAGATACTTCCTTCAATCCAAAGACCGTGTTCACAGAGTTAATTTCAGGAATGGCTTCCTTCCATTTCCAAGTAGCCGGAAGAATCATGGAGACTACCTTCTCGCCCGACTTCAGCGTCCGAGTACGGTGAGGCATGTGATCAGCGTTCTTCTCTAGAATGCACCTCAAAGTGGCAGTGGCTTGCTCGGTGTACTTTCGAGGCTTCCGCAGACCCGTATTTTCGTGGGGCTGGACATTGAAACCATGGTCCGCATATCCTTGAAAGCGATGAAAAGTTGCTTCTGATACTCCAGCAATGTGCCTCCAAGCAGACAGACAAACATCTATACCCTCCACGGTGACCATCCTCTTTCCTTGCGTATCACGATGAACTTGTCTATGAACATCAAGCTTCATGTGATATCGAAATTTATAAGATGTGTCACGATACATACGCTCTCGAAAAGCTCTAATCTTGTCTCTAGAAAACGGTTGAACGCAATTGTTGACACAACAAGTGTTGCTTGAAACACTATTTATGGAGTCTTGAGTGAGAAGACCTTTGGCCTTCGCACATGTCTCTTTTGGCAGGTTCCTCACTGTACTCGTATACCGTGTGCTCCGTGTTGACGGAGGACCCAAAAGAGCTGCCTGACGACAATTGAAATTGTAACGAAGCTCGTGATTCCGAAGACTTGTACCATTATAGAACACGTTCTCAATCGGCCATGCACGGACGGAAAACCTCCATTCATCTGGAACATGATTGGCATCCAAGGTCTTCGAGATCTGGACGGCAACATAAGAATCGCCAAGTGCACCTGTAGCACCAACTACAAGCTCGGAGCTTACACTGTGACAAATCCCTTCGGCTACTGCAAGACCACCCTCATTGAAAAGTGTTACTAACTTTGTGCTCCAAAGACTTCGTGGAACACCTTCGCATTCGGGAATGTCCAATTCCTCCCCTAGCTGAATTTGAACATTGTCATCTGAATAGTATTCCTCTGCTTTGATAACACTTGCTGGATCCATGATCTGTTCATCATATGAAAGACGATGTCAATAGCCTATTTGACCAAAACAAAAATAAGCGTTGTACTAGCATAGAGTTTTCTTTTTGAAACAAGTCAACGATATACTCCATAAGTCGTAAGAAAGACTAGTAGTCACAATAACTCACTTACAATGAAGGTGAGTAAAGGTGAAATAGATACTTCCTGAAAGTGCTATCCTATCAGCAGTCTAACAAAATTAAATGATTTGATCATGTCGTTTTCACTTCAAGCACAATTAGTTGAAAATAATATTCAAGTCATATTCACCTCGAATAAAGGTAAATCAAGAACTTACACAAAAAATTTTAACTCTAATATTGGAGATCCGACTTTCATTAGGGTGTGATATTCAAATGGAATGTAGGTGATTTAAGAAATGACCTATTCGTTCTCAACTCAACCAACAAATAAATAAAAATTGTCATCAAGTAACATTCACCTTCTTTGGAGGTGAATTACAAGCCCTATACAAGATGTAGAATTTGCAAATACGGGTAAGTTGATGAAAATCTATAATTGATATTCACCTCGAGTGGAGGTGATTCACGAAATGACCTTTTCTTATATATCGAGATTGAATTTAAGTAAATCTACTGTCTCATTGATTGTTGCGTCATCATAGTTGCAGACCCATATATAGTTTAGTTCATTGAAAAAACCTATTCCCAAGTAATTTGAAGGGCAATTTGGAGGGCAATTACAAACCACACAAAGGATGCATTCTTCACAAATGGAAGCAACCTGAGTACATTTTAGAAGTGCTTTTCACCTTGAGTTAAGGTGAATTGAAAAATAGTCCAATTGATATAAACCTAGAATTGAGGTGAACTCACAAAGTATCCACCTGATATTCACCTCGAGTGGAGGTGACTAGACAAACTATCCACCTGATATTCACCTGGACTAGAGGAGAACTGACAAACTATCAAATTGATATTCACCTCGAATAGAGGTAAATTGACTAACTCTTCTGTTGATGTTCATGTGGACTGGACAAGAGTTCAAGACTTTCTAAAATATATTCCCGTCAAATCTAGGTAGTCTGACTAATATCTACAAGTGATATTGAACTATACTGAACGTACACTTGGAAGCATATAAAAGTAATATTCATACTCAATAAAAGAAAATTAAATACAATTTGTATATGATATTCAGAGTTTGGGTAGAGAATAAAAACCCTATATTCACGTGGTATTCACCTCGAGTGGAGGTGAATTGGGAACAATGTGTCATAGATAATCACCATGAACAGTCATGATTCATAACTATGTTCAAGTGATATTCACCTCGAGTGGAGGTGAATTGAAAACAATGTGTCAAAGATATTCACCTTGAACGGTGATTAATTCATAACTATGTTCACGTGGTATTCACCTCGAGTGGAGGTGAATTGGGATCAATGTGTCATAGATAATCACCATGAACGGTGATGATTCATAACTATGTTCAAGTGATATTCACCTCGACTGGAGGTGAATTGAAATCTATGGGTCAATGATATTCACCTTGAACGGTGATTAATTCATAACTTTGTTCAAGTGATATTCACAAGAATCATAATGGGTTGCAATTTTGCTTGCAATGATCAATCAATAAGACAATTGAAAACATCAATTTGAATGTAGACGCATGCCTCCTAGAACTCCTCCGTATAATCTTCAGAGTTCATAATAGAGCAGTGAACACAGAAGTTCAAAAAATTTGGTCAATCGCTTGAAATCTCTCTTATACAAAGACATTTGAACAAGTACAAGTGACAACAACTGAGACCAACCTGTTGCAAGAACTATGATTGAAGACAGAATTGTCCCTTACGATTGCACAATTTTCGCTACTCAAGCTACATCTGCGGTGAATTGCCTCACGCATTCTAGATTGCAATTCAGAAAACCGAAAGACAAATGGGATTCAATTGAACAACGCAGCGCATGCAAAGCAATTCTACTTTCGATCCTACTTTTTAAGGTTTAGGATTCTCTTATTCACTAAACTTTGTCATTACTACTACAGCGACTAGCACAGTGAAATTCACCTTCTACATACTAAGCTACAACTTGAAGAACTTCATTTCACCAATGTCGTCTCCACAAAACATTCTCAAATGCATGTGAGCAGAATCTGTACCACTAGTATTACCTCTGCTATTTCGGATGGTACTACTATACTACAATAACAAAGCAAACACCTAAATCCTAAAGCCGCACCAATTGAAAATCACCGGAAAAAAAAAAATTCTAATCGAGAAATCCAAGAATTGGACATAGCTTTTCCTAATGCAATTGCTACCTAATTTTTCCTCAACTGAACATTCACTTGCACTAAATTGAAGAAAAATAAGAGAGTTACATCATGATTACAAATTACAAACCAAAATCACAACCGTTGACAGGATGAATGATGTAGGCCGACATTTCTGTGGAGTCCGCACAAGCAAAAAAAGAAAAGCATATTGCACGGCACAATGAGGATCAAATTCAAAAGAAAGAGATACGTCATACCTCTATGGAAATTGTCTGACTCCTTCAACCGCAAGCTGAACACGATATGAACCTTGTAGTGAGCGCCGCAGCACGACTTCAAAAAGTTGCCCACTTGCCACGACTCGTCCACTTGCCCTCCAGTCTTGAAAAGTTGAATTGCAAACACTCATAAGCAACAATATTCGCACACCTCAGGCGCTAGAGCAAAGAGACCTCACAAGAGCAGACAAACAAACTTCGTCAAAAATTTTGGAATGGATGCAACAATAGTCACTGAGGCGGAAAATTTTGGGAGGGAAGTGCGTTTCCAAAGTCAAAACGGTTCTCCTCGAATCTAGAGCTCTTACAACGGAAGAATGACAGGTCCTTCTCCACCTGCAAAATCTAAATCCATTTACTACTTCGAAGGCATTCATGTTGCCGTCACTTTATTCCACCGCCTCTAAGCTTGCAGGTAGGCGACAGAGTGGGAAAAGGTCACATTCACCTAAGTGCATTTATGAAAACAGTCCTCTCAGGGAATTTCAGGAGTCAAATCCACGTGAACATACTTTTAGCAGGATCCGATAATTATATCAAGGTTGAAAAGTCTATAAATTCAAACTAAGTAATTCAATAATTTATAACAATTGAAAATTCAATTCATATTTTTTATAATTTTGTATGTTGAAAGAGTATATTAGGTTACTAGAGTTCAACTAGTATAATGTGCTAAAAAATTTATCCTTAACCACTTTCCCAATAAATGCAATTTCCAAAATTAATTCACAACATCTATAATTTAGTAATAACTTAGAGCTAATAAATGGTGCACTAAATCATATGCACTCTAATTATAAGTAAGATATATAGGTAAGTACGACCACATATTTAAAAAATTGTACCAAATGTAGGATACAAGATATAGATGCTAGAAATTTATTATTACTATGTTCAAACTATAGGACTGCTGATCTGTTCAGGGTAAGAAGAAATATTGGTATTGGTCAAATTTGGATGGGCGATTTTGCCCAATAGTATCTATTCCTTAGCGACATGCCAACTTTAGGGCGGTTAGGATTTTGGGTGCAACTGAACTGGTTTGAGGATTCCTGTGCATATTGTAGTATTCACATACTGTAGTGCATATTGTGTTGCATACTGTAGTATTCAAATATTATACTAGACAGTACATGATTTGTGTCTGTAGCTTTTAATTTTTTAAGCCTGCTTACAGTATCAGTTTAAATTTTCTAACTTTGAGTGCAAATTCCAAGGTTCTTCTACTAATGTTGTTTGAACTGGCCGGTTACAAATTTAGGAAGTGCTAGCCAAGTAGTGAATGAAAAAACACCAGAATTTTGTTGCAGCCAGTTTGAAGTTCTTACTCCTTTACAGTTTTCTACCTCCCCATTTATTTAGGTTACGTAAGTGTACCATTTATTATTTTTTCCATTTTTCTTGGCCGATATTGCCTAAAGAGTTCTTTTCACATTCTAATTTATTTGGTTTGCAAGCAATTTTGGCATGACTTTTGGAGAGCTCTTCCTTTCCCATTTTTTTGGAGTTAAAAGTAGTTTATGGTTATTTTTCCTTCCCATTCTTTGGGGCTGAACGCAGTTTTTGATTTTTGTCCCTTTCCATTTTTTGGGGCTGAACGCAGTTTTTGATTTTTGTCCCTTTCCATTTTTTTGGTGATTAAGGTAGTTCACAATTTCTTTCCCTTCCCATTTTTTTGGTGATTAAGGTAGTTCACAATTTCTTTCCCTTCCCATTTTTTTGGTGATTAAGGTAGTTTACAATTTCTTTCCCTTCCCATTTTTTTGGTGATTAAAGTAGTTTACAATTTCTTTCCCTTCCCATTTTTTTGGTGATTAAAGTAGTTTACAATTTCTTTCCCTTCCCATTCTTTTGGTGATTAAGGTAGTTTACAATTTCTTTCCCTCCCCATTTTTTTGGACTAAAGGTAGTTATATTTTCTTTACCTTCCAATTCTTATGAGTTATGACACTTTAGGTAGTTTAGGATATTTATTTCAATTCCACTTTGTTATAGATTTTTAATATTTGATTAATGTAGCAAGCATTGCAATAGGTCCAACTTCGGAAAATTAAAATTACTTTCTACAATTTTATGCATACTAATTGTTTGAATAGAACGCTTCAAAGAGATAGACAATGTTGGTCAATGTTTTCAATTTCTGGGAAGTAACATTACAAAAAATTTCAGCCCTTGGAAAGGCCGCGAGTTTTGGAGGGCTGTGGTGCGATTAGGGAAAAAAATGTTTTGTTTTGTTTTGTTTTTAAATTTTTTTAAATTTTTTTGGGGGAGATCTCACGTGGCACTACTAGTGCCACGTCAGACTGGAGAATTTTTTAATTTTTTTTTTAATTTTTTAATTTTTTTAATTTTTTTTAATAAAAAAAAAATTAAAAAAAATTAAAAAAAATATTTTTTTAATTTTCTGTAATTGCACCGCGGGGGTGCCGAAAAAGCTTTCTAAATAGCCTTATCGAGGGCTGAAATTTTTTGTAATGTAAACACATTCATAACAATAAAACATGAACTAGACATTCTTAAACTTTTTGAAAATGAGGTTCTACCCAGCAGTCATTAGTGCTAACAAATGTCTAATATAAATATGTACAAAAGGCCATCAAAAGTTTGAATTTGAATTTTTCCTATTCTAAATATATATGACTGAGGTAGATATATAGGTTCAAACCACAGTAATAGGAGCTAGTATTGGACGTTATTGAGGTGCTCATGCAGGTTCTTATTGGAATATTCTAACAGAAATTGTTGCTTATTCATCTGAAATACCCCTCAATTGGATGAATTGAAGAACCATTAATATGGATGACTGAATGAGTGCTTACAACTACATTTTGGTTTAATTTATTCAAACTTAGAAACTTAACATCATTATTGAGTGTTGTATTATGTCGAATAGCCATAAGTAAAAAACAAAGCACTACCAAAAAAATTCATGTTTTAAGGCATACCCAATAATCAGAACAAAGATTCTTTAAAAAAAACAATCGTTATGCCAAAATTGTCTCCTATTAATTTGTTGGGATCTTATAGCCTTTTTATTACAATGAGTGCTTTCTACCTGAAGGTATGCCTCGCTAAGAGAATCGATCAATTTTTTGGTCACCCAAAAAAATCATAAAAACTAAAATTATAAATTGAGAAGTTTACCTTTCTCATCAAAAATACTCTATACTATTGTGGGTATTAAAGAACTTCATTCATCCCATTATTTTTGGACTAGTGATGAAAAAGTTATGGAGTGTTTTATTTATCAAGCAATCTCATCATTTTCTTCAAAAAATAACTCATGGTTCTTTATTGAACTCCACTTTTACATTTTTGTAAGAAAAGAAGTTGCACGTGGGTAGGGTTGCTAGCTAAAACAATGTCATTGTTGCAATTAGTGTATTTAAATTCCATCTTACAGTCAAGTACTGAAGAGTTCATTTTTTCCTTGATTGTGGTATTTCATATGGAGTATTTGCTTCAACATTTCAATTTCTTGCAAAATTAAAATGAAGTGTGCTTTTAAAACAAAAATATAAAGTGACCCTCAATTGACGTCTTCAACACAGTTTTTTTATTCAATACCTATTAGAGCTGTGGTATTTTAGATAAATAGATTCAAAGTAACAAAATCAAATCACGGAAGGTGCCAAAACAATTGGCGTTCTTTACTTTAAATGCAAAGATCTTGCTAAACACGTGGGAGAAGTTTTTTAAATTTCTACCACACATACTTTTACTTGTGTACTGCACGATTGATTTGGTGTGTCAAACATTAAGAATATTTGTAAAGCCTATAAAGGAAAAGTGTCACAAAATCTGAATTATTTTAGTGGAATACAATGGAACACCTAATTAACATGAAATATGAAATGTCCATTTATAAACTACAAATTTTTTTAGGAATATGTGCACTTTATTACGCCACAATATTTCCATTATGACCTCTAAATATAATATTTAGAGCATTTAGAATAAAATAACTCAATTAAACCCATCATTGTTGGGTACTACCTCAAAACCTCTAAATAGCAATCATTCTCTTCAAGGCCATTTCATCAGCATTCTACATTAAAGCTTCTAGAAAGGTTAATTATGCAGGGCAATGATCAACGCTTTTAAAAATTACCTTGTGTAAAATTTTGACGATTTCTTTTGAGCTTAATATTGGAATAAACCATTCTTTGCAAACATCCAAAATCGTTTGTTTTTTCTCTATTTGTTAGAAATATTAATATATAGTCAAATGTGGGACCAAAGAAATGTCTAAAATTGCAAATATTATTATAAAATGCAACTTCAAAGAACAAATTGAAGATGACAATGAAACATAATTTGGAAAATGTGATTCATACATCACATTTAGGTATCGGTAATTAGATCAAGCACTACACTAACCAATTTTTTTCAATAGAATTATTAAAAAAAATTTAATAGAATTATTCAAATAATTCTATAATATTCATGTTCAATATCTCTTTTTGAATTTAAAATTCAAAAATGTTGAGAACATAGTACAGTGTAGCATGTCTGGATTTTGTCCCAAAATCTTTTAAATCAAATCTTTCTATGCAGTTAAAAATACTTTGTATAAAAAACAAAGTTCTAAATTGTTTTGAATTTCTTCTTATGTGAAAATGATTTCAAGTCTTCCTATCTTCTTGTCACATGTCAAATTTCTCACCAAAAAAATATGAAGATGAAGAACATATTATACATAATTCAAACCAGTTCATGTCTTTTCAAAATGTACTCTACAATTTTTTTAAATGATTTCTATAGTCATTTTTTCTTACAATTGTAGTGCATCTGAGGCTTATTTCTACAAGCCCTAAACACTATAAAATGAAGATTTTAACCCCTAAATGCCCAAGGCCTGTTTTGGGCTTCCTGGATTTTGCTCTAAATTTTACAAAATGCCAACATTTTAAAAAGTTATATCAATTTTTTTGGAATTGTAAACGTATAAATTCAAACTAGGCATGTTAGAGATCTCATAGGAAAAGAAAACACAACAATATCACTTATGGAGTGAAAGATTATACTATTTGACCATGAGGGTGCTAAAATTCCAAAAATATTTCAATCTTCTTTACATGAGTCAAATCTAAAAAGTTGGTGATAAAAAAAATATGAGGTTAAAGGGCCTAACTTGTATAACCCCAATCAATTTATGGCTTCTTAAAATCTACTCCACAATTTTTTTAAATGAATTTTGAATGTGATTTTTTTTGCAAGATCTAGTGTATTTGAGGCTCATTTCCGAGAGCTCTCAACACTCCGGGAAGTCAAGATTGCAATGGGTACCCTAGTACAGAAACTTGAATAGAAAAATCACTATTATTTATTTTCAAGATTGGATTTTTGGTACTAAAATTAGACTTCAAGAATAACTTCAAAAAAATATAAGTTACTAAAAATAACAACTTGGTTAGGTTTTATTTAACTTCAAAGTTTTGCAAACACTAGATTCGGGTGCCTTGGGCATTTAGGGGTTAAATGAGCACCGTTGCACAACATTTTGAATACAATGATTAAAATCATTCACATTGAATTGAGTATATATATATACTAGCGTGCCCTGAGCCATTGCCACAATCCAAAAAATAAAAGTAACAATATTTTTTTATTTTTTTTATTCAATAAATACTTTGAAATTCAATAACTTTCACATTGCAGGTCCAAATGCCACAAAATGCAGCCCGTGCACCCCTCCTAGACAAGGACTTTTTGACAATACCAAGCACACCTTTGGGGAACACACGGTCCGGAAGATCTCAATGTAACAAACAAACAAACAAAACAAAACAATCAAAACAAACAGCCAAACTTAAAGTATGGACTTATACCGCTAGCACAATAAAAACAAAAGTAAAAGCTATATTTAAAACCAAAAATAACTCAAAAATCCATAATTTTACCACCCTAGGTCCAAACTCCACAAAGCAAAGTGTGCCCTATGTTGTTGCCAAACCCAAAAAGTAATTTTTTAATTTTTTAATTCAAAAAGAACTTTGAAATTTCATAATTTTTCCTTCGTAGATCTAAACGCCACAAAACCAAGCCCTCCTTGTCGAGGGCTTTCCAGTGCTACCAAGAACATCATAATTTGACACACAGTTCAATTTTTTTTTTAATTTAACATAATTTAGTAATTTTTTGATCCATAATTTTTTTGAAATTCAATAACTTTTGCACCATAAGTCCAAACGCCACAAAACAAAGCCCGTGCACCCCTTCTGGTCGAGGGCTTTCCGACAATACAAAGCACGCCTCCGGGGGATGCACGCTCCGGAAGATTTCAACTTGACAAACAAACAAACAAAATAAAACAAAACAAACAGCTTGTTTTGAGGTATGAATTTTTTAAAAGTAGATGATGTCACAAAGTACCGAAAAGCATGATTTCTTTTTTATCACCAGTTTGGCGTTAAACGTTTAAAGTGTATGTTTGTTGTCCACTAAGGGAGGAGGCTTGCACTATGATTAAGCATTTTGAACCGAACATGACACAAAGGTACATTTTGCTTTCTTTAATGTACCAAAATGTACAGAAACTGTACATTCTAGGAGGTAGTTGCTTTTAGAGCCGTATGGAATTTCAACTTCAAAATTTCTTACCTAATTCCACAAACCTCCAAATAATATGAAAACAACTTGGGTTAGATGTCATTTCTTATTGTCTTTCAAGGAAAATTAAGAAAACAAATATTTCATGATCACTGTGATCGCTGAGGTCACGGTTTGGGTCGGGAATGGTCTGGGTATATGTACTGGGGTCCGGGTATCAATTGAGGTTGATCCTCGTTATCGTCGATGGCTCCTAGGGTTTCTGGGGTTTGCTTTCCCGGGCTTTGCCTTCGTCGTGGTTCACAGAATACCGCACTGTCAGAATCTTGCGGTGAATATCGATGTGCTTGTCTTGTTCCTGCGGGCGGGCGCGTACCGAGATTTTTGTTGGAGTTCTCTTGGGTTGGCTGGGTGTAGTTGTGTAGTTTCGTTTTTCATTGCGGGTGTTGGGGTTTGCAGTATCCTTCTAGCTAGATTTGAAGCAGGAGAAACCTGCATGAGTGCTGCCATTTTTGGCCTTGTTCCCTACAGCGTCGAACGTCCCTGCAAGCACGTCGTGGAGCGTAAGCAGCCAGGTGATTTCCCAAAACTTTGTCATTCTTATTGCTTTGCTTTCTCTCTGTTTGCTCTTGTAGGCTCTGTCGGTTTTGTTTGAGTCTCGCTAGGTTGCTTTGTGGACTTGATCGCGGTGGGCGTGGACGTCAAGATCTGTGGTTGGGGTGAATTTCGGGCGATGCAGTTTTAGATTGTGAGTTCCGTAGAAATTTGTTGTTGTGACTTACGAAATTTAGTATTTGCGGTGGGAAGTGCTAGCTTGTAAGAGCAAGTCGCTACTGCAGTTGAGTTCTGTGATGCTGGTTGTCATACTGGTTTTGGATTTGCACCTGTTTCTAGGCATGCCGTCACTTATCACCGCAATCTCACCGGCCGACTGTTTAAACCTCAGTATGTACATGACTCGTAATCGTACATTCAATCAATTCTCAATAATCTCACCAACGAGAATCTGAAAACAAAATTCAAATCCAGTACCAACGTAACTAGCGCTACATCTTTCAGCACCTGCATCTTGTTTGAATAGTGACGACTAAGTTGTTGGGGTTCTGGATTTGGCTTCATGGTCTTTGATTCGGCCTTGGATTTGGTTGCCAGCTTGTAAAGTTTGGAGGTCTTACTTTCGAGGGTTTGTAGTTATCGGTAGTTTCCATACTTCGAAATTTCTAGGCTGCATCGATTGGTGATTTCTAGGTTTGCAATGATCGGTTGTTTCCAAATGATCGGTGATTTGTTTGGCTGCATCGATCCAGTGATCGACTGATCAAGATGTTCATGAATTTTGAGGAAGCTCGTTCTTTGACATGTTTCTGAATTTTGAACTGATTGTGGAATTTGAATGATTCCCGAGGCATGGTTGTCATACTGTACGGACGTCCGGTTCGCCCATCCGTCCGTCCGGGATGTCCGTTAGAGGTCTCACCCGCCCGATACAGTCAACACAAAGTTGACTTTATGAAACAAAAAAAGTAGGCCACGTGGACGCCACGGGGACGCCACGTGGATTTAGGAACATGCAGGGCGGGGACTCCAGAGTCAGGGCGGGGACTCCATTGAGTGGGGGCAGGGACTCCATCCAGTAGGGGCGGGGACTCCAGACAGTGGGGGCGGGGACTCCAGTGAGTGGGGGGCGGGGACTCCAGTGAGAGGGGGCGGGGACTCCAGAGAGTGGGGCGGGGACTCCAGCGACTGGGGCGGGAACGTGAGGAGGACGGGGCGTGGACGGCACGTGTCGGGGCGGGTACTTGAGGAGCGGAGGAACTATATAAAGCGAGTCCCCGCCCTCATTTCTTTGCCAAGTCCGCGCCCTACGCCTCACACACTAGTTTGTCCCCACGGCCTATGTGAGTGAGTTTGGTGGGTGGTGGGCTTGGCCCTCATATGTGACCCGGTTTTTTTCAAATTTTCGGGGCTTTTGTGCTTGCAGAGGCCCATTGAACAATTTCTTTTCGTTATGGCGGGGGAAGGGAGTGCATCGGCGGAGAAACGTCCTATGTTTGTAGATTTAGATGATGTCGGTGAGATGGTAATTCCATCCACGGACAACTTGATGGCCTCAGGTTCATCGAACCCTTCTTCATCAAGCCAAAAGAAACGCAAGAAAGCACTCAATCCCCATATGCCTCCACATGAATTCATAGTTGAAGGGAGAGCAATAGTTGTGGTGTTCTACACTCGTCGCAGTACGACTATGTTGACCAGGGAGTATGTGGCGCTCAACGAAGAAGGGTACCACAAACTCACGAGGGACCTGCGAACGGAGCTGGAGTCAAAGTTTGAAGCATCTGAGAAATTCAACAATTTCTCCGATTATTGGTTGTACCAAGACTGGCTGGATAAACAGGTGGTTGCCTTCACAACCAATATAGTGTCAAATTGGTGTTACCACATGGGGAAGAAAGAAGATGGTAGCGATTGGGACACACAAAATAAAGAGGTGGTTGCAAAGTTGAAAATCATTCAAAACTTTGCTCAACAATTTTCTTCATCACGTAAGAAAAAGCAAGCACCTTGGAAAGCGACAATTGAAGACACCATAATAGCTCATTGTGTTAGTGGAACATTCAAGTGGCTTGAAAGTTCAGTAAAAGTCATCCCCATGCCGGAACAGAGTGCCGTTGGTTCATATGGGACCGTGAGGAAGGTGATGCTTACAAAACTTCAGAGCATTCCTAGTTGGATATTTTTTGCTGGGAAGAGCTTGAAAACCACGAATGAAAAGGAGAAGCGCCAAGGAATCATCAATGAGGCGGGCGGGTGTCCAGTGAGACATCCTGGCATCATTCGAATTGCGTACCTCCACCCTAAAATGATGGAAGGCTACACGTTATGGTGGAATGGAGGCTCTCTAATTTCTTTCTTATCCAAATACAATTCGAAAGTAAGCGAAACATTGGATGTCGATGAGATTAAGCATGAACAAGGTACAGGGTTGACAAAAGAGGAGCTTACATGGGTTGCAACTTACCGACGGAACCGAGTGAACTTGGTACTCTCTTTGCTTGTCATTGTGGGGAAATGCCACGATGCGCAGTACATGCACAACGACATCACTCCATCCAATATTTTGCTCCATTTTGATGATTATAAAGAGCACACGGTGTATATAGGGATATGTGATTGGGGACTTTCTAGCCGAGCTGTAGAGAAGGAGCCGTCAAGGTATGGCTTTCCCAACAAGGACATCCTAGTGAAGGAGAAGAGAATGCGAAGGTTTGCAGCCCCTGAATTGTTTTATATATACGGAGAGCAAGGTTCGGCAAATTCAATTGAGGCCATGCAAAAAATGCATTTGTATTCCATGGCAGCTGATGCATATGCGGCCGGATGGATAGCAGCACAAATTTGGAAGGAAGAGTGGGACTCCAAATACTTTACAACGAAGAATCCAGAGCAGTATCAGAACCTCAGGATCAAATTGGAAAGCCTCGTAAAAGAGGATGTGAGTGAAAGGGCGTCAGTGCCAAATGTTCTCGACGCATTGAAGAAGGCCCCCCACTGTTGGACTATGCCAGAATGTTGTTATCGTATATAGTATTTAGTTTTTTTACTTTTTGTAGCTTAGCATATAGTTCAGGCATAGAAGGTAAATCATCCTCATAGAGGACCATGTGTATGTACTTCGCAATTGCCGAACACCTCAAATATATATGAAGTCGGATGCATTGTACATTCAAAATCTCATGTGAATATATTAACCTGCTATGTCATTGTTCTTTCTCATTGCATGTTTATGAGTTCTATGAATTGATGATAAAACTTTTATAAAAATAGTGAATGCAATAGTTTGGTATAAAAATACATACACTTTATCTTTTCACTATGTCTATGTTTTACAGTTTTAGAAGTTAATGAAGCCCCCCCAAAATAAAATAAATGATCCAACAAAAAAAAGAATAACATTGAAGTACATTGGGATAATTTTAATCATGAACACAAAAAAAGGTTCAAAAAAATTAAAAATTATAAAACGAAAAAAAGAAAAGGAAAAGGAATGATGGAACCCAAAAATAAGATTAATGGCTTTGAGTTGAGGTGGAAGAACTTTAGTAAATTAGAAAAAAATAAAGTAGGGAAAGGAAAGATTGAACGAATAAAGCTAAACTATGAATTCGAATAAAATAGTCTTCTCACTTAATGAACGAAAACAAAATAGAAAATGGAATGTTTGAACAAAAAAAAAAAAAATAACTATGAGTTGGGATGGGAGAGTTTTAGGAATGAAGCGAACAAAAAAAGATAATCATCCAAGCCAAAAGGAATGGCATAGAGTTGGCATGGGAACTCCTTTGTTCATTAATGAAAAAAAAAATAGGAAAGGAAATCATGGAACAAATCCGAAATGGCTTGGGGTTGGTATGGAATAATTTTGTGAGAGACATAGACCCACAAAAAATAGTGTGTCAAAGTGATTTCAACTAACACCCCAAAAAATTTACCATTTAGTTCGGATAGATTTGCGTTACCACAAAAAGTAAATGGAATTTCCTTTAGATGAAAGAGCTTGGCTAATAAAAGCAAAAAATGAAATTAATAGGAATGATCATTCAAAAATAAATGGCCTCGAGTTGGGATGGAACAATTTTGCTAATAGCGGGAAAAAAAAATCATTCGACCTCACACAAGTGGCATTGAATTCAAATAATTTTTTTTGGTAATGATGCCCACAAAATAGGGAAGAGAATGAAAACACCAGAAAAATTATGGCAATCACTTGAAATGGAAGTGTGCTTTAAAAATCAATGTCTAAAAGGGAAGATGGAGTGACCAAAGCTTTAGAAAAGCATACCAATTTATTTTAGGATTTTTAGCGGGGGGAATTATTTTTACGGACTTAAATAATCTAACATTAAAAGAAATATGAATGGTGGAGTGCTTTCTTATATGGAAATGATTTGGGTGTCACTATAAAATAATGTAACATCCAAAAAATCTATGGAATAGTGGAGTGATTTGGACATGAAAGTGGTTTGGGGGTTACAAACTTATAATGAAGCAATTTAACACCCAAAAAAAAAATGGAATGGTGGATTGATTAGGATATGGAAATTATTGGGGTGTTAGAGTGATATGATCTAACATTAAATCTCAATATGGACTGCTAGAGTCACTTAGAACATGGAGTAATGTAGAAGGCTCAGAAATCACTCATCTAAGGGCTGGTTCGCATTTCTACAGTATTTCTTTACATGGGAATATTTTTAAGCTCATCCTTGAAACCAAGAAAAATTGATGAGGAATGTAGCCCAATCGGTTTCATATTTTTTTAAACATTATTGAATTAATTATAAATTTTCAAAGGAGATGTGTCCTAGGTCCCTATTTATATTCTTACGTTCTTCATATTGCAATTCTAAAGAAAAATGGGGATAGCAAAGACAATGATTGGCTCTTGTGATAAAGAATGTTTTTTTCCTTTCTTCCTTTTTGTCTTTTGAGGTCAATTTGAAAACTGCATCATGTTCATTCTACAACCACTTATAGGGGCAGTTCTGAATGCCAAAACTCTTTTCGAGCCTTCTACCTTAGGAAATGGAAATATGTCTAAGCACATTAACTTCGTATATTTAAATCATGTCCGCGCCCACTCTCTGGAGTCCCCGTCCCACTCTCTGGAGTCCCCGCCCCACTCTCTGGAGTCCCCGCCCCACTCTCTGGAGTCCCCGCCCCACTCTCTGGAGTCCCCGCCTCCACTGTCTAGAGTCCCCGCCCCCACTCTCTGGAGTCCCCGCCCCACTGTCTGGAGTCCCCGTCCCCTCTCGGTGGAGTCCCCGCCCCCACTCGGAGGAGTCCCCGCCCCAACTCGATGGAGTCCCCGCCCTGGCGTCCCCCAGCTGCAACTATATAAGGCCGTCCCCGCCTCATTTGTCTCCGCCCTGCATACTCTCAGCCTTCCATCTCTTCATTGAGCTGGTTGTGAGCGTTGTGTGGGGTCTACTTGATTGCCACATGGAGGATTTCGCTTTTTTCTACAAAAATGGATACACCACCAAGAATGACCAAGGAAGAACGAGATAAAACCCGACCACGAGCCGGAAACAAACATCGTAAGCGACTACATGTTCTACAAAACCCTGACAAGCTTGCATTCAGGGGGTGGGAGGGCGTGCTTGAACCATGGACATATGATGACTGCGCCAATTACATTGAGTGGTGCCACATAGACAAGTTGTTCCCGGAAGAGCGACACAACTGTCACAGACGCTTCCACAAGGCAAATTTAAAATACTGCCTGGACGAAGAGTTTATAAACCGATGCATTGAGGTGTACCAAGTGTTGTATGCTCTCTCAAACGTCATACGCAATGAAGTGCAACTTTTCCTTGCACGAGGGGTCTATGCGGAGCTGAAGTTGAACAAGAGAGTGGATTGGTCAACTTTGAAGCAAATGGGAGAAAATGTCAATATTCCTACTCCAGCAAATGGATTCATTCCAAGGGGGGTAAAAAGATACCCGGAAGGTGGTCTAGGGAAAACAAATACGCAGGTTCAAGCACCACAAAGATATGACACTGAAGACTCATCTACGGACGACGACTCAGATGGATCTCGTGTACCAGTTGTAGTCAGCCATAGAACTCAACTACTACGAGCTAAAAAGAGGAGGGCTTCGCGTCAAACTGTTGAGGTTTTACACGAAAATGTTGTGGAGGAACAGGTGCCACCTATTGACGAACCAGTGGTAGAAATTGTGGATGTTACAGCTGCTACAAACCGAATCCAGGGTTTGTTGATTGAAGTGAATGAGAAAAATGAGGAATTGCATTCTTTGTATAATGATGTTAACAAAATGAGAGAAGACATGCAAAAGAAGGACAACATTATCAATCAACAACAACGTGAGATGGAGGTACTTCGGCACGCTCTTGAGGCAGCAACATTGGCCAATCGTGGTCAAGATCCACGAGGGGAAGCGCAAGGGCCTTCAAATAATTTTCAAATTCCATTGGAACCTACAGAAGTTGGTGCAACAATGGATACTCAGGATGATTCTTTGTTCTTTGGAGAATTACCCGCAAATGTAGGTGCAGCAGGGCCAGTGGACCAAAGCATCCAACTGACGGACGCGCTTGCAATGAATTTGACATTGAAAAATCAATTGCATGCATTGATGGAGCAGTATTACCAATGGAAGCTGGCATGTGTCTTCAGTGTTGACAGGACTAGGCAAATGGTGGAGGAATTCAATAAAATTGACCACAATTACGGCGCACACAATCAAAAGAGGGTTTTTGGTTTGACATCGTGGGCCCTGGTGGATGATCATTTCAACATGGATGAAATGGCAACCATTGACATTGCTGGTGGACAAACAACCATCGACTGGTCCAAACATGATTGGGATTTCAAGAATGAAGTTGGCTCTGCCGTGGACCATGAAGGCAATCCATTACTACCGTGGCCAAACCCTTCAACCTTCGTACACGATGGAACTACATGTCCCATTTGCCTTAATCCATTTGGCCCGGAAGGTGGAATGCACTTAGGCACGTGTGAACATTTGTACCACCCATTCTGCCTAATTAGCTTGATGATTGTCCGCCGACGTTGTTCACTATGCAAGGCTCCTTTCCATAAGCGCTTGTATGAGTTGTTTGGATTAGTTCCCTACATGCCACCGCATTGGGAATTCAATGCTGAAAATGCCCCTGATCATTCTCAAAAGTGGGGAACAGACTTGGTGTGGAGTTGGAAATTGAACATCCATTCGTTGAGCAAACAACAACTTTGTACCGAATGAGGTTGGGAAAAAGATCCGGCTCAAATTGTGGAGGTGTGCCACCACTTGGTTCCATTGAAGGACAACTTTAGCCAAGGACGATGGAATTTCTTCTTCCAATGCTTCAATGGGCATTGGAATGAGGCACAAGAATACTTCCAATTTGGACCTCATCCTCTTGGATGGTTGTGGGGCGTTGATGGAGTTCGCATTACTGACGACCAGGGGATGCGGAGGGGGGAAGACATTGACATGCCAGACCCTGCTGAACTTGCGCAACTATCGGAGTCAGAGTGGCGAGAAACCTTTCGAAATGATGGGATAGACTTCTTATTGGAACAACATAGCCCGGGAACTCTCCAATGTCTTCAAAGCCTCAAGCAATCACAAATATTGAAGGCTCTTTTAGAGGAAGACGGACCAGCGAGGAGAACTCGATCCGCAGTTCGTAGACTTCGTTTGGGAACAGATGAAGACCTTCCAATTCGCGCCGGGACACATGACAATGAGGTTGGACCAAGTGGCAGTGCAAGTAGTCCAATGAACATGGACTAAGTATAGTTTTGAGTATAGTTTTGAGTGTTTTAGCTAGTGAGCTTAGGTTTTCTTAGAAGACTTATTTTCCTAGCACTATAATATTATATAGGCTTATATACTTTCCTACTTTGTATTACACTATGCAAATGAAATATATTTGATTTTGTTTTGAATGATTTTGCCCAAAGTGACTTCATTTATTTTTTGCACGTACTCATTTGAAATTTGAATGGACTTGTGGACTTCATACATATTAAAATTATTTATACCATGAAATGAAATGTCATTGAATTGGAGTATAATTCATTCCCAATTTCCACTCAATGAATAGAAGTAGGGAAGGTTGGACGGACCACGAAGGCACGAAGTGGCCCGAACTTGAAATTAGGGGAAAAAACGCTTTTCAAATGTCATTAATGCCTTGATGGAAATATATATATGCAAAGGAATGATGGAACTCCCCCCCAAAAGGGATTGAAATAGGTAAAAATTCACTTGCAAAATAGGCAAAGGAATGATAGAGAAAAGCAAAAAATAGGGAAGTAATTACCTACTTAAAAATGAATGGCATTTAGTTGGGATAGAATAACGTGACAAATGAAGCCCAAAAAAATTAGAATGGGTTTAGAGAATACAAAATTTAAATGGCCTTTGATTGAGAATTTTAGATGGAGCAATTTTGCTAATGAAGCACAAAAAAAGTAGGAAGGTAAACTGAATGCCAAAAATTGGCATTGAGTTGGAGAAAAATTAGGAAGAGAATAATAATGCCATTTAGTTTTTATATAACTTGGGATGTAACAATTTTGCTAATCAATCTAAAAAAAATTGGAAAAGAAATGAATCCAAAAAATTAGGAAAGGGAAAGAATCCCCCCCAAAAAGGAAAGGGAATGAATCCCAAGAAACATTTGATAAGGGAATGAATCCCAAAGAAATAGGAAAGGGAATGATATACAAAAAATAAAGGGCATTGGCCATTGGGATGGCATGGGATAATGTTGCAAATGAAGTTCAAATAAAATTAGGAAGTAAATGATATACCCAAAAAAAAGGCATCTATTTGGGATACAATAATCTTGCAAATCACTAACAAAAAATAAGAAGGGCTTAGGTAATACAAAAATTAAATTATTTAAATGGCCTTCGGGCTCATGATGGAATGGAGCCATTTTGGCATTTTGCTAATGAATTTTACAAAGATTAGGAAGGGAAAGAAATGTAAGTGCATTTTAAATGTTGCTAATAAAAACAAACAAATGTGAAAGAAATATGAAACAAATACTGTTTCACATTACCTCTTATGTCATATGAAAAATGGGAAGTGAATGGATAGACTTCAATTTCGTACCTTAAAGAAAAAAATTTAGGGAATTCCTTAGGATGGAATAATTGTGCTAATAAATAAAACAAATAGGAAAGGAAATAAGCAAAAAAAAAATGCTTACCGTTGGATTAAACAATTTTAGGAATTAATGAAGAAAAAAAATAGGAAAAGAAGTGAGTTGGATGAATAAATATTGGCATGGAGTTCACATAAAAGAGTTCTATGAATTAATGAAGAAAAAAATGGTGTCTTTGAGTTGGGGACTTGGGGTGGGAGAACTTCAGGAAATAAGCGAAAACAAAATAGAGATGGAAATGATTCAACAAAAAAAGATGAATTGAAAATTAGGATGGAAGATTGTTAGGAACAAAATAGAAAAAGGAATGATTCAACTAAACCAAAAAAATTAAATATAATTTGGGATGGGAGAGTCTTACGAATGAAGCATCTACAGAAAAAGAAGACAAAATGATCCAACCCAAAAAGAATGCCATACAATTGACAAGTTGGGATGGGAGACCTGTGCTAATTCCTGGAAAAAAATAGAAAAGGGAATGATGCCCCCCAAAAAAGGACAGTGACTTAGAATGGAAGACTTTTAGGAATGAAGCCCGAAAAATTAGGAAAGGAAATGATGGAATTAAAAATTGCAGTTGCATATTGAAGGCCTAGAATTTTAAATAACTCCCCTACTATTTCTTTCATTTCAAATACAATGCAGTTTTATCCTTTTATCTAGTACACTACATTTCAAAAATATTGATTAAACATTTACTAAATATTTCCTCAAAGTGTCCTAAACATTTCCTAAATCAAAGAATTTACATTGTTTTTTACAACCTAAATGATATGTTTGTTCAAAGTAGTTTGAAGTGTTAGAAGAAGTAAGGAAAAACATTTCTCACCACAACAAAGGAGACATCCTCTTCCATGGATTTTCTTCCGAATCTTAGGCCATGGACCTCTTTATTCGGCATCTTGCTTTCATTGTCTTGTCAGAATCCAAAATAAGTTGTTGAGGCTAAATTAATGCTTCCTACTCTCCAAGGAAAAGGGCGGTTCAAGGATGTCGCATTTCAAAGTCTTGCTTCCTGTGCTGGACGAGTTAGTCCCCGCCCTGGAGTCCCCGCCCTGCCTTCGAGTCCCCGCCCTGGAGTCCCCGCCCTGCCTTCAAGTCCCCGCCCTGGAGTCCCCGCCCTGCCTTCGAGTCCCCGCCCTGGAGTCCCCGCCCTGCCTTCGAGTCCCCGCCCTAGAGTCCCCGCCCTGACTTCGAGTCCCCACCATGGAGTCCCCGCCCTATTGTACAGTACCCTCCAAAAAGTCTTGCAACCCCATTATGAAGTCCTTCAAATTTTCCTTTTTAACTCCATTTTAAGAACATACTATGAAAAGTATCCTATTAAATCTATTGCTTTATGGAACCTTCACCAACATATGAAATTTCAATGTCTAAAAATAGAAACTCCATTTTTGGTGAATTATTTTATTTATTTTTCACGATATTACATAATAATTAATTAGAAAATGTGTATGATGATTTTTTAAGATCTGATTGCATATATATTTAGGAAACATCATTGTTCACATCTTTCATATTACAAAGATGCACACTATGTAGGTAAATTTTTTGTCTATTTGGCTTTAATGTATTTTGCAATTTCCTTTCATACATGTTCAAGGCAAAGGTCATGTATTCAAAAACATTTGAATAAATATTGTCAAATAGGATATCATTAGGAAGCTATGGTATTGTAGAAGCCTACTATATCATGAATTTTACAGTATGTCTCGCTGACTAGCAACGACTTTGCAACAAAGTGTTACACCTACTACCATCAAGTACTACCACCTTGAGCTGCTATCTTAGCTTTGATTTGGTTTGGCATCGTAGAAATTGACTTTTGAATACTTTCTTGAGGTATATCCTTGCATGCCATATTCACTAATGTCCACATTTAGTCATTGTTGTAGGATCTACATCTTTTTTGTACTCAATCTTTGACTTGCTTCTATAAATTCTCTATAGGATTAAGGTCAAAAGAATTTGGTGGCCACTCAATGAATTTTACATTATGTCATGGTGCAAAGTTGACCAACATTGCTTAGAACTTCACAAGTTTGCTTATAGAACTTCTAGCAACATCATATATACAATATTTTAGACAAACATTAATTTTTTCTCACAAAACTTCTAGGCTATATCTACAAGCAACAATCACTAGAAGCATGCATGCACTAATGTTGATCCTCTCAACCGCAAAACCGGTTGAAATCCACTACCTATGATCTTCTACAATGAAATTTTCAAATTAGCATTGTCCCTTTAAATTTAGCTTAGTGTTTTCAAAATCAACAACCTTTCACAAAGAAAGATTTTTCTAAGAAGTGGAATGAGTTACAACAAGGTGCATGACTCACCTAGTTTGGGGCAAAAAATCTCAATCAAATATCTAAATTTACCTACCATGAGTTTGATTTGTAATCAAACTACTCGGATGAGAACTAGACATGGGGTTGCAAGAGTTCTTGGAGGGTACTGTACATTTAATTAAAAAAGAGTCCCTTGTGCCAAGTATTCCAAAAAATGAATCCCTTTACATGAAGAACAAACTATAACTTGTAACTTCTCATTGTTCTAAGACAAGAATGAAATAAAAAATCAATAGGAATATGAATAATGGATTAAAAAACAAATGGCATTGAGTTCGGAACTTCGGATGGAAGAATTTGTTTATGGATGAAGCAAAAGTGATAAGAAAGGGAATGATTCAACAAATCAAGAATGGCAATGATTTAGGATGGAAGAGTTTTTGGAACGAAGCAAAGAACAAATATAGGAAAGGGAATGACTAAATAAAAAAAGATTGGCATAGACTTGGAATAAAAGAGTTTAGGAATTAAAGAAGGAAAAAAATAGGAACGTATATAAAAATAGAGAATCGAATGATTCTACATATAACTATTGGCATGCAATTGGAATTAAAGAGTTTTAGGAATTAATGAAGCCAAACAAAATAGGAAAGGGAATGGTGGAACAAAAATAAAATGGCATTGAGTTGAAAACAAAGTGCTTAAGGAGTTCATGTAGCCAAAAAACTAAGGGGCATTGAGGTGGAATGGAAGAATTTTAGAAATGAAGCAGAAACAAAAACGAAAAAAAAGAGAATGATGGAACAAATAAATTATGGCTTTGAATTGAGGTGGTAGAACTTCAAGAAATAAGCAAAAATGAAGTAGGAAAGGGCATGATTCAACAAACAAAGATCGGCATGGTGTTGGAAGAATACTACAAAAGAGACTTGCTAAGTTTTGAAGCAAAACAAATTAGAAAAGGAGATCATTCAACAAAACAACCCAAAAAATATGAATTGGGATGGGAGAGTTTTAGGAATGATCCAAATAAATAGGGAAAGGAATGATGGAACCAAAAATGAACATTTGGCTTTGATTTGAGATGGAAGAGTTTTAGGAACAAAATAGAAAAAAGAATGATTCAACCAAAAGAAAAAAAATTAGAATAAGTTGGAATGGGAGAGTTCTAGGAATGAAGCCCAAAAAAAAGGAGAGAGAAAGATCCGACCTCGAATGAATGGCACAAACTTGGGATAGGAGAGTTTTCCTAATACCTTTCATCACAACGAAGGGGACATGCTCTTCCATGGAGTTTCTTCCAAATCTTAGGCCGTGGAGCTCTTTATTCGGCATCTTGCTTTCATTGTCTTGTCAGAATTTGTTGAGGCTAAAATTAATGCTTCCCCCGCTCTAAGGAAAAGGCGGTTGAAGGATGTCAAGCACAAGCGCATTTCAAAGTCATGCTTCCTGGGCTGGACGAGTACGTCCCCGCCCTGGAGTCCCTGCCCTGCCTTCGAGTCCCCGCCCTGGAGTCCCCGCCCTGCCTTCGAGTCCCCGCCCTGGAGTCCGCGCCCTGCCTTCGAGTCTCCACCCTAGAGTCCCCGCCCTGCCTTCAAGTCCGCGCCCTGACTTCGAGTTCGCGCCCTGACTTTGAGTCCATTCCATGGAGTCTGAGATTGAGCTGCGCTCTCTCAAGTTCCTCCATTTGTGTGAATTGTCCGCCCCGGAGTCCGCGCCCTGCGTCCGCGCCCTAGCACAGTCCATTCAGCGAAAACATTGGGGAGTGAAAGCCATTTTCTTTGCCCACGAATTTGAGGGCGTGACGACATTTAATGTTCCCCTTTTTCCATGAAAAGGAGGGACACAATCTTTCCAGACCATTAAGGATGGCGAAGGTCAACGTACTTTTCGATGCATCTCCGTAAGCACACCTGCATTTCTGTACTGGAGTCGCGCCCTGGAGTCCGCGCGTTCGAGTCCCCGCCTTGGAGTCCCCGCCCTGTCTTCGAGTCCCCGCCCTGGAGTCCCCGCCCTGTCTTCGAGTCCCCGCCCTGCCTTTGAGTCCCCGCCCTAGAGTCCGCGCCCTGACTTTGAGTCCATTCCATGGAGTCTGAGATTGAGCTGCGCTCTCTCAAGTTCCTCCATTTGTGTGAATTGTCCGCCCCGGAGTCCGCGCCCTGTGTCCGCACCCTGTGTCTGCGCCCTGTGTCCGCGCCCTAGCACAATCCATTGAGCAAAAACATTGGGGAGTGAAAGCCATTTTCTTTGCCCACAAATTTGGAGGCGTGACGACATTTAATGTTCCCCTTTTTCCATGAAAAGGAGGGACACAATCTTCCCAGACCATTAAGGATGGCGAAGGTCAACGTACTTTTCGATGCATCCCCGTGAGCACACCTGCATTTCTGTACTGGAGTCGCGCCCTGGAGTCCGCGCGTTCGAGTCCCCGCCTTGGAGTCCCCGCCCTGTCTTCGAGTCCCCGCCCTGGAGTCCCCGCCCTGTCTTCGAGTCCCCGCCCTGGAGTCCCCGCCCTGTCTTCGAGTCCCCGCCCTGGAGTCCCCGCCCTGCCTTCGAGTCCCCGCCCTGGAGTCCCGCCCTGCCTTCAAGACCCCGCCCTGCCTTCGAGTCCCCGCCCTAGAGTCCCCGCCCTGACTTAGAGTCCCCGCCCTGACTTCAAGTCCGCGCCCTATACTTTGGTGACGAAGACGTCCGCGCCCCCTAAACCGCTAAGTATATAAAGGAAAGGAAGACCCAGCATTCCCCACATTTGTCACCTGGCCTCTATTTCTTGGACTTCAATTCATTTTGAGCTCCTTGTGAGTCTACTTGGGTGGCAGATGGCCCTAGTTTGCTGTTGAGGTGATGTCAAAATCAGTTCAAGCAGTGGAGTAGCGCTAACTGCTGTTACTGATACTGTGTTTGGTATATCTTGGATCCTTTTAACTTCAATATAAAGGAGGAGGAAGACGGAAGAAAATATCCTTGGATCGTTGAACGCAATGGCAAGTCAAAGGAAGCAGACCAAGGAATGGGAGCCGTGGCTTCAGTTTACGGAGAATGGGGTTAAAGTGACTTGTGTTTTCTGTGCTGGGACCTTCAGTTACAAACGTGAGCGTGCTTTTGCACACTTTGGATATGGCTCCAAATCGGAGAGGTCAATTTGTCGAAGTATGCCTCGTCCAGTGCGACATAGATTTGCCAATTGTGCAGGATTTGTCCCGCTACGAATCGATGTCGGGGACATGTATGAAGGAGAACCAATTCAAAGTGCGCCATCTAGAGCAACTCCTCTTGCAAGTTCAAGTGAAGCCACTGAAAATGAGGTGACGGGTGGGATCAATGGTGGAAGAGCGGAAGAAGGGGCAAACGTTTCAGAAGGAATTGATATTCTACAAACGTCAAATAGTCTTGCTGGATCCAATTCTACGAGATCTGGATCATTACGTCAACAACGCATGGTGGACGCATTCAACATTGCAAAGAGGAAGGAGTTGGATGAGAAGTGGGCAAGTTTTTTCTATGAAGCGAATGTGCCATTTAATGTGGCAAGGCATCCAGCCTTCATTGAAGCGGTGAGGGCAACCTCAGTGGCGAAGTTTGAATACAGTCCACCTTCTTACCATCAATTTAGGACTAATTTGATTGAACCGAGGAGGTTGCAAATTGAGAAGCAGATTCAAGAGAAGGTTGGATTTGCTGTCAAGCACTACGGGGTGTCAATATGCACCGATGGTTGGGATGATGTCAATCGGAGACCCCTCATGAATGTGATGATGTCATGCCCCACAGGTGATGTATTTTTGGGGTCAATTGATACTACCTCGCAAAAGAAAACCATGCGCTACATATCGGACCAAATGAATGTGTACATTGAAAAGGTGGGTCCCAAATATGTAACACAAGTGTGCACAGATAATGCAACAAACATGCTTGGCGCATTGAAGGACATCACTAACACATACCCGCATATTTTTGCGCAAGGCTGCATGGCACATGCAATAGATCTCATGTTGGAAGACTGGGCCAAAGTCCAAGAATTTTCCGATTTAATTGCCAGAGCAAAAAGATTGTGCCAATACATTCGAAACCATCATGCGACCATGTCGGTTTTCCGCGAGTTGAGTCCGAATCTGCAACTCGTAGTGCCTAGCGAAACCCGCTTCGCTTGTAATTTCCTCATGTTGCAGCGATTGGTGAAACTCAGAGGAGTCTTGGAGCGGTTGAATAACCACCCACGTGTTCTAAATTTCTTTGATACCCTAAGGAATGAACAAAATGGACCGCAAGCAGCTACCGCTTCATGTAATGTCAAAAGAACCATTGAAGATGTGGCTTTCTGGCAACGATGTGTGAATTACGTGTATATGACTGAAGACGTATTGAAGGCTTTGCGTGTGTTTGATGGACGAGAACCAGCCATGGGTCGGGCGTGGCTCGTAATGCACAATTTGCGAGGGCATGTGTTTTCTTTAAGAGAACCACCTTTCAGCTTACGTGATGACATAGCAGTCATTTTGGAAGAATCTTTCAGTGCAAGATGGCACATGGTTTTTGAAGATACACACTACGTAGCGGTCCTTTTGAATCCATACCTCTTGGATAACGTGGCGCTCAGGGAAGATCGAATTGCCCTACGTGCATTGTACAGAGTCATCCGCAACATGATGGGGAACCTGGGTGTCAATTTTGATGATGTGATGGCGGAATTAACAGAATTCGAGGAGGGTATTGGACCCTACAGTCCAGCTGAGACACCCAACATCCGTGCGACACAAATTGCTTCCCCACCAATGGTGGCACAGGGTTGGAGATCAGGCTCTTTCGAAAATTGCCGTGCGTGTTTTATCCCTCACGTGTTCCGCCAGCTCCTGTGAAAAGAATTGGAGTATGTATCACTACAAAAAAAACAGTGAATAAATGACTGCGATAAATGACTGCAAAACAGTCATTTAGGACATTTTTGACTGCATCGTGACTTCCAAACCTGAAGTCATTGTGGACAGGTGTGTGACTGCAGTGACTAGTAGTTTATTATCACCATCTTGGATGAAAAGGGGATGACAGGGTCTACGTGGCACTTGTGATTTTCGGCCAGTGCTGTCAAAAAATGTGGGCAGCTACCCATTTCAGTCTGGAATTTTCGAGATGCGGCATGACGTCAGCAATTTCGGAGTCACTCTGGAGTCACCATGGAGTCATTGACACGTGGACATGGATTGACACGTCAGCACCCTCTGTAGTTATTTAAAAGTCATTCTGCAGTCACGAAAAGTGCTCCACATGGTTTGAGTGGTAATTTCCTGAAGTCATTTGTAAGTTGAGGGTGAGTTATTTTAGAGTCATTCTGCTGGTATGGAAAATTTGGGATTGCTGACACGTGGCGATGTGATGATTTATTTGCGAGTTACTGGGGAGTTAGGGATGAGATCACTATATAAATATGTTAAATGCAATTTTATTTTGTGGCAATGTGTGCAAAAGAAGTATATTAATAATTGTATGGGAAGTAGTCACTCCACAACCATATATGAATACACTTCAGAATTTTACAACAATACACCATACACAATAATTTGTATTGCACAATATACCACATACAATACACCGTATGCCAAACACAATTCACCATATGCAATATACCATACACTATATGCCATGCATCATTTCAAAGCAACTTAGAATGTGAATATGAATGGGAGCATTGGCAAGCCTTTTATAGAAGTAGGATAGTAGTTGGTAAGACAAAGCTTGTGGGATATGTAAAATGCAGGAGTTGCATTACAAATGCTATTTCGAACCTCATTGAGGCATAGTATACGAACTTTTTTCAAAAAACTTTGAATTGATGAAAGTTAGAAGATCATTGTTACTTTCACCTCCAAAAATCCATTTTAGATTTTGAGCCCTAAATCAAAAGTTATAGACAAATTTGCTAAAAGATTAAAAAAGGATTGACATAGGAAGAGTAATAGACTTTTCACTAGTTGTTTGGCAGTCACACAAAGTAATTTTGTAGTAGAACCAGAGTGGTGATGTTGTCATTTTGTAGTAGAACCAGAGTGAAAAAATGGGACTTAATAATTACTATTGGGTCTTTTCTAAATACCTTAGTGTATGTTTACTGAGATTCTTAATATTTCAAATGTGAATCGTATAAAGTGTTCAAAACTAGTGCAATGACAATGGCACATATTTCTAGAAGTATTGGAGGCATATCGATAGGAATTTAAATAAATTATAGAAATTAACTCTAAAAACAAAATAGTATACATGAACAAAGAAAAAGACCACCAACAATGCATCATTTCACAATAAGATTAAAAAAACAAAAGAAGTATTGTATTAGAAAAATATGTTTAAGAAAAAATGAATAAGATAAACCTAGTGGAAGCACTCCATGTATTTATATTATTAGCAAACTACATGCAATAAAGGCTTTGGACCCTCTACTTCTTGAATATTGATGCAATGGTCAACAAAATGTACTTTCAATAAATATTTGAGTTGGACTACATGTCAATATGAGTCATTTCCCTTCATTTTTCAATCTTTCTGAAAGTCATATTATAAATTATTTCAGGTGAAAGTTTACAACAATAGAAATTTAAGACTTTATTGTTGTAAACTTCTTAAATCAAAACTTTCTTAAATTTCTATTGTTGTAAACTTTCTTAAATTAAAAATTTCTTAAATCAAAATTACAAGTTGAATTTATTATTAGAAAAATTTTAAGCTCTAAAAAAGGCTGCAAGTTTTGCACCCCCATGGTGCAACTATATATATATATATATATATATATATATATATATTGTGTGTGTGTGTTTTATTTTTTTTTATTTTTTTAAATTTGGAATCTAATGTGGTACTACTAGTGCCATGTCAACACTACATGAGATTGACAATTGATATATATTTTTAAAAATATTTTAATTTTTTTTCCAATTTTTCCAATTTTTTTGGAATTTCACCATGGAGGTGCTCAAATTGAATTCTTAATAGCCTCTTTTAGGGTTGAAATTTTTCCTAATGAGTTTATTAAAATATTAGTAAGGGATTAAAAACTCACTTTATTGCATATGATATACAAAATCTACTAAGAGTGATCCTCTTAAGAAATAAATTAGAAATAAAAAATTAGAAAGAATAACAGATAACCTTAGATATACAACTCTCGTATTTTATATATATATATATATATGTATTTATGTATGTATGTGTGTATGTGTGCGCAAAGGTCATTGGTGTTAAAACTTTTGCAAAATTATATTGAATTTAAAAAGACCAAGAAGTTAAAAAAAGAACAAATTATAACAAATTAAATGTAGAAAATTTTGGAGAGTGTACATATTAAAAAAATTCACAATGTATATGAAGAATTGAAACACCTATGAATAACTTAAAAAATTTGACTACAAAAAATCCCACCTAGTTAATATTAAATTTCAAATTGGAGTCATTTTGGAGTCGCCCAGTAGAAACGTCAAAGTCACATACTAGTAGCCCCGGAATGACTGGTGTCCACGTCAGCCCCTTCATAGGCCCGGTGGTGGCAGTGGAAATCGATTCATTCAACACTTTGTCATTTCCTAGTCATTTCTGAGTCTCATTGAAGTTACCGGAAGCCGCCTCTTTGAAGTCCTAGACTAGGTACATGCTCCAAATTTTCTACTTCCTACCCGGAGTCCACCAGAGCGGGCAGCATGAACCACCCAAATTCGTGAAGTCATTTTTTATTCACTACAAAGACATGCAAAGTGTAATTTGGTGACTTGAAGTGACTTTTTAATGACTAAGGCGTCTGCTGCACCCTAAACCTCAGTTCCTGACGTTCATCTTGTTCCCAAGGAGAACTGAAAATCGTAGATGAAAGTCTACCTTCATTGCACCCACGTCCGTGGTTCAGAAAAATGACTACCAAATGACTGTTCCAATGCTACTGCCCTAGTGCTGGTGCAATTATAGAATTCTAAGTCATTCTTTAGTTGTTCCGGACATATAGTCATTTTATAGACATTTCCTCCAGTCATTTATTCACTGGTTTCTTTGTAGTGTATTCCTTTGTTCACAATAAGATCCGAAATCGATTGGCCCCTGAAAAGGCAGAGTCCCTGGTATATATTTATACCAATAGCCGTGTACTTTGCCAACGACTAGGAGCCGATCCAGTTCGTTGGTATGATGCGAATATGTACTCAGAGGATTCTAATCCAGATGCCCTTGGACCGATCCCGGTGAATGAACGCAATCGGGAATTTGACGCACTGCAATCAGAGGAAGAAGAAGAGGTTGATGGGGAAGCCAACCGAGGAGCTCAAGAGTATCCGGCAAACCCAGATCTTTGGAGGCAAGGAGCCGATCACCTCGAAGAAGCGCGGAACTACTATGGAGATGTTGATGATGGAGAGGAGGAACTCCTTCGTGGTCGTAGGGGACCACCACCACCAAATCCTCGTCGTAGTCTTTCACCTCCACTTCCTCAAAATGAAGGGGTTGTAGAAGTCCCAACTTTGTCGTCTTCTTTGGAGACCGACAATCCAAATGACGATAACGTTGATGATGGTATTTCCCACAACAACAACGACGATGATGACAACCTCCCTCCAGGAAATGGCGGCGGAAATGGCGGTGGAAATGGAAATGGTGGTGGAAATGGAAATGGTGGTGGAAATGGAAATGGTGGTGGAAATGGAAATGGCAAGAGAAACAGGGGGAGGAATGTGAATCCAAATCATGGAGGATCTTCTCACAATCGAGATGGCAATACACGCCCTACGGGAGTGGAACTAGCAACTCGTAACATTAGAGCTCTAGAAAGACAGCATGATAGAAACGTTAGAAATGCAAGAGTGCCACGCCCTTTTGCAAGAAATCAACCGGCTGGTAACATGAAAAGGCCTTTTGATCCAGAGCATGTGGACCATGATGATGTTTTTGCTTTTGTAGAACCACCCGAAGACATTGCCCCTGTACCGGCTCCAATTGCGGGCCATCCTGCTATTTCTAAACATGGTACACAAGTGCCACATTCCCTAGATCCATCTTCAGAAACAATTTCCAATGCCATCCAAAGACCTTCTCAAGAAGGATTAGGCTCAGTGGGAAATGTTGATTTGACTTTGCAAAGAGTTTCACGTGGTAGACCACCTGTGGCCCCTCGGCCCTCCGTTCATCATGAAGTAGGCCAATATCAACAAGCCCGTGGACGGACGAGAGGCCATGGTAGAGCTGCAGGCCGTGGAGGGAGTACAGGCCGAGGACAAACAGAAGATCTGCATATTGGAGAAGCATCATCGCCAAGGCATGCTAATCGTTCACCCCTCGGAATTGGAGCAAGAGATCCAAATAGGGTGATAGAACCGTTCCTAAGTACATACGTACCAGGACCTAGCCGGTCAACTCCGGCATTTGTTGTTCGAACAATTCCAGGTGGGCCTACTATAAATTTTGATGCAGAAGACCCCAACGCACAATGACACAAGAGGTTGAAGTGCAAACGTACTCATGGCCAAACAACTATAGAGCTTCGAAATGAAAACTCGGAAGTTGAGGAACATTGGACCACCGACAGTGGTGAAGCAGAAGATGAATATGACAGCAATGAAGATGCCAATGACAAGGCACCAGAGGATGATGATGTTGTTGTTCGAGATGCTAATGCAGCGAATCCAATTGCCCAAGAAGTTCGTAGGTCGAGTCGTTTGAATAATTGAGGTTATTGGGTTGCATCGATGGTAGATCTCGGATCTTTAAGAGTTGAAGACAATTGTAGCAATTGGAAGAAATATAGACGAGAAGCCAAAAAAATGTTTTGGATAACCTATGAGAAACAGAGAAAGTGAGCGTATTTTGGAAGTATAAATTCATTGTATTGATATTGTACTTTGCAATGCATGAATTTTATAAACTATTTTGGTTATCACAAACATTGCAGCCTACCTTTATTTTTTTTGTGTATTTTGTATTTGATGGGCCTCCTGGAAACCTTGGTGGGGAAATCATGTAAAATACATTCCAGTTATTGGTTCTTTTTAATGCAGTGGGGTCTCCTATTTGTTCCGAATTTTTTTATACATATATATATATATATATATATATATACATATATATATATATACATATATATATATATATATACATATATATATATATACATATATATATATATATATACATATATATATATATACATATATATATATATATATATATATACATATATATATATATATATATATACATATATATATATATACATATATATATGTATATATATATTGTAGAACACATAAATTTAATCCACCATTGCTCGTCCGCGCCCTCCCACTCACGTTTAGGTCCGCGCCCTAACGCGCTGAAGTCCGCGCCCTGCCTGAAGGAGTCCGCGCCCTGCCTGTCACAGTGAAGTCCCCGCCCTGCTTGAAGGAGTCCGCGCCCTGACGCGCTGAAGTCCGCGCCCTGACTGAAGGAGTCCGCGCCCTCACTATCACACTGAAGTCCCCGCCCTTCTTGGAGGAGTCCGCGCCCTGACGCATTGAAGTCCGCGCCCTGACTGAAGGAGTCCGCGCCCTGACTGTCACAGTGAAGTCCCCGCCTTTCTTGAAGGAGTCCACGCCCTGACGCGCTGAAGTCCGCGCCCTGACTGAAGGAGTCCGCACCCTGACTATCACACAGAAGTCCCCGCCCTGCTTCGAGGAGTCCGCGCCCTGCTAGCCGAAGTCCGCGCCCTGCTTGAAGGAGTCCGCGCCCTGATGCTCACACTGAAGTCCCCGCCCTGATTCGATGAGTCCGCGCCCTGAAGCGCTGAAGTCCGCGCCCTGAATGAAGGAGTCCGCGCCCTGACGCTCACACTGATGTCCCCGCCTTGCTTAAAGGAGTCCGCGCCTTCACGCGCCGAAGTCCGCGCCCTAACGTCCGCGCCCTGACTGAAGAAGTCCCCGCCCTAACGTCCGCGCCCTGACTGAAGAAGTCCCCGCCCCTGGATCCAGCTGTCCAAGCTGATGTGTCATTGAAAAAAATTCCACAACTTTGAGAAATTGAGGCCGTCCAGTTGGTCCGGACCGTCCGTCTGTCCGGTCCGGTTTGCCCGTCCGTCCGGGACGTCCGATGACCCTAACTCGCTCGTTATGACAACCCTGTCCCGAGGTGCTTTATGAATTTTGATACCAAATGATCGGTGATTTCCTGGTTTAGGGTTCCAGTGATCGAGGATGTTTGTGTTTGGCTGCATCAATCCAGTGATCGACTGATCAGGATGTTGATGAATTTCGAGGTGGAGGAAGCTCGTTCTTCGACATGTTTCTGAATTTTGAACTGATTGTGGAATTTGAATGATTCCCGAGGTGCTTTATGAATTTTGAAACCAAATGATCGGTGATTTTCTGGTTTAGGATTCCAGTGATCGAGGATGTTTGGTATTTGGCTGCATCGATCCAGTGATCTTCCTATCAAGATGTTGATGAATTTCGAGCTGGCGGAAGCTCGTTCTTCGACATGTTTCTGAATTTTGAACTGATTGTGCAATTTGAATGATTCCCGAGGTTCTTTATCAATTTTGAAAGAATCATAGTGAACATTTAAGGGTGTAAGACCATGAGTATACAATGTTGCCTTTGCAGTCATCGTTGATTCCCTGTGAGCTTTGTAGTCATCTTTGATTCATTTTTGATTAATTGTGACCTTTACAGGCTGTTGAGCCATCATTATTTTTTTGTGAGCTCCTTAGCCAGAATTCAAATGAGCAGTTTCAAAACAAGAGTTCAAAATTAGGTTCCAATGAGTAGTTCTAATTATTAGCTTTCCAATGCTTTCAGTTCTTGAGGCTGTAACTATCGTAACATTGTGGAGGTGTCACTACTTTTTGAGGAATGTCAATCTCACTTCAACATGTGGTTTGATTGTTTGCAGCGTGTACGACATCTAAATTTCTGGAAGACTTCCGTGGCATTTTGGCTATATACATTCATTTGTGAAGTTAGAGGTGAGCGATTTTAATGGATGTTATTCTTTCTCTTACATAAAATGATTTTTCCATTCTTCTATTCTATATCTAGAACAAGTATTCCAAACTCAAATCACCTTGACTTGAGGTGAATCAAAGGCCTTTTAATCTTTCTTGTAGAAGTAGTATTCCAAACTCAATTCACCTTGATTCGAGGTGAATTGAAGGCCGCTTTGCCTTCTTGTAGAAGTAGTATCCCAAACTCAAATCACCTTGATTCGAGGTGAATTGAAGGCCGCTTTGCCTTCTTGTAGAAGTAGTATCCCAAACTCAAATCACCTTGATTCGAGGTGAATCAAAGGCCGCGTTGTCTTCTTGTAAATATAGTATTCCAAACTCAATTCACCTTGATTCGAGGTGAATTGAAGGCCGCGTTGTCTTCTTGTAGAAGTAGTATCCCAAACTCAAATCACCTTGATTCGAGGTGAATCAAAGGCCGCGTTGTCTTCTTGTAAAAGTAGTATTCCAAACTCAAATCACCTTGATTCGAGGTGAATCAGAGGCCACATTGTCTTTCTTGTAGAAGTAGTACCCCAAACTCGATTCACCTTGAGTGGAGGTGAATCAATCAATGGCCACTTTGTCTTGTTGAAGAAATAGTAATCCAAACTCAAATCACCTTGATTCAAGGTGAATCAAAGCCCACTATCTCTTCCGTGTAGAAGTAATATCACAAACTCAATTCACCTTGAGTTGAGGTGAATCAATCAATGGCCACCTTGTCCTTTTGTAGAGGTTGTATTCCAAACTCAAATCACCTTGATTCGAGGTGAATCAAAGGCCACTTTGTCTTTCTTGTAGAAGTAGTATCCCAAACTAAGTTCACCTTGAGTGGAGGTGAATCAATCAATGGCTACTTTGTCTTTCTTGTAGAAGTTGTATTCCAAACTCAAATCACCTTGATTCGAGGTGAATCAAAGGCCACTTTGTCTTTCTTGTAGAAGTAGTATCCCAAACTAAGTTCACCTTGAGTGGAGGTGAATCAATCAATGGCTACTTTGTCTTTCTTGTAGAAGTTGTATTCCAAACTCAAATCACCTTGATTCGAGGTGAATCAAAGAACGCTTTCTCTTGCTTATAGAAATAGTATTCCAAACTCAATTCACCTTGAGTGGAGGTGAATCAATAGCCTCGTGGTTTTCTTGTAGAAGAAGTATCTTAAATTTCAAATCACCTTCATTCGAGGTGAATAAATGGACGCTTGCTCTTCTTGTAGAATTAGTATTCCGAAACTGAAATCACCTTGATTTGAGGTGAATAGCTGCTAGCTCCATTCGAGATGAACTATATCTATTTCTAAATTTTTGATGTTTATTAATTCAATTACATTATATTGTTCATTTAGGCGCCAACGATAATTAGATTACTATTACTTTCATGAACAAGAACATTTGGGTCTCAAGTTGAATATCTTTTCTAATTGAATTCTTCTTGTATGATTGACTACAAATATGGATGAACATAAAAAAAAACTTGACTTTTACTTCGATCAATATGAAGTACCCAAAGACTTGGTTGAAGAATTTGGTGATGAGGCTGACAATGGGGATTATTGGAAACTAAAAGAACCAGAGAGCGTTGAGTTCTGGAGCATCATTCTTTATCCAATGACTCAAAACGTTGGGTTCATGAAGAAATTCAAAAATGGGTCTGACGCCACACTTCCAATTTCTCACTGTGAAGAAGTTGTTGATATTGCCAAAGGTCCTCCAGGAATGATTTTGGTCACGTGCTTGATCAAAAACGATCCAGACATGCCGGAAGAATACAAGTACACTTATGTCGTCAATCCTCAAGAGACGCCATTCAGTATTCATGAATGTTGTACGTCTCTCATGAACTCCCAGTACAAAGGTCTCTATAAAGAGCTCGAAGCACAAATCCAGAAAGGAAGGTGGATGCATAAGGATGGAGGACCCCTGCCTTCAGCAATTCTGGCTACTCGACTGAAGCAGCTGTTAGTCTCTTTTCAAATTGAGACAACAACATTTCGGACCAGTTACAAGAACATGACCCCTCAACATTTGTCTCGAGAGTCAAGTGGCGTGGTTTGGAGCCAGCAGTCCCGCCTAAATCTCACCCCTGAGACAGGCAGAAGTGAAAATCAAAAACATCGAGCTAGTACTTCAAGAACGGTACGTGCTAGTACGCCAATGAAGACGTGGGACACTACAACAGCTGAAGCCGATGACCAAGATCCCGAGTCTAGCTCACTCTCAGTCCTTACAAACATACCAAAGGATTTCAAGTTTATACCCAAGGATAAAGACTCTGGGAAAGCGAATTACGAGGAGTCCTTGAAGATCTATGATAGTTATTGGTCTGAATGTCAAGAAGCATATTGTTTTGGAAGTGATAAAGTTGAAGAGATTTCAATTGATCAGTTGATGGTACCTCTCCCTGACATGAACTGTCGCAGTCTAGAGCCGTCCGGCATTGACCACACCATGCATTATTTGATGGAGATGCCTGACAAAGATCGAAAGCAAGCCCTTTGTGCTATGCCTATCGGATTGGAGGAAATGCCAAAGGATTGGAATGATATAAAAGATTGCAAGTTCTACATGATCAATGGCCAGCACAGTGTCGAGGCATCAAAGAAGATGAGGACCGAGGCATTTGCATCCAAGATCGTGGAGAAGTTTGAAAAATGGTCATGCTTCATTGTCTGGAGCAAGGACCACTCCATTCTACGCCGAATTTCATCTTACTATAATCGAGTGAATCACTTTGACAGATATAACCCTACCTGGGCAACTAATATTATTGGTGCTCGTGGAGTGTGGTTAAGGATGGGAGAACCAACTCCTCCAAAACAAGCGTCCGAAGCGGGACGATCAGTTTCAAGATCAAAGTCACAATCCAAAGGCAACAATGCCGAAAATTGGAAGGTATATCATAGGAAAGTAGTTTGATATTATTCATGTAAACTCTTCCTAATACATTTTAGTTAGGAGGTCATCTGTCTATTCTTAAAACTTGCAGAATGAAGTTTTCTAGTTCATAATTCACCTCCATCCAAGGTGATTTTTCTATTCAATGACTAACTTGTTTACATTATCTTTGAGTGTAGAAATTTGACCCTGCTTGCCAGCTACGGTTTGGTATGATTGACATTAAGAAGCAATAGAGAACCAAGTTTGGCAAGCCCATGAAGGTTGACATTATAAACGAGCTCAAAATTATTACTACTCCAACAGATGTCTATGAGTTATACTCTGAACTCATTTCCGCTGCCTCAATGGGAGAGTTGATCGATCCGGAGACAAGAACTTTGTTCAAGAACACCAAGGGTTGGGTTCCGGAGAAGGATGGCATCATCAGTAAAGAGTTCTTTAAATGGCTTGGCAACCTTTCCAACGCAAGCCTCAAGCGACTTGCAGAGCATCTATTGAAGAAGCCTGACCGACCAGAGAAGAAGAACAAGAGAATGGAGGATTATCCAAAGGTGACATTCAAGAAGCTGAAGAAGGTTGTACCAAACTGCTGTACCTATCGACAGTGGTGTGAGAGGCGCAAAAGAAAGCAAATTGTAAAGGTGCAGCTCAATGATATGAAGCCCGAACTTGATTTGTTAACCACGACGGGAGAGACTAAGAAGGACATGTGGAAGAAATTCAAAGAGGATTACAAGAGCACGGACGCTGCCATGCATGTCCTCATCATAGGTCCATCTGAGATATTCTTCACTGCATCGAAGCTTTTGTGTAACATCAACAAGAGCATTGGAGAATTGTCACCCTATGCCGAGGAATTTTTGAAGGTCTTCTTGAGAAATAAAGGAAGATTTACAGTTCCCACCGGTCAAGCATTCTACCGTCCATTCAACGAGAACACAGACGACTTAGCGAAGTGGGCCAGAGGAGATTGGGATCATTTGGATGTCGACCGTATAAAGATGGGATTCATGGACTTCAGAATTTTTCTAAGCAACAAGGAGGCTGGAGGGATGGCAACTCCGTATTTTTATTCTTTCTTGATGTTGCTGATGGGGCTAACCGATCCTGCAATTCTTGATATCCCTGTGTGGGTGTGGTTATCTGGAGATAAGAAGACCGACTCCAGTCTCATACACCATTTTTACCATTCCGTATTTACAGATAATTATGTCCTTCATCACGCAGAGTACATGCCGGCGAAGTACGAGCGACTTGAGGATCTTGAGTTGAACAAGAAGAAAGTCGAAGCGAATGTCCACATCATGTTCCTCATTAAGAAGAACCACAAGGCAAAATGCAACTCCTTGCCCACAAAATTCAAGGCTCCGGACACGCATGAATTCCTTACCTCGGGAGCTTACAATGAAATGCAATACCGAATCTATGAGAATGAATTACGGATGGAATTCTACATAAGCATTTTGGCTTTATTTTGCAATCCCGGAGACGCGGTCTTTACAATATACGGGGGTGGAAAAATCATCTGTGCGGCGTGGGTGAGTATATTGTTCTTTCTAAGTATTCACCTCCATTCAAGGTGAATTGACATGTTTGTTTGTTCTTGGATTTTATTATCTAAAATATGTTACTCTAACTATTTTTTCATCTTCTTCCAGATGAATTCGTTGATAAATTATATCATTGGGGATTCTGACGAGACAAAATCCTTTAGTGACCTCTCGCAATTGTCTGTGGACTTGGACAAGGCGGATTTCCTTCAGTCAGGGTACTATGTTGATGAAGAGAAGTATCCAAAGACGGTCGATAATGACACCTTGTCATCCGGTAGGGGTAAGAGAGATCGTATTCAGTTGGTTGCTCAAGATTCGGAGCACGACATGATTGACCAAGGAGAAGGTGATGAACTCCATATGATCAATCCTCCCGTGTCCCAAGAGTTTGGCACTCCACATGCTAGAACGGTCGCCCCTATGAATCCACCAACAAGTGAACGTCGTGGTTCATCGTTCACTTCTCCTTCCCCTTCTTCAGAGCGTGATCGAGGAAAGAGGAAGTTGGATGAAACAGAAGATCTTACTATGAAGGATTATATGAAAATGATGCATGAAAGGATGCAAAAGTACGAGGAAGAACAATTTGAGGAGAGGAAGCGTTCGAGGATTGAATATGCTCAGCTGATGACTATCATCAAGGGAACTCTACCTTCTGGAAACTCTTCCCCTCCAACTATTGAGATGAGTGAGCCGGCCCCTCATGTGTTGTCAGAGAACCGTGTATCGGTATCTTCAGGTAGTGGAGCTCATATTCTTCCTAGGACATCCATGGAACTGGATCTAGCATTGCATAGTCCTTCCGAGGCGCTACTGCAATCAGATGACCTGCAGACTCCTCCAATGAGTTCCGGGGTTGGAAATGAGGAAGTCAATGATTCCCAAGGTTCATCTCAGTGAACTCTCACTGTAATGATTTGGGATGTTTTGAAGTTGCGCTATTTTTGTTTTTTTAAGTATGATTCTTTTTACTTTTACAGGATTGTTTTGTTTTGTTGAATGTAATTTTGAAGATTGCATTTACAAATATGAAGTTGTAAATATTGCAATCGTTTTTTCATGATTTTTAATTATTTTCAAAATGTATGTGTATAGAATTGCAAAAGTATTCCATCTTTTTTTCACTTGCTTTTATATGTAAAATCCAATTTCACCTTTTAAAATTTGTGAGTATTATATTTTTTCTTTTCAAGATTTTAATTGTGAATTCATACTTAACTACTTAAGTGTATGTAAATATGAATACTGGATTTTTTTCATTTATATTATAAATGTAAATCCATAGTTACATGTACATAAATTATAAGTGCGACTCTTGTTTGGTGATGTTTGATATGAATCCACACTTATGTGCATTAGATTGTGAACATAATATATTTTCATAAGATTTGAAGTGTAAATCTACATTTGTTTTGGAAACTACTCATTATCCACTTGTAATAATTCGCAGGTTCTCTTAATGAGGACATAGTGACCCAACATCTTCCACCTTCTACCAGTGATCCCTCGAATGTGTCCTTCCCAAAGAGCCCTTCATGTGTTCCAAGATCAAACCATCCAAATTCTGGTGGAAGAATCGACCTTAACTTGGAAGTGTCACTTCAAGGAGTCCAATTGCAAGAGGCTATGGAGGTTGATGTGAATATTCCAGATGATGTTCTCATGGAGGTTTATATACCGCCTCCAGCAAATAATGTATGCACTAAAGAATCCTTACAAAGTCCTACGTCTGAGGAAATCGTAAGTGGTCAACTTTTCTTTATTTTAATGTGCATCTATTGAGATATTTGTTCTTGTGACTTGGATCTTCTACTGTTTGAGTCCTTTCATTTGTGTTTCTATTTTGTGTTCAAATGTTTACTAACAACTGTTGGCGTATTTTTCTGCCTTGATTTTAACAGAGGATCGATCTTTCAGAAATATGTATAGGTGCAACACAGGAGCCTATTGTTCCTCCGCTCGCTTCCAGGCCGAGAAGAAGGTGGCTCAGTGTCATTCTAGACCTGAATGGGATCCTTTGTGTATCTAAGGAAAAGAAAAATCTTCCTAAGGGCACAGTCTACAATGATCTCTCGGAGCCACATTCTAGCGTTTTTCCAGTATCTATTGGTTCAAAAGCTGTATATGTTCATCCTCAGTGCGAGGAATTTCTCCGACAATTAGCCACAGTTGCATACATTTCTGTTTGGAGTTCCATGATGACTTCTACAACAAAATTCATATGCAAGTACCTATTTAGAGGATTAGAGTCACCATGGAGTATCCTTGGGCAAGAGTTTTGCAACAATTTGAAGTGTAGGGGTCCGCGAGGAAACATCACAACTTTGAAAGTGAAGGGAACCGACAAAGACATGTTCCTCAAACCTCTAGACAAATTGTTCGATGCCTCGAACTCAAAGTTTACTATTGGCAATACTATTATGGTAGACGACAGTCCTGAGAAACATGTTCTGAACGAGCCTGAAAACGTTGTGCTGTCGGATTCGTGGTCAAAGGAAGGAGATGGTTTTAAAGACACTTTCTTGCTGGATGAGCTTTTGCCTTGGATTACACGCTTGCATGGCACCAAGGATCGTGGACTATTGTCTTTTCGAAAGAATGACAACATTGGACGGCGGATGCTTGTTGAGGAGCAGGATACGCAAGAATACGATGAACTTATAGACGCCATAGAGGAGTCGAAGATGCTAGTTAAGGATCATTCCAGTCGTCGCTAATACTGAACAATATTCCTTACATTTGTGCATTTTATCTATTGCTATCGTGTTTCATTAAAGACAAGTGTATTGATTATAGTTCTATCATAGTCATCTTGCAAAATGGATGATTGTTTAATTCATTTCGAGTAGTTTTATTATTTATATTCCAATTGTCTATCCTTTATTCTTTGTAATCACACTGACTTTTGTGCCCTTCAGGATTCGCGTGATTGTTCCGTACCATATACTAGTAGTGTTTCCAAGTGTAATGCGTCGGTGGATTCCATTTTAGAATATGGCCAATATGCATTATCTCAAAGCGGTGTGGGTCACATTATGGTCTCGGCAGCTACTGCACTATCTACTATGGACTTCTCCACAAGACCCATTAATGATGGTGTGGTGGATAGTCCACCAAGCGGAAGAAAGCGATTGCTCCCACTGAGCTCCCCGTCGCCACTGAAAATTCGAAAAATAGCTCCTTCAGCTTGTTTATGTTCAGCTGATGTTATTGTTCCACAAAGAAATTTGTATGTTGACAACGGACACATTGCTACAACTTCTAAGGTATGAATGAATTTGGTTTTTTATCCATTTGCTACAATTGTGTTCTATGCATGTGTTGGATTACTTTAACACATATTATTGCAATTATAACTTTTTCATTTATTGTCTTCTTTATTTTATAGGTATCGAGTGGATCCCAAAGAAAAGAGTGTATAAGCACAAAGTCCATTCCAATACCTCAACGACCTATCAATTCAGCAAATGCTGAATATCCGAGGAAATTAGGATTACAAGTTCAACCTGGTCTACTACCTAAAATATTGGTACAACGTCATTGTCCATCGAAGTCACATGATGAACGACTCATGCATTGTACTCGTCGACCTTGGGATGCATGGGAGAGGAGGTCCTTGAAGATGCATAAAATACAGCATACCCACCAAATACGCACTCAAGAATGTAGTTGAGGACCTTAGATATTGAAAGCAATGGTAGAGCTAAAGAGTAGATCTCATGCATAAAACTGTGTATAGCTATAGGGATTTCATGGATCAAGTAAGATGAATAATTTGTTATATATTATATGGTATATGTTATACCTTTATATATATATAAGTTATATACCTGCTATACCTGTTATGTATTATATGGTATATGTTATACCTAAATATGTTACTATAAATTCTATACAATCATTTGCCATTTGGATGCAAGATTGAATCACATCATTGGATTTACAGTGAAATAGGCATTCTAGAAGTCCAAAACTAATGTAATGCTTGTCATATTTGGCAATCTTACTATAAATACATGGACCATCAATCTCCAATTGTTTTTTGAGTTTATGTTGCTCTTATTGTAAGTATTAATGTTACGATTTGATTATTGACTATGAATGAATGACTTCTACATAAGCAATGAATGATATTTTTCACCATGATTGTATGCAATTGTAGCATATAATTGGATTGAAAACGGCTATCAAAACTCTCATAATCTGGGAATTCTCTCAAATTAATGAATATGGTGTTTATTCAACAGGGCAGAATTGCGTACCAATATGTGGATGGGATTCCAAAATTATCGATGTCAAGGTTGCGAGGAGCCTCTCTTGCTCCTCCTCTAACTTCAAAGATTGTACCAGTTGTTGAAGAGTTGCATGTAATTTGCCAAATCCGAAACTAGTAAACCAAGAGGGATGCACTGTTGTACCGCAAGATGTATCTGCGCAGTGGCTAGAAACTCCAAACTAGACCCCCGCGCACCATGGATGATATAAGTGGCCGCATGTGCACACTATAATGTCTTTGCGGGGAAATCCGCTGAAGCAAAGTGCACAGGCTGTTAAAGAAATGCTGTCAAAATCGGAAACGGTCTTGGGCTCAAATTGAGAGCACAAAGGCCGTGGTCTCAAATCCACTCCAACTTCACCTCTCTTCATTTTAGCAATTTGGGATGACAAGGCATCAAATTGCCTCTTCAAACACTTCTCCCTAGCTTCAAGATTTTTGTACCTCAAATTACATTGTTCCAATTCCAGTACAGCTGCATCATAATCAATCAGAGCGTCCTTTACCATCTCATTGTATGCTTCTAATTTATTCGAGGCAACCTCCACGGCCTCCGCTTCATGCTCTAGCTTCAGAACTTTGTCTTTAGTTCTCCGCAGCACTCCTTCTTCTTGTGAGGCCTTGGATTGCAACTCAGTTATCTCTTTTCCAACAATGACATAGTCTTCTGTTACAGCATGCAACTGTAATCCTACCAACTTCGTCAAGTCGATGAGGTATGTGATGTCTTTTTCACTTTCTGTACAGTTTTGTATGCTCTGTATATCGTCTCGTACAGCACTGTCCATCATGTACTGAGTCTTTCGAAGTTCTGCTGTAGGGTCATTGAAAAGGTCGTCGATGCCTTCTGCCTTGTATATTTCCTTCTTGTTAGAGCCGGTGATGTTGGCAATGGCCGCCAAACACAACATAATCTTCTTGAACCATTTGCTCCGTTGATTTTTATTGGAAGTTCCTGCAAACTCTGCCCAACTTACGAGTTTTTTTTTGCGCTTCTCCATGATGATTCCCTTAGCAAATTGCTTTGCTATCACCTTGGACCTTGGAAGATCTCGTAAATACACAAGTGGCAAAATTTGAAGAATACGATGAAGAACTTCTTCATCCTTGCATTCCGCATAACCGTACCCATATCTTCCATTTCTCCCCTTTGCTGGTCCAAAAACATCTCTCACATCTTTCTCAACAAGATCGTGTGGAATTCTAAGTTTATGTGGGTTTTTACCGTGTTTGGGTAAGCCATACTTGGTCTCAAACTCCTCCGTAGTAACAGCTCGAGGAGGAGGATGCTTCTTGAAAGAAGCCAACTTCTCTAATTCCTTATCCAAAGGACTCTGCTCCACCTTTGCGTCTACAATATCGTCGGCCCTTGGCGAGGTAGCGAGAATATCGTCGATGAAGTCCTCGTTGCTAAAAACACTAATGCTGCAGTGCTCATCTTCCCCTTGAAAAAGTCGGCTCCAAACCACCCACTCGTCGTTGGACGCCATTGTCTTCAACGACTACAAAAAAGAATAAAAAACAGTCGTTTTAAACAATTATGTCCGCAAACTCTTACAAAGCTATATTAAAATATTGTGCATATTGTACTTTGATTGTACCCAATGAACTCCGTAAACAATGCTGTTGAATCTAACAACGTAGACGTTATACTACAACATTGTATATACTGTACAGTAATTGCAGCCACTGAACGCCGTGAAGGAGATGTGTTGTAAATCAACCGCTAAAGAAATATCGAGACTGATTCATGTTCTAAAGGTAGTCGTTCTAATCTAAATCCAGATTCGTACCATAAACAAGGTCTACAGTCGTTCTAATCTCAAAACAAAGACCTCGCGGAAATCGACCACCGAGGAAATCGACCTTTGTGGAACTTAGGCAGTTCTGTACCTTTGCGAAAATCGATCTCGTGGAAATTGACCTCGGTGCGTTCAGCGTCCCTCTTCGCTCCTCTCCCACGAATGCGCAAATTGTAAGCGGAGCTGTGAGGTTGGTCCACTTTCTTCAACTTCCGTGTGAAGTGCTGCAAATTCAAAACAACTAGACACATGATGGATAGTAGACAAGATTAGACAACATTAAGATAGCGCTGCATTTTTTCGAATGTGCAAAAGAGAATGTCGCTACAAAAGCACACCGTATAACCGGGATGTTGCACTGAATCCCGATTTAGATGATATGTGGCAGACGACTATTGGTCCCCGCTGTACAATAAGTATGTACAGTACGTTCTGTGTACAATGGGCAAACCCTGGAGGCTGCCAGGACGTTTCAACTAATAAATCTCCAATAGAGAAAATTGTAACCAAAACATCATGTATACCAAAATGAAATATTGGCCCATCTCAATAAAAAGGTCTTTTTATAGATTCTAAAATTTAAAATGAAAATACACACTTTAAAGTCAAAATTTGGACCTCGTACCAAAATCACACATTTGTAAGGATATTTTCTTATAAAATTCCCCAAACCCTAGTGAAATGCCAAAATATTGTATATAAACATTAGAACATTGAATGTAATTCTTTGCATTGCAAGAATGAACTCCTAAACTTGACACAATAAGTACAACAATGCTAAAGCTGAATCTGTGACAGTACAAACATTTTATGTTTGTACTTTATACATTGAATTAATAGATGAAAGTCACTTTTTTGCTATGCAATTTTCAATGTGCACGAGATGTAAGACTTCGCCTTATTTTTTTTTTTCCAAAAAACCAACCAGAACCATAGTAAAATTGACTCTAAACTTTCATCCTGTGCAGAAATTCTGCCGTGACTACAATTTTGGACAACCGTAGTGTGCTTTCACCCCTTAGTTTTTTGTTTTGTTTCTTCTTGTTGTTTTTTAATTCTTACTTCTTGTTTCTTTTTGTTGGATCTTAATTCTTGTTTCTTATTGTGTCTTAGTTGTTGCTTCTTGTTTCTTGTTGTATTTTAGTTGTTGTTTCTTGTTTCTTGTTGTGTCCTAGTTGTTGTTTCTTGTTTCTTGTTGTGTCCTAGTTGTTGCTTCTTGTTTTTTATTGTGTCTTAGTTATTGCTTCTTGTTTCTTGTTGCATCTTAACTCTTACTTGTTGTTATCTCTTAGTATTTGTCTATTTCTTCTTCTTGTTTTCTCCATCATCATTCTTATTTTTCCTACCCTAAACTTGAGCTACATATTTTGTGTTGTTGTAAGCCTTTGAAGGTTGAGCTTTATTTTTCATTCACTAAAAATTAACCTCCCATTTCTTTAATTGTTTATGTAGGCACCAAAAGTTGAAACAAAGTCATTAGAGGCTACTTGCAACCCAATAGAGCCATCTTCACATTATTGTAAGGAATATAGGCCTTATTGAATTTTGTGAATGATTCATTGTAGTATATATGTTTTGTATTGGTGATTAATAAATGTTAATGATGAGAGTTGCTTTCCTTCTTACATTCTTTCTTTCCAATATGATTATCTCTTGTATATCTTTAAAATCATACGTATTCATTTTTAACTACATGGAGTCTTTTCCAATATATGACTTTGTATTATCCAAAATATGACTGCAATTAGTCATAAACTATCAATGACATCCACATGAAGTACCATATCAACCAAAATATGACTCATAAGAGTCATATTTCACATTAATAAAATATGACTCACAAGAGTCATATTCCACATCATTCAAAAATATGACCAACAAGAGTCATATTCCACATCATTCAAAAATATGACTAACAAGAGTCATATTCCACATCTACAAAAAATATGACTAACAAGAGTCATATTCTACATCTACAAAAAATATGACTGTACAAAGTCATATGTCACATTAGCCAAAATATGACTCACCGCAGTCATATGCCACATTAGCCAAAATATGACTGACCGCAGTCATATTCCACGTCAGCCAAAATATGACTGATCGTAGTCATATTCCACGTCAGCCAAAATATGACTGACCGCAGTCATATTCCACGTCATCCAAAAAAATTGACTACGTGGAGTCACATGCCACGTAAGATTTATTTTTGTTTGCCCGGGCAACTCAATAAAAAGTCAAGCCCTCAAAGATAGTCAAAGTATACGCTTTGTTGGCAAAATACGGCTAATTATGGATAATTATACCCCCCAAAAAATATGACTGCCAATATGACTGATGTCCAAAGCGACTTGTCGGTAATGACTCATGTCAGTCATATTGCAGTCATCTACAATAATTTCTGCGGCCAGTCATATTTTTTGATTTTATGACTCATTGCAGTCGTATTTTGCAGTCATAAAACACTGCTTTTGTTGTAGTGATGGTAATAGGCCCTCCTATAACTGTGGTGGACGGAAGGGTGGATTTAGGCATCTTTATAACAATAGACCTCATCTCTATTTATCACTATTGGGATTTTAAAGTCATTGAAGGCCTTGCCAATTTGTGAGGCCAATTATCTACAAAATTCATTCTTGTTTTGTACAGGAACACTTAATCTGCAAACATCGGGTTTAGGATTTAAGAAAGGGATAAGATCCGACTAAATGAAAGTAGAAATACGTCTGAGGTCAATTCATTACCTACTTCAAGTCGGAATGCAATCATTCATGACAATATAAGCACATCTGCAATGAAAGACAATGATTAATACTATACGCAAGTAGTGGCCCTTGTAGTCTCACTACTCAATTTTATAAAAAAGTGCAGTACATATAGAGACTATTGCTGTCTTACTGCACATAAACTAACTGGAACGAACATAGCTGAATATCCCCCGGAGAAGAACTACCTTTACCTCATTAAAGCTAAAGCTTGCGACATGAATGAAGCCATCTGATTCGCACTATAAGTTGTAAACGACTGTAAAAATGAAATACAAATGTTTACAGTTAGTCCATGTCCCCCGCTTTCCTAAACACTTCAGTTTCATCTCTTTGAAATAAGGACAGGTACAATCTGGAAATGATGAAATTGTTAGCATGTATTGTTCTGTACGAGGCTCCACACCAGAAATTATTGAAACAATGCACCCAAATCCAGGATGAGGGACCATGGTTACATTTTCAATGCATGCTTCAAGAATCAATGACGAAGCACAATTGTTTTGATGCTTCGTTGTTGGGGCCTTTAGATTCCGTCTAATGAACTTACCCGCTCGAGTTTTGGGATACTCATCTGGATTAGACGGAATTGGGTAATCCTGCACTAATCCTATTGTAGCATCTCCACCAAAGAGTCATCGTGGTGAAATGACCTGTCGTTGTGGAAGCTGAAATCCCGCCGCTTCGAGTGCTAAAATCTAAGCTGAGGAAAGTTTGGTTCCGATTTCAACAGGCCCAATATTTGGAACAGGTGGTACAGCTAACACCCACTTCCGTCGATATCCCTTCAAGCACCGTTCGATGTCGTCGTTGCAAAAAAAAAATCCATTCGGTCATTACAATTTTTCCTGTAATTGACCATCATACCTGTATAAGTTGGCGCTGCTGTAGGTTTGTTGTTCTATACTATTCGAGCAGTGCACTTCTTCTTTATAATTGCTTGATCAACAAAGTACGCCTTCGCAGATGCCTTTGGTAGTCTCGCAATATGCCATTGAGTTTTGTCAACCTTTGTCTTCTGGATACATGATATGTGAGTGGATGGTGCAGTACTTATATATTATAAATTCACATCATTTTCAAGAAGTCCTTCAATATCCAATTCCATTCCTAGCGTGTCATTTTCAATGATCGGATTCAACTGGGCCGCACTTGTTGATGCTCTGGATGATCTCGTTTGGATTCGGGGACGAGAAAAATTGACTTTGTCCGGCCTATGCAAATCTTGGTCGCATCCGAGAGGCATGTCTGCCTTCCGCTTATGAAATCTGAAGACTTCTTCACCCTCTAGTTGCGGCTCTCTATTCACAAATTCTTCAACTCTTGGAATGCTTGAAATAGCTTCAGTCAGCGCCTTCGGATTCCCGCATCTTTGTGCCAATCGTTGGGCAACTCGGAGCATTAGTTCTTCTTTTCCCGGACCGGTGCCGACATCCTTACCCTTCAAAAATTGATAATACCTTACCATTTGCATGAATGCTCTAACAAAATCATCTACCATCGCTATGTACAAATCGTTACCACGATTGCCGGATTGCTAAAGCCACTTATTGTGGACTGTCTCAGCAAGGTTGCAAGACAGCATCTCCGCAAGTTCTGTCTCCGTAAGATCCTGAATACAAATATGCAGCGCTACCATTAGAATACTTGATACTAATGACCGGAACTAGGTCATTACAATTTATAGAAGCAGATTACTCTCTAAGTGGCCAAGAAATGATCCTCGTATTGTAATAGACATAAATGGGATAAGTGAACTTACGAGTTGCAGAAAGCCACCCCACTGGCAATAGCGGAAATGCCAGAATGACAACCACAAGTCCAGTCGACGTCTTCCTTCTTCACAAGTGGCACCCGATGACAATCACCAAGCTCTGATGGCAAGGTACCTTGTTTCAGATTGGACGATGCTATTTTGCGTGCGTAGAGCGGTGAGCGGTGAGCGTAGGGTCGTGAGCGTAGAGCACAAAAAGTTTGATAATTTATTGAAATAGGCAATTAGAAATGAAAGTTTAGGATTTTTTTTAGGGTTTAGAATTCTTAAATTAGTATTAATGATAGACCTATGACCGTCGAATATTTTGCAGAAGTTTGACATAAAAAGTGTAGGGTGGCCAAATATGTAATTTAAGGTCGAGGAAAGATGCAAGTTTTGAGATGAAGGATCTATAACCGTGGAATATAGGGATACAAATGATTAAAAGATATAATTTATGTGGTTGTGAATGTAAGCGCCATGGAAACAAGAAACGGTGGATATTGTGAGGGACGAAAGAGATTTCTTTGCAAGAGAGGTGTTTGAGAGAGTTCGAGAGAGGGAAAGAGGCAATAAGAGAGTTCAAGAGAGGGACAATTGGTACGGAGGATTTACAGAATTTGAGAGATGGGGGCCCAAGGTTAGATCAAAGAGGGTAAAGGCATCAGATAGGGAAAGCAAAGGAAATAAACGAGGGTTATGTAGACATTTTCTTTGGAGGCAGAGATTGGAAGTGGAGAAGTTAAGGGTTAATTGGAAGAACAATTAAGGAGTGGGTTTAGGGTGGGAGTAAAAGACGGATATTGAGGCCAGAAGAAGGATGTTGGGCAATTTAGAATAAATTCTGCAAACGATAAGGGGTGTTGGTCTGAGGTTTTCAGATCTGTTGGAGGGAGACATACTTGGGTTTAGGTTTGGGATAGAGAATAGGAAGGAGTCGGGGACTAAAGGTTGGGGTGAGTTAGTGGCGAATGAACAAAAATTGAGCCATGCAAACAAAAATTGGGCAGATGATTTAGGGCAACAACATGACCATGTACAAGCTTCGGTGGTGGCCCTTTTAGTCTCACCATCATTTTTGTATTAGTGGAAAATAATCTCTTAATAGTATGGACAATAATTATGCTCCATAATGCTTTAGGAGCAGAATCTAAAGAACTCTTTTAATCTCATTCCAGCTGAAACTAGGAGCGTGAATGAAGATATCAACCTCCGGATCTAAGCTACAGACTACGTTGAAGATGAAGTAGATGTGCTTACAATACGTCCATGCACCGCGCTTGCCGAGTGACTTGTCAGACATATCCTTGAAAGATTGGCAGTCACAGTTTGGGAACTGGCCAATTGTCAACAAGTACTTAGAAACCTTAGATATGCTTCTAGACTCAAAAGTCACAATGCAGCCTAAAGCTGGAGGAGGTACCATCAGAATTGAGCAAATCTTTCCAACAACTGATAGAGCAGAGGCGCAGCTATTATGATTTTTGGTAGTCGAAGCAGAAGGATTTCGTCTAATATTCTTACCATACCTCTTTGTGGGGTAATCCGCAGGATTAGGGGGTGGAGGATAATCGTCCAGATTCACGGATATTCCGTCATTGAAGAGCTGTCTTGGAGACAATTGGACGCGCTCAGCAAGAGAGAATCCGGCGTTTTCTAGAGAGAGAATCTCTTTCCTGCTTAAGTTTGTGCCCATAATAACAGGCCAAACATCTGGGATAGGTGGTTTGGAATCCACCCATTTTCGACTAGTGCCCTCCACGCAGCGATGGATGTCATCATTGCAGAAGAAAAAACGCATTCTCTCCAATCTGGTCTTCTTATAATTATTCATAAGACTAGTATAAGTAGGGGCAGCTGTACTGCGATTGTCTTGTACAATCCTGGCCACGCACTTCTTTCTCGTCTTGACCTGCAGCGCAAAACAAGCTTTAGCAGATGTCTTTGGCAGCCTTGCAATATGCCAGTGGTGTTCATCGCAAGCAGTTTCCTGAACGAATTTGATGTGGTGCACCCTAATGGAAGTTGCAGGTGTCTTGGGAGGAAGATCTTCCGATTCTTCTAGCACATGATCGGGTTCGGATGGCGAATCTTCTGCAGTGAGGTCAACTATCTTTGGATCAATTTGACGAGCCCTGACACGTGGGCGAGATCTGCTTATCTTGTCTGGACGGTACGAATCAAATTCTGAACCTAGTAGAAGATCTGCTTTCCGTTTTGTGGAAACAAACACTTCTTCACCCTCGAGGTGAGGTTGGCGTGTACAAAAGTCGTCAACACCTGGCATGTGGGCGAAGGCGGCGTGAAGGACCTTAGCATTTCCAGAGCGTTGAGCGGTGCGATGTGCAATATGCAATCGGAGTTCTTCCTTACCAGGACCTGTCCCCGCTTTCTCACCTTTGAGGAACTGGTAGTAGGCTACAACCTGCATAAACGCCCGGACCAGGTCGTCCACGGCGGCAACATACAGGTCATTCCCCTTTTTGCCAGATTGCTGCAACCACTTGTTGTGAACAAACTCCGCCAAATTACAAGATGGCATCTCAGCCAATTCAACTTCCGAAAGATCCTGTAAGGCAACATCTAAAGTTAGATGTTTGAATGAATAGTCAAAGAAGAAGGATTAAATTAGGGCTGAAATAGCAGCTTTAACAGGCATCCACGGGGGAGAGAGCACCAATGTTAGCTCTCTTCCATCATTGGCTTTAGATAGGGTTAGGGTGTTAAGGAGAGGTGCCGCTGATATCGGCTGTACATGAAAAGCAAGGCCAATATCGGCACCGTACTACTAGACAGGCAAAATCAATAATTTTGAACAAACAATAAGCGCTGCCAATATTGGCTGTGGTTTAGAAAATAGAACTTCTAATTGTTGTAATGTGATTATAGAACTTACCAGCTCCATGAACCCGCCCCATTGACGGTATCTGAAGTGCCAGAAAGCTAGCCATAGGTCCAATCTTGGTAGCGCCTCTTCAGTGGTTGCTCCAGAAGATAACCACCATGCCCGAATTGCTAAGTATTTGCTTTGTGCCTCTTCTAAGGAGGTGGAATTTTTGTATTGTTTGCAAAGTCGTCGATGTTGCTCCTGAAGGTCTGCCCTGATATCCGCCTTGGTGTGTTTTTCTAAGGATTGCGACCAGTGAAATAGGCAAGTTCGCTCCCGATTTATCATAGGCACAGATGGATCGCCACTCCCATAGACGATACGCACTGCATTCCAATTTGCTTGGGCGCTGTCGACCATAAATCCTTTAAAATTTGGATTGGAAATATCATGCCTGCTGGAAACCACATTCAAATTTTTCCAGAATACCTGTTGTGTTGCTACATCCTCAGATTGCATATCATAAATAGCGATAGTCATGATACGGCAGTAAGTAGAATCGTATACATGGCAAGCCATAGTGGTCCAAGACTTGACGCGTTTGACATGGTCAAACATCATCCAAGCATCCTCCAAGTCTCCACCTGGTTGCATGCGCTTAACCAAGTCTACTCCGCTCCCGGGTCCCACCTCCGCCATCTTGAAAATGAAGACTTTGTCAGACTCAGCACCTTGTCCAGGGAAACGGTTTTCTTGGACAAAGGCCCACGTACTGGAGCCCCGCAACCTAGTGATGCTGTCCATTACCCCAAAACGTCGCAGATATCGGAATGTGGTAACCTCATTACGAATACTGGGTGATGACATCTGCTTGAACTTGTCCAAAATAGGAAGAAGTTCGTCCACTGCCAAGATCTTCTGGGGATTATCTTCTGCGCATAAAAGCAATTCGCCGAGGTACTCCTTACTCGCCTCAAGGACAATGGCAGAATTAGTCGCCGATGGAGTCTGTTCTATCTGCTCACCAATAAGAGATCGGAGTTTTGCAGATGAATCTCTATAATTTCCCTTCTTCACTGGATGGCTATGGATTCCGAGATGCATACAAGTTCGGGTCATCAAATTAGAGCCATGTACGTAGTAGATCCTACACGGGCAACTTCCAATGCATGTCGGCGGAACTTGACAAATTGAGCATACAACTGTAGAATGCAATGGAGGATCAGAGTGTGGAACAAAGGGGGACGAGGCGGTACCATTCCACTCAGTCTCATTCAACGGTGACAGTCGGTGCCGTCGGTCTAAATATTTGCATGAATTGTTTGTGCATCGGAGGTGCCCCAAACAAGCCGAAGTTCAGAAAGTAAGGTGAGAGTCAGACTGGATGTGCGTTGTCACTGTTCGGGTCCATGCATGTCCGTCATCTTTCTTATCCATTCCATGCAACTGCCCGGCCTTGTTTGATGATGGGTACTTTCCCATAGGTGGAAGTTCAAATATGACGTCCCCATCAAATTCCGGAGGCAGAAAATCTACCTTCTTTATCAAAATGGAAGTGTAATCTAATTTACTGACTACTGACTTTGCACCTCGACAAGAGCTCAAATTGCGGAGGCACTGCACAATACTATCAACAAAGCAGAGTGGAGGTTCCACATGCACAGATTCTACACGATGTAAAATGGGGGCATTATGAACAACATGTGTAGGTTCTAATTTGGGGCGACAATTAGCAGGTTTGGATAGAATACACTCACTATCTGAATCGTCACTAAGAATTAGAACAGAGATCTCCGGGGGCTCTAGTTTGACCTTTTGGAGCAAAGGAGTGACATCAGTAGCTGTGGTAGAACGACCAGGAGTTAAAGTGTTGGAACCAGTAACCGGTGGAACGTCCTTCACTCCATACACTCGATAATTTCCAGGCATCAACAACCAAACCTGACCATCAGCACGAGTAGTTGACAACTGAGCAACAGTATGTGATACCATGTTAGAGATTGGATCAACAACATCCATGTCCAGATGCAAACTCCCCTCAAGAATATTGAACCGTAAAGCTAAACGGCTACTAATAACTACCGAGTAACCCTCTTCCCCCACAATGAAAGAAATCGGGATAGTGTGCCCCTCTCCCTTGATGAAAACACTGACTGAGCCGCCATCATGCAAGGCAGCCATCGAAACAGTTGAGAAGATAGATAAAGCGATTTCAAGGGTAAAGAGGAAGTGGGTAGGAGTGGAGAAGCACTTATAACTTTAGAAAGTCATTGCTATTTGAGATGATGTAATTGATTGAAATATGATATAACAGGTAATTAGTTAATAGGATGGATTGTGATCTAGTACAGGAGTCGAGTTTAAAAGAGCAGAGTGGCCGTAATGGGTAATAAAATAGTAACCACTTTGATAGATTATAATTAGGTGCTAGTCTCTAGAATAGAGTGGAGGCCGATGAGTTAGCCGTTGTTTGTTCAAAATTATTCTTTTTATATTAGAATATGGATTGATGATTGACGTGTCTATCCAAGCGGCTAACGTACAAGATTCAAAGTGAATATCGGGAGACAGAGTATCCAAAAGTACAGAGCTAAAATTGGTTTCAATTAAAACAATGGCGGCAATGCATATTTAAATTGAGGTTGTTAGTCTAAATGAAATCTTCAATTATTTGGTTAAGCATTAATATAATGAGATCATGTCAGTACTGACGGAGGATTTGGATGGAATTAATACCTAGCACCAAGGCGCTAACCTAATTGTGGAATGATGAAATTTAATATCCTAGAATAGAACATATATAGATGAAGGTAACGGGGCGGCTGTTTGTAGAGATTGGCTAGGAATCACATAGTAGAAGTATGCCAAAAGGAAAGAAAAAAGCTCTTTACTTTACGAATTCAAAGCAATTGAAGAGGTCAAGGCAGATGAGGGAGTTGAAATCCAACACAAGGAGATTAGACGCAGGAGAGACAGCCAGAGTATTGTAGTTCCCAGATATTGATTGTGTGGATAAACAAATGCAGGAGGATAATTCTACAGCCTTACAAAGAATAGTTGAAAGCGCCATGGTTCGAGGGCATCCAAATTCTTCAAGCCCAAGGGCGTGTGAGAGCGGGAGTAACAATGGTAGACGCGACAACGCTGACGATGGGGGGCCAAATGAAGACGTGACCCCTACAGCAGGTATTTGGATAGCTTGTGGAGGTATCATTAGAGTATTTTTTTGAGGTGCCGTTCATATTTGTGAGGCCGAGACTTGTATCTTTACTGCAATTCAGAAACTGCGTTTTGGTGGGTCTCCGCCAACCGTGGGTCCTAATCGTGAATAGTGAAATGCTTTCGAGGTGTTGAAGTGACATTGTGGGCAATTGTTTGTTTTTGTTTTCCTTTGAGGCGTTGATGTGAGATTGTGAGTATCGAGAGTGCATATTGAGTGTGTTTGGGCGGTAGGTGGATTTATCTTGTCATGTTCACATTTCAGAAATTTTGCACTTGTATGAGCTGCGTGAGATAGCTTGGGGCGTTGCGGTTATGCTGAACCGCACGGTCGACCATTTGACTGAAATTTTTTTGTGTGCGCAGGGGGCGAGCCTTCGGACCGGAGCAGACACGAGGAAGGATCTGCGGAAACAGCAGGAGCAATGGCAGGTACATTGTAACAGGCCTTTTAGAGTAGTTGATGATTGATTGTGTTTTTTGCGTAGCGGAAATTAGGGTTTTGATTCGGATTAATTTCGGATAAAAACAGGATTTGGGTGGTTTTAGGCCTTCTAAAAGCAACGCCGACGTCGGCGTTGCTTTTGGAAGGCCTCGATTGCTGGAGAAAGTGATATATCGGCATCATTTTTTGGGGTCCGCTCGACGTGGAGACTGCAGCCCTCGAAAACCATGGCCGATGTCGGCTTCAGCCTTCGGGGTCACTTTCTCCAGCAATCGAGGCCTTTTCCAGCTGATTTTTTGGGGAATGTTTTAACCTAACTTTCAACATCTGGTGTAGGTGATGCAATGGAAGATACTATCCATCAAAGTGACGCAACAATAGAGGAGCAAGAGTCTTCACAGCCGGAAATTGCTGCATCAGGTTTCTAAATTTCCCATTATGGTGACATTCTTCATATTGTCTACTTGTCTTCCACTTGTTGACATTGACTGGAGTTGTTTTGTTGTTGGTGAACTTGATAAAGGTGTTGAAGGAGATCATGACAGCAGTGATGGCCGGCCCATGGATTTGGATTATGATAGTACAGCAGAGATGTCTGCGGAAGAACTGGGAAAGGAGATGGATGCCCAAATTGTGAAAGAGTCCGTGAATACAAATGTGGTGCTTGACCGGCTTCGTTTTAAGCCAAGGAACAAGTCCAAATTATCCATTCCACTTTGCAGGATGAAGCCTTTGGCTGCGGTGCGGCCCCATCTCCGAAACGACGTCATGGCTTTGGGATCGCACTTTATTAGCACAGGCTACATGGATGGCCATGGAGTCTTCTACGTTGCCTTGCAGGATGATGAAGGCCGCGTCCATGATGTGACAGTTGAAGATACAAGGCACTAGAGTCCATTGTGGCAAGAAGCAAACGATGTCTTTGAGGAGGAGTTGAAGAAGGAGGACTGTTGGCAACAATTCTCTGGAAAAATGTTCCATGTGTGGGACGGAAATCACCGCCTTGCAGCATGGATGCCAATCATCAACAGAGATCACGGAAACGATCCAACCTGGCACTACGCGGTTGAGTCAATTGTCTTAGAAGTTGAGGGCCAAGTTGGACCACTTTTGACTGCACTTCATCAAGTTAATTGGTAAGCTTCAAATGTTATTTCTCTCTATGTCTTACAATTTTAATGATAGAGTCTTTAATTGATGTTTGCTTCATTCAACTTCGTCTCATTATTATGGTATATGTGACGCAGGCGTAATCAAAATTGCCACGTGAAGATGAACCTTGTGCACAAGCTCTACCGCCTCCAAAGCATTGCTGCGCAACCATTGCAGTACTTTGAAAAATTGGTATCCAAGGAAGACATTATTGATTCTGAGAAGAAGCTCAAGTCAAAGCCATACACATGGTACACGCTCACTATTGATGGGTTAATTGGTGTCCTCTATCAGGTAAAATTTCTTAGTATTCTTGAATTGAAAGTGAAGTGAGGTCATCTGTTCAATTTCTGTTGATGAACATGACGTTTTATATAACAAAAAGTAAGGCCGATATCGGCTTCGCTTTCTAGGGTGCACAAACTATAGACTCTCTTAATAAAGACTTGTTTTTGGGTTTTGCTGCTTCAACTTCTACGTTAACACAATATTCGTTATTTTGGGAGAAATCCATGATTTTGGGAGTATGCAGATCAGCGCAAACCGACCTAAATTGGGAGATAGGAGAACTCCCAAAATAACGAATATCGTGTTCATTGTTGTTTCATGCCAAACGCTTATTTTTTCCAATTGTTAATTTTGTTTCCAACAAGAGTTAGGTGAAGCCGTTGCACATGCAACGAGGCGGTTCAAAGAGAGATACCCAGAGAAGTCAATTGAGTGGACTACTGGGAAGCTGCACGAGGCAATTGGAAAGGCAGTGGATAAGGTAAAGAAGGAGACTCATTCGGAACTGAAGAAACAACTTCCGATTGCAGATCCCAAACTAACCCCCCAGTTTCTTGAAGAAGTTAAAAAACATTACGAATGTCGGGAAGATGATCCTGAGATGTCTCAGGAGAAGCTTTGGTATCTTGCGACATCCTCCATGGATAATTCTATGAAGGTGAAGTGGCTTGAGCGTTGGAACAAGCCGGCATCTCTACGGGAGGCTGTGAAGTTCCCAAAGTTCAAGTTTGCTGTCCATGCATTTCCAGAGTGGCTGCATAAAGCTACTTGGTGGGGTCAGGTAGGTTTTGTTCAACCAGCACATTCATGATTTCAAAGTAATTCTCCATGTGTCAGTTTTCTTATTTTCTTGTTTTTTTACAGACCGCAAGTGAAGTGCAGTTGCTTTTTGATGCAACGTTATCTGATATGGATGTCACAATTGACTACAACCCGCCTGGTGAAATTCCCATCAAATCGATTTCGGACTACATGGAGGAAATGCGAATTCAGCTGTGGGATTTGGTGTTTGAGGACGAATTCAAGGACAAGAAGGTTCACAAAAACCACCCACCTGAGCTCCAAGTGGGACTATCCAAAGGCTGTTTCACGTGTATTGTACAGGTATTTCATGTACATATTGTACCCAAGGAAGGCACTATCTAAAGTACCTGCATTTTTTACTAGCTATCTTGACATGAAAGTTGAGAATTGCATGATTACTGATGCCATTGGTGCAAAGTGGAAGAGAGAACACTGGGAAAAATGTGGTTGGTACATTGATTGCCCGGTGACCAAGCCACCATCATTTGACATCAACCTCCGAAATAGTATCCAACCTGATTTAGCCGGCACAGATGTTGTCATCCTCCCTGTGACCACGACGACTCCTGCTAAGAAAACGCGTGGTTCGAAGAAGAAGGCCCAAGAGGAGGAAGCTGTCAAAAAGAAGGCTGCGATGGAAGCTGAGACTGCGGCAAAAGTTCAGGCAGCTATTGTTGTTGCTGAGGCCAACATGAAGCGACTTGCAGAGGCGTCTATTGCAGATGCTAATGCCAAATTAGCAGCAGCCACTTCATCATTTGCCGCAGCTGGGTTGGATGAGGACTTTCAGGTCCTCGACGATGCCCCCATTCTTACAACAAATCGAGCTGTACTCCGTGCTCAGAGAACACCTTCTGCAGTTGAAGATGAAGGATTTAGTCCTCTGTCCTTTGCAACACAGAAATTGAAGTGGAAGGTGCTTTCAGGGAAATCAACAACATCATCACCGCCGCCATTGCAGTCTTCTATCTTTGTCGCAAACACTTCCATCATAAAGATGATGGCTGAGTTACCTGACCATCATCCAAGTCTGGATGGACTTAACAATTTTGCTCTCAAGGTAATTTTCATTCTCCTTTTAACACGATACTCGTTATTTTGGGAGAATTCCATGATTTTGGGAGTATGCAGTTCAGCGCGGTTCGCGGTGATGTGCACCACAGATTGGAAAACCGGAATTTTCGAATGGCCATAACTTACTCCACTCTTGTCCAAACTGAAAATATGAGGTGTTTTTTGACATCTACGGAATCTGTAGATGTCAAAAAACACCTCATATGCCCAGTTTGGACAAAATTCGAGTAAGTTATGCCCATTCAAAAATTTCAGTTTCCCAATCTGTGATTCAGATCAGCGCGAACCGACCTAAATTGGGAGATAGGAAAACTCCCAAAATAACGAATATCGTGTTCTTTATTCCATTTTTCTATCTTCAATTTTCATTTTCTTAGTGCACCTTCACGTGTAAATATGTGTGCAGGTGAAAATGGAGACTGGAGACACGGCCCTCTCAACACATTGCCCTCATAGTGGGTTTGACCTTATTGTCGCGGATTTGAAGTCTGGACTTGTGATTCCAGGGATTTCATTAAACAGCTCTGACGTTCCCTCTTGGAATGAGTACTCTTTGCTACAGTTGGAGTCTGTGTTTGAGTTCTCCGAGAAATTCGTGCACGCAACTGGCGGCTTGCTGTTGTTTCTTCCAAACCAAGTAAATGTTCGCACAGATGTCCTTTTGTATGCCAATGGCTACAACTTTCAATTGATTAGAGAATGGTGGGGAATAAATGACCTCCCATGCTCTTGCCCGATGAATCCCAAACTCAAGGTACTTCACAATCCATCTTTATTGATATCCTTCAAATGCAAAAATTTATTCCTTATTGTTGGTAACTGATGTTTTGGTTTTCTCAGATCCCTAACAGTTTCAATTTGTCTTGTTCCAGATTAGGAGGTTCAGAATTTGGTTGTTCTTGCATAAGAGTACTTCGCCGGCTCTCTTCTCTTTTGGAGTTAACGATGACCTCACCGAAGTTGGACTTGGAGTTGCAGAGTCTGATGTGCTCTTTAATTTTACTACAGCCGAGTCTCAAGCAATGAATGGAAGGGTTCCATGGAGGGGCGCTCATGAGAAAGATACTGCCTTCCTTCAGATGCTTATATCAGCTCTAACTAAACCGGGGTCACTCGTTCTTGATGCATTTGCGTCTATCGGTATATAGTCTTCCCATCTTTGATAATTTCACTTTTGCCAAAATGAAGCTTTTAACTTACTCAATTTCCTGTTGATTCAAGTAATTCTTTGCAAGCAACACGATATTCGTTATTTTGGGAGTTTTCCTATCTCCCAATTTAGGTCGGTTTGCGCTGATCTGAGTCACAGATTGGGAAACTGAAATTTTTGAATGGGCATAACTTACTCAAATTTTGTCCAAACTGAGCATATGAGGTGTTTTTTGACATCTACAGATTCCGTAGATGTCAAAAAACACCTCATATTTTCAGTTTGGACAAGAGTGGAGTAAGTTATGGCCATTCGAAAATTCCGGTTTTCCAATCTGTGGTGCACATCAGCGCGAACAGCGCTGAACTGCATACTCCCAAAATCATGGAATTCTCCCAAAATAACGAGTATCGTGTTAAGCATGCAAGGCAATTGGCCGCCACATTGGATAATTTCACTTTTGTCAAAATGGAGCTTTTAACTTACTCAATTTCTTGTTGAATTCAGGTAATTCTGTGCAAGCATGCAAGGCAATTGGCCGCCACATTGTTGCCCTCGAGGAAGACACCAAAGTCTTTGATGTGAAGCTGAAGCCGTATCTGCCTCTGCCTCCTCAGCCGATTTTGGTTGCATCTGCGTCTGTGTCGCCTGGAATTGATATTGACCCTCCAATCCGCTTTGTGAAGAAGAAGAACCGTTTGAGTAAGTGAGTTTGGATTTCTTTCATTTTGTCAATTGAATTATGCTTGTCAATACTTACATAATTCATACTAATTGTATTTCTGATTTTTCAGACTGAGGGCAATGATTGTCTCACCAGTGAAAGACTACGTGATGGTTCCATGGGACGCTGAAGTTGCGGATCTTCAAGTGGCCGCGTCCTCCCCAAGTTCGGCATCACCACGGCGGCAAATTGATCCCCAAGTTCGTAGATTCATTGACGACGAGGCCGTTGTTGAGATGCATTATCTCTCATCATCATCTAACAATTCTAATGATTGGAGGATATGAATTCTGAGATTTTTGATACATTTCTGAATTTTGGGTATTTACATCAGTGAATCTAATGATAACCCTAAACCGCTTTCTTCTTCCTTCCACTCTTTTATTCTATTCTTTGTATTAACCCTTAAAGTCCCAAGGCCATTTTCTGGCCAGAAACCACTGAAAACTGCCATTTTTTCTGCATTCATCCCAAAAAAAGGAAAAAACTTTTTTCAAAAATCTAACCATAAAATGGTGTTTTTAACTTGTCTAAGATCATGTGGTAAAAATTTCATCAAGTATGACCATACGGATTGGAAGAAAATTGCATTCAAAGTTTGGAGAATAGTTCTTTTGGGTGGTGCCCTGAAATTTCAGATGACTTTAACTGCCTTCTGTCGAAATTTTTTGCACTACAGACTTTGAATTCAAAAATTGAACATATATTGGATCATGTTAGGAACATGTCCACCCATTTCCAGCAGATTTGGAGGCTTATAACACCTCCCAAAAAATCTTGCAATGCAACTATGTTGTGAAAAATGACAATAAAATACTTTTTTGCAATGAGATTTCATAGCCCATTCTTTGGGCGTCCTCAAAAAGTTTCAGAAAACTGCATGTCCCAAACTGTCACCCACTGCCCACCCCCGACCTCCAGTCTAGAGTGCAAACCCTGCCCCCTTCCACAGTCAATGGAATTGTGCCTGACCAGGCTGCCCCTCGAGTTTGGTTTGAGCAAAAAAAAACCATAACTTTTTCATCCGACATCAAGTTTCAATAAAAAATTATATATCCACGAACCTCTTCGAAAAATGCACGTCCTCAAAAAGTTTCAAAAAATCACAATATAATTTCAGCCCGTAGGTACCTACCCGAATTCCAAATTGTCCCTCAAGGAGACAATGGGACTTTAGGGGTTAACCTTAGTTTTGTTTATTCTAATCTCATTATTTTATCTGGGTCCTTTAGCCCTTGATCACTATCATCACATTCTTGCATATTCCCTCATGCACCCATACTCCACCACATAGACATGAAGATCAATATTTCCAAAATGTTCATAATTCAAATTTCACTGAAGATAATCCTTGCAAGTTGCAAAGGCTTAAACATATTTAAAACATTGGAAGTTGAAATATCATATAGTTAGAAGCGACTCAACTAAGTCCGCATTCATGAACACATCCACCCTACCCTAAAATTCAATTTCTCAACAGCACTTTATTACCCGGACAGTTGAGGGACATAATATTTAAATTTCACTTTTACAAGAATGATGATAAAATGACCTATACTCGTATTGTGATCTTATCCATACGTAAAAATTTATGCTCCAATAAGCCTTTACGACCCACGGCCATAGGATACATAATAATCTATCCAAATTGATGACTACTCTATTTACAATTTAAACACCTCCTGCTACATCACTAGGTTACTATAGTTTCCATTATTACAACAATTTTCACGGTTATAGGACCTTAATACTATACTATTATTCTTATTTTCACATTTATTTTCACTTTCACTTTTACTTTTACTTTTATCTTTTGTCTCTATTTAACTTTAACTATTAGCAGAAAAAAGTACAACTTTTTACGCTCTACGCTCATGACTCTACGCTCACCATTCACCGCTCACAGCTCTGCGCACGCAAAATAGCAATCCCCGTTTCAGACTCATCTGGGGAAGTGGCATTTTTGTATTGCTTGCATAGCATGCGATGCTGATCTTGCAAGTCACCACGGATGTCAACCTTCGTATACTTTTCCATGGATTGCATCCAATGAAAAAGGCATGTTCTTTCACGATTTTCCATTGCCACGCTACTGTCTCCTGAACCATAAATTGTCCTAACTGCATTCCAATTTGCTTGAGCACTATCAGCCATGAATCCCTTAAACCGGATGTCCTTCACACCATGTCTTGCGAGGATAGCGTTTAAATTCCTCCAAAATAGAATCTGGGCGGTTGTATCTTCAGATTGCATGTCGCAAATCGCGATAGTCATAATGCGGTTGTACGTGGAATCATAAACATGACATGCCATTGTGGTCCACCCCTTTACCCTTTTCACGTGATCGAACATCATCCATGAGTCCTGAAGGTCACCACCTTCTTGCATTCGCTTTACTAAATCCACTCCACTTCCCGGACCGACTTCTGACATTTTGAAGAGAAATACCTTATCTGCCTCTGTTCCTTGTTCTGGAAACTTGCTCTGTTGAATGAAAGCCCAAGTGCTTGAACCTCTCAACTTTGTAATGTTGTCAATGACACCCAATCTCCTGAGAATCTTGAACGATGTAACTTCATTCCGGATACTCGGAGAATTAAAGTACTTGCATTTGTCCAGGACAGGGATAAGGTCATCAAAGTTGAGCTGTTTCGGATTCACTTTGTCTTGGCTGAGGATCAATTCGCCAAGGATTTCTTTTGTAGCCTCTAGGACAATAGATGAATTTGTTGCCATTGGCGTTTTCTCCATTTGTTCACCAATTAGGACCCTAGTTCTCTCCTGGATGTCCCGTAATTCTCCATCCTTAACAGGATGCTCGTGAACTTCCAAATGTACAAACGCTCGAGTCATCCCAATGTTTCCCACGACATAGTACGCCCTAAACGAACATTTTGCAATACAGGATGGAAGTTGTTTGCAGATTTTGCAGACAAGTGTTGACCCTTGCGGATGCAAATCTCCAACATTGACGGTAGTTGGAGACAGTCCGTCCCATTCTAACTCATTCACAGATTCAATCCGATTAACATGAGAGAGAAACTCGCAACTTGAATTGTTGCATCTAAGATGCCCAAGGCACACAGATGTGCAAAACGTCAAGCCCATACGATTATTGATATTAGTTGTCATTGTCTTCGACCAGACGTGCCCATCGTAACGCTTATCCATTCCAGACATCTGCTTGGCCTGAGATATAGAGCATCCCGTATCTAGTGCTGGCAACTCAAATATAATATTTCCATTGAATCGTGGAGGCAACGTAATAACTTTTTGAATGCTTATACTTTCATAATCAATCTTGGACAGCACGTTCCGGCAACCCTTCTGAACCCGTAGCTGACGCAAACAATCTATAACGGATCCACTATTTGCGCATGCATTTGACGACGAACAACGGGGAAGGCTAGGAAGAATAGGAATAGTTGACACCGAATACAAAGTCTGCAAGCTCAAAATATGCTTAGAGGAGGTGCAATCAGAATCTGAACTCAAAATTGTGACACTGTCTACATGGGACTCTACCTTCACATGGAGCAATGGTGGCGTTTGAAAAGACAACGTAGAAGACATGCGTGGGGTGCCTCCGACTTCATCCACTGATACCAATAGCGTTTGAACTCCGTAAGCTCTGTATTTCCTCAGCTTAAGACGCCAGATGTTGATGCCATCTTCTAACGCAGGAAGCTGGCCAAAAGTGTGAATGAGAATTCCCGACTCCTGCTCATAAACCTCTTCGTCAACACAGACAGAGTCCTCTCTCAGTTGGAACCTTGAAGCTAACCGAGAAGCCAACACAGCAGCGAACCCGTCAGAGGTGACTGGAAAAATAACTGGGACTTCACCTCTAATTGCACTAACAACAACAAATTCCGAAATGTCTGCCATAGAATCTATGCTCAATTCATGGGTTATAAACAGGGAACCAAGCAGATTGCAACCAATACCCAAAATGCATAGTAATACTTGTTGTCTTCAAGATCCTTAGCCAAGATGAAAACAAGACAAAGAGAGTGACTCCTGACACGCTTTCAGTACCTCAAGACAAACATCCAATGTTTCAATGGTATACCACAATTGAAGGATTGCTTACGTTGAATTCAAAAGTTGTATACAGTATTTTGCATTACCGCTTTACAAAGTACAATCGTAACACACTTCATTATTAGTATTGATAGAGTTACGGATAGAAGCCGTCTAAATTATCAAATGGCGCTTCTACTAATCAATGTGTTAATTAAGTGCCTAACGGTGGAGTCAGAGTTTAATACCAGCCGTCGCATGCAACAGTATGATGTTCGTGATGAATACCTTGATTGAGTTCAATGAAATTCCTCCAAGTGAACGGTATGAAGTGAAGAAGAGTATCCTCCCGGTGATGCTCCAGGATCACACTGTTGGGAACCCTAATGCCTCAGTTGTCGAGAACTCCTACAACGCCGACAACTGCTAAGGCGAATTCGGCCGGCCCTAAGTGCTTTCACTATTCAAAACACCAAAAATACCTTAGAGTGTAGGGTGCGCATATCATCGATGGATCCAATTCACTCTTCTGCCTCTCGTACAGATAAGCCCCACATACTATTGCAGATGTTGCTTTTGCTTCGTGAGTAATTGCTAATGCTCTCGAGGGCCTCGGCCGTCATTGCTAAACTACTCTCAGTTTTCAATATGTGGCAGGTCGTCTTGGAACATCAGGGACCCACTCTCAGATTGTATCGCCATCGAAACGGTGGAGAATCAGTCGCAACAGCAGTTGAGGTACACTAAAGTAAAACTCTGCCTCACCCCAATTTGAAAGTTGTGCATAAGCGAGTGAGCGTGTTGTATCTTCTTGGTACCGAGAGGGGGTCTGAGGTAACTGAGCGTATGCGAAGTCGGGTCCCAGACAGAGAGAATTCCAGATCCAGTCCAGAAGCGATTGTGACAGGGAGTTCGTAATTGACTTCTTGAGTGTGCGAGTCCAGAAGTGTTTGATAGAGACTGAGACGGCGAGGCCGGCATTGGCGGAGAGAGTCTTCCCCTATTAGGTCTGACCATCTTGATCGCCCTGAGGTCTTGGATACCCGAGTTAAATCTGGGCACTTGGTCGAAACCTCTCGTTGCAGGGAGTGTGGAGAGTGGTTCAAACAAGTGGTCAGGTATGCCCGAGGAACTCACGTCGTCATGTTCGCGTCAACGCAATACGCCCTTCCCGTCCTCCCCCGTGAGTGCGATCTGGACACTGGTCCTCCCCAGCTCTCAATTTTTTGTGGCTTCATTGACTTCTGAGAGCGTCACTCATTTTTTGGTTTTCAAATCTCCTTCGTCGTAAGGTCCTTGATCCCCCAGCATGAGCAGATAAGTGAGTCGGACCCCCTCAGTGAGGGTGGACGTGCACACTCGTGGTCAGGAATGCACGGAACTCACATCGTCGTAATCCCCTCTTCTCCGCCGAGTTCACCTTCGCGAGTGCGATCTGGGACCCAGTGGTTCCTTGTAGCTCTATATATTTCTTGAAATCATTGAATGCTCTCGCGGAGAGCTTCTTCCGTTTTCTAGGTCTAACCTTCTCTAGAGTCCTGAGGTGCTGAATCCCCGAGCTTGAGCAGGTGACCAGACAAGACCCTCTTGGTGCGGGGACCTCTATTGACTGGTGGTCGGGTATGCACGGTCTCACCCCGTCGAGATCCCTTCGGGGACAAGCTCCGCCCACTTACCTTCGCGTCAGTCGCGTGTGCAATCTGGGGTCTCGTGGTTGTGTATTTTTTTGAAATCGTTGAGTGCTCTCGCGGAGAGCTTCTTCCGTTTCCTAGGTTTGACCTTCTCTAGAGTCCTGAGGTCCTGGATCTCCGAGCATGCCCAGCTGACCGGTGAAGACCCTCTCGGTTTGGGGACCTTTGCTGACTTGTACAATTGTATTGATAGTATCCTTTTGATAACTACCTTGATACCCACAGATACTTGATTTGTCATGCACCGTCAACAAGAGTAAGAATGGTTTTAGAACCAATTTTTTGAGACTTCACAATACCCGAAGATAACTACATTCACAATTACTCCATATACCTGTTTCAAAGGATTGTTCCAATTCTCATACTTGTGGCTTTACTTTAATGTAATTGCCCTATTACACCCTTGTATTATTTTACGTGTCTAAGACCGTAAGTGCCCTCTTATACTCCTTGTATAATTATAAATTTCTCAGTATAATGTTAGCAAGATTGAACGAAAATGCCTTGTACCCCATATATACTTTATATCCATGATGTCCTTTATAAGCATAAATGCCCATTATAAATTTAGTGCCCATTCTAAATAAAATAAATGTGAATAACAGTCTAGAATAAAACTTTTGACGAAGACTTCTTATTTTAACAACAAAATTTGGATGACGAATAATTGAACTAATGTTCAAATGTTGTAGATACCATTTCATTTGAACTAGTCTATAATTTGTACTTATTTAAAGAAGATAAAATGATTTGTTCTATAAAGATTCTTTCTATGTACCATTAAAAAGATACTACTTTAAATGGTGGTTTATTTCATACACTCTAACAAGGAACCAAAAATTGTATTCCACAAGAGATTTTTACAACATCCATAAGAAGTAGACATTTGTTTGAAATGATTTAGTTATGGATTTATCTACGTTAAAAATTAAATTGTTGTCCCTAATTCAACATTAATCTTAAAAAAAAAATGTATCCCTTCTAACTATTACAGTTTAACAAATGAGTAATTGAACTAATTTTAAACACCCCTTATTGTTATTATTACATCCTAAATCTAATTCTAAATTTTCATGATTTCTTCCAAACATACAAGAAATGTATTATAATATTATTTTTCATAATCCAAACCTTAGATTCTAAAGATTTGTAAATGTAAAGAGTTGAAAATGTTCATATAATTTTCAACTTCAACATATTTTTTACCATTTTCTTTAAATTCAATTCAATCATGCATTTTGATATTAAAAGTTTTTGAACTATCTTAACATGGAATAGGCTAATCTTCAGAACAAAAGAATTTAACGTAATTGCAAATAAGTTGAAAATATGTACAAATTGCAAATGAGATGTTTAATATTTTCATTTATTTTCCTTCCTCTAATGACTTTTAAGCTTCAACATTTCTAAACTCTAGGACTTGGCAATTTTGAAGCTAAGTGCATTTATAGAAATGTCTAAAAGAAGCATAAGTTTTGAATATGAGCTATACAATGGTCCTATCATTCTTACAATAGCCCTCTTGACCATAAATTCTTGTTCCCATTCAATAAAATAATTTATTGACAGAAATAACCAAATATTTAATTATAAATCTTCTTTATTGTTTTTTTAATTCACGCAAAGGTGAATTTGAAAAACTCATCATTTCAATATTTTTTTGGACTCATAGAATAAAAAGGGACTACAACTTCCACAAGTTCTCATTTACACAAAAATCATATGAGATTCATGACTTTGTACTCTTTCTGCTATTAAAGTACAGGGCAATCCAACTTGCCATTAATTTCAATTCGCGCTAAGGTGAATTTAGAAAACTCATCATTTCAATATTTTTTTGGACTCATAGAATAAAAAGGGATTACAACTTCCACAAGTTCTTATTTACACAAAATTCATATGAGATTCATGACTTTGTATTTTTTTTGCTATTAAAGTACATGGCAATCCAACTTGCCATTTTCTTTAATTCAAGCAAAGGTGAACAAAAAAAACTCATCATTTCAAAATATTTTTGGACTCATAGAATAAAAAGGGATTACAACTTCCACAAGTTTTTATTTACACAAAATTCATATGAGATTCATGACTTTGTATTTTTTTTGCTATTAAAGTACAGGGCAATCTAACTTGACATTTTCTTTAATTCACGTGTAGTTCTAAATTTTTGATTTTTTTTATCTAATTGGCTTTCTAAGTGTGAATGTGATGAACCAAGAGTCTATTTTCAAATGTAGAATGTCAATTAGATGGATGTAGTATGTAAAAGGCTAAATGATAGAAAATTAGATATGAACCGGGCTAGTAGACTTGGATATGAAAAAGGTCAAGTAGATAGTTGTGCATTTACATCCGAACAAATGTCACCTTTCAAATTGTCTTTTGGGGACTATAAGTCCAAATGTCTGGTTATCATCTCTCTCTCTCCAACGTGAAGAAGAGCCCAGCTTTTAGCTTTCCAGCTCTCAAACTTTGTACAATTTGTCAAATTAATATTAATAAGGACAATTTTGTTAAAATGGCAAAATTCCGTGACTTTGGCAATTTTCACAGTTCAGAGCGGCTGCTCTGAAATGTTCAACTTTTCTAGATTTCTAAAATCTAAATCATTTCTAGATGTTTGAAATCTACAATAGTCATAGATGTTGCTTTCAAAGTTCAAACTGTGCAATTTGAAATGTACATTAGTGCTAGATTTCTGAAATCTATATAAGATTAAGATTTATATAATCTATACCCTTCTTAGATGTCACTTTCGCAGTTCAAAGTGGCTGCTCTGAAAATGGCATACGGAATACCGCCATTTTAACGAAATTGCCGTTTAATATACTATATCATGTGTTAAATTGAAGTTGTTGTAGCTCACAGGTTGTGAGTGAGTCTAGTTGTTTGGATTTCACAGGTGGTGAATTTCCTTGTGTGTGTTTGTGTTTGTAAGTCAATTTGCAGATTGGAATTGACTGTCTAATTGCTTGTGTGTGCATTAGAGTGTGTAAATGTCCAGTGTCTAATCGGTGTTTGAGAGAGCAAATTGTTTGCAAATCGTGATTGTGTGTATGGAATGCGGTCAAGTTGACTGAGCTTATGTCTAGTGGTCTGTGTGGATTCACTGCAGTCACGGCTAACTAATTGATAGCTTCAAGTAGTTGCAATTGTTTTCATAAATTTGTGTATGTCGAATTAAATTGAATGAATGTTAAATGGTCGCGTGATCCATTTGTCAGAGTATGCAAGCAAGTTGAATGAATTGAAGTATGTATGTGAATGTCAATTAGTGAAGTTGGGGTGCAGCCGAGTTGATTTAAATATGAGCTTGATAAATTGTTGAGAGACTAATTGTTTGCAAAGGAACTGGTTGTTATGTAGTTTAAGTTGTTGTGAGATCAATCAAGTGGATTAGTTAGAACTAAATTGGCCAGTTGAGTCAATTTGTTAATTGAGTGAGAATCAAATACAATCCTTGTTCAAATCGATTGCTGGTTGAATGGGAGACAAGCGGAATTCGAATCTACTTGAGGCTGATCCAAAAGATTCATAAGTCAACTTGTCTGGTAAGTGTATGCAACCACTTTAATTCTAATTGGTAAGTTAAAATTTAATAGTGAGAGTTGTTAAATTGGCATTGTGAAATTTGCTTAAGTCAATTTGTCAGCTTATGTACAAACTTAGTTTGTTAAATGGCAAATGAGTTGAATTGGTTGTGTGATTGTCAAGTAGAACTTGAGAATTAATTGAGCGAGTGATGCAATTGTCTAATTGTTAAGACTATGATTTAATACCATTTAATGTAAGTATGAGTATAATCAAAATCTAGTTGTTTGTATAAAATTATGCCCGTGGTGTAGTCGAGAATCTTACCGCACAAGCAGTTGCATAATATTTTCATTCTGATGGTCGAATAAAAGTGAAGCTTTGTATGTCTAATTGTCGAGAAGATGAATTGATCTAATTGTTGAAAGCCGGTTTGAATGAGTGATTCTTTAAACTGATGAAGCAATAGTGAATAGTCAAATTGTTTAGAGATTGTGATAAATTCAAATTGTCAAATGATAAGTAAATTTCGAATGGACTGTGTAATCTTTTGTTGTCGAGAATATAGAGTTGTCCAATTGATAAACAGTAACTAACGAATTGTTGTGTGTTGGAAATAAAGTGTTTGAGACCAGTTGGTGATGCAGAAAGTGTCAATTAACCAAGCATTGAATTACATGTGAATTCAGTCCAATAGTCTGCGCATTTGTGTTCATTTGATTTGGTGTGAGCTTGTATGTGTAATAAGTGTGATTGATTCAATTGTGTGAAATGTTATAATTATCAAATTGCATAAATTGCAAGAGCTTGTACTGATTGAAATTTTGTAACATTAACAATTTGGGTGTTCCACATGGTTAAATTAATTGAATGAATGATCAATTGAACAAATTCATTGGCAAACATGAATTTGTCAAATTGAATAATCTTATGGCTCATGTTAAAAATTGAGTTTGCAATTCATTCAATCAGGCATTCATAAGGTCAAATAGATGAGTTCCAAAGCATAAATCAAATCAGATTCCAAGACTGGACTAGTTACAGCCTTTGTAAAACTAGAATAAAATTCCTTGCCCAGACAAGTCGACCAAGTTACGGCAAAGTCAAATCGCATGGTCTTAGGGTCCAGTTGATCAGTCATACGGTCCTAACCGAGCACTGGGACGAATTGGACCAACCGGTTGGAAGCTAAGACAAATCAATTGGAAAAGCTAAAATTAAGGGGTTGACGTGAAGATAAATTGACCATAACAGGAATGAATCCTAAACTCTACATGCTTTGCATACGGTGAAAGTTAATAGAAAATACGGATTTGAATTGAGCATATAAAAATTGGAATTAGGCTAGTAAATATATTAGTGACTAGTTATGAGGGAACAAAAAGAGGATAAGATAATTAAAAGAATTTGTGCCTAAAGTTTATTTGTAATTCAAATATATAAATTGGCCATTTGATTAAGTGGTTAGAGCATGCATAAGACAATTTGACTATTCCAATGACAATTTGATAAAGAATATTTGACAAAGAGCCACACACTAGACAGGACATGGACGCATACATTGAGTCTATAATAAACATTATATCTTTAAACTGAAAAAAATTGACCTTAGTAATTATCCTTGGGTTTTCTTTTATTGAAAAGAGATGAGAAAACGTTAGATAAGTATTCCAAAAGCAAAATAAAGTGACCTTACTCACAATACGATAGACTTACTGACCTTTCCTTAGGAAATGACCCCGTATACTAGTTTTCCCTAGTTTTTGTGAGTGGACAAAATCTACATTACATCACGCAAAGGTGAATTAGAAAAACTCATCATTTCAATATTTTTTTGGACTCATTGAAAACAAAGGGATTACAACTTCTACAAGTTCTTATTTACACAAAATTCATATGAGATTCATGACTTTGTACTCATTTTGCTATTAAAGTACAGGGCAATCCAACTTGCCATTTCTTTAAATTCACGCAAAGGTGAGTTAAGAAAACTCATCATTTCAATATTATTTTGGACTCATAGAATAAAAAAGGATTACAACTTCCACAAGTTCTTAATTACACAAAAATCATATGAGATTCATGACTTTGTACACTTTTTGCTATTACAGTACATGGCAATCCAACTTCCATTTTTTTTAATTCACGCAAAGGTGAATTAGAAAAACTCATCGTTTCAATATTTCTTTGGACTCATTGAATAAAAAGGGATTACAACTTCCACAAGTTCTTATTTACACAAAAATCATATGAGATTCATGACTTTGTACTCTTTTTGCTATTAAAGTACAGGGCAATCCAAATTGCCATTTTCTTTAATTCAAGCAAACGGGTGAACAAAAAAAACTCATCATTTCAATATTTTTTTGGACTCATTGAATACAAAGGGATTAGAACATCCACAACTTCTTATTCACACAAAATTCATATGAGATTCATGACTTTGCACACTTTTTGTTATTAAAGTACAAGCCAATCCACTACTAGAAAACCGAGGGTTTTGCAACATTTAGGAGCAACATCTGTGATTGATTCTAGACTCGAGCATCGTCGGAAAGCAAGAAAGGGAGTAATTGAGCAACGTCTTAGCAACGTTTGCTCATGGAGTGCCGCTACACAACGTTGCCAAAGGTGAAAGCTCTTCATTTCCCATTTTCTTGGTTGGTATTGCCTTTTAATATGTGATGGAAGATTCCTGGTATTTTCAAACTGAAAAGTATTTTCCCGTATCCGCCAACCTAGCATTCCAATCAATGAATAATTTATTGGCGAAAATTCGCCACATCCCCCCCTCATTTTGAGTCCCGCGAATTCACTAAGCAGGTAAAAATGGATTTTCGAAAAAAAATTCGCCTGACGTCGACTGACGAGGCTGGCTGGGGTGCCCCGTCAGCCGCCCCAGACCTGGACTTGTCGCTGCCCAGACGTCCCCAGCAGGAGTGGTTATCGCTAGCAACGGTAGCCTTAAACCTTGTTTATTGCCTAACTCCATGGTTTTCCTCCTCCTTCGCCAGATTTAGGGTGTTGGTGCGCTGTTGCGACGTTGTGATTCGCCTGATGTTCGAGCGGTGTTGCACATTTGTAGCCAATTGCGATAGACCTTGCGATGTGCAGCAGTAGGTGAATCGTGGCGGAATCTAGTGAAGGATTTAGTGAGAGGTTTAGGCTTTTGAGGAAAATTTGAGGTTGCGCCGCTGCGCCTGATGTTTTTGTCTTCTTCAGCGGAATGTCGAGAATGTTTTTGTATCTTTCTTCCGTTTAGGGTACAGCTGAATGTCTCCTAGAGAATGTGGGTAGAAGGTATAGCATAGGCGAGTGGACTTTCGGAATTCGAATTGCTAATTTATCCTGTGCATTGATGGGGCTTCGAATTTTAGCAATGTAGGGTATGCGGAATTGCGGATTTGTTTTTCGTGTGTGTTCATGCTTGACAGGTTTGCGGTGGAAGTCCCACGCTGCATGCATAAATTGCGAATTCGTCCGCCAATTTGCGCCAGATGAGTTCTCATCCTTATCATTCATTTACTTTGTTTACTTTGCTGTCTTGTTTTCACGAATTTTTCTTTGTAGTTGGCTTCCGATCATGGCTCTGCATCAGTCCATGATGAAGAAGTTCCTGTACGAGGGGAGGGTGGATTTCGGCGTTTCTGAAGCAACCCCTGGATCTGCTTTGACGAAGGTACATTGTGATCCCCCGGTGTTTTGGGGCACCTGTCCAACTACTGCTGCGGGACTGGATTCTGCTGTCGATGTTGACGCACCGCTGATCCCGTTGGTAGCAGCTCCAGACGTGGTCATCCTCGATGCAACAGAGGCGTCAGCGGCGCATGAGCAGGCTCGGACGAAGCGCTCACGATACGAGGCAAATCGGCAATGGCAGGACACTTGGGCCACACGCATGCCATGGGCCGAGAGTGTTGTCGGGGCGGACGGGAAGATCAGGCAGGTACGATGTAAAATCTGTACCGAGGTTGAGGGGAGGGAGAAGTTAATAGTTTCGAAGCTGGATTCTCTTTGGAAACATTCTGGTAGAAGGAAGGCAGCTACTTCTTTCGGGAAAGTGAAAGCAGGGGAACATTACTTTCTTGCCAGTAATGTGCATATGAAAAATGAAAAAACATACTTTGCAAGGCTTGGGAAGGCTGGGGATACTGTGCTTCAACAGGTGGCTCAGGGGACGATTGCGGAACGAAAGCGGAAAGTGGTGCAGTTTCGGTCCATACTGTGGTTGCTGATGCAGGGTCGGCCGCTCAACCAGTTCGAGAACCTGCGGGAGCTCCTCCAGCTTCTATTTGTGCCGGATTTCCCTTCAAAGCACTGGAGTATTCCCGTGGCTTGGGAGATGGCTGACCACTTGGCCAAGACATTGGCAGATCACACGAAGCAGGTCATCTGCAAAGCCCGCTTTTTTTCCTTGAGTGTTGATGAGGTAACCACTGTACACTCTCAGTCATGGCTTTCCATTCACTTATACATTTGTGTTGGCTTCAAACGAGTCCCAATTCTGCTGTCCTTGAGTTAGCTGGTAGAAGGCAACGAGGCTGATGGAGTTCGCATCTGCATTGACGGTATGGTTTCTCATAACACAGGGTTGTCTAAATCTGAAGTTGCCAATAGACTAGTTTGCTTTGGTGCAGACGGTGCCTCCGTATTCCAGGGATCTCGGAATGGGGTGATTGTCCAAATGAAGGAACACATGGCCCCCTTCTTGTTCGGTGTGCATTGCATGGCACATTGAACAAACCTAGTTGTCGAACCACTTTCGAATTTGCCAGTTGTTTCTAGACTAGAGGCATTGTGCCAGGCAATGTATGCCTATTTCAGTCATAGTCCGAAGCGTAACTTAGAGTTCCAGAAACTTGCCGACTTAGTGGAAATAGAGGGCCATCGGATGCTCCGCAACGTGAAGACACGGTGGATTTCTCTACTGGAGCCACTGAGGAGGATCATGGGTGAGTACAAAATCCTTGTCGTGAAAATGTGTGAAGACGCTGCGGTTAAGGAGCCGAACTTGACTGTGAAGCAAGCAGCTACGAAGGAATCAGCTAGGGTGAATTACGATCTCCTCTGTAATATTGGTACATTACTTGGTCTCCCCTGCATCATGCCTCTGTTGGAATCCGTGAACTCACTCATGAAATTTGCGCAATCTGACCATGTGTTCGTGAGTGACTATGTGGCGGCAGTTAAGATTTGCCTAGGTGAACTGTACGCCATGTACACTGACAAAGACTTCGCTTGGCAACAACAGCATTTTCAAATGTTCTATGATGTCATCCACGATCAGTCCTACTGCATTTCACAGGAATGGGTGACTGACTTGAATACGGGAGGGGAGTCTCTTGCTTTTCGGATTGCAGGACACACATATCCAGCACACTCTCTCTGCCCAGTGAGTGGAAAGAAGTTGGTGGTGAAGAAGGAGGACTTGGCTGCCGTCATTTCCTCAGTGAAGTCACAGTGCAGAGATGCAGCTGAAATGCTGACTTTGGAGCTAGATGTGCGCTTCCCCGAGGTTGAGCTCATGTAGTCTTTAGGCATAGTATTTCCTCAGTACTGGTTACAGCCCAACGCGGAGGATTTGTTTCCCTTGCACATTGCAACCGTGAGGTCCCACTTCGCTTTGGTGCGGCAGGTCGATTTTGGGAATGATGAGGACCCGAAGCAGCAGCAAGTGGATCCCCTCATAGACGGGAGGCTATTGACGATGCAAATGTCACTATTCAAACTCACCATGAAATCCTATGCGAAACTAGCTATGGAGGAACCGTTGGACTAGAATCCCTTGACAAAAGTATGGATTCGCATTGGACAAAATGCACTCATGCTCAACCGTTTGTCAGAGTTTCTTCAGTTGGCTGAAATTGCAACATATGCGGTTTTGGGAAGTATTGCTGATGAGCGCACCTTCTCAACTCTCAGCTTCATGAAGTCGAAATTGAGAAACCGTTTGGATGGGCATGTTGATACTTGTGTTAAACTCTTCTCACAAGAGTTCTTCACTTTGAGCACCTTCCCAGTGCACAAGGCCATCACGTCATGGCGGGAGGAGAGAGTACGGCGGGGAACAGACTTGTAAGCTCTGTTTCCACTAATCCGGCAAGTTTGGGCTTCAAAGTTTTTTTAACAGTTTTACTAACTGGGGTGGGGGTGAGGGGGATTACCCATTGCGTTGGGCAAGGCCTTCACGACCGGGGTTCAACTCCCTTGGATGATACTTCTTTGTATTCAAGATCAAATTGTGTGCAAGTTCGCCAATTCAGCCTGTGAAGCACGAGAAGTGTTGCCAGGTGCTGCTGGACGGCGGAAATGGGCAGTCGCCACATGCGACTTACAAAAATTCACGGGCAGCCACTTCTACGGGCATGGGAAAACTTCAGAGCGCCAGCGAGGCGCCTCCCTGTGCTGCCAGGAAGCGTGTCGCACGACCTGCTTCCCAGGTTATTTTATTCACTGATTCCAATAACAAGATACAATTATTTTTAGAGTTGGAAGCACCGCATCTACTGTATTGGGATCAAGTTGGGATCGATGATACTGGACTTGTTCATCTTTTTTAAATTTAGGGTCAAGATGCCACAGAATCATTGGAGGCTCTAACTTTGGGTTCCATTCGTAACTGCAATCCAATGCGGGATTGAGACAGAAGTTACGACTTGTAGATACGATGCAAACTGAGCTGCCAATGTACTTTAAGGCTTGAACTTCAATTCGACTTTACAAAAGCATTTCGAAAACATTAATCGTAAAATGCCCATGGCCTTTTTTGAGCTTTTTGGAATTTGTTCTAAATTGAAGAAAATGTCTACATTTTTATCAATTGTGTCTTAAGGCTTTTTTTGAACTTTTTGGAATTTGCTCTAATTTGAACAAAATTTCCACATTTTTATCAATTGTGTCAATTGAACTGTAATTGTACAAATTCATATTAGATATATTGTTTAGAGATCACATAGGAAAGAAAATATAACAATATCATTTCTGGATTGAAAGTGTTTAACCCTTAAAGGATTGAAAGATGGATTGAAAGATTATAATGTTTGATCATGAGGGTGTTTAACCCTTAAAGGATGAGCTAGTTACTATGAAAATTATTTATTTTGATGGTGTGTGAATTGTTGACTTAAAAAAATGGAAAAGCACTCATTGGAAGTCAAACTATGATACATGACCTTCTTTCTTACACAAAATTTGAATGATGAATACTTTTACTTTTGTCTTGCATGGAGAGAATCTTTATCATTCATTGGCCTAAAAATATCCTCAACATTGTTTATGGGTTAAATTGTTGAAGTGATTTGAAGTCTTTCAATCCTCTTTTCACATTGAAGGCTAAAAAATATATTCATTAAAAAAATGAGATTAACTCCTCAAGGACTAAGAAGACATGATGTATTATCTTCAAATTTACATATTTGGCAAATTCTCACTAGGGTTAAATATATTTTGTAAAGTGGATGTTGTAGAATAACAAATTGACATGTTGCTTTTTCTAATTTTCAAAATTTCAATGAAAGAAGTATATAACAATTTATGTTGGAAATGTAGTCTTGTAGAAAATAATAGCAAACATAATTTTTCTTAGTGAAAAGAATATTGAGAATGGAAAAAAAATTCTTGTATATTTGTAATCTTTAGTCTTCTCAAATATCAAACTGGATGAGGAGAAAAAAATTTAAAAGTTGTATTTGTAACAATTTAAAAATACAAGGTTCAATCTTATGTGCATTGGAACAAAAAATAATTCAAATGATGTGGTATTTTAGAAAATGTTCCAAATAATATGATAATAATGTAAAACATTAAATTTCAAAATTGACACATATGCAAATTTTTAAGAATTTTATAGGATTTGAACTTCTAGTATTCTATTCTTTTTGTTTCAAAATGTGTACAAATTAGAGAGGGTTTTTTATTTCTCATTTTTAAAGATTACCAAATACTATATGTTCCTTAGATTCCAATAAAAAAATTGGAGGGGGGGGGGAAAATTAAAAAGTATTATTCATCTTCTTATAATAATTCTTCTCCAAAGTTACTTATTTTACAAATAAGTCGATCATCCAAAATTGTTACAATCTAAAAATGAAATATTTAGTATATTTTCAATTTTAATTTACTGCATGCTAGACAAAGTAGTCTTCACTTGAAAATTAAAAGTTTCAATCACATCTATGTTAAAAAAATATCAAAGTAGGGTGATTAATTGAAAACCTCCTTTGTCAAGAAATTGTTAGGCATTGAGAAGTTATCAAAGAAAATAACATGCATAACCCCTATCAATTTATGAATTCTCAAAATCTACTCTAAAGCATTTTGAAATGAATTTTTTTATGTGTTTTTTTCTCCAAGATTTAATGTATTTGAGGGTCATTTCCAAGAGCCTCCTACTCTAGAAAATTTAAGAATTGCAATGGATACCTTTACACAAAATCTTTAATTAATAGAAAAACCATAATTGTTCATTTAAAAAATCAAATTGTTGATGCTAAAATTAGACCTCAAAAATAAATTTTAAAATAGAAACTAGTATAAGTAATAATTTACTAAGACTTTGATAAACTTTAAAATATTGTCATCACTAGAATTTGTTGCTTTAGCATTTAGGGATTAAAGTGCATTGTTCATACTTTCACAATTTAGAACACATAAAAAAACTTCAATCCAATAAAAAAAACTCTTCACATAGTAACAAAATGCATTTTTTTATACTATATCTAATAATTCATTTTTCCTAGAGCGTGGGATTTGAATACTTCATACTTCAAGCTAGGCAAATGCACACTACACTAGACCAAAATTGGCATAAATACATCTTTAAAAGCCCATTTCGTTTTTGGTATATGATCTCTATATTTATTTTTATTTTTTTCTATAATTTTTTTATAGTCTGTTAAAGCAAAAGGCAAAGAAATATCATTGAAATTTCTTTTATATATTTGTATACAATAACTTCAAAGATGACATCAAATTTTAATTTATTTCAATAAATTATAAAATTTATTTTAATGAATATTCACCCAATTGAAAGATAGAGCATTCTTAGAAATTCTTATTACAGTTATTTTGATAAGATAGAGTTGTGTAAATTTGATTTTAAGTATGTTCAATGTATCCCCCCAAATTAGTGTTGTTATGATAAGATAATCGTACATAAATTAGTCCATATTTATAAATTTAGAATCTACATTTTTCTAATTTGAACATTTGATTTTATGTATATAGTGGAATCTGACAATATGTAGAGTCCATTTCAAAGTCACTTACAAATAAAATATTAACAATTTTGCAAAGATTTATTTTTTATTTCATAAATCACCAAGTATAAAAGTGAACATTAATATGTCAATGTCTTTTTCTATATTCTAAGACTTGTATGTATTTTATAAAATAAGAATTTCAGATAAATCTACTAAAATAAGGATTTTGACAATTTATATTAGTACAACCTAGTGAGCATTTGCTCAACAATTCCATACAATCCAACTAATTTATACAATAGAAGAACAAAAAACCACAACATGTCTATTTGTGTCAATTTCTTTTGCATAATATCAAGTATATAGTTGATTTTTTGTTTTATTTTATTTGACATTAGTTTGATGAAAAATATTTCATTTGTTTTCAAGAGACAAAAATCATATGTCTACTATAAATCATAAAATTTTCAAAATTTTGTACTACAAGTACAAATGCACAATTTTTGTTACTTTAAATCTAAGACTAATTGATTTGAAAGCACATAATAAACATTCAAAAATCGATTTTGACCCAATATTGACATAATGGTAGCAAACTTTTTCATAACATTAAAGTGTGTTAAAAATGATTATTGCCCAATACTCAAGGTCATACAGCTTTGAGTGTACCATCATGCCATTCTTTTAACCCCTCACCGCTGAAGTCCCATTTGGATTAAAAAAAAACAATGCTTTTGAAGTGACAGAGATCTGAATATCACTAAGTTATAGAAATCTCAACCATACAATCTTGTAGTGAACATGTTGTAGATGATGTGGATCAAATTTGGAGTCATTTGACCGCATGGATTGCAAGATTATAATGTTTTAGTGTTGAAAAAGATACTGAAATTTTCCTTGCAACACACTTGGAGGTGAAATTTGATTCCTAAACCTACTCAAATGACAAAACTTGAAACTATAAAGTGATTCAAAACCAACATACAAACACATTGGTAAAAGAAATATTATTCAATTGACTCAATGTGTTTGCAAAATGGCTTCCAAATGTCAAAAAATAGGCAAGAAAAGTTGCAAAAAAACACATATGAGGCTGAACCTCCTTCTACTAAAATGCTTTTAAATCACTCGTAACTACTTGGATTGATATGAAATTTTAGCCACACAAACTAGACTAGTATGTGCAACTTTCCCAAATTCTTTTATTGGAAACAAACACTGTAGGAAGAGGATACAAGCCGCTAAAGTTCAGTGTAGTCCAAGAATGGTGGGATTTCGAATTTTGAATTGCTCCCAAACATTTAAAACAACTTGGATTGACATGAAAATTTTACCACAATAACTAGATTTAAAGGGTAATATAACACAACAAATCTCATTGAAATCTAACATTGAATGAAGGAGATACAAGCCCCTGAAGTTTCAGCCATGAAGTGCACTTTGATGAATCAAATAAACCTGTGAACTTTGATTGGCTTCCAAAAAATTATTACCTCTTGGATTGATCTGAAAATTTTACCACACAGACTAAAAGAAAAGGCAAAAATTTTCCAACAAATTTCATTGAATTTGGACATTGGATGCAAAAGTTACAGAATTTTGAATTCAACTCTAAAGTCTATGAGAACACTTTTCGTCCCCTTTGACGATGAGGGGTTAAAGTTGCAATGAGCCAATTTCAATCTTCTCCCATTGTATTAGGGTGAAATTCATTGATGTAATGAATTCGAAGTAAAAGAACTTAGCTAAAGGTAATTCATATCATGACTGAAAAAGCAAATAATTCCAAAAACTTAAAATACAATTTGATGCATGACTTTGTGATATGTAATAATGTGATAATTTTTTATCCAATATGTGGATGAATTTTGAAATGAAGCCTCATGCTCTAATGACAACATGTCATATTTGTGAAGTTTATGCATTGCCGGAATTTTTTTAAATAAATAAAAACCAATTATTTATTATTATATATTATATCATATTTTAAAAGAAAATATATTAAAATGTTAAAAATAGTGGATGAAAAAAGAGGTGTTTTTGTATTTAAAATGTAATGAGAATGTAAAAAATAATCTTGAATAAAAGGAAGTACAACATATATTTATGATGAATAAAGTTTAATTTCATTATAAATGAGTGCGCCTTGTGCAATTGCTACAACTAAAGTAAAAGTCAAAATAGTTTTTCAATTCTTTAATTCATTAAAACTTTTCAATTCAATAACTTTTACACCATAGTTTGAGAAGTTGTATTCTTGATATGAAGAGAATAAAAGCTTTCTTGTTCAAAGTCTGCAAGGGCTTTGTTTTGTGGCATTTTGAGATGCAATGTGAAAGTTATGATTTTTCCAAAATAAAAGAGAATTTAATTCAATTTTTTTATTTTACAAAATTTGTAACTTTCACACCATAAGTCCAAACAGTACAAAATTGGTGCGAATAGAAAGCTTGACCTACAAAAGAGTGCAAGGCTTTGTTTCATGGTGTTTGGACATGCAATGTGAAAGTTTGAATTTTTCAAAATAAAACATAACTTAATTCAATGATCTCATCATATCAAAACAAACAAAATAAACAACCTATAATTTAAAGTACAGAAGATGGATATAATAAAAAAAAATTGTATTTTTAGTAAATTTTTAAAATAAAATTTTCGATTGTAAAATTTGAACAAATTTTTAATTCTTTAAATTAGACTACCTATTTACAATTACCTATTTATGATCACCTTAGCAAGAAGGTAATGACAAAGTTGCTCTTAACTCTTCTTATGTACTCCGTAATAACTTTGGCTACATGTCGGGCAATTCTTGGTAATTGTCCACTTTTGAACTTTGTTTTATTAATTGTTTTATCATCCTTTCCTGCGCGAAACACACTTCATGCTTTGATCCATTTGAATTTCGCACCTTGTCACGACTGAAGTGCGAGATCCTGTGGTACGAAGTGCTTCAGTACGAATCCTACCTTGTTTCGTGGAGTCGCATTTTGCATTTGTGCACAGCAGCGGCAGAAGATTGGCATGCAGCTACCCAGTGGTGAGCTTTGCTTTAGGCTCACGTTGATGGTGTTTAGTACCGGTATTAGGGTTCAAGGTAATTTCGAAACAAACTTCTTATTATCTCCAAAGGCAGAGGCGGAGTTCTGAAGGTTTTGGTGTTTGTTATTTTAGATGTTAATATCTTCGTTCTATGGGTTTTTTAATCCAACTCTGACTTGTATTCACCGTCTAATGCAAATTGACTGCCGTCACTTGGAAGAAGAGAATCTACAGATTGGCAAACTTGTTGTCAAGGTGAGCTACATCTGATTTTTGTTCAAGTTTTTAAGTGTCCAACTTGACAAAAGATGCAGTAGTAAGATTCCGAAAGCTAATTGATTTGTTGGCAGCTTCATAGGCAGGTTAAGCTGGAATGACTTAGGAATCGAGAACAAGCACCCACCTCGTGAATTAGTCACACCACCAACCTTGAGTCACCGGGACTCCCCAAGGCTCCAAGAGGGAGTGAGGAGGGAGACCAACCCCTCCTTATAGTACTCTTTGTAGATTTTGGTAGCCCCCCTAGTGTATGTCAAAGGGGAACTCCAAACTCCCTTTGGTTTTGGAAGACCACCCTCTTCTAACTCGTCCCGCCAAGTTACCCCGTCACTTTGAAGTCCCGAACTTTCAAATGGCGTAACTTTGCGGTCAGAGCTCCAAATTGCCCATGCAAGCTCACTTTCGACATTTGCTTGACGAGTAGATGCCGATAGACTTCTCACTTGTCCCCTTTGGACAAGTTCTCACAAAGTTATAGCCCTCCAAAGACTGGGGACAACTAAGGGAAGCGTCACGCCTTCACCATGGCTCATCTTTGGGCCATAACTTCTAATTGAAGTCTTAGAACCTTGTAATGCTTGTCATTATAGCTTCCTTGTGTCAATATCTTTCCAATGATATGCTACATGACATGTTTCAGCAAGAACCCCTTCCTCCTAGCCTTCAAGTGTCCCGGTCGCCACCTGGACCTAGTCAACTTTGAACGGCCATAACTTTTAGGTTCCAAGTCCAAATGGCGCATTCTTTGGACCATTGGAAGCGTCTTCTTAAGATCTTTCTAAGCATGTATGACACATGCCACTTTCTATCATGTCCAGGGCGCTATGATGCCCCAAACGCTCGGGAGTCTCTTCCTTCTCCCTTCCTCGTCTTTTGCAAGGCTTGGGAGTCACTCCAAGGTCCTCCCTTGCTCACCAAGGACTTTGGGCACCCCAAGGAGATAGGGATGTGACAGCAGTGGAGTGTCAACGTAATAGTATTGACCTTTGCACCTATTGTAAAGTTTTAATCCACTAACATGACCTAGGAAGCATGTAGCAAGGCTGCATGGAGTTGTATCTTACATTTCATATTGATTTTTTTTGTTTCTTGAGCTTCTTTTGGGGTGTTCTGATTTTGATAACTAAAGCTAAGAAGGCTCTTGAAGAAAGCGGTTTGCCTTATGCTTTAAGTAATAGCTGCAATTCAGCCTTTTTTTTAACATTGAATTTTTTCAACAATCTTTCTACCGTTCAACTTGCTTCAAAGCAATGAAACTGAGATTCTCTTTACTTTAGTACTAGGTTGAAGTTACCCTAACATAGGTAGAATGGAATGAATTCAAACAAAGGTTATGTGTATTGGCTGTTGAAACAATCGGATTAAACCTGTTCTCGTGATTTCCGCATAGACAGTGAGGCGACGAGGAATGAAAAGGCCAATGAATACGTTGAAAGAAACTCACAATCTGATGGTTGCTTTAATGGACACCTATTCTAGTAGTCAAGTTTCCTCTCTTCAAGTCAATTTTACTGGCATATCATTCTTGATTACATACATTTATGATTTAGTCATGTATAATGCAATGCACAAATTATATGCACATCTTACCTTCAATGAAATATCAAGAATTAGATTATATTCTACATGTTGGCTTTTCATAATGCACTTCAATTGGGTTTTCAAAAGTATTTGTTAAATTGGAAACTATCGACAAGTAAAACATTCATGAAGGATATTCTTTGGTAGTATAACTTATTTTTGATATTTACAAAAATTTGGTTTGTGTTTCATTATAAAAAAATTTGAAATTGCTTATTCTTGAAGTGATGGCCACAGTTTTTGTGTCACACTAATTGATGGAAATTTCATTTGAATGAGAGGAAAGTACAATTCATAGTAGTATATTTAATAAATCGTAAATGGAAGTGACAATTGGCAAAACCCTTCTTAAATAAAATTTGTACATTTGTGATACGTAAAACTTCTATAGGGGCTGTTTTTTGGTTCAATTTTGTCAAACTTGTCCTCTACATATGGTTGTAACTCTTTGTTCAGTGATCCATCAAATAACTTAACTCTTGCAACTCCATTCCTAAGCTTGTTCCTGCATTTTCCGGTACTTTTTCTTTGGTGCCAAATCCGAAGCCGACGAGCTTTAGCGAAAGCTTCATCCTAAGTTCTTTCCTCTAAAGCTCCCAATCAAGTATGAAAGCTGCACAAATTTTTATTCTCGCAATACAAATTTTGGATCCTCGTGCACCGACAAAGGGACACCAACCTTCATAATCGAGAAGCTAGTACAGAACTTCCACAATCTCTGAACTGAATTACCTCTCAGCTCAACATGTCAAAGCTATTTTTGCAACACCTCACTGTCTCGCGTAGCAGTGTGACAAAGTCGGCATTTCTATCTGCTGTTGTTATAACTTAACGGACGTGATGCTCCACTACTCCTCGAAATCGACTTTTTCTTTGCCAGATTGCAATCAACGCCGTGTGGTACTTACCATATTTGCAATATGGGACCAAAGCTTACTGAATTCCTACTATATTCAACCTTATCTGCTTTGTCTCCATCAAATAGCCCCTTTCGCGTGTCATCATCACTCACAACCTCAGAACTTCTACCAGTATCAACAATAAAATTGCTCGTTCTATTGTTCAAACCAACTCAGTTAATCGCTCCAACATGTGATTGACTCCTAGCATAGTCTTGCGATCGTAGGCCCTGTCGTCGGCATTCAAATCATCAGATACAAAAGCCCCAGACTCGCCCGCCTTGAGCAAAGTCAAAATACACAGATGAAGATCAAGCCATCGCCTTCCCGAAGTATCTCGACAACTCTTCAACACTGAAGATGCAGTTCGGTCACCCCCCTTTAATCCAGCATATGATATATTACTTTCTGAATTTCAAATAATTCTGCTCCGAGGAATTTACAAGCTTAACAATTAGAAGATCTGTTCTAGTTTGCTTCATCACTCGTGGTCACCTTCCAAGGCCATGGCAACAAGCTCAGGACTTCTGGTGGAGAGCAACATGAAGTTGGAGATATTGATTATAAGTTTGAGATAATGGTTCCTTACACCCCCTCTGATAATATTGGGGCAAATGAGAGCGCCAGTTTGCACAAGGCTTCCTGCAAAAGGATATAGTTTCCAGAGATTGCAATATCGGTTTCCAAAGAACGTTGGTTTTGTAGAGAAGATGACAGTTCACCAACAAAGACGGATCAGGTTATATAAGGATTCGTACTTCAGTTGAATTGAAAAAAATCTATCGTAAGTGTCTGCAAATTCTTAGAGCTCACTGAAGTTTCTAAAATGGAAATGAGACAACTGCAACAGCAACACAAATGCGGTTGCATGCCTACACAATACTACAATTAAATATCGGCGCGCGAATATAGGAGGACAAAGAATAGCAGTGCTAGCTTTACGCTGTGATTCCTGCACAGAAAGAGCAACGTTGCTTCTCTACTCAATCGATGATTGAACTAGTTTTCATGCAGGAAACTTAGACTTAGGCTTCTCAAGCTTTGACAACTAAAGTTACATCTCGTTGTCCGCATGCCAGAAGAAATCGTATCTTTGATTAGCTTTTGGTCATAGCCGCCGCGAACTCCTACCAAAGCCTGCATTTGCTCGCATGGCGGAACGGAAATTCTTCTTGCTCCTAGCAGCACAATAAGAGTCCAAAAAGGAAAACATTAGAGGGCCTCTTGGGAGGATGGGAAACTACCGGCAGACGATGACGATACTTGAGGATTCGGTGGGAAAGTGGAGAGGATGTGAGCGATTGACGAGGGAGTCTCGGTGATGGCGGTGATGGACAAATTCGCCCTCTCGATGGAGAACACAGTGAAATTTGCCAGTTGGGACATTACTGGGATAATGAGCGTCAACGAGCTCGACAGACACTTACTACAATAGCCACGCAAAAAAGGGATGCATCAACTGGTCGACGAAGTATAGTTCCTGTAGTACGTCCCACTTATTGCAGAAGAGTGCTTGGCGGATCTAGAGAGCGTGGTTCTGCACTGCCTTGATCATATATTTCAGCGCGGCCGCAGTTGCACCAATGCTGGTCTCTTCAAATAGCAGGTTGCTGCACAAACTCGCGTCCACCTCCAACATACTCTCGCCTACCATTCCCACCCGATCGATCGACGAGCTCCAAACTCTTAGAGCAGCTGCTCCGGCGTCTCAACAAGCCGTGAATGCTACGAAGTCCTCAAACTTATCCTCCAGACCACTCATCAACAACATTCCAAACGGCTGCGTCGGTCGTTTCGCAAGCCTCGCCTCACTAAGTTGTTCAACCATCGTTTCCATTGGAAAAACAATATTCCGAGGCCGTCACACTGACGGTAGGCTGTCACAAATCCTTCAGCAGCATGACGAGGCGATAGGAATAGAAATGCTTTGAACGCGACAAAAGGGACCTACAATGTCAGCTTCTGATTGTAATGCGCTAGAATTGCACTGCCTAGGTGAGCCGCGGTCTCCGAATAAAGAGCACAGGAGGAAAGATATTTCAGATTTCGTCGAACACTTTCGGCAACGTAAATCCACGATATTTTTGGTCTTTCACGGAACTCATACCACTGCCGATTTACCGTAATCCGATCTTTGGGTACGGATCCCGCTCTAGCTTCAAGGACACAAGAAGAGACTATAGAGTGAAATGTACAATACTCATCAAAGTGTAGGCTCGTAAGAGAGCCAGAAGTGGTGTGGCCATGTGGACGTTGTGAGGGTGACGCTTGTAGTATTCTCGCATACATCGATGACATTCCCAAACTGATGTCCCAAACCGAGTCTCGACGTCAGTGAGGCCTCCCTCATTTATGAAAAGACTCATTGTCTACTACGTTTAGAAGTAGGTACATCATGTGATGTAGTGAGGTTGGATTGTTGGAAGGTATACTGCTGCTATTGGAATTAGAAGGTATACGACTGCTGTTACAATTGGCTTGATTGAGATGGTCCACACATACATGACTTTTCACCTAAAAAGAAATACACAATGAAGTAAGAGAAATTCTTACAAAACAAATCAAACAAATCTTATTGAGTAGATAGCAACGTAAATAATAGAGCATAATATCACCTACCTTGCTTTGCTGCATCTTGATTCTGTCTATATAATTTTTCATTGCCATCATGACAGAATTTGTCTCCTCCTCATTTTCCTTTACGATTTTCTTTATCCACTCTCGTTCAGTTTTCAAAGCCTAACAAACATCCACTACAAGTTAAACCACTCCTTTGAACACCGAATTGAAAAATGAACACCAAATTAAAAATTGCAAATAAAAAGTAAACACACTAACCTTGTTTGCACTTCTAGTAGACTCTTTTTGCTTAGAAAGCTCTTTGGAAGCTACCTCAAGTTTAACCGAGAGATCTTCAATCGTTTTATTCGCTGCCGTCATGACTCTTGCATCGTACAAGCAACACTAGTAGAAAACAGGGTCAAATGTAACCAGTGAATAAATGACTGGTGACTATTTCGTCACTAAACAATAACTAGCAGTCATAAAAATGGCGCCAAAGGCCAAAGCTGACGTGTAGTGAGGTATAATCATTTACTAGTAATGAATCCAAGTAGTGGATGATGCCCAAATGAGAGTGCTAGTAAGATCTGTTGTCATCCATGGTTCTGTCTATGTTCTTTGGCTCTGTGGCTGATGTGGACTACGTGAAGTCATATTCTAGTTATGGAGTCATATACTCACACTATAAGAAAACCCCGTTTTTGCTGTCGTTGGACCGAAACGTGCCATGTTTACTGAGATGTCACGCGTTAAGCAGTGAATGGGTGCAAAAGAGTGAATTTGATTTGATGTTGTAAAAAACATGTGCGACTAAGTTGGAAAACAAGTAGATGTCACCGTAGACAAAGATGTTTTTAACAGTGTTTAAAAAAACAAGCTGATGTTTTGTTGTGACATCTCAAGAAACATAGATTGCCACGTCAGCATGAAGTCCACTTTCATTATGGATAAATTACTAAAAATTACTACGGTCAATGGAAAAATATTGACCTTATATAAAAAATTTCAGAAAAAGGCAATGACGTGGCATGCTTTCCAAAAAAAAGAAAAATGAATGGATGAAAATGGATGTGTTCCATGGATGAAAATATAAAGTCTTTATACAGGTGGGGAGGTGGAAGAGAGACAATTGATATGGGATATATAAAAAAAAAATTGTATTCAAAGTGAAATGTCCACAAAAACGTCGAGATGTCTGAAACAACATCTCTATGTTTAAAAGAACATATACACGTCAAAAACAGCATCATGTAAACAAGTGAAATAACCATATTCTACTTATCCCATATTATTTGTCTTTCCATAGGCAGAGTATGGATATAAATACAATGTCCTTATCCTTCATTTTTATTAACTTTTAATGAAGTAATTCCTTCATTTGGCCATTAAAAATTCCCTTAATGGTTGATGGTAAGTTTTCTTCAATTTTTGTTTAATTCAAAATTTTTTTTTGTTCATTTCATTTTTTTAATTTTTATTAAGTTTTTATTGATATTGCCTTGTAGGTAGGGTATGTAGCAATTGATGTTTGAAAAAACGTGTAATTTGACGTTGTAAAAAATGTCTAATTTGACATCTCAAAAAATACCATTAAATTATTCAAATGACACAAAAATGAGCTGACGTGGCCTCCACGTCACAGTTTCCCGCCTCCACGTCAAAGACTACATCAGCAATGGCATGGATGGAAAAAAAGATGACGTGGCAGTGGTCGAGCATGTGGTGCTGACATGGCGCTTATGTGGCCTCCACATGTCGACCTCTGCAGACCTTTGTTCACCTTGTCATGTGTGACATCAGGAAAAAACAAGCTTGAGAACAAGGCGTTTTTTGTGATTTTTGCACGTTTTTTGCCCGTCAATTCAAATGGATTTTAGGAGACGTCTAAGCCGATTACTTCTACGTCAAACAATACGCCGTCTCATGTTTTCTGCAACATAAAAAAAAAAACTGTTTTCTTATAGTGTCAGTACAGTTTGTGACTATAAAATAACAGATGAATGACTTACAAATGGGACACAATGGAAATTCATTTATGTTTTCATATTATTAAATTCTATAAAGCCAACGGTTACGTTCTAGTCATTTATGGGTTATTAAACTGAGCCACGTGTCTAAGTACATGAATATTGTGAAATGAATTTGCTAAGTGCTATTAGGGTCAAAATTGCATAGAATATTTCTGGCAGTTCATTGCAATATTAATCGTGTACAAACCACACGAGTAAGACTCAACATGTATGCAGTCTCTATTTGTAAAAAACAGTCCTTCATTTGTATTGTAGGCAAATACAAAACTACAGTTTAGACAACTTCCATATAGATATCTGTAGACTACATAAATGCTCTAATACTACGCAGATGCTAATAAATAATCCTCTGCAGATAATTCTATGGCCCCAACCAGAGAAGCATGAATTGGCCTTGCAGGCATAGTCTCTGGAGCAGTGAGACCCCTGCAATCCACCGTCGTTGTGATGAAAACATCTGGCGGCTCCACCACCTCCCTCCTCGAGCGAGCTTCTTTCCGCAACACAATTTTCCACCCAGGTTTCTCTATAATGTCAGAGAAAAATACTTGGGTGGCTTGGCTTGAGAAGATGAAGGGCTCCGCCATGCGCGGAAGCTGGTGACGGAAATTGACCATTAAAAACCCTGCGTCATCACGAATATATGTATCACTTCCTCGATTATCTGATCTCTTCATCCATTCACAACAAAGAAGGACCACGGGTGCATTCAACGGCCTGTAATTTAGGTTCAAAATATCCTTCAGCACTCCAACGTAGTGGACGGCCACATCTCGTGCATCTGATGTGGGCACTTGAAATACAGATGCGATGCCACTATCGTATGTCAACATTATAGAAGATGCATCATCCTCTACTCGATAGTGGTTTCCAAACGCTTTCATGCGTCCATATCGCATTGCTCTTTGAGAGGGTCTCCTACAAAGCAACAGTCTGTCGACGTCCTCTGCATTTGAGACATCAATGACTGCGTTGGTAGAATGCCTTGTCACCCACTCTTCAAAACATTCAACTGTGCCATTTGCTTCACGATCTGACTTCCACATCCTGTGTATATATTCATAGAATCAGGCAAACAATAAATCAAAATATAAAGTCTACACTCTAGACTACAAAACAACATTCATTATCAGTGGCAAACAACACTTTTGGAGTTGGGTTCCCGTAGAAAAGTTTGTTCTAGCATGGAATGTAAACTACGGAACCTCCACAAATGACTAAGAACGCACTCAATGTGGTTGTCATTTCTATGAGCACTGTCTCAATCAGCATTAAAAATTCAATGACTACAGATTGCTCAGTCCATCAGACACGCCTACCTAACCTTTCAGCACAGTTACATTAGCATATGTTTGGAGGATATTATATGGAAGTAGGCCAAGACAACTTCACTTACATGAGCCATGGTTGCATTACAACTGCATTGTTCAAAACATATTGATGTGCAAGGTCACGTTGTACGCCTGTCATCATATATGTTCGCCCAGCACCTTCTAGAACCTCCTCTGCATCCCTGAACTCCTCCTCGGCATCCCACACTCTTCTATGGACGACATCAAATCTTTGTAGGTATTCAGTTACAAAGCCAATGGACTCATCCTTCAAGTAACCCTCTGCCATTGAAGCTTCAGGTCTCGCCATATTTCAAACATATCCCTTCAATGTCTTCATGTACCTTTTGACTGGGTACATCCACCTGCTTGCCACAAGACCACATATATCTAGCTGCTGTACCAAATGGTACAATAAATGCGTCATGATGTCAAAGAAGGATGGTGAAAACTCCATCTCCAAGAGCACCATACTCTCTGCCACATCTAGCTCCAGGGATTGAAAATGCTCAGGATTATAGACATTTGTGCAGAGCCTCCGAAACACCTTTGACATTCTCATGATGGCCATCCGCGGACCTGGTTTCAATAAGCCACGCAAAGCCAATGGCATCACTTGATGCATCAACACATGATAGTCATGTGATTTCAGACCACCAAATTTCCTTTTCCTAATATGCTGACCCAATGCTGATGAGTAACCAGAAGGTGTCTTCAGGGACTCTATCCTACTAGCAAATTTGTCAAACTCAGTGTCGGAGAGCACGTATGGGGCAACCGGCTTCATCATCTTCCCTCCCCTCCGAAGATTCACTTGGAGCCAAAGATGTGGACATATTCTCTTTCTTTGCAAATCCCTCCTTACTTTCACTGTGTCTTTTTTCCCTATGTTTGTCTTCAGAATTTTTTTGGCTAAATTCATTTCGCAATGCATGACATCTAGTGTGTGCCCTATAAGTAAATCTTGCGTATAGTCCCACAAATACCATGAGCAAATCAATTTCCTGGGAAAACAAAAAAGCCTCCTAGCAGTGGAGTCTGTATGCAAAGAACTAGTCGGAAATGACTGCCTTCTATGACTACTCAAAATAAATGACTGACTTCATGACTACTCAATAAGAATGAATGACTCTATGACTACTCAATAAAAAAGGAATGACTCATATGTGGCCACCTCCTAGTCATTCCCGAGTGCCATTTCATCCTTTCTTCAGTTATATATTATAACTACTTTTATGAAGAGTCAACAATACTCCCATCATCCTGAATTGAATACATAGAACTTTAGGAATTCAATTGCAATGCACATCTACAACCATTTTGGGAGGGGAGACTCACCTTCCAGTAAGGTAGTATATAGAAGCTACTTTTTCTCTTCACTCCATGCACTTTAGATGGATCACCAGCTGAACCAACACGATTCCCTGCTGCTTTCCATGCTTCATACTCTTCAACATGCTGTAACTGCTCGTGCACTGGTACTACTCTTGGCTTACCTCTATGCTCCATTTCTCCATTGAAGTGGTCTTTCATTGCATGTGCTCGGTATGGGTGGCTTTCTGGGAGCCACCTCCTTATTCCACTGTATGTTTGTTTTCCCAACTCAACTGAATGTTCACACACCAAATCAGATCCACAACATGGGCAGGCAGAGTATCCCTGGTGGGCAAAACCTCCCATTGTGCCGTACTCTGGATTATCGTGAATGGTCCACAATAGTACACTTCTCAGGCTAAAATTTCTGCTCCCCACATCCTTTGTGACATCATACGCTGGAATGCCCGCCCACAGTTCCAGAAACTCCTCTATTAAAGGCTACATGTACACATCAAACACCTCCGACATAACTGAAGATTTACTAGGTATTAGCAAAGCCAACAACACAAAAAAACTCTTTGTGCTCAGCCAAGGGGGTAGGTTGTAGTTCAGTAACAACACTGGCCATGTCGACCATGTTGACCGTGTCTGTTTAACGGGATTCATTCCATCTGCAGCCAAAGCAAAGTGGGCATTCCGTAGGTCTGCTTTGAATTCAGGGTCCACATTATTGTGGAAATGGTGCCATGCCTTCAAATCACAAGAGTGTCTGATGAGATTGTCTCCTCCTGCCCGGTTGCTTTGATTTTCAGAATGCCACAACATGAGTTTCGAAATGGCAGGACTACGAAAGATTCTTTGCAATCTTGGAATAATTGGAAAATGCTGCAACACTTTCACCGAGTGCACTCTCCGTTGCTCATCCTTGTAACGTGCTTCGTTGCATTTAGGATATCGGAGCGCAGCAGCATGCTCTCCTCGAAAAAACACACAACCGTTGGGACATGTATGAATGTTGTTGTATGATAGGCCAAGCTTTCGTGTTAACGTCTTCGCTGCATAATGATTTTTTGGAAGAGAATTTTTCTCTGGAAGAAGATAACTCTATAGTATAGTTAACAACTCGTCCACAAAGCAATTGTTGGTCCCGTGTACAGTACATAGATTCAGCACCAATATTGTGGCTGCTAGTATTGTACACTTTGCTCCAACATATAACTCGTGCAAAGCATCTTTCAACACCATTGGATCAAAGTCCACATCTTCTGCACGTTCAGCACTATCCACTTTGTCAGCAGCATCTGGTCCTCCACCAGCAAACACGAATTGTGCACCTCCATTGGCATTGCCACTAAATGATTCTTGGACAGCATCAGCAACTTCAAAAACATCCATGACTGCATCACGAGCTCTTTCTTCCAAGTTGGGAGGATCGTCCGCTGTGTTGAATGCGTCATCAATCATTTGTCAAGTATCAATGTGTTCATCTAAAATGGGTTCAATGTTGTCTATTGACCTTCTAAAAGCATCCTCCCACTCGTCATCTGATGCATCTCGGTGCCCAGGACCTCTCCACACTCGAAATGCCGCACTTCGACCATTGCGGATGAGGTGAAGTCTCACGTTGGAAAGCAGCAATGTCCGTCGACCTTTATACAATGAACATGGGCAATGCATACGCTCCATATTCAGCAATTGAGCTCTATTCACCTCGCGAACCCATAGGCGATCATCTCGCAGTTGTTGCCTCCTTTGGTCGCACACTGGTGCACCTGCAGGCTGCATACTGTACAAAGGATGAAATGATTGGGAAGGCTAAAACTTGCAAAACCTGCACGGGATGCAAGCCAGTAAATGGACAAACCTCATCAAAAAACTATTGAAGAAGTAAGCTTCAATGTTCTCTATGTTCACTGGATTTATATGAATTACTCAAAACAATTACTCAAAACCTGTAGTGGATACCACTTCAATGAATTTGAAGGCTTTTTCTTGAAGAAATTGGAGATCACCTTTCATCTACTTAATTATATACGACGCGCTTAAAATTTTGCTATAGAAACTTACACATGTATTGGCAAAGCCTTTGTGTTCTATAAGACAACCCTAATTTACAAAATTACAATTACTAGCTATGCACATGCTCTTATCAAGCACATGGGGTTTGCAACATCGTATTCGTATATTGAACCGAATTCAATCTGAAATTCCAATTGTTGCTTCTCAACAAGCAGGAGTATCGTACAAAACCTGCATTCAATGAGCAACAACAATACTTTGTTCATTTTGGTTCAATATGAGTAACTACGCAGTCATTTTGACAGTCATATTTCAAGAAATGACTATAAAATCACTTCACTTCTACATCAAGGCTTGGAAGCAGTCATAAACAAGGACTACAATAGTTATTTTAAAGTTACAATGACTTCTAGATTACTTACAGACGGCGGTGGGTTTCATTTATGAGCACATTCATTATATGGAGGCTTTGACATGGCAGTGGTTATAACTTCTAAACAGACTTTTTGCATTGTACAGTTCAGTTTTCCTAAATCGCTCGCTCAACTTCTGGTTTGAATCGAACCCTTCTTAGGCTAGTACTGTACACACAAACAACATTATAGAAGTTCTCCTTTTGACAAGTCACTGAACTCACATTTCTCCAATTCTTTGTTGCTCCTCTGCAATCTAATGCATAATTGTTGAAATGTCATCATAGAAATGGAGGCTACCAAAGAATTATGTTTTCTAGTTTCATGACACTTCCATATGGCCACAGGTGTATAGGTCAAAGCAGCATACAAAGAAGTGAGTCCTCCTCTCCATGATCTACTATACAGCTTCAAATTTGCAGCAATTGCTTATTGTTGGTAAACTTTTGAATAGACATACTAGATCTTTTTCTAAGTTAATTGTGGTTGTTCCATCAATGAGATTTTGTAATCACAAGTATGGCCACCTAACCTGCTCCATTAGAATCCATATATATAATTTGAGATCAAATTACAGCAAGATCAGCATGCAGGATTGATTACTTGAGTGCTAGCTAGTTCAAAATCAGATTGTGTCATCATCACCAAACTTCTATGACTGAAAGAGAGGGTTCAGTTTTGCAATACCTTCTAGGCTGTTTGCTTTTAGAATTGATCTGGTCCACCTCCTCTATGCGTTCAGGTGCTCATCGATCAGCTCTAGCTTCTCCCTCAGCAGCAAACTCATCAGCCTTTCTTGCTGGAACGCACCACTCCCCTTCACATTCACTGTTCTCTATATCTGTGACCACATCTGTGAATATGGAAGACAATAGCACTCCTGATAAATCAGAGTATGAGCTCCGGAGAGATGCAAACATCAAAGAGATGGAAAAACGATTTGGACTAGTGAAAGAGACGACAGCTGTGTTGTGAGTCTAACCCTGAACTTCAGGTTCTTGAGCTTCTAGGGATCACCGTAAAAAGCTGTGAATGAAAGAGGCAGCAGTTGTAGTGTGAGTCTAACCCTGAACTTCAGTTTCTTGAGCTTCCAAGATAAACCATAGAAGGCTGGGAGTGCAAGACCTGCTGCCGTGCTGGCATTCAAATATTAGCATTAGTGATTACTACATTTTAGCGGGAATTTCGGCGGCAGTCATTTCTAAGTGTTGTTTGTGTGTTTCTAGAGTCGTATACGAAGCAGCTTCCGTCTACTTAGTCATTTACAAGTTCCGATTGTGTCATTATAGCCAGAAATACTATATAAAACGTCGCCACGTCCTCTCTCTTACTGTCCACGTGCCTTAATCTCCATCACTCTACAGTTCAGACAGACGGCCAGGATTTTGTCTCTCTCCTTCGCAGAAGCTACCACCGCTGTTTTTGGGTTCCTGCACTGCGTTTAGGCCAAGTTTCATTCTGACTACTGTCTCCTAGTAGCATCAAGTGGGTGGGAGTGAATGTGCGCTTTCTTGCTTGTATTTTTGCAGTTTTGACAGTATTGCAAAAGAGCGACAAGGAAGGAGGCTAGCGCTGAAGTTCGGCAGTGGAATTGCCGACCCCGTCCATCGCTCATCACGGCTCCAAGTTCGGTGGAGATTGCAGGACAGCAGCGGCCACTTGGAGGTGGGAAAGCCGGCGCAGCAAATGGTGAGGAGCAGTGAAGACTTCAGCACCTCTGAGGAGACACCCTCCAACTTTGATGTTGAGGCAAGAGGTAAAAAAATTGCCTTCTCGCTGGTTGGGTCCAATTTTGAGTGCTTTAGAATTAGATTAGGGTGCCGATGATGAAACGGGGTTGTTTGGGTGGGCTTGCTTGCCCTAAATCCGCAGCTTCCTCTCCGTGCCTCTATTCTGAGTGCATGAGAATCTGATTAGGGTGCCGATGATCAAACGGGGCTGTTTGGATGGGCTCGTTTGCCACTGATCCCCAACTTGCCACTAAATCCGCATGTTTTGAATGCTTTAGAATCTGATTAGGGTGCCGATGATGAAACGGGGTTGTTTGGGTGGGCTCGCTTGCCACTAATCCAAAGCTTCCTTTGTTTGCAACAACGTTTTGAATGTATGAAAATCTGATTAGGGTGTCGATGATCAAACGGGGCTGTTTGGGTGGGCTCGTTTGCCACTAATCCCCAGTTTGCCACTAAATCCGCATGTTTTGAGTGATTTAGAATCTGATTAGGGTACCGATGATGAAACGGGGTTGTTTGGGTGGGTTCGCTTGCCACTAATCCAAAGCTTCCTCTATTTGCAACAACGTTTTGAGTGCATGAGAATCTGATTAGGGTGCCGATGATCAGAGGGACTGTTTGGGTGGGCTCGTTTGCCACTGATCCCCAGCTTGCCACTAAATCCGCATGTTTTGAGTGCTTTAGAATCTGATTAGGGTGCCGATGATGATGAAACGGGGTTGTTTGAGTTTTATCGCTTGCCTTTGATCCGTAGTTCCTCTCCGTGCCTTTGTTTTGAGTGCATGAGAATTTTATTAGGGTACTACTTGAGTGAGGGTTGTTTGGGTGGGCTTGCTTGCCACTGGTTTGTAGCTTCTTCATAGTGCCTTTGCTTTGAGTGCATCAGAATCTGCCTCATATTATAATTGGGATTCAGATTTGACAAATGCTTACAGCCGTCCTCTTTGTAGAACAATTCTGTTACTTGCATGTTTCTGCAATAAGGCTTCTTGCCTCTATGTGCTATAGCCTGTAGAAAACTAAGTCACGTTACAGCAACAAAGTAATTGTTAATAATTTTGGATACCTCCATTGAAGTGGAAATTAGCTTTTAATCGCTTGCATAGTTTGTGTCTTTTGTTTTATTAGATCCCTTATATGGCTGAATGTAGTGGGTTATTTCTCACATCTGCACCGAACTTGCATTTTTAAACATTGTAGTCTAGATTCCAAAATCCTTAGCTATCTCAGAGGGAATTGCATTCAAATCCCGAATTTATACCCAGCCAGATCGAGCTGCAATAACCAGGGAAGTTGCATCTACACTGATGCATTGATTAGCATTACCTAGCTTCTTGGATGTCCAAGCTATTTCTAATTATAAGTTAGGGCAAGTATGGCATTTTGTTTTTAAGTTTCTGGAGTTCATTGGCTGCCTGCCTGTCCACCTTTTTTCTCAAACAGAAGTGAGTCCCTACGCAATTCTATATGATGTCCATCTTTCTTGTTGGCTGAATGTATAGGTAGAAGCATGCTTTAGATTGTATCTCCATTTCTTTATCATTAATCTTTGCAAGTGGCTGAGTAAACTACAATAAAGGAGAATGTGCAAAGTTTTTGCTGCCTATCGCTAATTGGATGACTGTACCGTGATGTGCAGAGTTTAATGCATCTGCAATTCAACTTTAAGTTTGTGTGTAAACCATACGGAATTTCAACGAGAAATTGTGCCTTTGCTTTAGTGCCTGCCGTGTTTTATCCAAGTCCATGTTGGCAGTGTCTCTATAGCTCATGGATTGACTCTCTTCATGGAGCTAGAACAGTGTTTTTTATTTTCCACCGTATGTTTTTTGAACTTTGGCTACTTTTTTGGTTTGGTATTCGTTCTAGGGAATGAGGCTAAATATGATTGGTAGCTGCGAGTGGTTGTGCATATAGTGAAATGAAATGAAGATGCCTCTTCCATTGGCATGTACAGTAGCTAATGGCCGTCTTCATCCAATGCATCCTTGTAGTCGTCTAGGTTTAATACTTCTATGGTTCTTTTGTAGTTATAGACAAGTCTTTATTTAGTCATATATATCACTACGATTATGTTCATTTGAATGTAGTTGCTGTCGTAGATCAGCGTAGGTGTGCTTGTGTCTTCAATTGCAAGCAATAGTACTCACTGCGCCTTTGCTAATAGCAGAGAATATGACCTCTTCTTCAGATTCAGAGTTGAAGGCGTTATCGGCCTTGACTACTAGAAAGCGATCCAGAAAAGGTGCTGCTGCAGTACTAGCTGGGCCAACTCGTGTAGCTCACGGAGGCCACGTCGACCCTTCCCAGATGCAGCCTCCAGGATATTGGAGGACTTCGCCATGGATGCAGTCGCACTGGATGCCGCCTCCAAGTATGCAATCACAGCCCTGGCATGCGGGGTATCCGCCACCTTCTCTCCCTTACCACCCTTCTTGGCCAACTTCATCGCGTGCGGATGATGGCTGCTCCTTGGACAGTGTAGAGAGAGCCTTTCGACGACAAAAGCGGCACAGAAACGAAACTTCTGCTGTAGCTCAAAACACGGTGGGTAAGAAGCCTCACCAACTTGTTGTGAAGGTTGGAGGGGAGATTGATTACGGCTGTGAAGGAAAGAATGCTTGGGACAATGCCGTCCGCGTGAGCACTCCACGCATTCTTGACATGAGTGTGGTGGATTGGGCGTCTCAAAACCCTGCAGCAGTGGCAATTCTTCGTGAGACATTGGATGCAGACTTTGAGTACATCGGGTACTCTTTGAGCGTGCATGGCTTTAGAGCTGCTATCAAAAAATACATGAAGGCAGAAAGGGCAAGGCTGAAAGCAAAATTCATGGCCGACAATGAGGTGTGCCCAATGCATATAGACCCTCCGCAGTGGGATAAGTTGATGGCATATTGGAAGACTGAACTCCAGATGGCAAAAACAACAAAGATGGTCAACGCCCGTGCTCATGTGAAGGATTATAGCTACATGGGTAGGAAGAGAAGAGCAGGGAAGGAAATTCAGTTGGTAAGTTTTTTGGTGATTCCAAAGCATTTTTTTGAGTTCACACTTCTGCATATTTTACACATGGTTTTATGTATGTTTTGATCCAAATTCACATTGTCCTCTGTGCTATAAATACAGAGAAAAGGCAGAGATCGCAACCCTGGCCTTACAGAAATTGCGGATGCGATGCATGAATCACATCCAAAGGTCACTGCGCCATCGGTAGGTTTTCGATTCAAGTTGTAGTTCATTGTCTTGCTGCAGTTACTCTAAATTCTAGTAATAGCAGTCAACATTACTGAATTTAGTTATAGTTTATTCAATGTACGTAACATGAGCCTTTTCTTTTATAACAGACCCATTCGCAATCATTTATGTGTCATTCAAAGTCATTCATTAGTCATGTATGTGTCATTCAAAGTCATTCACTTGTCATTTAAGTGTCATTCAAAGTCATTCTTTAGTCATGTAGTAGTCATTCAAAGTCATTCTTTAGTCATTTATGTGTCATTTTTCAGTCATGGAACTAGGCAATAGTAATTGACCTTATTTCAATACTGTGACGTTAGTTCTGTATGACTCATATATTAAATTAGTATCGCAGGCTGTCCTATGCGTCTATACATACAGCTTGGTACCGCTTTTGCAATTACATTTGGAATCCATTGTAGACTTGCACGCTGAACATGAAGTTGATTTCTTCACATACTATCTTTGATAATCATTTGGTCCCCTAAAACCTCTATGCAGGGTCTGACAAGTGTGCATCAAGATAGATTGACAGCATTGGAGGAGAAGCACAAGGATATGGAAGGCAAAATGACACAACTGTTGCTCAATCAGTCGGAGAGCAAAACTTCTTTGAATGAGATGAAGAGCATGCTGAAGAAGTGCATGGAGCATTTCTCATCCAAAGAAGGATTCAGTCCAAGCGTAGGCATCTCTGATGTGGAAACCCAAGTGCAAGTGGGTACAAAAAAGCTTGAGGTAGTTGCTCTTGTGCCTAATCATCATTTCAAGATGCCTGCAGCAGTGGTATCCATGCATGTACCTGAAGGAAGTGGTGATTCCGACCTATTGAAGGATGCGCCTTCAGCTGGAAAGCCCAAAGAAAGTACTCCCTCATTAGAGAAGGATGTGATGGAGGATGCAGATCTTGGAGAACAAGATGCTGACCTTGTGAGCACAGCAACCCCTGCAGTTGTTTCTGCCCTTGTCCGCTTAGGAGGCCCTCCGTTGACACTGGAGCCGTCCTCAACAGACCAAGCAGTGGCAGGGATGATGGACCATGCCGTGGGTGTGGACAACCCTCCTCTAGTTCTAGAGGTAACTACCTCCAAAGCAGAACCCAAAAAAGACTCAGCAGATAATGTGGAGAAAGGAGTTCATCCACAAAGCTCTGTCCCAAACTCCAAAAGAGTATCACGTGCCCACAAAGTCAAGAAGGTCATTGAGAGGAATGAAGAGGAGTTTGCTGCACCAAAGAAGGTTGTGGCAAACTCCGTAGTAGTGGAGTTGAGTCCCTCGGGGAGTCCAGTTGCCCCTAAAACCCGGGTCCGTGCTTCTCCCAGGAAGCAAAAGGTGGCACTGAAGTCTTCCATGGAAGAAAATGTAGCACCAGAAGAGGATGCAGCACAGATTAGCTGCTGGGGCATTCAAGTGCATAGCAAACAGTGCCAATTGGATTATAATTCAGACCTCAGTGCCGTTCCCACTGTCATTGCCTCACAGTTGCCAAGTGAGGGGAATTGCGAATCCCTTTGGTTCGTATTCAAAGGTGTCCCCTCACCTGGCATTTTTTTCACTAAATTGATGAGTTGGCTGTGGCATTGTACAGACGAAATCGATGAAGCGAGAGACAAAGACAAAGCCCCCCCCAAAAAGAAAGTGGGAACTGAGAAGGTAATTTGCTATGCCCCCAGTTGCTTTGATAGAATTTATAGTAATCTGTGGATATAGAGTGTTACTTATATTTCTGTGTTATTTCTCATTGCAATAGTCAGAATGTATTGGGATAGGAAGATGCCTCCTCACATACAATTTTTTGTGGCCTTCAAAAGGTATTTGTCTTCATTGAATGGGTTCCTCAATTGTGTATTCGTTTTCCATGTGTTTGTAGCTTCAAAATCTGATTTGGTGAATGTATATGATTCCCATCAATATTTTTTGTTTCTGGCATCTCTTTCTACTAGTTGTATTGTAGTGGAATAAGTCCAGTACATCATCTTTTCTATTGTTTGTTAGGTTTATCTTTGTTATAGGTTGATTGAAGTGTATTTAGGCAAGATGTTATATTCTCCAGTTTGTGGAACCCTTGTCTTCACACACTTTATTACTAGGAAGTATTGGTTTCTTTGTGGCTAGTCATTGTGTAGTCATTGTGTAGTCACTGCATAGTCACTGTATAGTCATTTTGTAGTCACTAGATAGTTATTTTGTAGGTATCAACTGCTTTGAAAATGCGTAATGACTCTACGTAAACGGCCAATAACAAGTCGTCATTGATTTCGGACCCGATGGTTGCTACTTTGATAGTGCAGTATTGTAGGTATTTTGTTCATGAATTGTTTTCCCATGCCCCTAAAGCTGTCTCCTAATGGAAGTTGGTATCTCCCTTTCTGTGCAGTTTGTGTTGGGGCAAGAAGTTTTCCTGCTGAGTCCGAGGAATACCAAACAGAGTGTAGCATCGGGTGTCATCAGCGGAGTCGGAGGACAGGACAAGTTCCATTTTGTCACAATTCCTAACTCTTGTTACAAAGTCAATGTAAAGGACGCCATATGGCCATAGGTATCGCTGATGTTTCCCAACATGGACGATGAGCAGACGAAGGTGAAGGATGCTGTCGGTTCATCAGCACTTTGGGAGGGGAAATTCATCAAGGCTGTAAACCGAAGACATCATTTAATTTCAGGCGGTATGCATGAAGACATGATAGGTGGAGATCTGACTTTATTGTTTATGTTTTGCACCAACTGAGCACCATACATAAGAAACACTTTCTTGAAGAATTTGGTGATCATTGTTTCCAAACCCAGTGGGTGACCTTTTGGGGGGGAATTATATTTATTGCCATCTATGTTTTTCTTGTCATTTTTGTGTAATGGTCTTCGACCACATGATTGGCACACTAGCACTGTAGTTAGTAATCCTAGTCTTTGTTAAGTCATTCTGTCTTTAAACCAATGTTATTCCACTGTTGTGGATGAGTGGATATTAGTCATTTTGTAGTAGTAACCAATGAAGAATGACTCAATCGCGCTAGTTAGAGAATCTTATGGAGGACAGAAATCACTCTTACCTACCTGATATATGACTCCATAACATATATATGACAATGAAATGATCACGCTCAATATGTTTCCTCAGCAGCACCATTCCCAAATATGACTCTATAAGCACCTCAAAATCACTATAGAATGACTGGAACCAACTAAAAAATGACTCAATAATGACAGCAGCTGAATCACATTGGCACTACTGAATGACTCACCCGTGATCAAAATTTTGCCACGTCAACAAAATACAGCTTTAAACATATGCCATGTCACTCCTGAACAAGCCAATAGTAATCCTCCACGTGTTCTTGCCACGTCAACACTTACCAAGTCAGCTTCCCCATATAATCACACCCCAATGAACTTCCACATCAACAACAAGATGAAAAAGAATAAATGACTACCTTGTCCGAAATTACTCGTCCGAAATTACTTTGATTCAAAAATCAAGTAGTAGTCATTCTGTTGTCATAAGTGTCCTAAATAACTGGTTATGCAGTCATAAACGCCAGTAATTGATAGCCCTTTTTCTACTAGTGAATGTGAGGGACCTCGGGCATTGACAGAATGAGAGCTCATTATCTCTGAACAGACAGTTTGAGTACAAAAGATCTATTTCACCATATAGAAGCCGAAGACAATGAAGGTCCATTTCACCATTTCAAAGCCGAAGACACCAAATGAAGAACAGAATCTCCTACTGTCACAGTCACACGGAAGAGAAGCGGTCAAAGTAATAGGAAGGAACTTGGACAGGAAACTGAGAAGAAAGAACGTCAGTTGGAATCCTCTCCAACATTAGAGCAGAAAACAAGACGCTATAAGCAAAGAGATCAAGAACACAAAGTAACTAAACGGCAAATTAAAGGGAAGAAATCGTTCTACTTGACATTGAACGGAGAAAAAGGTACCTTGTAAACTTGGAAAGAAAGCGTGGATTTCAGAAATTAACAAGTTGGCCACATGGCCTCGTGTATGTACATTAGAAAGCAGACTTATGAAGACATGACCATATTGAAGGATCGTCTAAATGAGAATTTTGAGTACTCTGGGAAACTCAATGAAGACCATTTACGTGGTCTCTTGGGTAAGGAAGTGACAAGGAGGAGGACGGAACTCATAGCAATGATCAATAAGGAAGTAGACCGCCTGACCAATGTAAATCCAGAAATGTGGAAGCGATTGACAAAAATTGCTGACAATAGGCAAAAGAAGAGCATGACGGCTCATGGATGTCATGCAAATACATGTCGTTGAACGGTTTCCCGGACATGGTCATTAGGTGTGGGAGGAGTGTGGCAAAGATTATTTGAACTACATGGGAGGTCACCTGATCCTGATGAAGTGGCAATGGAGATGAAACGCGATAAAGGTTTTGGACAAAATATTGGAAGAAGAGCTCCAACTTCCATGAAAGCAAGGAAGGAATACATTGACAATGATTTACATGAGAAGTCGCTGCCTCCTGAATCATAGAGCACTAGATTGGGTCTATCCAATTGTGCGGAAGGACAATTTGAAAGAGGGCGGTCTGTACAAGTAGTTTGGTTACCGGTTTGTGCTGAAACCCTTTCTTTAATTTCATGCACAACATTCTCTTAATTGTAGAGTACTTGAATATCAAACTGTAATGAACTTGGTTCCCTTTGTGCAAATGGACAACACAGTGGCTAAAATGCATCACATCAATAATGACAAATATAAGGTTCAAGAAGATAGTGGGAGGCAATGCCCAAAATTTGGACCTCGTGACTCATAGAAGATGTCAACTGAGGAGTACATAGTACATCTGGAAGCTAAAGTTTGAAGCCTACGATGTGATAATGGAAATAGGTCTACATTTTGTCAAATTCTAAACTTTGATTCCGAAGGAGGTAGACGTGAGGACAGTCATGAATTGCCGGTAAGAGAAGGGAAAAAAATAGATTTGAATATGAACTGCAAGCTTAAAACAATGTACACTAGAGGACTGACGATTCTCACATCGTAGGCTTCAAACAACGTGAATTTCACTTTCAAACTTATTTTTCTGTGATAATTGAACGCGGTATTTCCTTCTGCCATTATGTTTCATAGAATACTCATTACATAACTGCAGGTGGGATACGGAGCAAGGTCATTGAAGGGACTGTCGACTGGGCTAAGGAAAGTGTAGAAATGAATTTCGAAAATACATACAAAGGTCAAGTATGTAAAGGGAAAAAGGAACAGAGTCGAGTGGTTGTTGTTTCAAACAATGTACACTAGAGGACTGACGATTCTCACTGTACTTAGAGTTTTTGAGTGCAGTGTTGTTATGCCCACAAATAAGAAAGCATAATTAGATGTTCAGGAGTTAGATGTATACTCGTATATTTTAAAGATGTGTTGTATTCTTCATGGACTTTTGTTATCCACAATGTTCATGGAACAAGAAGTGAGGATTTGGAAGTTGAAGTAGTTTGTAGTTTGAAATAGTTACTAGAACTATTTAGAGTAGTTGGAACTTATAATCTTTTATCAATGATAGGGGATGCATTGAGTGTCCAGTACTAATTGAGGTGACCTGTATTGTTCGTTTTGTCTTAGTTAATTCCAATGATGGCATGTCAATAAGACCCGTCGGATACATTATATATTTTCTTTGCCTTGGTAAAAGAGGGACATTGTCATGTTTATCTGTGTATAATGAATGTATTGAGTTGTTTGGATTCTGGAGTTAGGGAGTGTAGTGAACTGGTGGCCTACTGAGTTATGAGCGTAAATGACAGAACTATTTTTTACTACCTCCTGCAATGCATTATGGACCCTAAACTTCAGTAAAGAGGAAAAATTGAGGATGAAACTATGGTATGTAATCCTCAATGGAATGGATGATGCATATGAATGTATAGTTTTGTATTTGAATTAGTTGTACTGAAGAAAACTTGTAGTAGATGTTTGCATTGAGTAACTAATTTTTGTGCTTCTAACTCAGAGCTTGATATTGCAAAAGAAATTCTATTTTTTTTGTAAGTTGATTGATTTTAGTTCTCTTTGTCTAAAATGTTGTTTAATTTTGTTCAAATTAAAGTTTTATGTTTTGATTGTTGAGGAGATTGAAGCAGTCAAATGTTGCTTACACAGGAATACAAACAAGCATGGAAGTGAGAGGATGCTAAAAGTTGCATATATGATGTAGGTTTTATTTTAAGTTTGTTGTAGCGAATTGTATATCCTTCAGTATTTCGAGCTAGCAAATGTAACCATTTTTTATTATTGGTCTCATGTCAGTAATCTCTTTTCCTAATTTAGTGGCAACAATTCTTCCTTATCTTTGTTTGTTTTGGACAAACAAAATGCAAAATTAGTACAAGGAATTTATGGATTTTATAAACATTGTAGTATTGAACTATTCAGATTCCCTCACAATATCTAAAGCTCTACAGTAGTTCTTCATTACTATAAAGGAATTTTGTATGTAGTCAGTCGTAGTGGATGGTTGTGTAAATTACTTGGAAGTTGTGCAGTGGAATAGTAGAGAAGTTCATCTCCAACTAAGAGCAGTGTCAAAAAGTCATTTAAGTAGCCTTGGAATATAGGTCACAGATTGTTCTGGTGAGCAGAAATATGTGAAGTTAACTTCGGTGATTTGTGGCTATGTTGATGCGTAGGGGTTGTTATTTGAGGATGTCATTACGAAATCAGGGCTAGTCTTTTTTCCAACTGCTACTACACGAGCAATTCTCTAGAAACTTCTCTTGACCATGGTTTTCTATTTACTTACTGGATTTTGGATGCTCTGAATGAAGATACATGTATACCACTATCACTTAGTATAATGTCAATTCAATGAATGAAATTGTAAAAAAATTGGAAGAACTGGCACAATGTTAGAAAGATGGGTTGATTTATAGCAGTATTGTGCATGATTGGCAACTCAATTTTGACTTCTTACTACTGATATGAGTGTACTTTTAACCAAGCAATTTGTATGAAGTAGTTGGATGAGTTGAAAGTTTAGGTGGGAGGTTCATTTGATGCAGCAACTTAAAGGAAGAACTGTCAAAATTCTAGCAGAAATTCTATCAATGCAACGATAGTTGGGGAATTTGTCAGGCGATATGAAGAAGTCTATTGTTGCTTCATTGCCGAAACCTCACAAGTTTTGTTTCTCCATATTTTTTATATTTTTTTATCTGGTGTGCTAAATAAATATTGTTTCATTTGTACTTTGAATGTGTTGGCATATCTCCTGGATTTGAACTGGATTGGTGGACTTATGATGTATATATATATATATATATATATATATATATATATATATATATATATATATATATATATGTGTGTGTGTGTGTCTACATCCTAACAATGTCGTTGGCAGCATACATGAGGCCCATCTATATTGTCTACCTTGATTTGGAATAGAAAGTCGCTCATTGTGCGCGGCCGTAAAATACTTTTGTTACATGCTAGAATGTAAGGTAATACTTATATCAGTCATTCAGAAGGATTGTGTTGCATGTTTTCAGGTCACAAAGTTCACCAAATAAGGTATGGAGGGAGACTTGTATGCATTCTATGAAGCTGCTAAGCAGTGGCACATGTTTTTCAATGGTTGCACATGTATCCGTCGTTTGGCTAATGCAAAATATGATGTGGAGTTATGATAAGTACGTTTTTGTCCTTCATATTATTGCCACGTAGATGTTTGTTATTCCAGTCCTATTGTAGGCGATCATCAGGTACCCATGTTTGATTGTTTGAGTTGTCATATACAATTTCATTGTAAGGAGGTGAAGGAACATACAAGTAAGCTTTCATAATTATCAAATACGATGTGAGACCTTTAACTATGAATGATCATGGGAGAAGAGGTCGCTAACAAGGTGGACATGATCTGACCATATTTCAGTGCAGAATTGTAGGTGCTAGTCATGGTCCTTTCCCATGCTTTTCCAAATTTACTTCATTTAGTTTTTAGTGCATGGTAGAGGAAATTATCAATGTAATGCGCAGAAGAACTGAGCATTAAATTTTTTGTAGAGAATCAAGTTATTCTACGTACATCAGAAGGAGAGTTTTAAATAGTGCTCCCAAAACCACGTGGGTTATGCCTTCTTCTGTATGCAATAGAGTATTGGTTGATTTTTGTAGTTCATGGTACCGTGTTATCTACTTTACAATCTATTATATGGAGACCGTGATGCTTGATTGAGGTGTGACTTCAAAAAAGATGAGATTTCAAGCAATTGTTGGAACGCCTTAATCTTGTATGTGCAGTACTATAAAAATAGAGACCTTAAAAAAAATGTAAGTTAGAGCTATGTATCTAAGTAATACGTATATAACTATAATTTCTATTTCTATTTAATTTTTTATATAAGCATGTTGTTCTCTATCCATCTTCATTGATGAAAGCAATATGGAGAGTAAGAGTACCGGCTACTAGAAAGAAGTCAATGAAAATTTGAGCCTTTTTTTATTGATCATAGTTTCAAGCCAAGAAAGTGCAAATGCTACATCAAATCTAGTATTAAAATCATGAAGTTGTTCATGCAGTTGAAACATCAATCTTAAAAAATTGTAGAAGTTGCCGAAGTCATCACAAATTAAGAGGTAGTGGTATGCAAAGGACAACGGAGGTGTAGGTGTAGTCGATGCGGACGATGGTGGCTTTGTAGCACCAGCTTGGACAAGACGTTCCGATGTTTTATTAGCACTTGTATCTACAGTATTGATGAAGGAAAATATGTTTTGTGCAAGACTTCCAGGAATTATGGCAAAGGGATGGCAAAATTAGTTTTATAGTGAGGGCAAGTGATTGGCCTTTTAAATGAATGAATTATGTAAAGGAAGTATTGAGCACATTTGGGTGAATGCAAGAAAGACCGTCCACTTTGCGTAGTGTTTTCCACAGTACTCATGTTTTTTTTGGGAGTACTGTATAATTAGAAAAAAAAATTTAAGAAAATCTGAAAAATATGTTCAATATATACACCTTTAAGAAGAAGTTACCCTGGGAAGGAAAAGCATAGAAAAATTCTCTAAGTAGGAGAACTGAAAAAGTGTAAAATCTCATGAAAATAGGTACTTTCACATTTTAATTTGCAAAAAATAGGAAAAACAATTTTTAAGGAAAATAAAAATTGTCCATTTGGGAGGACTTTATAGGAAAGACATTTCACCAAAAAAATGATCTTGAAACAATTTTGAATGTTCAGAACTGCGCGCGCAAGGGAGCCCTGTTTGCACGTATGTAGAGGGCATAAAATAAAATATTTTTAAATTTCCTTTAGTAGATACATGACTTCCTACTATGGGAATAGACCATAGAAATTTCAGATCTATATCATTAAGTTTGGATTCTCCCTAGTACTAAAAACCCCTAAACTGCAAAGTGTGATAAATTAGCTAAATGGAAATTTAAATATAAAAAGATTTTTAAATATTTTTGAAAAATAAAGGATCTAAACAAGATCAGGCTAGCCATCTCCGAAAAAAAATTCAAGTTAATTGGATTCATTCTTCAAAAGTTATAGCCGATAACAAGTCCAACACGTCAAGTGTGACAAAAAATAGTACTAGTCTTTCTTGCATTCACCCATTTGTTTTTCTATGTTGATGATTGTGAATTCAGGAATTTGTGTTTTTCTTGAAGGTAACCATATTGTAGGACAAGGACTATTCATTAGACTTTCATGAAGTTTATGGTAGGAGTTATATCCGTTATAGATCATATTGTGTCATGTGTGGAATGTGATTCATGAAGGAGTACTTTCTCTGGTATGAACAAGTATTGCTAAATCAGGTGAGTATTACATATACAATGTGGGGTATGAGTTATTAAAACAATATAGGGAGAAAGAGATAGGAAGTGGTAAATTTTGAAGGCAAACCCCAAATAAAATTTGGGTAAAATGCTATAGGACTTTATGTCAGCGAAGGCCTACATGTGTTGTTTTTAACATAACTATATTGAAAAAGTTTTAGTGGGGTCCTGTTAGTAGTAAGAAAGGGAGGTCATAGTCTCTGAGAACTAATTTGGTGGTCATTGTGTGAATAAACTACAAATTTTAAGAGTGTTGGAAGTAGTTATTCTTGTAGGCAATTCTAGATTATTGTGTTTAGTAAAAATACAATGCACACAAGGATTTGAATTGTATAATTTTAGAAAGCTTGTGCGTGGACGTGTAATTACATGATATGAATGACAAAGTACAGATATAGTGGGAAGGTATATGACATGAAGTAGGGGGAAAAAATGTGAATGTGGCATGTATTTGTCAGGTCTGGGAGTAGAAGGTGTTCAACATCTATGGAAGAGGATTACACTACAGAGGTGTATACCTTCTTATATGCTAAAATAATGACATTTCCATGAATGAAATAAATTATGTACTTTTTGAATTTTGAATTGTTAAGCAAGAATTGGACTAATTTTACTAAATATAAGAGCACGATGTGCTTGGAAACGATGTATGCATTGTTTTATGTATTAAGAGTACAAATATAGGATTATAGATGGTGTAGATATGTAATTTGAATTGTCAACTTTATGAATCTATGTAACTGAGTGTATATGTAGATACTAACATTTGAACTATATATGGTTTTCTCTCAGGATGCCAAAGTTGTACAGCTTGACGTACACCAAATACGAATGACATGTAATGAGAAGAACAACATTACATACGACAAGTAGAGTTGTAATATGATACCCAATTTATGAAAGTAACTTAGGTAGTTAGTGTTTGAAGTATATGAAGGTTGTAATCTCATCTACTCATATATGTTTGGCAACATTGCCATAATTTTGTGAATGTAAAGGAATAAATTTGGAAGTCACTTTGTTTGCAATGTACGGATTTTGACATGTTCGTTGGAAAGATGTTGAGCATCTTCAATATTTTTTAATGAATAATAACTAAGATGAAAATTATTGTATACTACTCCAATGAAGTGAAAAGGTGCAAGCACAGAACCAATAAAAACTACTATTAAAATGCCAAATAATTAACAAAAAGTCCACAATTATTTGTTACAAATTGTCAAAATTAACAACTGTAAGAGACAACTTCTTGTTAAAAAATGACCAAATTAACATGACCAAATCAACAAAACACTGTAGTGGTTTTTTGTTAAATTTTTGTTAAATCGGACACTGTATTTTCTAGTAATGTAAATAATCACATTTGAGAAGTTTGAAAGAATTGTACACTCATGCCAATCCAAATCCATCTGTTTCATCAAGCAATGATGATGTGGAAACATTGGAGTCTATGTTTAGCCGACTTTCTAGCCATCCAATGCATTCTTCACTCAAATTGTTAAACCCTACATTGGAAGCTTTGACCGTAGAGAAGACAAACATTCCAGGAAGTTTGCAAGGAAAACCACCCGGTTGGATCAGGCGCATCAAATCAAATTTTATGTCCAAAAATCCGTTTGAGATTTGAAGCTTCCAATCAAAAGTTATAAGCAAATTTTAGTGAGGATGTTTGAAATTGTAAAAACAAATGTCCCTTCCAATCCCTCACTGAAATTTGTCTATAACTTTTGATTGGAAGCTTTAAATCTCAAACGGATTTTTGGACATAAAATTTGGTTTGAAATAACACATTTTCTTAGTTCAAAGTTTTCTAAAATTTTGTATTCTACTATGCTTAAATTAGGTCTGAAATTTCACTTTAACCATTAATCCTACTTAATTTTCACTAAACTATGAGCGGTGGAGCTTCCACTAGATATCCCACATGGTTTGTCTTACCTCCCTACCACCCCACTTGTATAAAGAACTTGTCTTCTCATCATTTGAAACACCGTGGTAAACATAAGAATTGACCAAAAAATTTACAAGATTTTGAAAGAGATGAACCACGTTGATAGAGTGCCAAGTTCCTAAAGTTATGGTGGTCATTTTGAACACTTTTCTGTCAAAAAGACAGTCAATTCGGGCCCATTTCCTTTGTAGTGTAAATACATCATGTCATAGCAATTGATTGTTTGAACTTTTCATTGTAATACAAATTTCCTCCTTGATGTCGGACACACCATCAAGATTTTGTTTTTTCAAATACCTATTATCCCAAAAGTAGTTGGATGAAAGTGTAAATGAAAACCAAATTGTAGACATGTGATGTGTGCTAATATGATATTTCTATCCAATATGTTAGGAAATGTTGAAATCTGAAACTCCAATAATCCATTGTAATATTTTATGACAACTTTGACATTAGTTAAAAAATTAAATAGAAGGCCCTGCCTAAAATCCTATCTAACCTAAATTGCATGTAGCCCCGTTCACCCGTCCGCCTATGTCAGCCCGTCTGTCCCCAGTGGTTGCCGTTCAACGGACGATGACCACTACATCGTCTACGGATGTTGTGTTCAGACGTCTGGTTTTTGGACGTGATTTGCGTCCGAACGTTCAAGTTCGTCAACCCCAATTGCAATACCTTCTCAAGAATAATAATTCAATAACTAATTTAAACTATTATATAAAAGATTCAAATTCCATCCTTATATCATTTAAAAACATTGATGATTTCAATTCCAATCCTATATCATTTTAACAAATATTTTGGTGGAATTTCTTACCATAATAGTCTAATTTAATGAATGATTGATGATTTATTTATATTATAGTATTTGGATTCCTAAGTGCCTCCAACATCATAAATGTTTTATTCTACTTTTTTCATTTACATATTACAATGACAATGAGGCAAAATAGTGGCAAATATCCCTATTCCTAGTCCCTCGCGCAAGAAAAAAACCTAGTCATATTTTTGAATAGAAATAAGTGCCCCTCCGAATGCTAATAATTTTATTTTTTTCAAAAACAACCATTGTTCAACCATAGCTATCAATGTTAGAAAATGAATTGAAGATCTTCTACAATGCTGTCAATGTTACACCCCGCAACAAAAAAATTACAACCGTCGATTTTGAACCACCTTGATGGACAATTTGGGCTAAAAAGGTGTTTAGCTCATTACATTTTGTGGATAACTACGCTTGCAACGTCTATGCAATGTTATGTGTAGCTCAATCCATTCTAATAGCAAATAAGTTAACTTTGAAATTTCTTTAGTGTACATTGAAGCAAAATAGAATTGAACTTTAGCGGTTTAGAATTTAGGGATACATAAGTGAACTTCAAAATGTGCGTTGTGCTAAGAAGAATCTCTTGTATCATGCTAACTTTGGACCCAAACTGACACATTGCTTAACTTTGAAGTTTTTTATAAAAAAATGATTAATGTATCCCTTTTATAATGTGTGCAAAAGTTTTACAACCAATGGAAAAATGACATGTACACCCTTTTTATACTTCATATATGGTTTTCATTGTTTTTGATAGTTTGTCCCAGTGTGTTGCATTTTTGACTAATAGATGCATTCTTCATTTTTAGAGTAATCTTAAAAATCATCCATTAGATAGTTTTTGGCCTTAGCATCCTTATGAAATTAACCTAGAGATGCCATGGACTAATAGTTTCCAATGAATGCTTTTCACAAAAACTATAGAAATGACAAATGCATCTATTTATACTAGAAATAAAACATTTAGGGTTATGAGAAGGTTAAAAAATTAGAATTTTTAGTCCTAAAAATATTTTTTTAATAATTTCAAATGTGCATCTATATTTTGCACTTAGAAGTCTATAATGCAAAAAAATTGTCCTAGAAGGGATACTTGATTAATTTTAGATTTTTCCTTTGATTTTGGATTCCAGTGTTTTACTAAATGTTTGAGCAATATCCTTTCTTCAAAAATTTAGAATAAGTTACAAGGACTTTTGGGAATTTATATATAACATTTGAATCAAATTGTTTAAATTGTTAATTGAAAATATCACCACAATTGTCTATTTTATTTTATTATCTATAACTAAGTTAAGATTGTACATATCAAAGCATCCACCATTTTAGTACTCTAGGCATTTGTATTAAAACATTTGCAATATAAATGTTAGTAGACTGGATAATATTCACATCATTCATGTATCTCATAAAGGCAATGACAAGAAAGCATCCAAAATTGCCTCATGTTAATTTCTACAGAAAAATGAAAAAAAATGAATGATCTTAGCATTCAACATGAAAGAGCAAGTTAAATTTTCTTTTTGACCATAAAGATTGCAAAATTGTAGAAATTAACAAGAAAGAACAAGCTTTTTAGAACTCTTCCTAATAATGAGCTTTCATCCTTCGAACTTTGTATTAACCCCTAAAGTCCCAAGGCTTCTTTTCCATCAAAAACCATTCAAAACTATCATTTCTATAGCAAAGAGCAAAACATGTGTGTGTGTTGCATATCTAAACATAGGATCTTTTACTGGACTAATATGAAAATGTGTAGAAGAGCTTTCACAAAACTTTGACCGTGTACATTGCAAGATATTTGCGTTTAAAATGAAGGAAACAAGTTTTTTTGCACCTTGCTCAACTACATTTTTTGGCTTTGAACCTTCATAACTTATCATTCTGGCTCTATTGGTTTTGAATTCCTCATTTTGTATGATAAAAAATTGAGTTGAAAGTCTAAAAAAGAAATTCAAAAAACGCACACTTGGTTTTCAGTCATCAAATAATTGTTAAATAGAAGGTTAAATAATTGTTAAATAGTAGGTTCAAGATTGAAGGAAAGTCTAAATTGTTAATAGCTCTAAGATGAAATTGAAATATACTAATCTCATCAGTGAGATTGTTCTAGCAAAAAATCTTGACCTTGTGAATTTTTTTTAAATTGTGAAAACTAAGGTCAATAGTGAATCCTACAAGTTATTTTTTTAAGAAGATGCTCTGATTGCTCCAAAACTACAAGATTGTCCATAACTTTCACATAACAAATTAAAATGGAATAAATAAAAGCTTTTCATGTACAAAAATTTATAATCTATATAAAAAAAAATATTTTTATTTTTTAATTTAAGTTTTTTTGCAAGTTTTTTTCTACCCACCAAAATTTTTAAAAAGGGCTTTTTGTACCATAACTTCTGCTTTTAGGCACCATTTGAAATAAAAATTATATTTTGGAAAAGCTAATGTGTTTTTTATATTTTAAAATATATTTAAAAAATGACAAAAAAATATTGAGACCATAGGAGCTTGCTCAAAATTGATTTTGTCCCCCACAATGGAGCTTCAGAGATTAACCCCTAAAGGACCAAGCTGTATTTTTTGGCAACAAAGCAATTTCGGGCAGCTCACCACGGATGGAGAATTTATTATTTTTCTTTGAAATTTTCGCAAAACATGTACTCGAGGAGTAGCTTTTCAGTCCAACAATTTTCATAACTTTTGACTACACGGTTAAAAAGTTATGAAAATTGTTGGACTGAAAAGCTACTCCTCGAGCACATGTTTTGTGAAAATTTCAAAGAAAAGTAATAAATTCTCCATCCGTGGTGAGCTGCCCAAATTCACTACGTTGCCAAAAAACACAGCTTGGTCCTTTAGGGATTAAAATGAATATGTCCTACAACTTGTTGAATATTATAATGAGGAATATTTTTTGAAAAAGTATTTTTTTAATACATATAAAAATTTCAAGATAAAATACAAGATGTTCATTCTTAAGAAAAATAATAGATATATTGAAAAATTATTTTAGAATAAGAATACTCTATTAACACCTCAAGCGTTGGCGTGTGTTGTATGTATATTGAATTTATTTGATCCACTCTAAACACTCAAAAATTTCCAAAAATTTCTCAATTGATCAGTAGTATATTTGTGACTTGGCGTGAAATTTACAACTTTAAGAGGTATAAAATACATTGCCATTATAATGAAAGAGTGAGATTGAAAATAGTACTAATATTAATAGTGGGAACCTTATTTGACGTTATAATTTATATGGACCTATATTCTATCTTGGTATAAAAGTATCCTAAAGGACTAATATACTTTTTTAACAATGGAGGTACTAATTTATAGTTTATTTCATGCATTCAATAATTTCATTAGAGATTCATACTTGTCGGTAGTAGATGAAATGACAAAATATAATTTGGAAGGATAAGCATTTTTGATAAGCATATACATTGTTAACCCGTAAAGAACCGAGGTCTTTTTCTATCAAAAAATACTCAGAACTGCCATTTCTATAGTAAAGAGTAAAAAATTTGAAGATAGTGGTTTTTTGCACGTCTAACTATAGGATCTTACACATAACTAGTATAAAAATGTGTGGAAAAAATTTCAAAAATTTTGACCACACAAATTGCAAGATATCTGCGTTTAAAGTGAAAAAAAGAAGTTTTTTCATCACATTGCCGGACTAGATTATTTGACTTTGAACCTTCTTAAATTAAATTTTTGCATTGTAGAGTTTTAAGATTTAAATCTTCATTGTAGATAGTTGAGATGAGAGTCTAGGAAAAACAAAATTCAAAAGAAATTCATTTTAACTCTTTAAAAATTTATTAAGTAGAAGTAGGTATGAGATAAAAAGAAAATCTAAATTATTAATATCTCTAAAATGGAATTAAAACACATTAATCCCAATGGTGAGATTGTTCTAGGAGGCAAATTAAACCATGTGGAACTTCTTTTTTTGTAAAATTGTAAGAATTGCATTAAAAAATGAATCCTAAAATTATTTTTTCAAGAAGATGCTCTAGTTGCTCAAAAAACAAGATTATCTATAACTTTCTCATAACAAATCCAAATGGAATGAATAAAATACTTTTATGTAGAAAAAAGTATAAACTATGAAGAAAAAAATTTCAAAAAATTCAAATTCAAATTTTGAATTTTTTATGCCCCTTGTCCCCTATTTTCAGCTTATTTGGGCATAACTTTTGTTCCTGGGCACCAATTGAAAAAAAAATGATATTTTCTTGAAGTTAATCATTTTTTCCATATTCAAAAAAAATTCAAAAAATCATGACAAAAATTCAGCCCATAGGTACCTACCCAAAATCCCATTTGTCCCTCAAAGGAACAATGGTCTTTTTAGGGTTAATATGCTATTGAAATCATACCATGCAGAATGGAAAAAAATACACTCTCTAAATTTAATATACATCCAAGGGTGGTTTGGGGATTAATCCCTAGAGCTCTTTTAAATTTGAAATTTTTTTTGAGTGTTTTAGTCATCCAAAGTGGAGTATGACATTTTAGTGTTTTTTTTTCATTTTTTTGAGATTGAAAAATCACATGACCTTCTAGAAAATCTATTTTTTACAAAAATCTTGACTTGTTGGTTAAATTTTTATTTTTATTTTTACCTCCAATTTGGCCTTTGCACATGGTATTCAAGTGTTGCATTGTGTGATGCATTGGAACCTCCTTCACTTGGCAACAAGAAAGTAGGAAAATCTGACTAATCTAATGATAATAGTAAAAAGGCACAATAGTAAAAAATAGCATTTTTGAAAGGTACCAACCTAACCTCCAATTATTTTCATCTCAAAGGCAAAACTTAAGACAAAACTTCGTCAATAATTTGTACATTAAATTAGGTAGAAAAGGTATTGAATTTTGAAGTTTTTATGAATTAAAAATTTAGAATACTATATTTATATTTATTTAAAGAGAATACATTAAATTAGGCTATTGTTTTGTTTTGTTTGTTATCATAAGATCTCCATATTTATATGTCCTCCGGCTGTGTTTTTCGAACAGTTAGAAATCTCTTTGTAAGGAGGGATGCACGTACTTTGTTTTGTAGGATTCCAATTCATGGTACGAAAAGATACTGAAGTTTGAATTATTATGAATTAAAAATTAAAAAATTACGTCTACTTCTATTATAGCAACGGCATAGAACATTTTAGTAGATATGAAAAGAGATCAAGGAGGGCTTAGCCATTACTTTTGTGGCAATTATAAACAATATTCCAATGGTTGTAGCAATGGCACAAGGCATACTAGTCTATACATTATAAATAGGTTGTTTGTTTCTTTTGTTTGTTACGGTGAGATCTCTAAAAGTGTATGTCCCCTTGTCATGTTCTTGATATTGTTGAGAAGCTCTATAAAGGATGGTGCGTGGACTTTGTTTTGTGGTGTTCCAACTCACAACAACAAAAAGATATTAAAGTTTTGAAATTTTTATGAACTAGAAAATTAGAAAATTAAATTTATTTTTATTTTAAAGGACCGAAACATGAATCTAAAAGGAGATCACGAGGAGGGCTTAGTCAATGGTTGTGGCAACAACACATAGCATATTAGTCTATATCTTGAATGAAGTTGTTGTTTTGTTTTGTTCGTTAATCCTTGAAGTCCCAAGTTCCTATGAGAGACTCTTGGGATTTCGGGTAGGCATGTGTGATCTCAATTTTTGACATGATTTTTTGAATTTTTTTTTGAAGATAGGAAATTAGATTAGCTTTGTGGAAATATAATTTTTACTTCAATTGATGCCCAAGAGCAAAAATTATGCCAACCTAAGTCCAAAAAGCAATTCAAGGGGCAACTAAAGCTAAACACAAAAAATTGAATTTTTTAAATTTTTTTTCAAATATTACATTTCTGTCTATATTTGAAGCTTTGAATCATCTATTTGGACTAATGATGAGAAAGTTATGGACAATCGTGTTTTGGAGGCAACCTAAGCATCTTTTTGAAAAAAAATAGTTTTCTTCACTTTAAATGCAAATAACTTGCAATCTATATTGTCAAATTTTGAAATTTCTTCCATGCATTCTTATACTAGTCCAGTACATGATTCTATAGTTAGATATGAAAAAAGTTAATTAATTAAGATTTTTGCTCTTTGCAATAGAAATGGCAATTTTGAGTGGTCTTTGATGGGAAAAAGGCCTTGGGACATTAGTGGTAAAAATCAGATCTCCAAACCCGTGCATCCCCACTTGCGTTCTTCGTACCGTTGGAAAGCTCGTTTTGTGGCATTCCGACTCACTGCAAAAAGGATATTGAAGCTTGAAAGTTTTTATGAATTAAAAACTTATTATGACTTTAAAACTTACTTTCATTTTATTTTATTATATCGTGGCTACGGCACAGGGCACTCTAGTTTTTACGATATTCCTGTTAAGGTAAAACAACCCATTATGGACTTTTTACCCATTATGGACTCCTAGGAATGACCCCATTATGGTTTTCCTTTAATGAATCATGGTTTTCTTCCGGTGAATTAAATTTGCGCCTCAATCAATCGGTTAGGTACCCGGAATGGAGTAATTAGTAACCACGATAGGAACTTCCAGCTTTTTAGTGTTAATTCATTGTAGGAAGTGATTTTTTCAGGCCTTCTATTTTAGAAAATATTGTGACCGCAATAGGTGAGTTAGATGAGTGTCATGGATATAATTTTTGTTGGTTTTGGAGTAGTCTACAGGCTCTTTTAGCCATGATGGGCAGAACAGTTCAGAAATATATAACAAATTCACACTTTATCAAAAAAATATAATTTCAATTGCTCTCACCATTTCTATCACTTGCCTTTGTATGAGAAAAAAATTAAAAAATTTCAGTAATGACATGAGGGCAAACCCCCCATTTGGTCCGTAATGGGCTGTTTTACCTTAAGCCGTTTCATTTGTTTCAAATATATATGAATATATGGTATGAATGATTACTTTCGAAAATGGGGACAAGATCCAAACTTAATTAATGAAAAAAACGTTCCAATAATGAAAATGACTCGAGGCAGCTGGAAGCCACAGGATTTGCTTTATGGATTTGTTCCTGTGACACGGTACAGTGCCACAGTAGTACAGTACAGTACTGTACTGTACAGTGGCAGCACTGTTCCGATTGCCGCGTAACATACTGTTCTACTTACTGTACATTCTGAAACCTTCTTTTTCTCTGCAAATACTTCAATACGAAGAGCTGATTATCAGTCTGCTGTGCCGGCCACTACTGATATACCGGTAATATACAAATCTTGGCTTAACTACGGTTAAGTTTGAGGAGTCAGCTTTAGACCACAGATCCTGGTAAGTTATGACCTGCCTCTCTCTGGTGAAACTGATGATAAGTATTCGTTGGTAGTAAAGGAGTTGTCTGATCACTGCATTAACAATTTTCTCATGATGGCTATGATAAGGTAACTACAGTACTACACCTAATTTTGACCCCTTTCATAACATTGTTAATCCATGAGCGCCCAATGTGTGTTTACTAAAATCCAAACCCTTCTTCAATCAAACTATCACCTAAAAAGAGATCCACACAAATTAACCATATCGATTGGTAGTGGAGACACGCTCAAGAGCTCTTGCAAAAGAGACACGTACTTTGACCGTATTGTTGAAAAGATTATAATAGTCAAACAAGGAAATCTTTCAATTTTGAGGGGCCAAATTTGAGGCGTTGGGGCGCTCAAAGGTTAACCCTTGAATGACAGGCTCATAATCATGAAAATCATATGTTTAGGAAATGTGTGAATTGTTGAATTAAAACAATGCAAAAGCACTTGTTAGCAATGTTAATTTTTTTTTCTTTCCAAAGGAATGGTGACCTTTAAGAAAACAAGTGAAATAATAAAAGGCCTGAGACCACATGGCATTCATTATGGGAAGGAGGTTGATGGAAAGATGCCACAATGGCTTGTGGAAAGTGCCTAAGTAGAAGACAATTTTGACCTCTTTCTAAAATTGACCGGTAGAGATTCTTGTTTACAATGTACTCCTACTATTCATGAGTCTAGAAGTGGTTTTAGAAACACCTATTTTCAGCACTTTGAATATTCATAGTTTATTCATATGGTGTTCAAAATGCATTCTAAGATACTCTAGAATCCTTTTTTGACTACTAATAAGATCCATCAAAAAGTTTTTAATATAATAATGATAATTGTGTCAAATTGCTTATTTGGTTGCTTTTAGATACCGTACTATAAATTTCACATTTCCACCCTTTATTTGATCACCCAATTCTCCTACCAAATTTGTTAACCCCTAAAATAATGTAGTGCATTGACTCTTAAACTACTTCAAAATACTCATTCACAAAGCAAGGCTAAAATTTTAATCTATATTTATTTATTTTCTAATGAATTCAACCATAGGTTGGATCCTTTTGTTGACTTGTTCAAATACATCTTCTTAAAATTTTAAAATACAAATTCCCACAAATTGCACATTCATTGTGTCTAAACTCCAAAAAGTAATTTTATTCTAGCCTCTCTTAAAAGTGAAGTTCTGTCTGTGAACATGTTTAGAATAAAGCAAGTATGTTCAAAACTTGTATGAATTAGATAATATATTAAAAATTAGGTTGAGAATATATATGTTTAAAAATTAAAACATTTTTTTTTCATATTCATCTTAAAAAAATTATAAAGTGGAAGGTGGTACTAGATGAAAGGGAAAAAAAAATTGCTAATAAGATTTGATAAGAAATTGAGAATTGTAAATCCCAATGGTGATAATGTTCTAATAAGCAACATACAATGGCTCTTATAAATTCTATATACTTCAAAAATTGCCACAATTAAATTGAAAAATTATATTTTTTTCAACAAAATTTTGGACTTACTGTGATACAAGTAACACGCCTCCATGAAATAAATCTTTAAGATTTTTAATTCAATTTTTAGGAATTTAATCAAACTTATTAGTGAAAAAAACTTTTGACACAACAGACAAATTTTCAAAACTCTTTAGCAAAGTGAACGAGAAATAATTTTGGAATTTTATTGTAAAAGTTTCATGAAATATAAATTTTCATTGAGTGAAATATAAGTGACTAAAATATGACTCTAAATAGTTAAATTTTTTATAGTTTAATATAAAAAATATCATGAAAAATAATATGTAAATGTTTTATACAATTCTCAAATGTTTGCCAATTTTGGGGTATTTTTTGAGTAAATTATTAAAAAAACATAAATATTTGGTGCCATATTTTACTCAATAAAACTTTAAAATTTGTGAAGTTCTTACTACAAAATTTCAAAATGAATTTTCATTCCACTTACTAAAGAATCTTGAAGTTTATTTTTTTTCACCATTTAATTTGATTAAATTTTGAAAAAAAATCTTTAATTTTTTGAAGAATCATTATATGCAAAATCAATGTGTTATTTGTACTTCAACATGTCTAATGTTTTTGAAATTTTATAATTCCTCAATTAGCTATAGTGATTTTTGTAACCGTTTGATACATTTTGAGTGCCATTATATATCTTGAGTTTTTTTTTATATTTGAAAATGTTCAAAATTGAATTAAAAAAACAACTTAAAATATTTTTCTCCTTTTGATGACCGCAAAATAAAACTCTTTGTAACTTTCACCTTGTCACATGGAACTGAATGGCTCTAATGTTTTGAAGTAGGTATTAATCCAATAAATTGTATTATTTTTTTTGAATTTATTTTTTAGCTTCTTTCTTTAACATTGAAATTTTATAAAAGTTCTAAATTTTGCAATATTTACTAGAATGACATGAAACAAAACTTCACATGTAGAATATGATGATAAGCATCCATCGTATAATCCAATGCAAAAAATCCAATTTATGAAGTCAATAGAGTTTGCAAGAGTTCTTGAACCCTCCAAGATGGGATCCTTAGGCCTTTAGGTGTATGTAAGTCCATTTGACCTTCTTATCATGTAATTAATCATTCCATTGGCTTAATATAATTTCTAAATCTTTAGAAGAGTAAAAAAAAAATTGACATCTATTAGCATACATTTAGGAAACATTGTATTAAAGTATTGAGAATAGGTGTATTTAGAATTAAATCTAGATTCGCGTAAAAAGAGGCTAAATATTGTAGGCAATAATCTCTAACTAAAGGGTTAATTTAGGAACAAATCACAATTAGGTCTAGTTACATTAACAAAATATTCTTCTAAAAAATGAATACTACAATATTGTATTAAAAACATAGGTATATAATTGTCACCATAGGTAAACTTGCTTGTTTGGAGAATATTCAGGTGAAGCGGAGATGGATACCTGTTACCTTCATTTTTTTAATTGTCAAAGACACATATGTTGTATCCATCTTCTTTGAGGCATTATATTCATCCCATTGGATGGTATTGGTAAAATTCAGTTGATACCCTTGGAACCAAAATTAGACTTTGTACTTTTTAAAATTAAAAACTCTACCAAATGTTCAATGTTTTTGTTGGATGCTCTCTAACAAGAGACAAAAAAATGAAAAAAAAAAATTCATCGCAATTGAACAAGCAACTACATAGATATAAGCCTATAAGAGGTTATGTCTTGCTTTTTGTGGAAGGTCTTGCTCAAAATTTGTGACATTAGGCTAATGTCAAAGCAAATCGTCACTCCCCCCTCCCTTTTTATTTTAATCAAAAGTCAATCAAATTTTCCTTTCATGACAATAATGAGTTTTCTATTTTAACCCCTAAAAAACCATCATGTGTTTTTTGGCAACATAGAAATTTTGGGTAGGTTCCTGTAATTGGAGATTTGCATATTTAAGGCTGAAATTTTAATAGAATGTGGGGACGAGGAATAGATTTGATATGCACTAAATTTCACGACATTTGGAAATATGTGTCAAAAGCTATGGCCTAATATGTAACTTTTTTTCCGGGCCAAGCAATCCAGCTAGATTAAAAAAATTCACTTCTTTTATGAAAAAGAATTGAAATTGATTTTTTAGAGTTATATATAGTATAAAGCTTTGAATCATTGCATTTTTATCAATGAGTCAAAAGTTATGAGGAGTTTTTGTTTGCAGGCAGGCATGGATTCTCTACTCTAAAATAAACTTTGAAGTTCTTTATTTTACTCAATTTCAATATTTTTCGAAAAAAATAAAATTATAGGATGCAAATTGTTTATTACAACATTGCAACCATTGGAATTGGCATTTTTCAATTCCATTACTAAATTCTTAACAATTTTGTATTTTGAATCATTCACTACTTCTTTCTACTTACTATTTTTTTCCTATATATTGTACAATTCCAAATAATCTGAAAATTTTCAAGCATGTAGACAATTTTTTTGGAAAAAATAATGCTAAGAAGCACTACTAATTTGGACATTTTTCATAGAAAAGTGAGCATATGAAATGCAGCTGCCCTGCTTTTGCAGAGCCAAAAAACTAATTTAAGTGAATTTTGAATGCTTATATCTTGCAATTCACGTGGTGGAAATTTCTGAAATTTCTAGCACATGTTCTCAAGTCAGCATAATACAAGATCCTATGGTTACATGTGTTCAAAATTTATTTTTTTCAAAAATTTGGTACTTGTACTAGAAATGATAGTTTTGGAGCATTTTTGGTGAAAACATCGCTAAGAAACTTAAGGGGTTAAACCCTAAAGTCCCAAGTATTCCCTTGGAGAATACTCTGAGGTTTAGGCATGTTCATGTGATCTCAATTTTTGAAGTGATTTAGAAAAAATCTAGATTATTGAAAAATATATTAGCTTCCTAAGTATATAATTTCTATTTCAATTGGTACTTGAGAGCAAAATTTATGCCACCTTAAACTTAAAAAGCAATTTGTTGGGCAAAAAAAAATCCCTTGAAAACTTGAAATTAAATTTTTTTAAATTTTACTTCTCATGGATTTAATTTTTATCTATATAGAAAGCTTTTATTCAGTCCATTTAGATTAGTAATGTGAAAGTTATGGAGCTCCTTCTTTTGTAGGCAATCATTGTAAAAATGGCATATTCATTTGGGTTTGTTTTCCAAATCAATTTCCACGATTTATAAAAAGAAGTTTCAAAAGGTTTAATTTTCTTGCTAGAACAATCTCACTATTGTTGGGATAATATGTGAAAAATTAGAAAATTAGAATACGTGGTGCAAGTAAAAATAGTTCAAAAAATAAAAAGTCTTATAATCTAGTCACCCTAGGTGCAAAAACACTTGTTTCTCCACTTTAAATCCTAAAATACTTTGGTAACTCTTGCAAGACTCTTTTGACTTCATAATTTGAATTTTTTGCATCAAATTTTTATAATGGATGCCAATCATCTTAGTCTACATGTGAAGCTTTGCGTTCCAATAAATATTGCAAAAGTTAAAAGTTTTTTTAAAATTAAATCTAAAAGCAAGTAGCTAAAACTACACTCTGAAAAAAAATTATTTGATTTGGTTGTATAGATTGATACCTACTCAAAAACATTTGAACCATTCAATTCTATATAATGAGGTGAAAATTATAAAGATTTATTTTTTTGAAGGCAATGAAGATAGAAAAATATATAATGTCATTTATTGAGCTCAATTTTGAACATTTCCAAATAAATTTGTAGTGAAAACAAATCTAGTTAAGGAAATTCACAACCTTATAATCTAGTCATGCAAGGTACAAAAAACACTGTTTTTTTTTCACTTTAATCCCTAAAATTCTTTGACTTTGTTTTGTCAAAATTCCTCTAAAACTACCATTTTTTTTTCTTTGACTTATATTTGAGTTTTTTGACAGATTCAACTATACAATCTTGAAGTATAATACTCTTTCTATGTCGGGTAAAAATGAGACCTCTTTGACCTCATACTTTCAAAAATCAAGTAGAAATTTGTCAAGATCAACCAACTTTGACCACTTTAGGAATGAAATTTTTTGCACTATGGAAAATTGTGGATTCATGAAATTGTGTACTTCTTGGAGTTAGGTACTCATTTGTCAAGTTTCAAATGAATTCAATGATTGTAGCATATGCCAATAATTTTTCAAAATGTTAAATTATCTCCTATTGTAATGTACTCAGATTTTTTCAAACATAGAATTTTAACTCAATTTTAAACTTTATACAATCACAATGGTGAAATGAAAGAACCATGATATTGTTTCTTCATATTCTATCCAAGACACCAAATTCTTTTGGGCAATATAACTTCACGTCTTCGGCACAAACTGAATGTTTTTTCTAGTGTCAAATAGCCAGTATTACAAACTTCTAAGTGAATAAAACCCTTCAAAATATAACGTTCAGATCTCTCTTTAGGAAGAGCCTACCCAAGGTTTTCAAAGGTTCCATGGGAGCTTGTTGTCCTTTGAGGATCAACCCTTGAAAGGCCCTTGGGGTTCATCAATATGACCCATATTTAGCTTTATAACTCTTCAATTGTAGTTCAATATGTGAATTGTGAGACATTGTTATTTACATACTATCATGATCAACAATTTAAGGTAAACCAACCTATGACAGGCAGAATGACTGATTTGGTATGTTGCCACTAGCAAAATAAAATCAGATTTTTTTCTAGCAAAGACAACTTTGAGAAATGAAAGAAGCAGTTAAAATTTTAGTTTTTGGACAAAGTAGGAATTTGTTATGAGTTTTTTAAGTATTTTTCCAAAACAATCTGTAGACTATCTGAAATCAATCAAATATGTCTTCATGATGGTCATCCATTACAAAAAATATGAGGCCTCCAGAAGGCCGTTAAGCCTGGACCCCCGTAGTGATACTACGGAGTTTTTTTCCAAAAAAAAAAATTCAGAAACTGAAATTCTGACGTGGTCGAAGTTCCACGCCAGCGCTGACGTCAGCGCCACATCAGCGTGACGTCACTTTTTAATTTATTTTTTGGAAAAAAAAAAAAAAAAAAAAAGTTATTTTTTTTCAAAAAAAAAAAGATTTTTTTTTTTTTTTTTTTTTTTCCGTAATATCACCCGCGGGTCCCGAAAATCAGCACTCACGGCCTTGTTGAGGCCTCATATTTTTTGTAATGTTACCACCTAATGCAGTCTTCAGATTTCCTAACACAACCACAAGAATTTTTAATGTGGCCATCACACAAAGGAATAAAAAAACAACTCTTTATGATGAGTTTACATTCACAATGTGTAAGTGTCCTATGACAGTCATTACTAATTCTATCACAATCACCTAATGCACTAATGTGGGCCACTAACCAACCTAATTAAATTATAGAAGCAAAAATCTGAAATGGACTGTAATGGGGGGGTTATGTAGATGTCTGCATTAGACAGTTGGCCTGTCATAGGCTGGTTTACCTTACTTTGTTAGTACTAAAAAGTATTTGGTCAATATTTTTATGATCAAATACCACCAAATTCATAACATACTATACCCTTCAAGGATTAACCTCTAAAGTTCCATGACTATATTTTCACCGAAAATACTCAAGAGCTGCCATTTTTAGTACAAGTATCAAATTTCTAAAAAAAAAAAAAATTTTGACACATGTAACCGTAGAATCTGGTAGTATGCTGACTTGAGAACATGTGCAAGAAATTTCAGAAATGTCCACCTTGTGAATTGCAAGATATAAGCATTCAAAATCACTAAGATCATTTTTTTGACCTTGCGAAAAAATGGGCAGCTGCACTTCAGAAGCTCACTTTTCTATGAAAAAATGTCCAAAATGGTGGTGCTTCTTTGGATTCATTTTCCTAGACAAGTTGGCTACACGCTTATAAAATTTCACATCATTTGGAATTGTACAACATATAGGAAAAAAATAGTAAGTAGAACAAAGTAGAGAATGATTCAAAATACAAAATTGTTAAGAATTTAGATATGGAATTAGAAAACGCCAATCCCAGTGGTTGAAATGTTGTGATAAACAATCTACATCCTATGATTTTATTTTTTTCAAAAAATATTGAGTAAAATAAAGGACTTCAAAGTTTATTTTAGAGTAGAGAATCCATAACTCCACGCAAACTAAAATTCCTCATAACTTTTGACTCATTGGTCAAAATAGAATGATTCAAAGCTTTCCACATATATATAACTCTAGAAAACTAGTTTCAAATTTTTTGTTTCTGAAAAAAAAATTCTTTTTAATCTGCCTTGACTGCCCGGCTGAGAAAAAAAGTAACTTATTAGGCCATAACTTTTGACTTGTATTTCCAAATGTCATTAAGTTTAGTGCACATTAAAGATATTCCTCGCGCACAACTTCTATTAAAATTTCAGCCCAAAATATAAAAATCTGCAATCACAGGTACCTGCCTAAAATTGATGTACTGCCAAAAAAGGCATGCTGGTCCTTTAGGGGTTAAACACACATATCTTGCCATTTATGAGATCAAAATCTTCTGAAATTTCTTCCATACATTTTAATACCAATCTAGTGCAAGATCCTATGTTCAGAAAATGCGTTCAGATATGCAGACAAAAACATTTTTTTAAACTTTTTTAAATTTGCACTTTGCAATAGAAGTGGCAGTCCAGTTTAGTTGATGAACAAAAAAGGCCTTGGGAGTTTTTAGGAGATTCAGGAGTTCAGAACCTCAGTCCATCTGAAATTGTACAGTACAGTACAGTACAGTCCTGTTGGGGTGTAGCTTGTCAATTGGAAGCTCATCAGACAGACAGGACAGAGGTGCCTGGCACTGGAGAGGGTTTAGGGAGGTACCAGGTAACGTTCGTACTGGGACTCAGTCTGTGATCGTGTTTCCTCTGTCTGCAGCTCTCTTCCGCTAAGGGAAACTTTGTCCCACCTGCTGCTGCCTGCTGCCGCTGCCGTTGTGCAAGAAAATCGAATTGCAAATCTGATTTGAACTGCCCTGCTGCGGCCTTTGGCTTCAGTTGCGAAGTCTCTCTGTCTGTGAGTCTGGATTTGTCAATATGTCACCCGCTGAAACTCTGGGCAACGTAAGATCTTATCCAATTCAAGCGGAGACTGAGTAAGGTAAGGTACGAAGGAAGGAAGGAAGCAAGCAAGCCGGGAAGATGGAAGTCCTTGGATTCGGCCAAGAGGCTTCATTAATGAAACCACTGTCACTTGACAACCAGCTTCAGTTCTCTGCAAGAGGCACTGGCCATACTGTGAAATGTACTTTGAAATGTACTGTATAGTACAAGACCTGGAAGAAAGGTTATGGGACACCCTGCACTACAGTATTTCTGCCATTCCAAGAAATTTGGCATTATATAGAATATATAATTGACTTCTTTTAAAAAAATAAAACATTAAAAATGTTAACCACTAAAGTCCCAAGGCTTCTTTTTCATCCAAAAACACTAAAAAAATGTCATTTCTAGAGCAAAGACCAAAATAAAATTTAAAATGTTTTTTTTTTGCATATTTAACTATAGGATCTTGTACTAGACTAGTATAAAAATGCGTGGAATAAATTTCATAAACTTTGACTTCATAGATTGCAAGATATTTGCATTTAAAGTGATGGAAATAAGTTTTTTTGCACCTTGCTCAACTACTTATTTTGGCTTTGAAGCTTTATAGTTTATAAGTTTTGCTCTATTGATTTTGAGTTTTTAATTTTATATGATAAAAATTTGAGTTGAAAGTCTAGGGGAAAAATTCAAAAAATGCACACTTAGTTTTCAGTCATTAAAAAAATTGTTAAGTTGAAGTAGGTTCAAGATTGAAGGAAAATCTAAATTGTTAATAGCTCTAAGATGGAATTGAAATGCACTAATTTAAATGGTGAGATTGTTCTAGCAAGCAAAACTAACCTTGTGAAACTTGAGGTCAAAAATGAATCCTACAAGTTATTTTTTCAAGAAGATGCTTTGATTGCTTAATAAACAAGATTGTTCATAATTTTCACATAACAAATCCAAATGGAATAAATCAAAGCTTCCCAAATTTTATAAAAATATAATTTATATTTAAGAATAAATAAATAAATATTTTAATTTTAATTTTTTTTGAAGGGTTTTTTTTGCCTGCCAAACTAAAAAAAAGGGCTTTTTGTGCTATAACTTCTACTCTTAGACTCCATCTAAATTTAAAATTATATATTTTGGAAAGCTAAATAAATGTGCTTTCCTATCTTCACAAAAGAGTATAGAAAATCACAACAAATATGAAGACCATGGGAGCCTGCCTGACAGCCTGAGGGGGACAACGGGACTTTAGTGGTTAAACAAATGAAACAGGATTTCATTGCAGAAGAAAAAATGCAATATCAGCAATTCAGCAGCCACAAGCATAACATTCAATAGCCTTTAGGGACTCTGCCTTCCCCTCCCCGGAGGCCTCATCCACGATGTTCATCCACGCCTCATTAATCTAAGCTGCAGTACAGGGAGCACGGCATTAGATTCATGGCGCGCTCCATTTCCTTTCTATAATTTCAAGATTGAACATACAAATAAATACGATTTACAAAGAAAATTGGTTTGCCTAAAATCTAAGCTAGAATCATGATTAGCATACCAAGGCAGTCTTTTATGTGACCATTACAATAATTTACTTTTCATTTGTTGAATGTCAAGAGAAGTTCCTTATATACCTATGGGGTGGTAGAAGTTAGAACAACCCGTGTGGGATATGTTAATTTAGAATTTGTAGTTTCTCAACCACTCATAGTTAAAATCAAAAGTAGGAATTGTGATTGAAGCATAATTTCAGACCTCATTTAAGAATAGTATAATAAAAAATTTCAAAGAAAAGTGAACTATGAAAAGTTGTTAAATTAAGATAAATTTCATCTGCAAAAATCCACTTGAGATTATGATTCTCCAATCAAAAGTTTTGGACAAATTTCAGAGGTTGTTTGAAAATGTCAAAAACAAATTTCTTTCCAACCCCTATCTGAAATTTATCCATAACTTTTGATTGGAGGATCAAAATCCCAAAAGAATTTTTGGAGATAAATCTTAACTTCATTTCACAACTTTTTTCAGTTCAAAGTTTTTTTTTAAAAAGTTGTTATACTATGCCTAAATGAGGTCTGAAAATCACTTCAATCACAATTGTTGCTTTAATTTGATTACACTATGAGCGGTTGAGAAAATACAAATTCTAATTTACATATCCCACATTGTTTATTTTACCTCCTACCCTCCCATAGGTATATAAATAGTTGTCTTTGCATTCTAAGTTGCCAAACACATTTGTCTTAAGAAGCATTGCAAGGAATTTTGAATGTTGAAATTCATTGGCTCAATTATTTGACAGCTATTTTGTATAAAACTCATGTTTTGTGTACTATTTGAATTGACAATGCTTGAATTTATAGTACTCCGAGTTTGTAGATTTTTTGCACTGTTAGAATTGAAAGTAGTAGTTTTTTTACCCCAAGTCTGTAGTAGCCACCCTGCCACTCTGACAAATTTCGACGCGTGTTTCTTAGCTACTGATGGTGCCAAATATTCGGCACCTTATCATCCAGCAGATGAAATGGTGTCGAATATTTGGCACCATTCTATCAGAGGGAAGGCAAACTTGGCTTCTGCTATTGAATGTTATGAGTGGCATGCTGGGAAATAAGGACCACAAATAGGAAAAATAGAAACCGGAAAAAACAATCAGACCAGAGCGCATTAGAAGGCCTTTCACGGTTTGCCGAGAAGAGCACCACCCGAAGATGTTACGCTACCCAAATATAATTGCCTTTTTTCATCTTGCATAATTAACAGTCCATTCTTACACAATTCCAAGCAAAGATACCAAATTTGGATTTCAAAAAAGTAAACTTCCATTCCGGATGAATTGTTTCATTTAATATTCACTAGTATGCACTATGTTGTTGCCACAACATATAATAAAATAAAAGTAAAAATAATTTTTTAATTCTTGAAAACTTTAAAATTCAATATTTTTTCTTATGTGAATCAGAATGTCATGAAATAAAGTATGTGCATCCCTCTCTTAGGAAGGTTGCTATTATGTGAGTCTTGAATCACGAGTCTAAAAGATTACACACCTATGTTATAGGTGTCCATATTATAGAATTTTTTTATGCTTGTAGGATACCTATGTTATAGATACCTATATTAAAAGAGTTTATGTTATAAGCACCTTCAATGGTTGTAAAATATCTACTTCTACATATGCTCAAGGCTTATATGCTCTCATTCCATATTCACATGCTGGCATTGTTGCCTCTCATAGAAAGCTTTTTGACAATACTAAGAACGCAATTGATAGAAGCACAATTATGGAGATCTCAACATAACAAAACAAAACAAACAAATAGCCTAACTTAAGGTATGAATGTTTTAAAATGATAATTGATTGAAAAACATTGGTGATGTTTTGTTTTTTCAATTGCATAGAAATGTAGGAAACATCCATACATGCATCTTTTGTATTAAAAAACACTCCATTAAGTAACAAAAATATGATCTATGAAGGGTTCAATGTGAGTTGTCATATGACCAAATTTCATAAAATAGATATTCTAGATTTTAACTAGATTTTTCTTTTTGACCTTAATATTCCAACCAATTTTAAACATTTAAGCATCATAGAATATGTCATTTAGATTAATAATCTAGATTTTCTAAAATCTAGATAACTCCTATAGGCCCAAGGCCATTATTCTATTGAAAATCACTCAAAACTTCCATTCTTTTTGCATTCACCTAAAAAAACAGAAAGATTTTTCTTTTATAATCTAACCATAGGATCTTGTAATTTACTTGTCTGAGATCATGTGGTAAATATTTCATGAAGTTTGACTGTACAGATTGAGAGATATTAGCATTTAAAATTGGTTTTACTTTTTGAACATTGACCTACAATTTCAAATGGCTTTGACCACCATTCGTGGAAAAAAAATTTGCACTGCAAACTTTTAATTTATTTTTCCTATTGAAGAACTGAGTTGAAAGTCTTGGAAAAAAAATCCGAGAAAAACAACACTTAATTTATATTCTTTATAAATTTATTAAGTAGAAGTAGGTTCAAGATTGAAAGAAAAACTAAATCGTTAATAGCTCTAAGATAGGATTGAAACACAACAATCTCATTAGTAAGATTGTTCTAGAAATAAAACTTAACCTTGTCAAATAGTTAATTTTTATAATTTATGAAAATTGCATTTAGAAATGAGTCCTATAAGTTAGTTTTTCAAGAAGATGCTTAGATTGCCTTAAAAATAAGATTGTTCATAACTTTTACATCACTAATCCAAATGGAATGAACAAAAGCTTCACATGTAAACAAAAATATGATCTTACAAAAAAAATAATTTAATTTAATTTCAATTTTTTTTTGCCCAATAGATGAAAAATTGGGCTTTTGTGGTATAATTTTTGCTCCCAAGCACCAATTGAAATAAAAAATTATATTCCCTCAAAGCTAAGAAATTTTTCTGTCTTACAAGAAAGTTTCAAAAAGTTTTCCAAAAAATTGAAGTCATAGGAATTGCTCAAAATCCATTTTCTCTCCCAAAGGGACAATGGACCTTTAGTGGTTAAAATATAGAGATATCTATTTAATTTACAAAATTTGGTTATATGACAACTCACATTGAACTCTTCATAAATCATATTTTTTAATTTAATGGTATGTTTTTTATATGAAAGATGCATGTATGGATGTTTCTTAGATATCTGATGTAGAATCAAATTTAAAAATTCATCACCAACATTTTTCAATCTATAATCGTGTAAAACCATGAATGTTAAATAGAAACTCCACCAAAAATGGAGTTTTGTTTTTTTTAAATCAAAATTTGGTATGCTTGCTTGGAATTATATAAGAATAAAATGTTAATTATGCAAAGTAAAATAAAGCCAATTACATTCTACATTATGAAAAATTCTTTGAATGGCATAATAATACGTTCCATAACATTTTATTTTTATTAGTATTATACATTGTGTTTCACTTTTAAAGGGCAGTGAGAAAAAAATGAAAAAAAATACTTTTTTTCCAAAATTCAAACATAAAAATGTATACTAGACTATTATGGAAATGTGTAAAAAAAGTTTAAAAACTTTGACCGCATAGTTTGACAACCTAAAACCTTCAAAGTTAGAAAGAAAAGCTTTTTCTTACCTTGCTCGACAAGGCCATTAGCCTTTAACTCTTCCTAGAGTGAGATTTTTACACTACATATGAATCATGTAAGTTACGTACCTACCAAATTTCAGAAGTAAAGGTTGAATTTTGCAAAAGCTATTTGATCAAAAAAAAGATTCAAGGCAATATAATTTTTAATCCATGCACCCAATCTGGAAAATAAATTATATTCCCACTAAAGGGATACATGTTCACACTTTGTATCAAAATTTCATGAACATCCGACCAAAATTGACTTCATAGGAACCTCTTAAATTTTCAATTGTCCATTCAATGATTGGGGTTAATGTAGAGCAACCTATTGGCAGTTCTTCATAACTAGTGGGAGAAAAGGGTGTTGCTTGACTTGCTTTTCACTAGCGATGAGTGTAACAAATCTTATGTAACCAAGCTCATAGATAAATCCCACAAACGCCTATTTTGTCCAACACAATATTAATCTTTCCTATGAATATTATGCAATTTACAATAAGTAGACACATGGATGCATGTTTTCTTATGTTGCACCCATTCAAACATCAAAGCTTTTCTCATATAACAATATAACAAACTTAAGCAGTATTTGAGTTCAAAAAAATGATACTATTACATACAAAATCTAAATGCTTCATACTTATGAATGCATGAGTTTTCAAAGCCCCCCCTCGAAGCATACAATCCCTCTATGGTTATATCCTTCTCACTACCTTAATTCCATAAATTGTGCATGTGATGCCCACTTATGCCTTGATGTGCTTTGCCTCCAAATAAGACCTTTTCAAAACCAAATAATTTTTTCCACCCCTTCTTTTACAACTCTAACAAATTATCCAACTTTCAACTTACTCCTATATCTTTTTGAAGTTAAATTAATTAGTATAGAGTCTCTCTTTTTATGAAGTTATGTAGTCTGGGTGTCACTTAGACCAACTTTTTGGAGCTAAACATGGGACTTCAAACGAACATACTCTTCATACACGCCAACTACTTAGAGTGATTAGAGTTCTTTCTCTCTTTAATCAAGCTCACTATTTGTCCCTACCCTGCTACTTTGAATTTTGTCAAAACAACTTATAGTGAGAATTGATGTCAATTTTTATTGTGAATATTCCTTGAATATGTAATTCATGGTCAATAATAACACTATTGAATACTTTTTTTTCTTTTTTGCAGCACTATGTCAATGTGTTGTTGATGTCCTTGTTATTTAATTCGTATTTTCTTTAAAGCAAAGTCATTTAAGTGGATTGTGATTTCAATTGTACCTTTGTTTACACCCTGGATCAATTTTTTTAATTGGAGAATGGTAATTAATGTAAGCATTAAACAAAAAAAGTTTATTTATCCACTAAATTTTATTTTATAAGATAAATGACATTTTGTACATATTTGCTTTGAAGTGTGTACAGGGATTTAAATGAATATAGGGCATTTATACTTCTAAAAACCAATTGCATGAACATCTTCTATTGACCTATAAGTTACAAGTGTCTTTATACATGAGTATGCACTATACAAATGATTAGTTCCCACAATGGCTTCATCTTCTAAAACTATTGAAGTTTCCTTGTATCCACTTGAAGACATGTCTACCATAAAAAAGTCAACCAATCAGGTGAAATAATAATTAAGGTTTGTAGGAAGTCCTAAAAAAGGTTCAAGTTTTAATAGCTTTTTTTTATATAGAAGTACATCATGCTTTCTTCAATGTAACAGTTGTATTCACCAATGTAAGAACAATGAACATATTGGAGATGTGTGTGCTTTTAGAAACCTTTGTGATTCCCACTTGAAAATTCATAACCAATTCTACAAAGGTCCCAAAAAAATATGAAACAACTTGGATTAAATACCTATTTCATTTGTTGATTTGTATGAGCACTCAAAAAATTAGCCCCATAAAAACTCACCAACTATAAGATGCAATAAAATCAAGAAATTATTATCTAATTCAATACAATATATATCAACTTATAGAATTAACTACTATAACTATCTAATTCCTTTCAAGGTTCTTATGTTAATACTATCTTATTGGGGTGGTTGCAAGAAAGACCCACTAGTTTTTGTAGTGTTTTGCAAAGTACTTATGATTTTTGGGGGAGTATTTTAAAATTAGAATGAAAAAAATGTCCAATGTATATACCTTTAAGAAAAAGGTGCCATAGGAAGGAAAAATATAGAGAATTTTTCTACGTAAGAGAACTAGAAAAGTGCATAATCTCAAGAAAATATGTTCTTTGAAATTTTAATTTGTAAAAAATAATAATAAATTATTATTTTTAAATTAAAAATTGGAAATTTGAGAGAATTTTATGATGAAGAGATATCACCAAAAAAATGGTCTTAAAACTATCTTCAAAATTCAGAAGTGCGAGTGCAAGGGAGCCCTATTAGCAACGCATGTGGAGGACATAAAATAGTGTTTTCTTAAGTTTATGCTATCAAGCACATGCATGCCAAGTGTGAAAACAAACCACAAAATTTCAGCTCTAGATCATTAATATTGAGTACTCTCTAGTACTACCCCCTCCCTCCAATCACAAAATGTGACAAATGAGCTAAATTTAAATATAAAATGATTTTTGTAATTTCTTTAAAAATAAAAGGGATTTGATTACTATCAAGTTAGCCATTTTCAATTAAAAAAAAATTCAAATTAATTGGACTCATGCTTCAAAAGTTATAGCAAGTGACAACTTTGTCACTCCAATTGTGACGCTAAATAGAACTGGTCTTTCTTGCAAGCACCCATTATGTATAATATTGATTTTTATCAAATTAAAAATATAATGATTATTTGAAAACTATGAGGTATTTTTATAGAATACAATTAATGAAATGAAGTACAAGTGAACCTTGTTCTCAAACTACCATAAATTTATCAGTTGTAGGTAGCATTTTGACTTTTTTGCGCCAAATGATCAATGGGCAATCGAATTGGAGGCTATTGGTTCTAGGGAGGGGTTTGTTTATTAGCCACCACGAAGGGCAGCTCCAACAAGATCAAACTACTTCTCGGCTAGTTGTGACTAACTATGAGGGGCCTCATGGTCCCCATTGCACCTTACATGTTTGTTGTTTACATAGTTGCGCTCGTGTTGGATCTGGTATCTTTGCTAGTCAAGGTATTCCTGCCATGCCACTTGTGGCTACCAATTCTTTCACTTTATCTTTGTAATGAAATTCATTTTTATTTGTGCCAAAAATAAATAAATAAAACTACTATAGATGGATAACTATGCAATTGTTTATTGTATCAAGAATTTGACATTCCTTTACATTTGTAGACTTGTAGACATTTAGTTCACCAACATTAATTGTAATTATTTGTTCAATAATGACTTTGCATCCTAGGATGAAGAACATTGCTACTTGTATATAAGAACCTTAGATATCATCAACTTTTGGATGAAAAGTATGCAACCAATGCTTGGAAATGCCTTTAGATTATCTTTGGCTCAATACATGTAAACAATATTTTTTGGAATTGTCAACTCTTTCAAAGATTGTTTCTTTTTTCACAATTAATAAATTGCTATTTAACAATTAGCAATGAAGATTTTTTTTCTTTTACCCACTAGGAGACTTATGATAGGGTTAGACCAAAGTTCATTTATCAAATTGCACAAGCAACGGGATGAACAATTGATCCAATACATTCTATTGGAAAGCTTCATTTTTAGCCTTAGTTTAAGGCATAATGAAATTTTTGCCAAATTTGTATAGAGATGACCAAAGAAAAATGTCCTTGTCATTGCCTTGAGCATTTACTTTAGCAAAAGATAATTGTAAAAATGTGCCTCCTATTGTTTATTGATTAATTTTATATCTCTCAATACATCTTAGCTAATCTAGGATCCATGATTCCAAAAATGATTTTTTCACAAAGTTTTCAAAATTTATCACTGGTAGTTTAAAAAAAGTTTTCCAATATTTTTTCCAAGGGTGAAAAAAAGGGCAATGAAGGGTCCACTTTTCTAGCCAATAGAGATCCTCTAAGGTGGATATATCCAAAATTGCCCCTTCTATAAAATCATCACCATCACTCTATATACATATCCAAAATCAATATGAACCTACGTTCAAGAAACAATTTTAGAACATCTATCAATAAAAAGCTTTGCCCCTTCATAACTTTTGCATACAATATACTAATATTAATTGGGCACAATAGCAAAAAAATGACGGTTTTTAAATGGTGGAACACTCGGCGACGATAGACCGTTGAGGAAGGAGGAGCGACTATGTTGCATGCTATGGAATAAAGTAGTTGGGGGCTTGATCCAAGCTCCCTTTGGTGCCAATAACAACAAGTTCGGACACGCAACAAAAGAATTTTACACAAGAGCGCAAAGCAAGAGTTGAAAAGAGCAAGGTGATCAATAATCCAAAACCTTCATCATTCTTTTTTTGTCGTTTGTTATATTCTTTTGTTGCACTATATGCTAGGATAGTGAGTAAAAATGGCAGGAACTAGCTTAATTAGGGCCACCCATATATACGGAAGTTGTACTGAAAGTTATTTTTCCATAATGAACATGATAACCTATGCATAGCGTATACCACAATGATGTTAGGAAGTTATATAGATTAGCAACCAAATCTATAAGGAAGTCTCCCTCAAAATGGAAGAAATTATAGCAGTAACCAAACAATGCGCCTAAGATAAAGCCTCAAGGGTTGTTAGGGCCATGCATTTTCCACCCGGGCACCAACTGAGACCTAATATCTCTCCAACTATAATCGCAATCTTAGAACAAGAAGCACTATCCTTATCACACCTCGCCCTAATAGGTATAAAACATCTTTCTAGAGTAGAGCTACAAGAGAGGATCAACGTCAATTTTGTAGAGCCAAGTATGACAGTTAGAAGAATTTGAATGTTACATAGAGGCTATTTTGTTCTCACTGTTGAAAAAGAAAAAGGAGCCGCAACAACTCTTGAACAAAGCCCCTTAATGTTTGGATCACACCAAATGTACCTACATCCGTAGTAATCCCAATTCAATTCTAAAGCACCAAAATGGATCAAAATCCCGCTTTGGATCTACTTTCCATTTGACGATGTCTATTATAAAGCATGAAGAAAGATCAATTCAACCATTGGAGAGGTAGTCTAGAGTTGCAAGGAAGAGGATTACCTCAAAAAATCCTCCACCCCACATGTTTTTGTATTAATTGATAATACTAGAAACTTACTAGCATCAGTTGTTCTACCAATTTACATATCCACCAGCAAAATAGAATAATTTTTCTTGCAGATGCTTATTAATTATTAATAGATACAACTTGAGATTAACGAAGATCACTTGAAAATATCCAACATCTCAATTAAGGACAAAATTGCCAACAAAGAAGGGTCCTCGAAGAGACCTACGATGAAAAAAAGGTTGATCCATAAAGTAGAAACATTGCAAAGCTCCCTAGATATGGACCCGATCCTAATAGTTGTAGTCCATCGGGGGAATGAATACCCACTAGTGCTACAAACTACCAACCTCCATGGCCAAAACCATTTTTGTGAGGCATCTAAAAACACAACAACGAACTAGCTATAGAGCGAATCGATCTTCATCAACATCGTAATTAGGATTGCCCTACGACAAACATCAAAATGTGTATTAATACAACTCGGGGATGAGAAAATTACCTGTCCGCAACTGACGACACCATTCGTTGCCTGATACAACTCCTCGTTGCTCCAGAACCTAATTTTTTACAAAGTATTGTCCTAGTTGCTCTCCAAAGACACCACAAAGAAGAATTTGACACTAAAAATCAACCATATCAACATCATGAAGTTGATACGGCAAGACAATAACTACACCTTAGTAGTCATACTCATCCCATAGAGTTTTACTACTCAAGCAGTCAAGTAGAAACCAAAACTCGTATTTTATGCTCCACATCTACTAAAGAACTCCAAAACACTAGCACCCTCTTGGGTGCAAATAGCCCCCCTACGAATCCTTATTCATGAATGACACACAACTCAACATCCTATCATGGAACGTCCAAGGATTTTCTTGCTCCACATAGGGCCTGATGAAGGGAAGTTGCTTCTGACCACAAATAAGTGAAATTTCACCCAAGCCCAATTTGATTTTTTTTCAAAAACACAAAATGAAATAAGACCTTTGTGGAAAAAAATAGACTCATTAGGAATTCGTTAATGAAAGGCATTTTAGAATGGTGCTCTCCTTAACCAAGAAACCAAGAAATACAGAGGCAACACATGTATAATTGTAACTCTAAGTATATATCACACAAGTATAAGTAGTGGCATTATACGTGAAGGAAGAGTCCAATTGATAGTTTGCAAATTGGAGACAATCTAGAAATAGGCTTTTTAAATGTATATGCACCTAATAGAGGGAGAGAAAAAGTAAAATTTTGGGATCACATTAATTCACAATTGCCACCTACCTCCTTATGGTCAATCATTGAAGACTTTAATATGGTAATTAGCAAAACAAATAGAAACATAAACAAAAATCTCATATGATGAAACAAACAAGAAGCTTGGGACAATCTAATTTTAAGGATAGATTAGAAGAAGCACATCTTACTGACGATTTCAATTCACGTAACGCACTAATCTATATTGGTTGAATAAGCAAGAAAAAAAATTATTTTTTGCCAAACTAGATAGAGTATATGTAGGAGAATGGGCATGGGACAAAGATGGAAAAATAAAATCCTAGAAGGCTACGGTACTCTTTCAGATCACCAGCCAATTCTAATCATTATACGCAAATACAATAGTAATGAAGAATAAAACAAGTTGTTTAAATTCAATCTATCTTATGTGGAAGAAGAAAGTGTAAAACAATAGATAATCAACACTTGGAATGAGGCTCACCAATCATCCAACGGGGGGTCGGAGGGGATGCTTTGGGTCGCTGAAGTTATAAGTAGGATTTGGAAATTCTACCAAAATAAAGGTAGAATTAGAATACAAGTTCAAGTTCAACAAAAAAATAATTTTTCAAAATAGTCAAGAATACAACGCAACAAGAATTCACCAAAAAAAGGTCAAGAAAGGGAGTGGAAGGCAATTCACACCTCTGTCCAATGGTTTCAGATTGAAAGATAGATGAAAAAGGAATTTTTTTGGGTATGTACTAGGTGAAATCCAACCCACCAATCTAGCAATTAATTGATGACAATGGAACAAAATACAACAGCAACTCCGAAATGGCATAGTATGCAACATTGTACTACCAAATTTTTTTTGTTGCATAGGGCAAATCAGAGGCATGCCTCTAAGCTTGCACTACCTATTGGATGACCATCCCAAAGCTAGTAACAACTTGGAGAAGTTAGTAACAACTAAAATCCCCCCCAAAATAAATTGCCATTGTCAATATTGTCAAAAAATTGAAAATTGACAAAAATTACATTGACCTTTATAAATTTTCATTTTTTTGACGATATCAACAATGATAATTTATTTTTGGAGGGATTTGTTGGATCAATTATGTGCATCATGAACTCTAGCTTTTGGACAAAAAGATTGAAATTAAAAACGCATTATATGGTTGTGAAAAATAAATTGAACACATTGCCCAATTCAACAAATATTTCAAATGCAAGGACGTTTAAATGTAACAATGGTCCATATTGCAAACCATACTCTCTTTGAAATGGTTAATGCTATCCTATACTCTCAATTTCCAAAAAAAAATTCAAATATTGTGAGAACCAACATCATTTGCATGTTTGTCAAGCTATTGTTATTTTTAATTCTATAAATGTCAATTTCCTTCAGTTTTTTGTGTACAACAATCTAAAATGATGTATACTAATATGCCAAGGTACAAAATGTTTTTTCAGAGTTCTAAGAAAAAATTGGCAAAAGATAAAGTACTTCCAAATCATGTTGAACAAAACTGAGATTTTTACATGGCTAACTTTGAAATTGATTTTCCTTCAAATCACAATTAATTTTTTCTTCAAACTTCCATGTTGACGTGCAGTATTTCGCACACTGCAACTTCCATGTATCTACTTTTGGACTTTGTCCATTGATGCTTATAGTATGATTGTTTGAATGAAAACATTTCAACTTTGTATTCAATTTCGTCAGTGAAAATAGACCGGGCCAATTTTCAATGATTTTCTTATTGGTACTTGATAGGGAGGTTCCACTGCACCAAAGAACGTCACATAGTTGGATATATTGTATGCAAAAGTTAAGAAGGAACAAAGTTTGGTTTTAGTGCAACTGTTTCTTCTACACATGGACATAATTGATTTTGGAGATGTACACAATCATAGTGAAGATGGTGGTTTACGGACAGTGGCACATTTTTGGAAGGTGCCTACCTTACAAATTGAATGTATAATTAGTTTATTTGCTCTTACCTTTGAACATATATTATAGCATTGACTCTTGGTTTCTAAATCTCTAGTTCCAAATCCTATCTAAGTTACAACAACATTCACATAGCACAACACAGTTAGGATTTGGTTGGAGTGGAGATGTGGGGGTTTAACCCACTGATCCATAAATGAATAATATTGTTGTTTACTTACCCCTTTATGTACTAAGAATTCATGATTTTCAGTTGCAGATTTTGATTAATTATATTATAGAAAATATAATAGAAATAGAAAATTTTATTATATCATTAGCTTAAATAAAGAACATTGTATGCATTGGTTCAAATACACAATTATTTAAGTTTAAAGAAATCTCCATATAAACTCTTCAACATTGCTTAAAAAAACGTGAGACCCAATTTGGGCTTCTTAGACATTAAAGGGTTAAGACAGAACCTCGTGGTTCCACTACCGTTCTTGTTTGAGGAGCAAGCGGAAAAGTATGAACATTTGGGTAACTGTGTCTGTCCATGGCTTCCTTCATTCCTGGTCCATCAGTGACTGCGAGATTCTTCAGTCAGTTGCTCACATATTTACGAGACTTGAACTACGAGTTCAGTTATGAGTTCCGTCACGAATGAGTATCATTGTTGACTGGCGACCAGTTATGGTAATTGAAGGATCCAAAATGGCGGTCCTCGGTTAAGTGGAAACTGGCGGTTAAAGTGAGATTTATCAATCGCCAGCGATCACTTTAATTAACTCACTTAGATTCTTGTCATCTGCAGTGGAGTTTTCACTCTGCAGTATGAATCATTTTATAATTAATACTCGGAATTCGTGCTGTTTAGAATTAAAAATTAATGCTGAGTTCAATCAATCCGGAGCGCTTCATTAACGTAGAGTCCATCAACATTCAGGAATCTGGACGATGAATTCACTGTGTGCTATAATGTTGAGTTGGTCCAATGAACTTCTCATTCATCCACATTCATCCACATCATCCAATCTAATGTAACCAATCTTTTTTCTTTTCAAAAGTGACGGTGTAAATGAAGGAGCAAAGAGGGGAATAAGGTGAAGCTATCCTGTACCAAATTCCGTCACTATGTCCCAAGGGTGTTTCCTCTTTAATTAGTCCGATTTGTGAGGACGAGATAGCTTGGGCAAAAGATTAAAAGATAAGTGTCATTTGGGATTAACTGAATTGAGAAAAATAAAATATTTGTACAAAGATATATTAAGTGAAAATGACCCATGCAACCATTTTGTAGTTGTTGTTTATCTTTGTGCACCTTTTGGGAATGTGGGATTTTTTTTCTTCAAGTTTTAATGTTCACAGTATGTATTATAAAAGTGATACTCTTTGAATAAGTGTATAGCAAATTGATATAATCTTTATTTATAAAAAAATATATACAAATACTACTATAACTAAAGTATTCAAATTTTACTATTGGGAGACAATATAGATGTTTTCAAGATAAAATCCTTGAATGTTTAGTGCTAATCAATGTAATGTGAATTTTTAGCCAATCATAAGAAATTCATTTGCTTAAAAATAAATAATTGTATTTTTTGTTAATTGTCAAAGTGAAATGTTTTTAACTTGATTTGAAACTATTTCTAACTATTTCTAAGAATTTGGCCATATGGATGATCTCCATTTCTAACATGTAACATAACTTCTTTTAATAAACTAAAAAACTCCAAAAAGTTGTAAAAGACGTTTTTTATATGTCATTTGAGTTTTCTCAAGAGAGCATTTGGATCAATGATTAAAGGTTAAAGCATTGGTTCATTTGCCAATGAATAAAGAAATATAAAACTCAAGAAATGTAGGTTTTAAATTTAGTTGTCTAAAGCATTTCTATCAAAGATATAGATTTCTATCATGTTGATTTTCTATGGACAATATATGCTATGAAAAATTGGTTATATTTTAAGCACTTAAAAGTTATAGTGTTCACATGCGGGATTAGATAATGTATTAGGGTGAGAAGATTATGAAATTTCATGGGAAAATTTGAGAAGTTGACACAACCTAAATTGTATTTATCGCCAAACATATGCACAACACAGTAATAAAAATTTGGAAAAGTCATAAATCAATGGATATATTTATAAGTCATAAATTGTTGCCCTTCGTTTGGCTTCTCTTTCAATTCTTATTATGGTTTGCTTATGAGTTTTATGCAAAATATAATCTTTAAAAATTGACTACAAGCATAATTATATGTCATCTAATCGCAATCACATTGAACTGAATCTTTCCTAAATAGAGATTTATTCAAGAAAGTTTTTTTTTATTAAAGAGAATTTGAAACTTTCCTAAATAGAGATGTATTCAAGAAAAATAAAATCAATTTGCCAACAAAATCTACAACAAAGATGCTCAAATTGTAATTTTTTTTTTTTGTGTCCAAGGCTACAATCATTTTTTCAGGGGATCATCATAGTAATACCAAATGATCCTGCAGAGCCAAATAAAGACATTTTAATCAAAATAGGAAAGCTAAGAACAGTGCGCAATGATGCCGTTGAGTCATAAACTCAAGAGTACACGAACTTGCACTTGCCGTTGAAGTGCTCAAGTTCATGTCAAAGCTAAAGGCCGGGGCAGCAGACAGACCAATATTATTCCAGTACGTGACCAGTCGATCAGTCTGTTGCAAATTGTGCGCGAACATCCAGCGCGCGTAGACACGACCGGCAGCTAGGTAGGCCACTCGAGCACAGGAAGCGAAAGGTACTGACTCATGTTAATTCATGTCCCATTATTTCCATCGAATCACTCATTCTAGCTTTATCTAAGATTCATTACGTACTCATGATGATGATCAGCTAGCTGCCATGCTAGCTGCACTCGTACTATCTCGAAAAGAAGATCGACTCCTGCAGGAGCTGCACCGCACGGGGTGAAGTAATTGGCGTTTCAAGGTGAAGAAACGTAATGGGATGCCGAGTAATTGCCGACCGACTCTCAGTCTGGCCAAACATGCTTCAAATTTTCTTATCTGCTCTTTCGGCGGCGCAATGAGCACGCCGGCGCAATGAGCACTTTATACACATGCTTCATTACATTCTTGGTGAATATATCCAGTGGATTAGTCAGTTCAAGTTCGTCGCTTCAGTTCGACTCTGAGTGCGACCGAATTGCTGGCATTCCTAGTATGCTCCATGAGTTGTTTCATTTCTTCACGGATATAAGTTTGTATTGTTCTTAGGTGAAGCGGGACCTTGTCTAGCGTCAATGAAATGCAGCTGCAGAACACCGTTCCAATCAGTATTTGTAGATTAAATGGACTTGAAGACTGGGATCGGAGGCACAAACTTAAGGAGTTTATTGGATTAATGCCATATGAAGGCCTCAGGCGCGAACATGGATAAGTTAGCAATCAGCTGGCGTAGAGTCGTTCAGAAGTTCGGAAGCATATCGCCGGAAATGAGTGCCACTTTGTGACGATGTGCATACCACATATTTTCACAAGCATCACAAACTCGACACTGATCATGAACAAGAAGATCACGAAACGAGAATATAAGATCAAATGAAAGAAGGGTACGTCAAACAATAAAAGCCATCGATCATTCGGTATAATCCAGCAAACATGACAAACTATATATAATTAATTATTTCAGTAATTGAGAACATTAGCAACTCAATCCCCTTCAGTTATGGGACTCAGTTAATGGAATATGAACTAAATTTCGATCTCTCCACCTTCAAGCTCTTTGACAGCGTCTCTGCGACTGTATGTAACGTTGCTGCTTCAAGGAACATTACTGCACTGAACACTGTTCCCAGCACTATTCACTGTATCACAAGCGAGGATTGATAAACGCTTCAGAGCTCCAGAAATCCGCATGTTCATATGCATGAACTCTCCGTTCAGACAGATATGAACGCTGGCATTAAATTACTCCTGCTCCTGAATTAGCTTTCATGCCAGAGGCAGCCAGGTCGGAGGCTTCAGTCACAGCTTCTTCAACTACCTGTTTATGATCAGTGCCAAGAAATGCAAGCAGCTTGGTTCCGTTCCATCCGCAAATAAGGTTGTGATGAACGTGCATGATGGATACTACTGCCACAGACTTGATGTCAGAGTAGGGGAATCGGAGGAGAATCCGGAGCTGGGGTACTGAAATCCCGACGTGGTTGAAATGACGGAATGTTCTGGAGAGTATGGCAACGTGCTCGGGGTCGACTCCTGCGTGTTCTCCAGACTGGAACTCGACTGCGGGCTGCTGCGGAAGCCTAGATTCAATTCCAGCTCCGGCAACGCAGTTGCACGATCGTGTCTGATGCACTCTTTTAGCCCCAGACCCTGCAATATTGGCACTCCCGTTCTTGGTGGGTGTGACATGAACTCCGATACCCTTGCCATATTTTGAGCGCCGAGGTTAACATGCAACACTGTTGCACTTCCAGTCGACGTCCTGTTCGGATCGAACGCTAATTTGGTGCTTGTCCAGGGAAGATACGCCATGGGGTGACAGCTTGTAGCAGCCTTTGGCAGTGAATCCACGCCGAAGTTAGTCTTCGCCTTCGCCCCTCGAAGCGCTCTTGCAGCTACATATAAATCATCGAGATTACAAAATATGAGGAAACGGAATGAGGTCAGTGTTATTAAATAAAATGAAGGTTGCGAGCATGTATGAGACTTAAGTTTCGTAGGACTTGAAAGGGCCAAGTGGGTACCACTGTCATAAGCCCTGGCTGCGTCTTCCGCGGTGTCAAAGGTGCCCAACCAGTGACGGCACCGTCCAATTCGATCACGAATCTCCGCAGACCATCTCCCCCACGGCCGCTTCCTCACCCCTCGAAACGCGCGTCCCGTGTTGCCAGCAGCTTCGCCGCTTGCCACTCGATCGCCTGCGGGGACGGTACTGGTGGCCGAGGCGCTACTGGAAACCCCACCTCGGTGCAATGACCCCCCTCCAAAGCTGCTCAGTTTCAGTGAACCACCGTGGTCAATTCCTTTGGACATTACAGCACGGTGGATATCTATCTCCGACTTTTGGAGAACGTTGAATCTGGTCGACATGGGTTCAACATTCTCCAGTGTCGATCGGAATTGCGCTGTGAAACACTCGGCAGTAGAAGTTCTTACTCCAGTTGGAAAATGATCGGGAACACTACTTTGTGGTGGGAACACGGCCACCTGTAGTTCTTGAATCCGCGACACGTTTTGCAAAGTAGAATTATTCCAAGTCGGGTTCACTGACTGCATGTTTCCGCTGGTGCAGGTTGTCGTGGTTTGTGATTCAGTGGTGCCGAAGAGGACGCTTTGGCCAACAACAGCCGCGATTCCATCCAAATCTTGCTGGTCGGAAGAAGCAGTTGTGCCAAACTTTTCAAGCAGAGAGGAAGCAGAAAATCTCGTGTCTTCGTTTCCAGCTTGACAGCCTTCGCGACCAAAATTTGTGAGAGTATCACCGACTTTTGCCTGAGCAGGTGTAAGTCCACTGCCACACAAGTCTTGATTCTTAGTGAAAGCAAGGCTGTGGTCTTTGATCTTCTGCGGAAACGAGATACACGATTCCAATAACGAGCCCAGCGTGTTCATGGAGCTGGCAGTACTAGTTCTGGAAGCTGGCGAGACGCAACGATCACAGAGAGGGTGGAATGCAGGTCCGCAGCATCGCAGGCACGCCATCCACGGTCGGTCCTTCTTCCTCGACACGACTTCCGGAGTCAGGTCTCGCCATTTGCGCTTTGCCGCTAGGCTGTTGCTCGGTAGCATATCGTGAAGGGCCATGTCGATCAGATCAGTGAATGCTATGGACCCAACGTGCTTCTAGCTACGGCCTCCCTGATTTGAGAAGATTCATCTACGGAGGCATTCTAACTCATCGGTTGGTCGAAACCCTTGTGTACTACCGGTGTATGCTAACTTGCCACGAAGCCAAATGAATGACTTGCTCATGCATCTAGCTATGTAAGAGATTAAAAGACCATAACAGGTGACCTACACATGAGGCATGTTCAATCGCCGGTTCATGCAGTACTGATAATCTCGAACACTGTCCGGTTTTTGATGGCACCGGGTTTCCAGTCCTGAGAAGCTGGAGCAGCTTCAAAACGATTCACCGATTTATCGCAAATGGATCATCGTCACGCCATCAACACTCCTCTTCATTGTCATCGATTTCTCAAATATGTCGCATGCATGCATCGGTCCCGCCAACTTTCAATTGGAAAGCAGCTCTATGTCATCGAATTAGCCCCCGAGCTACTAAAGCCATGTATGCCAATTGTAACAAAACAACTACAACCGTGCATTCATAATTATAATTCTACACCACTACCAGCACCTCCAGGTCCACAAGCAGAGATTGCAACTAGCAAGTTCACAGGACGAATGATCACTTCCGAAGTTAGTATGCAAGATGCAGTTCGCGAGTGAAAGAGTTTCACTCAAAAGCCAGCCAGCCGTCGTCGCTCAGTTGGATTGGAGCTCCATACTCACTTGATTCCTTGGTTTTTTTGCATCATTCCTATCTAGCGGAGGAAGTCAAAGAGGAAACTCTTGACCGAGCTCTTGTAGTGAAAGCAGAAGCTAGCGTCGACTAGATTCCCCAAGCGAAGAAGGATGGGATAATGACAGGGGTCACAATAAAGACCACTCCACGCATGACCTGAGCAAGCAAGTCCCGGACTTCACGTAACCTAACACCTGCAGCAGGAGCAGCAGCAGCTCCAGTGCAAGTACTCGGCACCAGGCATCCGGACAGGCAGCGGCAACTTACTAACTTCGTCTCGCACGCGCAGTCGCAGAAACCCAAGGCGACAACACACACACTCGCCAGACTCCGTCCGGGTACACTTGGATGTCATGCTACCCCCTCAAGCATGCGGCATTTATCTGGCAGCGCCATTTGCAGTAGCTGCTAGGGCTACGTCGTCCCAGCTAGCTAGCTAGGCTGCTGGCCTTCTCTTCCCTAGCTAGCTCGATCAGACCATAACTTATATGGGGAGCTGCAGCCTGCCTGATCCCTTGCTATTGAGGCTTAGAGTGGAAGCTTACTCAAACCAGCACTATGCTGCAAGGGGCAGAGGAGCAGCAAGCTAGTAAGGTTAAGTGGTCGGTGACAACGTACTTGAAGACTCAACGAGCAAACTACATAATGCTCAACGAATTTTGAGGTGAGGCCTTGGATTTGCTACTGTCCGTAACGAGTTGTTTGTGAAGTCCTCTTCGATATGGTACTCTGGTGCAGGACCAACGTTCGGGAGAAAACCGGCAGTTAATACAAAGTGACTAAGTGATGGAAAATGGCAAAACGATATGAAGATGCATCTGATTTTGATTGAAAGTTCAAGATAAATACTCGTTAAATTCCAATTTAAAAATAATTATAGCGTGAGTTGAGGCAATGACCAGAGTAGGTACTTGAAAACTGGTTGAATATGGGAATTGATAAATAACCGTCAAAGCGAAAAGAACGACCAAATTAATGTTACAAGGGACTCAGTACAAATGGAAAATGCACAAGGCCATAACAACGGATTTAACATGTTAATTGTAGGAGCACCTAAAATCAACCCCAAAGACTCCCATATACAGAAGATAACTTTAACATTTTAGGAATCACTTTTAGATGTTAGTTCAGATTTTTTTCAATCATGTTATTGTTATCTTCAATGACTTTTCCAGTTAGTGCAAGTAACACAAGTATACCAAAGTCACATTATTTAAATTATACTATTGTATTATAAAAAAATTCAAAGAAAGTTTTTTTTGCAACATTAATTTTGTAGGTAATACTAATTTGGCATCTTCACCAAGGTAGAAAGTTCATGCTATGTGCATATATATGTCCGGAGCCTAATATTGTAAATGTCACCTTACGATATGTTTGCACTTGGTGTTAAGAGTGTTATTACTAAGGGTATTAGGAATAAATTTAGACCTCCTTCTGAACTGGATTCACATTGCAAACATCACCCCTATTGTAACACCAAGTGTGAACATACCTTTTAGTTTTAGTTTTAGTTTGATTTGTACTTAACTAGGGTCTCCTTCAGTTTCCAAGGTCACACCGTCACAATGGCGGCAAACCTAGGTGCACGTAGAAAGTTTACACGTAGAAAGGATTATTTACCTCGTAAGTATACTTCCTGGGTAAACTCCTGTAGTCCCCTGGGCACATCTTCCCAAATGAAGGCAAGACCAGCCACAGCCTTAAGTTGGTGCAGAGTGATCAGCCCCTGCAGACACGACTGCACCACCTACATTATGCTGATTTCGATTAATCAATCCCGGTTCCATTTATCGTGTGCAGTGGACAGAGTGAATCCATCCATCATCTTCCTCCACGACGAAAACAGTAGCTAAGAATATTATTAACTAAGACTAAAGGCATCAACAAATAGAACCTGTAGCCAGAGGTAACTACAACATTGATTTCAGAGGGTTCACTGCGTGGTAGACATTGCTTCGTAGTTTCTAGACAGAATAATACGTTCAATTTGTACAGAGTGACTGGACATCCATGAGTGCCCACAGGGAACCAATGCACCATATATGCTTAATGATTGAGAAAATTAAATATTTATGGATATTGAATTACTACTAGCGAATAATTCAATTATTAATTATAAAACTGCAGGTATTTCTTGGGCAACTTTATTTCGGGCATAATTTGCAGATGGAGTCAGTCGATCAGTCCACAGGCATAATTATATATAAATGTATAATGGCTCCCTAATGAAGGTCCTCGCTCAGCTAAAGTTTGGTCCAAGGAATTAGCGACGTACTGGCTGTTTTAGCGCGCGGCACCGTCGGTCCGCAGGGTGTCTGAGCAATGATCGACGAATCGATCGAAGCTACAGTACCTCTATGAATCGATACACTGCTCGAGAACTGAATCGAAGGACGGAGGAATACGAACTTAACTTAATTGGGGTTTAATTGGGGAATGTGAAGAATTCATGCATCCGACCAGATCTGACCTTCCCCATTCTTCAACAATTCTGTCCTCTTTCCATAACGGTCCAACTCAGCTTTCATACTGCAACCAGCTGCTGAGAGCCGCATGCCGTGTTGGTGGAGAGCCAGTGGCTCCACTCCATTGCTTTTTCTTTTTGTCCCACTGAGTTATATCGAATTGGAAGCATCCCTCAGATCCTTGGTTCGTTTTGTAACAGAATGAAATTATAAAATAAATATGAAGGGGAACCTAGCTTAACTTACTTGCGTAATGAGGCTCAATCTATGGAAGCTTGATACAGTCTTGCGCTGTCAGCCAGGACCAGAATTCCAGTCTGTGCTCAGGGCTTGCAATTATTTTGCAATGAATCACTCTTGCCAGTGCAGAGGGAGACTCAGGAGGCGTGAGGTGTTGGCATGATGTTCTTGTGATTCCTTGGACTGGCAAGAGTTTGGTATTGGATTGTAGTGCTTCACATATATTCGAATAATTTACCCCCTAAAGTCCCATTGTCCCTTTGGGAAACAAAATGGATTTCGGGCAGGCTCTTATGGTCTCAACGGTCTCAATATTCGCTGTGATTTTTTGAATTTGCTTGTGAAGATAGAAAAATGCATTGGCTTTCCAAAAATATAATTTTTTATTTCAATCAAAGCATGGGAGCAAAAGTTATGACACAAAAAGCCTTCTTTTCTAAAGTTTGGCGGGCAAAAAAAGACCTGCAAATAAACTTAAAGTAAAATATTTTAAAATTTTGTTTTGTATAGACTATATTTTTAATATGTATATGGGGAGAATTGATTTATTCCATGTGGATTTGTTATGTGAAAGTTATGAACAATCTTGTTTTTTGGGCAATCAAAACATCTTCTTGAAAAAAGAACCTTTGAAGGATTCACTTTTGAACTCAATTTTCACTATTTTTTGAAAAAAAAAGTTTCACAAATTTAAGATCTTTTGCTAAAACAATCTCACTGTTTATATTTGTGTATTTCAATTCCATCTTAGAACTGTTAATAGTTCAATTTTTTCTTCAATCTTGATTTGAGTACTATTTATTGACAATTTTTTAGTGAATGAAAATTAAGTTTGTTTTTATAAAACTCCTAGACTTTCAATTCAATTCTTCCACGTAAAAATTCAAAATTCAAAATCAGAAGTGCAAAATTTTTAAGTTAAGAAGGTTCAAAGCCTAAAATTCTAGTTAACCCCTAAAGGCCCAAGGCCTTTTTTCTGCCAAAAAACACCCAAAACTGCCACTTTTTTTAGCAAAGAGTGAAAAAAATCAAAAATGTTTTTTTTGCACATCTAACCGTAGGATCTTACACCTAACTAGTATGAGAATGTGTGGAAAAAATTTCAGAATTCTTGACCGCATAGATTGCAAAATATCTACCTTTAAAGTGAAAAAAACAAAATTTTCAGCACATTGTGGGACTGGATTTTTTGAGTTTGAACATTTTTAACTTAAAATTTTTGCACTATAGAGTTTTGAGCTTTAAATCTTTATAGTGGATAATTGAGTTGAGAGTCTAATTAAAAAAAATCAAATAAAAAAAACATAATTTTCATTATTAAAAAAATTGTTAAGGAGAAGTAGGTATGAGATAGAAGGAAAATCTAAAGTATTCATATATTTTAGATGGAATTAAAATGCACTAATCCCTATGGTGAGATTGTTCTAGCAAGTAAATGAAACCATGCAAAAAAAAAAAATTTGAAAAATTTGAAAAATTTGATTTAGAAATGAATCCTACAAGTTATTTTTTTCAAAAAGATGCTCTAATTGCCCGAAAAACAAGAATGTCCATAACTTTCTCATAACAAATCCAAATGAAATGAATCAAAGCTTTCCAGATAGACAAAAATATAATTCATGAGAAAAAAATACTAAAAAAAATAAAAAATAAAAAAGTGCAAATTTTTTTTGCTGCCCGTACTGCCCCCCGCCCCCTGTTTTGAGCTTATTTGGTCATAACTTTTGTTACCAGGCACCGGTTGTGAAAAAAATTATATTCCCACGTAGCTAATCAACTTTTCTACCTCCAAAAAAAGTTTCAAAAAATCAGGAGAAAATTGCAGCCCATAGGTACCTGCCCAAAAACGCATTTGTCCCCCGAAGGGACAATGGGCTTTTAGGGGTTAAGCAAGGTGATTTTTTTATAATTTATTCACTTAAAATGCAAATATCATACAATCTATTGGAGTTTTGGAAATTTCTTCCACACATTCTTACACTAGTCTAGTACAGGATCCTACGGTTAAATATGAAAAATTGAACTTTTAATTTTTAAAATTTTCAATAAAATGATTGTTTTGAGTGGTTTTTGATGGAAAAATGGTTTTGGAACTTTTGGGGGTTAAGAAAATAGAATTTATTAAACTTTTGAATTTTTAGCAAAAAGAATCCCAAAATTTATCTTTTATATTATTTGAAAAAAATAGATAAATCAAAATTAGTAATTTAAAATATTTACAAAACTACTTCCTAAATGACTTATTTCAAGTTTTTGCCATGGAAAAACATTGTGGACAAATCAAGTTTGGTACTCCAATAGATGACTTTGAGAATTATTATGAAAACAAAGAATGGACCTATTAAATAAAAATTGGATCATTTTTTATTGACTAACTTGGTAATAGGCCTCACCCTTTTAGGTTGTTAGAAAATCAGTTCACATAATGTCAATTTTCAATATTACTTTCTTGTATAGAAAGATGACTCAATCAACTTTGTTGGCATTGTTCAATCTATTGAATGTTACCCATGAAGAAAGGTTTATATCAAAACCTTATGACTACTTCACTGAATTGTGCACAAATTAATGATGAATTAGAAAGTTAGAATTAAGTCTCGCATTCACCAAAAAGTTTTGAAAATTCATTAATTTTTTGAAATATACAGTGGCATGTCCAAAATAACAAACTCTCAAGTAGGGGGCTCTGTTTTTTATTCTTTAAGGGTTGACATATATTTTCAATTTTCTTTTGTGTAAACAAATTAATTCCTAAAGGCGGAGGCCTTTTCTCCATCAAAACACACTCAAAAACGTCACTTCTATTGCAAAAAGCAAAAAAATTTAAAACTTGTTTTTTTTTGCATATCTAATTGTAGGATCTTGTATTAGACTAATATAGGAATGTATGCAAGAAATTTCAAAAACTTTGACCGCATAGATTGCAAGATATTTGGATCCAAAGGGAAGAAAACAAGTTTTTTTGCACTAATGTTGCATTTAACTACTTCTGGACTTTCAAAGGGTTCAGAATCAATAATAGGAAAAAAAATGGTCATTTGGAGATAATGCAAAAGATTGGGAGATCTATACAAAACATCTAAAGATCTATACAAACATCTGGAGATCTCCAGATGTTATTATCTAAAGTTTTATGAATGTTTTGTCCATAATTCACTTGAAATTCCAGAAGTAGTTAAATGTGGCATACTATGTTTGATTAGATTTTTTGACTTTGAATCTTCTTAACTTAAATTTTTTGTACTATATATTTTGATTTTCTAAGTTTTTATGTTGCATATTTGAGTTGAAAATCTAGGAAAAAAAAATTCAAGAACAAAAGAAACTTAATTTTTACTCATTAAAAAATTGTTAAGTAGAAGCAGGAAAAACTAAATCGTGAATAGTTCTAAGATGGAATTGAAATACAATAATCCAAAAGGTGAGATTGTTCTAGGAAGCAAATTAAAACCTGTCTAACAATTTTTTTGGAAAATTGTGAAAATTGCATTAAAAAATGAATCCTATAAGTTATTCTTTTAAAGAAGATGCTTTAGTTAGATTGCCTGAAGAACTAAGATTGTCCATAACTTTCTCATCACTAGCCAAATAGAATGAATGAAAGATTCAAATCTATACAAAAATATAAAATTTTATAAATTATTTTTTAAAAATTATTTTGACTTTTTGTGATTTTTTTTGCTACCCGCCAACCTCCATTTTTGGCCATTGTTGTGCTATAAATTTTTCTGTGCCATAAATTTTTCTCTCGAACACCAATTGAAATAAAAATTATATATCTATGAAGCTCTCGCAAAACCGCACATCCTCAAAAACATTCACTAAAAATTGAGGTGATAGGAATGTAACCAGATCCAGTTTGTTCCTTAAGGGGACAAATGGTCCTTTAGAGGTTAAAATAGTTACAATCAACAATCCAATCTTATAGGAGTACTTTTTACATTGTGACTAGTGAATACAGAATAAATTAATTTGGTAGGGAATGTAAATTTTCAATAATATTTCACATTTGAGGTTTTAACCCGTGAAGGACTGAGGCACATTTTAGGCAAAAATTGTAAAAAAATGTCATCTTTTTAGACAATGAGGAAAAAATGAGAATTTTTTTTCTTTCAAAATTCAATTGTACAAATTTGTATTAAACTACTACAGAAATGTGTGAAAGAAGTTCAGAAAATTTGACCTTTTGGATTGAAATATTATCCATCCATTAAGTTAGGATGTTTGTTTTGTTTGTTACAGTGAGATCTCCTTGACCATGCATCCTCCAGTCATGTGCTTAGTACCATCGAAAAGCGCTCAATAAGGAAGGATGCACAGTTTTTGATTTGTGGCGTTTGAACTTTCAACGTGAAATTTATGGAATTTCAAAGTTTTTATGAGTAAAAAAACTAGAAAATTAGTTTTTCTTTTGGTTGTGGCAACATCTAAGGGCACACTAGTAATGTTTGAAGTATAAATTTTTTTTTTTGAACTAGCCCAACATGGCCAACAAACTTTAACCCCTCAGGCTAGAGTGAGATTTTTACACTACATACGGTTGGTTAGTTATATTTGCATCTTATATGATGTAAGTTACATACTTGTCAAATTTCATAATGAGAAGACAAGTTTTGTACATGCTACCCAAGTAGCCCCACAAGTTCAAAGAATCATACATTTTATTAAGGCACTTGATTGAAAAAATATTTATATTTCCATTAAGGGGGTATATGTTCACACCTAGGTAGGAGATTAAGAGATAAGTACCACTTTGGCATGGGGAAGCTACTAGAGCAAAAAAAATTGTTTTTGTACTATGTATTTTTGAAATTCTGGCAAATCGCTTCTTAATGTTCCTTATTGCAATGGTGAAAGAAGGTGAGAAAGTTGCTCTTTTGCACCATCCTTGCCAGGATAGTGTTATGCCAAGTCGTTGTGTAGACCTGTGTCATACTAGCTGTTTTTCTTTTGAAGATGAAACTATTTTTTGTGCACCAAATCTTTTAAAGAATTGCAAAGTAGAAGATATTACTTGCAATATTAATAGTGTGAGGGGATAGAGTAGACACCCCCGTCAATGGTAGTGGTCTTGGGCGGGATGCTTGTGAGGGCCTCCTACTATGAAGGGGTGTATTGGAAGTCAAGTTGTTTGTAGATGTCACTGAATTGGGCCTGACTTTACTAGCGTAGCGATAGGCGTGAAGAACATGCTCTTTGGTTACATTATCTTGTCTCCTCTATATTTTGCATTCAGAAAGGAAGCCTATAACTGCACTCCAGTTAGTGTTGGGGAGACCTCATGAATTAAACATCCAAAGAAAGAATTGGATCTTCTTGGGACAATGTTCGTCCCATATTGCTCTCATTGCGTCCTTGGTTTCTTGTTTGAAAAGACAAAGCTTTTGAAGTTGCATGAGAAGTCTAGTGGGGCTAACCTTCTGTTGTAAGCCAATGCGGTATCCCATGCGGATTGAATGATTAAAAAATGGAATTGATTGACCTTCCTAGACATGCTTCCAATGCCATTTGCCTAGATCTAGATCAAAGTCCTGAACCTTCCCTAGTAGCCATATAGTGCTAATGAAGTTGACGTTAAGGTTGATTTGGGTGTGCCTTAGGTCTTCTCTGCTTGTAATAATTTTGACTTTGGCAAGTTCCTTACCTATTAAGTCATGAAGGTCCCCGTCTTTTTTGTTCCTGTAAAATGAGGAGTGAAGATGATAAAAATTCTTACCTAAATTTTATCCTTGCAATTGGTATACAATTGGTTGAGAGTTGTTATGTATCTCCATCATCCATTTGTACATCTGGAGAAGAAGGGAAGGGATCATGGACCAATTGCTGGTGATGGCTGAGATTACCTTTTTTTTTCCTAGCGGTAGTAAAATTGCAACCTATGATAGATTGTAGTTTGTTGTCTTTCTTCCATCTGTGGTTGGAAAAATCCCAAAGATTTAGGATTTTTTTGATCTTTTTCCTTGACCACATATTTCTACATGATTACAGTGTATCACCAATTATTCTGTTGAGGTTGTCGTTTAGCTCACTATGCCAAAAGAGGTTTTGTCTTCCTATGGCTTCTACTTTATTTGGCGGTTGGAATTCCAATCCCTATCTAACATGACACCAAGCTTTTTGCATTGCCCACTAGATGTCAAAATTGCTTCCATTATTTCTAGTTGTAAAGAGGATGAAATGGATGTTTGGAGGCCATTTGTCTCCCCTTTTGGATTGGATGGACCTTATACAATATTGGATTAGGATCCACTATGGGGCAGTTACTAGCATCATACCTCTAAACATTAGTTTGGCAAGGATGGCTTGAATTTACAAGAAGTGGGATCAATTAACTTGATGCCACCTCATGCATGGAGTTGTATAAGGGAATTCCACTCTACCTTGGTCCTACAACATCTTTCCCCGTTTTTCTCGAACTATATGTAATTTCTAATGAGACTTTTGATCTTTGTGATAATATTCAAGTGAGGAACCCCACATGACACAAGATATCATGTTGATGCTAAAAGTACTTGATTGGCTATGAGTATCCGGCTAGCTAGTGAAAGTTTAGTTGTACTCCAATAAGTTAGTTTTGTTTGAGGTTTTGGAAGGCCATCCTAAACCTTGATTCTAAGGAATTTGGAATCCTACAGGAAAGCCTTGGTATCTTGTAATTTCACCTGGCTTGAGTCAGTGGAGGTTGTCATCCATCTCCCATTTAAAGGGCATGGGAGACTTGCTAATCCAAAAAGCATTGGACTTGTATGAGTTGATCTTTGAACCTGCAGCCATAGCAAATAAGTCTAGGGTTGCTTTGGCGTTGTCAAAGTTTTCTATTATTCATGCAAGATGTAAGTTAGTATCATCTGCAAATTATTGGTTTGTGACACTGGCTTATGACTTTGGATGTTGAAGGTCTATTATTCTATGTTTCTCTAGTAAGTAGCTAAGGCTATTGGTTATAAAGAGGTAGAGAAATGGAGCAAGAGGACAACCTTGTCTAATTGACCTAGTGAGTTTAAGGGAAAGACTTTGTGTGGTTAAGTCCTACTTTGCACCATGAGTCAAAGTATAAGCTAGATGCAAATCCATTTAATCTATAGTTAGTTGAATCCCATAGTAGACATGGAGCCTTCTAAGAAGCTCTATTTGACCTGGTTATAGGCTTTTTTGAAGTCAAAGAGTTACATAACCATAGATTGGAAGGATTCTAGAGTTCAATCCATGGATTTGAACGCTGTGAATACGTTATAAATTATGCTCTTCTTTTTTATGAAACCAGTCTGGTTGGATCTTATAAGGGTATTTAGAAAGGATGTATTCTCCTAGCAAGCATTTTGGAAATAATTTTATACATGATTCCTAAAAGTGTTATAGGTCTTTAGTTTTTTAAGCTAATTTTTATCCTACTTTTTGGGATTAAACACAACAAGCCAATGAAATAGGTTTTATCTAACTCACTTGTTTAGAAGGCCTTGATGCAAACCCTCTGTCCTATGAATATCCATGCCCATGTACTCCTAGAGGACAAAGAAAAACTTTGTTGGTAATCTATCCTCCCCTAGAACTCATCCATTCAATAGTTTCTTTAGGACTTTGTGTAATTCTTTGATGGAGACCTCCGCCATGAGCGTTGCACTTATTTGTTTTGTGACCAACTTTGATATGTAGCCCTACACTTCAAACATGCTAGTAGGCAAGGTTTTGATTCACCTTGGGTCAAGTAGAGGCCGTGATAATATTGTATAGCCTAGCTCAATATTTCTTCATTAAAGTTTAATTTGTGACCTTCCTTGTCAATTAAATGTTGTATTGGAGGGTTAGATTTTACCTACTTGATCCCGAGGAAGAAGCCCTTCTTCATCCTTCCCTTTAGTTGATACTAGTGAGTTGAAGATCTGATTATTTTCCATTTTGCCTTTTTTATTTCATTATTAGTTAGTTCTTGTATTGCTTAATTTTGCGCAATTATGAAAAAAGGGGCATACAGATTTTTCTACAACAAACATTTTGTCAAGTCTAAGTTGATTTTAGTTGTTTAATTTTTACACGTTTAGATTTTGCTCATCTCTCTTTGCTTTGCTAGCAATAGTGTCAGATCATATTGATTGCTTCCGTAATCCAAGATGACCACCCAATGCCTCCTAGCTTGGGATGTGTGGTGGCATTCTATTGCATGATTATTTGTTATTTGATACTATTGTCCTCTAGATATGAGAGATTGAACTTAAATTGTTTGTGAGGTCCTATTGTTCTATTTGATTGTGATTGCACAAATAGATGATTGGAGACAGAGTTCCATAGCCATCTTAGATGAGGACCCTTCCTCCCCGAGCCTTGGCCCATTCACCAATGTGGGCGCAATTTAACCTATTCATAACAAGTTTGTTGTTACATTTATTTGATCACGTGAAAATTAGTGAGGTGCTAGAATCAATGTTGTCACTATTGTGTATGTTCTCTAGTCCAAATTTAAAGATCAATGCCTCACATGCTTCATGTTCTTCTCCATGGATTAGTTTTTTTGGGTCACTTTTGTCTTTCTCATGTTCTACCATGTTGAAGTTGCGTACAACTAACCATGATGAGACTATAGGTAGTTTATTGTTGAGTAATTCCTAAAATTTGGCACATTTTTTCTTCCGATTGGAGGCATAAATATTTACAAAGCCTATTTCTAATTTGTCTAATTTACAAATAATAAATTATGCTCGACCTTCTAGAATTATTCCATTATTGATTATTGTGTGGCTCATGGCAACGGAGAAGATTATTCTAGTACCTCCCATGTATTGGATTGTTTTGTTGTTCAATTGTACTTCGTTCCAGAATGCTATGCCTTTTTTATGCCAAGAGCTCTTTTCTTATTGCATAATTCTTGTTTCATTTTATGTTCTTGGATAAAAATCAAATTAGGTTTGGGTGAGATTTCTCTTATTTTAGTGTAGAACTATTGTCTCTTCAGTTGCCCTTGGGATTTGCTGGAAAAGCCTCTAATGTTCTATGTTAGCAAGTTGACTTGGTTGTCACTCATGGAGAGGTATTGGTGGTGGGTCTATCTATTTCCAGGATAATGAAAGCAATTTGAGTTGTAGACCATTGAACCTAAGGTCGGATTTCCATTGAATGGATTGTGTTGTAGAGGTTTGTGTGATGATGACTACCAACTTATAGACTTCTTCTAGCCTTGACAGTTTTTTATGTCCAAATTTGTGATCTTGAGTGTGGAGGATTTTTTGGAGGATTTTTTGGAGGAATCCTTGTATGTGATCCAAGAGGTGACTTCCATTAAATTTAGGTTCTTAAACAATGTGGTATTATATCACATTACCTAGGGTATTCTTATCCGGGGCCAAGTGATGTTGTTGCCGATTCTTTTGATAAGAGTACATTCAATTGTTTGTTTAGGAGCAGCTATCAACACGGGATTGATCCAAATTTCCTTCTTAATACTAGAACCGGTTATTTATCTGATTGCTTGCATCTATGGTGGTTGCAAGGCTCCAAAAGGTTGGTGTTGGTTTTTTAGGGTTCAATTTTTTCCTAATGAAAATGAAAAAAATCTTATATTTTCCATTCAATTGCAAAAATAAATTTTTAAAGTCGATTATGATAGATATACATGTGCAATGACCAAAGGAACGACAATGAGTTATTTTACTTTAGTTCAAGAGGGCAGGATTTAGAGCTAAGTGGTAATGGATATATCTAACTTGTGCCATTTGAAACATGAAGATGTATATGTATGAGATCCCAGTTTGTCACTTGGAACTCATTTTATTTTTTTCCTTTTTGCAAAATTAAGTACATAGTATTGTACAAAAAATCCAAAAAAGAGTGTAAAATAAAAATAGGTATGTTACATGCCAATATAGTATTTGGTCATATTTATAGTGTTTTTTTTTTCAAGTTGAACATAATCCCACCTATGAATAGGTTAGAAACCACAAACTAGTACAAATTATAAATATTAAGTAGAAATGTCCAAAATGGCCTAAACTTACCACTATGTAATAAAACCTAGCCAAATTGGTCCAAAAGAACCCTAAGCCAAGTTCCAAGGATAGGTTTTAGTTCCCTAATTGAATTCCAAGTTTAGTAGAAACTCCATTTGTTAGCTTGTAGATGGAAGAAAATCGTAACAAATTAATGGAGGGTTTCTATAGTCAAAGTATGATGTTTCAAGATTAACATCACACTAGGAATTCAACAACAAAATTGGGTTGCCAAGATTCCCTTTTGTGTGAAAGATTTCCTATTCACCAAAAATTTGAAGGAGGTAGCGGGATTTTATTATCTCTTGAAAATTGTAGAAAATAAGAATATGAGGTTGCACATCTTTTGTAGAATTCTATTAGAGGTTCCAGAAAAAAAATTCTAATTTTTTTTTAAATTCAAAAGATTGTCTTATACACAGTTAGCCACTAAAAATTACGATGGAAAATTCAAAGAATTACTTGGGGAAGGTAAAATCTCACTAAGAATTAGCATAGATATTTTATATTAATAATATTCTCCAAAAAGTTTCAAGACATTCCAATATTCAAAAGTATCCAAACTAGTAAGAATCTCCTAAAATCGGCGAAATTAAAGATTTGCTAGCATAGTTGACCAATGTTTTGGGAGCATACAAAATTGGAATGAGGTCAAAGATAGGTTTTTTTCTACTCCCTGTTTCTACTAAAGAGCCTAGGTTAGTTACTTTTCATAGAAAACTCCAAAAATTGGATTTTAAACTTTTTTAGGTGTTAAGTTGTTGCTAGATTTCGATGAAAATTTTGGGATGGAAAAATGGATGGAAGGCTTGCATGATAGATAAATGACCTTTTGAAGCCAATAACACAATTTATTTGTGATTTGGAATCTTTCTCCAAAAGTTAGAATTTTGGTCTAGAATAGAAAGTCAAAAAAGAAAAATGAGGATGAAAATCCTAAGTTTAGTGATGAGGAAGTGATGATAATTTTAGTGAAAAATAAGGATGAAAAGTAATAAGTTTACCACTTGAAAATGAGAAGAACAAGGTGCCCTTGGAAGAGTTTAAAAGGCACTCATTTTCCTCTCAAAACACTCTTTTGTAGCTTATATTTTGGCACTTCACACGTTGGTCCATTTAGTTGAATTTCTTGGGTCATTTTTAAGACAAAGTTGCAAACATGTGTTTATGGAGCATTTCAAGCTCCATTTGTTGCTATTTCTACATGCTTTGAAGGGCTTGGGGTCCCTTCAAACTTTACTAACTCATTTTGAATCTTGCTTGAATTTTACATTAATTTATTGGAGTATATTTGCAATTTTTTTGTGAGTTTTGTTGAGCTAAAACTTATTTGTTGTGATTCACAACAAACAAGTAACCCCCTCCGTACCTTGGTGGTGCCTCTTTGGAGGGTCTTTAGTACAGATCTTTGTTGAAGTTCTTGTACTAATCAAATATTCTATGAATTTGTGTTGTATACTCAAATTTTGTATTAACCACTTGTACTAACTTTATTAATTTCTAAGAATATCACATGATATTATACTAGCCTTGTCTAAAACATTGTATGAGTTTCCCTTGATTTGTCCACCACAACAAAGCTTTGACTATAAATGTTTTAACAATTTTTAGAATTTAAAAGTTAGCCTTAACACGGTAGAACTTTTGACTGTAGATGTTTTGACAATTCTGAGAATTTAAAAGTTAGCCACAACACGACAGAGCTTTGACTATAGATGTTTTGACAATTTTTAGAATTTAAAAGTTAGCTAAAACATGACGGAGCTTTGAATATAGACGTTTTGACAATTTTTAGAATTTAGATGTTAGCCAAAACACATCAGAGTTTTGACTATAGATGTTTTAGAGAAAGTTCCCAAAAGATAAGCAGAGTTGTGATATTTCGTGCTATTGCACCAAGTTTAGTTTTCAAAATATGTTGGAAACATTCTAGGTTGAGTTGCCAAAAATTAGTGACATACCCCCAAAGTAGTCTTAGTTAGTGTCAAAAAAATTAACACAAGAAGATAGAATTTTAATGTTCAAATTTCCAAAAAAATAGTTAGGAAAAAGGAAAAAATTGCAGTAGACATTTCCCAGAAGAGGCTTAATACCCCCCCCCCCCAAATCCCCTCAAAACCAACCGGTACACGTCCTATCCAAAATTGCGATTTCTACCTTCGTAAATTTTGACCGGCCATACCAGTCAACATAGTCAACTGTGGAGGGGGTTCGACCAATCACACTGTAGTGCCCAACCAATAGTCTGCTATTCAACAAAAAAGGTCAGGCCAACTAGAAGGTGACGTGTGGCAAGCTTAGAAGGGGGCTTTATTTGCACTCCTTTTAAACAAAGCAAGCTATTTAGTTTGCTTATAAGATCTAATTGGATGCTTGTTCTTAATTGATGTTTTGAACTACAATCTTAAATTCTTGCAAACTAATTCTAAATTTTTGGAAACTTGAAGAAAAATAATAATAAAAAATAAATAAAATTAGTCACATAATAGACCAAGAAAAAAAATAGAGAGAAGTAGTATAGGATTAGTATAGGAGGTCAGGAACAAAATAAGGAAGAAGAAACTTTCAAACTACCTAACCAAGAAACATTGCAAAGAATATAAAGTAGTGTAGAAACAAGTGTTGGAAGTCTAAAATGGAAATGGTGATGCAATTGAAGTAGGAAGTGAATAGAGTAAAAAATTGAAGTTTGAAAGATTTGCATTTGATAAGGATTGGGTGGAAATTCTAAGAAGGTAATTTAGACCATTAGAGTGTAGTTGAGACAATAATTGACTTGGATAGGAGATAGGAGATTTTCAAAAGTCAATTATTATTTTGAAGTTTGAAACAATAATTGAATAGAATAATCTTAGAAATAAGAAGTTTATAAAGAAATAGGACTAGTTAAAAGTTGGTTTTGCAAAAACTTGTATCAACTAAAAAAACTTATAAAAATTTGCAAGACAAGATGGCACAAACGGAGGACTCTACGAATCCACTTCAATATTGGTTTGATGAAGGACATTCCAAGAAATCTTGTTGAAACCTCTACTTCCATTTAAATTTGTCTTAATTAGCAAGTGTTAATTTTAGCCGAGGCCTAAAGTCAAGTCAAACCATTAGGACCAAGTGTCAGGTCAAGTTTGAACTTAGAATCCTATAATAAAATATTAGAGGTTTCTGAAAACATAAAATACGTAGAAATCAAAGTTAAAACAAAGAAATTTAGGTGGATTGAACTATAGGAGGTAGACTGGATAAAATTTAGCAAAGTTCATCCAAAATGAACAAGAATGTAAACTTAGGAAGTTAAAGTGAATTGAACTCTAGAAGTGAAGTTAAAAGTTAGTTTTAAGTGTTAAGTTAATAGTAAATAGCGGATGAAGTTTCAAATATTGATTAGCGGTCAAACTTCATCCATCAATAACTTTTACTAGGATAGCTTAAATTTGAAGTGCTTTAACATTTCAAATAGGTAAGATTAAACTTTTTAAAGAACAAATATAAAAGTCTTAAAAATAATAAACTACCAGAAGTAACAACAAGACATAGAATTAAGGAGCAACTATACTAAAGACATTAAAAGCTAATCAAAGGAAGAAATTAGAGTAGAAACTTGTAGAAGAGGTCTAGAGGACTCCAATTATAGTTTAAAAGTTAGGAAAGACTTAAAATTGTAGAAGTTATAGAAGGATGAATTGTAGGCTAGGAAATGGATGAAGTTAGTTAAGAATTGCCAAATCAGGTCATAACTTGTATCTTAGTTAGAAGTTCTTAACCAAAGATAATAATCCAAATTTGAAAGTCAATTGGAATTAGGAAGGATTTTAAAGGAGTGGATGAAGTTTAATTAGCAAATCCTAAATCCTAAACTTCATCCGGTCATAACTCCTTGTAGGAGTGTCAACTTGGAATTGATAAATTTAAATTTTTACTACCTTCATAAGAAAAACACAATGGCTTAGTTAATTTGGTTGTTTAAGTTATTTCTTTACAAGAAAGTTTTGTGAGCTCTTTCTAAAATTATGTACATATAGGCACTTAGAAAAGATTCATTTCTTGGAAGGCACAATGGACAATGCCTAGGCACCCATCTAGCATAAAAAAAACATAAATGAAACAAAAACCTGATTGTGCTTGTGTATTTACCAAGGGTGGATAAATAAACGCTCATAATATATTATATAATTGCATTTTTTCTAACAAATTGAAAACAAGGATTTCATTTCTAGCAAACTTTGAAAAATCAAAATCAAAATCTCTAATTAGCATGAATCAAAATCTCTAATACATGAATTAGCATGGATGGTATAGAGAGGTCTTGTTGTAGACCTACAAACTTGATTTATGCAAAGATCTTTTACCCCCTTAAAGCCAAGATGTTCAAATTTGAACAACAAATGAAGGCAAATACATCTCAAGCATACAAAAATGTTTTTTTCATCCATCAATTATTTTGAAGATTTTTATATTAGTTCTTTATCATTTTTATAATATAAAATTTGAAGACTTTGCTTTGCAAATATTCAATTGTTCGAAGGATGCTAATAGATATGGCCTCAAAAATGACCTTTTCAATTCAAAAAATGACCATAAAAAATGACTTCAATAAAAAAATTACAACAAAAATCTTCAAAAATCAATATGATTTGAATTTAAAGAATTTTTTTGGAGAAAATTGCAAATTTTTCAATTTACAATCTATTTTGTAAGAATATTTCAGATTTTCACTTCAAATTTTAAAAAAAAAATACTAGTTTGTATATCAGTTGATCTAACTGTATGGGTATAATCTATAGATCATATTTTATAGCTTTTGATTGAAAATCATCATTAAATTATTATTTTTAATAAAATTTTATAATACATTTTCACAATTTTAGAAATTTAAATATACCTTGGTCCTTAAAGAGTTTAATTAGTAGTTTTCATATCATTTTCTAAGAAATGTAGCAAATTTGTCTCAGATGGACAACTTCTCCTATACCTTGTTGTTGAATGGTGTTATTCTTTAAAATGTTTCAATTCATTATTTATATATAGCTACCAACTAATCATATTAATTCCTAAAGATCTTTCATGTTTGGAGGCCACAAGGGTGAAGGAAATTCCCAAATTATTTCTTTTATCTTGTCACTTCCTTTCTTTACTGCAACTTGATTCTTTATTTTTTCGAATTGGACTTGTCACTTTCACAGCTTGCTATGACTTTTGAGCTTCTGATTTGGGTTGGAACTTCGCAGGTTTGCTTTGCTTGCGATTTTGGAAACCACCAAAATCTTCTTACACCAACTTGAGATCACTTTTATTACTCCGAAGGTCATTCTTCATTCAGTCAGTATTTCTACACCAAATTTAACAAACAATTTCACAAATTCATAGCAAATTCACTCTAACTAGATAGCTATTCTGCACTCTCAATTTATCACTCCAATTAGGCAAATGTCACACATGGGCTTACAAGCACAACTTGAAATCAAGAACAAGCCAATAATCAAGCCTTATTAATTCCAATTTGAGTTGGTATAAATTTCAGCATCCTAGATTCCAATTTGGTTTAGACATAGATATTAACACTCAACACCAACTCCAATTAACACAATAGATTTCCAATTTGGACACTCCAACAACATTGTAACATCCAACTTAGTATACACAGATTTTCAAGCTTCAAATAGTTCTCTCTTGACTACAATCATACCACCAGGACTCCAACATCGATTTCCAATTGAGCTCATAAACAATACTCTTACATTGACAACTAAATCATCTCAATCATAATTCAACAACAACACTCAACATACACCAATTTGGCTGGAACATGTTTTTTTTAATTTCTAAATTGGTGATCAAATCACCGTTACAAATTGCCTTGATATTCATCTCGTCATTTATCTCTTCATCACATAAAATTTTCACACTAAAATCCATACATAGATCCTTTTCAAAACAACACTCAACTTGTCAAATTTGTCATCACATCATCCAAATTGCCCAATTTGGTCTCTTCATCTTCTCAATCACTAACACTCACACTGCTTAATCTTCCTTCTTTGCACTTCCACATACATAATCTCTGATTTGGTATTTCTCTATCACTACAGACTCCACTCTAACTTACTTCCAAAATATCTTCTTCATCACACTACCAACATTTGATTCACAACCTCTTGTAACTCATAACCTTTTTCAATTTTACTTAGTCCTTCCCAACTAGGACACAAATAACAAAGATCTCCATCACTAACCGATTAATAACACATCCAATTAGCACTCACATATAGAACACAAACACTTACAAACTCTCAATCAATCAAACACATCAAAACGAAAATACACAGTTTGACTAGCCGGGATACGCACTAGACTTTCTCTCAACAGTGAGTGACAACAATGCCTTGAAAAACAAACCACATAGGAATTCCAAAGCTAGACGGTTACCACATTAAAGAGGATAGTCTAACTGCAAGCTAACTTCTAAATTGGAACTACCCCTCAAAACCAAATCCGTTGAAAACATTAGATGTTTTTCAGCCCCCGTGCAGGGCTGCGAATTTCCCTAGGTTCCCAGACTCTGAAAACTACAACGTAGCACCTGCATGATGTGGCAAAGAGATTGTCATGTCATTTTTTCCATTATTATTAAAAAAAAAAAATTTCAGCTTCTTTTTTTTGTGTTTTGATTTTTTTTTTAATGAATTTCTTTTTCCCAAAATTTTGACTACGGCCGTTCATTAACTATTAGGAGAACAACGCTAGGAACAAGCCTAAAACGGACCTCCAAACCCCCAAAACACATCTAATGATTGAAATTCAGTTCCCAATTTAGACTCGTCTACCTCATGTTACACAATTGCATACCTACCAACTTGCAGACTCAAAACTAATTTCAAACTCTAAATACTCTCCAAATTGGTACCAGCCACATCACTTCCACCTAACCAAATATATCCAACTTGGCATTGACTTGACATTACCCCATAACCTCACCATAATGACTCCAACTTGGAAATTAACAATCCCATTAACATCCAATTAGAACACAAACAACCAAACAACCTATCAAATGTGATAAAATATCCCAAAAATTCACATAAAAAATTGTAACAAAAATCCTATTCGATTATTTACAGTGTCCCAGACCCTTTGAAAATTCATGATCATGGACAAAGAATATCATTACAAAAACAACCTCTCCACACACAGTTTAGTGGACTTGTGTTGGCATATAGTTGAAATGGTATATTTCCAACATTTTGACTTTCTTCACAATTGATTTTCCTTAAAATTGCCAAGGTGACTTGTTAATTTACAAAATCATTTGGCATTGAGATTTTTAATTATTTTTTGTTGAAGGTGACCTCTGGCTATGGTAATAAGCATAAAAGAAGGGGTCTATTTTTGAAATACCCCCATGGAATGAGTAGACTTGGGGACTACAAAGGAGTGGGTTGGGGTGAATGGACCCGCTTGCTTGTCCTCAATTTTATTCCTGGGAAAATTACAAGAACTTTTTATTTACCATATGTGATGAAATTTGAAATTTTGAATTCATATTTGGATTCAGAGGCATCAAATTAGGTAAGAGAGGTGTAGAATATAAATTAATTGAGCACAAAATAATCTTTATTTTTATTTTTATTTTTATTTATTTTTACATACACCTTCGGAATGACTACAGGAGAACAAGCGAGGGGTCCATTCACCCCAACTGTATTGCTAAGGTTCTGGGAAATAGAAATAGTCTTTGATTTGAATAGGATTCTAGGGAATGATTGATGTACACATACTGTAGGAACTCTGTTTTTTCAAACATTGATTTCTAGTGGAGTGCATACTTGACGGAGTTGAGGCCCTAATGGATAGTTTTTTTTCTTAAAAAGAGAAATTGACCATTGGGAAATGCCATTTTTTAGTGCACTGACTAAAATTGAAAAAAAAAAATCTTTTCTGAAATTCAATTCTACAAAAATGTAGCAGGCTATTATGAAAATGAATGAGAAAAATTTCAGCCCGTTTGATTGCATGGATGGAAAGATTATGATGTTTGAAACTATGAGTTCTAAAATAAAAAAATTCATTCTTGCAAAATAGGTTTCAATCAGACGTCAAGCCCTCTTGGAATAAATTTTTTGCTCTATAAGAATTTTTGTCTCTTGATCATTGAGTTCTAAATCTTGTAAGGTATTCTCATGGAAAATTTTAGAAGCAAATATGGAGTTTAGCTTACTCTAAATCACTTGCAGTACAAGGAGTTGAAGTAAACTAGCAATACTCTAGTCATTTTTTGACAATTTCTTGTGCAATGAGGATTTTTTTTGTTTGAAATCCAAACAATGGAAACTTAAAGATAAACATTTGAAATGTGTAGAAAAAATTTCAAGAATTTTGAGACCACAAATTTCAAGATAATAGTGTTTGTAGTTAAACATTTTATTTTATTTTTTCAAAACTTGCCCTTAGGTTAGTATAGTTTTTATTCTTCTTAGAATGAGATTTACACAAAAAGTAGTTTTCTTAAGAATTTCATGTTATATGATAGGAGATACATATATGCCAAATTCCAAAAGTAGCTGAAAAATCTTGCAAAAGATACCAAAATTGTCCAAGTTTTTACATGCAACATAACTTTTGACTTGGGCATTCAGTCAGTTTTTTTTACATTCCCATGAAGGAGGGGGGGAATGTTTGCATTTCATGTAAAATTGTCAAAAAAATTCATTCATTTTTCACTTCATCATCACCTATCCAGATTCCAATTGTCCCTTGAATGGACATTTAATCCTTTAGGGGTTAAGAATGTAGAATGGTTAGTCAATCAGAATTGTTCATAGTACATTTGAGATCATGGAAGATTTTATAGCTAAACACAAAATATTCTCTCATCTTTGATAATCTCTAAAGGAACACGGCATGTTTTAGGGATAAATTGTCAAAAACTTCCACTTTAAAGACAATGAGAATTTTTTTTTTAATAAATTCTATTGTACAAACTTAAGTGATTTTTTTTCAGAAACTATGTCTACATCCATTAAAAGATTGCAATGTTTGGAGTCAGAAGTAAGAGTCTTTTCCCGACCCTATCCAACAAGGTTAGTAGACTTTAAGTTCTAAAGTGAAATTTTTGCATTGTACATGGGATTTTCTTAACAATTGCATCCTATATTATTTGAGTCAACCCCTTAAGTTCCTTGACTATGTTTTCACAAAAAATGCTCCAAAACTGCCATTTTTAGTACAAGTATCAAATTTTTGAGTTTTTTTTTGAAACATGTAACTGTAAGACCTTGTAGTATTTTGACTTGAAAGCATGTGATACAAATTTCAAAAATTTCCACCACGTGGCTTGCAAGATATAAGCATTCAAAATTCACTAAAATCATCTTTTTGGCCCTGCAAAAAACCGGGCAGCTGCACTACAGAAGCTCACTTTTGTATGAAAATTGTCCCAAATGGTGGTGCTTCTGTGGACTCTTTTTCCTAGACAATTTGGGTATGTGCTTAAAAAATTTCACATCATTTGGAGTTGTACAACATATAGGAAAAAAGCAGTAAGTAGAAAGAAATAGTGAATGATTCAAAATACAAAGTTACTAAGTTATACCTTAAAGTTTAGACTGTAGTGAATTATTAAGAATTTAGTTATGGAATTGAAAAATGCCACTCCCAATGGTTACAAATGTTGTAATATACAATCTACATGCTATGATTTTATTTTTTTCAAAAAATATTGAAAATTGAGTAAGATAAAGGACTTTAAAGTATATTTTAGAGTAGAGAATCTATAACTGCCCACAAACTAAAACTCCTTGTAACTTTTGACTCATTGATTAAAATGAAATGATTCAAAGCTTTTTATGTATATATAACTCTAGAAAACTGATTTCAAATTTTTGTTTATGAAAAAGTGATTTTTTTAATCTACCCGGACTACCCGGACTGAAAAAAGTAACATATTAGGCCATAATTTTTTACTCATATTTCCAAATGTCATGAAATTTAGTGCATATGAAAGATATTCCTCATCCTCACCTTCTATTGAATTTTAGCCTAAATATAAATATCTCTAGTCACATGTACTTGCCCAAAATTTCTATATTGCCAAAAAACGCATGTTGGTCCTTTAGGGGTTGAATACCTTTTAAATTTCAAAGGTAAAAGAGGAATTTTGCATATGCTACAAAGTTGCCCTCCTTGCCCTAAAAAACTTCATGCATCACAATTTTTGATTTATGCACCTGATTAAAAAAACAATAATATGTCTAACAAGGTAGTACATGTCTACACTATGTGTTAAGATTTTAGAATGATTTGTTCACAGTCGACTTCATAGCTAAAGACCTACCTAAATTTTCACTCAGTTATTCAACAACCACTTTATATATTAAGATAACTATACCTAAAATTGACCAAATAAGCAATTTAGCATAATTTCCATTATTATATGGAATTTTTTTTTGCATGGTCTTGTTGGTAGTCAAAAAGAGATTTTAGATCTTTTTATAATGCACTTTTTGAACAATGTAGGAATAAACCATGAATATTTGAATTACTAAAAATAAGTGTTCCTAAAATTGATCCTAGACTCTCGTGAATAGGGGAAGTATAGGAGGAGGCTTGAAAACAGTTCGGGCATTAAGAACCGCCCCTACATAAGTGCCCCAAATAGTGCAGAAATAGAAGTGACTGTGTGGTGAGAAACTGCCATCCAATGTGTGTAGTTTTAGGCTAATGAACAGGTGACATGGTTCACCATCATGTGTGATTTTGCTCACAACAAAGTTCTAAATTTGGTGAGGTTTGCAAAATGGCATTGAAATGTCAAAAAATAGCAAAAAAAATAAATCTGAGGCTGAACCTCCTTCTACTAGAATGCTTCTCAGTCACTCATAACTTCTTGGATTCTTGTGAAATTTTAAACACACAAACTAGACTAGTATGCGCAACTTTTACAAAATAATTTATTGGAAACGGACATTGTATGAAGAAGAAACAAACCGCCAAAGTTCACTGTAATAAAAAAATATCAAAATTTTGAACTTCGAATTGCTCCCAAACATTCAAAACAACTTGGATTGACATGAAAATCTTACCACAATAACTAGAGTGCAAGGGGAACATAGCCCAACAAATTTTATTGAAATCTAACATTATATGAAGGAGATACAAGTCCTCAAAGCTGCAGCCATCAAATGCAGTTTGGTGAACTCAAATTGAGCCTGTCAACTTCGATTGGCTTCCAAGAAATCAGTGCATCTTGGATTGATCTGAAAATTGTACCAGGCAAACTAGAAAAGAGAACGCAACTCTCTCAACAAATTTTATTGAATTCAGACATCGGATGCCAAGTTACAACACTTTGAAATGGATTTGAAACTATGTGAGGAAACCCTGGGGCGTTTAGGGGTTGCAATAAATTTTGATTGACAATAGGGAGTGAATTGAATGGAAACTTATAGTGACTCATTCTTAAACTCACTAGTTCCATTCAAAGGCATGTTTTGATTGATTACAGTTGCACCTATGAGCATTAATAGGGATCTAGGCACCTCTGACTTTGAAAAATCATATCTTATTCATTCCAAGTCAGAAAATTAAATTAAAAATTTTCATTGTTATATTCTTCATTTTTCTTTCTTTTAAAAATATGAAAGAAGTCTTTGGATCCACCCATTTATGCACAAGGGGCTTTCTTCCTTTAGATGAGCGCTTTCTAAGCCTTCTACCTTACCTTGTGACTGGCGCTTGTATTGTGTATTCTCTGGCAATGAAATCTTGTTTTATTTGTCTCTAAAACAAAAATAAAAATAGGGGAAGTACATTTTTGGCAAGATTCTGTAGGGGTCAAAATGAAGCCCAGGTAGGTAAGATATTTGCTAGATTGACCAAAGTTAATTCCTGGTGGGCAGAGGGAACTAGCTTCATTAATTCCTATTCTGATGTGCTGACTTTGTCCCAAACTGCAGAAAAAACACAGTCTTGCTTTGACTGGCATGGCCACCCAGCAGAGCAGGCCAGCTCTGAGTCCCTTTTGAACCATAATGAGACTGATGAGGAGATGCAGGTGTGGATCTTGTTCCGTTTCCATGGCTTTGAAACATACAAAGTGGTGTGGCTTGTTCCTGTGCTCTCTCAGCCTCGTACAGAAGAATAATTAGAAATCAAAATCCTCCATGGAGTTGCCAACTTTCCCCTAGAGATGGAAGAGAGAGAAATGTTGAAATAATTTCCATGTGACATAGCATTGTTTACCAATGAGGCTGGGCTCGCTTTTGCATCACCTTGAAAAGTGGACCTCTACAATGAACAAAATTGTCTTGTATGACTCGGTCCTCAGTCAATTCCAAATCCTTGAATTGAATGAGAAATTCCTCCCATTCAAGTATCTGGTAAAGCATAATAACTTCTCTGTATGGAGAAGACCACTGCCTAGTCATACAATGGAATGGAGGTCTAAGGTCAAGGACTCAACTATGGGAAAACGTTGATTTGAACACACATGGGAAGTGAAATATTACCCCTCTAGCAAACCTCATTAAGGTAGGCACACAAAAATGCACCACTGACCCTAAACCACCATCTTTACTCTATGGAAGAAATTATTTTAGAATCAAACTTTGTTCCCTTCATAATTTTTGCATATGGTGTCCATAATGTCATGTTCTTTGGTATATTGGAACCTCCTTTTGAGTGCCAATTAGACAATTTGACCCAGTCTATTAATAGTAATTAGGCACAAAAGCAAAAAAGTGATAGTTTTGGAGGTACCCACCTTATGTTTTGTTCTTAAAACTATGAAGGTTGTGAGGGTAGGGCCAGCTTCCATATGGAGTCGGGGGTCAACGAAGCCCCACCAATCAGTGTGCTAATGGAAGTTTAGTTTTTGTTTTTTCAAACTCTCATTCCATCGCTGATTGATGGGGTTCACCCGCCCCGGACTGTGCTGTTCCTGCTCCTCCAGACTGCTGAACAAGCTTTCAAACAACCACCAAGATTTGGGCCAAGTTAAGTTATTTGCTTGAGACAAGAATGCACCCAACTGCAGAAGGAGAAGATCTTCTGTGACTTCTCTGTGTCCTTCAGTGTGCAAGTACGCTTGGAAAAGCCTTTGCTTTTATTGATTACTTCCATGACAATATGACATGTTTTGTTTTGGTAGCGTAACGCATACTTTCCTCTCCTGATGAAACTTGGTTGTACGTCTCTACTTTTGAGTAATTCAGTTCAACGCAGTTCATTTGTGGAAAAAGAAAAAAAGAAAAAAAAGAATAAAGAATAAAGAGAGACATCCTTTTAAGGAAAAATCAGACAGGCACAAAGGATTGAAGAGAATGCAGGAGAATCCAATCCCAACACCATGACCAAAAAAGACGGACTTACACTGACTACAATGGTGGCAGAAGCTAAATCAGCTTAGGACCACTTTACACTGAGAGGCTGGGTCTATTTGTTGTGTGGAAGAGGTCCAAAATTCTCACTTGTGATTAGACAAAAGTGGTTGAAATTGGTCAAAATCTTTTAATACCAAGAGTAGGGGCCAATTTGGTGGAAAGAAGTTTTTATTCAAAAAGACATGATTGGACATGGCTCGAGCTCAATGAATTGGGTGCATTGAGAATAAAAGGTCAATTCTTCACCTTGGGGCCAATGTCAAATTTCAATTAAAAAAAAACTTTTCATATAGAAAATTATTATTTTTCAACAAATTAGATCCGTTAGATTTTGAGGAAATCTAAACAGCTCTTTGGGTCTCATCATCATTTCATCCTCTCATATCTTCTCTTCAGTGTCTATCTCTTTCTATCTCTTTTTTCTTTGCAGAACATCTCTCACTAAATTTTCTTGAGTTTGCCAAATTGTTGTTTGCTTATTTGTAGGCATTGTTTTCTAGGAAGAAGGATTAAATGGAGGGGTCATTAGAGATGAGTAGATGGAGTTCTAGTGAAGGATATGAGGTAATGCAAAGGTATCATAGTGCTAAAGCTCATGCTTTTCAGTTCTTTCAAGCTTCTTTACAAGAACATGTAAGTAGTGTAAGGGTTTCTAAATTTTTCATCCGCCTCTTGAAACTCATATTCTTCCACTGTAGCCATTGATTATGGACATACTTGTAATTCATTCAAAGAAAAAGGCTACTAAAGACTAAATTTAATCCCTAAAGTCCCAAAGTCCTTGCGAGGGACTCTTGGAATTTCAAGTAAGCTTGTATGCTTTCAATTTTTGACATGGTTTTTTGAATTTTTTTTGAAGGTAGAAAATCAAATTAGCTTTTTGAAAATATAATTTTAATTTCAATCGGGGCTTAAGGGCAAAAGTTATGCCACCCTAAGTCCAAAAAGCAGTTGGAAGGACATCCCCCAAAAAATCACAAAAAATTAAATTTTTAAATTAAATTTTTTTTCTCAAAGATTATATTTTTGTCTACATTTGAAGCTTTGATTCATTAGATGTAGACTAGTGATGAGAAAGTTATAGACAATCTTCTTTTTGAGACAATCTAAGCTTTTTCTTGAAAAAAACAACTTATAAATATATTTTTTAATGAAATTTTTATATTTATTTCAAAAAAATAATTAGGTAGGATTTAGGTTTGTTTTCTAAAAAAACCCTTACCATTGGCATTATTTCTTTTCAATTATATCTTAACCCATAGAGTTCTTTGACTATGTTTCACCAAAGACGCTCAAAATGGGTTGTTTTGATGGCAAAGACCTCCACAAAATGACAAATGAAATCTTGTTGCATCTAACTAAAAGATCTAGTAGTAGACTATTGCATTATGTTGTGGTAAGAAAATAGGAGGTTTTGACTGTATAAATTGTGAAATTATAGTTTTTGAAGTTGAAAAAATATTTTTGGGAGGCATCTAAATTTAAGGTAGTTCTAATTTGGGGAGGCTTTTGCACAAGTTAATTTTACTTTTTTGCTTGAACTTTTTATTTTTGCATTTGGTGATAAAGTTGGCCACACGTTCAAAAAAATTCATAACATTTCAAATTGGGGAACATGTACCAAAAATTTCCAATTGACTTATACAAAGCCCTTTTTTCAACATTTTATGGCTTGTATATACAATGATTTCTTCAAAATGTGAACAATGGAGTTTCTACCATCTCTAAAAGAGAAACAATTTCTTTTTTAAAATTGCCCAAAATATCCAAGTTTGGCAAGCTTGATCAATTTGTGTCCAAGCTAAAGTGAAGGGAAGTTGGGCACATTAGGCCTAACACAGGAGTAGGTTGGGTCAGGATTAGCAAAGCTCAAATCATCACAAAGCATTGAAACTAGATCACGTTTTCTTGATTTTGAAGATGTTCCCTGCTCCATGAACTATAAGTTAAAAATATTCAACATTTTATTTCAAGAAAATCAAAATGTTTGGCAATTATCTCACATAACTTCTAAATGGGTGGATGTATGGTTGACGGGCTCAATTTTGTATCACATTGTTGAAAATTGCAAACAACTGAATTTCAAATTGATGTACAAGGCACCCCCAATTTTTTTTCTACGAACCAACTTGGTTTAAGAAAACGAACTTGATGCCCAATAGTTCTATGAGTTTTTTTAGTTCTTTTTTTTATATTGTATGTGAGCACTAGGGACTTTTGAATAAATGTGGGTGTGACAAATCTGTTGTCAACAAAATTAAAAAGGAATTTTTTTACTCCTTTGTGTAAATCAAATGAATTATAGGTACTACATTTCTAATAGAGTTTGAACTAATGTTTTAAGAAATCAATGGCTTGTAACATAGATCTTCTTTGTGTGTTTGTTAGGGACTTTTTAACCCCTAAAGTCCCATTGTCCCCTCGGGGGACAATTTGGAGTTCGGGTAGGTACCTACGGGCTGAAATTATACTGTGATTTTCTGAAACTTTTTGAGGACGTGCAGTTTTCCAAGAGGTTTGTGGTTATATAATTTTTGTTGAAACCCAATGTCGGATGAAAAAGTTATGGGTTTTTTTCGCTCAAACCAAACTCAAGGGGCAGCCTGGTCAGCCACAATTCCGTTGACTGTGGAAGGGGGCAAGGTTTGCACTCCGGACCGGAGGCTGGGGGTGGGCAACAGGTGACAGTTTGGGACGTGCAGTTTTCTGAAACTTTTTGAGGACGCACAAAGAGTGGGCTACGCAATCTCATTGCAAAAAAAGTATTATATTGTCATTTTTCACAACATAGTTGCATTGCAAGATTTTTTTGAAGGTGTTATAAGCCTCCAAATCTGCTGAAAATTGGTGGACATGTTCCTAACATGATCTAACACATGTTCGATTTTTAAATTCAAAGTCTGTAGTGCAAAAAATTCAACAAATGGCAGTCAAAGTCATCTGAAATTTCAGGGCAGCACCCAAAAAAACTTTTCCCCGAACTTTGAATGCAATTTTCTTCCAATCCGTATGGTCAAACTTGATGAAAATTTTATCAGGTGATCTCAGTCAAGTTAAGCACAATATCTTACGGTCAGATTTTTGAAAAAAAGTTTTTTCCGTTTTTTTGGATGAACGCAGCAAAAATGGTAGTTTTCAGTGGTTTCTGGCCAGAAAATGGCCTTGGGACTTTAGGGGTTAATGACTTTTCAAGCACTGAATTTTTTGAAGTCTTTTTATCTTAGCCTATGTTTTTTTTCAAAAAATGATTTTTCTAAAGTACAACAATTTTGAAGGTCTAGGGATTCTTGAAGAGCTACGTACTTTTAGATTTTTTTTTAAAAATTTGATTCTTGTAGATTTCACTCCTAAGCATTTCACTCTAAAAAATTTTACTCACAAAAAAGGACTGTTGGGACTTGGACTTTTGCCAAAAATGAGACACTCAACCATGCATCCACCCAAATCCACTTTTAATTAGTGCATAGAGATTTGTAGAGAAGTTCTTTATGCAACTGGGATGGTATGAGGTAAACAATCCATGTGGGACATGAAAATTATAATTACTACAAGCTCAACCGCCCATAGTTAAGTGTAAAGTAGAAATTGTATTCAAATTATAATTTTAGGCTTCATTAAATAGCCTAGTTGGTGTTTAAATTTTGATTTCTTGTGTGTGTTTTAATGTGTTTTTGTCTCATGTTGACAAATTATTTTGTAGTTTTGTATTTCAATTGGTGATTTTGGAATAGTATTTTGACCAATTGGAAGTCATTTTTGTGGCTTGTTTTTAGGAGTTTAATGGGATGATGTGGCAATTTTGCCAAGTTGGTGGATAGATGTGGCCTAATTGGAATGGAACTTGTGTTCAAGCTAGCTTCGAATAGGAATGGTTAGTAATTGGCAATTAGTTGTTGTGAAGCAATTCTAATTTGGTAGTTGTTGTTGGTTAGGTCATCTCCTTTGTGTGAGGTAATCGCCGTCTTGCATCCTATTATAGGTGGAAATTCTTCACTTTTCTTTTACCTGTTATTGAGAGTCTGGTGTGAGTCCTAGCCCAAGTTGGCTATGTAGTTTATGCTTTTGTTTAAGTGATACGAGACGATGAGTGGATGTTTATGCTAGAAGTTTAGAGTTACAAGTTGGTTGAAGAGTTTGGAATCATGATAGAATTGTGAAGGTCAGATTTTACAATTTATAAATGATGAATTATTCACGGATTTGGTTTGATTTTATAAATGGATGAGTTAGGAGTTCAAACTGAAAGTTGGTGAAATTAAATGATTGCAGTATTGAATTCCATTTGATATTTGCAGTGTTGTTGTAGTGTGAATGATGATTTCCAAGTTGGAATGTGAGTATAATTTTGAATATATTAATGTCTTAGCTGAGTCAAGCAAAATGAATGATTGAGTGTTTTGGAATTGTGCTACTTGTTTTGTAGAGATTGAACCTATTAGCATAGAAATTTCCTACTTGACCATCTCCCTTGGAATGAACTTATCACATTAAATGGGTAATTTCCAATCTGGTCATTATCCCTCTTCAACAGACAATTTGAAAATGAGAGCTTGAGTGCTCATTGTAAAAATGCAGGAATTGTGTTCAATGTAGGACTTCAGACCTCATTTTAGCATAGTAGATTAATTTTTTTCAAAAAACTTTGAATTTGATTAAAGTTGGTAAATCAATCTAAATTTCACCTCCAAAAATCCATTTGAGACTTTGAGCCTTCACTTAAAATTTATGATCAAAATTTAGAGAGGATGTTTGAAAATGTAAAAAAAAATGTCCCTCCCAACCCCTCTCTAAATTTTGTCCATAACTTTTGATTTAAGGCTCTAAATTTGAAACGGGTTCCTAAAGATGAAATTTAGACTGATTTACCAACATTTTTTAGTTCAAATTTTTCTAGAAAAAGTTAATCTACTATGTCAAAATGAGCTATGAAGTTCTACACTAATCCCTAAAGTCTCATTGTCCCCTTGGTGGACAAAATGGATTTTGGACAGGCTCTTGTGGTCTCAATATTTGTCTTGATTTTCTGAATTTTTTTGTGAAGATAGAAAAACACATAAGCTTTCTAAAAATAAAGTTTTTATTTCAATCAGAGCCTGAGAGCAAAAGTTATGACACAAAAGTCCATTTTTTTAGTTTGGCGGGCAAAAAAAAAGCCTTCAAAAATATTTATAGTAAATTTTTTATTGTGTAGATTATTTTTATGTGTGCATGGAAAGCTTTCATTCATTCCATTTGGATTTGTTATGTGAAAGTTATGGACAATCTTGTTTTGGAGACAATCAGAGCATCTTCTTGAAAAAATAACTTGTAGGATTCATTTTTTACCTCAATTTTCACAATTTTTCAAGAAAATAAATTCCACAAAGTTAAGATCTTGTACTATTGAATAGTTGCACCATTGAGATTAGTGCATTTCAGTTCCATCTTAGAGCTATTTACAATTTAGATTTTCCTTCAATCTTGAACCCACTCTACTCAATAATTTTTTTTAATGCATGAAAACTAAGTGTGCTTTTTAAAAAAAAGATTCCTAGACTCTCAACTCAATTCTTTATCAAATAAAATTCAAAATTCAAAATTCAAAATCAGTAAAGCAAAAAATTTAAGTTAAAAAGGTTTAAAGCTTAAAAATGTAGTTGAGCAATGTGCCAAAAAAACTTGTTTCCTTCACTTTAAACGCAAATATCTTGCAATCTACATGGTCAAAGTTTGTGAAATTTCTTCCATATTCTTATACTAGTCTAGTACAAGATCCTACAATTAGATATGCTAAAGAAATATTTTAAAATTTATTTTTCTCTTTGCTATAGATATAGCAGTTTTGAGTGTGTTTTTTTTATGGAAAAGGGGCCTCAGGACTTTATATCATGTGTGGCAAATAAAAAAGTTCTTGTGTTTCCTCCAGGGCTGAAATTGGGGACGAGCAAGGGAGGTGCTTCAAGACTTTGGTTTTGGTAGAACCACCCATTGTCAATTGGGGACTCATTCCCAACCTGTAGGGTGTACTATTTTCAACCAAAGTTTTCAATGTGTTTTTTTTCCTTTTCAAAGTTAAGACTACTCGAGTCATGACACATGTCCCAAAGCAGTGAGTGTAAAATAGTTTTTGAATGATCAACATTGGAAGACTCTACATGTCAGGTGTAGGTTTGGACCAGCTGCCGACTTCCAAAATTCATAGTAATTTCAATTTAAGGCATAAAATTACAGAAAAAATTGCAATCCCCTTGATTTCTATCTTCCTACATGGCAGAAAATTTACATACCTTATACTGCTCCAAAACATGCACAGCTTGCTTAAGTGGTCAATAATGGGTGGTTCTACTATAGTTTGGTGTTAAAAATGTGCTGATTCATTTTCCTGGGTGCCAGCTTCCAAAGGTTACCTCAAGGGCCAAAGCATCATGCCCCGGTAACTTATTTTACAGACACTGTGCCCGTTTTTCAACGTTTTCTCTGTGTTCTGTCTGTCAGTGCTGATATCGAGGTACAACACACGCTCATGCACTGAGATATGGGCTTCATGCCCACTTTCAAATGCATTCCAGTTTCAGGCCCTTTCGACCAGCTTCCATGCAAGTTGAATCTTCAGGAACAAGATCACAAGCTGCAAATTTTGTCCCTTCTGGATCCGGGCGTGGCCCGTACCAAGGAACTCAGGGTTGGTCTCCTCTGCTCATGCCAGTCCCAAGGCCGCACTCGGCACTCGGATGTTACGTGGCCAGCAGTCGGTCGAGCACATACTGTAAACAAAACTTAGTGTACAATCAGTCCACTTGCGACTACGGACACTGGAACTTTAAGGTAACATGCTCTTAAAGCGACCATTTAAGGGCTGGTCCGTCTTTTATCAACAGGCTTCCGTGGACAGAGATATTTTTAGATCATTTTTCAGAGAAAGAAAAATAGACATGGAGCCTAATACATGTGATTTTGTATTTTTCCAAGCATTTTTTAATTACTTATAAATTTTCAAAGATTCGGGGTATAGGCACCTATTTGTGACCGTAGGTCTTCAAAAATCCATCCACTTGCAACTTATAAAGAGATGAGCAGAAATTAAAGACAATGATTTGGCTCTTGCAATAGAAAAAAATCATTTTTCCTCCATGCATTCAATTGCTAAACTAGTCCATTTAAGGATCAACCCATCTCCATTCTCCACCTTAAAATAGGGGCGGTTTGAAGAAGATGGGTGCTTTTAGAGCACACTACTTTAGTTTGATCGATGGAACCCCTAAACGTCATACCCTGCCAAACATTGGAAGTGAGGAGTTTTTCTGCACTTGATAAGGAAAAACGGAATACTTTGAAATTGCCTCGTTTACTCAGGATTTTCACGGTTGAGTTTTAGAACCAAACTACCTGATGAATGTGAATGTGCAATTTGTAAGAGAATCCATTTGTCTACATTTTGAGATTATAATATTTGATGAACAAGTGCTTGCAGAAATTTCCGATTCTCGACGTCCATAAAACGTTCGTTGTGACTTTCAAGGGTTGAATTAATTATTTGTTTGAGTGTGCATAATAGCAAGATGCTAAACCCATCTCATGAAGTGGGATGAGCAGGGTGAATTTTGTGTTCTTCGGGGTAAAAGAAAAAGAAAATGTTCCCTATTTTGTGCTATGTTTAGGGTATGTTCTTAACCTCCTCTAGCTAATTTGGAGTCTCTAATTGTAAATATGAATTCAAAATTTTGAATTTTATCATATGTGGCAAATAAAAAATTCTTATGTTTTTCCTAGGATAAAATTCTTGCATTTCACCTTGCACGGTCCACTTCATGAGACAGGTTTAGCATCCTCTTGTGTAATAAAGTTGATTACCTCCCAAAGTCCTAAATTTTATTTTTTAATGTTGCAAAATAGCAATTTGGAGCAACTCATAATACACTTTTTATGTTTTTTTCTTTGAAATTTTCACACAACATAAACCCAAGGAGTAGCTTTTAAGGCCCAACAATTTTCATGACTTTGACTACATGGTTAAGAAGTTATTGTATTATATGTAGTTTTTATTGCTCACCGGGCAATCTGGACAAGTAAAAAAAAAATTCTTTAAGAATCACTTTTTAAAGAAATAAAAAATTTATAATGAATTTTTTAGATTTGTATATACATGGAAAGCTTGTAATCATTCCATTTTTATTAATGAAATTAAAGTTATGAAGAGTTTTAATTTAAAGGTAGTTTGTGGTTAGTTATAGAATCTCTACTCCAAGATAAACTTTGAAGTCCTTCATCTATTCCCTAAAGGTCAAAGACTATGTTTTCATCCAAAACGCTCCAAAACTATCATTTTTAGTACAAGTACAAAAATAAATAAATAAACATTTTTGGACACATGTAACCGTAGGATCTTGTAGTACACTAGTTTGAAAAGATGTGGAAAAAATTTCACAAATTTCCACTGTATAGATTACAAGACATTAGTGTTTGAAGTGACAAAAAATAAAATTTGTCCCTACAAAAAATCGGGTAGCTACACTTTACAAGGTCACATTTGTATGAAAAATGTCCAAAATAGTGGTTACTCTTTGGACTTATTCTTCAAGGCAAATTGGCTACATGCTTGAAAAAATTTAGACCATTTGAAATTGTACAAGATATAGGAAAAAAAATAGTAAGTAGAACACCATATTCATTAAAATGAGAGATTGGAGACCTCTCAAAATAATCATGTTGATCTCGATCTAAAACATCAGTTTCCATTAAAATGAGAGTTTTGATCTGAATTGATATAAAACCTTTCAGATTTGACCTAATATTGAAAGGTTTTCTGTCAATTTAACTCGATTCAAGTTAAATTCACAGAAAATCTTTCAATATTAGCTGAATTGACATAAAATCTTTAGTTGATTTTTTTTTAAATAACCTCTCATTTCAATGGAAAACTCCCATTTTAATGAATATGGTGTTGTAGAAAGAAGTAGAAAATGTTTCAAAATACTAAATTGTTGATAATTTATATATGGAATTGAAAACTGTCAATTCCATGGTTGTAATGTTGTACTCCCTCCGTCCCAAAATGACCTTCCTGTTGACCTTTATTTAGTGTCCCAAAATGATCTTCTTGTTGGAGGAGAAAGGGAGCTAGTGACACTTGTACATAGTCCAAAAGCATGGGCATGCTAACCAATCCCATGCATCAAGTGAGTGGCCACCGGTGCTCTTCAAAAATGCCTCAAAAATTCAATTTTCAAGCACTTTGAAACCACACTTTGAAAACTAATTTAAAAATCAAATTTTCAGAACAATAGGAGGACATCAAACTCTATTCATAAGTCAATTTTTTTTTTTTAAATAGTTCTTTTTGAGCTTAATCTATAACATCTTGTGTAATAGGAAGATCATTTTGGGACGGAGGGAGTAATAAACAGTGTACACCTAATGTTTTGATTTATTTTTTTAAATATTGAAAATCTCAAACAGAAAATTGTCCCATATCTTTTGAGGATTCATGAAGAAAAATGAATTTCATTATAAAAACAACCTCTCCACCCATTGATTAATAATTATGTGTTGGCAACAAATTGTATTGATATCTTTTCCAAGATTTGGACTTTCTTTACAATTAATCATTCTTTGATTTGGCAAGGTGTTTTTTCTAATTTTCAAAATCATTTTGATTTTAAAATTTTGATTATTTTTGCCAAGGGTTATCTTTGGTGGCAAGGATGTGGTCCCTCAAGACGACTAAAGAAGTAGGAGCCATGTGTGAAGTGCACTTAGTTAACCCCTAAATGCCTGAGGTACCAAAATGTGGTGTTGAAGAAACTTTGAAGTTAAATAAAATCTTTCCAAATTACTATTTTTAGTAGTTTTTTTATTTTTTTAAAAGATTCTTTTTGAAGTTTAGTTTTAGCATCAAAAATCCGATTATCAAAATGAATGATTATGATTTTTTTATTCAAGATGTTTTGCAAGGGTGTCCATTGCAATCTTGACTTTTTGTAGTATTGAGGGTTCTTAGAAATGAGCCTCAAATACACTAGATCTTGGAGAAAAAATCACATTAGAAATTCATTTAAAAATATCATAGAGTAGATTTTGAGAAGCAATAAATTGATTGGGATAATGCATGTTAGGCCTTTTATCTTCATATTTTTTTGGCGTGTGAAAAGAGGATTGAAAGGCTTCAAATCACTTTTGTAGTTTTAACACCCTTGTGATCAAATGTTATAATCTTTCAATCTATAAGTGATATTGTCATGTTTTCTTTTCCTTTGTGATCTCTACCATGTCTCGTTTGAATTTGTACGGTTACAATCCAAAAAAAATTGGTACTACTTACCAAAAAGTTGGCTTATTGTTCAATTTAGAACAAATTCCTAGATCCTAAAAAAAAAAGCCTTGAGTATTTAGGGGTTAGAAACTCTTACAACAGTTCCAAACCTGAACTCCCGTAAAAAAAAGATTATTTTCTTCTTATACGGAAGTTTCATCTTTTAACACATGGAGTTTGCAAACGCCAGGTGGGAACGGGCCTTTACTGTACTGTAAGTAGCAAAGGTTGAAATTAACAGGTTGGTGTTGACTGATGACTCAGTTTAATACTGTAGTTTACAGTGCTTTGTCAGGATTTGAGCTGGATCAGTGCTTGCTATAAGAGTAGGGCTTTGACTGAATGAAGTTATTCAACTTAAGTTATGTTAACCACTATTATTTTATTTTATTTTCTATTCTGTGTAAGAAGCAAACCTGCACCGACCACTCACCACTCACCATTCAGCTTGAATGATGGTCAAGCCTAACTTGGGTCCATGTAAGCTCAATCCAATGAGAAGTCAAGCGGAATCTGAGCAAAATGTGTGTCTGCTGAAGGGAGCACCGGCCTAGTTCCATATTTTAACCCCCAAAGAACCAAGGCCATTTTTCTGTCAATAACCACTCAAAACTCCCATTTATGCTGCATTCATCCAAGGAAACAAAAAAAAGATTACTTCTTTTAGAATCTAACCATAGGATCTTGTACTTTACTTGTCTGAGATCATGTGGAATTTTTTTTTTGTGAAGTTTGACCATATAGCTTGAGAGATATTAGCATTCAAAGTTGAATATGTATTTATTTATTTTTAAAGACTAGCCTGCAATTTTCAGATGACTTTGACCACCATTTGTGAAAAAAAATTGCACTATGGACTCTAAACTAAAAATATTTTGTATTTAAGAAGTGAGTTGAATGTTTAGGAATTTTAAAAAATTTGAATTTTTTAAAACTTGATTTTCATTCTTTGAAAAATTGTTACCTAGAAGTAGGTCCAAGATTGAAAGAAAAACTAAATTGTTAATAGCTCTAAGATGATATTGAAACACGATAATCCCAAAAATGAGATTGTTCTAGCAAGCAAACTTAACCTTGTCAAACAAGTTTTTTGAAAAATTGTGAAAATTGCATTCATAAATGAATCTTATAAGCTATTTTTTTAAGAAGATGCTTAGATTGCCTAAAAAACAAGATTGTTCATAACTCACGTCACTAATTTCAAGTTTTGTACATTTTATTTTTTTGCCCGCCAAATGAAAATTTGGGCTTTTTGTGATAAAACTTTTGCTCCCAAGCCCTAATTGAAATAAGAGATCATATTTCTATAAAGCTAATATTTTTAGAATCTAACTTTCAGATCTTGTTTTACACTTGTCTTAGATCATATGATAAAAAAATTGTGATTTTTGATTGTATAGATTGGAAGATATTAGCATTCAAAGTGGAAACTTTTTTTCTTTCAAGAAATTGCTATAATTGCCCTCAAAAGAAGAAGCTCCATAACTTTCACATCACTAGTCCAAATGGAATAAATCAAATCTTTCCATTTAGAAAAAATATAATCCACATAGAAAAAGTATTAAAAATTTTGTGGATTTTTTTGCCACCTAGTTTGGCTTGTTTTGATGCTATTGTGGTATAACTTTTGCTTTAGGCACTAATTGAAATAATTCCATAAAGCTCATAAGCTTTTTTATCTCATGAGAAGTTTTAAAAAAATTCAATAAAATTGAGATAATAGGAACCTATCCAAAATCCAGTTTGTCCCCATAGGAACAATGAGACTTTAGGAGTTATGGTAACTACACCTAAAATCACACAAATAAGCTACATGGCACGACACTATGCTTTAGAAAATGAACAACAATTTTTGCACATTGGTGAAGGACTATGAATCAAAATGCAGTTCCATAATTTTTCTACACATTGTGAATTAGCTACAAATTCTTAAAGATATAAGGTGTAGGGTGCTAAAACTATCATGTAGGTGATGCACATGAAGAATGACACTAAGGTAGAAGGCTTAGAAAGCGCTCATCTAAGGGAAGAAAAACCCCTATGCAGAAATGGGTGGTTCCAAAGACTTTTTTCATATTTTTAAAAGAAAGAAAAATGAGGAATGCAGCAGTGGAAATTTTAATTTTAATTTTCTGACTTGGAATGAATAAGATATGATTTTTCAAAGTCAGAGGTGCCTAGGTCCCTATTAATGCTCATAGGTGCAAATGTAATCAATCAAAACATGCCTTTGAATGGAGCTAGTGAGTTTAAGAATGAGACACTATACGTTTCCATTCAATTCACTCCCTATTGTCAATCAAAGTTTATTGCAACCCCTAAACGCCCCATGGTTTCTTCACATAGTTTCAAGTCCATTTCAAAGTGCTGTAACTTTGGCATCCGATGTTCGAATTCAATAAAATTTGTTGAGAGAGTTGCACTCTCTCTTCTAGTTTGTTTGGTAAAATTTTCAGATCAATCCAAGATGCACTGATTTCTTGGAAGCCAATCGAAGTTGACAGGCTCAATTTGAGTTCACCAAACTGCATTTGATGGCTGCAGCTTTGAGGACTTGTATCTCCTTCATATAATGTTAGATTTCAATAAAATTTGTTGGGTTATGTTCCCCTTGCACTTTAGTTATTGTAGTAAGATTTTCATGTTAATCCAAGTTGTTTTGAATGTTTGGGAGCAATTCAAAATTCAAAATTTTGATATTTTTGGATTACAATGAACTTTGGCGGTTTGTTTCTTCTTCATTCAATGTCCGTTTCCAATAAATTATTTTAGAAAAGTTGCGCGTACTAGTCTAGTTTGTGTGTTTATAATTCACATCAATCCAAGAAGTTATGAGTGACTGAGAAGCATTCTAGTAGAAGGAGGTTCAGCCTCAGATTTATTTTTTTGCTATTTTTTGACATTTCAATGCCATTTTGCAGACCTCACCAAATTTAGATCTTTATTATAAGCAAAATCACACATGATGGTGAACCATGTCACCTGTTCATTAGCCTAAAACCACACACATGGGATGACAATTTCTCACCACACAGAGTCACTTCTATTTCTGCACTATTTGGGGCACTTTTGTAGGGGCGGTTCTTAATGCCCGAATTGTTTTCAAGAAAAAGTTACATCAACAAAGAGTGTACCCAAATTTGTTCACTTCTAAGGTTGCCACCTCCACATTACTAAAAAAAAATTGCACACTATCCAAAATCCACCTTACATTTGTCCTTGTCATGTGCTTCATTTTGGATATCCTTCTTGTCCAGTTTCCCTTCAAAAATAGGGGTCAATTTTGAGAAGTGGTTCATTTTAGGTGCAGTCACCTTAAGACATTGTAAAATGGTGTGGCTCCGGTTGAGGAGGAATCAAATAAGAATTGGGACAAGCCAGAGGCAATTGAACTGAAAGAGTTCAGAGTGGATTGATGGAACTTCTTGTCACCTAAAGTAGAAGCAAACTGCTCTTCTTCAGAGAATAATAAGCTTAACTTCAAAGTTCATTACTGTTAGAAATCTTAGACTGGTGTTCAGTCATGATTCCTTTCATGACATTGTATGGTCCTCCCCATGATGAGAAGGCATCATGCTTTGCTAGATACCTGGAAGGGACTATTCAGCCAATTCAAGGATTTGGGGATGGGATGAGGGAGCCATACACAAGACAATTTTGTTCCTTGTAGAGGTCCCCTTTTCGAAGATGCAAAAGGAAACCATGCCTCATTGGTAAACAATGTTAAGGTAGACCAACCTAATTTTGGGCCCTATTTTTGGCCCCTAAACTATTTAGAAAAAAACATCCAAATCTTGTTCAAAAAATATTCAAATCTTTTCAAGATTATGATAAATTAAAGGTATTTAAATCTTATAAATAATCATAGTTTCAATCCTAAAATGCTTGAAAATAATAAATAATATGATTCTTTATAGTTTAATTGGAGGTTCAAGCTTGATGACATTGCCGAACAAAGTGGTGCTTTAACCCCTAAAGGACCAATTTGCTTTTTCTTAGCAACATAGCAATTTTGGGTAGGTACCTATGACTACAAATTTGCATGTTTTAGGCCCAAACTTTAATAGAAGTTGTGGACGATGAATATATTTTATGTAAACAAAATTTTATGACATTTGAAAATACGAATCAAAAGTTATGGCCTAATATGTTATTTTTTTCATTAAGCAGGCAGTCCATACAAATTTTTTTTAATCACTTTTTTCAAAAACAAAAAACTGAAATTGATTTTCTAGATTTATATAAATGTGGAAAGCTTTGAATCATTCCATTTTGATCAATGAGTGTAAAGTTATGAGGAATGTTAGTTTATGGGCAATTAATGGATTTTCTATTCTAAAATAAACTTTGAAGTCAATTATTTTATTCAATTTTTTATATTTTTGGAAAAAAATAAAATCGTAGGATGTAGATTGTTTATTATAACATTATGACCATTGGGATTGGCATTTTTCAACTCCATAATTAACTTCTTAACAATTTAGTGTTTTGAGTCATTCTCTACTTTTTTCTATTTACTATTTTTTTCTATATGTTGTAAAATTCCAAATGATCTGAAAATTTTCAAGCATGTTGCCAATTATTTCTAGAAAAAAGAATCCAAATAAGCACCATTATTTTGGATATTTTTCCATAGAAAAGTGAGCTTATGTAGTGCAGTTGCTCTGATTTTTGCAAGGCCCAAAAAATGATTTCAATAAATTTGAATGCTTATATCTTACAATTCATGTGGTGGAATTTTTTTGAAATTTTTACCGCATGTTCTCAAGTCAGCATACTACAAGATCCTATAGTTACATGTGTCCAAAAATGTTTTTTTTCCAAAAATTGGTACTTGTGCTCAAAATGGCGGTTATTGAGCCTTTGGGGGGGAAACATAGTCAAAGAACTTAAGGGGTTAATTGCCATTTCAAGGAGTCTAAATTTAAAGTCTAAACTAGTGCAATAACCCTTAAAATTTCAACCCATAAAATTATGTCCAATTGCTTATAAACATAATGTCATCTAGTTGATATGTTTATGTGTTGTATAAAAGAGACTAATAAGAAAGATAAACATGTATAGAAGTTAAACATGTTATCAAGTGATATTGGGGATCCTAAACAATTTTGAGTGCCCTTGCATTATATAATGCATTGTATAAAGCCTACAATATTAAAGAGACGTCAATCATTTAGATAGCAAAAAATTATGTTAGATGAAAATTTAACTTTTTTCGTCCTTTTATATTGCTTTTGAACATCCTTTTTGAGACATATATAACTTTTCATCTACTTTCAAGTACAAAATAATTATTTTGATCTTTTGACATTGTAAATACATTCTAAAATTCATAAAAAGAACCCTTGCTATTAGCTATTGAAGGCTGAGTCACACTACGCTTGGAAATTACTTGATGGAGCAGATATAGTATTAATAGATAATTGGATTTTATACTTGTACGAGCACTCAAAATAAAAATAATAATAATAATAATAATAGCAAGTAATTCGAATTTATATTTTTATGCTCAAAATAGCTGAAACTCTTGATTTACCTCTAGATGTTCAAATTTCAATCAACCTTGTTCATTAAACACAAAATTAAGTCAAATTTACAATGAAACCTTGCAAAACCTTGTCCAAATTTCATAATTTTCAAAATAAAATTTATCTTCACTAGTTATAAGTTAAACTTATTTCCTATTGTGGCTATGGTACAAGTCGACGATGCTGGCATGTGAGCCTAAAAATGCGAGCCTACAAGCCTTGAACCTAGGTGTAAGTAGGCACTCTATTACTATTGAAGTGCCTATAACACAAGTATCCTATAGCTATAGAAGATGCTTTTAACATAGGTGCTTATAACATAAATACCTAATGTATAATAGAGACACTTATAGAATAAATATCTTATAACCATGGAAGGAACCTATAATATAGAAGTCTAGGCTCATGGGCTCAAGATCCTAGGCTCATGTGCTAGCAATCCTATGGTACAAATTTCATTGATCTTTATAATTACAATCATCACATCTATAAAAGTGACAAAAGTGAGCGAGTGAAGAAAATGAGGACAAGTATAACTTCAATATTAAAATATAAACTTCCTTTCTTTAATTCATCATTGTTGCTTTTACACTAGAAGAAACCTGGGGGGGGTTTTACGTCCATTTTTTTGGACATCAAACATAACATTAAGATGCTAGTTTTGACATCAAAACTAGCATCTTAATCTTATGTTTGATGTCCAAAAAAGTGGAAGTAAAAAAAAACAGGTTTCTTCTAGTGTTAGGATGAAATAATTATAAATTTAAATATTGAAATTAATTCAATAATATGAGATGTACTAACTATATTATATTGCAAGTTTTAATAGAAAAGATATATATGTTTTAATCCCTAAAGATCCAATCAACCATTTTATAGTCTATGTCTGACTTTGAGCAACATTTTTAAGCAAAATCCCCCCCCCCCCCCCCCCAAGATTTTATATTTTTTGTGCAATCTAGATTGGATTTTCATTTTCTTTCTATTTTCTAAACTAAGATTGTTATAATCAAACAAAAAATAAACAGAAAATAGCTCAAAGTATTTAAAATTTGCCTACCATTAGAAAGTTTATTATTTGGAGAAAGTGCCAATGTTCTTATCACTAAAACTTATACCTATTTTTTCTAATCAATTGAAACTTCACATGCTAAAGATAAAAAATTGTAGTTTTTGTGAATTTTCAATGTTACCCCCTAAAGGACCAACATCCATTCTTTGGTAGTATAGAAAATTTGGGCAGGTACCTATGACTGGAGATTTACAAATTTTTGGCTGAAATTTTAGAAGTTGTGCGCAAGAAATATCTTTCATATGCACTAAGTTTCATGACATTTGGAAATACAAGTCAAAAGTTATGGTCTAGTATGTTACTTTTTCCCATGGCTGAGCAGTTTGGACAGATCAGAAAAAATCACTTTTTTCAGAAACAAAAATTAGAAACTGGTTTTCTAAAGTTATATATCATTACAAAAAATATGAGGCCTCCGGAAGGCCGTTAAGCCTGGACCCCGTAGTGATACTACGGAGTTTTTTTTCAAAAAAATAAATTCAGAAACTGAAATTCTGACGTGGTCGAAGTTCCACGCCAGCGCTGACGTCAGCGCCGCATCAGCGTGACGTCAGCGCCGCATCAGCGTGACGTCACTTTTCAATTTGTTTTTTCGGGGGAAAAAAAAAAAAAAAAAGTTATTTTTTTTCAAAAAAAAAAAGATTTTTTTTTTTTTTTTTTTTTCCGTAATATCACCCGCGGGTCCCGAAAATCAGCACTCACGGCCTTGTTGAGGCCTCATATTTTTTGTAATGATGTGAAAAGCTTTGAATCATTCCATTTTGACAAATGAGTCAAAAGTTATGAGGAATTTGAGTTTGCGGGTAGTTATGGAATCTCTATTCAAATATAAACTTTGAAGTCCTTTATCTTACTCAATTTTCAATATTTTTTGAAAAAAAATAAAATCATAGAATGTAGATTGTTTATTGCAACATTTCAACTATTGGGATTGGCATTTTCCAATTCCATAACCAAATTCTTAACAATTTTGTATTTTGAATCATTCTATACTTCTTTCTACTTACTATTTTTTTCCTATATGTTGTACAACTCCAAATGATGTGAAAATTTTCAAGCATGTAGCCAACTTCTCTAGGAAAATGAATCCAAAAAAGCACCACCATTTTGAACAATTTTCATAGAAAAGTGAGCTTGTGAAGTGCAGCTGCCCGATTTTTTGCAGGGCCCAAAAAATGATTTTAATGAATTTGAATGCTTATATCTTGCAATCCACGTCGTGGAAATTTCTGATAATCTTAGCACATGCTCTCAAGTCAGCAAACTACAAGATCCTACGGTTACATGTGCCAAAAAAAGTTTTTTTTTCCAAAAATTTGGTACTTGTACTAAAAATGGCAGTTCTTGAGTGTTTTTGTTGAAAACATAGTCATGGAACTTTAGGGGTTAAATCTTCAAAATCCGTTTGAAGCAAAGCAATAAATAGTTTTAAAATTCTCACTATATAATTATTTTTTTCTCTTCTTGTTTCACACTATTTTCTTCAATGTAAACTTCAAGAAAGTCATGGAACTTAAATTTTCTAAACACATTTTCTTTTGTCCTAAACCTTTAGATCTTCATGGGTCAAATTTTAATGACTTCAAGTCAAAGAAGATACTCTATCCCTCTTCTTGTATAACCAATAAATTTAAAAAATTAGGAAAGCAAACATTTATAGTGGAAAAGTGTTAAAAAAATATACGATATAAAACAATCACGATAGCTCATTACGCACTAATTGAATGAAGTTGCACCCTTTCTTTTTCTTTCTTTTTTTACCAAATGAAACGGACTTGCGCAGGTTTTTAACTTGTTGATATGATGGTGAAAATAAGTCATAAATTAGAATAGTACCAATTGCAAATCTGGAGCTGATTGAGGAAATCCTTTGGTCCAAGGCGATATATTTTGACCTTGAATTTTTTGTACAAATGGGGGGGCTCCAGTAAGCTGGAAATTCCTAGATTTGGTTAGTGACCGACATATATCAACTTAAAGTGGGTGCTGCAGCTGGACTGTCAAACACAAGAAGTTTGACCGGCTTCACTTACTGTATGATCTGCGACTCTTCGAGTTCCCAGTTCCCACGCCCCGCACTACGGTATTCTCTGCGCTCAGCTGGGTTTCGAAGAATAGGGTGGGGTTCCATAAAGTGTTCTTCTAAGCACCGAACACATTGGTAATGAAATTAGGTTGCATTTGTTTCGAAAAGAAAAAGAAAAGAAAATGCACCAAACACCTCAAAAACATTTGCTTGAGATAGACAATCCTATTATCACCACAATTTGCAATATGAATATCTTCGGGCAACTCCAGGAGGGGCACATATTTTTCAGAGGTGCGTGCTATTTCACAAATCAAACCCAAGTGGAATTTTAATTTTTTTACTGAACATTGTAATTTCTATGGGTTTTCTGAAGTGGTTTGCCCTAAAATTACAAAATCATTCACACAGTGGAATCATAAACGTCCTATAAATAATCTATAACCATCTTTTCATGTATCTATTGGCACTTAAGTACTCACCAATCAAGGACCAACATGTTGTCCCTTGCAGACATTAGCCTCTAAAGTCCTAAGGTCATTTGTCTATCAAAACCACTCAAAACTACCAATTCTGCTACATTCACCTATAAAATTAATTTTTAATTTTTTTTTAGAATCTAGCCGTGGGATCTTGTTTTACACTTGTCTTAGATCACGAGATAAATTTTTTTTGACTTTTGACTATACAAGTTGAAAAATATTAGCATTCAAAGTGTTCAAAAAATTATCTCAAGAAGCTACTATAATTGCCTACAAATCAAGAAGTTCCATACCTTTCACATCACTAATCCAAATGGAATTAATCAAATCTTTTCATTTAGAAAAAATATATGATTTACAAGAAATAAATATTTAAAAAAATCATGGATTTTTCATGGATTTTTTTTGTTGTCCAATCTTCCCCCTTTCATGGTTATCATGGCATAATTTTTGCTCCTAGCACCAATTGAAATAAAAATTATATTCTCCAAAAGTTCATAAGTTTTTTAATCTTATGAGGAAGTTTAAAAAATATTTAGTAAAATTTGAGATCATAGGAGCCTACCCAAAATCCATTTTGTCTCCCATAGGGACAATGGGATTTTAGGAATTAATGACAGATTTTGTCCCCAAAAATGAATGGATTTGCATATTTTCATGGATAGAATTGGGCAATGAAAAAAATTGTGTTGGTCTACCTTAGTTATTTTCATTTCAAGAGCATGTAGAAATTGTATCTAATCCATTTTGATTCAGATTTTTGAAACTTTTCTTGAATTAGTTATTAATTTTTGAAGTTGGAATGGATTGTACTCATCATCTGAAATGTAATCTGAAATGTTCATTAGTAAATTGAAAGCTGTAATATGTCCCTTGGTTGGAGATTGCTTTTACAGAAAGGGTGGTTTATAACACCCCATCTTTTGTTTTGTTGAAGTGTGATATTACTACATTCTTGAGTAAGACTTGTATAAATGGCTAAAGGTAGAATATTTTGCAATTGAGATGTTCTTTACTTTAATACCCCAATCCACACCTCTTCACCAAAAATATGCTATATGAGGACCAAAACGTCTTTAACCCCTCAAGGACTAAGAAAACACAATGCATTTTCAAATTTTCAATAGCAAATTTTTAGTACGGTGAAACAAATCTCAATATTTTGTAAAGTAGGATCTTGTGGAGTAGGAAGTTGATATACTTGTTGCGATTTCCAATTATCAAAATTTCAATGAGAAGTATTTAACATTTTATTTATGATATGTTGTCTAGTAGGAAAAGGGAGCAAACATAATTTTGTCCAATAAAAAGAATAGTAGGGATGAAAAAAACTCTTGGACATTTCTAATCCTTATTCTGTTCAAACAAATTGAATCAGAGGAATTTTTTTTTGAATTTGTATTTTTAGCAATTTGAAAAATACAAGGTTCAATATGGTGTGATCATTAACACAAAGTAATTAGAATGTTTCCAATTTTTTTGAAGATGTTACAATCAATATGCTAATAATTTCAATTATTAAATTTTCAAAAATTAATGTTTATATAAAAATAACTAAAATTTTGTAGGATCCAATTTGGTTAGTTTTGGCTTTGTACTTCTTTTGTTTGAAAATGTGTATAAATTTGAAATATTTATTTATTGTTTATTTTTTTGAATTAAAAAATACTACATTTGCCTTAAAACTCTAATACAATTTTTGAAGTGTGTGTGTGTTAAAAAACATTGTTCATCTTCTTCTAATTTTTCTCCCCCTAAAGCTACATTTTTTGCCTATAAAGATGATCATTCAAAATTGTTATAATCTAAAAATCCAACAATCAATATTTTCACAATTAATTCCATGCATACTAGACAAAATACTTTACTTTGTATGGTTAAAATTAAACACATGTATGTGTGAAAAAAACATCAAAGTGGGACAATTTATTGAAAAACTCCATTGTCAAAAAGTTGTTAGGCATTACTAATTTCTTGTTGTGATTGTATTATATGCACTAAAGATAAATAAATAAATGAATAAAATATATATATACTACATACACATATTAATAATTTTATGACTTTTTATTTTTTCAAATGCCAATAAAGAGAATTGAAAGAATATTTTCATTTTGCTAAAATAATTCTATTTTGTAGGTTCTGTAAATTACCTTTCTGTAAGCAAATTGCACATGATATCTACAATAACATGTTATGGTTTAATGACACTGAGTAAGACTCTCAAGAACAACAAGAGTAACTATCAGTTGACATTTCTCTACCCTCTTCATGTGCATTTATTTATTTTTGTTTTTTTAATGTTATTTGATTAACATTTACTTTGGCTAGTTCCATCGTAAAAATAAGCCTGAAACGACCTTCCGATGCCCCTAAAAAACATTTAATGTGGGTCTTTAAAGTGGTTTTATATGCTCATTGCTACAAAACCGAGTATCATGTTTACCTTTCATTTAAAGTTGTAATCCAAGTCAAAAAGTATAACTTCTCAGTTAATCTTCTAAAAAACCAAAACCAACCTTCAATTTCATGTAATTGATCAAATCAATTTTCATACTACGTCAAATACAAACTTCTAAGCCAATGATTTTTTATGTAAAACTTCTCATGTGTTTCCTTTGTCTTATAATCCTAGTCACTTTGTTTGTTCATTTCTCCCAAACTACTTGCCCTTTTTAGCGTCAAAGATGAATTTTTGTGTTTTTCAAAGCTCAACTAATGAATGAAGTACATAAAATCTAGTTTCGTATCCACTTTACAAATTAAAAAAACTCTAAAAATTGAATGTTTTGCAACAATTTTGATGTCATGTAAGTCTAATTTCAAATTTATAAATTTTGATTTCATGGGTGTGTTACACATATGCTATCGTCTTTTTTTTTTATGAAATTATACATTTATGGAAATTTCAATCTTTTTTAAAACATATTCTGTCAAATAATAGTACTTTAAGCCTTTAATTTTTCTTTAATATTTATTAATAGTAAGTTTAGTTTTTTTTTGCAATTGTTAAGACACGTCACTCATTTACACTAGAACCATATGTTTTTTCATGCATTAGGGTTTAGGTTTACATGATAGCAATGAAAACAACATTATTTCTATTTATGCAAAAGATGTATAAAAAAAATTGTTTTTGATGGCCTTTCAAGTTCCAATGAACCTTCACCCTCTTAACTTATTTTATCCAATCCATCCATTTCTTTATCTTCATCTTCAAAGTCACTAACTTTTGTGGCCATTTTAAGTTGGACTAGCGGTTGGCGCTTGCTATGCTATGCATTCATCATTAGAATTTTATTAGAATTTTTCTGTATTAGATAAAATGTAGAACAAACTTTTCAATAAATCTTCAAATAAAAATTACTAAAATCTTTGTATAATTTTATTTATAAGTAAGCATATATTGAAACGTACAATAGAAATTTATTGAATGATGAATGAAATATATGCAATGGTGAATACTGTAAAAGATACACATTTATTGTAATGCATTTAAAAGTTGACTCAATTGTTACAAACAATGGGAACCCAAAAACTTGGTGAATTGAAAAGAAAAACTTGTAAATTTCAAAAACTTCATGAACAATTTAATTGTTGTGAAATCCAAAATCACTTCAATTGAATAAATTTCTCAAATCATTTGGTAGTAGCAATAGAATTTTGAAATCATAAAAGTTGTAAAAGTGATATTACAGAGGTGATTGCAAACTACTACTCTATTTCTGTAATATAACATTGTGTGAAAATATTATTTTTATATATGCATGATTGAAAATATTTTTACAAAATATTAAAATTAATTATTTCAAAGACTTATTGAAATCATTATCATGCATTCTATTCAAATATATCAAAATTTTACTAATATGTGATACAATGAATGCGTAGCATAGCAAGCATGAGCCCCTATTATTAATGGTAGCATTTGTGATATTACAGAGGGAGTTATGATTTTAGTAGTATGATTGGTAACAATTAGATTTGAATAATAATTAATAATTAATTAAAGTGAAAAAACAATTAGGCAATCCAAAAAATAATATATTGAAATTGGTTATATTAAAATTATATTTTAAAATATAATTATAATAAGTTAAGCATTCATTCAAACTATTCTTACGATTTCAAGATGGTTAATGCTACTTTCATTTAAGGTGGTTACATTTACCTAACTTTTTGTCTCAACTTCCAAGCCCTAAACTTTATATTTTTTGTGTCAGAATTTAATTAAGTGTCAAGGTTTGTTGCATGCGAGAGATTTGTTTTGTTTGTGGTAGACTGTGCTTTAGAACAATAAAAAATAGATTGCTTGTTTCACAGAAAAAAAAAATTACAACCTAGACGTTGTATTGAACGTTTGACATTGCAGATCTTTTTAGACAAGTGTGGAGGATGTATTTGTAGAATATTCTTCAATACTTTAACCCCTAAAGTTCTAAGTTCATTTTTTTGGTCAGAAATGACTCAAAACTACTAGTTCTACTCCGTTTATCCAAAAAAACAAAAAAAATATGTTTTTTAGAATCTAACCATAGGATCTTGTACCTCACTTGTCTAAAAATTGTGTGGTAAGAGTTCCATAACGTTTGACCATACATGACTTTGACTGCCATTTGTAGAAAAAATATGCACTACAAACTTTGAGTTTAAACTTTTTTGTGTTGAATAATTGAGTTGAAAGTCTAAGAAAAAAACTTAAAAGAACATACATTTGATTTTCATTCTTTAGAAAATTATTAAGCAGAAGTAGGTCCAAGATCAAACAAGAAACTAAACTGTTGATAGCTTGAAAATGGGATCGAAACACTATAATCTCAATGCCAAGATTGTTTTAGACTTTTAGCAAACAAACTTAATCTTGTCAAACAATTTAATTTTTTTAAATTGTGAAAATTGCATTCAGAAAATGAATCTTATATTTTATTTTTTCAAGGAGATGCTCTAATTGCCCCCAAAAATAAGATTGTCTATAACTTTCACATAACAAATCCAAATAGAATGAATCAAAGCTTCCCATATAGATAAAATAACAATTTTTTGAGAAACAAATTTTTTTATTTTTTTATTTGTTGTGTGTGCACGGAAGATTTTGTCCGCCAAACTTAAGAAAAGGACCTTGTATGCTATTACTTTTGCTCCCAAGCACCAATTGAAAAAAAAGATTATATTTCCAAAGAGCTCATGTATTTTTCTATCTCCACCAAAAAGTTTTAAAAATCATGATGAATATTGAGGCTGTAGGAGTTTTTTCAATATCCATTATGTTCCCCAAAGGGACAATGGGACTTTAGGAATTAAGAATATTTCCAAATGTTCTTATATATTTCTAATAACCTACCTATTAGATAGACATGGACCTACTAGACGTCCTCGATGTCATGTTACTCTATTTGATATGGCAAGACAAAATACTTTGCAATGTAGGATTATAATTATAGATAAAAAAATAAAGATGCAAGCTAGATTATATGGAATAAGTTTAATTTCTATGAATTAGGCAATCCTTGTTTATATATAGAGAGAGGAAGGAACAAATTAGGTCAATCATTTATCAAAAATTTAGGCACACTTTTTATTATTTATTTTCTCACTAAGGAACTAGAAAGCTAAGGTGATTAATTTTTGCTAATTCCAATAACAAGATTGAAGTCTTGATTTTATATATGCCAAAATTTTATCTAATAAGAATGTTTCATTAAACCTTGAAGAATTTTAAAAGCCAAGGGATATCATTTGCTTAATATAGTTATATTCATGACATAAGACTTGACTTCTAATTATACAAAAATTTATAGACACTTTAAGTCACAAATTTTCTTTCACCAAGTTTATAGACAAGGAAATTAAAGCCAAAAACAAAGATGCATAGAGTGAAAGTGAAAGTGGAAATGACAAAACTATCATTTTCTTGTCATTTCTCTACATGGATTAAAGCATTTATTGGAATTATCACTTTACTTCTACATAAGAACCTCCAAAGATCATTTGGTTTAACTATTCTTTTTATTCAAGAAAAAATTCCAATGACTTTTTTTTATCATCTAATCACATTTGGTTGCCAATGATATATGTGAAACGATCTTGAAAGCTATATCCAGTCTTTAATGTATTCCCTCAACCACTCTTGCATGTTGCCTACCACTCTTATGCAAAGGGCCCTTAGAGGTACGGATACCTATAACCGACATTTTACTCAATTCCACATATTTTGAGGTAGAGTCAACACATGAGATTTTTAATGTATTGACAATTGAAAATCATGAATTAAAAAATAAAATTGATAATTTTGAAAATAAAAATAAAAATATACTATATATTTATGAAGTTAAAATACATAGTATATTCCCACCAAAATATTTTTGCATTTCATAAATGCAAGCTGCACATTTTGGCGAGCATTTTGGACTTTTTATAATTACATATTTTCAAGATTGGTTTAGGATACACGTATGGGTATGGATGCTTCTACCATATTCCTCAAAACAATTTTAAATGAATGTCTTCACTCTACAAAATTATTAAATTGATATATATTTTCAAACATAGTTTAATCTCACATTTCAGAATGCAAATTTTGACAAGGATGGCAAGATGTTATATAAGAAATGATTAATATCAGTGATATTATAACAGAAAATAATATATTTTTCAAATCATAAATTTAAAATTAAACAAAATTAAATTGGTTATGTATATGATTTTATTAACTTTATTATTATTTTTAAATAATTTTTGTATTAGCCCTTGAGTACCTAAACAACCATGTATTGGTTGTGAGTAAATTACAAAATGAATTGTAATCCTTAAATATTGAGTTGATGATCGTGGAAATCATCCTTTTTGCTGTGTAGTATCATCTACTTAAAAAACACAAAAGTACTCATTGGAGGTCAAATTACTTTGCAAATCTCTCCTTTGTGCACAAAATTTCAAAGATTAACAATTACACTTCTATCCTACATAGAAAGATTCTTTGTCATTCCACACTGAAAAACAATTGTGATGTCATTAAGGATTAACTTATGAGTGGTTAAGTGGCCAAAATGCCAGATTTTGTCCATGTTAAGTAGTGAAATGACAAGTTGTGAAAGTTGTGCACTTTATTGGTCTCATGATACAATCACAAAAGTGAAGACAAATTATAATTGTACTAATAATAGTTTTGTTTTTTTAATATTTGGAATTATGGTACACATTCTATAACACTTTCAATGGATTTGATTTGGTATTGAAGTGTATGGAACAAATATAGACACATTTGCTAAATGGGCCTCACTCAAAATTCATGAAGCAATGATCCCAGAACTAGGTTATTGATTTTAGTGCAATATACTACCTTCATCACAAACAAGCATCAACTTTGGCCACCTCGAGAGTGAGTAATTTATAAAAAAAAATAGAAAAGAAAGAACTTTGCAAGTTGTAAAAGATTATAACACAAAACTGACCAAATAGATGCTCATTCCAATGTGGAGGTAGTTGCAAATTGGCTATCGAATTCTATTGGTTGTTGCAATCTTGTTTAAAATCTAAATTTTTCAAGGATTTTCTCCGATGTACATTTAGCTCCTGAAAATTTTAAGTAGCAATGGAACGAATTTTAGACAGTTCTGTGAACGTTGGCATGAAGTTAACAAATGCAAATCATCTGTTGCTCGATTCCTTCTCTCCTTCATTTCAATGCAACCAATGCTCCCCTGCAGTGAAGTAAACATAATCACAGCTTGTTCACTCCAGGATTAGTTTTTGTTTCTGAATGGCCATGCTTGGCAAATTAATTTCTGCAAAACCAAAAAATGCAGGCAAGATGGAGATCAATCAATAGTTGTATGCGAGCGAGCTTCACTTGTGATTCAGAGTCATGGCTACGCCAGAAGCGAAGTGTGTCAACTCGATGTCTAGTTCTGCAACGATCTTGTTCACGTCCATAGAGATGTCTGGCGGACTCACCACACCTCTGTTGAGCTGCAGGAGAGCAAACACAGAAAAACACGAAATTAAAGATAAAGACAATCGTTGCAGATGGGTTTCAAGCTCGCAAGACCTCTCAAAACATGAAAATCATGGGACCAGGTAACGTGAAAGGAGAGCCATATTTAGAAAAATAACCACAGGAGGAGTGGCAAGGAATGCTATTTCAATAACAAGACTGTACAGCACATGGACTTTACCAGACATAAACTTGATATTTGGATTTTGATCGATCATGCTCAATCAAGGGTCTAAAAAAAACGACACCATAAAGCTAAGCAAAAGGTCATAAGACAAGGTAGACAAGCCTATTACCACCCTGATTTGCAATTTGAATATCTTGGGGTCAACTCCAAGAGGGGCATATATTTTTCAGAGGTGTGAGTTGGTTTCACAAATAAACCCAAGTGGAATTATAATTTTTTGATTAAAATTGTAATTTCTATGCATTTTTGAAGTGGTTTACCCTGAAATTACAAAACCGTCCATGGAGTGGAATCATAAATGTCCTATAAACAACCCATAACTGCCTTCCATATATCTATTAGCACTTAAAGTATTCACCAGTAGAGGCTTGACACATTAAACCTTGTTTGACATAATGCATTGCTTTTGTCAGAAAATTGACGGATTTGAATGAGTTTTGTAGTGGAATTGGAGCTCAAAGTTGGATGACGGAAATAGGTAGTTGGCGGAAATACACTAGTTTACCTCTATGCTCCTCATATCTAGTGCTTTGTTGCCATCTCTTCCTTGAGACTATATATTAGATAACCAATGAACCGCACTAGTGGCCAATAGGTTATCGTACATAACAGGTACATTTTTCAATCCCAGCCTTTGATCTTCACAATCCAAGAGTGTAGGAAGCAAGTTGAAAGGAAAGAAGGTTATGTATTAGATAACCGACGAGCCGCGGTAGCGGCGAGTAGGTTATCGGACATAACCGGTTGTTCACGTTTCAATCACAACCTTTGATCTTCATGATCCAAGGGTGTAGGAAGCAAGTTGAAAGGAGAGAAGGTTATGAATTACAACTTGTTATGGCAATGGTGATGGGTTGCCAATGGGACGGTGCCACGTGAGTGTTGAAAACTCAACAACCGGTTATGAGTTGCAACTTGTAATGGCACTGGTGACAGGTTGCCAATGGGACAGTGCCACATTAGCGTTGAAAAGTCAACAACCGGTTATGAAACATAAAAAGAGAGTTATCTGGTTAAAAGACCACTCACTACTGTTTGCGATGAGACCCTCCTGACAAGCTTCGTGTCGTAGCCTCGCACATGAGCCACAGTCTCGGCCATGGCAGCTCGAGAAAGACGATCTGGACCTCCCACGTTCAAGCACAGATGCATAGGATGCTGCACTCGTGCAAAATGTTTCTCCATGAGAAGCCGAATCGCGTGCACCACATCCTTCACATAAACAGGGCACCGATACTCATCTTCAAAGAACTCGCCCCCTGCTCCACTCGACAGCACGCCATCCATCCACTGCAAACCACCATTTGGGTGAGCAGCTTTGTCACCTCAAACACTCAACCCTCTCTAATGACACACTCTCAATTTGCAAATTCCTTTGTATTTCCGAAGAATCTGTCCCGAATAACTCCCACATGCCAAACTCTTAAAATGCCACTCTATAACCGCACATTCCTCGTAAACCCTGAGAAGCTTTCATGTTGTACTGACATTTACTTCCAAGCGTGAACACATGTGAGTGCATTTAGAAGTTTAGTGTACATTTGTCCCCTTTTACAGTATCATAAGAGAGGGCTGTCTCCACCCCCAATGTGCGTCAACGAATTCCAATTCAATCTTTACAGACTTGAGATGAAAGTGGAAAGAGGAATGCGCTACCTGGACGGGAAGGGTCTTGGGAAGCGGGACAAACGGCTGAGGCCCATATATGATGCTGCTTCGCAAAATGGCATAATGGCTGTAGTTCGACTGAATGTACCTCTCAGCTGCCACCTTCGTCTCCCCATAAGTATTCACAGGCTTCGTCTCGTCACTCTCCTTGTAAAACGACTTCACACCTTCGTACACTGCGCGCCACACGCACATCCATCGGATGAGGAACCCACTTAGACGCACCCCTTTTTACAAAGCACTTAGTGTCATCTAAATACATGCCTCGAAAGAAATGAGATACTTGTAAGTTCTACTGATACATTGTACATGTCATTTTTCATGGTTCAAGAGTGGTCTGGGCTTGTCATTAGAACCCTACTACTTCAACAATTTGTAACTTATTCATTCAATATCCAAATACGACATATTTTAGTGCGTTGGGCGAGGCGTTGGGTCCTAAACAAACGAGTGGACAAGACCCAACAGCACAAAATAAATCAGATTCTATTCTAATGATAAAAAACACTAAAGACAGCTGAAAGACACGGGAATGACTTCCCTAAATCAGAAAAAACTGCGTGCATATAAAACTTGCAATTGGGTTCCGGTGATGGTACCTTGGTCAGTGGAGAGGTGAATCAGAAAGGGTGACTGCGCAACATCCAAGGAGTTCAGCCATCGAACCAAAACGGAAGGCACGTTGATGACCATGGCTGCCTCTGGATCTTGCTCACAAGCACGAGGTACTGAGATGGCCGCGCAGTTGATCACAACCTCCGGCTGCGCCCTCCATACCCCAACATGAAAAGCAATTTAGACTCCTTGCTCCCAAGAATTCTCAAAGCTGAGCGTGTTTTAAAAGGGACTTACGGTGTTTAGCGACTTCGAAATCTCGTCTAATCCATCGCCGCTACGAAGATCCAGATGAAAGGCCAGCACATTGGGAAGCTTCTCCACGAGTTGAGCAGGGGCAGGATGGGAGTTGTAGGTGTATGCCAATGTATAATCGCATGATGCCAGAGCTTCCAAAACGTGAAGCCCTAGGTATCCAGAGCCCCCAACCAGCAAGATCACTTTTTTTTTCTCCCGTCCAGACAGGTCCATTGCCGCTCGATCTCTGACTCAACCCACACAGACACCCACATTAGAAAAAAAACATCGAACGCCCACAAACCACGAGATTCCAGAAGCATTTTGCAGATCTCCAGCTTCTTGCTCAGATTCAGTTGGGACATCAGTGCAGGCAGGAATGAGACGGTACCTTTGCACGGATTACAAAATTTCAGGTTGGAGAAGAAGGATGTTCGCTCTTTCGCCACCCGAGGCGCCGTTAAACCTGGCTCAAGCTACCGTCTGTTCCGGAATTCGGTGCCCAAGAGCTCTCCCGAAGGAAAGATGCTCAATACATCAATATTTCCACCGAAATTATTACAGAGCTACCGCGTGCTCCTATTTTAACATCGCTTTCTTTGATAAGTTATCGCAACCTGTGTTCTCCACCAAACCCAGGGTCTCCTATAGCTTGATACCAGACTGGTAAGCAAATGTTAAGAGTTTCCACTTGTAAATTTAAGAAAAGTCACACTGTAGTGACCACAATTTCTGATCTGACCCCTTGAAGGATTGATAAAAATTCCAGTTGTGGAAAGATAGTTCACAAAGTGTAACCCTATTTCTCTGAGAAAGTAAGAATAGTTATGAAATTATGAAGTAATATGCCCATAATTGTTAGTAAATCACTCCCCAAATCAACAAAAATGGTCATCTTGCTCACCTGATATGGCCACAATATTGTTCTAAATGGTCACAATGTCAACGCCCCAAAATGGCTTCATTTTTATAACCAAATGTGACATAATCCTATTGTTGCCACTAAGACAATCCTAATTAAGCACTAACTTAAATGCAAATCCCATAAAGCCCATTGCTTCATTTATCTCCGTAAGGTACATTTGAACTTCTAAAGTTAGGCAATAAGGTAGGAGTCTCTAAAAGAGCTTTTAGCTAGCTCTTTGAAGGCTGGACCACCTTTTTCATAGGTTGTCGTGGACAAAATATCTTTAGATCATTTTTCAGAGAAAGAAAAATAGATGTGGAACCTAACACAAGGGGTTTTGTATTTTTCCAAGCATTTTTGAATTACTTATAAATTTTCAAATATTTGAGGCATAGGCACCTATTTGTGACCATAGGTGTCCCAAAATCCATCCACTTGCAACTTGTAAAGAAATGTGTGAAAATCAAAGACAATAATTGGCTTTTGCAAAAGAAAAACAATTTTTCCTCCATTCATTCAATTGCTAAAGTGGTCCATTTAAAGATCACCTCATTTCCATATAATAGGGATGATCTCAAGGAGAAGAGTGCTTTTAGAGCCTCCTACCTTAATCCCTAAAGGACCGGTTGTCCCCTCAAGGGACAATTTGGGTTCATGTAGGTTCCTATTGTCTTAATTTGAAGTGATTTTTTTTGAGATTTTTTGAGGTTGTGTAGTTTTGCGAGAGCTTTGTGGATATATAATTTTTGTTTCAATTGAATGCTGGATGAAAAAGTTATGGCTCAATAAGCAAGAAATGGAGATTGGCGGGCAACCCTCAAAAAACTACAAAAAGTAAAAAAAAAAATTGAATTTCTTTCCTAAAATATTATGTTTTTATCTATACGTGAAGCTTTTGATTCATTCTATTTGGACTAGGGATGAGAAAGTTATGGACAATCTTAGTTTTGGGGCAATTTAAGCATCTTCTTAAGAAAAAACTTTTTGTCCAACTTTGAATGCTAATATCTTCCAATCCGTACTCTCAAATTTGATGAAATTTTTACTACATGATCTCAAAAAATTTAAGTACAAAATCCTACAGTTAAATTCCAAAAAAATATTTTTTTTGGTTTCCTTAAGCGAATGCAGTAGAAGTGGTAGTTTTGAGTGGTTTTTGATAGAAAATACCCTAGGGGCTTTAGGGATTAACCCTTAAGCGCCCAATGTGTATTCAGTATTAAAATCCAAACCTTTGTAAACTCATTTTAATCAAAATATCATCTAACAAGAGATCCACATAAATTGACCGTACTGATTAGTAGTGGAGACAAGCTCAAAACTCTAGGGAAAAGAACACATCCTTTGACCGTACTATTGAAAATGTTATAATAGTCAAACAAGGAAATCTTTAAATTTCAAGAGACATGATCCTATTGCTAGGGCACTCAAGAGCAAAAGATTGGAGCAATGTAGCCGGAGAGCTTGCTTTCACATGTATAATCATGTGGGGCACCCCCAACCTTTGTAAAGTATAGTGTACCATGCTATAACAATGTGCAAAATGGAGTACTAAAGTTAGCCAAGCTTAACTTGACAATCCAAAGAAAGAAAGATTTCAATGTTTATAGTGTAGTAGTATGGAGGATGGGTAGTTGACACCCAATTAAATGTTAGTGCATCTTCAATACAATTCCAATAGGAAAGTTGACATTTGAGCTTTGCCTTATTCCAATGATCCTTTTCAATAATATTGTATTTATTCATGAACATTGAAAAATTGTTGTTTTCTACTTAAACATCTTATTTCAATAGTGCGACACTTGCATTCTTCTTACCTTGATATTCTCCTAAAGTTTGTGTGCATTCTTCCTACCCATGAACTTCCAAAAGTGAGTGTATTAAAAAAATTCAATGAATTATTAAACTAATTATATTCCTACAATCCTCAATCAAATTAATCATAAGAGTTATATAATAAGGGCTTTAAAGGTCAAAAAAATCTAAAATCATGGCATCCTACGTTTCACCTTGTATTATTTTTTTCATCTCTTTGAGTTTTAAGTAATAATACCATCTTTAACATTAGTAAGCAAATTAAAACATTCCTCTCAATATTTTGCTAGAGGTACAATATTTTGTAGTTGCTAGATTCCTAACTACAAGAAAATAGAGAGCAACAAGTTATAAGTGTTTGAGATTTCATGTGTTAATAATGTCATGTCAATAATTCAATGGAGTGAATTTTTTTACAATAGACCAAGTGCACCTTTACAAATACAATTCTAGTCAAGCATCAAAGTTATAAAACAAGATATTTGAAAACAAGAAAAACAAAAAAGTTGGCAATACTCAAATTAACAAACTTTTATCTTGGGTGTGAAGAAGCCCCCCCCATCCTATGAAGGCCCAACATGAATTACTAAACCATTCATTCCATAATCAAGACTGAGACCAAGATTTTTACTTTCAACAAATTCTTATTGACATGCAAACTTTTTTATACGGAATATTTGGCAAGATATATATATTTTTTCAATAGATGAAATCTCTAAATTGCTACCAAATCTTAGGACAATATCACTCTATTTTGGATGAATGCACAGTAGTTGGGATGAATACATGAGTTTTCATCCATATATTGTAGGTTTGATCCATTTCCGTGGATGTAAATAGCTTCGTCACTCCAGTGGAGATCGCATTCTGCACTGCCCAAAATAAATGAAAAAAAACACCCTGATCAACTGACCCCACACCAAAGCCCAGTGGGACGAGTTTGGTGACATTAAAGAGGTCTATGTGGATTACAGAATTTTCGTACTGTCCTGACGGACTGGCAGACGTGCGACACCGAAGACATGGCCAGGTCGTGTCGGCACTAATCAATCAGCCAGATGCAGATCTACGAAACTTGAAATCTACCCACACCGTACACCTTACCAGAAACAAGAGAATCGACACAAGTCGGACTCCCATAATGCATCCCAGTGCAAAAGACGAAATCATAAAAGATGCAATGACATCCATTCATTTCCGAGATCTTCAGCATCTGAACCGTGGAACCTAAAAGATGAGAGTCTCCGTAAGAAAGAGCTTCTCGCTTGTCACATCGGATAGAGGAAGAACTCGCACTTTGCTCACATTAGAGGAGTCCATAGCGGCGGGGAATATCTCAAACAGGTTGTTTCTTGAATCGCGCAGGAGCGCTAGGAGCGAATCGGATCGACACAATGAGCGCCCCTGGAGCAATCGCAGGGGTGTGTTAAATATCTTTCATTGATTTCGGTCGAGTTGATCCATTTTGCCGTTTCCTTCTCTTTCTTTACTATTGCTATCCCGTTGATCTGTTGATGATTTGGTGTCTCTTGATTTCCTTCAATCACAATAGGTGAAGCTGCATTTAATTTTCTTCGTTTAATCCCGTACTTGAAAACTACACTGCGAAATTGCATCGATTTTGAAGTTGTGGAGTAAACCCTAACCCTCAAACTGTCGCAGCCCGTTTCTGATTGTGGGGAAATTTGATTGCTCTTCAATCCGACACGTTGTGCACAATATGATAAAACCTGGATTGCTCGATGCTTGTAGCAGGATTGTTCACTGGGCTAGTGTTATAAACTCATGCTCTGTTTTCGATGCCATTGACCAGTTATGCTTTCTCAGTCTCACGTCACGTAAATCATTTCCGGATTGTGAACTCCGGGAAAATCAGCAAATGCACCGCACCTGCTGAAAATTTGGAAAAATGTCGGTTTAGTGGAGGTTATGTTTGTCTTTATGTTTGAGTGTATCGAATCTATCTGCATTTCGATTTTTCTCACTCAGGGGTTAGGGTTTATTATTTACTTCTGGTGTGTTGGGAAATGTAATTCTGCCCTAATGGCTCATGCATATTGGACTGCACTCTGACATGGATTGTTGGATTACAGACTGGAGGACTTTTCTCGGGTTTTACTCGACTTTCAAAAGGCCTAGCTGCAGTTCTTGTCATGGGCTTTGTCGCCAATGCCATTTTCCCTCGCACTGTCTCTGATACTGTTGCTTTGATTCCCGGAAAGTAAGGACCTAAACTGAACATCTTCTGGTCGTCGATCGGAGTCAATGTAGTTGTGAGGGAATCTGTCGTTTCGGTCGCTGTGGGAAGCAATTGACAGAATTGAGAAATGAACCGCGCATGTCAGAATTCTTCAAGCAGTTTGGATGAACTTAGAAACGCATTTTTTTTTATGTAGAAATCTGCACTTTTTGCTTCCAGCGCGCATACTTGCTTCAATTTTGAGCCTCTATACGTTTTGAGTTTTTACTTCGTTTTTCCGCACCTTGTTTGCAGATCTATACCGTATGTGTGGAATATCGTCACAGCGGGCTACTTTGAGACATCCATTTTTGGTGTAAGCTTCTACCCTGGCATCGCAATATAATTTGTTGACGAAGCACTGTGATTAATATCATTCTCCTATAGCGTTTTGGACCTCCTGGCTGATGCTTTGTCTTGATTATACAAGGTGTAGGCTTTGTTCTTGTTATTTTCACTCATCTGCTTCAACGAGGACATACTTTGGGGTACTGTGAGATGTGTTTCCGTCTTCTAACTATTGGCCCTCCGCAACGTTCTAGCGATTGACAACGTGCTTTATTGGCTCTCTGCTACTCTTATACCCCGTTTTCTTCACTCTGCAGTTGGCGGTGAGCATTGCATCTCTACTTGTTGTAGGAAGGCACTTGGAGCCTTTCTGGGGTTCAAGAGAGTTTCTGAAGTTTATTGTCTTCGTTAATCTCTTCACGTGTGCAAACACCTTCGTTCTTGCCATCTTCCTTTACTTCATCACAAGACAAGGAGGCTATCTGTGAGTTGAACACCCCCCTGGCTTATTTTTCAGAGGATGTAGTTTGGATATTTTGAAATTTTGGAGGAGAAGAGTAATGGAGCTTCATATTTCTTGAATATAATGCCACTTCTTTTAGAGCTGAAGCAAGCAAGGTCAAGCAAGCTCTTGCGTTACTGGGTGTGGAAGGGTTCAATTGCAGTCTAATACGGATGCTCAGTTCCATATTAGCTAGTTCACAGCAATCGACTTTCAATCTTGGGCAGTTAACTGAATACTGGAGCGTTCATTTTGTTTATATTAGATGCTTGGACTTGGTTGATTATTTCACTGCTGATCATTTTTTATACCTTGCAGATATGCACCAATATCTGGGTTCCATGGAGTGTTAGCTGGGTTTCTTGTAGCAGTAAAACAGATCAATCCGGAACAAGAAATACCATCTCCTTTTAAACTGCGTGCTAAGGTATTCTATGCTGTGATAATTTGCTTTGGCGTAGAGGAGCATTAACTTATACATGAGAGATTCTGGCAAGGACTAATTGGTGGTTTATTTATGAGCTGGATTTTGTTCTGGACTGGTTTCTGAGCAATAATTGATGGATGCAGTGGTCTCCTTCACTTTTTGTGACTTTCGCGACCATCAGCAGCCTCTTCACCACTGAGCCAATTCAATACTTAGCTTTCATTGTGTTTGGCACGTATGGAGCCTGGATGTACCTGCGTTACTTCCAGAGGAAGCCTGAGGCAGGACTGAAAGGCGATTCAAGTGCTGAATTTGCCTTTGCGACCTTCTTCCCAGCACCCGTACAGTATGTGTTCTTTGACCTGCCAATTCTCATTTTCTCAAGTGTATCTTGTGAGGTGGAATATTTCTTGTTAGTGTCCTCAGTTGGATCAGGGACATAGCCTTCTTCGTATCGGGTGCTGGCTGCTGCTATTCTTCACCTCGACTCTTTACTTTGGATCTTTGAGATTTAAGTTTGGTACGAGACCGTTATCAGTCGTGTAATACCAAATTGCTTATTCTTCTTTCACTCCAGGCCTTTCGTCAATCCAATCTCAGCCATCTGTGAGAAGATATTCTGTCGGCAGAGAGGTCCCATATTTGATGAAGGACCAGGCGATGAACCAGGAAAACCCCTACCAGGATCAGATGCTGTTGAGGCTAGCAGACGAAGGTATAGTATCTTTTGCTCCTGTTAATGGAACACATAACAAACGAGAACAGTTGTCAAGTCTACGAGTACTGTAGTTCTGGTGAAATTCGAGATCCTTAAATTTCCACTAAGGTGAACCGTTGCTTGTGAATACAGGGAGAGAGGTGCTCGTGCTCTTGAGGAAAGATTAGGTTCGACTGCTAAAGCTGTTCCAGATGGATTACCGCTGAAGACCTCTTCAAAAGGGAGTCTTGAAGCCATAGGATCTGATGATCTTGTCTAAGTCAGAGGTTTCGTCTTTTGCAGATTTTCCTTGTACATGGCAAAAATACGTTCATAAGCCACCTTGACTGACATTTGACTACCCTTCCACTTAGTAAACGCAGTCGTCCTCTCTAGAAGAAATCTCTTTCTTGCTGAGTACCTGGACCCTTTCGTGAAGAGGAGGTGTTGTAGCATTTTGCAAGGTAAACCAGAGCACTTGGGAGCTGCCCTTAGGTTCAAGAATTGTAGGATTAACTGAGGTCTGTAGAAGTAATGGTGCAGTTACGAGAAGAGTCTTCAGAACCAGAGCGGGCTACACTTGGTCGATCATGAGTGTTGTGTATACAGAAACCCGATATATTCTGGTAGCATAGCTTTGACTCGAATGTGTGATGCCTTTGTTTCTCCTAGAGAATATTATGAGGTGATTACAGTAGGTGGCCAGGCAGCATGATGATTTCAATGCACGTTATTTATTAGAACGCAATGTCCTTAATATGGCTGCAAGATTAAAGCATAAGTTAATGTATTGACCACCAGCAGTTTCTACGACTTGTACTGTAGCTAAATACGCCAGGGCTCCTGTTTACCGAATATGGAGCTTGTCAAGTTTTGTTTTTGCACCTCATCGATTTTGAGTCTACCTCTTCAACTTCACTGGTCTTCGGCAGGGCACTTCTTTCAGTTGTCAATCTTCATTACTTTGAACTACTAAATCTATTGATATGATTTGATTCATAATTTCATACTACCGGTATCTTTTGTTGGTCTTTAGTTTGGGTAAATTTTTTGTAATCTAACTTCTGACAATTTTTAATTTCATGCAACCTTCAACTATTTCACATGAGAAACGAATTTGCAAATTGTAATGGTACTACACTGATTTGTTATAACCCTGCATGTGGCACTAATTTACCAAAGTCACTATTTTGGATTGGTGCAGGTTGAAAAATCCCTGTATTGTAACCATTTCCAAAAAAACAAATTTTTGTGATGACACTAATTTTCTACGTGATCCCCTCTTGCACTATCAGAACAAATCAGTGTATGGCAGTATAGTTGCATGACGTTCTTTACCAGGCTTTTTTGGCCTTCTTGGTTTTCAACGGAAAAAAGGGATAATTCTTTGTAGGATACTTTGGGGTTGATGTAAGATGTGAGTCAATCCTCCCTGTTTTGAATGTCTTATTGTTTTGAATGTGTTATTCAAATAAAGTAATGTGTCTTGATTATTTTATTGCCTCATGGCACCCTAGATGTCACGGAAGTAAAAGAACACCAACAAGGGATCAAAGAACGTTATGTGGTATATTTTGTTTAAATATTTAGTGACAAAGCCTCTTGTTGTGTAATTACTTTTTCATATGGTGTCCAACTATTTTATGTGATAAGATGCATTTAGATCATGCTTCAATTACCAACAACAACAAAATAATGGCAATGAATTGTATGTCAGTTTGATAGCAACCTCTTAATGATCAAATGGATTAATTAGAAAATGACAAATGTAATCGATCATATTGTCAAAGGCGAGATATTTTGTATCAATAAGATTAGTGAATTATACTTAAGCATGTGTTTATCCACAAAAAATTAAAATTGAACAAACAATGTCAATTTTGTTCTAGATTTCAATTTAGTTGTGGAATTTCATGATTTTGATACTTTTCATGTGCATAGGCAAAATGTAAATCTTCACAAGTTTTAGTAATGTCAAAAAATTGCATCAATTTAAGCCCCAAGAGATTTGAAATCTAATGGATGGATCATGAATATATAATACGGAAGCTACACAAAATGAATGAAATACATCCAATTATGTTTAAATACAATGTTCTAACCTATTCTTTAGCAATGGAATTAGCTTCAAAACACTATTAACCAATATTGAAGGCCCTTTTGTTCCCCTAACAAAATAATTCCTTCACCCAATCAACCATTGACTTTCTACTGAATTGCTAAAGGTTAGGGTGTATAATGTGAAGAGGTCATATAAACTAGCTATATACTTTTGAAGACTACATTCTTCAAAAAGGTAGAACCAAACAATTGTTCACATAAATGACCATGATTTCATCCAAACTTCCAATCTAGCTTGCTTTAGCTTTGCAAAACCACCGCATCAAGAAAGTACCCCCCCATTGAAACAATACTGTTTCAAAGGTTTCACAATCCAATATTGAAAGTATACTGTTACTATACAAAAACTACACTATCCTGTAACAACATAGTTTCTATGAGAATGCACTATTCTCACTAAACCTACATTGTTGCAATACTGCTTTTGTACTCGCATATACACTTTCAATATTGAATTGTGAAACCATTGAAAGTACATTGAAAGTATATTGCAACAGTACTAAGAGATTAGGGGGGTTAGTTCCTGATGTGAAAATCTAGCTTGTAATTACATCTATTTAAAATTCAATACTCCATAATAATAAATAAAATACAATAAAATAAGATTCATATTTAGTGCCAAAATGGAGCATACAGATTGAAGAATTTGGAAGTGTGACTACACAAGCATATATATGCTCAGTCCCGTCCTTTCAGAGTTAATTACACGCCTTTTATTCAAAATTTTGAGTAACAGGCAGATTTCTTGCCCTGGTGCAGCGCTAGAAGGATGCTCAAGAATAGCATCTTTCATTTCAAAGTAAAATAAACAGATAGCAGACAATGTACAGTACAAAGAGACCCACTAACGGTCGGTGAGGAGTTGCAGAGCAGTCTGCGGTCATCTTAGCTCGACACTACGTAACAAAAAGCCAGAGATTTTAGTGCATAAGTCAGGCATAGTTTCGCACCATACAAAAGCACACTCATTAATCTCGACTATGTCTTCTTCCTACTAGTCTCAGCTCTGACAAAACTACTTAGTTCCCACGGAACCCGTATAAAAATACCAAATCAATGGTAGAGTAAGCGATTGTGAACTGCGAGGAGAGCCTTGAGGTACAACCCCCCGTCTTCAAAGAATCATATGCAACAAAATGTACAACCTTCCTAATTGACGCAGTCAATACTGACCTCGTTTCACTATGCCTGTATCTGCACGTCTTCCTTAATGGATCTCCTTGTGTGGAGGCAGAAAGTGCTCATAATCAATAAAGAGCATCCTGAGGTGCACAATACCTGATATAGGAACAATCCTGTCTCATTGGCTTGTTTCCTCACCCATTGCAGCACTGGCCACTGACCTGTGTCTTACCCCATCTCCCGCACTTTGATGAACCTCGCTCTCTCGAGAAGTGTTTGAAGGAGTGTTTGAAGGAGTGTTAGCAACATCTACAGCACCAGGAGTATCCGAGCCTTGTGACTCGGGGCGGCCGTCACCAACATCATGAAACAAAGGGACAACCATGGAGGTGCTACCTCCCAATATCCAAGGCAGAACCGAGCGATATGAAGTGAACAAAGATCCCTGTGACGTTGAGGCCGCCGCTGGGACAGAGGGCTCCACACCTTGAAGCTCGGGCTCCCTACTACGATATAAAGCATCCAGCTGTCTATCCCTTCGCAGTCCCTCCAACTCAAGTCGTCTCCTCCAAACCATACCCTCTATGTCTTGGATTGGATTGCCCATCCAGCTGCTCATGGGCATACCGTTACTTGGTCTTGACGGGTCGAGCGGAACATTTGGATTATTTGAATCATTAACCCTTTCAGAAGCGGTGCCTGGACCTTGAGAAACCCTGGAGTTTCCAGCTTCAGCAGCAGCTCGCATTCTGGTCTGGTTGTCAGATAGAGATGCTTGCAGATTACTTAACCCTGTTAGGCCTCGTATGCTTTGGCTTATAGTGTTGACGTGATTTCCTTGACTACTAACATGAACTGAGGAAGTGAGAATAGAAGATGATGTTATGTGAACTCCTTGTATTGACCGGCGGTGCAGGAAAAGCTGAAATCCTGGTACCTGTCAAACATGAAAGGTTGCAAAGAGATAAGCGATATGCAGTCCACTCAAACAGGACACAATGTGTTTGCCAGATACATGTCATGCAACGCTTCATCTTTCTATGAACTGTAAACAGACGTCAAAGCAGCCCTGATTTCATGGCTGCATAGAACTAGTTCATTAAGAAACACCTACCTCAAAGCGATTCCAGAAAAACAGCACAAGGTGCTGCATGAAGGCCGCTGTTGCCAAGAACGCAAGGTAGGAGAAACCTGGTTCAAGTAAGAAGAATAGGTTACATCATCTGAAGCTTTAAAATAAAAATGAAAGTCTGACCATGGGACAGAATGTGAAAAGGAACATGAACTCTTATTCTGGGCCTGGAAGTTAAGAAGATGTTTCTGATGAGCTTTTGAGAATGATGCAGTTCATACGTCACACCCTCACTGCCCAGGAATGCTACAGAAAGGGAAACTCTACATGGGACTCAATCGCTGTATACTACGTCAACCAATTACGAAAAGAAAAACATTGAAATTTGCAAAAGAAACTTACCATAAGCATATGAGAAAAAATAGATATGGAAAACCATGAAGTAGAGGAAAAAAAAACGTGGGAAAAATCGCAAAGACAGTGGCATCCGCACACTGCACCACAGTCAAACATAAAAACCCGGATTCAGTTGTAAGATCTTGCGAGTCACAAACATATATACAAAATATGAAACAGTAGCCCGTTCACAACCAAGGAAGACCCACCACTTCACCTGATCATGGTGAAAAGTTCACAAAGCCAGACCAGGGTCAGGACCATGAAGGCCAGCAGCTGGTCATCGAAAAACTCAAACAGAAAGAAGAGTATACCGATCATTATCTGCACCCCAAGTCCCACACTCATTGATTGTGAGTATTATCCCATTAATTAGCAAATAACTAATGAATATACAGATCATCTATAGAGTAGCTGAGCTTTCGAGATTTCTGACTTCAGCTGACTTTCAAACAGCTGACCTTTCAAGACAAGAAAATCATATACCCACCGGAACAAAGACAAGTGACTCGACCACATGGATGAAGATGAGACGATAGGTGGGGAGCCGATGCCGAGCATGATGTTGCAGCTGCACTGTAAGACCATACACCAGAACAGTAATGAATTTCTTAAGAAATGATAGCTTGAGAAACCCATAGAATTCCAAAGCATCAAAAGGATCACGAAAAGTTGACAAAGTCAGCAACTGGCTTGATGTTCCAGCCAAATTCATGTAAATGAGATGCATAGGGTGTGGTTAGACAAGTCATACCAGTGAACTTCAGCATGCGGGCCTGTGTCTCCCTTAGGGTGAAGGAGACTGACATGGTGGTTGTGAAAAAGACGAACAGGGATGTGACGAAGACACCACATTTGAATACGATATAATCTGCATCTCGCCAAGAACAATATTTAAACCCGTCCTGAGATTAGTTTGTGGAGCACATTTTCAACTACACAAAGGCAGTAACTCTTAGGAAGAGTCAACATATAATTGAGCATAAGGGAATTACGCACCGTTGATTCCAACAGGCTCTCCACCAAAATCTTGCAAATAGTTGAGGTTGTAAAGCTCTTTAGTCTGAAAATTGTATAGATAGCCTGTATAATAGATCACAATCTGTGCTCAGATTACTAAAATACAATATACTGATCTGTCCACCACGTAAGATAGTTTTCAGTCATTAGGACAGTCATTAGGAAAGAAACTTCTTGAACCACACGTAAGGATGCACATGCACGAAGTTATGTGTACCAGAGTTCAAGTTCAGAAAATGACTTGGCAATAGTTTAGATCACGAACAAATACATTCAAGAAATGAGATGTTGATGCACAAAGGTGCATAAAAAAAATTCCAAGATCCAACGACAGTGGCAACAAGCTGCGGCAATAAAAGGCTTTGTACCTCTTCGGAATGCGCTGAGTAGACTGTTCATAAGAATCGTGTCGTAGCCGACAAAATTATCTATAAGAACTCGTTGCCACCTGTACAATATGCAAAGTTAGGAGGTACTCAAGAGCTATGAAAATGACTGGAAGACTTCATAGGTGTAGGCATCATATCTAATAAGATAGATGAGAATCTGAATTGACGGCGCCGTTAACACCAGCTATTTAGTTAAGTACGCTTAAAATAGAAAACTTGAGAAGATGTGGGTGCCACGAGATACGCTCACGTACATAGACAAGACATAAGGTGAAGAACCGACCTACCGATTGCCAAAACAAGAATGTTGAGCCGAGATGGATATATTGATGGTCTTCACGTTGTGCCGAAGTTTCGCACTCTCAGACATCATGAGATAGCCCTGAGAATCATCGAACATAAAATTTCAGACTTCTATATCTTTTGTGAAACAGAAGGCCTCAAGAACGTTCTAAGAAATACGGCCAGGATAATAGCACAAGAATTACACACCATAATCCTTACCTTCTCCATACTGAACAGGTAAGTTGGGTCATATACTTCGCTTCCGTTCTCTGACAAGCCCACTGCACAGAGGAAACGGAAAATTAGAGCATCAAAGAATACAGCTGATTAGAATAGTCAAGCACTAAGAAGAGGAACTGGATCCTGTTATTCAGAGCTAAAAATGAAGAACACACTCCCAAAACTTTACCGAAAGCTTGCCCCAAGAATAAAGCACAAGTTATTTTTGTGAGGCAAGGTCAACTCGCGGGATCCGAACTCGGTACACTGCAACATCACCATCTCGACCCAGGCTGATACTCAAGTCAGAAAAATACAAGTCATTCGAAGAGGACGAGTATGAAATACCTAGAACGGCATCAAGCTTGTTCCATGCAACTGTGCGACGATCCCCCTTAGGACTTGTTGTAAGTGGCTCCCACCCCGTAATCCTCTGTCCGTCGAGTATCGGTCACCACACACACAAAAGTCACTTGCATGTCGGACCCCCGAAAAACACCCTAGACTACCCAAATAAAATGCATGATGTGCTAAAATGAGCAAATAGGGTCAAGACCAACTAACCCAGACTTGCCAGAAGCTGCGAACACTTTTTTCAGCTCTTTTGAAGCAAGAGATCCCATAGCTCCTCCATCGGGTAAAATAATGCGAGAGTGCACTGCCAAGCGGCCCTCTACCAGTCCCAGATAGCGGCCGACTGGAGACATCACGCTCAAGCCATTCTTCGTCAGCATTCCTCAACTCCTGTTGAGACCTCGTTTCTGCTCCTGACTCAACCGTGGCAGTGAAATCCTCCCTTGAGCTTTGTCGCCCTTCGAGGTTCCTCAAAGGCTTGCTTCGGCGTGCATTGGCTCCAAACAGATTGAGCCAGAACCTCGCAGCAAGGATGGTCCAACCCTCACTATTCACTCCCTGAGCTTCAGAACCCTCGTGCATATTTCCTCCGTCGCCTAAGTATTTCTGCCTTGTTACATCGTATTTGCGAACAGCCCTCCCAAGCGCGTCTTCCGTGATTCGATTCCAGCTGCCTGTGATCTGAGACCAGAAGAGGTTCACGGTTAAAGACAGCACAATTCCAAAATCTACACGAACACATCAAAAAGAAAAAGAGAATCACATAAAGAAAATGGGTGACAGAAAAATTGAGAACTCAAATGTCAGATGCATATTTCATCGACAATTCAATCAACGACCACGCAGAGTTTTAAAATGAGGGTACAGAGTTTCTGCTCCAGTTCCAGAAACTGAAATTATGAACGAGAAGAGAAAAGAACATACTTTGATCTGCACAAGCTGGGCACCGGCTATGTCCTCCCTTCGAAAATGTTCTGCACATCCAGGCTGCCAGTGACCCGAAATGTCCGTTAGTGCCAGAATCAGCTCAATGCAAGCACCTGATCCAGACAGTTCAAAATAAAGGTGATGCCACCACATGAACTCCAGCTTCATTTTATGCAGCATGTGTGAACTTTCCGTATAAACTGTTAAAGAGGAAATCTTCCAACTCAGAATCCAAAACGGCCTCATGCAACCATGCAGTATACAAACCTGATGCCCTAAACCTGTAGGATCATAACACATTAGAGAAACGGGTAGGAGATCAAAATCTACAAAGAGAACAAATTTTAATTCATGGACAGACCACGAGCGTAAGGACTACCCACTAGCCTCACTGGGTGTCATGCCAAGAAGTTTACAATAACCTAAATTTTCCAGTACAACTCCAGCACATCCCGGTTTAAAAACCGATGTACTTGCACCAGCTTGATGTCTAGACCCAAGCGGATTTCATAACCGTTAGGGCCCTGATCCCGTCTCCTATACTAATCCCTGTTACAACAACAACTCATCTACTCACACTCGTTTGGCGTTCAATTAGCAAGTTGATTGTAAGCATGAATTTGGCTTATTAGGTCACCAATCTTTGAATTAAATGGGGATTGTCTACTGTCCCTTCAACAGCGGTCTAAAACCTCCTACTTTGAATGATTGCATAAGATGTTCTTACACAGTGACCATCAACAGAATTGGCTCTTATACCCAATATCTCTCTACTGCATTATACTGATTTCCCAAAACCCAGACCCCTTCATATGTTAAATTGATTAAAGCCACGCAAATAATATCATCTACCTTACACCTATGTCGAAGTGCAAAAGTAACCTAGGACAGATTGTCCACTACAAACGTCTATCGTCACTCTGGAAATGCGGTTGTCTACAGTCAATTATAGTAGTCAATAACCTCCCCATTCGAAATTGCTTACGGAATTGATACACAGAATTATATCCCAATAGCTTTCGCTCTTATACCCAAGGTGACCTCCCGACTGCAGTAAAGGAATCTCCCAGTGAAAGCTCACTCCGTCAAATGTTGCAGAGAGTATACTCTCCCTTACACAAATACAAAAGTGTCCTCGTAAAGATCGCCCTCTACAAATGCATAATCAATTAGGGTTCAGGGGAGGTAACAACCTGGGCGACGAAGTTGACGTGCATGACCAGCAGCAGCAGCAAAAGCATGAGCGCATTGACCAGGAGCAGGCACTCGAGCGATGTGCGAAACTTGCGAGTTAGAAACCTGGCAATTATTCCCGACAGCCGCGGGTGCGCCCTCAAGTAAGGGTGCCCGGGATCCATGCTTGCTGGCGCTGTCAAACCCCTACCCTCTCCAAACGCGAAAATTAAATATCACACACACTCCACGGGTTGGATTCAGCTGATGACACCTCCTCCGGCAGCTGGCTCGTAAGGACGGACGCAACAAAGCGAGAGCTTGAATCCGCTGCGCGTCTACAATCGCCTCTTCGTCTTCCGAGTCACAAACCAAGACCCTCTCCATTCACCAAATTCATGCGATAATTTATTCTTCCAAACCATCTCCTGCTGCACTAAACCTAGCTGCTCACCCCTGTTCCTCCCAGATCGCCATCCCAGTCCCTAAACCTTCTTCAACCCTAAACCACGTTTCTAACCCCAATTTCGACCACAAACAGAACGGCAGCATCGTATCCCGTCCATTACGGCTTCCCAGTCAAGTTCTTTGTGTGTGAACAAACAATCGGGTAGCTGATGAGCAGGAAGAAACCCTAAGGGAGAGGAGAGGGGTGGGGGAGGCGGGTGAATGGCGATGGTGGAGAAGAAGATTCTACCGTCGCTGTGGCGGATGAGGATTGTGCTTAGATGGAGGAATGGCCGGTGTCGTGATTGACTGGTAGGTGAGGTGAGGACCAATTTTTTTTTAATTTGTTTTGGTGGTAGAGCCACTTGCCACCGGGAATAGAAGCAAGGGTGGAAAAAATGGATAGAATCATCCACAAGCGTAAGTTCATCCATAAAATTATCTAATATTATTAATATCTCACGTCCAAATACTGGCAAGTCTAGAATTTTTTTCAAAACGATTTGGCAATTTCCATCCATTTTTTAAAACATTTTTCTTAGTGTTAACCCCTAATGATTCAGTCACCCAAACTACCATTTCTAATACAAGTATCAATTTTTTTTTAAATTAACATTTTTAGGCACATGTAACCATAGAATCTTATGGTATGCCGGATTAAAAAGATGTGGAATTTTTTTTTGAATTTTTGACCATATAAATTGCAAGATATTAGCATTTGAAGTGACAAAAATCCTTTTTTAGGCCTTGCAAAAAAATATGCAATTGCATTTCACAAGGTCACATTTGTATAAAAAAAAACTGTCCAAAATGGTGGTGCTTCTTTGGATTCCTTCTTCAAAGCAAGTTGTCTACATGCTTAAAAAATTTCAGATCATTTGGAATTGTTCAAACATAGGAAAAAAATAGTAAGTAGAACAAAGTAGAAAATGATTCAAAATACAAAATTGTTAAGAATTTGTTTATAGAATTGAAAAATGCCAATTCCAATGGTTGTAATGTTGTAATAAACAATCTACACATAATATTTTAATTTGTTTCCAAAAATATTGAAAATTGAAGAAAATAAAGGACTTCAAAGTTTGTTTTAGAATAGAAATTTTATAACTACCTGCAAGTTACATCCAAACTAAAACTCCTATGGCTTTCATCTCATTAATTAAAATGGAATGATTGAAAGCTTTTCACATATTTATAAATCTTGAAAACCAATTTCAAATTTTTAATTCTTATAAAAATAACTTTTTAATAAGATTTTTTTGATTGCCCAGGTTGCTCGCACTTCACTGAAAACTACATATCATACCATAACTTTTTAACTATGTAGTCAAAAGTTATGAAAATCATTAGACCCTAAAGCTACTGCTTGGGCATATATTATGTGAAAATTTCAAAGAAAATAAATAAAAAACTACATTCATAGTGAGATGCCCAAAATTGCTATATTGCCAAAAAATGCAATTTGGGCATTCAAGGATCAACCCTTAAAGGTCGAAGTATCCTCAAGAGGGCAATAGAAGATTTCTATATACAATAATTTTTCTAATGATAGTCTTTTCTATCCATTTCTTTTAGGGGGGTTAGCACAAAGTTTAGCATGATATGGACAAGTGTGTGTTGGTAGGAAATTATTACTTGGCAATGTAGAGCCTTTGATTCAAATGTATGCCTTCTTTGTTAAAAAAACTCAAGAAGCTGAAAAATGTAGTTTAACATCCTAGTCACTTTTTTTGTGCTCTGAGGACAATCAATCCTATTTCTATTTCCCTCCAAATTGAGTATTTGCCTTCTCAAAGCTATTAGACTTAGGCACAATCAAAATGGAGAACAAAAAACTTCCCATTGCAAGGCTTGCAATCTCCCCTTGCTTAGTACATATTTGCAAGGGTGTAGTTGAGATTGTAATAGTTGTTCTATTGTATTTGACCAATAGCTTTTATTCTAAACTATTTCATGTAATTTTGAACTTCCTAGTTATGATTTATTGTTTAGAGTAAAAATTGCTTGTCAAAGTCAATTCTCTCATTCTCATAGTCGACTCATACCATTACTTCATATTTCATACTACTAAATTCACAAGACCTTTATAATATCACATCTCCAAATTGTGTGATATTATAAAAGTTTAATGGTCGTTGAAGAGAGGTGATATTAAAGAGGATCAACAAAGTGACATTAGAGAAGTGGCATTTTGATTGCTTATTTTGGCTTCAAACTTCATTGCACATCTACAATTTTGTGATTTTGTGAACTTTGAACTTTCAAGACTTCAATGTTCTATTGTTATTACCAAATGATTTGAAAAAATTATTAGATTGAAGCAATTTTGGATTCCACAACTATTCATGTATTTACAAATCTTTGAAATTTGCAAATTTGTCATTTCAGTTTTTCAATTTTGGTAACCATTGTTTGTGAGGCAAGAACTTTATTGAGTAGTGGTGTCCAAGTATTTAATTGAGCTCAACAATACTTTCAAGGTACACAATTTTTTTTACATTTATTTTTAGCAAATTTGACTTCAAATGTTGATTGCAATAGAAGAAAATGAGGGATTTTGCAACTACACTATGCGACTACTTTTTCAGTTGCATAGGACACTTGCGACTGGTTTGCAATTGGTGATAATTTGAAGATTTGTAGTTGCAGTGGACACCCTAAAATCTAGAGAAAAGGTGTAGCAATTGTAAAAGTCATGACTCATGTGTGACTCATTTGCGACTTGTTTGCAACTTGTAGATTTGTAGATTTTAAAATATTAATCTCAAAGATTTGTAGATTTTAAAATATTAATCTCAATGATTTGTAGATATCAAAATTTCATATCTATCTTTGTCTAGTTTTTTGAATTTCAGAACTACCCTTTTTCTAGATTTCAAAATTTTAGATCTACTTTCTTGCTAGATTTCAAAAATTCAAATACTGATATTTAATAGATTTCATTGGTTTAGGATACCTTAAATTCATAGTTTTTAAAATATCTTGGACTTTAAATGTTTTTTTATTTCCTTAGATTGTAAAAATTTATATTCTATAGAATTTATAAATTATATAAGTCTTAGAACTATATCAACAAAATTCATTGCATAAGACTACAACAACTTACAAGTCTTATATGTCAAACCTAATGGTACTCTTTACAATTGACATGGAATAACTGATATTGATATAAGACAAATGGAAATGAATTTTGGAAGCAATTAGGAAACAACTAGAAAACGACTAAGAAATAACTAGTGTACGATTTAAGAATGACTAGGGAACAACTAGCTTCACTATTAGAAAATTCATTTTTTTTGTTGATTTGGTTGCATTCATTTGGTTCACTTTTCTGTTGATTTCTATCCAAATCAATGAATTACTCTCCAAATCAATAGAAAAAAGAATCAAATCTATGCAACTAAATCAACAAAAAAAGTTGAATTTTCTAGTACTATAGGAAACAACTAAGAAACAACTAGTGTACGATTAGAAAGCAATTACAATTTGTAATTTCTATAATCTATGGAAATCAAAAAATATTTAAAATCCAAGAAATTTAAAAAACTATAAATTTAAGGTATCCTAAACCAATGAAATCTATTAAATACTAGTATTTGAATTTTTGAAATCTAGCAAGAAAGTAGATCTAAAATTTAGAAATTTAGAAAAAAGGTAGTTTTGAAATTAAAAAAACTAGAAAAAGATAGATATGAAATTTTGAAATCTACAATTCATTGAGATTAATATTTTAAAATCTACAAATCTACAAGTTGCAAACAAGTCGCAAATGAGTCACACATGAGTCGTGACTTTTGCAATTGCTACACCTTTTCCTTAGATTTTAGAGTGTCCACTGCAACTATAAGTCTCCAAATTATCACCAATCGCAAACTAGTCGCAAGTGTCCTATGTAACTAAAAAACTAGTTGCATAGTATAGTTGCAAAATCCCTCATTTTCTTCTAGTGGGATGAAAAATTTTGGAATGCAAGTTTACATAGGTGCAATCCCAATTTATTTATTTGAAATTGTGTACTACAAAGTTTCTACCCTTCATGGGTTTTAAGGTCTACAATTTGAATTTTTTGAATCCAAAATTCTTTTTTTGTGATTTTGTACTACAAAATTTCACCATTGCAAAGTTTAGGGTTTAGGTTTTTCTTACCCTAGCCTAAATTTATAATTGTCATTTCTTTTAGACTATGGCTTGGGCTTTGTCTACAATTGATGACTATGTAGATGTCAATATTGATGGCATTGGATCCATATGCATCCAATGTCCAAAATGTTTGGCATTTCGTTTGTTTTCAAGATACGGTACATCCAACATAGAAAGTTATTTGCATTGCAAGAAGGCTCTTGCAAGATGATGCTAAATGGGACTATTACTAAAAGAAAATGAAGGGATTTGCGACTACAAAGAGCAATTGATTTTGAATTGCATTGGACATTTGCAACGGGTGATAATCTGGAGGGCCCCAGTTACTATAGACAAGTTTTCTAGTTACATTGTAGTTGCAAGGTGAAATGATATTGTTTCTTATTTGGTAGTTGACTATGAACTTCATTGATGTGCTTTATGACATGGTTGTTTATGTTGTATTTGCAAATTATGACTTGTTTATGACTAGTTTGTGACTCATTTGCCACTTCATTACGACTCATCTATGACTCGTTTGAAACTTATTTGTGACTTCATTGCGACTTGTCTATGATTCATTTGTAATTTGTTTGCGACTAGTCTGTGACTTATTTGCAACCTGTTTTTGACTTGTAGAATTTATAGATTTCAAAATCTACAAAATGTAAAAAATCTACAAATTATAGAAGTCTACAAAATAAAAAAGTCTACAAACTATAAAAATCTTAGAATTCTAGAGACAATTATCATTACACAATCAGAAAATGATTTGAAAACAACTAGGAAACAACTACTAAACAATTAGGAAACAACTACTAAACAACTAGGAAACAACTACAAAACAACTAGGAAATAACTACAAAACAACTAAGAAAAATGACTACAAAACAACTAAGAAAAATGACTACAAAACAACTACAAAACAACTTCTGCCATTTTATAGTTGCAATTGTTTCCTAATTATTTCTTAGTCATAGACTAGTTGTTTTCAAGTCAAATTCTAGTTGTTTTCTAGTCGCAATCTAGTCATTTTAAAGTCAAATTGTAGTCAAATTTAGATAATATGCGACTATAGAGTTGTCCACATAGACAACTAAGATGAATATTGGATGTATAATACCTCACAATAATTCTAAAATGACAACTCTATTACCTTCTTGTAATTCTACACTTCATTTTAGAATAGTTGCAAGAAACACCTGATGTTTTGTGGCCAAAACGGCTTCAATATTGGAGTACTATGATCTTTTGGAATAAAACTTTTAAAAATAAAATAAAATATGTATAATATGTAAAGCTTTCAAAATAGTATATAGATGAAAATTCAGGCCTAAAAAAGTTTTTCTCTAAAAGTTATGCACAAAAAAAGCGTGATGGAAAAATACAAGAAAATAGATACTTTTGAGTTTGATTTTTAGAAATTAGAAAAAAATTCTAAAATTCTAAAAAACAAAGCTATTTTTTCTAACATTAAGATGCTTCATCTCAACCATTTTCATGTTGGGAAAAACAAAATTGTATTTTTTGCGCTTGCGCAAAGGTAGTGCACTTTGAGCACATGTGGAAGGTGGAAAATTTAATAATTAAAAAAAAATCCTTTCTGAGCTTGCGTAACTTTAGTACAAGTCCTTATATTCCAATTTAGAGATTCAAAATTGCATTTTTGGATAAAAAAATAGGACTAAAACCCTCCCAAATGGCCAAGGAAGACATCCAATTGGGGGCAATTTAAAAATAGCAAATAAATTTTTTTAAATTGGAAAAAATTAGAAAATGTCTAAAACTAGTACATGTACCTTTTATTCAATTTTTTTAAGAAAATTAACATACAATACAAAAGTTATGAGCCAAAAACCACATGTTTGAGATCAAGGGAACAAGAAATAAGACAATTGTTTCTTGCAATCACCCTCTACGACTATTTTGCAACTACAATAATATACATGTCAAAGTTGGTGCAAATAGAGAGGGATTATAGTCTTAGTGCAATTGTATAGGATACTTAGTCACAAAGTAGTTGTCAAATACAGATTGCGGTGGATACATTTTTCTTCTAGTGAATGGTTTCTAAGAGGCAACCATCATTGCATTGCCTAAACAAATTCGATGGTTATTTGCAATGCTTCTTGTGTTTGGACAACCGTTGGATCCTTTTGATAGGATGAAGAGACATCTTAACGCTTTATCTAATGATTGGTGCAATGATCAAAACCGCTATAGTGAAGCTATTTTGTCCATTGATGAACATTTGTCATCTTCAAATAAATGCATTATAATTGTTTTTGACATTCAAAATTTGAATGAGTTTGGTTATTCAAACATTGTTGATGTTGGTAGTGACGCCAATGACAAGAATGATTTAGATAACTCAAACATTAATTCTAAAAGAAGATGTAGGCTGACTAAACGAAGAGCAATGTATGGTTTTCAATGCAGTTACTACTACCATTTGGGAACCTCATTATTCAAATAAGTTATTTTTCTTAGATGGCCATGGAGGTAGCGTTAATACTTTTGTAATAAATCAATATGTTGCATTAGCACCCACTTATCGTTAGCTCAACGTTTATGTGAAGTGCAATTGATTGTACTTGATGAAGCTTGTGTTGAACATAGATTTATGATCAGAACAATAGATTGAGCATTGCGAGATATTTGTGGTATAGATACTCCAAATGGTGGTCTTGTAGTTTTATATGGAAGTCATTTTTGCCAAATTTGCCTGTAGTTATATGGAGTCCGCAAATAAACTATTGAAGCTTGCTTATGGTGCAACAATGGTAGTGTATGAGCATGAAAATGCAAGCATGTGAGCCTTGAACATATGTATAAAATAAAACAACCTATGACGGGCTAAATGGGAGGTAGATTATGTTCTACTTGACTAAAAAATTGGAAAGTAATTTTCAGTTATGGACAATCACAAAATAATGCATTAGTTGTTGTTGGATAGTAAGGCCTTGCCTTGGGAAAACATGGAACTTCTAGTTGCAATTAAACGTGGCTTGAAAAATAAAGAATCATATAATTACACCATTCATGAACATAATAATAAAACTCTATACAATGTCATGTAGGCCAACATAATATCACATGCTCGTATACCCCCCATAAAATGCTATATAGTCTCAAAATATGTCACATGTTTGTAGAAAAATAGAAAAAATTGTATATAAACCGCACAAACTCCCTTTGAAGAAGTAGCCGATACAAAAATGAGTGCCACAACCGCTCCACAACTTCAAAATAGGCGTTTGCTATTTTTTTGGAAAGTTGGCACAAAATCTACAGACCCTTCAAATTTCACTCAAAACACCATCCCACTTTTATAGCTGGTCAAAGTTTACTCTCCAACTCAAAGTCAACCCACCTTTATTTTGCTTTACAACCCATTATTCTCACATACTAACTCCAAACTAAGAAAGTGATAGCTTTTTAGAAAGATAACATCCCAATACATAAACGATTTAAATTTCAAAAACAAAAAACTCTTCAACAAATAGTTATGAACCTTTTTGCCCCCACTCTCCATGACAATCACTCTTCTCTCACCTCCTCATGCATAACTTTCACATAAAAACTCTAAATTGAATGAGTGATAGGTTTTTGGAACTCAAAAAACAAGATGAACAACCTCAAAAAATTTCATTGCAGAACTTTTCCTGTACAAACTGTTATGGCTCTTCAAAGACATGGTTCTCTCAAGCTAGCAATGAGGAAGAAAAAGAAGACCCTCTACCTTATCTTCCACCTCATCCTCCATCCCATCCATCTAAGCAAATGGATTTTAGCCCCTAAATGCCACATAGACCATAATTCATCCATTGGCCATCCCTTTTTCCACATAACTCTATCCTTATCTCTTACATGGCCTTCAAATCCGTTAAAAACTAAAAAAAGATAAAACAAACTTCACCTTTCCGTTTAACAACTTCAAATATACAAACGAAGTTTAAAATGCCTTCAAATATAAAAATAAAATAATTAATATCAAATAGTTGTCTAATAGAGGTATAAAAGGTAGAATTCTTTCTATCTAGATCCTTAGACTCCCCAAAAAATCCTCTAATTTGACAACAAATATATGTTTTTTACATAGTGAACAACTGCAAATGCGACACTATTGAAAAAATAATTTTTTGATGTCCTCACATTAAATTATTAATTTCTAAGCATGTTAGCTTTGGAACATTATTACAGCCTACAGGTAGGGCCATGACCAACTCTAAATGCCACCTAAGGCAGACATTAGCCTCATCCATTGCGGATTTAAAAATAACTAATCTAAATTTGATTATAACCCATGACACAACACATGTGGTCTTAAACCAGCCTAAAAAGGTTTGATAAGATACATCTAATATAGCCTTAATCATACCCAATATGGCCCAAATTCAACCTTTTATAACTCACGTTAGACCCATGTTAAATTTTAGAAGCTATAAAATCAAATTGTTTTAAAACTATAATTATTTTTTGCAACAACCATGTTGGTAGAAGTCAGTTGACTTCTGTAACAACTGTTGTTGGCGCATACTTGGAGAAATTGTTCCTCGCCCCTCTTCACTATTTTAGATCCTCTTCTCTCATATACCAAGCGCTCATGTCCTTGCTTTTTGACCGTTTATCCCTTACTGCGCTTGTATATTTACGTTGATTCCATTCCTCATCAATTGATTTTTCTCCACACTACAACCACATTCATGCAATTGCTTCCCCGCACAATATCATGTAGAGAGGAGGAAGTTTTAGGAATGCACAAAGTATTTGGCTGCGATTAAGAATAATTTGCTTAACCCCTAAAGGACCAAGCTGTATTTTTTGGCAACATAGCGATTTTGGGCAGCTCACCACGAATGGAGAATTTTTTATTTTTCTTTGAAATTTTCATAAAATATGTGCTCGAGAAGTAGCTTTTCAGTCCAACAATTTTCATAACTTTTGACTATACAGTTAAAAAGTTATTGCATAAAATGTAATTTTCTTTGAATTCTGGGCAGCCTGGGAAGTACCAAAAACTTCTTTAAAAATCACTTTTTTTTAGAATTGAAATTTGAAATTGGTTCTTTAGATTTACATGTACTTGGGGAGCTTTTAATCATTCCATTCTAATTTGTAAGTTTTTAAGTTTGGGGATAGGTATGTAGACCATACCTACCTGCAAACTTAAAAACCTCATAACTTCCATCTTACAAATCATCTAAGCTACGGTGCATGTGACATCTTATGGCTAAAATTGGTCCAAGGAAATACGTTGAGGTCCTAATTTCATTCCCAGAGATAGGTTTCACTTTCCCCATAGTATCAAAGAAATAACGGAAACTCCAATTGTTGGCATGTAGGAATTACAAACTCAAGATGGACCCGTAAAAAGACGGGTAGAATATGGAATTCTAGGGTGAGAATCACATTTGGAACTCAACGGTGAAAACGGTTTGCCAAGATTCTCTTATATGTGAAAAATTCTCTAGTTGCCAAATTTAAAAGGAGAAGGCGGAATTTGATTCTCCTCTGACCTTTGTGCAAAGTAAAAATATGAGCTTGCACATCCTTTGTGGAATTCTATGAGAGGTTCCATAAAAAGTTTCAAAATTTTCTAACTTGAAGAAGATACCCTTCCGAACGGTCAACCGCCAAAACCTACGTTGAAAAATTCCTAGAAATTACCCAAATTGTGATAAAATCTCACTAAAAATCAAAATAGATTCTTTTATGCTAATGAGACGCTCCAAAAAATTTCAAGGCATTCTGATAGCTAGAAGACCTAGAATTGGCAAGATCCTCCACAAACCAGCAAATTCAAAGTTACCGTGAAGTTGACCGGCATATCGGAAGTGTACGAAGTTGGAATGAGGCCCAAGTTAGGTCTATTCTTACTTCCTCATACCTACTTAAGACCCTAGGCTAGTTACTTTCTTCAAAAAAGTCGAACTCCAAGATTTGAATTTTTACCCCTTTAGGGCGTTCAATTAGCACTAGGTTTTGTTAAGTTTTTTGGAGTTTGGTTAACCCCTCATCACCCGAGGGGACGAAAATTGTCCTCACACAAAATTCAAAGTACTGTAACTTTTGCATTCAATGTCCAAATTCAATAAAACTTGTTGGTAAAGTTGCGCTCTCTCTTCTAATTTATGTGGTACAATTTTCAGATCAATAAAAGCTTTATTGATTTCTTGAAAGCCAATCAAAGTTCATAGGTTCAATTTGAATTCACCAAGCTGCATTTGAAGGCTGCAACTTTGGGGACTTGTATCTCCTTCATCCAATGTTCGTTTTCAATAAAATTTGTTGTATTATGTACCCCTTTAAGTCTAGTTACTTTGGTTAAATTTCCATGTCAATCCAAGTTGTTTGGAATGCTTGGGAGCAATTCGAAGTTCAAAATCCAGACATTTTTGCATTACAATGAACTTTGGTGGCTTATAACTTCTTTAGACAAGGTTATTTTTCAATAATTTTTGTTGAAAAAGTTTCACATATTAGTCTTGTTCTTGTGGTAAAAATTTCATATCAATCCAAAAAGATATGATTGACTGAGAAGCATTTTAGTAGAGGTAGGTTCAACCATAGATGTGTTTTTTTGCTACTTTTTTCACTATTTTTTGACATTTCAAAACAATTTTGCAAACGCAATGAGTCAATTAAATGTTTTTTTTCCACCAAAGTGTTTGTCTTTTGGTTTGGAATCACTTTGTAGTTTAAAGTTTTTTCATTTGAGTAGGTTTAGAAATCGAATTTCACCTCCAAATGTGTTTTTAGGAAGATTTCAGTATCTTTTTTCAACACTAAAACATTATAATCTTTCAATCTATATGGTCAAATGATCCCAAATTTTATTAACACCATTTACAATATGCACACTAAAAGATTGTACGGTTAAGATTTGCATATCTTACTCACATTCTGACTTATAACACTTGAAAAAGAAGTTTGTTTTTTGACATGGTTAGGACTCCAGCGGTGAGGGATTAAGGGGTGAGGGGTTTCCATGCACTGAAAATGGCCTTCTAAAGCCAATGGCACAATCCGTTTGTGATTTGGAGTCTTTCTCCAAAAGTTAGAGTTTTAGACCGGTGTAGAAAGTCAAAACTTAAAGATTAGGATGAAAATCTTAGATGATAAGATTACGGCTTAGAAATTGAAGGGAGGTGAGCAACCTTGGGAAAGTATTTAAGGGGACTCATTCTCTTCTCATTCCACCTCTTTTCTAGCCAAGTTTTGCTTTGTATACGTTGGTCCATTAATTTGGATTTTTTAGCCATTTTTGAGCCAAAGTTGTAAACGTGGTGTTGTTGGAGCATTTTAAGCTCCTTTTATTACAATTGTGCAAGATTTGAAGGACTTGGAGGTCCCTTCAAAGTTTGTCCTGCTTTTGTATGTTTTGAATCTTTGAAGTGTTTTTGTTGGAGTTCTTGAGCTTATACTAATCCTAGAGCTTATCCCTCATCATGCCTTGGTGATGCCACTTTGGGGGGATTCTAGTGTTTGATTTGCGAGATTGAGGGGCTCTTGGGTGTCGTCCAAGTTGTTATGTGACTTACAAACTTAGCACGTGGTGCAAATACGGTGAAGTTTTGTCTTTAGAAGTTAGAAGCTATAGTTTTTTTGTTTGTAAAAGTTGAGGTGTTAGAAAATCACAGCAAAGCTTTGAACTATAGGATTTCAAAAATTAGTTGGTTACAATTGTTCCAAGTTTAGTTTCAAAAAACATAATTTTTGAAGTCTAAGTTTAGTTTTCAAAAGCCTTAGTGCCAAATTCCCCTTAGAAGTGTGGATATAGAATTTCAAGAGAAATTAGCCCTAATTAAGGAATTGCATCATTTTATGAAAATTAGTGCCTAAGTCCTTGAAAATCACACCTTAGTATGACCCTAAATTGTGTCCTTTAGAGGTCAAATTAGTAGTCCAAAAGTATTCTACAAATTGTAAAGATTAGCCATGAACCAGAACTCAAGAACAAGCACAAACCAGAATTGCGAACTAGTAAACCAAGAACCCAGCTGCCAAGCTTGAATTGCCTAATTACGTAGAAACACGATTCCAATACACGGGGAGGAGTCTGGTTTGTCATGAACTGCCACGTAGTGGCGCCACCTCATCACCTAGTCAGCAATCCGGAAGGTCCAACCAACTAGCACGCACTACATATCTCACTAGCAAGTGCATGCATGAGTATTAGGGCTTGTATTGATCTGGCTCTAGCTTTGGCTCTGGCTCTACACTTGGTGTTGTCTGACTTGATGCTGAACTGCCTACGATGGTTTAGGCCGTTGCGGTCTTTGACAAGATTGGATTTTCTTTGAAGATATTCCAACCTAAAAACTAAAGTGAAGGAAAAAATTCAAATTTTAGAAGTAGAAAGTTTCCATTAAGAAATAGATATGAAAGAGTAGATTGCAGACAAAAACCATAGGAGCCTAGAGAAGAAGGTAGGAGTTCAAGGGAGATAGTATAGAAATTAAGGGAGAAGGGAAAACCTCTTCAAATCCATAGACAAGTAGTATTGCAAAATAATAGTAGAAAGACAAGTGAGAGAGATGAAGAGTCTATGTGTTAGTTGAAGCACAATCAGGAAATTGAAGAGATTAGGAAAAATCCTTGAAATCCATCTAGAACCATTAAAAACTTAGATAGAACAATAATTGACTTATAGATATCAAAAGTCAATTATTACTTAGAAGTTGGTGCAAAGTATTATTTAATATTTCAAAATCAACCCTTGGCAACAAAATAATTGAGAGGAATAGTGGGAAAGAAAAGAGGAGAAGATAAGGGAAAGAGATGGGAACTCAAAAGATTTAGAAGTTGAATTTTTGTATTTTCAGACCTACTTTAAGCCGTGGGCAAAAATACCTAACAACTCCAAAACATGGAAAATGACAGGGAGTTCGAAAGAATATACGATTACCTCCACAATGACACAAATTCCGAGGTGAGTTACTAACCACAAATTGTACTTTTCAATTATCAAAATTAGACATTTTAAAGAAGGTCCGAATTACAAAGTTAAGTCAGAGTACTTAGAGTATGTCTCTTACAAGAATCAGGTAGGTAAAGCTAGAGATCAAAGTTAGAGGTTTCCGAAACTATATCACACTTAAGAATCGGAGCTAAATTGAGCAAGATATGGCCGGATGAAGTATGGAATGGGAATTGGATGAAGTAATGTAAAAATCATCCTTTAGGGTTGAAACTTGGAAGTTAGCAAAAAGTTAGTAACATAAGAACAGGGTTTTAATTTTAAGTTAAAAAAGAATAGGAAAGAGGTACAAAACCTTGGATGAAGTTTTCAGGGCCTTTGAAAGGCTAAACTTCATCCGCCTATATCTTTGATAGCAAGGTCGGAAAAAGGTGAACTTTACTTTTTTTTAAATGGCATGAGCTGTTCTTTCAACTTAGGTGTCTAATTTTAGACTGTCTCATCCATCACAAAAAAATCGCTGTAGCTTAGAAGTAGTGGAATAAAAGATAAAAGCATCCTTTGCTTGGAAGGCACAATGGACCGATGTTAGGCACTGTGGGCCCTTAAGTTAGCACTTGGAGTTCTGGGATTATTTTTTGCGATTTATTGTTAAGCTTTTAGTGTCAATTCATGCAAAATAACATGAATTAGTAGCTGGGGAGAATTTGATAGGCAGTCCCTACTAGATTGGTGAGGAGTCTTCTAAAACTAGGAAAAACACAAATACTTTGTTTATCCATATTTTAGGACCTAGTAAAGAGTTTGAGAGTTTAGATTAGTAGTTCCGAGAGAAGTGAGGATATGAGAATTAGCCAGTTCTAGTGTTTTGTCCATGTAAAACTATGCATGTAGAATGCATGTGACAGCCTGGCTAAAGTTTAAAAGTTCAATTCATAGACTTCAAAGTCTTAAATTCAATTCACAGAGAATTTGGATCTGTTTATGAAAGTCTTGCAGGTATTTAAGATATGAATCCAAATGCAAAGTAGACGAAGGGCAGGGTGATTAGAGCTTATAGAAAGGTGCTTTTAGTGAAAAGCATGCCAAGAGGTCAACATCAGAGCTATTCATCCACGACAAACCCAGTACCAAATGATTTCCCCCTCAGGTAGAAATTAACAAGGAGTTACTAATTCTAACCTCCTTATGCATAATGCAATTGGAGATTTGATTTTATCCATAGCTTTAGAAAACGTCTTAGAAGTTTTCCCAAAAGTTTGGGGATTTTACAAAACTCCACGATGACTCCATGAGAAATCAACTGCCTTTGAAACTAATGGTAATTTCATAGAAATTATCTAGAGTGCGATAAAATCTCACTAAAAATTATATTTGAGTTTTGTGTGCCAAATAACCGATTTGTTAAGTTTGAAGACTTTCTGTTAGTCAGAAGTACCAAAATTAGTGACGACATCAAATTTAACAAGAATTTACAACATGACGACGGGTTGATCGACGAATCAGGAGCTTACGATGTCTGAATGTCACAAATAAGGAGTCTTTTCTTGCTCTCATGAACCTTCTAAGCAACCCTAACTAGCTAGTTTCTTTGAAAATTGCAACGTCCAACAGTTGAGATTTTGACTTTTCTTTGGAATTATTGTTAGTAGGTTTTATAAGTATTTACAACCTGAAGGAAGGGGGTTAGGGGTCCCCTAGACTAGTGGAGGTCTTCTAAACGCAATGGCGCAATTGATTTTCAATTTCAAGTTGTTCTCAAGAAGTTAGGAAGAGTTCAGCCGTAGATTTGACTTTTTTAGAGGAATTAGTGGTAATTGAGGATTAATTTGCAAAATATCTTGGTGGAAATCAAAGATTGGATTTAGTTAAGATTTCAAATCTTTCCTTTAAAAGCCAATTTGGATTTATTTAAACTAAGAATATTTGAAAATATCCTAAGATTATTCACAAGTAACTCAAGGACGATTACGTTAATTTCCTAAATATCTTTGGAAAAAATCTTAGATTTTATTGGAATAAGATTTCCTTGTTAATTAAGGTTTGTTCTAAAAAACTCTTAAGATTAAATAAAGATTATTTAGCAAATATCTTAAGATAGATTAGGTATAGCTGGGTAGTTGCAAAAAATACCTGCCGTTTTCTGGCCAAAATGGCCGTAGTACTGGAGTACTATGACCTTTTGCAATAATTTTTTTTTAAATAAAATAAAATATGGATAATTTGTAAAGCATTAAAAAAAGTACGCATGTGAAAATTGAAGTCTAGAAAAATTTATCTCTAAAAGTTATGCACAAAAAAAGAGGCCTAGGAAAATAGAAGAAAATAGATACTTTTGAATTTATTTTTAGAAAATAGTAAAATAATTCAAATAATTCAAAAAAAAATATACGTTTTTCCTTACTTGTAGGTTCTCCTTTTTCACTATTTTTTATTTTTGGAAAATAAAAATTGTGTTCTTTGCACGTGTACATAGGTAGTGCACTTTGAGCACATGTGGAAGGTGGATACTTTACTATTTTTAAAAAATCTCTTCATAGACTTGTGTAACTTTAGTATAACTCCTTGTCTCCCAATTTTCACTTTCAAATTCGTATTTTTGGATCGGAAATAGGACTCAAAACCCCTAAAATGGCCAAGGTAGACATCCAATCGGGAGCAGTTTAAAAATAGTAAATAAATTTTGAAAATTTTGAAAAAAATACTGAATTTCTGGAACTTTTATGTGTACCTTCAATTCAAATTTCATAGAAAACGGACATACGATGCAAAAGTTACAGCCAAAATCCACTTGTCTAAGAGCAAGGGGACAAGAAATAGGACAAGTGTTTCTTGCAATCACCCAGCTGTAGGTTGGTTTTGAATAAAAGACATAATATCTATTGGTAAATTGAGGTGGTGGGGCCTTCTAACAAGTATATAAGGCCTCCCTCCAAAGTTTGCAAAAATTATTTTCTGATTATCATTACTTTGCTAAAGTGTGGAAGATCCAAGCTTTAATTTGCTTGCTTGACTTTGTCGGAATTATCTATTGAGGTCAAGATACGGCCAACTTTCGCTCACTTTGCTTTCTTTTAGTGGAGGATTTGGTTAGAGGACGTGGGATTTCCTTTACAACCAACAAACCACACTAAAATCATACCATTGGGAGGTTTAGTCCCCCAATACTCGATACATTTGATAAGATACTAATAATTTGTGATTGTAGCAAAATTTGAGTTAGAACCTTAAGGCAGTGAAGCTTGACTTCACCAAAAGATTCTAATTTCATACCTCAACCAACACTTTGTTGTATAACAAAACTTGGTCTAATTAACTCCTAATTTTCGGTTTAAACACTTTCATGTGTACCTCATTTAGGACTTAAACTCTTGGATACTTGGAACCACACTTTAAATCCTTGATTTTCAGTTTAAACACTTTCATGTGTATCTCATTCAAAGATTAAGATACTTTTGGACAAATTGAGACCGTTGTATGTAAATTTAGCCTAGGGTTGCTTCTGCACGGCGAAGCTTTTATCTTTAAAAACAAAGTTACCTTTGAGACTTGGGACAAAAATTAGCAGTTGCCAAAGCTTTGGCTGGTCAAATGCTATTTAAAATTGACTCTTTCCGTTTCATATATTGCATCATCTACTTTGTTGTCCTAATTTGCCAAAGTTATGGATTTTTTAGTTTAGATAGTTTTGTTTTAGTTTAGATTTGCTTTGTCTAGTTATTAAATCTAGGGAAGTCTAGAGAGAGTCGCTACGGAGCGGGAGAGTCACTAGGGGGTTGGGCAAGGTCACTGAGGAGCAGGGGAGTCTAGGGTATCGGGCAAGGTCATTGGGGTTCGGAGGGAAGTCATTGGGGTTCGGGGAGAGTCACTAGGGGGTTTGGGAAAGAGTCGCTAGGGCTGGGGAATTTGGTCCAGGGAATCCAAGGAGTGTTTGGGTCAAAAAAACTAGAGTTCAAGAAACATCAGACCATCAATTGGAATTAAAGAACAAACCAAGGTTAGGCCGTTGCTCGCCACACCACCCAATTTTGACCTTTGTTCCTAAAAATTGGTTAGTCACTCTTGAAACTCTAAAGCTCACTACACATACACAAATCCACAACTCTCAACACTCCATAGCTACATTTCAAATGAAAAACAAGAATCCAAAACACTTAAAGAAGAAGACGGAGACAAAGTAGCGGCTTTGGGGAGGAATTAGAATTAAAAAACTAATACTTTACAAGTATCTAACTATTCATTTGGAATTTGTTCTCGGTTTTGTTTTTTCTATTCATCTAACTATTTATGTGGGCCTTGGTTGTTGTTTTTTATTTTTTTTCTCCTATTCATTCACTATTCATTTGGAATAATGCTTTGGTTTGTTCTTTTTACTATTGAAGAATTTGGTTTTGGTCATTAATTAGGATTCCGGTGCAAATTAGTTGGTTGAATGTTGGTTTAAGTTTTGTTTTATTAGGCCTAATAAGCTAAATAGGAAAAAACAAAAGTCAACAAAAATATTAAATTAATCCAACAAAACTAATAAACTAATGAACAACAAACAAACTTAACTATTCATTGGAATATTTATTAGAATTGGATGATACTAACCTTTAGAAATAATTCTTAAATTGAATAAACCTCCAAGGCATTTGGAAATAGGGCCTTGAAGTTCATTTTATTCAAAAAAATTAATTAGAAAACAACTATAAACACTCAAGTGTTTAATTTAAATTCCTAAAACTTAAGGAATTACGTCAAATACTTTAAACTAACAGTCAACATCTTGTAGGAATTAGTCAGGAAGAATGTAGAAAGGAAGACTTTCAAAACATTCTAATACCCAAATTTGCGTAAAGAAAGGACAAAGCGCACGTGATGGAGGACGACGGATGTTATGAATCCATCATACTGGTGATACACGACGACGGGACCATGGCTACTATGGACACAGAGGTATGTTAGTCATGCTTTTTAATTATTTTGCTTTTTGAATTAGTTTGTTTTCAAGTTGAAGTTAGAAATGTTGCTTTTAGAAGTTAGTTTTTAGATTAGAATTTTAGAATTTAGAACCTAATGGATAAAATTTAGAGGTTTCTAAAAATAAATCATACTTAAAATTTAATCCAACAACGAAAAGTTACTAATAATTAAACTTAAACATAAAGTTAGATGGAAATTTAAGATTTTCCTCCAAAAGAATCTTTAAGGAATCTTTTTTGGTAGGAATCAAACAAAAAATCTATAGAGATTCCAAAATCCAATTTTACTTTTAAAAATACTTTAGTTTTGAAAGGTAAAAGCTTGGATGAAGTTTGAGACCGAATTTGGACAAAAAACATCCAAATAGGTCAAAATTTCAATTAATCTCAAGAATCCGTAACTTAAAAGAATTAATAACTTAACCCTAGAATTTAGAATTATTTTGGATTGATTTGCTATTTTAGATTAGTGGATGAAGGTTAGCACAAGTATAGAGCCAAACTCAACCCGTGGTAACTTTTGCTAAGAATCTTGGAATCTAACTTTCTTACCATTCTGGAAAGGGAAAGTTATATTCTATTAAGATATTAAGATTCTATTATATTTTATTTAGATACAATTTTAGTTAGATTAGATTTAGTTTTCTTTTCCCATTTTACCTAACCATAACGTTTCAATCCATTTAATAATTAGTGTTTCTTAGAATTAGTGAAATTTTACAGGATTATCAGTCACAAAAAGTGTCCATTGCTTGGAAGGTGAACACTTAACTAGGATTCACCCAACCCAGAATAAATCTCCATCAAAACAGCCGCTAGAACTCGTGTGTAAATTTCTGACTTGAGGGTGGAGTTAGAAACACTCAAATAGAGTTGAAGGCGTTGTCCTCTTGTCTCTAACTTATAAATGTCTTTTATTACTTTGAAATGACTTTAGAATGACCTTAGCCACTAATGAATGATCGCAATGTGACAGGAAGGCACGGGTGAATGATTAGAATTCTGACACAAATTTTTGGACAACGATACTAAGCACGGGCCATTCATATGATTGCCACACTTTGATTGACTCTGCAAAAATGTTTTCATAATTATCTGGAGTGTCTCTTAATTTCTAACACGAACTGAAATTGCCACATAAACAATCAAACATGTATTATTTGCATGCCAGTGGTATGAATACACTTTTACGCCCACTAATGAGAACACAAACTCTGAATACTCTCTTCATATTGCGAATTCAATGGTACCTACATTCTATTTTTTCATTGATGGGTAATTCAAAACCAATTAGCTACTCAAGCTTCCGGCTTTTGGGTAGTAGTGGAAAGATCCCAGAACTAGTGCACATAGGTGATCTAGTTGCAAAAACAAGCATGGAAGATCCTTCCACCAACGGCTCAATGGAAACACTTTCATGAAGTGCTATTTTGGAGGAACTATGCCCTAATGCCAGAGCTAGCAAAACTTGGAAGCGGCATCCTACTTCTGTATCTACAGAAAAAATGCTATTAGGTGGTTTAGTAAAACTTGTAACCTCCAATGGCTGAGATGAATCTGCTACTTCCTCTACTGAATTATGTGCCTGGAGCAACTCTCCAAAAGTTTGGCCCAAAATACGTGAACACAGCGGAGCCGAATGTCTAGAAGTATGCTTTAGATCTTTGTTGGAATCTAGGGTTGCCATTGTAGGCCTTGTACAACAAGATAATGGTGCAGGTTTCAAAAGTCTTTTGCTTTTGCATTTTGAAATGGAATAGTTCCTGTGGTTTTAGTATAAAGTACTGCCTTTTCAATACAAAAGAATGGACAGATCATGTGAGTAGGCTTCTAGAATGCGTGAAGGACTAAATCACGTTGTAGTTGAGGACAAACCTGTTTCTTTCCAATGGGTCGTACCCTACCTACTCCCATGTATTTGACGTGTTGAAAGAATTTGATTAGCATCCCATAGTACTTGTGAATGCCACAGATAGACTATGAAGACTTTAGCCTAGCTAAACTCAGGTGAAGTAACAGTGCAAAGATTTGTGTAGCAAGACAACATTATCTGAAGAATGGATTAACATGACTTTGCTGTAGTTGTGAGGTAGTCATATATTTCAAGTGCACGACTTCAAAGAAGTCGTGTAGGAGTCGTCTCCAACTTTGAGTCATATTAATCAACTAAGTCATACCTTATGGTCTCGGATGTAGGGCAGAGTGTAAAAAATGACAACATATTGCATATGTCCCTCGCAGTATCCACGTCCCTAAGAAGTGACTCTCCTCTCAGCATTTTGGGAACTAGTGTGCAAAGAGAAGAGGGGAAAGAATTGGACTACCTTGAACAAATATGCAAGATCAATGAATTATTCACGTCATGCATTTCATGTGGCTAATGGAAGTGTACTTGGATGAGTTCTATAGTTTATTATCTAACTAGAAAAAAAGAAGGGAATAGAATGACTGCCTCATACTTGCGGTTTGCTTTGAAATCGCACCCCCCAAAAAGGTAACAGAATGATTCTAGAAGACTTCTGGTTTGCTTGCAAACAACCAAAAAAAAAGGGAATAGAATGACTTTAGAAGACTTATGGTTTATTTGCGAACCGCCCCCAAAAATGAGGGAACATAATGACTCTAGAAGACTTCTAGTTTACTTGCAAACTACAAAATAACCCCCAAAATACAGTCGTCTAGGAGGATTGAAGGTTTGTTTTCAAATTGGCCAAAAGGAAAAAAATACAATGTCCTCTTGTACTTCATACATGATGGAAGCTTTCATGAAAATGCTCCCCCCAAAATGAGCTTATATGTTCAAGTGCAGTCGCTTTCCCCCTAATGAAACTAATTTTTGATTGCTTGCTAACTAAGAGCAATTACTGTCGACTCATTTTTTATGTAGGATAACTAATGAATGACTAAAATCAATCAATTTGAAGTAGTCCAACAATCTAGATCACTTATCAATACTAATTCATCTGTGAGGAATACTAAGTCGCGCAAAAGATAGGGAAGTAAGTGGAAGGCCTAGGGAAGAAAGAATCTAAGAAATATAGTTGACGAAAAACGAATTTTATAGTGAACTGCTAGGTTAGAGGGAGAAGTTATAGTTGAGTCATTTCTTAGGTATTATAACTAAAAAATTATGCCCACATAGCCATGTCTTAATCACTCACTATTACTCTCGACTCAGAAATGTTTGTAAAAAGACTAATTACAGTGGTGAAGGGTAAAGACATCCTCTACTTTGCCCCACACTAACAAAGCCGCATCCACCTTTGATTATGAGCTGTAATCACAAGCTATAAGTTTGTTAGGGTCCATACATCGTAATTAAGATCCCTAATCACAATCATTTGGAGTGAATCAGTTGCAATCAAACATTGATCAAGAGAAAATCGGGCCTCGCATCATTTCTCTACTCATTGAGATTTCTAACAGTAACTGCGATGTTCAAGAATTTATTATGCGCCGCCAAATTGGGAGCGCTCATCATGCACCATAAAAACCTTCAACTACCTACCTCCACCATTTTCCTAACCTTTTGACTTCAATATATTTTATGACTTTTAAATTATGATGTACACAAATAAATCAAACATAAATTTAGATAATCATGTACATTATTTCCTCAGGGATTTTTTAGCTGTAACTATAATTGCCCCTTGGCTACTGCAATTCAACAATATTGCCTAAAAGATGATAAAGAGGAATAATGTTTTTTTCAGCTACTAGACAAGACGGCAGGTTGAAGTAAAAGTAGAGAATTTGGCCCAATAATATGAGATTTTTATTTCAAAAGTTTATCTTAAAAGAACATCAATAATTGATAACAATGTCACCTATAAGCCAAGCACACTTACAAGTTGAAAAGAATACAACACACACACAAACAATAGATTCATTCAATGAGACATGTTCAATGACTTTTTTTGAAGATTTCTTAAAATGTATGAAATAACAATTTATCATGCCTCCCTTCCACATCAATACTCATAGTTTATGTGTTGAATTTTAGGAAAAGTTGATAGTGGGTATTTATACCTTAACCCCTAAAGTCCCATTGTCCCCTCGAGGGACAAAATAGATTTTGGGCAAGCTCCTACGGCCTCAATATTCATCACAATTTTCTGAAACTTTTTGTGAAGATAGAAAAACTCATTAGCTTTGTGGAAGTATAAGTTTTATTTCAATTGGTGACAAGGAGCAAAAGTTATGGCACAAAAGGTCCTTTTTTTGGTGCGGCAAGCAGAAACCTCTTCACACAAAAAAAAATTTTTAAAATTAGTTTCTCATAGATTATAATTTTATCTATATGGAAAGCTTTTATTCATTCCAATTAGATTTGTTATGTGAAAATTATGGACAATCTTATTTTGGGGGCATTTAGAGCATCTTTTTGAAAAAATAACTTACAGGATTCATTTTTGAATGCAATTTTCACAATTTTTCAAAAAAAATTATTTGACAAGGTTAAATTTGATTGCTAAAACAATCTCATCATTGGAATTATAGTGTTTTAATCCCATCTTAGAGCTATTAGCAATTTAGTTTTTCTTTTGATCTTGGACCTACGTCTATTTAATAGTTTAAAAAAAATGAAAATCAAGTGTGAGTTTTCTTTAAAAAATTTCCTAGACTTTCAACCCAATTCTTCAGCACAAACAAAATTTAATTCAAAGTTTGTAGTGCAAAAATTTTCCACAAATGGCGTTCAAAGTCATTTGAAATTGTGGGCCTATGTTTAAAAAAATATTTTTTTCCAACTTTGAACGCTAATATCTTCCGATCTATACAAAATTTTAGAAGACTTTATTTTTTTGAATAAATCATGCATGAAATGAATAACCTTCAATGACGCAAAGGCACTACCATAGCATAACAAGTGGCATCAAAATGTTCACTAGACACCCTACTTATATTCATATCCAGCACTTGTAACTTTTGGAGCTCCATAAATATGCCACTTGAGCGACCATTCTAAGCACTTCTCTCATACCCAAACACCCATAATCACTTGACCCATAATCCACGTAGAAGTGCCCAATTCTGACAATGATCAAATTCCGACACCCATTATTTGTTCAAGAAAAAGGTAGCTATGTACTTCAAAATGAATACTAATGTTTGTATTCCAACGATAAAAAAAAGACAATTCAATGCTTGAGAAAGACAAAAAATTAGTGGCCAACACTATCCATTTTTTGGTGGGATGGGGAGCTAACGTAGGTAAGTATTTTGGATTGTAAAGAAACCTGAACCTTTCATTAATCATATCTAAATCACACAATGTGGGAATTTCATGAACTCTCAATTGCATAAGTTAGCCTTCTCAAGGATTTGCTATATTTTTGAATATTTTTGTATATTTTTTCAAGCACACTAAGGATCTAAAGTCCTCAAATTATGCATTATAGGTACTTCTACCTTACCAAGTGACATCATAATATTCAATGGACTCCCAACTTAAGGTTAGTACACCTATCATGAACTGTGACCTATAATGGATTATATTGTATAAATACATATCCAAACCTGAAATGTACATGTCCAAAAGAAAACCATTATAGGTCATCTATGATTTTTATTTGAAAAATTCAGAAGATATTTAGAAGATTCTCACATTGACTCCAAAAATAACAAGCTGAGCTCATATGTTTCCATTTTCATTAGCTAATGTTCATGTAATTTTTATTTTGTTATCACCTCTATAGGTACCATAAAATGACAATTGTGCATATTTTGTGATGTATATGCTGAAATTCAAAAAGTGTCCATTATATCTGCACTCACCTCACAAATATACCTTGCAATTACAACTTGTGAGCCCCCTAAATCGGCCACTTAACCCTTGAAGGATGAAGTGGTGACCTTGAAAATCATCCCTTTTTGTTACCGTGTGAATCATCAACCTAAGAAATAGCAAAAGCACTCATTGGAAGTCAAAGACCTCCCTTTTTCACAACAAACTTTTGAGGATGAATAGTTGCACTTCTATTCTACTAAGTTGATTCCCTGCCATCCATCACTTAGGTGCCAAACGTCCTCCTCAAAGTTCAAAGGTTAAGTGACCTTTCCAACACCATGACCCGCCACCCAAACCCACTCGCCACGTCACACCCATATGGGGTTCAAGGGCACCTAATGCCGGGCACCTTCGTCTTCCCTCAGTTTAAGGTAGTGTGCTCTAAAAGCGCCCATCTTCTTCAAACCGCCCCTATATTTAGGTGGAGAATGGAGATGGGGTGATCTTTAAATGGACCAGTTTAGCAATTGAATGCATGAAGAAAAAATTATGTTTCTATTGCAAGAGCCAATCAAAGTCTTTAATTTCCGCACATCTCTTTACAAGTTGCAAGTGGACAGATTTGGGAAGACCTGTGTTCACAAATAGGTGCCTATGCCTTGAATCTTTGAAAATTTACAAGTAATTCAAAAATGCTTGGAAAAATACAAAACCACTTGTGTTAGGTTCCACATCTATTTTTCTTTCTCTGAAAAATGATCTAAAAATATTTTTGTCCACGGAAGCCTGTGAAAAAGGCGGACCAGCCCTTAAATGGTCGCAAATGGTCGCTTTAAGAGCATACTACCTTATGCCTCCTCGCCTGCCCTCGCAGTTTGTGTGTCTCGTCGTCTACCTTCTCGCCTGCCTCCGGTCTGGGATCCCGCACCGCCACTCTCCGTTGATGCCAGTCCCAGATCCGACGCCTCCCGCTGCGCGCTCTGCGACCACACCTCCAGCAAGCAATTCGCTATGGTTTTGTGTTGGAGCCTGCCTCTTTTGTAAATAGGTTTAGGGTTTAGGGACTTGGAGTTGGAAGCCGTCAGTTCCTCAGGGCTGGCTAACGGAGTCTCGAGACCTGTCCTCTTATCGCGGTTGCGAAATCTGGATTGGTATCTGATTTGTGGAAAATTGTGGAAATTAGGTTTCATACGATATCCGTGTTCCTGAGCCACTCTCCATCTTCTTCAACACCTAGAAGACGGGTACCGTCGCAGAGATGCCTTCGGAGAGTAGTGAGGAGCAGGAGATGGCTTCGGAGACTCATGGGGAGGATATACCTTCGGAGAGTGGAGAGCATGAGATGCGTCCAATAGATACGAGTAAGAGCATGCCCACCAGGCGCTTCCCTATCCCCATCCCCATTCTTCATTGAAAAATATAGGGATAGGGAAGCCCCTCCCCACCAGCGCTTCCCTAAAAGTACTGTTCCTTGCTTCATTTTCCCTGAGAAATTACCTACGCATGCCGGTACCCAGTACTCTTGTGCGCCACATGTTCAACACAGTCAAAAGCTGACGGATACGGTTTACTGAAATTGAATTCCCTACGGTTTACTGAAATTGAATTCCCTACGGTTTACTGAAATTGAATTCCCTATATGGGATGGTGTATACGGAACTCCCCCCCCTCCTCCCTACAAATTTCCGGATAAGGAACCCTAGTGGGGGGTGTTCTTCCCTATCCGGATGATTTTCATCCGGATAGGGATACAGGAAGCGCCTGGTGGGCATCATGCTCTAAACATCCATGGATGAAATCGGATTGGTGGAAAGAGGTGGTGCGCGCGTTACAGGAACCCGACAATTTTCACTAAGTGCATCTGCCACAGGTTTTTGACGTCGGGGCGTTGACCTACTTGCTGGAGAGCAAGGGCATCGCGCCTTTAGTATGGGGCGAGATGGCTGCGGTTGCCTACCACTCCCGCACCGTTCCACCGAGGCTCTTCTTCATTATTCGGGACAACCTCTTCGGCCTCGCCATTGACACATTGACGAGAGCAGGTCTAGAGCGGAAGACGACTTATTGTCAGGGGGATCTCACGGGCGAAGATATGGCGCTGCACAAACCGTACATTCGATTCAGGCTGCGACAGCACTCGTCGGGCGAACGGATCCACACGTATCTGCAGCTCTTTTCAGCATCCCAGGTCGGGTTGTCTGGTGACTCGAGAGCCTGGGAAGACTCTCGAACCTTCTCGGTCGACTCCCGGTACCCAAGTCCGGCGGTTCTGAGGCACTTCGGTCTGAGCCCCAAACTGCACTATAGTTTCTTAGTAACCTCTCAGGCTGACTTCTTCGCCATCTCGTTACACCTCATCCATATGACACTGACAGGAGGTTTCGAGGATCGCCACGTGGGAGGGTCCTTGACGCGTTTGCCTTGTATGATAATGGATGCATTCGAAACTGCCGATGGCTCCCCACTTGAGTTTGCCGACATTCACGTTCCAGAGAAGTACGCCGAATTGGCCTTCCTCCTGTTTAAAGGTCTGCCGACCTTTTTGCCTGCCATTAAAGAACGCGACCCCCGGGGAATCAGATTACGAAGGAAACAGGATGGGGTGGGGACCAACAAGAGGGTGTACCTGAGGACATGGGCAACCGAGGCTTAGTGTGAACGTCTGCGGCAGTTTTGGTCATTGGTGCCGACAGTCGTTGCTGTTGTGCTCAGTTTTCAGCTGCTTGTTTGCCTGAAGCTTTGCTTCAACAATATGCCAGGCTTTTAATCCCTGAACGTCCCCACCAAAATCAGTAGTTGAGGTTCCGGAAATAGGGGCGTGTAAGTCAAGGTCGATGGCGTTCACTTCAGGAAGATCCGTGATTTTCCACCGTACCCTTCTAAGGAGAAGTTCTGTCCGGATGTGCATACCGATTTTCAGCCGGTTTCACCGTTTAGGATGCAAAATTATAATGGTCAAAGTGGGCGAGAAACTCGATGGAGGGGTCGAAATGAGGATGGGTCTTTACTTCGAAATGGCATTACTGTTTCTGGCGGTGCCGGCTGGCTCCACAAATTTGGCCGGGGTTTTTGTCCTGTGTTGGGTGTCCCTATGCAAAATTTCAAGTCAATCAAATTTTTTTTCCGATTTCCATGAGCTCCTGAGTTGATGAAGGTCTTTGGCAGAAGGAGCTCTGTACCGGCTGGGGTGTACCGTCGACCTGACACGGTTTCAGGGTCCCGCCAGAGGACTGGTATCTGCAACTGCGACGAATGTCAAGCAAGGTCGCCACGCTACTCGCTTTATAAATGTACATGACCAATTCGAGATTCTTCAGATTTGCTTCCAACCATTGTCCTCTACGATCCATTAGGGAAGAAAATCAGGCAAACAAGGCCCGTCTAACAAGAAAATCCAGAGATATTGGATATGAATGTTGTTGTACGAAAATCAAACAACTCCAAGTGAAAGTACTGGGTCCAACATTGATATCAATTGACTCACACATTCTCAGAGTAGATCTAAATTTCCATGCCAAGCTATCTCCATTTTCACGTTATATGTATTGACCCCCTTCTCTAGTTACCGTTATAGTTCATAAGATACTTCATGGCTACTTCGTTAACACGTTACATACCTCCTTGGATAAGAATGTAGTAACGAGACCTATCATGGAGAATACACGGCACCCCATGGGGAATAGACAAGGACCCCTGTTGATATGTGCCCTGCGGCCTTGCCTTTCATTGACAAGTATACTTGTTTACTCTTGTTCTAAGGACCTTTTGCACTTCAATTTATCTTCAGAATGCGAGACAGAACTTGTTCTAGGGTCCTAATGCGAGAAAGAAGTAATTCACATTCCGCACACAAGTCAAACACTTCTGGAAAAGCATGGAGAAAGTGACTATACGGTATGCAAGCACAGAGCAAGAAGTGCAATGGAAGTGCAACCGAAGTCTCACTGATCAACAAGTGCAACCAACTCGCGAGATAGTTCCCGCGCTGCAATTCTCTGCGTCTCATCAATCACGCAATGTCGGCAGATTGCGCAATCTGCAACACATGCAGCCCATGATGTCAGAAAAAGAAAGATCAACACAACAGCAATCAACCGTGCATAGAATGAAGGTTTACAACAGACTCAGGCACTCATAGGGGATTGCATTTGAGGTAGCACAAGTGGTGCTTAGAACAACACGGTATTAATGACATTATCATAGATTGTTGTTCCAGTGCATTTATTTCGTGCCTACAACATGGTTTTAACTTCATTGGAACCCTGTTCTGTAGCGGTGGAAACCAAACATTGGATAAGGAGGGCCTGCGAACTGCGCAAACTCGTCTACCTTGGAGGAGTTGTGAGACAGCATGCAATATGCCAGCGCTGGGACATACTTTCCAGCGAAGCTCTCCCCGGCCAAGAAGATGGGGCGTCTCCGAAAACTCCGGATTCTGTAACAGTCAGCTCTGCAATGCGTAGAACAAATGCGCCGCCACTGTGTACTCGTCACTCGGAATCTCCGCCGAGAGCGCCGCGATGCTGAAGCCCACGCCGATGGGTTGGTCGATGAACAACAACCCGCTCCGCATCCCCCACCCACCTTCAGCAAGTTGTAACAAGCATGCAGTGCAACAATTGTGTGACAAATGTTGTAATTCTTTTGTTCTGTAAACAGGGTAAGCAACTCATTCTCTTTCAGGCGGCTTCACAAGGTTTCCAATAAAATTAGTCATATTTATAATAGCCTCGGAAATTCCAACTATGTATTCTGTGTCTAACATAAGAGGCAAAATCACACACAATTGAGATTCACGAGCACAGCGCTGTACATGTTGTAAGAAATGACATAAGCCGTAACAAATGACAAATGCTGTGATTTCCTTGCTTTTTTACGTAGGATAAGCAACTCTTCAAGTGACTTCACCATTTAAGGCTACTGAGACCCAGGCTCCGGTAAACACGCTCAGTAACACTTACAATGTCCAATAGCCTTAGAATGATGAAGTAGCTCGCGAAAGCCAATGCTTATTCTACAATGAAAAGAATCCTCTGTATCATAGGGAGGCCTGTGTGTGATCACTGTGACTATGATGCGAGCTATGGAAGAATGGGAGAGACGGATGTTGCCTGCGATTCCAGGCGCCTTCATTGGGAGTGAGTTTGAGCATCTCGTTCACTTTCCACGGCCCTAGCTCGTAGAAGCAGCCGATGAGGCTGGAGCAGCCGGGGCCGCCGTTGAGCCACAGCACAACGGGCGTGTCAGTCAGCCTGCGGACATTGTTGGTGGCTTCGTAGAATACGTAGAAGAGTCGCGACTTGCTTTCGGCGCTGATGGGCAGGTACCCGGAGCTCGTGGGGATCGCCTCGTCTGGGAAGTCGACATTCATCTCGAGCCTTGCAACCTCGGCCTCCTCCGCACCATTCTCTGAACCCTGGAAAGCACAGCACGGTTAAGATTTTCAAGGAGATTTCAAAGATAAACGCACAAGACACTCTTAGGGACTTGACTTTGGCTCCCGCATTGACCCCTGATACCAGCAGCAACTCGAATCTTCCAATCAAACACTAGGTTGGCATCCGAGTAGCAAGCATTGGGTGTAAGAAATCACGGCTTGACTGAATTGGGCGATGGCTACTCATCTTTGAATGGAAATCAGAGGTTGTCTACTGTCTCTTCAATTATGAAATACATGACCTCCCTGCAAGCGTTTGAATAGTTAATCATCCGATACATCGAGTGAGAAAACAATTTGGTTATTCTCAAGAGAGTTGGTTCTCATAGTACCCAAAGTAATCACTCCAGTGAGCTCTATTGATTGATCTCCAAATGAAAGCACTCTCATTAATAATGGTTAAAATACTGAAAGTTGGGGAAAGAGTGTCCTCTACTTTACTACTATGAAAATGGAAATGGTTGTGAAGGTTTGGCATGTGAAGGAGGTGCTCACGGTGTGGGAGAGAGCCTGTGGTGAGAGAGATGGTGATTTTGGGTGCAGCTTCTTAGAGGCAGTTTTGAAGACGCTGATTTGGTGCTCCTGCTGGCCATGACTGGCCGGCCACTTTATTCTACAGTTGTGAGGCACTTGCATTGGGACCACCGAACTCCCACTGGTCGGGTAACTGCCATTCTGGAGGTTGACTCTCAGGCGCAATTGCAGACTCTTCATCGATTCGGTTCTTCCAATTGCCTGCCGCAGTGAATTACAATCCATTGCGAGAGTCTCCCGCCGCAGATGGTTCGGTTGTAATTGTTGCAAGGTCGTGGTCTGCTGCAGTTCCTTCTTTATCGATCGAAACCGCCTGTGCAGCTAGCACGTACCATCGTTCACCCCAACCCAACGAGATCCTGGTTCCACAACCGCTTCAGTCACCTCGAGCAACGACCCTCAAGTGCTCACTACGACCATTGAATCCGGTCTCCTTTCCAAGAGTATGGTTGCATTTCTTCGACTTTGTTGCTGGTCTCACCCTCTGTTTCTTTGCAATACCTCGCACTCACAAACTGCAACCAAAGTTCTATGCTGTACGGTTTGGCAATGTTTCACGAATTTCCCTAAGTACCGTTTCCTCCATATGTTTCGTTCCAAGTATTCTTCCCTGTGCAAGCTTGGAGTACGTCTACAACTGCTGGAGACATTAAATTCTCAACAACTAACTCTTTAACGGTGTAAAGATTGGGCTGTGCAAGCAACTCACTGTAACAGATACCACCTGCGTAGCCACTGATCTAACCAGAGTTAAAGTAAGTCGAGCTGAGCACAGGTCCTCGTTACTAGATGAGTCCCAGAATGAAGTAGGTCGATTGTGAACACGTAAAGTGGGCAGGCTCATATGTGCCTTTGCTTCTCACCCTGACTTTGCTCAATTTTACCTTCGATGATCTTCAGAGTATTCGGTGCAGAAATGACGACAGCACTACGTGCAAATGCAGACGAGGACGATATTCGCATAAACATGCCCGAGGGTGGCTCAAACTCAACCTTAGTGTAGTGACTCTGGAACTCAATACACGTGTCAAGTAGGTGATTGAAAAAAAAGCTACTGGCGTATCAGTGTTTAATTTATGCAGACTGCTCGGCAAGCTGCAAAATGCCTGTGTCAGGCCAGAAATTCATCAGACAGAGTCCTTACGAAAAAGGGTTCGCATTCTTAAAACTTCGAAATCCAACTTCAGGGACGCAATTTGCAACATTTACTGTCGAAGTTGGCAATTATTAACCTGCAAAGCAGAAACCCGACACAATGATTCATTTGCTAACCTGACCATGGATGAAACACCACCATTCATTGGGCAATGCAATCGGCTATGTCAAAACTGAACCTTGTGTTTATAATACAAAGGATGCGATAGCTTTGCAGAAAACGCTGCTCTGAATAACAGCTTTCCTTTGACAAGGCAAAATACATGGGAGGATATTAGTCTACGAGGAGTTATTAAAAAAAATAAGTGTTTGAAACAATACTTATGCTGCAGCAACCTCCAAGGGTTCATCCAAAGTTGAAATTTGTGATTCTCAGAAACTAGATTTGACATGATATGCTAAATCTAAAATCAAAGGCCTCCAGAGACAACTTGCGCACCGACTTTCTCTGACTCTCCTTGAAGCTCCGTGATCAGGTTCATGATGTCAGCAAACACTTGGTCTTTGGGGCGGTTCCCATCCACCTGCAAGAGGAATCCCCAATTAATTATTCTGTAACTCACCCAGAGATCAACCATGGAGAATACAGCTATCCATACAGTTTTCAACCCTAATTAAGAAAATCGACCAGAAAAGGCTTTCTAGCACAGATTCCATCAATTTGTTGGACTATTTTAGATAAAATTCTACATTTTAACCGAGACAGCGTCAGCACTCAACTTTGACACAAAATAAAAGGATAACTCAATTGTCAAAGAAAATCCCCAAGTTCATGACAACTGCTACCCGTGGTTTCAAAGAACTGATGCTAATCATGTGTAACATACAATGCCACCTCCAACCGACTTATATTACTGCAGAAAGCTCATTGCCACAACAAACAAGCAGAAGCGCTACGGATAGAAGCTTACAACTTTTATCACGGGCTTGTAAATGTCAAGCACGGACTGTACGTTGGAAGCATGTGTCTGCAGACGAAGTTTCGCCTACAAAGAAATGTTCGCACTCATATCTTCAGGCCTTGAGCTTGAAAAGCAACTTGTTTAAAGCAAAGCAGAAACATGTGAGCTACGTCTGAGGCAAACCTCAGTCCCAAAACATTAGTAGAACCATGGCCCAAAATCCAGAAGCGAGAGAGAAACAGTGTCAGTTACTAATGAGTAAGCTCAAAGTTCACCTTCTCTTCCGTATCATCGTCTCGGTGTGTAAGGCGTGCAGCAATTTCTGGTGTTTCTGGAGGAGAATACATAAGGTGATAAATTTTCTCTGTGACGGGGTCAAGTCTCCTTCCTACTACTCTCTGCAACAAAACCTCATCAGGCACCTGTACATGCAACACTCTTGTTAATGAGGTGATGGGACTCTCGGAATTTATAAAAGATCCTTAGACATTTAACCCTTAAACGACACATAAGCCCCAACGGAGCTCCGTCACAGAGTATTTTGCAAGAATGTGTCCTCTGATGTTCAAATCAGTAAATTAAAGAGAGGATTATTCTAAAGATATGAACAAAAGAAACTAAATTCAAAATTCAGACTAGTTCCAAAGATTTAACTGGCGCCATTATTTATGCGTGAAGCAATGGGCTCCAGATTCAGTGCAAACGACAAGTGGGAGCAACCAGAAGAGAAACACTATGAGAATTGATGAGACAACTGAAAGAGAAAACACTACGGGCGTCATTCAATTCTACTTCCGTTGATAGCACTTGCCTCAAGCAGGATAAAAATCTGCGGGCGTATGTTCAAAGCTTCCAAGGCCTCAGCTTGAGACAAGCTACGTGGGTAGCCGTCCAGGAGCCATCCGTTTGGTGCCTCGTAAAGCTTGTTCTTCACCATCTACACAAATGACAGACATGTCACGCACATACAGATAGCAAACAAGAGCAACAGCATAGTGTTCTCCAAAAGCTGCATTGCTGGCCTGGTGATCACAAACTCTGCCTCCAGCTCGTTGAAAGTGTTTACAACAGCTTCACATGTAACTACAACGACATTCAACATGTAAAGTAGACCGAAGGTTTTGCAAAGCTCAGAGAAGCTAATATAGAATCGTACAAACATGAGCAAGGCCTCCTACCGTGACGACAATATCATTTGGAACGAGCTTTCCTTTCTGCATGAACTCTTGTGCCCGTTTCCCAGCCTCAGTCCCAGCTGCCACTTCTGCCCTCAAGAGATTACCTGTTGCTATATGGGCCAAGTTGTACTGCCAAAATCAACAATCCGACCACTCCAATTACAGATGCTCCAATAATCTTCTAGCTCCGCTACCAAATTACTATTGTAGAATATTCTGAGTACGGTCGTACACCCTTTCAGTTTCCGCCATTGATTGCTACACAAAGAACTTCACTGGAATGCAAGCATGTGCCGTCCTCCGGAATTCCAGACACAAAAGCAGGCAAGACTATCACACCACCCTGTCCACAAAAAAAGTGTAACGGTAAATAAAGTACCTGTTCCGCAATCAGTTCGCACTGTGTGCCTTTTCCGGATGCTGGAGCGCCCGAGATCATGACCTTCAACGGGGCCTCTCCACCCTGGGCTGCCCGTGCAGGCGAGCACTGCAAATGGGAAATGCAACAATTGAAACGAAGGTAGAATGCATTCAGCAGAACGAATTCGGGAGAAGTGCTCCTCAGGGAGAACAGAGTATGTTCTACGGAGACATTGCACCAGAGGTGTACAATTCAAACTGTGGTGTACCCTGAGACGCACTCGTCTCACATAATCATTCCCAAGACCAGAATTGGCCAAGCCCTACTACAATGTGACATTGTTGCGCAAGCACCCTAAGAAAAATCCGAATGGCAATTGCGGCAGCCAGCTATATTTGCCAAAAGCAAACCAAGCAAACCAAAAAATCAGTGCTCCTGTTGAACCATTCGAAGAACTGGTATTGTCCTCTCAACTGTGAATGAAGGTAGATCTCTCATACCTTGGCCCCGTGCGATTTCCGGCTCTCAATCCACCCCTCGACAGAGGAGCTCCCCGAGAACAAGTCGCGCCGTCCATTTCCATGGAAATAAGTGACCCAAGACTGCGACTGCGACTGGTGAGCAACAAAAGGCGACCCAGAAACCTTGAGAGCACCAAAAGAAGACGAAGACGAGGTGCAGGCAGGGGAAGACGATGAAGCCTGATATCGGACGACATGGAGGGGGCAGGCAGCAGTCTGGCGACTACTCACAGGCGACACAGCACACCCGAGGGTCGTCATGCTCCTCTCCTCAACTCTCCTCTCCACCCGCACAAACACACCCACACTTTCAATCCACAAAACTACCCAATAAACTTTCAATCCACAGTATTCCCCGCCCTATTACAGACTGAAGAGGGAAGAGGGACTCGGAGAGCACGCCAACGAGAGGCACGCCAACTCAGGAGCAGGTTTTTAATTTCAGTTACTCTGAAAGCGATCGTTGCTGGAATCTATCTTCATCTAAGCAGTGGATGAATCATCCGAGTAGTGGATGTAATTATATTATTCATCTTGAAGGACATGCGTTCATCCAAACGAGCAATACCACCTGCAAATCCAAGGATATTGAGCATCACATGAAGTTCAAGGCTTCGAAGCCAGAAATATTTCAACCCCTGAGCGCCCTGAGCGCCCAGTGCGTGTTTACTAAAATCCAGACCCTTGTGCACTAATTTCAATCAAACTATCATCTAAGAGCCAGTCTCCATGGGAGGCCAGAACTGGACCCCCTTCCAGATTGACCACGGGCAGAGCATGCAGAAAATCTTGAAATGTTCACCAAGCATAGAGTTTAGCTGGCAAGCTCCGGGAAAGGGTCCAATCCCTCCAAGAATGTATTCTGGTTTTGCAGAACTAGAGGCCGGAGGTCCAATTCTGGACCCCTCCAGCCTCCCGTGGAGATTGGCTCTAACAAGAGATCCACATAAATTAACCATACACATTGGTAGTGGAGACAAGCCCGGAGCTCAAGGGAAAGGAACACGTCCTTTAACCATACTTTTGAAAAGATTATAGTAGTCAAATAAGGAAATCTTTGAAATTTGAATAGACAAGATCTTGTAGTTGGGGTGCTTAGGGGTTAAACGACAAAGCCAATCTCCGTGAAAATCATCTTTTTGGTACCGTGTGAATTGTTGGCTTAAGAAAAATTGAAAGCACTCATTGGAAGACATATTATTGTAGAAGACCTTCCTTTTTCACACAAAATTTGGAGGATGAATAGTTGCACTTCTATCCTACATGTAGGACACATTCTTTGTCATTCATTGGACAGAAAACGTCCTCAGCGTTGTTTATGGGTTAAAGAAACCAATCAGAAATCAGAAATCTACCTCAAGTTTGCGTTGTGTAACAATTCCAAGATTCAGGCTCCAAGCGCAATCCCAGGATGTGTACGTAAGTACTCAAACGAGTGATGAACCTCTTCAAGAGTAATCTCCGAAGAAGCACGTGCGTCTTCCGAATGAGAATACAAAGGTGACTTACAGGTACGACCTAAACAGAAGCTCTGAAAACTTCATTCACAACAATGAGCACTTCCATAACAAAATAGTCTAACATTACAATCCGCCACAGAGACCAACGCAAACGTAGAAATAGTTGTCAACGCAAAAAACAAATCAAATGACTACAGAAATCCAATGTAATCAAAGAAGCCTCTGGTCTTGTGATGACGTTGTAAAGATGAGTACGTAATTCGCCACAAAAACCTTGAGGAAGAGAAGAAATTGTCGTCACCACAAAAACTTAATCACAGAACAAAACACTGCCTATGATCATAAACCCTGGCGCCAAGGGTTCAAATAGCAACAGCACTAAGATCTGTTACAGCTCAAATTAATTCCAACACGTCTCTGAAATCCGCTCAGCGCAGTTCAACTTTCACCAGGGAAACGAATCGTAAACCCGGATTCAATCATCAAGTCGACCATGGCCGCCATTGCAAGCAAAATCCAGAGTCACGTACCTCGAATTTCGTCCCGCGCAATGAAAATGACTGGAAACATAAAATCAAACCAAACGAAGAGTGATGACCGCGGCAACGGCGGCCAAGAATCGTTTCTTTCTCTATTTATGCATCCAATGCAGCCGCCAGGACGCCGGCAGGACGTCAGTGGCGTCGGACGGACGTGGCAGCGGCCGGCACGGCCCTGGAGCAAGCAAACCGGGTGGGTGGTGAGAATAGGTGGTTGCCGGTGGTTGAGTGAGAGGGCCCACGCGGCAAGCCCACAACTACAGTGGACATTTTATTTTTCAATTTTTCAAGTGGATCGATTTAAAATACTACCAAAGTTGCACTATTTATAAATCAGTGCAGATTGAAATAATACTGAAAATAATGAATTCTCTAGATTTTATCTAAAATTAAGCAAAAGAACTACATATTGTAGGTGTGTATGTTTTTATATGCCATGAAGAAAATTCCACGTAGAAATAATTGTAATATAGAACTTTTCTAAGGTGAATTTCTCTAAGGCAATGACCTCTCTAAAGTGATGCAATATTAATTGCCTAATCCCGCACTATACCCAATATTAGAGAAGTTCTTTGAGATTCTTGAACATAAAAATTTGAGTTGGGTTCCAAAGCTATTACCTTTAGAAAAGTTTTACTATATGTACGTGAATGTTTTAGAATATTTATCATTTTGGAATACTTAACATAATAAAAATCATGAAAAATATCATGTACATAGTAATTAGTTATTTAGTTATAAATCATGAAAATTATTAAAATAATCAACTATGAATTATTAAATGTTAATGATTAGAAAAAAATATTAATTAAAATAATGGAGGTTCATAGATTATAGATCATTAAATCAGTTCTAAATTACATAATATCAATGATTAGAAAATATTAATTAAAATAATGGACAATTATAGATCATTGATTGATCGACAAAGTGAGAAGATAAAGCTAAACTAATAAACAATGTCATACTCTACAATACAAAATAAAAATAAAAATATATACTAAGAGATTGTTGTAAAAAATAAGAAAAAGTAAGAAAAAACATTTGAATGCCAAAATCAAAGCCAATGTAAACAACATAATAGTTATGCATAGAATAAAAAGTATTTAAAATATTGAAATTAACTTGGTCAGGTAGTATAGAAAATAAAAAAATGTGAATAATAATAAATATAATATAATATTTAGAAATTTTTTAAATACATACTAATCAAAGATCTACAATTAAAAAATTAGTTGATGGATAAAATAAAGGTTAAAATTTAAAATAAAATAAAATAAAATATATTAATGAAATATAAAATGAATAATGTAGAAATAAAATAGAAATATATTTTCTTTATAAAATCTAGATCATTTTTCTTTGGTCAAAAGTTATAGTATTTATAAATTTAATATTTTTGTAGCAACACTAATTTTGTGCCCTCACCAACAAAGATTAATTATCATCATGTAATTTGTAAGCTTGACTAGAGTGATGATTGAAGCTAAATTCATCTATGAATTTTAGATTATCGATGAAATTATAATTCTTTATCCAAATTTCAATGTGTTTTCATCCAAATGTGGTTGTATCATCCTATTTGGAAAAAATTGAAGGGCAATTTGGTGATTTAATTCATTCAAAAATAGATAATATTTTATGCATTTTCAAAAAAATCTATGGAGTTGCAATGATGCAACAATTGCCTCCAAAAAAATCCTAGGAACCAATAGGTTGGTTAAGAAAATTTATTAAATTTTTTTAGTGATTTCTTAGCTTCTATGTAAATAAACTCATTGAACTAAGTGCAATATTCTATGGATACTTTATTAACTATTATATTAGAAGTGATAAAATAATTGTATTTTATTTTAGCATAAATATAATTATACTAGTTACATACTTAAGCATTGACAATAAAAAAAAAGACCAAATAAGACTAAAAGAACTATCCAACTACTAATTGGGGTTAGTTACACTTGTTACATATTTACCTACAAAAAAACTTAAACAAGACTAAATAATGTAGATAAATATCATTATTAATGATTTGTCACATTAGTTGAATAATTAATAATTCAAAATACTTACATTTTGATGTATTGAACATTTTTAGAAATCACAATTTGATGAATCATACTCAAAGTAATTGTTAAAATCATTTGTTACATCATCAACACCATAACTTCAATGGAACATGTCTTACAAATGGGAGTTAATAGAGAAGCATGCAATTTATTAAACTTGAGGCTATTTTTGACCTTGATTGAGCATCTGCAATTAATAATGCTTATTTCCTTGATTCATTCAATGACTATAGAGGTCAATTTTAGAACCACTTCATTTCCATTTCAATTCCATTTATAGAGGCCGTTCTTAATGCCCGTGCAATTTTCAAGCATGTTACCTTATTTTACCTAAGAAAATAGTGTCAATGCTTGATAAGCTTTGATAAAACAACCCAAACAAAAAGTTAAGCCTTAGATAAAACTTGCCTAGGATTGGGGCCTAAAGATATGTCGTGCACCCACAATAGAGTTAATTGTAAAGAGCAGCTCCACTGTACATTTAACCCCTAAAGGACCAAGGCCTTATTTCTGCCAAAAGCACTCAAAACTACCATTTCTATAGCAAAGAGTAAAAGAATTTGAAAATTGTTATTTTTTCACATCTAATTGTAGGATCTTACACCTAACTAGTATGAGAATGTGTGAAAAAAAATTCAGAAATTTGACAGCACAGAGTGCAAGAGATTTGGGTTTAAAGTGAAAACAACAAGTTTTTTAGTACATTGCGGGACTAAATTATTTGACTTTGAACCTTCTTAACTTAAATTTTTTGCAAAGTTTTGAGCTTTAAATCTTTATTGTGGAGAATTGAGTTGAGAGTGTAGGAGGAAAAAAAATTCAAAAAAAACTTAGTTTTCATACTTTAAAAATTTGTTAAGTAGAAGTAGGTACGAAATAGAAGGAAAATCTAAGTTATTAAGTCTCTAAAATACAATTAAAATTCACTAATTTCAATGGTGATATTATTCTAGCAAGTAAATTAAACCATGTGGAACTTTGTTTTTTGAAAAATTGTAAAAATTGCATTCAGAAATGAATCCTAAGAGTTATTTTTTCAAGAAGATGCTTTAATTGCCCCTAAAACAAGATTGTCCCTAACTTTCTCATAACAAATCCAAATAGAATGAATCAAAGCTTTCCATGTAGAAGAAAATATAATTTATAAAAAATAATTCAAATTCAACTTTTTGAATTTTTTTTGTTGCCTGCTCTACTCCCCCACTCTCCACTATTTTGAGCATAACTTTTGTTCCCAAGGACCGATTGAAAAAAAATGATATTCTTATAAAGCTAATTAATTTTTCTATCTTCAAAAAAAGTTTCAAAAAATCAAGACAAAAAAATGAGACTGTAGGTACCTCCCTGAAATCCCACTTGTCCTTTGAAGGGACAAATGGTCCTTCAAGGGTTAAATGCAAGCGTAATTGGTATTGTTGTAGGAAGGCAATGCTTTTAAGCTCCACCCTGTCACCACTAAAGGCTTTCCGGTTTTTGGGGGCAACACTACAATGCTCCACCTAAGCCATTTTTGAGGTCTTCTGTACCCACGGAAGAGATCATGCAACAATTCAACCCTTTGACTATGAAGGAATAATTTTCTTTCATGACACCATTGATGATATAAAACAAGTTGGATAAGGCATTGCCAAGGGGTGTAGTGTGGATTGCGCTACGACTGTTTTGGAAGAAGAAGAGGTGGAATGGCAGTTGGCTTGTGACGACACTTTAAGAAAACCATTTCATGTTCCTCTCTATGTTGATGCGGTGGAGTTGCTCTAAAGTTTGTCATGTATTTGTAAATAGGTGTCAGAAAAGGTTTAACTAAAAATAGTACAAAAAAAACATGATACCAAACTTCATGAGACCTGAGTTTTGGTGCTCTAGGGAATTTTGTCTTGTATTTTTTCCAAACTCCGGCTTCTAGTCCTACATTGCACATACTCTACAATTAATTCTAATGTAACAAAAAGATGTGTACATCCCTGTGCTTGCCCCCCATCAAAAATCCAGAACTGTAGATCTAGAAATAGGTGTCAGAAAAAGGTTTAACTAAGAATAGTACAAAAAAAATATGATACCAAACTTCATGCACTACAAGAGAAAGGGGTGTTTTAAGTATAGTCCTAGAGATAACATTTTAAGTAATGACCTTTTTAGGAGATTTTCAGTAAGAATTTACAAGATATTTGTGTCTTTCTAATAAAATTTTACTAGAAAGACACAAATATCTTGTAAATTCTTACTGAAAATCTCCTAAAAAGGTCATTACTTAAAATGTTATCTCTAGGACTATACTTAAAACACCCCTTTCTCTTGTAGTGATGAGACCCAAGTTTTGGTGTTCTAGGGAATTTTGTCTTGTGTTTTTTCCAAACTCCAGCTCCTGGTTCTACATTGCACATACTCTACGATTAATTCTAATGTAACGAAAAGATGCGCACATCCCTGTGCTTGCCCCCCCCCCCCATCAAAAATCCACAACTGTAGATCTAGAAGGGGAAAATAGATCAACCATTGTTTGCTCAAGATATGACAAAAAGGTGGATGGTTAATTCACTAAATCATGGGAGTGATCTTGGAATTGACTTGGAACAAGATCTATGGGATGAATGCAATCCACATGTTTGATTCACTTGTTCAAATTGATCTAATTTAAATTACTAATTATTTAGTGTTCTAGATTATATGGAGTATATTTTAGAATAAAACTAGCAATTTTTTATTTATCAATGCAATGGTGTGCAATGGCACCTAGACATTTGATGTGTAATCTTAGCTATCTTAATATTTTAACAAGAAAAAGTCATGAGGACCTTGTGGATATGTCATTGATAATCATTTGTCTCATTCTAATAATTAACCAAGTAATTAATATGACATGTTCATTAATGGAATGATTGATGCAATAAAAAGATAACATCAATATAGTTGAGAAATGAATTTTATGTCAGGTATGAGAATTAGCCTAAAAGTCATCAAAGTAACCAGTAAGCATCCTTCATTTGGCTCTCTTTTCACTTCCTTTTCTTAATTATATTTCAATTTCCTTTCAACTTATAATTATTTGGTATGCATTTGAATGCAATTGAGTTACATTGAGGTTTCTAAAGGATTCAAAATTTAAGCTACCTAAAGGATTTAAAATTGATTTAGTACTACTTGAAGTGCAAAAAATTCTTAACCCTTTTAAAGTTTGGAGCTCAAAGTTGCAATGATGAGATCAAAACCTCAAATGAATGTAGGGAGAAATCAATTTGATTAATTAGATTGCAATAAATCATGCCTTGGTGTCATTTCAAAATAAAAACAATAATATGTGCAACCATATTTAATTGACAAATCACTTGTCAATATTAGCCAAGATACAAGACACAACCAGAATCAATAGTATAAAGTAAAAGTAAAACAAGTGGTTAAGGTTCAGTTGCACAAAGAATCATGGAATGTTGTGACCAATTTCTACATGTTTTGCATGAACATGGGGTCAATGTTATTTTAATAGTGAAAGGTTTCGATACTACAATATTATCAATGACGTGAAATTGCTTGAAATTATAAAATCTTGAAACCTGTGAATTTGCAAATTTTTAAAATCAATTTGACTCTCAGATCTATGCTCTCTTTAGCTGCCGAATAGGATTATTCAGGACATTCTATGATAGAGTGGGGGACCAAAAAATTAGAATATTTTGCAAAGCCTCATATAATTTTTAATTTTAATGGATGTAATGAAACGAAAGAGAATAATTTTCCATACGCAAACTAATTTATAACTGTCGATGAGCATCATGCAAACAACTGAGTGTACAGCATCCATGAGTGTCATCTCCGATGCAAATTTTTGTTTTCGCTTGACAAGATACAATGGACGGAGGTTGCAATTCAGTTGAAAACAAACAAAGAGAGAACGGACTCGATTGGAAAGAACTGGATGGCGTTGGCATCATGATCGACACGAGAGAGAGAGAGAATGAAATTGTGAGCTGAATGATCGAGAGGTAGTTTGAGAGCAGGAAGCGCGTGAGAGGAGATCGATTTAGGTTTTTGTGTTTTGCTTTTAGAGATCGATTTAGTTGTTTTGTTTTGTTTTTAGAGATCAAGAAGTGTCATGGATTTGAGCCGCAGGTCCACGATGAGCTCCATAGTCGGCTCTTCGACGCCTTCTTCGCAGGGAGGAGACTCGCCGCCCGCGAGGAGTACACACGGGCAGCATGTGCGGCAGATGAGCTCGTTCAGCTACGCGGGACGGCCTCCCTCCGTTCACGGCTCTGTTCGGCCCTCGACGTCCCGCAGCATTCGCAGCATGCGACCTGGAACTCCGGGTACTCTCCCATCGTCTACGAGACAGAGAATCTCATGTGGTAGAGAGAGATTCACTCTTGTGACTGGTATACATTAAGAGTCTGTTCATTTAAGGTCCCACGAGTGACTCCGAGAAGACATTACGAGTGTTACTTAAATTACATATTTTCTAACGAAGGGAGATTCATGTGGTATTGATGATCTGAAATTTAGGATTGAGTGTGGGACCGTGATGATTTTGCTTTCTCTCCGGATCGACACTTTAGGGTTTCCCATCACAGGATCCTTTTTTCTGTTGTTGTACTCGGGGAAAGAGTGCTGCATTTCTACGGGTTGATTTCAAGGGCAGGGAACAGTTGATATTTTTAGGGCTGCTGATATCGAACGTAAAAATTCTGAAAAAATTTGGTCTACTCTGAGTTGGCTTGCTTATTGGGAATCCAATCCCTGAGTGGAAACTTTATGACAATTGGTTATGCTTGATGGAACGCATTGCATGCCTATGTTTTTTGCTGTTGTTTCGCACAAAGCATCATGTAATGTTTAGCACCTTTGACATGGTGGTTCTACGGTGTGGCATGAATTGGGGTAATGGCGAGTCGGAGAAGTGTCGAGCCATTTTGGAAGCCATGTTGCACACCGTACAGTAGAACGGCCATGTCAATGTGCTACAAAGCATAGCATATTGCATGCACCGGGAAGCTACAACTTCATCCGCGAGGAAGGCTGGCTACGATGTGTCGGACCATTAGCGTGTACTAGTTAGAGATTGTCTCATGTACCATTTCCTGCATGCAGTTTGCTACAGGAAAAAACACCTGCGACTTTACTAGGGCTACTGCCCGTGTTGCGCATTCTCATTTACGTAAAGTACCTTGTTCTAGCTGCTTATCCTGCATGTAATGGGCACAAATTAAACAGTAGATTATAATAAGTCTTGTGAAGACTGAGACAAATTTCTCGAAAAACACAGTAACGCACTGAAACGACCTGGCACCATGGACAATGCATGGTACAGCAGCTCTCAGTACACGCGCTCAACTGCTGCCATACTATGCGTTATCTGCAATGCCAAATCGTTCCTGGTTTCAAAGTAATCTCAAGGTAGAGCCGCTCACTAACGTTCAATGAGCGTTGCTGCCATTGATGGATTCTTGCTGTACACGATGTGTGTAGGTGGATCGCTTGGGGTGAACTCAGAAGTGAAGGTGGAGAGCAGGCCGCTCACACAACAAGGCCTGATGACGTCGCGATCCAACTGCCAAGGTGCTTTGCCCCCTCTCTCCTGCATCTCTTATTCCAGCAGCATTGAGTTCTAGAAGGTCGCCTGATATTCTTTCCATGCACCGCGTGGCCAGGACCGGGTCGCCAGGTACAGGACAAGACTTACTACTTATCCAAAATCAGGATCCGAAAGCAGGAGCTCCAGGCAGAAATCGATGTCATGAACGAGGAGATTGAGAAGCTGCAGAAACGAGAACCTGCCAATGTTCTTCTGGAGAAGAAGTAACTAGTCTTCAAGACACTTTAACCCAAATCTGAAAATAGAAAGTCCATTTCGGAAGCTAACAGTCGCTAATCATCATAACTTTCAAAAAATATTTTTATCATTCAAAAATGTAGTCTTTGTATTTGGTTATTTGTTACCTTTCTTGAAGCTTCTTAACTGATTCATTTCAATTCCTGAAAATTTGGAAGCAATCACTTTTAACCATTTGAGCACTCGGGAGGTAGACTGGGACCGTTCAGAGGATTGACAACGGAATTCATGGCAACTGTCCTGGAAGGATAAATGTTCTTCTAAATTTCTACTTATGTATTTGCAACTTGACTGAAAGTTGTTGAATAAGATGCGTGGCAGAACATGCGTGACAGAATTTGAGAGTAAATTTTGTGGAATGTGCAATTTCAGAGTGTGTCATTAGAGATAGTTTAGTGTAGTATGTTAAAGAAATCAATTTGTGCTGTGGAAGACTGCAGATTTAAGGCTCTGAATGAGGAGGTTATGACGTTGAAAGTACAACTTGGGGACTACAATGCGGTCATGGAGAAGGTCACTGTTTCACTGCTTAAGCATGGGTGTGTGGGCTTTGCAGATGTCAATAGTAGAATGGGATTTGCAACTACCTTATTTCTTAGCTGGTAAAGTACATACCCTAAGGACATCTCCACTGCAAGGAGACATGCAGCTGCATCACTATCCACATAATATTCTTAAAGACAGTACTTGTCCCTGCCCCCATCAGTCCTCTACCTTCCCGATATTCCAGGGACTTGCTTTCATTGAAAATTCCATTCTGTAATTGGTGGCTTGAGCCTTATATTCCTAATTGAATTCATATATTCTAGATAAAGAATGACTCCTACGGAACTAATTCAAGAATGTTATATATTTGTTATATAGATTGTTATGTATAGGTCACACTTGTACTCCATCTGGGTATGTTCCACATGGATACACCAGAATTTCTTTTTTTATGTATTACTGATGGAAATCTACCAATTGTATTTAGCAAGTCAATGTTAGTAAAGGAAATTAAAAAGAGAAGAAGGGAAAGTGATCACAAAAATATTGTTTACTTCCTAGAGGTGTGCTTCAAATAATGATATGTGTCCTGCTGGTGGTCAGGTGGCAACAGGGGTTGAATTGGAAGATCTCAAGGAGCAACTAAGGGTGACCAAGGAGAAAAACAAGGCCGACAAGGAGAAAGTTGATCGGTTGATTAGCGAACGTATCCGGTGAGTGACCAGCTCAAGAACCAAGAAATGAAGTGTCTTGGTCTCAGGCTTTAAAAGCACTATTGTTGAATGCCTATATGTGTTTGCCTGAGTGGCAGGGTGATTTCTTGTGCTGATCAGTATGCTTGCAAATTTCCAAACCCATGTTTGGTATCTCACCCACCCTGCACGCTTGAAATTTGACAGTAAAGAACAAAGCTACAAAGCAGACGAGGAGAAAATACAACTTCTGGAAGCTGAAATGGAGAGACGAGTTAATGACGAAGTATGAAATTATGCCCGTCGTTGTTATTGCATGATCCTGAGAGTTTCTTATGTAAGGGCAGATGATAATGGCCAAGTAACTTGAAACTTCAGCCTTCTTGTGACAAAAATTATGTGCTGATTGTTATTTAAGAAGATTAGAATGGCCCCATGCAGTTGGTGATTGACCAGTACTAACATGCAACAAAAGTAAGTCAAAGTAAATTTCCCTCTTTTGCCCTTATTACAGTTATTAGCATAAAAAAAGACTTTGATGTCATGGTGTTAATTTTTCAAGACCATACTCTTCATATCCAATGTGTGGCTGTTTCCTCTACAAATCTGGGCTCTCTTGAGGTCACGAGGATGGACTAGATAATCTTCGAGAGCTAGAAGGCTTGAGAAGATCATTGGACATCTGAACTGTCCAAATCTGAAGCTTTTTAATCAATGCAAGGACTCACATTGAGCAGATGAGTTATATTCTTCTTTTGACCAGATCAGCAAGAGCGATACAATTGCATCAAACTCCTGGTACTATGATCATTTTTGGGTGCCCAACTGCTCTTTCATACTGTTCTGGACCCTGACGTGGTTGATGCTTATTTAAGTGTCTGTTGAACAGGCGCCTGAACTCAAGGCTCGGTATGTAGAGCTCCGGAACGATGCATCTACGCTTACTGCAGAAGTGGAAAGATTAGAGTCTGAGCTTCAAGAAGTCAATATGGCTGCTCAATCCTTAGAGCAGGTTGGTCCAATCAACAGCTGAATTTAGTCATATTTGAAAATGAAGGTTATAATTCCCACCATGTATATAATCCCCAGGAGCTCTTTACATGCTCACGAAGTGGAGGCTTTTGTAGGAGCTTGCATCAGCGCCATTGGAGAAGAAAAGAGAGGTTATGTTGACAGAGCAGTTGCTGATTGCTGAAGCAGAATTAAGCAGACTCAAGGCTGAAGAACCACCCAGCGTACAGCTTTCTCCAGAGGAAGCTAGAGGAGCTATGCTGCTTAAGGTTCATCATCGAATTTCACTAAGTTGGTTGGACTCCCTACCTTGATTGGAACACCTGAGCCAAACATATTTTCCACTTATGCTTGGCTCAGGTGTTCCAATACAGTGTGTCTCTCTAGTGCTGATTTCTTCAAGCCCCCTGCCTCAATATAACATTAGAAGAAAGTTAGTAGATTTGGTCCTTGATTTCCATTCAGTTTATATGATTTGACCATCTATGTGTCAAAAAATCATACATTAAGCAACTTGTTCTTTTGTCACGTAGCACATCCGTCGTAATGCAAAATCTATTTTTTCTAATAGTCGTGGAATAGTGAGTGCAAGAACCTTAGTCTGGGAGGCTAAAGGACTAAAGAACTTCCTTAAACGTCTCTATTCTGTGCAGATACGGCAAGACAATGCAGAGATAGCCAAGACTGAGGAGAAGATTAAGCAGGTGGAGGAGGAGGTGAGAGAGTATGAAGAAAAGATTGCTGAGGCTGACAAATCACTGTCTGAGCTCAAAGGTCTTAACTAATCCCTCTCGTTTCAAGCTCCTGTTTCTAATGGCCAAAACGCTATGAACTAGAATATGATCCAGAGCCGGGAGACTTTAAAGTTTTGTTCTACTCTATCAAGAACGTCCAAATCCTTAATTTTTGGTTGATCTAAGGGTTTTAGAATAAGGAGAAAGAATATGTCATATAACCTGCCTCTACTTGGCCTATGAGACAATTAAACAGTTGTGTTGAACACTTGACTTGGCATTCTGTTTTCTTAACATGCTCTGTCTGTAATGGAGGGCAGGTGGGAGGGCAGAAAAGTTTCTTGAAATGCAACAAAAGGAGAAAAAGATGCAGGCCTTCATAGATAACTTTGATGCAATGCGTCATGAACACCACGCAACAGCTCGGCTTGTTCAAGAACGCATTGTACAATTGTTGAAGGAGATAAACCAAGTAACTATTTGTTCATAATCTTTGGGAGGCTTCTGCTGTTCCACAGAGGAATTACCGGTATCCTGTCGGTGACGTACAAATGCTACGTTGATGGTTTGGTGGGTGTTACAGGACCAGGCAAGTATGAAAGGAGACGATGACTTCATAAAGTCTCAGCAATCTGACAACGATATCGATGAGCTTTTGATAGGTGACTTCTTCCAGTCCCTACTCTAAAATCGTCCCCTAGGCGAATCTACTACATGAGATGAAAGTGAAGATACAAGTAATGAGTTAAGTTACAACTGGAATTGTTCAAAGAAAATCAGAAACTAGCATCTATACAGAACAAGCCCAGTTTGGAGTCATGGATTTTAAATGCATGTCATAATGGGTTGTCATGGACTATTTCTGATGAATGCTACGAGTGCCATGTTCTTTACATCAGTCTATTTCTGTGGGACTGTCTTGGAGAATAGTGGTGGAAGAGCGGCAGCAAGAGTTGAACCAATTAGAGGAAGCAAATGAAAAGAATCTGAAAGAATTGGCTTACAACGAAGGGAAGATCGCAACTCTGAAAGCAGAGATTGCAAAACTTGGCAACCTTGATGACCTGCGGACTCAATGGGATTCGAAGTGCTCGGTTAGGAATCTCGTTTCCTGAAAGCTCTACTTTGGCCTTGATTTTTGCATCAGAATGCCAATGTGTAGCCACCCCCGCACAGAATGTCCAGTTGAAAATAAATAGGTTGAGGTCTGAAACCATAGTTACGTTCTCAAAACGAATCAGTCTTGCAAATTGCAACCAGTACATTTAGTTTGTTAACTAAATATTTTAACCAAATTGGTCCCATTCCCCATACAGTCACGGTGCTTATCACCACTGCTTCCAAAAGGATAGTGGGAGCTCTTGGGTAAACATTTGATATGCATTCTCAACTAAGCAATAGAAGAATTCATGTCAGGTTCCAGCTAGGGAGTCTGCAAAACATCTTAAACCAACGCTAGGTCTCCAACGGTTTCCACTGCCGTAAGTGGAGACAAGAATAGTTTGTGTAAGCTAACTGCCTCAGGCCTCGAACTCCGTAGCCCACTCCCTTGCCAGTGGCCAAGTTTGACCCAGTTAAGCAGGCAATGATGGAACTCAACAATCAACGTTTAAAATTGATTTACCCCAGTTGTCCTAGAAAGAGATATACCCAAAATGCAAATATTTGGTCTGTATTTTCAGCCTACATGAAACTAATGGGGCAAGGCCGAAAATTAAGACAAATATTTGCATTTGAGGAGTTCAATGCGACCCATGTAAGTGATAAAACAGAACTAAAAGACCAAGATGAATGACGTTGGAACTGGTGCTGCTGGTTTGATCTAGCACAGAAACTGGAAGCACAGAAGTCAACTGTTGACGAAAACAGAAGGCTCCTGCAAGCTAAGCTCAATGAGCAAGTGGCCAAAGCCGAGTCGATACAAGCGATTCTTAAAGGAAATGAAGCGCATACAAAACTCGAGGAACTCAAACAGAAGCTCTCCAACCTCCAGCAATCTGGAATCAAGCTCCAAGAAGGTAAGATTCCCAACTATTTTTTGTGTTATCCACTCAACACTGAATAATATGAATTAATTTCCTACACAGAAGTTGCCTCTTACAAAACTAAGCTCCATTCCCATAATTAGCCAGTAAGCAATCGATGACCTTATTATGTACCTGTCGATGAATCTTATTGTAAAAAGCAGACGTGGACCTAAAGGAACGGGAGACAAATTACAAACCAGTCCTTGAGAACATCCGATTCATGGTTGGTCAGTTGAACACAGAAATCAAAGCACAGAACGCACGCTGAAAACAGTCCTGAATCAGCAACTTCAGCTGCCAACACCAAGCAGCATTGCAACAAAGTGGAAATAACTGCATAAAGATTTCTTTATTCTAGGGAATTGGAGGCTGATATTCCAGCCAGATATTCTCTGGCTCTTTTGCCAATGAAGAGATATCATCGGATGTAATTCATAAGTAAAAGACTACTCATACCCCTTCTCAATGATGCTAAAGTAGTCCCTGGCAAGTACGACCACAGCCATTCATGCTGTATCGTAGTACAATATTAACATGTAGTCCCCAATTCGCAAGGCACTATGTCATGAGCGGTTGAAACGCTTTAATGATTGGAAGCGCGCGTCGAAGGATTATATTGGGTCCTGGATGCAATGAGCAAGAACAGTCCGATGATTCCAAGTTGCTCAGCAACACATGCCACCATGAGTGCCAGGGAACGTTTCCTGGTATTAAGGTGACATCTAGGAGAAACTATGGACTCAGAACGTATGATTTATAATTCTCTTGCAGTATTGAAGTATTGCTGTCTGCTCATCCTGGCGCACATGCATGCTGAAGACAACATTAACCATGAAACCTAAGTACCCTTGGGAAGTTCTCTAGTAAGGGATGTTATGCGAGGTAAATGACTTAATGGGGTTGCAGCTTGAGCGAATAAAATACAAGACGAGACGTACCATATGCGGATGTACTATCTGCAGGTAGCCAAGAGCCAGAATGATAAGAAGAAAGAGAGAGTTGTAGCAACCCAGCTCATGTACGCCATAGCGACAGCTGCCTCAAATCTGCTGCAGTGGTTGGGTCCACACTGGTTGAGATCGTTATCAATCAGCACAGTGATTCCAGCGGCAGCGCAGGCTCCGGCAAACGTCATTGTTGAGGTGACCTGCTTCCACGGTCGCAAGGATGTCAGGGATGAAACTCACACACAAGAGGTGGTTATTCAAGGACTACCCGTCTACCCCACGAAGCACTATGATTTGTACTAGAAAATCTACTGTGCAAGTACCTCTGAATAAAAGGTACCCAAATATATGATACATAGGCGCGAGCGACAAAAGGAACAGATTATTATCTTTACCACTGACAGCACCCTTACAGAAAGAACAAAACCATACTATATACCCAAGCATTTGAGACTTGTAAACCAAGCGTGCTTAAAGAAGAGGTTCTTACCCAGTCACCCACAACAAAGAGGCTCACTATCAGAGGATTCCGAAGGCTTCGCTTTGTCAACAATGCATAGGAGTCCAAAAAACACAAACACAAACTCCAGATACATTGAAAAACCATAGCTGCCACAAGAAAACTGCACAACAGAAAATGCAAGTTAAGGACTGATGAACTCCATGACATCCCGCAGGGAAGAGTAAGAACCTAGAAGTTAGAGTGACAACACAAATGCGGTTCTTAACTAATCACAAACAACTAAAACTCCATCAGCTGTAGCATCATACTGAGGAAGAACTGAAGGTAACAACTACGTATGTGTTAAAGACAATTCCAATGTACTCTTTCTGCCAGTGAGTTATATTTGTCTTGCTGAGCTTCTTGTCGTAACATTACAATCCGTTCAATTGTACTTTACAGCATTCTCTGCACTCAGACGTCTTTAACATGACCTCTAAATTGAATTCTGGATAGTCCTGCACATTTGCCCCACTATCATTGACACAAGGACACTTTGTCACACATTCAAACTCTGTCTCAATTATTAGTTAGGGTTACCCGGCAGTCAGATTAAAGAGATCAAGGTGTACCAAAATGAAAAACATAAAAATAACATCAAAAATTTAACAACCGAAAGTGACTGAAATCAACATCCACCAAGGGAGCAAAATCATGAAGATTCGCACCAGAAAGCAGTTACTGAGGAGAATCCAGTAATCGAAACCATGATACAGAGCGAAATGAGGGCGAAGCCGAATTGCGCAAACCGCAATGCCAGACCCCCGAGAGTGCCAGGTGATCCAGTGAAATCCTTCATCCGAACCGCTGGAGGTCCCGCAACTGGTACCGGTGGGGCAATGCCCACAGGATGTACTGTAGGGTGACTTGCTGCCTCCATATCTCCTTAAACACTTCAATCGATCCTTTTCTGTTCCGTCTGAAGATTCAGCACCCACTCTGGAACAAAATGTACCCCTAGTAGATCGTCTTAAATGCGTTTTCTTGCAACCATAGCTTCACATTGCAGCGAAGCAGTGGGACTTCTTGATCTTAGCTGATAAGTTTCCTTCCTTGACATTCTGCGCTATCTCCTCTCATGCAGTAAATTACACCGAGGAAGTTCGTCCTTTTCAATTGCATTCATTCTGCCCACGTTTCTAAGCATTAAGCACCCGTATGCTGACAACCGGACACTGGGAGCAGGCTCTTTGTTCTCGGGAAAGACGGTACCCGTTAAAAATATGAAGACGACTTCATTGAAGCTGAAACAGTGTTCGACGCGTGTCCAAATAAAAGCCGCTGCACAGAGGTTGCTTTGACCTGGATTCGAACAACCGGAGGCCAAAAAAAGTGAGCTCTTTCAGGTAATAAGCCGAGCAAATTGCACATTTGCAATCATAAAATATAATAAGGATGCTACACAAAGAATTCGGAGCCCTAAAGTTTAAGCGTGTGAGATTTCTTCAGCTTCAGAAATCTCACGTAAAAGCAGCTCACAGTATTGCGCAGAGCACTCACAACTTAGACATACATTCCAAAACGGTGACATTCCGAATAGGTCATAAGGACGCCTGAACCTCGAATGGCTCTCCTAAGGTCCCTCTAGACAGATCCATTGGCAATATGAACACAGAACCTTAGGAGGCGCTTCAAAACCATGTAATAATCTTAGAATGTTCCTAATTGAGTCAAATCTCAAGTTTAAAATGGTGCATTAGGGACGACACGACCGCCACGCGCGCACTTAGTAGCCTTCCTCGATAATTACTCTCGCTCCAAAGAGTGATGCTCATTTCTATTAATAAAGTGTAGCTATTGCAAATTACAAAACCTTCGGACCTTATCAATTCACACACAAACCTATGGCCAGAATTCCAACCCGTCCTCACTGCTCCTGAGATCATCCAATAGCCTAGATCCTCGACCATTAGGTCCAGACGTGCCTCGAACGCCTGACGATGCCTCAATACTCAAAAGTACACCACCACTTCGGTCAAGATGTACTTCACTCCAAACCTCTATCATATCAACCACAGCACACAACAAACTAGATCTAAAACACCCCGCGTGGCGCACAAATTTAAACCTCATCTTCAAAATCAAGACCGAGAAAAAGGACTTAAAACCCCTCCCTACCTAAGTAGTAAGAACTGTTGATGAAGCCGCAACTTCCACGAGCACCAGTCTCCAAAGAAACGCGTCCCCGATGTGTAATTGACGCAGCAAGCGGACAAGCCGGGAAAGGAAGCGATGCGGAAGGGAAGGCAGTGAGTGAAAGGGAAAGCGGCCGCAGGAATGGCAGGCAGTAAGTGAACACAAGAAAGTTCAGGAGATAGAAAACGGAGCTTGCTCCCGGAGTAGTAAGAACGAGGCGAAGGGACTGCCCGACGCCATAGCCAAGCTTATTTCGCAATAATGGCAAAAGGAGCTCCGAAAACATGTCCCGACGACATTCGCTTCCACATGCCAACTGAGATGTTACGGTGTTCCCAGTTCCCACGGGAAGATGCCAGCAGACACCTACAAGCGCCACTTTTCCTGGTTCTCCCATCTCTTGTGGGCAAAACTCTCATTTTTGCTAAGGGTAGTAGGTCCATAAATCGCCCACCTAAGAGCTGAAATTGAATTTTGGGGAGGTGAATCAAGTAAAATCCAAAATCAGTAAATTTTTCTTGAAAGACAAGTGGAATTGGCATCTATCCTAACTCATTTCATATTTTTTGGAGCTTTGAGGAATTAGTTATGAATTTTTGGAGTTGACATGACAAAAGGTTCTAAAATTGCACACCTCCTAAAATGTGCTTTGTTTGTACATTGTTGAAGGCTACAATAAAGAGACATGTACAAATAGTGTACATTTGAAGAGGTGGACAATTGTAGAGCATGTGTGCTTTTAGAACCTCCTACCTTAATAAGGTTATAAGCGACTTGAAGATAAATCCAGTTCCAATTGTGTTGTAATTTTTTAACACTTGGGTAACATTTTGTGAATTTTAAAAGTTGAAAGAGTGAGATACCTACACTCGCAGATATAGGCCTTCGACTTTACGTCCCTCCAAATATTCTTTGTTGATTGGAAGACAACAAATGTTGAAAGTGTAAGGTACCTATATTGATGGATTTGGATCTTCTGACATTGTATCCATTCAAATATTTCCAATGACAAGAGGACAACAAAGGACATATAACACCTGGGGGAAATGCTCCTTTTGCATGTCACTAGATTATTCTTAAGCACCCTCCCTTAAACATTAAATGTTTCAACTCCCTGGGCTTTATAGAACTCTTCCACTCTCAAAAAGTCACCTTCAAAGACTTGATTGTTCCACTTCAAGTAGTTGCTCTTAAAAAACTTGTCACAAATTTGGATGATCTTGTGTTGCCATCCAAGGCAAAAATGTAGAAAGAAGCACATTTAGGTTCAAGCTACCTAACCTTGAACCTACAAAGTGTACCATATTCAGATGGTCTTTCATGTTGTTTAAAACATAATATGTTGAAGGCCACAATAATTTTTGTAGGTCACAATAATATGTAAATTATGCAAAAAAATATCCCCACTTGGAGTGCCCTCAAGTTCATGTTGTGGATGGTGATCGAGCATACTAATGTGTTGGGGTGTTGTTTCATCCAAATAAATTCATAATCATCCAAAATAATTCTTAAATCTCTAAAAAAAAAGAAAAGAAAAACTTCTTTCATGACCACTTTGACCCTTCATAATTTTTGCATATGGTATCCAAATGCCAGGTTCTTTGGTGCATCGTAACCTCCTTTCACTTGCGAACAAAAAAAATACAAAAATTTGACCACTGGGCACATTAGCAAAAAGTGGCAATTTGGGGTGTGCCCACCTTCGGGTTAATTAACCTTGAGGGTTTGAATCACCTCTGGACTTCAGTTGGGGACTTGGAGCCTTGGAGCCTTGGAGGAATCTTTCACGAGTAAAGTGAATTAATGATCCCTCCATAAAAAAAAACAGGATATATATCTGCACTCATGATTAGTGCCTCGACTCAAGAGGATATGAATTAATTAGTTGACCTTAATTATCCAGTGACTGATCCAGTCTCCAATGCAATTAATTAAAGTCATTCCACTGTCTCAAGTTTGGAAAAAACAAGGCAAGAGGGTTTCTGCCACTCACTCACTGCTGTCACTGCGAACATTCATCACCCAATAATCTTTGACACCCAATAATCAAGTAAGGTGGGCACCCCCCAAACCGCCACTTTTTGCTTCTGTGCCTAGTTACTAGACTGGTTAAATTGACCCTTGAAATGAAAGGAGGTTCCAACGTACCAAAGAATGCGACATTTGGATACCGTATGCACAAGTTATAAAGGAACAAATGTTTGGTTATGAAACAATTTCTTCCAATAGGTACATAATTTTTTTTTGAAACAAACAAAATGAAATTTCATTACAAAAATTCACAGTACAAAGTTGCCAATTACATGTGGCTTGGCAGGGGAGGGCACAACACATAGGTACATAATTGATTTTGGAGATGTACATATAGTGAAGATGACAATTTAGAATCACTAGCGCATTTGAAGCTACCATGCACCTTAATTAGAATTTCTTTTTTTCATTTGGGAAGAAGGACCAAAACGAAATCACTGATATTTTAGTCGAGCAATTTATTTTTTAAATTCAGCCATATGCAACTTTAATAATCATTGTGTAGTTATATTCATGCACTTTCTCATTCAAATTGGCAATCAGTCCCAATTCATGTCTATTTTAGAATGGAAAAAAATACTATTTTTTGATTACCTTTGGTAGAGACCTATTTTGAAATTGTGTCACTTTCTCGCGAGCTAGTTAGAAGGTCATGAACCATATTCCTTGTGAACCTTTTGATCAACCAAATAGTTTAGTTTTGGGTGTTTTCACATGTGTAAGCTTGCGTTATGTTTTGGGTTGAAAATGATCAAAATCTAACAATTTTTAGGACATTGAGCAAAAATAAGGATAACAAATTATTTTGGGGATCCTATGACAAAGTTGTATTGAACTACTATTGACATATGTGGAAAAAATCAAAATCTTTGACAACATAGATTGTAAGATCATAACATTTGAAGTTAAAAAACAAAGATTTTTTTTTTGGGTCTTGCAAAAAAGTATTGGTAGACTTTAATTGACTATTTTATTGTAATATTTTGCATTACGTATTATTTTTTTAGCCATTCTTTATTGTATCATATTAGATATAGACTTGCCAATTTCAAAAGCAAAAGATTATACACTATAAATTGCCCAAAGTTACCTACTCATTTAGAAAAACTTCAAGAGACACAACTTTAATCTAGATACTTGGTGAAAAAATCGTATATATTTATACAAAGGTGCATTTCCACACCTTGTGACAAAAGATTGAAAGAGATTCACTTGAAATTGACTTTGTAGAATTATATTCAAATTTATTTATTTCCTGAAGCTAGCTTATAATATTAGAGAATTTGCACCCATGTGCAATAAAATGATATATTACACTAGGCCATTTTTGAATCAATTTTTCCACTATATATTGTTAGAAAACTAAAATCCAAACAATGGATTCAAATATGCACTCATACTTGAGAAGTAGGATTCTTTTTGCAAAACTTCAAAATCTCTCATTTCTACAAGCATGTAATGCATATTGTAGCCTCCCAATAAGCAAACAAAGGAAGACAATCCTTGTACAAAGGAAGCCTAGATGTTCCAAATGAGTTATAGGCTTGTTCCCATATTGCTCTAATGCTAGTGAACCATATTCCTACGTTATATGACACACTTACATTTTGGGATCCATCTAATTAAGCATATTATTGTTCATGTACCCTAGATTTTCTATCCTAATACAACAACTTACCTTATGCACGAGTCTCTCACATAGTTTCAATAGATACTTAATGTATTTAGATAAATGAGAAGAAAATCTATTTCTCAAGGGTGTCACTTATAATTTTTTACCAAAAAATGTGCAATATAATATAGTAAGGCATTAATTCATAGTGTTAAATTTGTTTTTTTAAACTTGGAGGTAATATACAAAGTACAAATTACTCTAGCATCACTTACAAGTAAGATATAGATGTGAACAATACATCATTTAAAAAAAAAACTAAGATAGGGTACAAAGTATTGGTTCTAGAATTTTTTCCATGGTAGGTTCAATCCAAGGTACTACTCACCTGGTTTGGTCGGATTTAAGACGGTGGGATGGTTGCTTGACACATCCAATCTCTATTTGTCCCTATCATAGTTGTTTTTGAGTCTCTTCTCTAATGGTTCATGTCCTTGGATTCTTCACCTAGGGGGCTATAGGCTTAAGTGACCTTGTTGTTTGGAATTGTTGTTCATACTGTGATAGGGGAGTTTCACATGTCAAATTGCGCATGCATTCAATTGTAATCATGATGTTGTTAATGGTGCAATTTCAACTTTCAAACGAATGCTATCTCTCTATTGTCTATGCATCATGTGAGTGTGAATGTTTAGGATTTTAGATTTAGATAAGTGGTGTATGTGCACGTTAGTCTTTAGTTTGCTCTCTACAAAGTGCCGGTTTAGGTTTAGAGTGAACATTATGGTTTGGTGTTCATTGTTTTGAAGCTATTTGCTACATTTGTTGTGGTTGTAGCAATTCTATTTCAACATTTGTGGTTCAACTTTGCATTTCTATAATTTTTTTAGCTTTGCAAATGTCTGCATTTTTGATACATTGGATGAGTTTTAGGTTTCTATTTTTGGATAAATCACGTTTATATATTTGTACTATTTTTTTATTTTTTTATTTCCATTTGGGGGGCTTTGCTGAATTCCTACCATTTTCTTCTTTGTTGATAGGTGGCCAAGAGTGGTTTGTAGCATTTCAATATTTTTAATTGCCGATGATGTTATTGTCTCCGTAGTTTGTAGATGTTAATGTTTAGCTTCTTGCATCTGGGCTTATTTAAGTCTGGTTTCTGGACAACCATGTATGATTTACATGCACAACAACATTGAATGTTTACTTTTAGCCTTTGCTCTTTTTTGTATTTAACTATCTTCCTTTCAATATTCTCAATGAGTGGGTGAAACAATGGAGTGGTAGGAGGTAAAACAACTCATGTGTAGTATGAAAAATAGGATTAGCAAGAGTTCAAATCAAAAGCATAAATTGTGTTTAAAGTAGAATTTTAGACCTCATTTAGGCATAGTAGAATAACATTTTTGAAAAAACTTTGAACTAAATTAATGTAAAAGATGAATGTGGCTAATTTTCATCTTCCAAAATGCGTTTGAGATTTCGAGCCTCCAATCAAAAGTTATAATAAAAGTTCAAGTAGAGATTGGAAAGAACATTTTCAAATACCCTCTCTAAATTTTGTCCATAACTTTTTGGGAGAGGCTCAAAATTACAACGTATTTTTGGAGATTAAATTTAGCTTGATTTAGTAACTTTTTTAGTTCAACTTTTTTTTGGAAGAAGTTATTCCATCTGCCTAAATGATGTCTAAAATTGCGCTTTGAACACAATTTTGACATTTTGACAATGATTGGTCAAGCTCTCATCTTCAAATACCTTTTGAGGATTCATGATGGACAGTGGATTTCATTATAAGAATGACATCTCCACCCATCATTTTCATAAAATGCCAAATAAGTTATTCCTTCATTATGCCATAAAAAATCTCTTAATTTAGGAAATGTTTTTAGACAGACTAGTATTTGACTCAGTGGATTTTGGGTTGTTTGGAATTAGCAAAAAAATTGACAATTTTTTCTTAATTAAAATGAGTTGAACTTGTTGTTTAAATATGGTAACCCCATGGCCCTATGGCTTCTATCCACTAGTTGCACGCTAGTGGCTGCCTCTTATTGTAGGTCTAAATGTACACTAGTTGCCTCCTTTATTTAATGGTCCTTGTCCATTCTAGCAGCCTTGGTGAAAATCTATGAGATTCGGCATGCTTGTATTGTCCTTTTTCCTCCATTTTCTCAAAAATTGTTGTAACTTGTCAACCATGAGTTGGATTTGAAAATAAATTATGCATCCACAAAGCTCTTGAGACATCCAATCTCCACAAAAAAGTTTCAAAAATTTATGCCAAAAATTGAGATCATAGGGACCCAACTAAACCTTTAGAAGTCCCATGAAGAACTCTTAGGACTTTAGGGGCTAAGTTAAAATTTGGCTACAATGGGACAAGCAATGGGATGAATAGTAGCCACAATTAAAGTATTAAGTGACAATAATAGTTACCATTAGTGACCACTATAAGAACTTCTATCTTTTGGATGTAAAGGCATCATAAAAGTGATTTTTTTTAATGCAACAAATGGTATTTATTTAACCCCTAAAGTCTCAAGGGTGTTTTATGCCAAAAACGACTCAAAACTACCACTTCTGTTGCATTCACTTAAGGAGACCAAATTTTTTGTTTTTTTTTAAATTTAACCGTAGGATCTTGTGCTTAGCTTTTTGGAGATCATGTAGTAAAAATTTCATCAAATTTCACCGTACAGATTGGAAGATATTAGCATTCAAAGTTGAACAAAAAGTTTTTTTACAAGAAGATGCTTAAATTGCCCGAAAAGTTAAGATTGTCCAGAACTTTCTCATCCCTAGTCCAAATAGAATGAATAAAAGCTTCATGTACAGGTAAAAACATAATATTTTAGGAAAAAAATTCAAAAAAAATTATTTTGACTTTTTGTAATTTTTTTTGGATTGCCTGCCAATCTCCATTTCTTGCTCATTGTGTCATAACTTTTTCATCCATCATCCGATTGAAACTAAAATTATATATCCACAAAGCTCTTGCAAAGCTACACAACCTCAAAAAATCTCAAAAAAATTCACTTCAAATTGAGACAATAGGAACCTACCCGGATCCAAATTGTCCCCTGAGGGGACAAGCGGGGCTTTAGAGGTTAAGAAGATACTTCAATATTTTAAGTAAGAAACAACTATGGTGAATGGATTTTATGTTGTTTTGGGGAGGGTGAGGAGGTTTAGGCAGACTTTATGGACTATTTGGAGGTTATTTTTATGGTCAAATTAGATAACTCACTTAAAAAATTCATACTTTATAAAAAAATAAATATAAATCCAATTGCTATCACCTTTCCTTATTATTGACTATAGAATTAATACAAAAAAATTTAGAATTTTCCATCCATTCCATGAAAGCAAGGCAATAATTTGGGTGCAATGGACTCAAATATAGTAAAATGTAGTTAATAACATTGTCTAAACATAGAGTTAGAGATCCCTTGCTTGATAGAATAGGATCAAGGCCTCGAGTCTATTTGAAACAACTTGTAACACTATTTTCATTCTTTTGGCCATGTATCAAGTGTCAACCTTTTTAAGTGCAATCATACAGATCTATATTGTTTTTTAATTTTTGAACAAAAATTGCTCAAAAAAGTGATAAAATTTATTAACCTCTAAAGTCTCGATGCAATTTTTACTTTAAAAACTTCCATTTCCAATGCAAACACCAAAAAATAAAAATATTTGTTTTTGGTATATCTAATTGTAGGATCTTGCTCTAGACTATTAAGGTCATATTCATTATATTGAGACTTTTTGTAGTCCTATTTTTATCCTCGACTCGAGGATAAACTGCTTTATCTTTTTACTAGTATTTTTTTTATAAAGAGGTAACAACGTCAACATTTAGAATTTCATTACAAAATCACTACTTTAGCATTATTTATTTTTGGTTTCAATTACTATTTTTTTAAATGCATTTTCCAATAACTAGCGTTCTGTCTCAAAATCTGCAAAAGTCTTAATATAATGAATATGGCCTTAGTAATTAGTATGTAAATGTCTTCAAGAAATTTCATTAAATTTGACCTTATTTGTCACAAAATTTAAGCATGAAGTAAATGAGTTTTTTTGTTCCTAGCTTGACTAGATTCTAAGGCTTTAAATCCTCTTAACCTAAATTTTTTGGATTATAGACTGTTAATTAAAGAAAAAACTATATTGAAGAATTGAATTGAAAGTTTGGAAAAAAAATCCCCCAAATCCTTTGTAATTTTCATTCTTAAAAATATTGTTGAATCAAAGTAGGTACAAAATGGAAGGAAAAAAACAAACTGTTGATAGCTCTAAGATGGAATTGAAACACACTAATTCCAATGGTGAGATCATTCTAGAAAGCAAATTAAACCATGCAACTATTTTTTTTTAAATTGTTAAATTTGAGTTAAAAAAAGTACCCAATACATTATTTTTTCAAGGATTTGTTAAGATTGCTTGCAAAACAAGAAGCTTTGTAATTCTTACAAGACTTATTCAATGAATCAAAAATTTCCACATTAAAAAATTAAAAATTAAAAAAAATTAAAAAGGTATTTCAAATTTTTGTTTTATTTTTGTTACATGTTCTCACGTGTTTGGAGCTTATTGTAGCATAACTTTTGCTCCCAAGCACCAATTGACATAAACATTATATTCTCAAAAGATAACTAATATTCCTATCTATAAAAAAGGTTCAAAAATCTTGAAAAAAATTCAAATCATAGGTGCTTGCTTCAAACTTCAAGTGTCTCCCCTCCTTCAAGGAAATTTTTGTGACTTTAGAGATTAAAGGAGATATTGCATGATAGTCCATCATTTTCGTAGGTTGAAATTGCAAAATTGCTGCAATATCTTGAAAATAGAGCATTTTTTTGTTGAATGACACACTTTTGGACAAATTAGTGGGATTTCATCTGCATATTTTGATTTTGTTTATGGATGTAATCACTCCATCGAAGTTTGCTTGTAATTTTGCACTTGCTACCTAAATTTTAAAAACTATATCCTATTGTATGTGGATGCTCTAAGACAAGGCCAATGGGAGTTTATTTGTAAGGTGGGGCCTCCCCAAATGTGTCACTAACCCAAGATCAACACCATTACTTTGGGGACATCTCTAAAATCAATATGTACCAATGTGGAAGAAACGATTTTGAGAACCTCTACCAAAACAGACTTTGATCCTTTATAACCTTTGCATATGATATCCAAATGCCGTGTTTTCTGATGTGTTAGAACTCCTTTCACTTGCCGATAAGAATGCATGAAAAATGAACTAGTCTACTAATAGTAACTAGGCACAGTAGCAAAGAGTGTCTGTTTCGGGGGTGCCCACCTTATCACATGAAGATTTCATGACGTTAACCGGGGCTAATCTTTTGAGGAATAGCCCCCACTTTAGACCCCTGGTACACAATGTTTGAAAAATCTAGGGCGTTTTTTTTTCACACTACTTTAGACCCCAAAATGCCCCACCTTGGCCGGGGTTAAGCCTTGGGGTCTAAAGTGGGACAGTTTAGATCCCCGCAAACTTTATCCCCAGGGGCTAACGCCACGAAATCTTCCTATGTATGTCCATAGGGACCTCAAGGACACTGACTCTACTGTAACTATTGAGAGTAGTCAAACACTCAACAATCACATTCCCAATACATCTAAGGCAAGAGGTTGTTAAAGCAACCCTTTAAGAGCTGATTTCATTTTCAAGGAAGCTAAACTCCTTGAAACAATTTTTCAGTAAATTTTATTAGGAAGAAAAATGGAATTGGCATCTAATCCAAGTCGTGTCACATTTTTTGGGCCTTCGTGGAATTAGTTACAAATTTTTGAAGTTGAAACGCAGTGGTTTCTAAAAGCGCCCCCCTCCTGAAATGTACAACGTTGGTACATTGAAGAAAGTAAAATGTGCCTTAGTGTTAGAGGTCGCTTTTAGAGACCCTACCTTTTACAGAAGGTATTCCCAGAAATCAACATTTACTTCTACAGGTACTGTTTGTATGTAGTCTCGGTGCAGTTAGTTTTAATTATTTTATTACTTTATTTTATTTTTTATTTTTTTATCCCAATGAAATGGAAATGGTGCAGTTTTACAGTGCCAGGGAGTACGTGGTCACTGGATAAACTGGGATGACCGATTGAGATCTCTGTTGAGTGCAGAACTGCAGACCCTTCTTCTTCTTCTTCTTCTTCTTCTTCTTCAGTTCTTCTTCTTCAGCTGATCATGTTTCCCAGACTCTTCCGAGTTCAAAACCATCATACTGAGTCACAGAACTTGGCTTACCGGTAGTGGAACATTCAACTTCCTTCCAGAAAAGGTCTGCAAACAAGATTTCATCTTCGTCAAACAGAGCCAGTGATCGTGTGGGCAGACTGGATTCTGGAAGACCGAGTCTGGCGGAACTTTAACTTCGGTCTGTGCGTAACAGCAGCTAGAACCAGTTCGATCAGTTGCAGAAGCCCGGCCCAATTCAAGCGCGCGCTTGGCAAATTAATGAGGTACTGCATGCAGCGAGCCTTCAATCTTGTCTTTCCATTAAGACCATGAAACCTCCCGACTCACAACTTTCAGGCAGGATTTGCTGACAATAAATATCATGATTAGCTACGACCCTGATCGAGAGGCCGAGTGAGAGCTGCCCGGACTTCAGACTTCAGAGTGAGAACTGTGGCTACAGTCAGGATTCAGGCCTGTAAGAACTCAATTGACTCCACCCCAAAGGACAGAAAGGCAAGGTATTTGGGTTACAATAAGGTAACTACACTAAATAGTGAAATTATAGGTTGCCCCACACTAATTCTACACTGTACAAATATTTACTGTTTGTTTACAAAAATTTACTACTTTTGAGTTAACCCCTAAAGGACCATGTGTGTTTGTGTGTTGGGGTGGGTGGGTGGGTTCTATTTCAGGGAGACATTCCAAAAACTGTGACTTTTGGGTATGTTATTCAAAAAATAAATCAAAACTTTTTCTTGGGAACTTCAACCGTACAAAACTAAAGTATAGTATTTTATCAAAGTGTGGAAAACATTTCAACCCTTTTCACTGCGCAGATTGAAAGATTATAGCATTTGAAGTCAGAAGAAAAACTTTTTTCGAATCCTTCGAAACAGGGCCATCAGACTTTGGGCTCATTTGGAGTAAAATTTTTGCTCTACACAAACATGAGATTTTTGACCATTCATAAGTATATAATAGTAGGTTCACTCACAAAAAAAATTAGAAGAAAATATGGAGTCTAAGTTATTCTAAATCACGGTCTTGCAATACAAGGAGGTTAAATGAATTGGCAATACACTAGTCATTTTTTTGTGCAGTGAGGAAATATTTTATTTGAAATCCAAACTGTGAAAAATTAGAGACAAACATTTGGAATATGTGGAAAAAATTTCAAGAATTATGACTTCAATGATTTCAAGATAATAGGACTTGAAGTTAGAAGAAAATGTTTTTTCTACATTACATGTTTTTCAGCCCTTGTGGAGGGTTGCAAATTCCTAGACTCTAGAACTGTTTGGAACATGGCACAAGGACTGCCACGTCATATTATTATTATTATTATTATTTTCAAATTATTTTTGTTCATCTTCTCTTTTCATTTTAAGTTTTTTTTTTTTTTTCAATTTTTTTTTCTTGACAACAGACATTCTTTTATTGCCAAGGGAACAACGCCAGGAACATGCCTAAAACGGCCCTCCAGACCCCCCCAAAAACATCTAATGGAAACTATTCCAACATAGCTAACAAAGTTTGACTCCTTTTAGAAGTGTGACTTGACAACTAAAGTTTTTTTTTTTACAATTGTATGCCATATTTTATTAGTTACATTATGCCAAATTTCAAAACTTGATGATCTTTTTTGCAAAAGATTCTCCAAAGATTTTCAAATTATTCAAGCTGCCTAAAAAGTTCAGGGCAACATAACTTTTGATCCGGACACCTTATTGGAAAAAAAAATTAGTTATTCATAAAGGAGGTACATGTTTACACATAGTGTCCAAATTTCATGAACATCCAATCAAAAATAACTTTGCAAGAACCTACTTGAGATTTCTTGCGTACGTTGAACTGACACTTGGTCCTTTAGGAGTTAAGTATAGTTGTAATTGGGACTCATGAACCTCCATGTGTGCAAATGGAAATGTCTATAGAAATATTTGTTGACTTTGATGGCTTGTAATTTTTTTTAAAAGTAAGGCAACCTAATTGTTAAAAGGAACTAATTTCACTATGTAGTGTACAATAGATAGTGAAATTAGGTTGCCCCACACTAATTTTTTGCTGTTCTACACTATATAAATATTTATTGTTTATTTACAAAAGTTTACTACTTTTAATTTAAATATAGGTGGAATTGGGACTTAAGAACCTCCATGTGTACAAATGAAAACATTTGTAGAAATATTTGTTGGCTTTGATGACTTGTAAAGTAATTTTCTTGAAGTCAATTGTTAAGGCAACCTAATTTCACTATTTAGTTGTTACACCTAAAATTGCATAAATAAGCTCTGAGGCATGACCAATATGCTGTAGAAAGTGAACACCAATGTTTGCACATTGGTAAAAGATTGTGACTTAAAATGCAAGTGGTTCTATAGTTTTAGGACACATTGTGAATTAGTTACAAATTTTGAAAGATGCAAGGTATAGGATGTTGAAAGTGTCATGTAGGTGATGCCCAAATGCATTTGATGCACATGAAGAATGACACTGGAGAAGAAGTTAAAGCAACAAAGAGTGTACCCAAAATTGTTCTCTTCTAAGGTTGTCACCTCCACAATACCATTAATAGAGTTGCACATTGCTCAAAATTCACTGTACATTTGTCCTTGTCATGCGCTTCATTTTGGGTATCCTCCTTGTTTAGTTTTCCTTCAAAAATAAGGGTTGAGTTTGAGGAGTGGTCCAATGTAGTTGAAGTTACCTTATACGCGAGGGTCCATGTCTACAAATTTTCAATTGAAATGTTTAAATATTTGTTTGGTATATGGTGTTTTGGAGTATAGAAAATCTACATGTTATCACACACAAACAAAAGTGCACTACATTGAAGACAAATAAAAAAAGGAGTACAATTGTTTGCATGTGCTCACTTAACGTTATTCTTGTTCTCAAATCAAAGATTTTGGATTGATCAATAGACATTTGTAACACAATCAACGTTGAATTGCAAGATTTCATAGTTCTTTATAAGGTCTATCTTGAGATCAACAGTGGTTTGGTTACAATCAAATGCTTTGATTGGAATTGTGAAGAAAGTATTGCACATGATGTAAAGTTTTGTTGAAAAAGTAAACTTCAACCTCCAATGAAGTTACATTACACATCAACAAATTAGTTCCCTCACGTTCCATGACCATTGTCGATTTTTAACACTTCATCCTTCATTTGAGTTCATTATTCCACTCCATGCTTAATCCTTAAATGATGAGCCGGTCACCATGGAAATCATTTGTTTGGGTATTGTGTGAATTGTTGGCTTAAAAAAATGAAAAAAGCACTCACTGGAAGACAAACTACTAAACTACTGTAGAAGATCTTCCCTTTCCACACAAAATTTGGAACATGAATAGTTGCACTTTTGTCCTACATGAAGAGATTCTTTGTCATTCATCGACTAAAAAACATCCTCTGCGTCATTTATGGGTTAATCTCCTTGAAAAGGCAACCTATTTAAAAATTCACATGCAGATGATTTCTATGAAAAACCAAAGTTGACATGACAAGTTATCCGCATGGGGTATAATTATGCATCTTCTGTTATCATCGTGCGTCTTATTCTTGTTTGATTCCACCTATTTCCATGTTACGATCTCTCTCCGATCCAGGAATTCGAATGCAGGCGGCTCAACAGGATTTGAGCTTCACGATTGTCAAGCATTGGTTGCATCAGTTTTTCAATTGTGAGATTCACAAACGTATCGTTGTTGAGTAGAATTCCGCCAAATCGACGTCGACCGTCACCACAGGCCAATTGTTCACATGTTCAGAAGCCAAATTCTGACTTCAAGGAAAGAGCTGCAATGTCAGATAAATTCAGTCCTTGTGATTTGCAGAGTTTAGGGATTAGGCTTGCAGTTGGAATGAACCAGTTCCTCTACTCCCATGCTCTTCATTGTAGCAAAACAAACTACTGAAATTGACAACGTAACAGTACTTGCGGCTACAGTAAGCACCAATGTCATTCTGAGTCGATCGCATCTAACATGACCGTAGAAAAGATTGATCCCTCACCAATGCTGAAGCAAAAAAAATCCTGCACGTGAAGAACACAACTCAATGCTCATCATTCTACAGGTAATCAATTCCAAACGAGAGAGCTATTGCACAGGCTGAGCATTGAGGAGCAAACTTTGAAGGTGGCGTTTGGCGAGCTACTGCGTTGATCATACCTGCCAAACATTTGAATCTGGTACCCTAGGTATTCAATGGAGCAAGGAATCGCGAGAAGCCGTTCTCAAGAGCATTCTCCAAATCGAATTTTTCCAAACCCTAAACGATGAATGCAAGCTCACAAGGTTGCCACAGCAAATAGTTCTCTCTGGCGCGACCCCAGTCTTCCTCCGACTACTGTACACTGTAGCAGTTCCGATAAAATATAGCTCAGGTCCGATAAGTCCAAACACCATTGCATTGAAAACCATTGTTTGTATGAACTTCGGGACTGTAGCAAGTCCGATATGGATTAGTTACGGGTAAGCTGAGAAGCTAGCAGCAAGTTTGCTCTTCCAATTTTGTCGGCATAGACAAGCATCACGTCTGTTCATCGTCGGACTTGGGAAATTGAAAGCAAATTTCGCACCGTGAGCTTGTTGGCGAATTGGTGAGACGAACTCTGCACTTGATGAGGCAACTGGGTGAGCACAAGAAGCTGTCGTAGGTTTCACGGTTTGGGGTTCTCCTCACAAGAACGAAATCGAGGCCCTAAGGTACAATCTGATCTGTTTGTTCCCAGCCGCACGTTGTTCTTTAGTCAGTTTGCAATTGCGTGCTGTTGAAAACCATGTCAAACGAAGTCGACAATCGATTTGCAATTGATAAGAGGAGCCTCTTGGTGTCCAGTAGATCCCTAACAGTGTCTTTGGCGAGGTGTTTGCAACTGTACTTCTAGAGTGAATTTTGGTATTCCCCTGTTTCCATGTTCAATTTTGCAGCCAGTCGACCTGTGAGGCTGTGTTACGAACTACCTGTCTGCAAAATCGCGTAGTAAACCAGGGATCTCATGTCTTTCGTTTTGATTGATCTCCAATTGGACTTGTCTGTCTTTCTCATATGTGTTTCTCTATATCAGGTTTTATTCAGTGCCAAGACCCAAGACGTGTTTCTGTGTAAAGAAGCCGCACTGCAACTAACTGGGCCCGTGTTGAGTCCAAAGTAAGAATTCCAGCAGAAATGATGACTGAGATGGATGACCCCATGGTTCTGGAGAGCCTTCTTCCATACCCGAAGGATCTGGATAGGAGCATTTTGGCAGCTCGAGCACGGGAGATGCAGGAAGTCGTGTTAGAAAATGGTGTTTTCGAGAATTGTGTTGTTGACTCACCAGCTTGTGGTGCCAAGGAAGTTACAGAACAAGGTAAGGCACATGTGCAACTTTTGCACTATGGAATATGTATCTGCGATGACTACAGCAGTTGAAATTCTATTGGCAATTGAAATTGATGTGCATCCATTCCATGGTCATGTGTGTTGCATTGCTAACAAAGTCTGAGCCTGTGGAGCTAACTTATTCTTGTACTCTTTTGTGCATTTTGTTTCCAGTGGTTGGGATGGAGATCACGCCCCCTGCTCTGACTCACAGTCCGGTAGGCGACGACAGGAGCAAGCATGGAGACGAAGCTCGAAGCGAAACTGCTCAAGAAAAGGAACTTGCTTTTCCCATGAAGCCCGGCAAAGGAGACAGAGTCATTGACTTATCCTTTGCGAGTTCGTCGTTTTCGTCTCCAAACTCAGGAAATTTCAATGACAATGCAGGAAAGGGGATAGCCGTGGCCCAGAAGAAGCGCAAAAGCCGCGGGAAGAATTGGACTCAGAAAGACACGGATGACCTGTTGAGAACAGTTTTGAACACCAAGAAGGTGGGTACTCGAATGGAGCAGGGCACTGATAACGACTCTTATTGGGATGCCATAGCCAAGGCGGTGCCAAGCAGGACGGCGTATGAGTGTCAGGGGAGGGTGGACACGCTCAAGAGATCATTCAGCGTGATGAAAAACTACTGTGATGGGCAGCTGAAGGAGGTCAAGCAGCTGAATGAGGAGGATTTTGGCAAAATGAAGGTGTCACCTCGGTTGTCTGAAGACTGGTACAATCAGATTCGCGATCACTGCCCACCCAGACCCAAGAAGAAATTCAAAACGACTGGAGCGGGAAGCTCATCAAAGAGCACTGGTTTCGAACCGGACACCTCAACTTAATTCGGGTAAAGCAAATGGCTTGTCCTGTCCCTGTCCATCTTGGGTGTTGGATGCAATGCTAATTAACCCTTTACCGCGCAGGTGAACTCTGAGCCTTTCTCTGCAACAATCTAGAAAGTTGCGCCACATCTCATTTTCGTTTGAGCTAAATCTCAAGTGACAATAGATTCGGTGACAATAGATTCGGTGATTTCACACGAAGCAGAAATTCTACTTCTTATGTATGGTGAAGGGAACCTCTACTGGGATGTATGGTTAATGTGGCCTCGACTTTACCTTCTGCTTCGACATCTTGGACCTCTGTTTTTTTGGATGCTGTCGTCTGATATTGTTGAAAACTTTACTTGCAGGTCTCCTGCCACCCATCCTCGGCAAGCCAGCATTGGTGGTATGTGCCTCGCACAACTTTTTCGTGTTGACGTTAATATTGAGTTTCGTATTTTGCATGCATGAGTGTGGTGTCATGACGTGGGTCTTTGAAGCACAATTACAAGCTTGCTAGTTGTTCATGAAGTTACGATAGAATTAGCTTCTATTTTCGTGTTCTTGGGAATGAAGTCTTTTTGGTCGATTTTCGTGAGGGAGAGGTCTTCAAATGACAGTTTCGATCTTGAACTTTTTGAGTTTCAGCTCTATGTTTCAAGTAAATCGTCGTGGCATCATGACTTCGAGTTTAAGCTGCTGTGTATTTTGATTTTTGAAGCTTGGTATTATTGATGATCTTAGCTTTTCCCTTTTCTTTTTGGGCCTGTACTGAGGGTTGTCAAATGTTTGTTTATTGAATTATTTCGATTGTTTCCTGATTTTTGTTCTTTTCTTGTATTCGTTTTATTTTCTTCCACCCTCTTCTTGAATCTCTTCTCTGAGCACTTCTCATTCCTTCTCCTCTCTTCCCTTTTTTCCTCTTCTCATCTCTTCTTCGTTCTATTCTGTTGTTTCATTTTCATTCTCCAAGGCTTTCTTTCTTTCTCTCATCTTTTCTTTGTTTTTGGAGACGGGGAAGAGGGAGGCTGATTGTTTTTGCAGCGGAGGCTAGAATACGGAGTCGGCATCGAACAGAAAGAATTCGTGTCTACTCCATGCCAAGGAAGGAGCCCCAGCTGCTAAGTGAGATTGACTCCCCCAAGGCGGACATTGGAATAGTATCAGGAATCAAAGGCGGCAGCGAGCTCTGAGACATCAAGCTTTGTCATGCTCAGTCTGTGACTTACAAGCGAGGAACTGGGGTTAGCAGTGGTAGAGATACTATAGTTTCCTATGTAGATCACAATGACAAACCTGAAGAAGCTTTTCTCCCTGGGGAAATTTGAAAGATGGAGCGGACCGCATCATGGCAATTCTTAAATTTAGTTCGGGAGTTCCTCGTATGTCCCTCGCGTCTGTGGAGATGCCTGCAAGTGAAGGAGGGACATGGAGGAAGCATCCAAGTGAAGAGCATTCAGAGGATGGCTATCTCATCGCCTCCAGCTGAGCTTCGAGATTCCGGGGTTTCAGATGTTCAGAACTGAAGGATCTCTGATTTTATTTTTTTACGGAGTATTAAATAATCGGATGTCTGCCAGCTTTCCGCGCACCTTCCCATTAATTCTTGTTTATCCGGTTACATTCGCCTGACGAGGCAGGACTTTTGACTTTGACTTACACTCCGACTATGACTCCGACTTGTAACCATAACACGTGGAGTTAAGGTAAACCAGCCCATTCCGGTCAGATGACCCACAGTGGACATCTTATGACCCCATGATGGTTTTTCAGACCACAATCAATATCTAACGTGACATCTGTGGAGTGATTAGTGACCTCATTAGGAACACCCGATTTTTCAGTGTAAATCATCGTAGGAAGTGGTTTTTCATGGCATTCCACATTAGAAATTATTGTGACTACTTTAGGTGATTAAGATGAGCATATTGGATACACTTCTTGTTGGTTATGGGGCAGCCTGTGGACCGTGTTGGGAAGATCACTTCAAAAATACATAACTAATTCACACTTTGTCTGAAAAATAAAATTTCAATTGCTCTCACTATTTCTCACACTTATCCTTGAGTGAGAAAAAATTTGAAAATTTTCAGCAATGGCATGAGGGCAGACTCGAAATTCTGACCACAATGGGCTGGTTTACCTTAATATTTGAGTTGCGCTCCTCCCAGGCCTCTGGTCCAGTGACGCAGCCGATGGAGGACCCACTGGCCTGTGAGGTGGCGGGCCCACAAGCTCCTCCAGTACCCAGAATGCATGATGTTGCCGAAGATTTCATCGATAATCTATTCGCAAGTTTGAACTGGGTGTATAGCAAGGGCGGTTGCCGGTTGCTCTAGCTTCTGCGCAACCGATCTGCAGTTTGTGCCACAGAAGAAAAAATGGAACAAGAAGGTCTGCGTTGAATCGAAGTGGTTTGATGATACTTAATTAGTTGCTGCTCCTACTGCTCCTGCTCCTCCCTCCTCCGACGAATCGACCCCCTAGACAATCAAAACTCAATCTGCTTATTGAAAATCCAAGACCCATAGATTTGGACCTTTGATCCTACATGATCTGATTGTCTTGATCAGGCAGACACCTGTATTTTCATCATTTAGTTGTTTACCAAAACATGGAATCCACCTATTCTACCAGTTCCGTCTCTGCCTCGCAGAACTTGGCAGGACAGGATAAGTCGTATTATCTAGTTAGTACTCGCACCTACTGTTTGACACGAATCGGCTTTTGAAGATTGTAGCGAGGACGAACTGTGTTCCCAAGTTTTCGGAAGCTTGTCTGTACGTGTGTACTTCGCGAGACTCTTGCTCCGGCAGAGTCCGATTAAATAATCGTATCTTTTCATATCGGCTGTGTCTGTCACGTTGAGTTGTTCTTTTCTTTGCACATGGATGAATGTTGTTCATTCTGATGGTTCAAATTCACCTCAGGAGCAAAACTGAGCTTGAAGCTGCCAAAATACACGGCATGGTGATTCATGAATGTAGCATTTTTTAAAGTACAAAGTCAAAATATGCTACAGTGAGGGAACATCCATTTCCATTCATGGTACCCATAAAGGACCAACATGCGTTTTTTGGCAACATAGAAATTTTTGGTAGGTGTGTGTGACTGGAGATTTGCATATTCTAGGATAAAATTTAATAGAAGGTGGGGACAAGGAATATCTTTCATATGCACTAAATTTCATGACATTTGGAAATATTAGTCAAAAGTTATGGCCTAATATGTTACTTTCTTTGTAAATGGGCACTCTGGACAAATAAAAAAAAATCACTTTTTTTTCAAAAACAAAAACTTGATAGTGATTTTCTAGAGTTATATATACGTGGAAAGCTTTTAATCATTCTATTTTGATCAATGAGTCAAAAGTAATGAGAAGTTTTAGTTAGCAGGCATTTATGGATTTTCTACTCTAAAATAAACTTTTGAGGTTCTTTATTTAACTCAATTTTCAGTATTTTTTGAAAAAAGTAAAATTATAGGATGTAGAATGTTTATTACAACTAAACAACCTTTGGTATTAGCATTTTCAATTCCATAACAAAAATCTTAACAATTTGGTATTTTGAATCATTTTCTACTTCTTTCTACTTACTATTTTTTTCCTATATGTGGTACTATTCCAAATGGTTTAAAAAATTTCAAGCATATAGAAACTTGCCTTGAAGAATGATTCCAAAGAAGCAACACCATTTTGGACATTTTTCATACAAATGTGATCTTCTAAAGTGCAGCTGCCCATTTTATTGTAGGGCCAAAAAAAGGATTTTTGTCACTTCAAACACTAATATCTTGCAATCTACACGGTGGAAATTTCTGAATTGTTTTCCACATCCTCTCAATCTAGCTTAGTACAAGATCTTTTGGTTACATATGTTAAAAAATTATATTTTTCAAAAATTTGGTGCTTGTACTACAAATGGCAGTTTTGGAGCATTTTTGGTGAAAACATAGTCAAGGTCCTTTAGGGGTTAAATTGCATTCAAGCAAATCCCTCCAAAACATTTGATTGAAAATTTAGTGTTTTCATCTGATAGCCTTCCTTTAAATCTTCCCAATTAACCATGTAAGAACATGGCCCTTCATGACCACTTGAGGTTGTTACCCGAATACTATGATTATTGGACCAATAGATTCATTCTTTGTTTCTTGGTTTATACAAATGAAGTCATGAATGAGACCTTTTAGGTTTGCAGCGTCCTACAATTCTTTGTAGAGCACCATATGTTCTACATAACCATGAACTACAAGAATCACTAAAATCACAGAAAAATCCCTACATACCACAACAAAGCAAGTATACAATGTGTCCTTTATTATTTAGCTATCTGTTGCACACAATGTTGAACTAGTTTGCAGTCACTTTCTACATAATGAAATAGAGCACCTCTAATAATCTCATTTTCCACATTTGATATATGATTCATAGAAGCATTATGATGCATTGTCAGATGCCCACAAAAGTTTGTAGCCGATGGAAGGTACCCAACTACCTAAAGGAAGCACACTAACGACATTGGTCACACTCACATTGCATCAGGCATGCTCGATACTGCGTGTGGGTGTCCGACTTTGGAGTACAACATTCAGACACTCAAAATGCTTGCAGTTTGCTCACTCAATTGAACAGCTACCAAATCATTTTCTCAAACCCCGGCCTAATGACCCATGCGACCTCTTTCTGGTCTCTGCCCCTCTTTTTTAAGCTTCTTGTTCTCAAGTTTTTTTGTTTTTTTAATAAAAATCATTTCTGATGAAAAAGACTCCGTTATGAATCCTATGGTGGTAGTTTCATCAATTTTCCAGTTAAACTCTGCCTTGTGGAATTGTTTTAAGTTGACTGGTGTGGTGTAGTGTAGTGTAGGGCTCAATATTTTGGGTTCAATTTGGGTAGGGACTGAAAAGTCAGTTAACCAATACGGACCATTGTTGCCCACTTCAAAAATGCAAGATCCACCTCAAAAAGGGAACATCCACGGAGCTCAAGGAGAAGACAAGGGTGTCATTCTTGTTTCTCTTATAAGCACTACTCCCTTTTCAATGACCACCATGCATTGCAAGCTCCACCATCAAGTGAAAAATGCTGTCAGAATGTTGTGAAATTTTAGGTGAGCATTCTTGACTCCTCTTTCGATAGGTCATCATTTATAAATGTTCTCACTTTGATATGCTCCTTCAAAGTGCATTGCTGTGTTTTCTCGTTTCACCCGAATAAATAAAACTTTAGACTTACAAATCTACAGAACTCTCCTAGAGAAGCCCAAGTACTGAATTAGTGAAAATACCAGTGCAACATCTAAAATAATAATGACTGTGAACCAAGATAAAATATATCCTTACCCAGCATTGCAAATGAGCTCCAACAACTGCAGGATCTTCTCCACTATTTGAACTACGTACACTAATTAGACCCTGTCTGAAAAACACGATGACAGCATGGGGTGTCTAGTTGGCAATCCCACAACCTGATCGAGCTCAACCAAGAACTTGAGCCTAAAAACAGGACTTGGGGTGTCCCAGCTAGACCAAGTGGAAGGCCTGCTCATTCCAGATCAATGCCCCAACAAAACACTTGCAAAATTAAAGAGTCGCCCGAAATGCCTCCCAACAGCTGGATTGATCACGAACCGAGTGATTAAACAACGCTCCACAAGGGTGACATCGACCATACCTAGTGACACGGGGCAGGTGTGAGTTGTCACCAGGCTGTGCCAACGCGCTTGTTTTTCTGCTGCAGACATTATTTCGTGCGCCCAGTTCGAAGCTTTCAAGGGTCAATGCAATGCTCTACGTACTCGTCAATGTTGAGTTCCGTTTATCATCTCACTGAACTTGGTTGGCAGGAGAATCTTACGAGATGCGTTTGCATTGCTTAGGATCCTCTTCGTTCAAGCCAAGGGGTGTGGAATTGACCTCGAAGGCCTTGAAGCTATCAGATCGAAAGTTTCATGGAGCTCTACCGCACACAAACTTTCGTTGGGGAGACGTGAGTGTATTCGATGCAAAATCATTGTGTAGAACCTTGCTGATTCAGTTTTTAATTTGCAGGAAGTCTTCGTTGCAATTCATTATATCTGAAGACGATTTATGACCGAGTGTGTTCTACAATCTCGTGCGCAGGCTGAGGGAGGAGAATCTGTCGAGGAAAAGATATTTTTTGAGGAGATTCCTGGAAGTCTTCGAACTCACTTGACTTGTGAATGCGTGTGAAACTAACTGCTCATATTGCATTTGAACTCCGGATTTGAATTTTCTTTTACTTGTATTCATTGCAGGTGAAGATCTCCGATTTGGCGCTCGTTAGCTCCCATAGGTATGGAAGTGGTTTGGGGTCATTTGAGTACTTCCGGGTCAATACCTCTGGTCAATTTCAAAAAAAAATTATTTTTTATTTTTTATATCAAGTGTCTGGGTACTTGAATTCGTGACCATGAGGCAGTTAATTTGGTTCGGACATCGTGAAATTTCTGCAGAACTGAGAATGCTGACTGAAAAGCTTCTGGCGAGGAGCCGCTCCCGAGGATGAACCTAACATTCCTATCTTCAAAACCCTCCCCGTGTCTTCACGGCTTGACAGCCAGTTCTCAACTAATATTCCATTTTTCCATTGCGGTCAATGAAAAGAACAAAATATATGATAAAAAGCTTGGTTCTGTGAGACAGTTTGTGATGTAGGAGTTATTCTGACATTTGCTTCCCTAACCCTAAAAGATGAATGCAAGCTCACAAGGTTGCCACAGTAAATAGTTCTCTGTGCCACGACCCCAGTCTTCCTCCGACTGCTTTAAACTGTAGCAGTTCCGATAAAATATAGCGAAGGTCCGATAAGTCCAAGCATCAAAGCAGGGTTTTGCATTGAAAAAACATTGTTTGCATGAATTTCAGAACTGTAGCAAGTCCGATATGGATCAGTTCTGGTGGAAGCTGAGAAGCTCCCAGCAAGGGTGTACTCTTCCGTTTTGTCGGCATCGACAAGCATCACGTTTGTTCATCGTCGGACTTCAGAAATTGAAAGCAAATTTCGCACCGTGAGCTTACTTGCGAATTGGTGAGACGAACTCTGCGCTTGATTCGCACGGAGGTGGCACCTGGGTGAGCTAGCACAAGAAGCTGCCGGAGGTTTCGGGGTTTGCGGGTTTCTCCTCTCAAGAACGAAATCGAGGCCTTAAGGTACAATCTGATCTGTTTGTTCCCAGTTGTATGCTGTTATTTAGTTAGCTTGATTTGCTTCTTGTTGAAAACCATGTCAAACGAAGCCGACACGCGATTCGCAATTGATAAGAGGAGCCTCTTGATACAGTAGAACCCTAACAGTGTTTGTGGCGAGGTGTTTGCAATTATACTTCTAAAGTGAATTTTGGATTTCCCCTGTTTCCGTGTTCGATTTTCGCAGCCGGTTGTCCTCTGAGGCTGTGTTACAAACTGCATGTGTGCCGAATCAACTAGCATACGCGGGATCTATTGCCTTTCGTTTTTGATTGATTTGCAATTGGACTGGAGTGTCTTTTCACTTGTGTTTCTCTATTTCAGGTTTTATTCTGTGCCATGGTCCAAGACGCACTTCTGTGTAAAGAAGCCGCACTCGAATCAACTGGTCGTTGTGTCCAAGTAAGAACTCCATCCGAGATGATGAGTGAGGAGGATGACGTCATGGTTCTGGAGAGCAATTTGTCAGCGCGCGCATGGGCGCAGCAGGAAGCCGTGTTGGAAACTGGTGTTTTCGAGAATTCTGTTGTTGACTCCCCAGCTCCAGGTGCCATGGAAGTTACAGACCAAGGTAAGGCAAATGTGCAGTACGGAATACTATTGCGCGCAATGAATACAACCTTCTATTGGCACTTCAAATCGATGTGCATCGGTTGCATGGTCATGTGTCTTGCATTGCTAACTAAGTCCGATCCTGTGGAGCTCACTTGATTCTGTACTCTTTTGTGCATATTGTTTTCAGTGGTTGGGATGGAGACATCGCCCCCTGCAGAAATGATGACTGAGACGGATGACGTCATGGTTCTGGAGAGCAATTTGGCAGCGCGCGCACGGGAGATGCAGGAAGTCGTGTTAGAAAATGGTGTTTTTGAGAATTCTGTCATTGAGTCACCGGCCTCAGGTGCCATGAAAGATACAGCACAAGGTAAGACACATGTGCAACTTTCGCACTAGGGAATATATCTGCGATGACTACAGCCTTCTATCGGCACTTGAAATGGAGGTGCATCCATTCCATGCTCATGGATGTGTCTTGCATTGCTAGCTAAGTCTGATCTTGCGAAGCTAACTTATTCTTGTATACTTTTGTGCATTTTGTTTTCAGTGGCTGAGATGGTGACTTCGCCCCCTGCTCTGACTCACAGCCTGGTAGGCAACGACATGAGCAAGCATGGAGACGGAGCTCAAACTGAATCTGCTCAGAAGCAGCGCAAACATCGCGATTCGAATTGGACTCAGAAAGACACGGATGACCTGCTAAGAGCATTTTTGAACACCAAGAAGGTGTGTACTCGAATGGAGCAGGGCACTGATAATGACTCTTATTGGGATGTCATAGCCAAGGGGGTGCCCGGCAGGATGGCAGATGAGTGTCGACACAGGATGGACGGGCTCAAGAGGTCATTCAGCGCAATGAAGAACTATTGTGATGGGCAGGGGAAGGAGGTCAGGCAGCTGAATGTGGAGGATTTTGGCAAAATGAAGGTGTCACCTCGGTTGTCAGAAGACTGGTACAATCAGATTCGCGATCACTGCCCACCCAAACCCAAGAAGAAATCCAAAACGACTGGAGCGGGAAGCTCATCAAAGAACACTGGTTTCGAACCGGACACCTCAACTTCGGGTACAGCAAATGGTTTGTCCTGCCCCTGTCCATCTTGTGTGTTGGATGCAATGCTAATTAACCCTTTACCGCGCAGGTGAACTCTGAGCCTTTCTCTGCAACAATCTAGAAAGTTGCGCCACATCTATTTTCGTTTGAGCTAAAACTCAAGTGCGAACAACTCAGTGACAATAGATTCGGTGATTTCACACGAAGCAGAAATCCTAGTTCACATGTATGGTGAACGGAACCTCTCCTGGGATGTATGGTTCATGAAGCCTCTACTTTCCCTTCTGCTTTCACATTTTGTACTTTTGTTTTTTGAATGCTGTTGTCTTGTATTGTTGCAAATGGACTTGCAGGTCTTGAGCCGCTCCTTCTGTGTGATGGGATTGACCAGGGCGAGCCCGTGATGGTGGTATGTGCCTCACCCAATGCTCGTCTGTTGAAGTTAATGTTGAGTTTGGTATTTTCCATGCGTGAGTGCGGTGTCATGCCATGGGTCTATGAAGCGCGAATACGAGGTTGCTAGCTGTTCATGGAGCTCCGATAGAATTAGCTTTTGTTTTCAGTCCTCTACAGGTCAATGCCTTGAAGTTCGTGTTTTGGGGGAATGAAGTTTTCTGGTCGACTTTTGTGAGTGAGGTCTTTTGCTGTTTCGATCTTGACCTTCTTGTGCTTTCAATGACTGGTTGTGGCATCATGGTTTGGAGTTTGAAGTATTTGATTTTTTGAAGTTTGTTATGATTGATGATGTTGCCCTTTCTTGAGGGATGTCCAATGTTCCTTTAAATATAGTCTTTTATTGTTTTGTCCATCTCACTGCTCTTTTATCAGTTTTGTTTTCTTCCGCACTCCTGTTCCCGTGTCTTTCTTCTTCTCTTTGTTTTTCTTTTCTGCTTTTCTTTCCTTTTCTCCACTTCCCTTTTCTTCTCTTCCCTTTTCCTCTTTTTCCTTCTTTGTTCTCTTTGACTGTTGTTTCATTTTCATTTTGGACTGCTTTCTTTTTTCCTTCTTTTCTTTGTATTTGGGGATAGGAGGAGGGAGGGTGATTGTTTTTGCAGGGCTATGGAATCGACATTTAGCAGAAAGAATTCGTCTCTACTCGATGCCAAGGAAGGAGCCCCGGCTGCAACTGTAATCTGAATCATACCCAGAAGTGAGGTTGACTTCGACAAGGCGGATATTGGAATCAAAAGCGCCCGTGAGCTTCAGTACATCATGCTTTGCCATGCTTTGTGGCTTCGAAGCGAGGAGCTGGGGTTAGTAGTGGTAGAGATACTAGACTTTCCTAGAGCAGAATGGCCCAATGAAGACCTGGACAGGCGTTTCTACTTGGGAAATTGGAAAGATGGAGCACAGCGCTTCATGGGAATTCTTAGATTTGGTCCGGGAGTTATGTTACTCATATGTCAATGAGTTCCGAGGAGATGCGTGCAATACAAGTGAAGGCGGGACATGCAAGGAAGCATCCTAGCGGAGAATATTCAGCGGAAGGCCAGGCGCCTCCAGCTGGGCTTCCAAGGATCCTGGATTCCGGGGTTCCTGTTCAGAAGGACCGGTGACTTTTTTTTTTTTATCATTTTTTGTGTTTAAATGATGACCCACTGCCGCAGCTAGTGTCCTAGCGGTAGCCTTAACCACGTGGAGATAATGTGTGGGTTCTGCTCCCCCCGCTGCCACCGCAGGACCCACCAGGCAGCCAGCTGGAGCTTCCGGTGGTCCGACAACAAGCACCGGAATTCTATGACGATCCCATCATCGAAGTAATCCAAGGGCTGCTTAGGAGTTTTGATGATGCATGCCGCAACACCGACCTTGCGTCGCTGTGAGCGAGGCTGCCAGCATTCCTCTTCTTGTGTGCAACTGATTCTCCAATTTGTGCCACAAAAGAAGAAATGGAAGAAGACGGTCTGCTTGGAAGAAGTGGGTTGCTGCTCGGACGGACGGATCCTTCCTTTCGAGGATCTCTTGGCAGGGTGAACTGCAGTCGTGAATTCCTCGTCACTTACTTTCACTAGGGTGCTATATATGGAGCCTTTTTAGCAAGCACAAACTGAATGGTTTCGCACCGAAATCACGACGAAGTTTTGATGCTCGCGTACTTTCATTGTGTCTACAGTTTGGGAGACATCAATTTGCTCGAAGACTAACTCCGTTTCAAATAATACATCTTTCTATATTACTGTACTTCTCGGTGTTTGTTTTTTCAGAGATGAAACTGTATGTCTTCCACGTGGCACAAAAATTCCATTTTTGGGGTGTTTAGACTTGAAACTACTAAAAAATTTGTTAAGAGAAAGTGTAGAAAATTCATATCAAATACAAAATTAGCTAATTTCTCCATGGGTGTGTATGACAGGCTAGAATATCGTGGAGTCAAAAAAAATTGTTTTGTCTTTCTATAATTAGAAAATGAGGACACTGTGGTTGTAGGACAAAAGTTCAATTTGCAATAAAAATATTGAATTTTAGGAATCATTTCTCAAATTTTTAAGTTGGTGTAGAAACCAAACCTTAGTAACTGTATTTCATTAGTTGAACCTAAATTCAAAATAGATCATTTTTATTGTTCAAATTCACATTAGGAACAAAGAGCTCGAGGTTGACAAAATACATTGCACTGTGATCCATAGATTTGGCATCTACCCATGGAGAGAAGTCAAAACATAACCCACAATGAGGGAATAGTCAATTCCATTCACTTAACCACTAAACTTCCTTGACTATGTTATCACCAAAAACACTCAAAAATTGCCATTTCTAGTACAAGTACCAAATTTTTGAAGAATATCAATTTGGGACACATGTAACTGTAGGATCTTGTAGTACGCTAGATTCAAAAGATGTGAAAAACATTTCAGAAATTTTCACTGTGTAGATTGCAAGATTTTAGCGTTTGAAGAGACAAAAATCCTTTTTTTGGACCCTATGAAAAATCGAGCAACTGCACTTCACAAGGTTACATTTGTATGAAAAAAATGCCCTAAATGGTGGTGCTTCTTTGGATCCATTCTTCAAGGGAAGTTGGCTACAGGCTTGAAAATTTCTGATCCTTTGAAATTGCACGACATACAGTAAAAAAAGAGTAAATAGAAAGATGTAGAGAAGGATTTAAAATACTAAATTGTTAACAATTTTTTTATGGAATTGGAAAATTCCAATTCCAATGGTTATAATGTTGTAATAAACAATCTACACCTACTTTTTTTTATTTTTTTTTCCAAAATATTGAAAATTGAGTTAAATAAAGGACTTCAAAGTTTATTTTCGAATAGAACCAAATCCATAATTACTCGCAAACTAATACACTTCATAGCTTTTGACTCATTGATCCAAATGGAATGATTCAAAGCTTTCTATGTATATATAAATCAAATTTTTGTTTCTGAAAAAAATGATTTTTTCATATGCGCATGGATTGCCCTAGTTGATAAATAAACTACACATTAGGCCATAACTTTTGACTCATATTCCCAAATGTCTTGAAATTAAGTGTATATAAAAGATAATCCTTGTCCACACGACCACGCCTTCTATTAAATTTTGATTGAAAAATATAGAAATCTCTAGTCACACGTTACTGTCCAAAATTTCTATGTTGACAAAATACACAACATGGTCCTTTAGTGGTTACATTGCATTCAAGCAATTTTGTCCAAAAATTGGATGAATTTATTTTTCTTCATCCAATAGGCCTCTCTAAAATCTTTCAAAGGACACAAAGTGCCTCCCTCTAGAATTTATTGTTACCCCACCCTTCAAAAATGGGCCTCTAACTAGGTACATTTTATTTTCCTAGAGATGAAATCATGTCTTCTATATGCCATTGAGTTTTTATTTTTTTGAAAAAAATTTAAATTATTGTAGGTGTTTGAATGAAGAACAAAGAAAATTCACATAAAATATGAAGTATTGTTAGTCCCTAAACATTGTGGAATACCTCAAAACTTGATGATTTTCAAAGATTGGTTATAAAAAAATACTTAACAAAATTTTACATTTTTATGTCAAATTTTGATTGTAGATTCAGTAATACCTTCTTTTTAAGAATTTTTGGAAGAAGCTTGAAATGCAAAAGTCCAACTATATACTCAAAAGATGCAAATAGTGTTCTTCAATTCAATCAACATATATTGTTTTGGCAAAAATCCAAAGCCATTGATGTCTTTGGAAAAGAAAATCCCCCCTCCCTCTTTATTATTATTGATCTCCAATTAACGTTGATTGACGTTGCAAGAGGCAATCTTGGTCATCGCTTTGGAATATAGATACATATACAAATACACGAACATAATATGGATAAGGATCCATCCATATACATACATACATACATACATACATACATACATACATACATACATACATACATACATACATACATACATACATACATACATACATACATACATACATATATATATATATATATATATATATATATATATATATATATATATCTATGTGTGTGTGTGTGTGTGTATGTATATGTATAAGTACGGATACGGCAATATATCCCATATTGATTGCATATGAATTTATCAATGGGAGGGGGCGGTGCAGGTAATTTATTACCAATCAACCATAAATGTTTAATTCTTAATATTATACGCAATGATTTATCACTATGTATCTAACCTTGCATCTTCTTGGTATTAATACCTAAAATTATATTGTCTAACGATGATCACTATGATTATACTTTCAAAGTTAATATTCACTTCCACTTTGAGTTTTTGTAAATATAACTTTTATATACTTTATATCTAAAAAGTCATAGAATGTTTATATTCTAAAACATATTGAATATTTGTACAAAAGTTTTTTCAAGTTCCATTGGATGAAAATGTTGGACAATTAGCATATTCTTTACAAAATATTTGAAAAGATGAAATACCAACTCTAAAAGACTAACATCATTTTTCCCATCCATGATCCTCTTAATGCATCTTCAATGCACAACTTCAATGTACAATGAGTCAATGCACTCCTAAATAAATTTCTCATTTACCACAAGTTTGTGATTAGAACTTGAAATTTTTATCACTGAAAACGCACCTCAAAATACTTTGAATAGTTATAAGAAAAATCAAATTTAAACATTTGACAATTAAAATAAATTGCTTCTAAAACTAGCTAGAAGACAAAATATAGAAGTCTTGGTAATTATCTTGCTTATCAAACAAATTGTATGGGATTTTAGAGTTACCTTTAGCTATTCTTTGTTTTGACAAAATTAAAATTTTTTCATTCTTATATTTTATAGGGAGTACATTCAAACCATGTGTCTTATTCAAAAAACATTATCATGTTCTAAGAGATACTAAAATATTCTAGAGGTTATGTTGACAATTTAAGAAGGAACACAATTTTATAGCTCCATATTATAAAAGTTGAAGAACTCTTCTAAGATGCTATAAAGGGTAAAATCATGATCATGTTGTTTACAACTAAATTCAAATGTTTATGCCAGTTAATGATGTGTGTCACATCAATAAGCAAATAAGGCAAAAACATCCAAATCCATCCATTAACCCATTCCTGAAAAGTAGACTTTTCCTTAAAGTGTCCCCTAAAGTACAATTAAATTGTTCCCATATTTGATTGTAATTAATTAACTATTGATTTCTTTAGATTTCATTCTAATGACCAAGTATATGACAACTTCAATGGTTAAAGGAGCTCTCACTTTGAAAATCATAATAATTACTTATCTTATCCAAAAATTCTAAATTTTACTTGAAAAATTTACAATTTACAATTGTTGAAAAAGGTGCATCCAATTATGCTAAATTGCTTATTTTGATGGGTTTTAAGATGTTTCCACTTTAATACATGCTGATTTCTAGAGATGTGAACCAAATATTGGTTTTAAATTGTAATTTGCACACACAAAAATAAAACATACAAAATTGTCAATAGTCTATGTCACTATAATTTTTTTAAGAGATATAGATCCTTTCTTATATGGTCATACAAATCACTTTTAATATAGTTTTAGAATTCATAATCTTTTGTGGATTTCACTAATGTATCTAGCTTCATTCATATTTATTTGGTTTTATAATTATCATGCTCCCCTCTTAACATAGTGCACAACATAAAATTAGTTTTCGAATGCTACCCTACTATTTGAATAACTATATTTCTAATCTCTCAAATAACTTAATCAAATCAACTAACTCAATCAAATTAGGTTTATCTTACAAATGTAAGGTTTGGATATGGTCGTGATGTGAATTGGAGTTGTTGAAGGCCTTGTCTACAAGTACGTTTCAAGCAAGCTGATGTAGATTCAATAATCATCTTGCGTAACATTGGAATACAATCTTGTAGTTTGCCCGTACTCCAGGGTGGTGGGCAATATTTATCATCAACTTCATAGGGGCAGAAAAAGAATCCAATCATTTGAAGTAGAATTTGATTAGTAGACATTATATTCATACTTGATCTAAACAAATAAATGTATAACTTGCATAATAGAATAAGGTAAGGAACATTACATATACCTGCAAAATGTAGAGACATATGACATCATCCGTTAGATCCAACATGGGTTTTATATATGGAACTCCTTCTGCAAGAAAGATTTGCAATTTTCCCTCTACCGCAATGGTGATACTACAGATTTGTCACAAGGATACTTCCATTAGTTACTTAAATAATTTCCAAAGCCATTAGAATAATTTTAGGCTTTTCAAGTCTCTACTTTGAAATGACCATGAAACCAATATACTAATATGACCTAAATTTGATGAAACATGATTGCAATGCAATCTTACATATGAAAATTGTAAGCATAGGATTTTAGTACGAATAGTATGCTAGTCAATTAAGAACAAACTAGGGGATAGTGATTTGGTCACATATTCAGAAGGATCATAAAGATTGCCTACCATGTCAATTTGGTAGATAGCATCCAAAATGTGATTTTTTTTTTGTAGTGTTTCAAACAACCATTTTTTTTCAAAAGAAAATTCTTTGAAATTAAATATTAGAAAGTGTTGATTAGTTACTAAAAAGAGGCATTTGTTGAGGAGATATGGGCGTTGCAAGCAAGTAATGACAAATGAAAAAATAACTAATACGACAAGAATGACTAATGTTCATCATTGCAAAGATGAAATATTTATGTATTTGGATAGAGTCCATTTGTCAAGATAACATGATATGGGTCATTGCAAGAAGCACCGGCCGTTTTTGGTCTGGTTTTGCAAAAGTAGTTTTTGTCCAAGCTATAACTTTTGAGTTTTAATCCCAATGCCAAAAGAAAAAAAAAACTTTTTCTAGGTGTTTTGATTGAAAGTGTATCACTTATTTTTCAAAAAATTTCAAAAAAAATTTTATATTTAAAAGTAAATTTCTCTAATTTGTCACACTTTCAACGTTTTTTGTTTTTTGTACTAAAGAGTAACCAAATTTAATGATTTAGGAAAGAAATTTTGGTGGTCTATTCCTACACTAGTTGGACATGTCCTATGTGAGGGGCATCAAAAAATACATTATTTTATGTCCTCCATGTTTGTCCAAATAGGCCAAAAAAGGGGTTCCATTGCGCACACGCTTGTGAATATAGAAGATGGTTTGAAGTTCATTCTTTTGATGAGATCTCATCACCATAATGTCCTTACCAATGGTCTATTTTTAGATTTTTTTATTTCACTGTAATTAATTAATTAAAAATACAAACATTGAAATACTCCTTTTTGAGGAACAACTCTACATGTCCTCAAAATGGAGTATTTCAACGTTTCAAATTTATAGAAGAACATATCTATTACAAAACTTATTGAAAAAATCTCTTTTTTTACATTAATTCCAGGTCTTATCAATGAATTTTTTTGTATAATTTTAACCAAAAATGATTTTATTGTTAAAAAAATTCAAGAAAGAATGCATTATGCCAATAAAAAGAACTTAATAGATTGAGTGCCTTGGGTTTTGACTTGGAGAAGTTGTAATTGCATAAAATTAGTTTATTATGTAGATTCTAAGGGAATTATTTGGAGTTAAAACTAAATACATCATATCATTCCATAGCCTTTATGTCCATTGCCTTTCCTTTATGTACCCTGCTGAATATAATGAGCCTCCACTTGTCTACTTAGCTATTGATGAAGTACTATTGGATGTGGACTATTCCAGACCATCTATTTTTGAGTCAAGTTAGTGACAATGCATGCTTTTAAATACCTTTTTCATCCAATAAAAACAAATTTAAATTTGGAAGTTGGATTTAAAAATAATTATGTTTAGTCAAATATAGACCTTCTTTATACATCTATAGATCTTGAATTGTGGCATGATTCGGTGGTAATTAGCGTACAAGACCAATTTGTAAAGTGGAACTAGCTAGTTTGCTTAAGTAATGGAATTGGAATTACCTCATAAGAGTAGCTAGACCAAAGATTTGAATTCGTGGTTCAATGTGATGTAAGAACGGTAGAAGCTTCTCAATTGCACTTTGCTTTATAGCTTGGTCTTTTCCCTTGATGTGGAAGCTGTGCTCATCAAAATTACTCTTTCAAATGAGATTATTGATTTCATAAATTTAAGTCATCAATCTTCCCTCTTGTTTGTAGTGAAGCAATTTTGTATACTGAACTTTTAAGGCATGATCACAAGGTGAATATTAATGCTGAAGTATTTTGCTCCTAATTATGTTTAACATTCCTACACATTTTGTATTGTTGATAACAATATGATCTTTCTTTTTGTTATGAGGATTGAACCATACACACCAGAGAAGGCAAAGAAATCTTGTAGCAACCTCCTTCAAATCCAAAAATAGGGAATTCATTAGATGCAAAGCAGTAGACACTACATCAACCTATACAAACATTTGTCAAGATTGCAAAATTGTGCATGTGTTTCTTATGTAGAAAATGAACTAGAAAAAAGTAGATGATGCCTTATTTAACCAACTTGACAGGTCCCAGAAAAAAAAGTCACATTTAGAAGTTTCTCCATTGCCTCTTTGCAATAGTTCAAACCAATCACACATTTTGACAGAACATCCAATGCTGCAATGGTGTTGAAGCAGTCAGCCTCTTGGTTAATATGCCCCAAGAGAAATTGCAAGGTTGAACCTTTGTTGACAAGCACATCTCGTGCTGTGGAATCACATTGTTGTTAATTTTTTAGAGTTGTAGTCAAATTTGCATTATACGAATACAATGACAGTGCTATTGCTTTGATTGATAGGGTAACCAATAACTAGTCTTTCCAATTGTGATTTTTGAATTCTAAAAATTAATTATAAATAACTTGTTTAAAATGAAAACAGACCTCTATCAGAATAACAACAATCATTGAGAGCACTTAAAGCATTCCCTCTCAATAATTTGTTGTCAACTTCCACCTGTACATTAAATAAAAACACTCTTTTAGTTGAAATATAGCAGTCCATGCATAACATATTTTAAATTATAGCATATCTGCTTGTTTTCCTTAGTAGAACAAAAATAATACACTCTTTGACAAACATTAACATGATTGCAATACTAGATCAACAACTTGACATTAAACTAAAACCAATTCAAATTATGACATCAGCACCTAGGCCCAATGTGGACTACACATTTCAACTAGATGCATTTTCCGTGCTCCATTGAAAGCTTACATAGTCTACAAGTTTGTCAATGCACTTGAGGTCAACCAAATCGTCCCAAGTTTCCATTGAGGCTGTCAATTCAAAAAACAAAGTCCCAAATCCTTCATAATTAGTTCATTAGTTCACAATGTATGGGACCACAAATGTAAAGCATTATATCATTATTGATTCATCATAGGTCATGCAACGTAGTTCCAATGTCAAATTCACCTGAAGCATATTTGAAACACATGGCGAGCTCTTGCTTAAGATACATGTCTTCCTCCATTTGTGCTATCGCAGCCAATATGGGAAGAATTCCTACATTCAAAACAGATAATCTTGCATTTTCAGATATGAACAATATCGTCTATTCTTCACATTAAGCATTATTCAAGAGCCAAACAGAGCACAATCAATTTTCTAATGAAGGATTGCACCTGCAGCAAGACAACGCACGCGAGAGTCAGGGGTGCAAAGTAGCTCAACACACCATTGGACTGCTTTCTGCTGAATTACAATATCTTTTGTGGCTGTGGTTCTCAGTATTCGTACCTATAACATCATTGAGATCCAAAACAAAATTAGGATTTTCGAGCATCGGCCATGCTTTGACCTCCTTCTAAAACAAACTAGGGCAATTTTTTGGAAAGAAGCGATGAAAAACTCTCATAGATCAGGCCCATGAATAGAATATTTCCAAAAAGAAAATCTTACCAGCTTGGAATACATGAAATTCAAGTAGCCAAGTGTGATTCTAGGCTCCGTCTCCGACCAGTAGACCGATGGATGATGACGGTGTTGTTGCATTAAGTCGCCAGGTGGCAACTCACTCTTCAATAAGGGATAACCTTCTTCACAATCCGGCACATTCACAAACTTTGTCATCTCTTCCGTCCGGAGGCCCTGATCAGAGACCCACCACGCTTTGCATTGACGCACAGTTTCGTCCTCCAACGGTGCCATGTTGCAAATCTCCTTCTTGAGATTCAATTTTCCATGTAACTCAAACTTCACTTTTGAGAGTCGATCATTTACCGACCTAATCACTCTCAAAAATTAATCGTCAAATCATTCCAGCACCTCATCGAATTTGGACAACGTAGTTCACCGAATTATTTACAACACGACCTAATTCCCAGAGATCAAACGACAAGAACGATGACGACGTCAGTGACATGGACATCAAATTCAAAGCAACTAAGTACGCACGAAGACTGTGACTTGACTCAAACTTCTTAGGTCAAGAGTAAATCACTCTACGATCTAAACTCTCTCAATAGTCATCCTAATCACGCTTGCATCCTCATCGAACTTGCACAACGCAAAACTGAAGCTGAATCCAGAAATTGACAAGTCATTTCGTTCCCGGCGATCGAACGACAACAATCGACCATGTCATGGAATTGCATTCAAGATTGTTATACAACTCAAAGTTCAGGTCAAGAATTTTAAGATTTAGACCCTCTCAAAATGAAAATAATCGTTCCTGCTCCTCACGGAACTTCTATGGCGCAGAAATAAATGAAGCAGGCTACAAGATTGAAGTCGTTCCCCGCCTGGTTTCTAACGGTCAAATGACAGTAGCCATGGCGATTGTTACTGACACGGGAGCAATCGAATCCAAGCCACCAACGAAACGAATTGAAATTCGCGAGCGATTTCCAAACCCTGTGGTCAGTTGCAGATCGCATTGTGTCCTCATCGCCAGAAACAACAACAAAATGCTTGTCACCATTTCGAAGTCACGAGTCTTGATCATTCAGCTCCAAACCGACGGGAGACCAAGTCCAAAGCATGCTTTACTCCGAAGGATTTTATCGTACTGTGGTTTCCTTTTCCCTTGAACAGGAAATGCTGGTTCAGTTGCCTTCGTCTGCGGGGACACCACCACGTCAACTCGGCGATGCGAACCGTCGCCAAGGATTACTAATTTCTCCGGACACTCTAAATTACTATGAGCCCTGGTCCCTGGAGCCAATGATTTCAAATGAACAAATGTTGATTTCAAATGAACAAATGTGGATGTAAGATTAGGGACTTTTCCATCCAACTTTATTTTGGGAGTTTTGACGTTTGGTCGTCAAAGTTGGAATTGGAAGCAGAAGCAGAAAATTCTACTTATAGTTAACCTTGTAAGAACATTGTGGACCTAAAAGGTTTTAATTGGTGGATGACTTCACTACTTACTCTAGGAACAAAGGATGGGACTGTAGGTCCAATAATCAAGAGTATTTTGGTGACTACCTTGATCATGGGAGGCTACACCCCCAAAAGGAAATTTGACGTCCTTTTAGTGTATGGTGGCAACTTGTAGCTCCTGCTTTAGATATACATTTTAGCCATACAAATGCTCTTTTTTGAATATAAGTCCTACTAGTGAAATGGGGTTTAATATCTCTAGATTTTGTCCCAACTTGAAACATTCCTAGATTAAATATACTAATGTGATTTGAACTTTGGGCCATAACCATGGTCTGTTTATTTTTTAATATGCAATCACGCAGAATTTTGGTTTAGAATATGATGAATTCCCCTACAGTACCTACATACCTACATATGGTGAAAATTTTAAGCCTAGAATGCATTTCATATGATACATTTTCATTTTTTCCCTCACAAATGCACTGATGTTTTAAATTCTGACAAAGAAAATTGAAACTTTTTAGGGCCCTGGTCTGGAAGAATGACAGCAACGCGGGCCATGAATTCGATTGCTCCAGCCATGTTATGTTGCAAGCATGCTGAAGCTGGCCTGCTCGGGAAGTTGATTTTCGTTGTTGCACGACGCCGCGAGATTACTTGAGAATCTAAGCGCTCATGCAAAGTCATCGAACTTGGCAATCATGGAGAATTACAAGCTCGAAGATTGAGAAGCGATCACCGTTTCTGCAAGGAGTCTGCAATGGCCATTACCGTGAGGTTCTTCAAATGGTGGACGACTGGTCCTACAGACCGAAGGATGTCATTTAGCTGGCGAACATTGAAGTGCAACTCCGAAAGTGAAGTTTAATTTCGACCCTAATTTGTCGATGAGGATCACCTCCATGATCATGATAAGTTTGAAGATATTGTGGGGGAACAAATCGAATTACAAGAGCATCACCGGGGCAGCTGATAGATAAGCGTCTGGAGGCGCCCAGACCAGTCCCTGGTATAGTGTGAGTTTCCCTGGCGGGGGATGGTTCGATTTTGCAAAACATCGACCAACGCCAGGTGTGTGAAGATATCCTCTTCTGCCATTTCTGCCGATCCTGCAAGCAGCCTAGCTGCAAAGGCCATCACCGTGAGGAGAGCACTCAAATTCAACAGCTGAAGGTGAGTAATCAACTCTCCTCTTCTTACTTCGTGCAGTGTGAGAATTCTCAACCCTCAACCCTATTTCTGTGGTGAAAGTTTCGAGAATTCAACATTTTCATCCATCCATCGCAAATTGCTTGCACGGGCAAACTCTAGATTCAACTGGTATATATGCGATGATGCAACAAGCGATCGATCGGGCACATTAAATGAAGGCAGTCGGGTCGTCCAGCACGATAAAGTGAAATGCCACATTTGGGGTCGGGGGGTTCCAGGCTTCCAAATATATTTGAATGTTAATATATCTGCTGCGATTCGTGTGTGTCGGGATGTCCTTAACAGGCCGGGTCAATGTTACGTTCCACTTATCAATGTCGAGTTCTTTTTCATCTCATTCAACTTGGATTGCAGGAGAATATATATATTAAGAGATGCATTTGCATTATTTAGAATCCTCTTCGTTCAAACGAAGGGGTGTTGACCTTGAAGGCCTTGAAGCTATCACAAAGTTTCATGCATGGAGCTCTACCGCACACAAACTTTCTCTGGGGAGAAGTGATGTATTCGATTGACGATCAATCTTTGTGTAGAACCTTGCACGTAGTTTTAAATTTTCAGGAAGTCTCCGTTGCAATTCATAATATCTCAAGATCGACGTTTTTTGACCGAGAGCGCGCGTGCTACAATCTCGCGCGCGGGCTGAGGGAGAAGAATCTGTCGAGAAAAAGATATTTTTGAGGAGATTCCTGGAAGTCTTCGAACTCACTTGACTTGTGAATGCGTGTGAAACTAACTGCTCATATTGCATTTGAACTCCGGATTTGAATTTTGTTTTACTTGTATTAATTGAAGGTGAAGATCCCCAACTTGGTGCTCGTTAGCTCCCTAAACTGGATCGGAGTGAATGGGTTGTTCGTTGTTTCGATCGAGACAGTTCTTAAGTAATTAGTTATGTCCTTTTTCACTGACAACCTCGCTATTTGGGTGGATATGTTCAGTGCGACTTTGACAGGCTTGTCTTGTCCTCAAATCTCTTTATGGAAGAGAATTTGGAATATTTGATCATGTATGGACGATCTTTTTATAAGTTATATCGAGCAGTAGAATTAACCCCTTTAGGATGTTATGACCAGGAATGGCCTACAATGGCTTGTACTCTTTCAATAGTACTAGTATACAAAATTTCATTTCTTACACAATCTTGTTGCAAAAAATTCTACAGAAATCACAAAACAAAGGTGCATTCCCTATCAGTCTCACAAAAAAATTATTTGTTGAAAAAAAAAAAGATTCTACATTCAAATGACTTGGGTACTTAGAAGTTGCAATAGTATCTACATTATATGATCAATGCCTGCATCCTTAAGGTACGAGGGTTGCATGAATTGCATGAAGGGTGCATGAACTGGTGACTGAACACAACGTTTCACAGCAGTGCTACTGGTTGCAACAAGGAATGGCTAGCGCAAAATTATGGATTTCATATCTCTAGTTGTAGCCAAGGGGAAAAGGGATAATCAATCATTCTCTTGGGAAGTCCGCTGCACCAGTTCTATTATCAATATCTGCCCAAGGCAACAAACACTGACAGCAACAAGACTGGTTGCAAAAGAAAAGGAATTGTAGGTTTCGAAATTCCATTCATGGTTTATATATCTCATATCAAGCATTCAAGCTCAGAGGGACCGAACTAGAAATAGAAAGTTGGCCTTCCATGGCAGTAGTTTATTGCAGCATAATTTTACAGCTCAAAAATACATGACTTTATTTATTCTTGCTATTGATACATTTTTGTTGAATTCTTTGAAACTTTCAAAATGGTTTATTAAAATGGTTTTTGGTCATTTGAGTACTTTGGCAAATTTCAGAAGAAAAAAATAAAAAATAAAAAATAAAAAATAAAAAATAAAAAATAAAAAATAAAAAATATATATAGTATATGATTAAAAATACTAACAATAAACTATTGAGAATTTGTTTATAGAATTGAAAATTTTTAATGTTGAAGAAAATTTTGAAAAAAAAAAATAGAAATTTAGTTCATAAATAGATGACTTGAAATGCTATGTTGCCCCCAAAATGGTATTGGGCCCTTTAGGAGTTAATATGTCTTAGGAGATTTTAAAATGAAGGATCCCACTTTAGTGAAAAGCAAAGAAAAACATAATCATTCAACAAAAATGAAAGTCGAAGAAAACATTTTCGATGCAGCCTTTTAAAGATGACATCTACCAAGTGATTTATAAATAAAACATTGCCACACCACTAGACAATAGAATCTACATGAAGCCTTATCTTAACATTGAACCAAAAAAAATATGTATGCATAGAAATTAAATGTATACTTAGATGTTCTATTTGTATCTTTTGAGGATTGTGGCACACACTGTGTCACATTTTCATCAATCAAAGGCATACATTAATGAATACAAGAGCTTCAACCTAAGCAATAATAGATTTTGTGAGAGTGGTTATTATGGCATTGCAAACTTGAAACAAAAAGGGCCTTACATTAGTAAAAGGCGTAGAAAAAATATAATTGTTCTACAAAAATGCAATTTGGATAATGCATTTACAATGTAGCCAATTCACCATGATATCTAAAAATTTAAGGATGAAACAAGGCTACACCGCTTGTTATAGTTTACATAAGGCATGCAACTTGAGTTCACCTCTACAAAATATGGCAAAATAAATTTCATTCATGTTTAGTTGCAACATAAAACATACAAAACAAAGAGTGTTGAAGTTGATTACAATGCTATACTCTCCATCCATTAAGGGTTAGATTATTTCTTGAAATGTAGCATTTTTTTGTCATTCAACTTATAAAATTTTGCAATGGCAAATTTCAGTTTTCTCATTTCACTATATATATATATTTTTTTTTGGGGGGGGTCTATTTTTCTTCCTTATTTTCATTTCATTTCCTTATTTTTCTTTTCCTAAAAAATGAATAATCAAAATAAATCTTCAATTTTAACCCCTAGAGGACCGGGTTTTTTTCCAGGGAGACATTCCAAAAATTGCAACTTTTGGGTATGTTATTCAAAAATGAAAATCAAAACTTTTTTTTGGAACTTCAACCGTACAAAACTAAAGTATATTATTTTATCAAAGTGCCGAAATAATTTCAGCCTTTTTCACTATGCGGATTAAAAGATTATAGCATTTGAAGTGAAAAAAAAACTTTTTTCCAATCCTGTGAAACAGGGTCAGCAGACTTCGGGCTCATTTGGAGTAAAATTTTGCTCTATACAAACATGAGATTTTTGACCCTTCATAAATATATGATATTAGGTACACTCACAAAAAAATTTAGAAGAAAATATGGAGTCTAAATTATTCTAGATCCGCAAGGAGGTTAAATGAATTGGCAATACACTAGTCATTAATTTGTGCAATGAGGAAATATTTTATTTGATATCCAAACGGTGAAAATTAGAAACAAACATTTGGAATATGTGGAAATTTTTTAAAGAATTTTGACATCACTATCAAAAGCTAACAAAATTTGACTCTTCTTAAAATGTGATTTGACAACTAAAATTTGTTTTTTAGGGAAAATTTTATGCCATATTTTATTAGTTATATATATGCCAAATTTCAAAACTTGATTATCCTTTTTGCAAAAGATTCTCCAAAGATTTCCAAATTGCCGAAGCTGCCCGAAATGTTTAGGGCAACATAACTTTTGATCCGGGCACTCAATCGGAAAAAAAATTAGTTTTTCATGAAGGAGGTACATGTTTACAAATTGTGTCCAACTTTCATGAACATCCAAATGAAAATAACTTTATAAGAACCTACCCGAGATTTCTTGCATACGTTAAACTTCGTCCTTTAGGGGTTAAAGTTTTTTGCATACGTTAAATAAAGTGTATATTACAATTTGAACTCTTTAAGATCATATTTTGAGAGACCGCATTCCTTCTATTGCATGAAAACATAGGGAACATTGAAATTTCATTTCATACTATTACAATTAATAATATCACAATATCACTCTCAAATTTTGTAGATATTGTAGCTCTCCAGCACCTTGGGGAGCTTTTTGCCTAGTAATTAATTAAAGTGAAAAAACAATTAGATAAACTCCAAAATAATATATTAAAAGTAAATTTTTTTTAATAAAATTAAAAAAACTAGGCATTCATTCAAGTTGTTCTTATAATTTTCAAATAGTTGCTGCTATTTTCATCTCAAGCAACTGCATTTACCTAAGTCTTTATTTTGACCTCCAAACCCTAAACTCTCTACCTTTTGTTTTAGGATTTTGTTAAGTACCATAGTTTTATTATTGCATGTAAAAATATGTTTTGTTTGTGAGAAAATTTGCTATAGAATGGTCAAAATGCCAAGGCAAAAACTTTGCAATGTATGTTTATAGTTATTGACAAAGAAGAGATGCAAGATTGTGTGGAGCAAGTTGAATTTCTATGAATTAGGCAATCCTTTGATAAACATATATTTTAGGGGGATAAATTAGGTCAATAGTTTTTCAAAAATTTAGACACCCTTTTAATTATTTATTTTCTAACTAAGTTGCTAGGAAGATATAATGATTTATTTATAAATGTCACAATAAAAAATTTGGCAAGTATGAGAAATTATTTTATTCAAAATTTACCATAGAATAATACTAAAAAATAGTTATATAATATAAAATAATAATATTTTATAATAATATGATACAGAAAATTAGGATTAACAAAGTTTGAATTCAATTTTTATTGCCATGTAATTACTACTACACCTATTTCATGTATTTATGTTAACATTGCCAAAAAACTATCACTTAAACAAACACATAGCCTCAGAAGTGTGTCCTGAAACATCAAAAAAAGGGATAGATATTTTTTGCACATTGTTTAATCCAAGGACACTAAAATTAGAATAAAGCTTTTGATAATCTATCCATTTAACTTTGACTAAGAAAGTCCGTGCTCGATTTTTAATTCTGACACTATTCTTTGAAAGTGTACCTAAGCCATCTTTTGAAAGACCAAAATTCATTTACATTAACCTCTAAAATACTACATTGTTTTTAAACGAAAACTACTTCAAAATATTTTTGCCTAAGGTAAGGTTTAAATCTTCATCTATATTTACTTTCTATTGAATTCAAATATAAGATCAATAAGTTAACTTATTCAAGTACATCCTCCAGAAAATTTAAAATAAAAATCCCCACCCATTGCAAGTTTAATGTACCTAAAGTTCAAAAAGTAGGTTGAAAATATATGTCGAAAAATGTAACAAAAAAAGAGGTTGAAAACATAAGTAAAAAAACCTACTTATGTGCCATTAAGCCAATTTTGGTTAAATTAATATTTCATTTGCATATAAGTTGAAAAATATTATTTTTACATATATTCACAACCTACTTATCTGCAACTAAGTCAATTTTGGTTAAATTTTCTGACATATATTCTCAATCTACTTATCTATAACTGAGCCAATTTTAGTTAAATTTTTTGAAATATATTCTCAATCCATCATTCTTCATATTTTTTTTTTACCTTGGTTATATGCAAAATAAAACTCTTCATAACTTTAATCTCATTATTCAAAATTGAATAATAAATTTTTATGAGTGGTTACCAATCTATAAAATAAAATAGAGTGATTTGTAGAAAAGCAACATTATGAATGGTCCAAAGACTATTCGCATTTTTGTCATTTGTAATTGAAGCATATTAAACCTTAAAAGACAGGTTTGTGACCATAGAAATGATCCCTTTTGCTACTTTGTGAATCATTGCACAATTAGCTACTTGCTATGACATTGAAATTAAAATTTATAAAATTTATAATTTTTTCTATATTTATTGGAATAATGTGAAACAAAGTTTCACATGAAGATTAGAATGACTACCATCCATCCAAAATTCTTGTGTAGGAATTCCAAATTTTAAAGTCAATGAGCGTGCTCAAGTTTTTAGAAAATCCAAAGTGAATTTTTTAGTGCTTTAAGGACTAATCAATCAAATTCTTGATTTTGTATCATATATTTAGGCACTTAAAATGATCACAATTACATGACCTTAGAAAATTAAAAATGAGCCCCCATTCAAGTTTATTATTGGCATAGTAAAAATTTTAAATAAATTTGTTTTTTCCATAAATGTTGGATGGTTGGAATAGGATCCCTGTATTTTATTAGTTAGTTGCAAAGTAAGAGAGAATGGAAAAAACTGTTCAAGGTAAAAATAAAAGCATATATAAAGGAAGCAAATGAAATTCTGAAGAGAATGGTTTGTATAAGAATGTAAATTTGCATTCTTTACCAATAAGGTTGAGGTCCCTTCTACATTCTTAAGAAGGTAATCCCTATTGTGAACAAAATTGTTTTACATGGTTCTTCAACTAATCCCAATCCTTGAATTAATTGATAAATCTCTCCTAATAAAGCATAGCCTAAGGAAGGTTGTCTGAGCTTGATTCTCTTCCATGACGTGGCCGTGCTCGTAGCACATTTATGTCTAGCCACGCCTTAATCAAACCACACTAATGTATTTAGTAAAAGCCTCGGTAAAAGCTTTGCCAAAAGCGCAATGCTAGAGTTCCTTAGGCGTCTTTTTAGTATTGCAGGAAGGCTGCGATAGTGATGTAGTATCTGCTGTTTCTAGACTACATTAGAAAAATATTGATTTTTCATGACAATAGCAATTAGATGTTGCCACCAGGGGCTTTGGGAGTGCGCTGCTGCAAAATTTGACATTCACGATGCACTTTCATTGCCTAGGTGTCAAAGTCACCTTTCCTGTTCATTGATAATTATGAATCCAACTTTAGAGTTCATCTGCTAATTCAACTTCAATTCCAGTTTGTGGAACATCATCAACATAGCTACTTTAGTATGCTGAACATGTCAAGTTTGCAAAAACATGCACTAGCAAAAAAGAGTGCTCGACATTGTGATTGAGGACTTCCCAAGCAAATAATGAGATTCAATTTCAATCACCACGAGCACCTCTAGGGTGTGTCAACAAAACAAAGGACCTAGACGTTGTTTCTACTTAAATATTTTCTTGATCTTCAATTGAAGTGCAATTCTTTTGCTAGAGATTGCATATTTGCATCCTGCCTCATATCCAACATTATATGCTTGCAAGTGTCCATATGAGTTGTAGATGGTAGCCTAATCTTAAATTTCCATCTAGTCCTAGTGCGACATTATGTATAAGATCTTATTTGACGGTCAGCCATTCTTTTGCTTACCCCCTAAAGCCCCGAGGGTGTTTTCTGCCAAAAACCACTCAAAACTACCACTTCTATTGTATTCACTTAAGGAAACCAATTTTTTTGTTTCGTGGAGAATTTAACCATAGGATCTTGTACTTAACTTCTCTAAAATCATGTAGTAAGAATTTCATCAAATTTGACCGTACGGATTAGAAGATATTAGCATTCAAAGTTGAACAAAAAGTGTTTTTTTAAGAAGATGCTTAAATTGCCGAAAAAACTAAGATTGTCCATAACTTTCTCATCTCTAGTCCAAATAGAATGAATCAAAGCTTCACGTATAGGTAAAAACATAATCTTTTAGGAAAAAAATTAAAAAAAATTACTTTGAATTTTTGTAACTTTTTGGGGGCTGCCCGAGAATCTCCATTTCTTGCTCATTGTGCCATAACTTTTTCATCCGGCATCCGATTGACACAAAAATTATATATCCACAAAGCTCTTGCAAATCTACATAACCTCAAAAAATCTCAAAATATTCACTTCAAATTGAGACAATAGGAACCTACCGGACCCAAATTGTCCCCCGAGGGGACAAGCGGGGCTTTAGGGGTTAAAGTACTATTGCCGCGTTTTTGCTTTCTATGTGAGTATGAAATTCTCTGAATTCTAATTCCTTCACTACTTTTTTTCACTTTCATAGTTGGTCTTTTTCATCTTCTTTATTTCAATCATGAATATGTCTCACATTTTTGGATACACTAAATGCACTCAAATCACTTTTTTTAACACCCTTGTCACACACATTCAAATTGTGTTAAGGTGGAAAAGTTGGGACTCAAAGTTATTCCATGTCTGGAAATGGACCAACACAAAATGCTTCAAAGGTGGACTAGTTATTCAATATTTTAGGTTCTTTGTGCGCTATAGTGGAAAGGGCTTAAGCTCAATACTACTCTAGAATGTCATTTAAATTGATTCTACAAGATGATTTCAACTTCTTTTTTCCCTCTGTAAAATGTCGCATCAATCCTTTGATTGTTTTTTGGTTAACTTTTTTTTTCTTGATCAAATTTTTGGGGGTTGTTTTTAAAATCATTCAGACAACATGTTTTGGAAGGATCACAATGTCCAGGTGGCTAATCAAGACCAAATGTATTCCTCTTATTTTTGTAATTCATTTTTTTATTTTGCATCTTTTTGATGTTAGAAAACTTGTGAATATAGAGACATTTACAATTCCCTCTTAATAACCTGAAGTAGCTATAGCAAATTTAGCGATGGTTTAGAAGTGGAGAGTGATGTTTTCTCAAATTCTTGCACAATTTCGAAATCTCAATTCAACCTCATACATCAGCAAATTTAATAGTTTCCATTTGTGTCAATGACTATTTCAAACAAAAGCTAAGTAAATGCCTTGTCATTTTAATTAATTCAAGCTTGGTCAGATTATAGTCCTTGCAAGTCTGTAATGCAATATATGATATGCTTCATGATCATCATGGTTAGAATATGTTGACTATGTTGATGATGAAATGGCATAGGTGATACTTTGAACTTCACCCATTAACGCATTTGAATTAGCTTTGAAAGGCTTCAACAAATGTATACGGCAAGAAAACTCCCACAATATCACTTGGATAGGTCAACCTAAAACTAGGTTCACCTTCGATCATGTTGCTGGTGAACACATCACACAGGTTTGTATTATCGCATTTACTAAAATTTTGTTGAGGATTCTAATACAAAGTTTCTTCTATGATTCCTAGCTGTGAACAAGCAATTGAAAATTTGTTGTTTTTGAGGTTGTAGGAGAACCTTTTTAGAGTGGTTGGGGTGTCCATGGTCAAAAACTACATGGTTAGATACAATAGCTGTATATTTTATTATAGCTAGGATTGATCAAATTTTTTAATAATTAACCATTGGATAGCAAGATTAGTTGTTCAAAGTCATAATTATGAATTGTTTCTATAAAGACATCAATGCAAATTTGTTCCTTGTCAATGTTGTATTATTGCCCATGACTTCACTATCTATGATTCAAAGAGATAAGTATATACATCATGCACTTTGAGACTAGTGCATTTGTTGAAATATTGCAAGATCATATTTTCCAAGACTAATGAGTGAGGGTGAATTGTTTTTCTCCAAGGCTTCGAGCTGTACAGCACCTCCTCCAAATTCTACCAATCTAATGCCACATTTGTCCATCCTATACTACAAATAAGAATTGCCATTGCAATTTTAGCCAATTTCTCCAAAACAAACTAATTTGTAATTTGTAGTCACGAAGATGGTGTCAAACAATCAGGAAGTAAGAAGGTCTAAACTAGGGTAGCAAGAAAATAAAAACCCATTATAATTTGAGGTCATCTTTTTTATGAGCAACTTTTAAAACTCACATTCCTAGAGAAATTTAGGACATGTGCTACGAACCTAGAATTAAGGCTCAACAAATCCCTTTATCCTATAGATGCTGGCACTCAAAGGCCTCCTTTTTTCATTCATTGCTAGATTTTTGGACATTCATAGGTGACGGGGAGAAGGATTTACATGGGTATGCACAGAATTTGTATAATTCTTTGGAAAACACATCCTTGTTAGTTCAGCACAAGGATATAGAGATATCGTTAAGCACTCTTGAGCTTGGTCCTGTATAAAAATGAACCTGATTATGGAGCACAATCGCATCGCTCCTGCTTCGTGGCACTGCTTCCACTTCGGTGGCACTGCTCCCGCTTCAGTGGCACTCTCCCGCTTGCTCGTGCTTAACGCAGCGGGAGCCCTCCCCCCTAAGGCCTCCCGCGATGTGAGGGCCCCGCCCTTAGGCTCGGGCTCCGCCCTCGCCTTCGAGGCAGGGCCCTCACATCGCGGGAGGCCTCCCACTATACATTATTGCAAGCCCAAATTGATGACCTCTTGCAATCCTTCAGCAAAGAAGAGGCCAACTTTGAGAGTCAGAGAGTGCATAGCATTATACATTTCTAATTAAAGAACTTCCATCTGCAAACTCAAATTCCTCAGTTAGAAGAATCCATTTGTGTTTTGACAGGAGATTACAACCCTAGCAATTATAAGCTTTGTCACAAAAAAGAGGCCTTGGATATTCTACATGCATAGTTGGAGCAATTGGATGTTGTTAATGAAATAAAATGTAACATTTGCGGATGCAACACAAACAACAATTGCTTGCCTCAACAATGGTTTAGCTGGAGCAATGTACAATGTTCAGAAATTGCAACAAAAAATAGAAAGGATGAAGAAGACACCATTGGGATATAGAAATCATGTAAGATCTCGTAAAGACATTATGTTGTTCTCCAAGAGTGGAGGTCACAAAAAGGCAGCCCATAGGTTTGGACAAACTATCCTCACTTCAGCAACAAGCATAAAGATCCCAAACCAAAACTTTGCATTATGTTCTCATAGACAAAATTGTAGTAGCATTGAAGACCAAATTGCAAGGAGAAAATTGTTTGCGTTACTTCTGACAAAAACAGAGCTCCAATCTCTCATTCACCCACCGACACTTACTAATACAAGAATGCAAGTAGCAAATTTTTTATCCAAACAAGATTGGTGAATTTATTGGACCTCACAAGATCCTCCAACATGCAACACATTTGGCATTATTCAGAAAGAATACTCATCAATCTACAAAAAAATCAAAGGATGTCTATAGTTTGCCGGTAGGAACTTGAGATTAGGATGTCTCCCCAATTTCCACAAGGTCTCTATTTTTAGGGCTCAATTGAAGTCAAAGCTAACAAAATTGATTGGAGATTTCTATACCATTAATTTAGAAGTTGAAGTTCAATAGAAGAACAAGGAGACACAAAGACTATATTTGAATGAGTTTAATAATTTCTTTGCCAACAAGCAGAGTATGTAGCGCACCATGGTGAAATTGTAGGGCATCACTCCCACAGGTATGATTCCAACTTTGATGTTTTCAAAAATGTGGATAACACTTATATCAATCTAAATTACATTTGTACTAGTGCAAACAGTGAGGTCCATATCGTTGCATGATTCGGGTCCTCTTCTTCTAGAGGTAGACTACATACAATATAAGTCTTGTTGTAGGGGCCCATTCCCTATGACTAATTTGAAATACTATTTTTTTAATCCTAAGTAGAAAAGATCATACAACATGTTTAGATTTCAAACTCAAAATCTTCAAAGACATGTTTATAGGTGAATGACAATAGAAAATGGATGCTAATATAATACAAAGACTCACCTTCTTGTGACGATGAAGTGGCATTCAATCATGATTAGGTGACTGCTTCATTTTTGTAAACACTTGTGCACTACCTCGTCAGTGGACACTGCTTGTCACCGTGGGCTGAAACCGCTAGATAGGTGTAGAAGTGCAGGTGATGATTACCTCCAACAGACCATCTAATAGTCCAAGTTAGCAATTACTCTTCCATTAACCTTGTTAGGAGTTTCCATCACAACTATTCATATCACAAAGTTTAGATGTTGGATCATTGTGGGATGGAGAACTTTGGCTTTGCTTTCAAATGTGGACTCCAAAGTATTGGTCATTAGTATAGTGATCTTTATTCTTGCTTCTAGTCCTAGTCATTAATTAAAGCTACATCATGTCGTGTGACTATACACATTGGCGTGGCCTACTTTGTTTTCATTTTCACGTTGTCAATTCAATAAGAAAATGAAGTAAAGACCACATGTAACACTATATGCAACAATTTGTTACATGTTTGCTAGGGTCAGATGTAATATTGCTTTATTTAATAACTTGTACCAAATTCTTAAGAAGAGTCTTGATGATGAGCTGATACATGGTACATTATAATTTTTCGTTGAATGATAGTTAATTCGGGAATATTGAATAGTAATGCACAGTTTTTCTTGACAAGTCTAACTAAACGCCAAGGTGAGGAATAACTTCCCGTCCTCTATATATTGGGAATCATTTTTAGGAAGCAAATTATGATACAAAGAGGTTAATCAAGGCATTGACATTTAATTTAAGAATTAGAATAATGGGCAAGAAAGCACTGAAAATAGAACTTGTAATTTCAAAACTTCCCTAATGTCAAATTAAAAATCACAAGAAGTGTAAATGGAAGGTACATGTTTTGTTATCAAGTAGACCTTGCTTGTAATATACTAAAAACTAAACAGATGAAAAAAACAACTTGTAGTCATTTGTACCATAGTTTTCATTTACACATTTGAATCACAAGTAATTGATGTCTAATATTTCAAGAGCCCTTGTCTATTTGGTATTGTAACTATCTTTGTTACTAAAAGACAAAGATAGATGATTATGGTCAGCTTTATATTCAATCTTATCATTGTCTATGTGCAACATATTTATAGACTGGTTATGAGAAATTAGGCACAAAGAAAAAGGACCGTCATGAGGTTTTACATGGTAATGTGCAATTCATGTCATAAAAATTTGTAAGACTTGAGACCTTCACAATCTTCGTCTTTAGATAATTAGTAGGCAATACTTCTTAAGAGCTTCATGAAAAATTGCCTCCCTTTCAACTTAATCTAATGCTTGTGCTAATTGCTTCAAATATTTTGCCATGTTCTGGATATATACTAGAGCCGAGACCAAAGCCGAATTTAGCTAGATAAATGTAACTAGCAACAGAAAATCATATGTTACATCCATGGTAGCCATTCAAATTTTCATGCCTTGTGAAGACATCCGTCACATAGGTATTTAATATTGCTTGAGCAAAAAATCAAAAAATAATTCATTTTCTATAGCTAGTTTTTCATCAATAATGAACATTAGTAACGACCAAGTAGCCAATAGTAACCACTTCTACATTTATAGCAGTCTAAATCAATCATTTACGAAGCTTCATTGAAGGTAATCATAGAACGTGTCTATAGAAAGAAGTAATCATGTCATGTAGTTTGAACGATAGAATCATCAATTGTCCAAAATATTTTTTTTCCCTTTGAATCCCTTTAAAAGCTTGATCATGAACAAATATTTTTCACAAGAAGAAAAAAAATAGGACTTGAGGTAAGTTAAACTTGTGACCCGATGTGAGCAACTATTTACCCACCCTTGGTAAATAGACGAGCACAACCACGTCCTAGTTCCTAAGTGAAATTTTATCCTAAAGGATGCCTAGGCATGATCCATCATACCTTCCAAGCAATGGATCTTTTCTAATGCTCAAATGCCCTAATTTGTCGAATAATCCACTACAATCTCCGCTAATTGCAAGAAACTAGCCCAACAACCGAATGACTATAGCCGCAGTGGTTTCCTAGTGTAAAGGGTTTTAGCTTACGGCTAAAAGCATGAGGTTATAAATTGGGTCATGCCCTTTCTAAAAACATAAAATTCAAGTGAATCTAATCTTCCTGTCAAAAGTTATTGGCAAATGAAGTTTGTCCGCTAAGTTATGTGCCAAAAATTTATCCACTCTTTTCCTTGAACTCCTAATTCTAACTTAACTTGGAATTCCAGCCATCCACCTAAGGTAACAAAAACTACCTAAAACGTGGGTTTGGACTCAACTAGATTGTTCCTAATAGAGTTCATCCATCCCACTTCTCAAACTTCATCCCTTGACAACTTGTAGAATTTAACTTGGTTTTCCAAGGTGAACTTGTTTTGGTTTCCTTAAGAGCTAGCTTACGGAATGACACCCTAATATTACTACTTGGTTGTCTTTAAAAGATTCTATTCTACATCCTATCCCATTTTTAGAGCTCAATACTTCTTCTGACAATTTACTAATTCTAGATTTGGGTACTTGATTTCTTCTAAAGGCTAAAATTGCCTATCCAAAATGCTAGAGCACTTAAGATTTGGAACTTACTAGTGAAAGTTATAGACAGATGAAATTTGACCGCTAATCGGTGTTTCAAACTTCATCCACTATTTTCTATCAATCTACAACTTGGAAATAACTTTTCCTTCCACTTTGGACCTCTGGATTTTAACCCCTAAAGGACCAAACACCACTTTTTGACAACATAGCGATTTTGGGCAGCTCATTACGACCAGAATCTTTATTTTTTTTCTTTGAAATTTTCACACAAGATCTTACCAAAGAGTAGCTTTAAGGCCCAACAATTTTCATAACTTTTGACTACATGGTTAAAAAGTTATTGCATGATATGTCATTTTCATTGGTTGGTGGGCAGCCCAGGCAGCTGAAAAAACTTCTTTAAAAATCATTTTTTTTAAATAAAAATTTGAAATTGATTCTTTGAATTTATATATACATGTGAAGCTTGGTATCATTCCATTTTGATTAATGAGATGAAAATTATGAGGAGTTTTAGTTTGAGGGTAGTTATAGAATCTCTACTCTAAGATAAACTTTGAAGTCCTTCATTTAACTCAATTTTCAATATTTTTGAAAAATAATAAAAACATTGAGTGTAGATTGTTTATTACAACATTACCACCGTTGGGATTGGCATTTTTCAATTCTATATTTAAGTTCTTAACAATTTAGTGTTTTGAACATTCTCAACCTCTTTCTACTTACTATTTTTTTCCTATATGTTTTATAACTCTAAATGATCTGAAATTTTTCAAGGATGTAGCCAACTTGCCTTGAAGGATTAATTTAAAGATTAACCACCATTTTGGATGTTTTTTGATACAAAAGTGACCTTGTGAAGTGCAGCTGCCCAGATTTTCGCAGGGACCAAAAAAGGATTTTTGTCAATTCAAACGCTATTATCTTGCAATCCACATGGTGGAAATTTTTGAAATTTTTTCCTCAACTTCTCAAAATAGTTTAATACAATATACTATAATTAAATTTTTCCAAAAAAAATTCTTTTCTAAAATTTGATACTTGTATTAGAAATAGTAGTTTTGGAGCGATTTTGGTGAAATATAGTCTTTGACCTTTAGGGGTTAACCCTTATCTAGGTTTACTTTATTGTTCCTTTTGAATGAATTTGACTAATTTTTGTCCAATCTAGCTCCTAAACTTCATCTATTAATATCTTACTTGTTATGAGCTGGTTTTGGATGTATCTTATATTTTCGGAATCCCTAGACCCCTAATTTGTGGTTCTACGGCTAAACTTGGAATGACTTCCTATCTTGATAGTGAAACTTACTCCTAGGCCTTAACCCTAATTGACACTTGACAAATTGGAATGGAAAAAAAGGGGGTTAATAGCCTACATTGGCTTAGAGCTCCATGATTAGGCCGTCAAGACTTCCCTCCAACATCTCTCTAATTGCCATTCTGCCCCCGTGGAATTTGGCAATTAATTGGATATTTTTGTGTGTTAGATTTTGGTACAATTTTTGGCAACCTCGCTAACTCCTACCTCCGGCCAACCTCCCATTTTCCCTCCTATTTCTTTACCTTCAATCTCTCTTGTCTTCCTTTTCTTTTTCCTTCTTTCTATCTACTCTAATCCCCGTGCCATGTTGACTATGGGTGTTGAGGTGGCCACCAACTCACCTATAAACCCCAAGGTAAGGGTTCATGACCACTTATGCTTGCACTACTCTTATATCTCTACTAATTTGCGAAGCCCAAGGCAAGGATTAACCCCTTAAGTTCCTTGACTAAGTTTTTACCAAAACTGCTCCAAAACTATAATTTCTAGTACAAGTATAAATTTTTTGAATTTTTTTTTGACACATAAAACCATAGGGTCTTGTAGTATGCTGACTTGAGAACATTTGGTAAAAATTTCAGAAATTTCCACCCTATGGATTGCAAGATACAAGCATTCAAATTCACTAAAAATCATTTTTTGGGCCCTGTGAGAAACAAGGCAGCTGCACCGTTCACAAGCTCAGTTTTCTAAGAAAAATAACCCAAAAGGTGGTGATTCTTTTTATTCTTTTTCCTAAACAAGTTGGTTACATGCTTGAAAATTTTCACATCATTTGGAATTGCACAACATATAGGAAAAAAATAGTAAGTAAAAACAAATAGAAAATGATTCAAAATACAAAAATGTTAAGAATTTGGTTATGGAATTGAAAAATGCCAATCCCAATGGTTGAAAATTTGTAATAAGCAATCTAAATCCTATGATTTTAATTTTTTCAAAAGATATTGAAAATGAGTAAGATAAAGGACCTCAAAGTTTATTTTAGAGTTGAGAATCCATAACTACCCGCAAACTAAAATTCCTCATAACTTTTGACTCATTGGTCAAAATGGAATGATTCAAAGCTTTCCACTTATATATACAACCCTAGAAAACCAGTTTCAAATTTTTGTTTCTAAAAAAAGTGATTTTTCTGATCTGCCCAGACTGCCTAGTTGGGGGAAAAAATAACATATTAGGCCAGAACTTTTGACTCGTATTTCCAAATGTCATGAAATTTAGTGCATATGAAAGATATTCTTTGAGCACAACTTCTATTAAAATTTCAGCCAAAAATATGAAAATCTCTAGTCACAAGTACCTACCCAGAATTTCTATATTGCTAAAAAATGCATGCTGGTCCTTTAGGGATTAATGACCTCTTATGCCTCTAACTACTTCTTTATGGCCCTAATCCACCATCCAACAATGGAAAATGACCAAAGATATTTCCCCTACTCCATCTTCTCCTTGGAGTTCTCTCTCTCCTTACTTACTTAGTACACCTTGTCACCCCCCTTCTCTCACTTCTATTTAATGGTTTGAGAATTCTAATGGAAAGTAAGACGGTAGTGCTAACTACTTGCTATACTACTCTAGCTTCCCCTTCTATCTCTTGTTCCTGTTGATGCTTGACACTTAAGTGAGAGTTGAAGTTGATTGCCACCCTTTGTATTTGATGGTCTTGTTTTGTCCTTTATTTTGTGCATATAGGTGGAACTTGGATTTTTGAGTTTCCAATCTTTCCTTTAACTGTAAATCCCTTATGGACACCCCCTCCTTTGCTAACCCCGACCCGTGCTGCCCCGATATCCCACCGCTCAATACCTAATGGCCCAGACTCCTACCTACTGGCTAGTGGGACCTAGACTCGATGGGAGCTAGCTGGTGAAAACTTGGAGTTGTAACAAAACTAGAACTAGGAAGGGGGATAAACTTGGGATAAACGAAACTAAGACTTAAGGGGATAAACTTGGGGCTCTAGTAGAGGTTTCTCTCTAAAGGTGGATTTTCACTTTCCATCACGTTTTGGAAATTAAACTTTGGAGTTGACTGCTATGGGGGTTCAAAGCTCCATCATGAGATTAGTTTTAATACCAAATCTAAGACTTCCCTTGACCATATAGGGTTCAAAGTTCTATTGTTCAAAAGATATTAACACACCACGTAACACACAATCTAAGACTTTTGGGCCTAGGAAAATTCAAAGTTTTGCTATCTTAATGGGACCCACAATAACACGTGAAAAGTTTGAACAAGGTTAATTGACCATGGGAACTAAATCAAACTCAAGACACACGGAGTAACTCAAGTTAGTACAATGATGGGTTAGTACCAGACTCAATACTCCACACTAAAAGCTTCCCAAAGTGTCATTGCCAAGTTACGGTGGGAGGGTGTTCTAGGTTAGTACAATGACAAAATAGAAGCCCAAGACCTTCAAAAGAACATGACCACAACAACCTCCACCAAGGTTAATAGAAATAGACACTCAAAGCTTTAAAAAGACTTAGAACAAGTAACACAATAAGACACAAGGTGCAAAGGACCCACAAGACCTTCACAAGCTTAACCCTTTATGTACTAAGAATTCATGGTTTTCAGTTGCAGATTTTGATTAATTATATTATAGAAAATATAATAGAAATAATTTTTTTTATTATATAATTAGCTTAAATGAAGAACATTGTATGCATTGGTTCAAATACACAATTATTTAAGCTTAAAGAAATCTCCATATAAACTCTTCAACATTGCTTAAAAAAACGTGAGACCCAATTTGGGCTTCTTAGACACTAAAGGGTTAAAAAACAAGAACAACAACCCAAAAAGGCCTATGAAACAGTATTCAAGGTTTTCGGTTAAAAATCCCAAAATCTCCAACATGAATTGGATCCAATGGGGGGGTTGAGACGAAGAGAGGTGCCCTTATATACTCTTCTGGGGCACCTACTTTCCCTCTTTCTTTACTAGGGTAGTTTATCATCCTAAGATTTTCTAGATTTTCACCTATCTCTAGGACGTTGACTTCCTAGTTCCTGTAAATGATGGCCCAGTCTTTAACTTTTGGATATTAACTCCAAATCACAAATGGATTGCACCATTGACTTCAAAAGGCCATTTTTGGTCTAGGGATATCATCTTCCCCTTTTTTCTTTGCAAACCCCCCATCAAAACCTAGCACCAACCCAAGTTAGTAAAAGGTTGAAAATCTAATTTTGGAGTTTGCCCTTCTTGAGAAAGGGGATTGACTAGGATTGTTTGGAAGTTCCAAGGGGGGAAGAAATGATCCTTTGTTGACTTCGTTTTGATTTCATGTGCTCCCAGGACGTTGGTCAACTCCACGTAAATCCTGCCATGTCATGAATTTGGAGGGACCTTTCCAGTTTGGGCACCTCCCGCAATTGAAATGTCTTGAAACTTGTTGGAGCACATTATTAACATAAAAGAACCTGTTCTAGTTTTTAGAGAGATTTACTTCCACTTCGGTAATTTCTAGAAATTTTCCATCGTGGATTTGGGTGGTTGACTGTCTGAGAAGGACATTTCTGTAAGTTAGAAAATTCTGAAACATTTTGTCGAACCTCTTATAGAATTACACAAAATATGTATAAGCTCATATTTTTGCAATGTGGGGAAGGGAGGATAAAATTCTACCCCTTGATAATTACTATTGTCTCATCGTTAGAATGAAAAAACTGAAACCTATCCTTGAGAATATACCTAGCCGGATCTCATTGGACTTCCTTCAAACCAATTTTGATATAAGAAGCTATTGTTTAGTAGGTTTAGGCTATTTTGGACAATATCAATCAAATCTTCTAACTTTCACTAATATTTGGATTTTAACCTATGTATATGTGGGTATTTGGGCTATTCTAGGCATAAAATCCTACTTTAGACCAAATGCCTATTTGGGCATATAACATCCTACTTTAGTCTTACACTCTTTTGGGGGCTTTTTTGCATTTAATTATAACTTAAATTAAAAAAACAAAAAAACAATGAGTCTCAAGTGACAAATTGGGGGCTCACACCCGCCAACATGCCAAGCCAAGTGTGGTATACAGGTTGGCACAGTTCCAAGGTCATAGGGATGAAATCTTTCTATTAATAGTAAAATTTTAAAAGGTTTCCACTTTTTTTTATTGACCTAAAAAATTTCAAGTTTTATTTGGTGATACTCTGGGCTCATTAAGTATATGCTCACATCTATTAAGCTTGCATTTTTAGGCTCACAAACTAGCGTCACTATTCCTCACGTAAGAATGTAGGATAGAATAGTAGTTCTTTATTAGCTAATATAATGGATAATATGAATTTTATTATGATATACAAAGTAGTGAAATGACTAAAAATGAGAGTAGAAGTAACTATAATACTATAGAACCAAAGATTTTTTTAACACAAATATTACTATTTAACCCATTAAGAATCAAGGCATATTTTGGGCATAAATTGTGAAAAATTACCATTTTTTAGGGCAGTGAGAAAAAAAATGAAAAAAATGAAGTTATTTTCAAAATTAAAATGTACAAATTTGTACTAAACTTTTATAGGATTGTGTGGAAAAAATTCCATAAACTTTAACCACATGGATTGAAAGATTATAATGTTTTAAGTTAGAAGAAGGTTTTTTCCAACATTATCCGATAGGGTCAATAGCCTTTAATTCTCTTAGAGTGAGATTTTTACACTACACATGGTTATTTTTTTGACATTTGCATCTTATATCATGTAAATTACATACCTACCAAATTTCAGAAGTAAATGAGGAAGTTTGCAAAAATTTTCCAAAACTACTCGAGTTGCTAGAAAGTTTAGAGTAGCATAATTTTTGATCTAGGCACCCGATTAGAAAAATAATTAAATTCACACTAAGGAGGTACATGTTCACACCTTGTGTCAAAATTTTGTGAACATCCAACCAAAATTGGCTTCAGCGGAACCTACTCAGATTTTCAATTGTCAATTCAATGGATAATTGTCCTTTAGGGGTTACGTGAATTTTTATTTAGTGTTGAATGATTTCTTCACACAAGTGAAATGTGCTTTGGTAACTGCGATTTGTCAATACTACTATAATTTTTGTCTTTTTAGCTAACTTTCGAAACAATTTATTTTCATTCTCCAATATCTAAATTTGAGTTTCTTACACCTATTTAAAGTACTTTGAGATGGACTTCCACTAATAACATTTCCCAAGTTCTAAATATAAACGGCTGAAAAGTTCCAATTTGGAGGGGCAAATTCCGGGGTGCATTGAGGATGCCCAAACAGGGAATAATCTGCCCGGCAAAATAAACGCCCCTTTTCCAGCCAGTCGTCGTTCACCTCTATTGAGAGCCTGAGCCCTGGACGACGGCGGATGCTTCTCCGCCCACACTAATTAAATTAAGCTTTCCAGCTATCGCGAGCCAAGACTCTCCGGAGGAAGACGACTGGGACAGGCCTTTCGGGGATGGCGCCTTGAGGATTTTCTTCGTCCGGCGATCCAGTTGCTCCCATCTTCCTCTTCTCCGCATCTCTGAATCCTCCGCATTGCGATTCTCCAATCAAACACCCCACTTTTACTTATTAGTTCCACTTTCACTCAGCTCGCAACCAACTCTGTCCTTGGAGATCACGAGTCTCAACTTCACGCAAGCTTTTGGACTCCACCAACAGGTTTTCCCTTCTTGTAGAGAATGCGTTCAGAGAGTTTGGCGATGTCGCGGCAATTGAGCTCCTCGTACCCTGTGTAGAGATCTGGCCGAGGATGCGAGATCTAGAGGAATCCCGTGGTGGTGTAGAGATGATGAGGTTTAGGTAGTGCAGATCGTAGGGTTTGGCTTCAAGAGCATGTTGTTGGAGAAGAAGGAAGTGTTCGTGGGGCTGAACGGGGTCAAAATAGGGAAGGAGAACGGCATGCGGGCGGGGCTGTATAACAGCCCCAGTCCGTCGCCTCAGCAGCGTCTGCGCAAGGAGCTTGGGCGACGCAGCCTGGCGCGTCGACGGCCTACTAATCTCTCGCTTTTCCTCATTGCCGGTATTTATTTTGTTTTCAATCCATAGCAATAAGGGGGGACTTGCGTGAAACTGTTTTCAATCCCCTGGCGTTTCTGTATTTTTGCTTTACGTCGTGATTCATGGTCGAAGGAGAAATGATAGATTTGTTGTGGTCATTCTGCAGGGTTGCTTTTCGTAGCAGGGTTCGTTTTTGTTGCTCTGCAATGGCATGCCAATCCTTCCTTATCCGCGGTGAGTGTTGACTTGACCTAAATTGATCTCGATCATATTGGTGATTGGTTTTTAGGAAAGTTGATTGGTGAAAAATTGTTACGGGTGAAGAAAAGGAGAGGATGATTGGTTTTCTAACCTGCGTTCTAAAAGTGGCGCCCATCTTTGCACTTGCTTTCAGGGCGGGAAGGTAGCGACTGGCGATGGTACATCAGACGAGGCTCTGAGCCTGGACTCACTTCCACGGCAGCTGGGCGACCAAATGACTCTTTGCAAATCGTATGCGGTCATTGCCAAGGAGAACAACAATCTGCAGCTGGCTTGGCATTTGAGTGCTCAAATTCGTGCTGCACAGCAGCTCCTGTCTTCGGTATGTGCTCTAGGTGTTTTACAGCGCACATTTGCTGTTCTACTGTGACTCGTTTTTATGTGGGTAGCTGTTATTTTACTGTGATTTTCTGCACGTAGTGTTCTCTTCTCATGTTGTGAGCTTCATTTTTATTGTTTTTGATGGACTCATTTTTTGGTTTGGTCTTCTATTGGTGCTCAGGCTGCTACTCGAGGAACCCCGGTTCTGTGGGAGGAAGCAGAGCCTATTATGCGGGAAATGTCGAATCTCATATTTCAAGCCAAAGAGCTGCACTATGACAGTGCCACGATGCTCATGAAGCTGAAAGCTGAAATGCAGGTAGGTTCCTTTTTTGTTTATCGTTTTATCGTTTGCCTGTTTGCTAGTCGTTTTGGTTTGGCAGTACTGCAAACTTGTAGCTTGCCAGGTGTCGCCGATTGTCTCCTCTGGAACTTACAAGTAGGAATATATTATCTCTTGCGAATTGTTTATTCCATGTTTCCATGTTATTAACCCCTAATTATCAACTAAGAATAGAAAGTCTATTTTGGATGGTAATGGTCTAATTGTAGTAACTTCCAAAACATATTCTGTAAATACTGTTTGACGTGATTTCTTCTTCTTTTGATACATTTTGTTACCCTCCTCAATAGTATACGGTATTCAGCTCCTTTAGATAAGGAGACGGCCACTTTTGGGTCATTTGGGCAATTAGGGTTAACCTGGATCTAGGTACTCCTGATGAAGGGTCTTTCAAGAAGGCTGTATGATTGGAAGAGATCCATTTAAGTAGATCATTTAGGGGCTTCTGAGTTGGTTTCAAGACCAGGAAACCTTATCTACTTCATTTCCTCCTATCAGGCTTTGGAAGAAATGGCCAATACAGCGGCCACTCAAAGTGCAACATTTGGGCAACTAGCAGCAGAGGCAGTTCCGAAGAGTCTTCATTGCTTAAGCTTGAGATTAATAACCAAGTGGGCTGCTGATGAGGAGTTACGAGAGCAAGTGCAGGAAAAGCAGAGAAACTTCGCTCCGAAGCTTACCGACACGAGTCTGTCCCACTTCTGTGTCTTCTCTGACAATGTGCTGGGCGCATCCGTGGTCATTAACTCCACGATAATGAATTCACAACATCCAGAGAATCTCGTCTTTCATGTAGTCACGGATGCTGTGAACGAAGGGGCAATGAAGGCGTGGTTCGCCGTGAACGATTTCAAAGGAGTGGCGATTGAGATCCAACATGTGGAGAGCTTCACTTGGTTGAATGCCTCGTATGTTCCTGTTCTCAAGCAACTCCAGGATGCAGAGACCCAAAGTTACTACTTTCGGTCCAATAGTCAAGGTGGGGATTCTCAAAAGACTGCACTGAAGTTTCGGAATCCCAAGTATTTGTCTATGCTGAATCATCTGCGCTTTTACATTCCCGAAGCTTATCCTGCGCTGGAGAAGGTATGCTACCATCCTCAAGGTCCTTCTGTGATAGATTTACATGGTGACTCAATTGGAGCTTGCTACACTCTCTTCCTGCTGTTTAATCAATAGCATACTTGTCTCTGTATGCACATTAATAGGTTTTCAGTAAAAGGAGATTGTTTCAGGAATTTTTAGACAATATCATAAAGAACATCTTCCGCATAATTCACGGAGGGGTCTTTCTATGCATTATGGGGAAGTCTTGTGTGATAACTGTAATCATAGTAAGACTCCCAATGAATCATGGCAAGGATCCAATTTATGATGCTGTCTAAAAATTCCTGAAACAATCTAGTTTTACCGAAGTATGAGAGTGTGTTCACATCTGATTTGTAACTAGTTTCAATTTGTTTACTTGTATTGTTTGCTGGAGGGTACAGCTTATTTATTTGAATTTTGAATGGTGCAACTTACCGCTTGTGTGTTGGACTTATCGCTTTTCTCTTCCTTTTTTTTAGGTTGTTTTCTTGGATGATGATGTTGTGGTTCAACGAGATCTGTCGGAGCTTTTCACGCTTGATCTGCACGGCAATGTCAATGGAGCTGTAGAAACCTGTCTGGAGAGCTTCCACCGCTTCCACAAGTATTTGAATTTCTCACACCCCAAGATCAAGTCTCACTTTGATGCGGATGCCTGTGGTTGGGCATTTGGGATGAATGTTTTTGACTTGGTTCAGTGGAGGGAGAAGAATGTGACTGCGAGATACCACTACTGGCAAGAACAAAATGTAGACCGGACACTATGGAAACTAGGGACATTACCCGCGGGGCTCCTCGCTTTTTATGGCCTCACTGAGCCTTTGGACAGAAGGTGGCATATTTTGGGTCTAGGTTATGATGCAAATATTGATTCAGACTCTATCGAGAGCGGCGCCGTTGTTCATTACAATGGCAACATGAAGCCATGGCTGAAATTGGCTATGAGTAGGTACAAGCCTGTTTGGGAGCGTTATGTCGACTACCAAAATCCTTATTTGCAGAAGTGTAATTTTCACTAGGTCGTTTACTGCTGGTCACATTGGAACCCCATTTCTCAAGCCTCAAGGTTCGACAGCTACTGTTCTAATGCAAGTAGTTGTTCTGAATGATATACGATTCAAGGATGCGTCAGTTCATCATCTGTGCTTCTGACCCACCTTGCTTCGGAGTTGGCTTGGTTTCACCAATAAATGAAGCTGTCAGGATCTTTGAAGTCCCCTCGGAAGGAGAACTAGGAAGTTGAGATTTGCTGTTCATCGCTAGCTTGTGGATATCGCTGGGCGATCTTCAACTGTCAGCACTGGCCGAGAACTATGAGGGCCGTCTTTGCAGGATTTGGCATTTTAGATGTATAGAGATGAAGATGTTCAGGTGCCCGATAGAGCTGCTTCGAGGATGACTGCCGTCATTTGGACCGGACTGGTCAAAGCTAGTAGGGAGCAGGCACCGCAGAATGTTCCTTCATCCACCATTGTTATTCTTTGCTCATTATTGAATTGAACAGAGCTATTCACTGCTTTTGGAACTGATATTTGCCAAGGGTAGAGTGTTCCATTTGCTTCCCCTCTGGCATTGTGGCATTTGGAGTGTTTTGGGGGAGATCACTATGGAGAGCTGCTGGGAGATCTTGGGGTACAAGAGCCAAATCTATGAGACCAAACTTTTATATGAATTTCTTGTGCAATTTCTTGTTCAAAGTGGGAGGTTGTAAATCGCTAGAGATTATAGAGAGATTAAATAACCTCATTTCCATGTACAGATGAGTGATCATAGACGGTCATGCTTACAAAATTTGCTAGTTAGTCCAACGATTGCGAGTGAATGAATAGATGATGCAGGTGGTGGACAGGTACGAGTACAGGAGATGGATGGAATCCGATCCTTAATGGATTTTGTATATTGAGCAGCGAGTTTGATGTTGCTAATTCTTCCCAATAGACTGCAGCTTATGTTTTTGGCAGACGTGAGTTTGATCACTGGGTTTGTTTTTTGTTTTTGCTAAAGATTTTAGGGGAAGCGGACTAGCAGAATCCTCCTCATTTGGTGAACATTCCTCCTTTTTAACTTTGAATCACAATCACTTCTATGGGTTTACTCATTCGTCGATAAGCTTCTACGCTCCTATCTTTCCGTGTAAGTAGAATTATGATTACTCCTCTAAACTGATTCGTGTGTGTGACTGATTTACTTTTAAGTCACACTATGTTGAGTTAGTGCAGGTTGAAATATCACCTAATTGAACCAATTTCCAAAAAACTGAAATTTTGTGGTGATACTAATTTTCAAGGTGACACTAATTTCCCCCTCACTATTTGGACAAATCAGAGTAGTTGCTTACGTAGCAAACTATTGCAATCCTTTCGATATTTTTGAAATAGGTTTTTTTATTCGATAATAATGCACAGCCATAAGAAAGATGGAGAGAGTATTGAAGAGGGCCAAGGTGAACCAATCCCCTCACTTGTCCCCAATTTTACCCTCGGAGAAAACACATGAAATTTTTGTTTGACATGCATGATATAATTTGGAAATTTTGAATTCATATTTTGAATTAGAGGCATCAAATCATATAGGAGAGGTGTAGAAAATAAATTAATCAAGCACAAAACAGGGGGCCTTTTTTCTACATGTACCCTTTGAATGACTTTGGAAGGATGAGTGAAGGGGTTGGCTTGCGTTTTCAAGATTTTTTGGGTGGGACTTTGGAAAAGCCAAGAATATTGTAAGAACTTGCATGAGCTAAAAGAAATATTATTTTGTGTGGAACAAGTAATTTTGTGTGTAAAATAGATTCTTCCTCATGATGATACCAAACGAGAAGGTCATATTTGTTAGAGAAGGTCAAATTTTTCCAAGTCCACATCAACTTGCACCAATCACTTGATGCGGACTTGGAAAAATTTGTCAAAAAGTTTGTGTCACTTTTTGCCGAAAATACTAACTAATTTATGTCAAATCTGACCTCCACGTAAGGTATAAAATCTTAGGTGCTCCAATTTCGACATTGGACCTAATTTTACTGAATTTCTACATATGAAGTCCAAAAATGTCTGCTGTAGTCTTATTCCTGTCCACTCCAAATTTGTGCACGTGCAGATCGAATGCACTTTTGTTCTCAGATGTACAGTATATAATTGTCTGGGTGCCTATGACAGAATTAGGTCGTGTTGGGAGTAGAGCATCCTACCATACCATAGCTCATTCAGGAATGTTCAGGTTTTCAGTAAGGTAACTACACCTAAAATTGCACGAATAAGCTCTGTGGCATGACAATATGCTCTGGAAAATGAACAACAATTTTTGCACATTGGTGGAGGACTATGAATCAAAATGCAAGTGGTTCCGTAATATTTGGACACACTGAATTAGTTACAAATTTTCAAAGATGCAAGGTGCAGGGTGCTAAAAGTGTCATGTAGGTGATGCCAAAATGCATTTGATGCACATGAAGAATGACACTAGAGAAGAAGTTAAAGCAACAGAGAGTGTACCCAAAATTGTTCACTTCTAAAGTTGCTACCTCTGCAGTATTTTAAATAGAGCTGCACACTACTCAAAATTCATCTTCCATTTTGTCCTTGTCATGCGCTTCATTTTTGAGTATCCTCCCTATTCAATTTCCTTTCCGAAAGAGGGGTGGATTTTGAGGAGCGGTCCCTTTTTAGGTGCCGTTACTTTAGCTGACCTTCGCAGCCCATATTCTTGGAGCTCCGAATCCGCTGGACACAAAGTCCAAGTACCAATGAGAGAATTGAATCATCCAGTATGGGTTTTATTTATTAGAATTGGAATGGCTGACTTTCGACGGTGGCCTTCAATGACGTGGCTTCGTTGACTTTTGGAAGAATCGATCTGCCGATTTAGAAGAATCTGCTGATCGCCCTCGCTGCACAAGCCGGGTGATTTCCGGGAATTCTTTTATTACAACCACGAGGAATGGTTGTTCACCAAATAGTGAAATTGGGTTGCTTGACCCTTAAAGAATGGGCTCATAGCCGTGGAAATCATCTGTTTTGTCACCGTGGGAATTGTTGGATTAAAATAATGCAAAAGCACTCATTGGAAGAGAAACTACAGTAGATGATCTTCACTTTTCATCCCAAATTGGGAGGATGAATAGTTGCACTTCTGTCTTGCACAAGAGAGATTCTTTTGTCATTCATCGGCCAGAAAACGTCCTTGGCGACGAATATGGGTTAAATGACAAGCTAGTCACCATGGAAATCTTATGAATTATTGGCTTAAAAATAATGCAAAAGCACTCATTGGAAGTCAAACTATTGTAGATGACCTCCCCTTTTCACCCCAAATTTGGAAGATGAATTAGTTGCACTTATCTCTTCCATGGAGAGATTCTTTGCCATTCATCGGTTGGAAAACGTCCTTTGCATCGTTTATGGGTTAACAATTAGGTTGGCTTACCCAAAGAAGTTACTTGCTTGTCCACATGGAGGCACATGTGACTCTCTAGACTTGGATCACGGACTCCAGTGCACCAACCCATGCAGCACACAAGAAATTAGTGAGGGGCAACCTAATTTCACTATTCAGTGTAGTATGGGAGTTACAGTTAGTAGTGGTAGTCACAGCTTGTTCACTGTGATGGTGAACAATGAACAATGAACAATGGAAAGTGCTTTGAGGGGCCAATGAGAAGTGATGAATATTGAACAAGCCGTGACCACCCTTTTTGTTCAAATGTTGAGAATGAACAATGGAGGATGGATAATGGCGAGATGGACGGTTGTAATTGAAAGTTAAGAGAACAAAGGAATAATCTTAGCGGAACATTGATTGTTCACTCCCAACATCCACCTCCGGAGGTGGATGTTGGAAGTGAACAATCAATGTTCCGCTATGAATATTCCGTCGAAAGCAAGCCAACCCTACGCCGCCACCACTTCAATGTTCATTGTTCACCATCACGGTGAACAAGCTGTGAGTACCACTAGTATGGGAGTGGTTCGTCACGACACGCTCCCCTACAATCCATTGCCCGGATTTCAATTGTGTGACACGGTTACCTGATTTCTTTCTTTTGTTCTGTTCCGTGCAATACAATACATGTGAGGAATTGGGTGAAGTTTCGAGTTTAGTGACGGAGCACTAAAAACGGTTCATTTTTCGGTACTGGTAGTTGTGCTTAGATAACTGTTCTGCTGTACTCAAATGGCCATTTCATGTGAACGACCGTGTGATTCTCACTCTGGGTTCAAAAGTCATGCATTGGGCTCTAGATTACGTTATAGCTTTTGATCTCATGCTTGATCTTACATATGAAATCTGAGGGAGGGGAAATTATCATCATGAGTAGGACACGATTTACTTGTAGTGCCGGCAGGGTATTTTCAAGCTGAGAAAAGTGATTTGTTTATCAGCAATTGGTGAAGAAAAAAAAGTGGGGAAGAAGTTTCTGTTGTTCGATTCTGTTTCTTTGTAGATCCTTGCTCCTTGATTGCACGATGTTGCTTCGGCTTCTTTCTTTCCCAATTTAACTTCTTCGTTGAATTTCCAGTATAAAGACAATTGGAAAAAACACTCTCTTCTGATTTTTTTTTATTACAAGGGACATTTTGTCTTACTGAATGAACAAGTTCAACTTAAGATGGGAGTTAGAATGGATCACTCAAGAAATTACGGAGGGCATTTTATTGGGTAGATTTTCAAGAATTTTTTTTCCCAAAGCCTTCCTTGGGTTGATCAATGAGGTTTAACAACCATGTGAATTATGCCGAGTACTACAATCAGTAATTTTTTTAAAGAACTCCAACTTTCTTAGCAATGTACCATTTTTCAATAACTCAAGAAGGTCCCTCCACAATGGTCCCATCCCTTGATGCTTGGAGAAGGGTGAAATCATGCTTTCAGTAAATGTCGTGTTGTCACATCGGGTGGTGACGCACAAGTCAAGCATATTCTTAAAGATTGGTTGAAAACGAAAAGGGACATCAAAGATAAGTAATTGTTTCCTCTGAATTTCAATAGATTCAACTCGTGCCTTCTACAAATGATCGTGAGTAGCTTTATATGAGAAAATGTGCATCATCTCCAAGAGACAGGAGTTATTTCATAGTCATAGAATTTTCAACCCTACTATATCAGAAAAAAAGAAGTTAGGAATCAAGGAAGGCCCGCAAATTCAACCAGGGCCACCAATTTATTGAACAATATTCATCACTACTTTATTTCTTCTGACATCAGGTCAACACCTCCACTTACACAATTCAAGTGATTTCTAGCCTTTTTCAAAATTCAAATGGCCACATTGAGGTTAGTGTGGCACCAGATTACAACCACATCCTGGCTATGTGACAGCCTTGTGCTGGGGACAGCGGTGGCCGTGATTTCCTCCACATGCACCTTGGCCTTCACCTCGGCAATGATGCAGCTTCCAAAGTCGAGTCCTGAGGCTTCTTCATATTATGCTTCATCAAGTGCCATTCAAAAAGTGGTGGTCAGTAGTACATGCCTGGAATGTAATGCCTTGCAGCTGTACAACAACATCACCAAGCCACCGGGGTACACCTCAACACTCCTGGAGTTTGCATCGGACACCATGGTTACCGAAACTATAATGTCCTTTGTCATATCTTTCATCATTGTGGCATTTGCATTGTTTTTGGCCCATGAAATGAGATGACATTCTCGAATTCAGTTGGGAATGGGAGCAGCTTGAAGTCTGGATGTAGGAGATCTTTACTAAGAATTTTATCACCTGTAAACACGGCATGCTGCACCCTTCTGAAAAACTGAGCTCACTTCCACCCATGAATAAACCTACTTCAGAAAAGGGGGTATATACAGGCCGTGAATGGGACATGAAGTGTAATGAAATAGGTTTTCTTTCGGAGGATAGGAAGATGGGAAAGAAGGAAACTTGTACCGTTAAATGGTGCATCCAATGGGCATGAAATGCTTTACTGCCACCATATTCGGACATCACCTTCAGCTATAAGCACGTCCGTCCCACTCACTTTGAAAGCCGCGAGAAACGTTTCCTGATCAACATCCTCCCGCAGCAAAATCTTGGGGCTACTTGCAAACCAATCTGATACTACAAATTCTATACCCACTAAGTTTCGGATCTGGCTGGTTTTCAACGAAACATGGAGCGCCGACAAAAGCTGTTTACTAAGGACCTGCACGAGGCATGTCATATTACCAAGAGGCTTGTTCCTCTTTAAGACGATTCTTGAGGAGCCATAGCTACCGCACTTGGCGTAGCAACACGCTGTCATTGGACGATGATGGACTTCCAAACCCGGACTTCGGAAGTTCAATTGATTAAACCTAGAGTTGAACCTGACAACTGCACTTGGTGGGAAGCTCTTCATATCCCCATTGTACACCAACCCTCTCTCGGCTACTTTCAATTGCACTTCAGACTCCATTTGGGGTTTGGGACATACACTAGCAAGATTGAAACCGTCTGTCTTAAAATGAGCATCCCCATCACTCGTGGAGAAATATAATCTTTGAGCCTGCAGGTGAAAACCCTGAACTTTTGCAGAAACCCCTCGTTGCAGGAACATGCTTGTGTCTTTGTGCAGAAAGACTTCCCCAGCTCCAGCTTGCACCTGTATATGCTCTTACTATTAGAGGTGGATTTTATTGTTACCAAACGATAAATGAATTCAGAAAATTCCATCTTACAGAGTAGTTGTAATCCGAAATGTAATAAACACATGACAGAATGCGGCAAACAATAGTGACGGCAAGTAGACTGAACGACAAGAGCTTGAGTTATGAATGAATTGATTTCAAAACCAAGAAAACCATATTTCATAGTGAAGTCATGATAAATTATGGAGCAGATTCTCTTTATGATGTTGTCTGAGAGTTCCTAAAATAGTCAAATTTTACTGAAACCTTTTGCTGCACATTTAAAAGACGCCATTCTTCCTCTTGAGAACAAGTGAATCTAGAACGAAGGAAATGCAGCTTGAATTTGGAGACTCTTAAACCACCAGCTTCCCTTATACGAACTCACAGAAAATTCCGGCCGCTTATTGGAGAACTATCCATAAATGCAGATTCAAACAGCATGATAGTAAGAAGAAAGTCTTTACCTCCGATTGCAATGCCGGGCATGAAAGGGATAGAAACCCTGGTGACGATATTCGCCCATTCGCCAAGTCAAAGACCAATCCTTCCTCGGCATTTACAATCACATCCACAGTATGACTTCTGGTAGATGCTTTGTTTCGACAGCTTACAGTTGCGGGGAAAAGTGTTTGTTTTCTCGCTGGCAAAAGTGCCAAAGAGCTTTTGCAGCTTAACTCGAACGTCCTCTTCATTATTCTTCCGAATACAGCACTTATTGCACATAATTTCTTCGTGGCCCATGACTTCAGATTAAGACTAAAGCCTACACCGTTTAGATATGTACCAGGGACCTTCACATGAGTATGGCATACAGATTGTCCGACATTCTGTGACTGGCCTCGTGAGGGTGGCAGTCTTTGCCCGTCCCCAACTGCTGTTAATACCGCTGCAACACTCGTGTGACTAGCTCCAACGGTACGCAAACCTGACCCTGATCCACCGGAGATGGTGCCCATTCGTTTACGTTTATTGCCTGAGCCCCCCAGTCGGAGGATTTGCGACACTGCCTCCCATGTCTACAAAATCACCACTATCAGCTGTATCAATGGAGAGTCTTTAACTGCCTGCTTACACCAATTACAGAAAATTATCGATACATACACCAGCAGCAACTCACCAATAGATCTGACCAAGTAGTTAATATCACGTTCCAACCGTATGATGTATCTTTAAAAGCGTGTGCACCAATTTGCAAAACAGAAATGATAAGCTTGATAGTCACTCTAGGTTGGACGGGTGACATGAATTCAACATTAACTCAATATGAGGACTACATGAATCTAATCCCAATCAACTTAACCTTCAGAACTTTGTCGATCTAAGGGAGGGGCGTCTCTCTTTTCGCGATGAAACTTTAATTGATAAAACCAAAGCATTGATCTTTCATCCACCAACAATTCACTGAGGTAAGCCTGTGCTAACCAACACTTTGCAGTGCAGAGTTGCTCCTGTTGTCTTCTCCGCAACCTTCAAATTCCCTTAAAAAAACAAACAACATTCCAGATTAGGTGCTCCTTACCAGAAATAATTCCTTGCCAATAATCAAGACTGCATCAAACAGACTTCAACTCCATCGTCATCATTGCTAATTGCACCAAAAATATCATAAGCAGAAGCATTTCGAAACCCATGATCGGCCTGATCCGATCAACATAAGTGCTTGAGCCAACTCTCAACCAAACTTTTTGGACCTGCCATCTACAACATGAGCTGAAAAAAATAAGTACCTAAGACTTGGAGCACAGAGTGTGGATGGGAAACTGCATCAATTGTTGCCACATCCGCTTGAAACTTATAAGCTCTCTCACCTCGAACATAAACCTCTCCATTCACCTGTTCAAGCATTCAGACCATACAAGGCCTCGTTTGTAAGCTGACATAAGAAGATGCTAAACAAGGTCGAGGAATTTGATATGTTGAATGTTTGCCATCATAAGCCCAACGCTTCAACCAAAACTACACCACAGGGGTGTCCAAACCCTTACAGTGATCGTGCATTCTACATCGCTGAAAAAGAAATTTCTACGAAAGTGGACTTTCTGAATGGATGACAACTTACTGTAGTTGCTGTGCCAGAGGCCAGATTAGGCGAATAGACAATGGAAGAAGATGTAACCCGCCAAGAAGGCAGACAAAGCCCAGTGTCCTTGTCTGGCTCCGCATAATGCTGAAGAACAATACCGGATGCATGGACCTGCCCTTCCGAAGGTGCCATAAACTCCTCACCACAATGCCTCCACCAACGAATCCTGCATATTTAAAGAACCATGCATTTAGGGTTTATTACAATTCATCGAGGCGCTTCCGGACCACAAATGCGCAATTTAAACTTCCAATTCAAAAATCAATAACCGAAAGCATCTCAGAACAAATAATTTGAGTATCATCATACTGAAATGAATCATTCACGAAAAAATCTACCAGATAATTCCGCAGTAAAATCGTCAGCGGCAACTAGACCACCCACTCAACCCCTGAACCGCCATAAATTTTTCACAGCTGTATCCACCTAGAGCTGAAATCCCAAGCGCCACACACTTCAGGAAGGTTAGCCGATGATGAGGAAACTCCATCATCGAAGACCCGCATCTTCAAAATCACCTCAACACACACAATTCCAGCGGGACGAATATCAAATGTCCGGACATTTCCAGCTCAAATTTTGACGGTTCGTTCATTGAGCGCCCGTCGATATTGCGGTAGCAGCCGTGGAGCTTCGAAAATACAAATTCTACATCGGAATTGGAATACGAAATTGGGTTTAGCTGAACTACACTGACGCTGACGAGGATCGAAACCCTAATTTTGAGAGCGTGTTCTACGTGGAACGACAAACATCTTTGATTCCTTCGTTGTTCACGATGCTGAGATTTTGGCCTTTGACAAATTGGGAAGCGTAGACATCCCATTCACCGAGCACTATAGTAACCCTTCACCGTGCACTAACTGATTTGTTGCAAGAATTTGCAATTTAATGAAGCTTGCATGGTCATGAAATACTTATATTATAATATTATGGTTTATTTTTATCCTTCATACGAATGAAATCTTAATGTTGAAATGAAAAATCTTTTTGTAAAATTGTCTAATGGTTGCTATTTGCAAATCATACACAATATATTTGAAGAGTTGTCTCAACATCCACAAAATAATCCACATTGTATTTGTGTACAATCTAAAGATCATCTCAAATGGGACTTCTCAAAAACTTTATAAAAAAAGACACATGATAGTTACTTCCTAAGGGCCTAAGTATTTGGAAACCAAATAAATAGAATGTTTTGATTGGAAGATAGCTACGGTACCTAACTTTTGGATTTACACCAAATAGAACTTGGATTGTACAGCCACTTTTGAGTGCATTGTGACACGGATGTCACAATGCACTCAAGAAAAAAAAAATCGATTTTTTTCTTCAATCCCCGCTCTGAGCTCAATTAATTAAAAATTAATTTAATTAATTATTAATTTAGTTAATTTAATTAATTATTAATTAATTTAAGCTTCAAGTTTTCAAAACCCTCCCCCCACACTTTATAAATTTCAGGGGAGGGTCGGGTGACAATTGATATGGGACAAATCCCATGGTATTTCGTATCCATATATTTGTATGTAGCTGTATCCGAATCTGTATAATACATATCATATCAGATACCGTATCCCGTATTCATACAAGTATTCATACTAGTATCCATATCCATGTCAATATCCGTCTATGTACTTTTTAATTTTTTAAGATCAACGGTGTGGAAGGGGGAGGGGAATTTTTTTTTTTTAATCGACGGCTCTCATTTTTTAGCACAGTGAGGGGGGGTGGTATGAACACACAACTCAGCCAGCCTCTTTTCACCGGATTGTAACCCATCATTTTTTCAACAATGAAAATCCTTGTTGAAATCCTACATGACAAAAGTGGATAGTGACTTCCTAAACCTAAAGGGAATATTTCTTGGAAAGCTCTTGGAGGTACCCAACCCCAAAGGCAAGGAGGAATTTTGGGGAGACCCTTTCCAACCAATCATTCATGTTATTTTACTACTCGACTGTTTTTTGGCTTGATTTTTTATTGAGGTTTTTTTTTCTCATTAGCACTGTTTAACTCTATATAGGAGTCTATCAAATGCCTATCACAAAATTTCTCTTGCCTATCAATGCTCCACACCTTTCTCCTTTCTATTCCACAAGCTACACCAAATTACAACTAGTGTTCAAATTTTGCAATTCAAAGCCCAAAATCAGGGCTTGCATGCTCAACATGTAAAAGCACCAATACATAGCTAGTACCACAAGAGCTCATTCTCTCCTTTCCATGATGCTAAAGGTCATCAAAAACAGCCAAACATCAAGAGAGATAAAGCAAAACAACTCACAAATATAGTGTTGACTACAAGAGTTTCTATGACTATGGGATAAATCCAGAAAAGGCTTGTAAGGATAATTCTGCTTAAAAAATTTAGTCCAAGTGCACAATGGGCCATGACTCAATTCTTTTGGTATATACCAAATGTTTGGGCTCCTACCTTATAAGTCCCTTGTTTCAAGCATCATACCCCACTTACAATAGTCTCATTCCTTGAGCAAGGTACAAATTGTGTTCATGGGTTAAAGCCCAAGTTTTCAAGTGTAAACATGTCCTAAGTGTCATGTATGATTCTTACAATGAATATCAAACATTTGATTCTTTTTTGGTGTTCATTTAAATGAAGACATATTCAAATTTTAAGTGAAAAATAAATTTGAAATAAAAGAGAGTTAGAATTTAGAAGATGGTTATAATTTAATTTTATAGTGCAAAATCAAATTAATTGATTACTAGTAGAACAATTGTTGCAACATTTGCATCAACAACCCATTGCACAAGAGAACATAGTATTTTCTTAAGTTTGTTAGAACTCAATTTTAAACTCATTGAATAGTACTTCCAAAAATGAACGAAAATTTGTAGCGATGAAAACATGACCATCTCCCTTTATGAAAACAATACCAAAGAATACCATCGGGTTTGTTTTTCCAATATCAGGAATGATATGTACGTATGTACCGGTATATTTCCATTGCAAAGCACTAATTTCCATCATCTCGCTGCAATGCAAGTGGCTAGACCACTGGTGCTGATGTGGTGATCTCAGTAAAGTTCAAAAATCCAATTACCACCTAAAAATTATAGATCTCAGCTGTCAACCAACAGAGTGAAATTGTCCTCAAATACACCAGGGCTTCGAAATTCTTGTTAACGGAAAACAAACGACTGCTTCACAAATCATCAACACCAACTTGAAACCTGCACATCACACTCTACACCCTCCCTGCACATCACACTCTACAAAGTCCATTCTTTTCAATGGAAAGAACCGAGCTGGTTGTTTGCCGAAACAGTGGCATCAGTATTCAATATGGACGGACCAAAAGATGGTGAACAGCGTTTGTAACTTCGTACAAATCTCAACAAGTTATCCCAAAGTAGCAGAGATGGGAGATTAGTGCGCTCGCGAAGGACCGGCACTGTCTTCAGCTTCTCTTCTTGGAGCAGGGAGGTTTCCTGACGTGCTATTGTGTGGGGCTGCAGCTACCATCTTGGCAAGATCCCTTGGAGCATCAAATTCGTCTTGCGGACACCGCTGCTGAGGGTGGGAAAGAAGTATGCATATGTTCCTGCACGAGGAAGTTCGCAAACGTCATCGAAGAAGTTCCCAAACGCATACAAAAACCAATAGGCCAATTGGTATTTGAGAGTAATGCGAAGAGCTTGAGAGAGCACACAGAAACTATCAAAGGAATGGAGCACTTGAATAAAAACCTTCTTAGTGGTAAGTTAAAGCTTAATCGATCTTCTTAATGTGTAGTCAGATGCATGAACTCAACTACGTGGTCAAACAACAAGATTAGACTTGCATCATCGACCTTGCAAGCTGTCGATAAGGTTGTGGTCAAACTTCAAATACGGTAGAGAGAAAAATTTAAAAGGGTATGTACTGAATGATGTCCTAGTACTCTGATAGTTACGTCTTCTGGAAGAGCAAATCACCTGAAGAGCAAACGTGCACTCCCACTGCTGCTTTCGAAAATGTAGCTTTCATACTCACTGACGCGTTCCAGAGCATCCACAAGAGAGTCATATACTTCTTGGGGGCAGTTGTCATGGGTGGGCTTGTCATGCAAATACAGGGCATCAAATGAGAACATACGCTGCTTGTCCGGCCACTGCATTGCAACCTCGATCGGCACCGATGATCTGCAATATATGAGCACCTGCAAAGTGTACAATAATATTAGCCAAATGATTACCACAAAACCGGGGACTAGAATAGGTGTGGGTCGCAGAAATTTGAACAGATGAGGTAGTCCACAGTGCAAAGCCCTACACCATCCAGTCTTTAAATTGAAACTACTACGACGTTGAACTTCGAAGACTATAATACTTTCTTGACAATTATGAACCTTTGAATTGGAGTATTGGTGAAGTCAACTTTACCACTCTAAGCTTTCTGTTCAACGCTATGGAGTGTTGTGCCTCTGCAGCTGCTATAAGAAAAAGCTCGGATAGATCACAATGAGGATACGTCCCAGAAGCAGCAAGACCACGCACAACTTGGCCAATGATGTCAATGTCCTTCGTGAATCCGCGTTTCAGCTGCGGCGAAACAAGGCAGACTCAATCCCTCAATGCACAGATAGATTAAAAAAACAGTGCTTCTAACTACACAGCAAAGACCAGTGTAATCTTCACTAGCTTAATATAAGGTAGAGGATACTAAAACCGAAAGGAACTGATCCCGCCTCCTATACTGTTACCAACAGCAACTCATCTATTCATACACTCGGTTGGAATAATCAGCAATTAGTGTATCCATGACTTGGCTAAATATCTGACCACTCATCTTCAAATGGAAACGGGGTCTACTATCACTTAAAGGTCTATAACTTTCCCGATTTGAAATTGAAAAAAAATTCATACAAAGTGACCAAAATTTGATCCAACAGAGCTGGTTCTTGAACCCAAAGTGATCTCTCCACAGATCTATAAAGATTTCACAAAGAAAGCATACTCCAATATATAGTAAATTCATGCAAATAGTATCCTAAACCTTATATCGCAAACAAAATACCATCCTTCATGTCAAGACAACAGCAATGGTTGGATCCCAGTTCATTAGCCCTTTGTGCACAACTAATAGGGAAATACCAAATTGCCATATCTTATAGGGCATTGCCAACTAGTTCGCATTTGAGTCATACATATGAAGCTGGCCAAAATTGAAAAAACCACGTACCCTTTCAAACCCTAGGCCCCTGAGTTTCCAGTTTCCGGCAACAAGAAGCTACAATGCAGGGACTCAAGCTGCAATTGCTAACGAATCACGCCTCGGTTGGGGCGCCAAACCCTGCAGACATGACCAAAGAGCAAAAGAGTAAGAAGATAGAGCAGAAATCATACCCAGGACGCCGAGTTCCGAAGCGAGGCGAACGCGAATCGATGGTGCGGGTTGGCCATGAGCTTGGAATGCACGAACAGGATGATCGCTTGCTTGATGGCATCCAGACGACACAGTCCCTTCCCTTGCGTCCCCAGCTTCATTTCCACGCTCGCCTCCGCATCGGCGTCCACGCAGAAGAGGATGTCTTCCGGCGTATGGCCCATCCCCCGAAGCTCATACCGCAAGGGATGCACATCCTCCTCCCCTCCACCTTGCATCTCCACCTACTTCTCCAAAACACACCCTAAACCCAAACCCAAACCCTAATGATCCCTCGACGTAGCCATCAAGCGAAACCCAACTCCAATAATACTCTAAACTCCTCCAATCTTCGCCGAATTTCTCGAAAACTCCCTCAAATTCTGCAAAACAATCCGAAGCGTTTCAAATGCTTTCAAATGCCGATACTGACTTCGGAATTCAACCCAGTCAAAAGCGCATCACATCATCGATTACATTTGGATTACTGGTAGTCGGGCGACGTACAATTTCAACAGTGCAGAAAGAATGAAAGGGCCGATTGTGACTAACCGTGGGATCAATTTGGGTTCCGATTGTGGAAGGTGACTGCAGGGGAATTCGCCATCATCAGTTCCTGGAGAAAAAATTGTTACTGAAGACACGCAAGTATGATAATGTAAAATGAATGCTGCCTAAGTAGCAAGCAATCGATACTTTGGATGGCCGGAGAAAGAGCGAAAATCGAAGATTGCGGAGTTTGTGCAGGACAGAGATGAAGCTACTGACTGTCTGTAGGGAGACGGAAATAGGCTCCCCAAGTGCTTGCCATTGTGAGCAGTAAGTCTGGCCCTCTTTAACCCAGAAAGGACGCCGCGGACGTTTAGTGTCCGATGAATGACAAGGCATTCTCCTCTGTAGGACAGGAATACAACTATTCATCCTTGGAATTAGTTTTGGAAAGTAGAGATCTTCTACAGTATTTTGATTTCAAATGAGTTATTTTGGTTTTTTACAATACAAATTATTCCCACGGTTTTAGAAATGATGATTTTCACAAGAAATCCACGCGTCCTTCTAAGGTTAACCCCTAAATGCCCAAGGCACCAAATTTTGGTGTCGACAATACTTTGAAGTTAACCCCTAAAGCCCCGCTTGTCCCCTTGGAGGACAATTTGGGTCCAGGTAGGTTCTTATTGTCTCAATTTGAAGTGAAATTTTTTGAGATTTTTTTGAGGTTGTGTAGCTTTTCAAGAGCTTTGTGGATATATAATTTTTGTTTCCATCGAATGCTGGATGAAAAAGTTATGGCATAATGAGCAAGAAATGGAGATTGGCGGGCAGCCCAAAAAAAATTACAAAATGTCAAAATAATTTTTTTTGAATTTTTTTCCTAAAAGATTATGTTTTTACCTATATGTGAAGCTTTTATTCATTCTATTTGGACTAGGGATGAGAAAGTTATGGACAATCTTAGTTTTTCGGGCAATTTAAGCATCTTCTTGAAAAAACAACTTTATGTTCAACTTTGAATGCTAATATCTTCCAATCCGTATGGTGAAATTTGATGAAATTTTTACTACATGATTTCAAAAAAATTAAGTACAAGATCCTATAGTTAAATTCCCAAAAAAACAAAAAAAATTGGTTTCTTTAAGTGAAAACAGCAGAAGTGGTAGTTTTGAGTGATTTTTGGCAGAAAACAGCCTCAAGGCTTTAGGGGTTAATTCTGAGTTTTATTTTATTTTATCTTTCAATTGAAAATTCAAAAATGAAATTGCTGAAGGCAATGGGTTCCCCACCTGCACTTTAGAGCATCCCCACCTCCACTCCCTATATCCAACCAAGAGCCAAAACATCCCCTCTATGGTATTGGGTGTAATTTCCTAGTTAAGCACCAAGCATGCCAAGTTTTTCTTTGTCTCCTTCAACCAATGAACTTTTAATAGGACCTAAAGTTGACTGCTTTTTGAAGACTTTTCAATGATTCTTTATCCTTAGGGCCAAAAGTTGATTGCTTTTTCAAGACTTTCAATGTTTTTTGCTCGAGACACAACCCCAACTTCACTATCCTTAGACCATGTTGCTTATCAAATGAAGAAGCTACTCAATCGGAACTCATGGTAATAGCAACAATTTTGAACTTTGAATTTTTTTTAAATAAAAAACACAGCAACCATAATAAGGAGTCCAAAGTACAAGGGAGTCCAAAGTGTAGGGGCAGGGCACCCAACGAGCCACAATATCCATGCTACAAATAGTGTTTGCCAAGTCTTGTTTCCCATGGAGATTTGACAACCCCACAATGGTAATGCTCATGCATTGGAATGTCATTGGAAGAGCAAGGAGTAGGGCTTGCAATTGGCCGTATCATGGCCATCAGCTTATGGCCTAGTTTATGAGACTCCAAAATATATTGAACTTCATATTAATAGAGATGTACATTCTCAATTTGTTGTTCTACGCATAAAGTAATAACGCCAGCCAATAAGTCATCTAAATTTTTTATATTGATCCATGTTTGGAGTTATCATTGGGCATGAATTTGCAAACCAAAGACTTCCAATTGCCAAATCTAACAAATTCAGATAAATAAAACAATTACTTTCAAAGACTTCAAAGATTTAACTTAAAATATTTAAAAACTCAGATTCGACCAGTTTTGGTATGTCAAACAGTCAACGGTGCCACGGCCATCGAAGAGGAACATCCCACAACATTCACAAATTAGGTCAAGCACGCTGCTTTCAAGTCCGACTTTGACAACCACCTTGCAACTCATCTCATCCTCAACCACTGTCGGTTAAGGGATCTACAAAAGGAGCCCGTTCCGCAGTCACTAGAAATCTATGGAGTAACAAAGCCCTTGGGCCTTGAATGAAGGAACGGAATGTCATCACACTGTATATATAGACAATCAACCGCACATTGAGGGATTGCGCAAGTGATGGCTTTCCCTGCAAAGAACATAGACACTCCGAAAAGAAGATGTACCAAAGTCATCTGGCGGGTACTTGCATGCTCTTCTTTCGAAGAAAACTCGAGTTCCAAGTTCCAACTGTCTGAAAATTTTGAAGGCATCCTCTGGTTGAATGCAAAGGGGGTAAGAACCCATTTCATGGTATTTCAACTACTCATCTGGTTCCGCTTGCCTGATGGTTAACGTCTACAAAGGTGCAGCTGTCAGTCCATGTGCACCCTTGAAGCAAATTACCTTATTGTAAGGATCGTCCATCCGCAGATGAGAAAGCCCTCGCTAATTGCGAAGGCTTTAAGCTGCCAGAGCAGCCAAGAGATGAGTCCTCAAACGCTCGTCTGAAGGCCAACACAGCTTGAAAACATATGTGATCGATTTCTGTACTTCGAAGGATGACTGCAATCATAACCACCGCACATGCTTATAACTTCCAGCATCCACATCGTACCCGTAATAAACTAACAAAAGGGTGGATCCTAAGGGAATTTTGCCAACTATATGAAAAACCTTTGCAGGTGAACAGATTTGGCAGACAACTTTCCAAGATAAGTTTACAAGCAAACGAGTTTGCAACTAGGTGCTCGAGCTAGATTCAAAGACCTTTTCAGATTTCACAAAAACTAAATCCTGCACATTAAACGTGATTACCTTCAGATTGTTGCGCATTGGCCTGTATATTCCAAACCCATGAGTGTCGAAAGGGATGGATTGCCGGAGGAATAAGAAAGAGTCCCTGGCTGCTCGCTCAACCTGGCCAAAAATAGATGTTAAATGTGTATGAGATCGACAATCAGAAAATTTTCATCAATATACACAAGATGTCTACCAACACCAATGGCATAATGAGAAAACGAACCTGCCAACGTCCAAACTGGTCATTGCACAGTGTCAACATAACAAGAACCTCCTCAGCTTTGTTCTTGAAAAGGGCGAGAGCAACAGAGGCGAAAAAACTGCGCATGAGAAGCTTGTGACCTTCCAAATCATCATCAACACCTAGGAAAGGGAAGTTCCAGATGAGGCATCCAATTGAGTCCCAAGGAAAACCATTTGGCGCATTCCTACTATTCCCATGTACCACCAGGTTCGTAGCATCAATGTCCCACCCAACTTGAACATTCAAACTTGTGAGTCTGTGAACTCGTGGGCTAAGTCCAGGCATATTGGTGAAGGCATCTTCCTTGTTGTCTATTGATGTGGCAAAAATTCTAGCTGGGTTCATCTTTTCTGCTAGACCTTCAGCAAATGTGAAGTTACCCTCTCCCAATAGCATCACCTTGGCTTCAAATCTAGCACTGTGGTACTCCACGTAGGAGGGAATGAGATCCAAGAATGCCTGAGCTGACGGCATGATTTCTTCAAATTGAACTGGGCCTTGGTCTAAGAACATCTCAGTCCCTTTTACACCATCATGGAAAAACCTGCATTCATTTCCATACCTACATCCCTGCACAATTTGAAGACAAGATCAACTCATCAATTCATATCATCACTAAGAACTCAACATGAAAACTACATGTGGACCAAATTTAGGAGAATGACAATTCCCATAATCATAGCGAGATACTGGAATGGAATGGAATAATCTACAAGTATGCTCCATGCCAAGAAGGAAGACATAATCTAGGACAAATGGTGTGTAGTTTGGAAGAGCAGGAGAGACAAAATACACTGTAAGTGTGATAAAATTTGCATGGCATGGGCTTGGCCAAAATTGAATGTGAAAACGGACAACTGGAACCTCTCGTACAAAGACCTTGTCTGAAATAGCTACATTGTGGTGGTATGTTAGATATTGTGTTAGGAATGATTCTGTTGCTATCCTCTTCTTGCTCCATTGGTGAACCCATGGATTGCCTCTTTTGCACCTGCAGAGAAAGATAATATAAAATTCCTTTAGAAAGATGAGATAGTGCAATCTGTTCTTATAAAAGAGCATCATACTCCCACATTAAAAAAGTGTAAGCTAGAGAAACGTACTACATGACAAAGCCTGGAATCTGGAACTTCAAGAATCTTCAATTAAGTATGGAGTTGGATTCAAGAAGAACTACATAGAGCTTGGACTTCGTCTACAAATGCTACCACAGCGCAACGAATACGAAAGAAAACCAATCTCACCTCCGTTATAAGTGAACCTATTCCTGATTCCGCTGCAGTGCTACGATATGTTCCTGACTGCACAAATGGCCAAGCCGCACAAGTGATATGGACATCGGTCTCTTGGTCATCACCACTCTCATCTCCTGACAGAAAGCTGAGTTTTGGGCCAGAAGACATCGATGCATGTGTACAGTTGTGTACAGCATTGTCTGCAATGTAATAGGAGGGCACGTTGAAGGTCCCACAGATGAATTCAGGTCTAAACTGATGTATCTTCTCCATTATGATATCAGCTGCATCAAAGAGTAATCAGGAGGTCATGGACTTGGCACGTGACCTTTGAACAGATTAAAAATTGATACTCGAGATTATGCAGCAATTCAACAAGCATTGCTTAGGCTACAAACACGAAGGCACTAACTTACAATCATCAACTGAGAAATCAATCTGTGTGCAAATGCACTTCAATTTCTACAAGATATTACCCGTCTCTGCAACCACACGAAGTGCCGATAGGGAGAGGTTGTGGCGTATGGACCAGTCCTCCTCCGATTCCTCTTCTTCCAAGGAACCCCACTCAATTTTGAACCGATTCTCATGTCTTCCTCCAGCATCCTTGATTCGACCCTCCAGGTTACCTAAACGGTGTTTATCCTACATTCCAACAAACATTTTACACAACTATTGGTGTGAATTTTCAATGCAGTCAAATACAAGCAACTCCGAAGATGCCTTTGTATCCATGAAGGACAAAGTTATAGTTGCTCCGTGTAGCACAGTAGAAGAAGCGCCAAAAGCAAATCCTGATGCAATCCATAAACCCTCCCCGTAGAATAGGGATACAAGCCTTGAGCATTACTAGGCAAACGTAGAGAAACATGGGATGGAAGAGGAGGAAAAGCTGACCTTGAGAGTCCGCTGCCAGAACTCAAATGCACAGAGATTAGCTATCAGAACTGAGGTCCGCGATGGAGAAGTTCCATTCTCTGTTGAATTCGTATCCTTGTAGTATCCTTCTAAGTTCAACCGATACTGCAAAAATAAACATATCAGACAAGTTGCTTGACTTTATAAGACTTAACAGAATCTAATATCAATCATCATATTTGGTGTCTGGTGTTATTCGTCACCAGGGAACCTATCCTCTAATTGACATTGGAATGAAGTCATGCTAAAGTGACGAGATACATAAAACACTGCGGCTTTCCGTGCACTAGTAATTGCTTGTGTACGAGTCACATTTACACTCCAATCACTTACATAGTTAAGCCAACCAACCTGAAAGGCCTGAGAGAAGGGTTGCAGAACAGGGAACGGTGTAGTATCCATTATTGCACCTAGAATAACACTCTCCCTCACATACCCAGAGGTCCCCCCACGCACTACAAACATGGCGGACTCAAGCGACAGAGGCATGCTCAGAAGCAATTCCCCATACTTGGTTGGACGATATGCACGTCTCCCTTTGTCAGGAGAGGCCACTACTATCCGCAGTTTCTCCAGAAATTCAAGAGCATCAGTTACTGTTATCACGGCAGGTGGATTCATGCACTTCTGCAGCAGCACTGCACCAAAATCACTCTTAGAACTTGAAGAGCAACTTGGTACGCACGATTAAAAGATTCGTTTGGAGGGAAAAAAATGCATGTTCACTAGAAGAGAATATGATGATTCAATTACTACTATTGTTTATGAGAGATCACTTGCAATTTATGCTGGAAGACACAAGCTCTTATCACCCTAAATAGTAAGCGCTGAACCTTACAAATTGGGTCATTGATGGCCTTGGATTCTGCACTTGTGATCATCAGCACCTGTTTCCTCAGTGAAAACAGCTGCATCTGAGGCGTTTCGCATTTTGGGAAACTGTGATATACCTGCCGTGTGACCAAACGAACCACTGTGCCATCACATGTTCGCCCAGTTCTCCCTTTCCGTTGATCTGCCTGCGTACAGATATCCGGTTATCGGTTGCAAAAGACATTCTTCAGTCAGAGGCTCCAGATCTACGAGACAAATTGAAGTGCAAATATTTTAGTGGTGAATTACCTGAGATTGGGAAATCCAGACAAGACGAGGAGCATGCTGCTGACTGTCTCTGTCCCAAAATATTTCAAGGGATCGGCACGAGTCAACCACATAGGAAACTCCAGGAATTGTTACCGATGACTCAGCAACATTAGTAGCCAGAATAACCTGCATTGGAAAAGAAAATTGGTCAAGCACAAGACTACCAATCCAGGAACAGACTACCCTGCAGGTACCCTTTTGGTTTAGAGTTCCAACACGCTCTACAGCACACAATGAACGATCAGAATAATATGAATCTGCTCGGTCCATGGGAGTCTATGCCAGAAACACCCAATCTAGGTGAGACTACCCACCTTTCGTCTCTTTTTACAAGCAATCTCCATGGCCTTCACAGAGTGCTCAATGTCAATGCTACTATGTAGCACAAACAAACGAAATGCCGGCCCTGCATTATTGAGAAGTAACCACTGCTGCTCCAGGGATTTGTATGTTGGAAGAAAAATAAGAACACTTTTTGAGACATCGGGCTCTGTGGCATGAAATTGCACGACTAAATCCCGAATCAAACCCAGTGTAGCACCTCCAATATCTGTCCGTCCATTAACAGCTGGAGAAGGGTTCATAAGGATATCATCTAGAACATCCACATGCTCAGGCCTGTTCCCAAGCTGCTCAACTGCCTGCAGTCAAAACCAAGTAATGGCATATGAGAGACATCAGTATTCGTCTTGTTCCCTTTCGCTGGCAAATTTTAATTTGAAGTATGCTTGCAAATAAGCATCCTCTTGCCTCCATCGATTGCAGAAATATAAACCTGATAAAGTTACAGAACTCACATTTTCAAGATATTTAACTTTCGTTTGGAGCAATTGATTCTGGACAGCAGCTGCCAGGTTTGTAATAAAGATTCTCTCCACTCTCTCCTCTCTGCCAAGCTCACTGAAATACTCCTCATACCGCTTGAAATCTGCCGTTGCAGACATTAAGACCAACCTGGAAAGACGGGAGTTCAACAGTCAACAACGCTCTGAAATAAGTTTCAGTACCCATGAACTGACAATGTCAGGCCGTCAATTTACCACTGATTCAAAGTGAGATACATGAGCGGAAACAAGAATTGTTGAAGTACCGGATTTTGGGACTCCGAAGCATGAGCTGCTTGACACATGTTAAAACCATGTCAGACTCCACAGAGCGCTCGTGCACCTCGTCCAGAATCACCACCTTATAACGAGCCAAAGCAGCTGTGCCATTGACTCTAAGCTCCTCCAAAAGAATACCCGCTGTTTCAAAGACAATCTTGGACCTGCACCAGGAGTTCCACAACAAAGCCAAGTGAGCTAACAATTTGAGGTCACTGGCAGGCAAGCACGTACTCAGACCTGCATTCACCAACCTCATCCTTAACTACAGAAATGACAGTGAGTTCTGTTGGTTCTGTACATACTCTCCTTCATATTATTTCACAATTCAGCTTTCAAAGAACGAAGCCACCAAATTTTTTGGAGCATTTTCTTCCTCAACTTGCAACAATAAAACAAGGAGTGGTTGTGTACTTGGCCGTCGAGACATTCAACTGCCCAATATGATAGCCAACTTCTTCTCCTAATACGCACCCTCGCTCTTGAGCCACACGCTTAGCCACAGCCACGACTGCAAGTCTTCGTGGCTGTGTACACAAAATCGGGACCATATTCTCCTCCAACAACATCTGCGGCACCTGCGAGCTTTTGCCTGCATGCAAAATACATGAGGAGTCGAGCTGGAGCGGAGCCCACTTAGGCTGATTCCAAGACAACTACTATTGTTTTTAGTCGACCTTATCTTTTCATTGTGACCTCGGCACTTACGCCAGTAGTATCGATTCAAAAGTAACATTGGACACCAACATCAAATTGAAAAATGCATATTCGAAATCCTTTCTGACAGCTTAATCCATAACTCAATGAAACAGCATAATACCAAATTATTCAACTCCAGATGCTGAGCCAAAATGCATCGGATGAAATACAGGTACATTCAAGACTCAAGATTCTTCAGCAGTCATTAATGCCGGGAGTGCAAATGCGTGCAAAGCATTGTTAATAAGAATGATCGGATATTCCCAAATTCCCAATTGTTTGGATTGCATTATAAAAATCGGTGTTCTCCAGGTGCAATCTCTCAGATGTTCATTGAAAAACGTCGAAAAACGTTCAATTCACTACTGAACAAAGAGTGCTGCTCATCTACCAAATTGCCAATACTAAACCAGAACTGCGACTGCGACACGGCCATGGAATGTCACCACAAGACAGAGAGCAAAATGCAACGACGTTTTCAAAACCTCGACTGGACTTTTCAAATATCCATCTCCTTGAAAACGCATCATCTCACAGGAAGCAGTTACGCAAGCGGCGACGTACGCAAGCCCCTCTCATCACAGAATGCGGATCGTTAAAATTCACCTCCTACTCATTCATCTGATCCAATTGCACTAATTAGGACTCAAGGTAAAACTCATCGAACAGGAGAGATCACCAAAAGCCGCCACAAAGACACGACACCGATCCATGCAACCACAAACCAACAGACAACAGGGGAAGGAAGAAAGAAACCGGTTGCGCACCAGAGCCGGTGTCGGCGGAAATGAGCGTGACACGGTTGAGCTTCACTTTGTCCACGATGAGATCCTTGGAACGGCGCACGGGAAGGATGCGATCCCCCGGGCGCACTCTCTCCCCCGGCATTGCGAGGATCTTGTTCTTCTTCGCTCCCAGCATGTACTGCCAAAGCAGCGTTTTTTTCTCTGGGTGAAATTTCGATTTGAAAAGAAAAGCTCCCCGGGTGCACAGAACCCAATTCCTGAAGTGTCCGTTTCTGCATCCCCGTTGCACCAAAAACTCGTAACCAATTGTGTGGAATTTCGAAAGCGGTGGCAGATATTCCGTCGGAGACGGAACGAAGAGAGCGAGCGGGCCTCCTTCTTGAAGGCCGAGCAATTGAGCCCTTACGCACACAGACAGACAGAAGGAAGGCCCTGGAACTTGAAGCAGGTGTGAACGGGGGCCCGCTCTTTGAGGCGTAGGCTAAAAGGTTGCGACCGTTGGGCGGCGCCCTGGAGTCTTGTGGAGTCGCTATCCAGGGTCGGCTGGCACTACCCATTCCTGGCACGGCGCAGTTTGTTTTTTGTGCTTGGCAACTTGTTGTATTTGGTAACAGCTTTTGGTAGCCTTAAATGCCTTTGAACTCAAAATAGAAAGTCTGATGGGTAATTTACTCTTTATCCTCAGACATGCTGTAATGCATTGAGTGTTTTTTTTGTTTTTTTTAAAGTATTGCATTGAGTTTTTGAGAGCATCCGCACTGAGACACACAACACAGTGACCGGAATGCATTTGGCCGGGGCCGGGTTGTTTTTTGAACCACACCGTGAGCTTGGCAACGGAACAGGGGAGACCAAGCTTGCCAAATTTGAGCCTTTAGAGCATCCACACCGTGTCACTGAACATAGAGAGGGTGGAACAGCCTTTGGCGGGGCAAGGACGGTCACGTTTGCCACAGAAAACCAATTGACCCCACTGTCACTCGGAATATATATAAAAAAATCCCTCAAAAGACGCCACTTTTGAAGCCTGGTCCTTCCCCGCTCCTTCCCCACTCTTGTTTATCCGTTCTGAGGTCCTGGGCACAGAGCGAGCTGTGTGAATTAATGAACCTCCCGACCAAAATCTCTCCGGAAGAAGGGCGCACTCAAACCTTGAGCGGCCACGGAAGGTTGGCATCCAAAGAGCATCCACACCGTGTCACTGAACAGTATCCCAAAATGCATTTGACCGGGGCCAGGGTGTCTTCCACGCCCCACCGTTTGGGCGCCAACGGAACATGGGAGCCCGGACTCACCAAATTTCATGTTTTGGACGCCAACCTTCCGTGGCCGCTCAAGGTTTGAGTGCGCCCTTCTTCCGGAGAGATTTTGGTCGGGAGGTTCATTAATTGTGTTAATTTTGGGAGAAGGAGCGTGGAAGGACCAGACTCAAAAAGTGGCGTCTTCTTAGGGATTAGGTTTGGCATTCCGTGTGACGGTGGGAGGCGATTGGTTTTGTGTGGCTAATAGTCACATCCCAACCTTGCCAAGGTTGTTCCGCCCCAAAGATTTTCAATGCCACGGTGTGATGCTCTTAGACAGCAACTTTCCGTGGCCGCTCAAAGTTTCAGCGCACCCTTCCTTTAGAGTGATTCTTGGTCGAAAGTTGCATTGATTGACAAAAAAAACTCCAACATAAGAAACAAGAGTGGAGAAGGAACAAGGGTGAGAATCTGTCTCCAAAGTTGCATCTTCTCATGGATTTTTTGTTGGCATTATAGGGTATGGTGGGGGCCGATTATCTTTGTGTGGCAAATGGACAAGTTCATGGCCCGCTAAGTCTATTCCATCCTCTTCATTTTCAGTGACACGATGCGGATGCTCTGAGCCACCAAATAATGTTTGCAAAAGAAATCTTAATCCTAAAAAGATTCATCCCCATAGCCAAGGTAGTCACCAAAAGACTCCGATTTGGACCAATAGATGTTTTCTTTCTTTGTGCATTCAACAGAGAAGTCATTCATCGTACCTTTTAGGTCTACAACAATTTTACAAAAAAAAAGACAAGACCTATCACCAAGGTACTTCACTAGAAATTATCCAATTTAGGGACTAATAGGTGAATTCTTCATTTCTAAAAGTCACTCATTCATTGATCACTTTGGGACCTCATCATCATGTTTTGGTTAACCATGACATATTTTTAAACATACAAATTTTATTGTCAACTTTTAAAGATATCGCCTAATTGCTTAAACACATAATAAGAATCTTTGGTTGGGATGGGAATATAGATCTAGAGCTTTTAAGCCTCTAAAACACCATTTTTTCTTTAAGAGACAAATGAAAGTTTGGACAAGTATGGTGGGTTGTTGTAAAACCAAGTAGGACAAGTCTTATCAAAATCTAGGAAATCAAGTTACTATAGAATGTTAATCTATGACCATTCAAAACCTTTTATTCCAGAGCATTCCAACTAGAAAACATTTTGGACATCCATAAATTAGCATTCTATAATGAATGTAGCTAGAACATTTTAATAAAACAAAGTCTATAGTTGGATTTACAGCAATCCACCTCACCTCACACTTCAATTTTTTGTATGATTTTTTAGAAGTATTTTTCAAGATAAGAGAATGTATTAGCTCCATGGGAATATAATTTTGAGCTAGTGCCCCAAAACAAAAGTTATGCTATCCTAAGTAAAAATAATTGAGCCAAGGCAATAAAAAAAGATCACAAAATTTGAAATAATTTGTTTTTGAATAGTTTTGATTGAATATACTTTTATCTATGTGAAAAGCTTTTATTCCTGCCATTTGGAGTATCAATGTGAAAGTATTGTTTAGAGTCTTGTTTGGAGGGCAATCATCATTTTGAAAAAAATGACTAACTAATAAGCTTTGTATTTGAACTCCTTTTTTACAATTTATGAGGCCTACATAATTTGTACTACTTCCAAGAATTTATTCTCTCACCATCAAAATTAATGTGTTTCAATTCCATCATAGAATTATTAACAACTTAGATTTTCTTTCCATCTTGTACATAAGTCTATTTAAATATTTTATCTTAAATAAATTCAAGTTTCTTTATTTGATTTTTTTTTCACTAGACTTCAGACTCAATTTTTCACCATAATGATTTGTACCTCAAAACTCTATACTGTAAAAATTTCAAGTTAACCCTATAAGACGATTGCAGACACTAAGTGTCCAATAGATGATTTCACTTAACATTGTAGGATGGAAAAAAATGTTTATTCATCTAATTTATTTATTTGGAGGATATCTGAGTACATTTTCAATGAATAGTATTGCAAAGTCCCTCATTATTATCTTACTAACTTTCTAAAGAAGAAGATGCTCAATCCACGGATCACCCTTGTAATATATTTTGGCCATTCTTTGCTATGAATTTAAGTCTTAAAATTGATGTTTTATGAACTTGAGTCCAACTATTGCAATGAGGCTAATCAAGTGCAGTTTCTACTCCAATTGAAAATTTTAAAAATTTCATAAATTTCAATATTTTATAGAAATATGACCTTTGGACCTAAAACCATGATTTGTTGATCTTTTAATTTTAAAATAATATGGTAAATTTGTTTTATAATATGATGTTTTACACTAGAATATACATTTATGGTGAAATTTTTATATTTTTTGAGTATATATATTATTTTTTAATTTCTTAAAAAATTCATAGTAATTTCAAAAAAAATCCAAAATATTTGAAAATTTTATATTTGTAGTCAAAATATTACTTTCAGTTCTCTGAAAAATAATTTAAAAATTTTCATTCATATGTGGTTGCAAAATGGCAACAAACAAAGTGATGACAAATGAGGCTTGAAATCAATGGTCATAGACACGTCCTTACAAAATTAAGAGGATTCAAAGTCTTATAATCTTGCTATGGAAGAGAAAATAAATAAAAATAAATAAATTTAAACACTTGTATCTTGCAAATTAAATTGTTGAATTCTGAAATTTATTTTGACATATTCCCATAATGTGCAAGATCCTACTATTGAATATGCAAGAAAAAAGAAATATTTAAAATTTTGCTCTTTGCAGTAGAAATGTCAAATTTGGAGTGCTTTTTGGTAAAACATAATTGTAAAACTTTAGGGATTAAAGCAAAATAAAGAATGTTTTGAGAAAAAGAATCTAAAAATAAGTTCTTTAATTTTGCGTGCTTTCCTTTTCTTCCTATCTCTAATGCCAATTGATCAGAATCTTGCACAAAAATTATGAAGTATCAATGACTACACTAGTCACGTCACTAAGGAATAGATAAAAATAGTTTGTTTTTTCTATATATTTAGATCAATGCTCACTTTAAAAAAAAGACTCTTTACAATTGGAAAAGAAGAGTGCAAACTCAATTTTAGAGCTTTGCAAAGTGTCAAGTTGGCCATGATCTCAACTCATTGTTTCAACTTGGATACAACTGCATTAGGAGTCTCAAATTCCACCAGGGCAATTGGAATCACCCCTACTAAACCGTCATAAATAGTACAAAGAGTTTTTGGAATGGATCATAGTAGATTCAATGCTTTTTTGCTCATAATTGTGTTCTTAATTTCCTTTGAGTAAAATATACATTCATGTAAGGCTAAAATAAATGAAAACATGATGTGAATCATTCTAAAAGAGCCAAATTGTATTCATCACTTTTGGAATTGACATGCTCTATTCAATGGCTAATTTTAATTGATAGTTGGTCTAGCCTATGAGCATCAATAGCTACTTATGCACCTTTTACTTTGAAAATTTATAGTTAATTCATTCAAATTCAAAAAATTACGATTTGAATTGCCATTGTATTGTTGTTGTTTTTCTTTCTACCAAGAACATGTAAAAAATATTACGCTAGATTGTTTTTCCTACAGAGGTTCATTTTTCCTTATATGGGCAATTTATAAGCCTCGTACCTTATTAGTTCTAGCTTTTTGGCTTTACATTCACAAACCAAGGAGCAAAGTTAAATAATGATTGTAAATCCCATCCTAGCATTTGCCTTGGTTTCATACAACATTAATCCACACATTGATAGGAATTTGACTACTTTCAAGCTTTCACCAATTACCTTATATACTTTTGAAAAAGCAATTACATTCAGGTAGAATTTAATGTCCAAGGACTGCAGGCATTAGATGAGTTTCAACCTGTGGAGAGGGCTATGAGTCCTCCATGGTTCTTAGCCTCTGGAACTACATCACAGCAGTTGCTTGACGTGGCAAAGTGACTACCGTGTCATATAAATTATTTATTTATTTTCAAAAAACAAAAAATAAAAACATTAATCTTATTTTTCATTTTAAGATTAAAACTTCTTCTATTTTTCAAAAAAATAAATTTTGACACCGGCATTCTTTATCTGCCGATGGAACAACGCTCGAAACGGACTTGAAAACAGCTCTTCCAACCCTCCAAATCTCATCTAATGCATGCTTCTCCTAAAGGGATTCCGCCTTATGAAAACACAAGGCTGCAACATCTGCTGTTGCAAAAGCAATAACTTTTATTTTACAATGATTTTATTTTCTACCTCAGCACATTTGCTTAAACTGTGATTCTCTTACACGAAGCCTATATCTCTAAAAGGCAACTAATAGACAAGCAAGCGGGGGCTGGGAAGGGGCACAAGCAACTACGGTAGAACCACCCATTCCCAACTTATAGGGTGCAACTATTTCCAACCAAGGTTGGAACAAATTTTTAACCAAATCTTGAAATGTTTTTTTTTCCTTTTCAAGATTGGGACTAATAAGGTCATCACACATGTCTTAAAGTAGTGAGCAAGAAAATAGTTATTGAATGATAAAAATTGGAAGACTCTATACATCAGGCATGGATTGAAGCTAACTTTTGGCTTCTAAAATTTATAGTAATTTAAATTCAAGGCATAGAATTTTATTTTTTTAAATTATAATTTTCGTGATTTCTATCTTCCTACATGACAAAAATTTATATTGCCTTATACTGCTCTAAAACATGCACGAATTTGCTTTAGTGATTGACTATAGGTGGTTCTACCAAAGAGTCTTGCCATTTAAACTCATGGGTAGTATGACAAAGTATATAAATGTAGTTGTGACAATCTTCAGATGCCATCTGGTTTATTGCTCTCCAAAAGAGAAACACAAAATATTTGACACATTATCATCCTAAAATTGATGGACATATGTGAGGATCCTCCCGTATGCCCATACTAAGAGTAAGCACAAGGGAACTCGAGGGTGTTGAGGAAATTAGATGCTAGACCTGAAAAGATTTGTAGCAAACTTTGTAACAACAGCACCTACCTCAAGATCATTCCACATAAGATAGAAGCACCCAAATGTAACAAAAGTTGTTCTCTGATATCTAAAAGACAACCTAAACCAAGTGCAATTGGACCCAAAGTAGACAAGTGGGGTTCTAAGAAATTGTCACTCTCATGAAGGTGGGTCTTGCATTGACTAATCACCCACATGTGATCCAAGCTTAGAGTGTGTTGCTTTTGGGTGTTTCCATGCCTACTTTACTATTAGTCTAAGTGTCACATTTAGGTGCTTCTACCTTAGTCCAAATTTTCAGTAATACCAACTAATAAGAACAATGAAAAAGGTGCATAACAAAGTAAGAACTTCCCCTATCCTTCAAGATAAACTGGTGCCAAAACATTGTTGTAATTATCTACATAAATACAAAGATCTTCATCGCTTGCAAGCATTGCTCAAACTCAGAATAATATGTGTGCAACTTCAGATATTGTGATAATTGATGTCTACTTCTTTGTAAAGATCCTCAAGCTTAACTCGTGCTTCCTGGAATTTCTTCAAACACCATTTTTGTAGTGCAAAAATATTGTCTACAAAAAGCTACGGAATTCAAAAGCAAGAAGAAACACAAAGTTATTATTAAATGAGAAGGTAAAGAATGTTCACCCAAATTTGCTTTATAAAGGACCTCAATTTCATGGTCCATCATATGCTGGTATAAGATTTCTACCCAGATAAAAACATGACAAAATAAAATGTAGGTTGCGTACAAGTCACTCACATGTCCATCAATTGACAAAATTATGGGCAACCTTGGTTGCATTCCCTGAAACACAAGTAGTGCATCAACATTAGAATCAGCACACCAAGTGATAAATACAAAAAAAAACTTAAATAAGAAGAGCTCGAGTTAGACGGAGAACAAGGAAGAAGGCTCACTCACAGCTTCATAGATTGTTGGATCATTATCAAAATACTTGTTAATCTCCTCCTGCAAAACACGATATTGTACAACTCATTGATAAATACAAGATACATGAGTCATTGTGTATGACAAATTGTAAGCTGAAGTTGACTGTCAGAAATAAGATTTGCTAATGTAGGCACTACAAAAGACAATACCTAGAGTTCTTTGTGCTTTTTATCCATAGCATTCAAATCTAGATATTAAAGTCACTTGCTGCTCATCCTGGACAAGAAGACATGAGTACTCAACTCATGTTGTTATTTCTTTCTTCATAGTGTAGGGTTTAGACTTTCCATCTGAAGCTAATCGTTAAGTAATAGAGAAGACCATTGATTAAACTAATGTAGGAGGCTCTGAAATGGCACATCTAAGGGCTGGTCCGCCTTTTTTGTGTATTTCATTGGACAGGAATAATTTTAGCTCAGTTTTCAGACAAAGAGAAAGAGATGAGGAATCTAACCCAAGTGGTTTTGTATTTTTCCAAGCATTTTTGAATTACTTATGAATTTTCAGACGAGTTGGGTTGTAGGTCCCTATTTATGACCCTAGGTCTTTTATAAACGGTTCACTTGCAATTATGAAGAAAGATGGGGAAAGCAAAGCGAATGATTGGCTCTTGCAATTGATAATGTTTTTTTCCTTGATTCATTCAATGGCTATACATGTCAATTACAGAACCAACTCATGTCCATTTCACAGCCATTTGTAAGGTCCGTTCTTAATGCCCGCTCCATTTCAGAGCCTCCTACCTTAATGTCAGAATTGCCAGTCCACATGAAACTCCTGATTACAGGTTTCATAGAAAGTAGATTCCAATCAATCAAACATGCCCAATTTTAAATGGATAAAAAGGTATAACAATAATGAAGAACTTTCTTCAACATAGACAGGTACTTGGGAAGAAAAGAAGGAGAACAGAATGGAAGCTACATAGACTCAGGACTTGTAAAGAATCCTATTTACCAAGTCCTCTCTACCTTCCTTAGAACTTTCAAGTTTGACCACCAGTTCTAATTCTCGTTTTTTCAAACTAAGTTGCATGATCACCGTCCAATTTCGCACACAATTGTTGTAGCTACAAGAGCACGTCACATCTTAGGACCCCACTGAGAAAACAATTGAGTCATGACTTACTGTGAACATATTTCTTGTGAATGCCTAAGAGGCGGGGCGGAAGGGACCTTTGGCTCCCCCTTTCAATTAAAATTCAAAATAACATATTTCTAGTCGTCTGGAGACAGATGAACTGCAAAGCATTGGGAATGAATTGTATGTCCGACATGACGCTTTCTAATCAACAGCCTTCAGGTTCTTCGATGACTGCTGAATGGCAGATTGGCTTTGTTTACCAGTTTACCTCACATTGAATTCTAAGTACAACTAAATGTTAGGATTTAGTAAGAAATAAGAAATGGAGTTTTCATGTTTATTTTGTGCGAGTATTTAAGATGTGACATGCAGTGAATGCTACTGAAGAGCACCAAGAAGATTCTCCTACAGGTTGAACTCAACAGACACATTTTTTGTTGGTTCTCAGAGCTGGCATCATGTTGAATAAGCACAACATACTGACTTGTTATGTAAGGTAGGAGGCTCTGAAAGCGAGCATCTAAGGTCTGGTCTGCCTTTTTCATGTGGTTTCTTGGATGGGATTATTTTTAGCTCATTTTTCAGACAAAGAAAAATAGATTTTGATTGTAACACAAGTTTTTTCGTATTTTTTGAAGCATTTTTGAATTACTTATGAATTTTCAAACGTGATGAGCCATAGGTCTTTACTTATGACCTTAGATCTTCCATAAACCGTTCACATGCAGTTTCTAGAGAGAAATGGGGAAAACAAAGAGAATAATTGGCTCTTGCCATAAATAATATTTTTTTTACCAATCCATTCAATGACTACAGAAGGTCCATTTAAAGACCACCTTATGTCCATTTCAAGCGAGTCTATATGGGTAGTTCTAAATGCCCGCTTGCCTTCAAAGCCTCCTACCTTAAGGTAGGAGGCTCAGAAATGGCACATCTAAGGGTTGGTCTGCCTTTTTTTGTGTATTTCATTGGACGGGAATAATTTTAGCTCATTTTTCAAACAAAGAGAAATAGATGAAGAATCTAACCCAAGTGCTTTCGTATTTTTCCAAGCATTTTTGAATTACTTATGAATTTTCAAAAGAGTTGGGTTGTAGGTTCCTATTTATGACTCTAGGTCTTTTATAAATGGTTCACTTGCAATTCTAAAGAAAGATGGGGAAAGCAAAGCGAATGATTGGCTCTTGCAATTGATAATACTTTTTTCCTTGATGCATTGTATGACTATAAGTGTCAATTTCAAAACCAACTCATGTCCATTTTACAGCCATTTACAGGGTATGTTCTAAATGCCCGATCCATTTAAGTACCTGGAAGAAGCTCTAGCTATTATAAAACACTTCAAGCATTTTGTCATGCTTTTCTACCGAAGATAACCCTTTCTTCGACTGACATATTTCATGCAACACGCTATCAGTTAGTTTTGCAATTTTGGCTTGCTCATCAACCATCTCCTACAAGTTATTTGTTGACACAGTGGCTAGTGGCTTGTTGTATAGGAGAATCTTTAAAGTGTGGTGATCATCCTCAAAATTTAGCTAAGTCGGACAAAACAAAAGGGATTGAGAACATAGTCTCTAATTTCTAAAGTAGCATGCATACTAATTCTGCACTCCTTGAATAGGAGTGTAGCTCACCATATTTTATATTTATGTAAATAAAACAATTTGACAAAACTCACTACCTGCTGAAAAGATGCAAAAAACATGTTCTCTATTAATCACCACACTTTCAAAACCAATCCCCACACCACCAATCTGGGATACAAATATGACATGGGTATGGATACAAATATATGCACAAATACATAATATAATCTCAGCAATATGGCAATATCACATATTGATTGCATATCCTATATCAATTTGAAATTACAAATAGGGGTGGTGGTTAGAGCTGGAGTTTGAAGAAGGTTTTGGGAATTAAATATATATATATATATATATATATATATATATATATATAAATTGGATGTAATTGTCACATGTACCCTTTGTCTCACTATACCTATAAGTTCAAAAGATAGGTATATACTACTAAGGTTACACTAACTAAGGTCTTCACCACGGGCAATAGTTTGTGAATTCATTGTTGATTCAGTCTCCGTGGTGGAATTATTTGCAAAATAAAGTGCCAATATCCAACAAAGAAAAGTTTTGCACCATTTGAAGGAGAATTATACCACTCCAAATAAAATAAAGGCTTGCAAATCCGCAATAAAATGTTGAACAAATGAAATTGATGAATCAACTCAAACCAATAAAATTACCAAAACAGTAAAGGCTCACTCAATCTACAACGAATTCAAAGCACCCATGAAGGCGTAGCCTCGGAGATATCACTCTTTGTAATAATTTTAAGATGTATATCTGAATTAAAAAGGTATTTGATGTAGGGCTAATATTTACCTTAATTATTGCATTTAAGATGATTGTAATTTTATAGAAAAAGATACAAGGGGCATATTTCCAATATTTACTCTATGGTCTTTGTAAATTCATTCACACAAACTTTTAAGTGAGGCTATATTATACATAAAATTTAAGTGTTCAATCTTTTTCCACCTTCACCCTTCTTCACAAACTTCTCCTTCCCTCTACTACATACATGTATAATAAGTACATTATGAAACCATTAACAATCAATTCAAGTGCCATTGACCAAATGGTAATTTTTAACCTCTAAAGGTCAATTATTTGTCAAACAAATAATTGAAACTCTCCGTAGGTTCCTATGAAGTCAATTTTGGTCGAATGCTCACAAAATAATGACACAAGGTGTGAACATGTACCCCTTTAGTGGAAATTTGATTTTCTTTTATATGAGATGCAAGAATAAAAAGTAAGTTGCCCTGAACATTTTTTGTAGCTAGGGCAATTTGTGCATCTTTTGCAAAAATGTTCATCAAATTTTGAAATTTGGCATGTATTTATCTAATCAAATAAGACATATATAAATGTCAGAATTTTTTTAAATTCTCAAATCACATTGTAAGAGGAGTCAAACTTTATTAGCTATATTGGGGCGGCTTCAAGAAAAAACATTTTCATCTAACTTCAAGCCTACTATCTTGCAATCTGTGAAGTCAAAGTTTTTGAAATTTTTTACACATATGTTTGTCCCTAATTTTTCATCATTTGGATTTCAAACAAAAAATTTCTTCATTGCATAAGAAATCATCAAAAAATGACTAGTGTATTGCCAATGCACTTGACCTCCATGCATTGTAGGATGAATTAGAATAAGCTAAAGTCTTTATTTGCTTCTAAAATTTTTCATAATTGAACCTAGCATCATATACTTATGAATGGTCAAAGCATTATGGAAAAGTTGACCCAAGAAGAGGTTGCTTCATAATGCAAAAGTTTAGGTGGGAAAGAGCCTTTTTCAACTCACTAATTGAATCAAGAATTGTAAGGTGGGCTCAAAAATTTGTCATGTTTATTCAATACATTTCTATGATTTTATAAATTACACACCAAGTGGTCCTCATCTACCTTTAGTGTTTCTACATGGTAATTGTAATGATGATGTGGCCATCCTCCTACTTACTTCAATTTGTATTAAAATTAGTAATAAAATTCAAAGCCTCCTAATGGGTTCAATTTCCCCCTAATGTCCTTATTTTTGTGTAGATCAAAAATTCTATTCCAAGAAGGGTTCAAAGTCTACTAACTCTTTTTCTCACTTCAAATGTTATAATCTTTCAATCAAATCAATCCACATGGTCAAATGGGCTGAAATTTTTTCCACACATTGCCTTACTTTTTTAACACACTTTTGTATGTTTGAAGTTCAAAAACATATTTGGGACAATACATCAAAATTGGCAATCTTAGACTATTCTTCTTCCAAAACACCCTCTAACTTTTAGGAGTTTATAACAAGTTTATCATTGAACACTTCGGACTTTCCATTGAAACTATCCCATATACATCCCATTTAAAATGAGTGTGATTAACACATATAGCCTCAAATGGATTATAAACTCTATATTTATATTGTACAATTTTCAATTCGTTTAATCTACTCAAGTAAACCTTCATATTTGTGCAATGTGACAATTTCTACCACTTGTGGTCAATGTCTTACATTTGCACTTAATTTTTTAGATATATACACTACTAGTACCATGACACAATTTTAGTCAACCAACTTTCATTATAGATTTTCTTAACTATGTCCATTTTATCATCCACATAAAACATATGTCCACATCAAGGTTTTCTATCTTGATATGATGCTGGCTTTTCATGCTAAGATGTTCATCAACGTCGATTGAGACATGTCTTGACACATTAGGATTCATAACAATCAAAAAAATATTTTTTTGATTGCTTGAACGGCATGCTCATCGATTTGAACAGACAAGTTGTCATTGGACCATTCATGCCTTTCAAATTTTTTAATATTAGTTTTTTTAATGTTCTAAACAACTTGTCCGTCAACTTAGACAAACAAGTTGTTAACGAACCATTCATGCCTTTTAAATTTAAATAATTAATTTTTTTTAATATTTTAAACAACTTGTCCGTCAACTTGGACGGACAAACCTTCTAATATATATAATGGATCCCGGCTCTAACAACCAAGCACAATCAAATGTTTTTATTATTAATGTTTTGCACGCGAGGCATTAATGACTGTTGATAAACCTTGGATCTTAAATATACATATGCACCTTTGTAACTTTTTTCAAGTACAATAAATGTATTTGTGAATCACCTTTTATTACACTTGTCTTATATGGATTTGTTAGATAACTCTAACTGTTTCTCTTAAGTCAAGAAGTTGTTATTGAAATATTTCCTTTCTTTGTAACTATTGTACTCAATATATAATTCTTTCAACATGTGTTTCAAAGTTGCATTTTCTTCTATAGTCTTCTAATGGATATCGCAGGGTGGGTATCGCGGAAGGGATACAAGGGCGGCGGGTACCGTGAAACGGGTGTCCACGGATATCGACGGATATTGCAGGGTTTGGGCAGCACGGAGGCCCGCCACTTCCAGTTTGGCCGTTTTTTGGGGGGGAGCAACGACACTAGAGTTCGGCACCCACGACTTTCAGTTTTCCAGCTGTTTGTTTCCTCCTTTGTTGTGCAGTCCGCGCTTGCAAGCGAATTGCGTTGCATTTAGTGCATTCATGGTTCAGGTAGCTCGATTTGTGGTTCTCGTTCCATTCGGGGTTGAGGGTGCCTGTAGCTCAATCTAAGGTTCTCGAGCGAGTGGTAAACATGATTGATTTTGGGGTGCACAAAACAGTCACATGATATAATGCAAGTACCGCAAATACGATTGGCACACATTAATTAGGATTGGGAATTTTTGAGTATAGGAGCTCAGGGGTTGTCTAGGTCACGTCACGTCACGACGTTAGTATGTCACGACGTTGACGTGACGTAATTCCCAAAGTCCGTCATGATGGAACATTCTATTATTTTGATGGAATATGTTAAAATTCTCTAGGAAGATCAACATAAATTACGCTAACATGTTAAGTAGTAGTAATACATTATATTTTCCATCCATGATTTTCAAAAAATTTATAAATTTTTTTTTTTTTTTTAAATTTAGAATTTAGGGTTATGATTGTCAAGATTCTTATGGAATCATGACGGAATCATGACGTGTCACGACGCGTCATGACGTGACGTGACGGACATCATGACGTAAAAACCCAGAGTCACGTCAGGATAGACAACCTTGGCTCAGGTGTCCTGCTTCGCTATTGTGCTTTTCCTTTTTCTCCTAATCCAAGAGAATCCTACTTATGACCTTAAGGGGGCATTCACACCTGCTGCTATAGGTGGTATTTTGTAGGGAAGGAGCGGTGAATAGTAACTTGGCGTCCACACTACGCTGGAGTGTTTTTGTCGATCCTACGTGTTTTCTTACGTGGAAGCCACTAGCACAGGGTGTGAAGGACGCCGGCGGTTTAGGGTTATATTTAAGAGTTAGAATTAAGAGGTGGTCCTTCAGAAGTGGTGTTCAATTCTGAAATGTAGATTTCAGGATAGAAGGACTAGTGTTATTTTAAACCACTTTCTAATCGGCATTAACTTATTTAGGCAAGTTACTCGTAAAATAATACACGTCATGAATAGTAGACAACGTAGCCATGCCATGCAGTGCACGGAAAGGCTTTGACGTTACGACCAATTTGAAGATTGACGGCTTCGTGGGTGCTTCGGACGACTAGAAATGAAGATCTCATAGGGCAGATTATTGCACAGTTCAATTTCGATGGACGACAGCGCTGAAGACATCGTTGTTGCATTTTTTTGGATTTCAGTGTGAGTGGTCCTCGTCAAAGTCACAGACTTCATGTGTCTTGCACTCACAGAGGGAGTTGCGATTCATGAGTTTTGTGACAGTGTACCGTTGAATGCACAAAGTTACAATATATTGCAGTCCATGTGCGAGTCAAGAGTCCTCACTTTTGTCAATCAGCGTTGTCGAAGTTAGTGATTGCGTCTTACAGTCAGAGATGGACTTCCGATTCAGAACTTCTGTAAAGTAAAGTAACGTTCCATTGTCTTGTGCACAGTAACGTTAGAACTTGGAGCGTCATGGACCGTCAAAATGAAAGACAGCCGTCTGCATCAATGGGTGCAATTCGATCCGGCTTTATTCTAGGTAAGTCCATATCGGAACTTCTGAAGCATACTTTTGCAATTCTTGCAGGAATTCCTTGTTGGTAGACTTGCAAGGAAGTCCTTGTTTGATGACATTAATCGGGCGTCCATGTGGAGAAGAGTTTAGAATGAGCAACAATGAATTGAATGACGTCAATGCCTGCATGTTCGTTCACATGTCAATCCTCCTAGTTGTACTGTCTGCAGTGCCAAGCACTACTAATTGAAGCTCTTCATCAGTAGCATAGGCGACATTGTCAAGCCCTTCATTCCATACAAGTACGAAATTTTTATATATTACTTACATTGTACTATCGTGCATGTGCTAAACACTGTAGTTTACTGCACTGAGGACACTGCGGTACTCATAGCCTAGCGTATCTTGTCGTCGTTTTGCTTACTCGTGCCTGCACTGATTCGCCAATTGGGATTGACTTACAGCAATGAACTTGCAGCGGAGTGCAGTAGGCGCAGCACACGCTTTGCTCGGTGTGGGCCGACTAATGTCGGACTCAGGTCATGACAAAGGCGGAAATCCTGCAAAACATCCACGGAAGGAGAGGTGTCCAAATTGGAGCGCACAAGAAGTTGTCGCATTGATAGATGCCAAGCGTGCCATGTTTGAACGTGAGCTACAGTGCAAGGACACTCGAGACCTGATGGTACATGATGCAAGGAAGTGGCTTCAAATTAGCAATGCTGTGAAAGCAGCATGTGTTTCAAGCTGCACCCGCGATGGCGCTTTTTGCAAGAGCAAATGGAATCTCCTCATCGCTGAATACATACACATAATTGACTTCCATGAGCGCACTAGAACGAACGACATTAAATATTGGAAGATTAGTACAGCTCAGAAAAAAGCCAATGCTCTGCCACAGACTTTCTCATTCGATGTCTTTCAACACATCCACACTTGGTACAACTGTTAGCCGACCGTGAATCCCCCTCACATAAGGGATTTACTTTCTCCTGACGACTGCAACTACAACGCATCTGCTGCAGCCCCAAGTGATGGCGAATACATTCAACTGAGCGACGACTTCGAAGACAATCATGTAAGTTCACAGGGAGGTCTGATGGACATAGATAGTCTCAGCACCAGTTCAGACTCTCAACGTCCTCATCGTGCTAGATTTCCCGACATTGGTCTGGAAACGCCTCTTGCTGTGACACGTCTCTCTCCTTCGACGTCTCCTTCAGCCACTCCAGAGAGTTTTGTACCTCTGAGTGTGACGCCGCATGTTCTCAGTTCATCCGACATTGTCGACCACGATTTTCATCGTCGGCCTGGCAACACTGCAATTTGGCGCAAGACAATGTCCAGTCATTCTCTAATTGCCGAAGCGACGCGAGCCACGGGGACTGCCATGACCATGCAGATGAAAGAGCTAGCCGAATCCAATAAACTAGTGGAGACTTCAAAAATTGAAATGCAGCTCACTCTTTTCAGTCAGCAAATGGAATACCAGCGTGATAGAGATAGACGACTTTACGAGGCTGCCAAAGCTGCAAATGAGAATGCAAAATTGTCCATCGAAAAGCAAGGCAAGGTTGTGCAATGCCTTTCTCAATTGTCCTCCGCCCTCACTACTGGTTTCCACATGACTCAGCGGAAACGCTCTTCCGCTGCAGTTGGCGTCCCTCCCTGCAAAAGCGCCGATGTTGATCCCCACGACTCCAGAGGTGCACTTTAGCTTCGTGTCCATGCCCTTGTGTAATACTTTTGCGAAACTAGTAATCAGTCATCAGCATTGATGACTTCAGTTATAACTCGAGGCTGTCAGCTTAGTTTTTGCTTTCCTGTAATCGGAATGTACAGCCTGCATATTACGGCAGTAGCGGTAACTTAGCTCCATGCATACACTGCCCACTTTATCAGTACGGTAAGTCATCTTCGTTCACTGTTTGCACTATGTCGTATGTACAATTCCTATTTTCTTGAGAATAAATTGTCACTAGTGACCAAGCATTACTGTACACAATGTTTTCGTATGCTGGTTTTTCTCTACTGCAATATCTCCTACAAGTCGGACTACTAGTGAGGATGCCAACACATTATGCACATTTGCAATAAAGCGCTTCAACTTTGCAGACCTTCATCGCATATTATAGAACACATGAAATCATAGATTAACATTAAATTTTTGCGCCTCCACTAACGAATTCTTCAATTGCAAATCCAGTTGCTTACGAACACTTGCCTACATCTTCAACTTCTCTGCAATGTGTAAAAGAATCCACGGCATGTGCCTACAGTCGTTAGTACCCACTCCCAACTTAGAAGTTGCCTGCTTTACAATCTAAAATTCACCACATCAACTATACCTGCTTCGATGCGAATTTCAGCTTGGCTATAAGCTAAAGATGTATTAAATTGTCCAAGTGAAGGCATGAATGTTGGTGGGCCCTGTACTGCCCCTCTTCGCAGCCACTTCCACCGGCAACTTCTTGACCAGTTCTGGAAGTCCGTCCACTCTTGGAAGTCACAGAAGTACTCACCACGGGGGTACTATGGATTTTCGTACCTGTGACCCCTGTGTCTTCAGTTTATGCATGCCATTGCGGTCACTGCAACAGCTTCCGTGCACGACACAAGATTGAAATATTCCATAGGGAAAAAAGCTCACAGCTAGAAAGTCGAGTTGTAATCGAGTTTAGACAATGGTCTTCAACTCCAACCGGAAACATTGACATGGAAAATGCAGCAAGCAATCAACCCTCTATAGACTTTGCACATGAATGACACTACAAGCACAACAACACACCAAAAATTCAGTCAACATAATGGGAAGCAGAACTCAGAAGAAGCTGCTTGTATATTTTTTTGGGGGGGAATCGACAGCAATACATGATAAGGAAAAAAAAGAATTGAATCATATGACTGACGGGATAATAAGACTTACGGGGTATTTGGCATGCTGGAGTTGATCAAGAGTGCCAGAGGTGAAAGATTAGAAATTCAAGCGACACATGCATCGAAAGTTTCCAAAGATTAAAGTTTTTAACTGGAGAGAAGCAGCACGTTCTCACTTTACAAACTCAAGCACGTGTGTTCAGGGAACACAAGGGTGTTTTCAGAGACGACTGCAGAGTACGTTGACGTATATGCGGCAAACACTTGCAAGTTCCCTACAATCCACTGCAGTAGAACTACATGGACTTAAGAAGCGTGGCGAAAAAATTAAAACCATTGTTTCATTTCTCATGATAGAAACCCAATGCACTCACGACCCACAATTTCTCATCTTCTGTCGAAGCGGCAAATTGCACATTGTGTTCGTGCAGCACTGCTTGGATAACATGTAGAGGGACGAATGCGAGAATAGAAAAATGAAGACGACAGTTATCCATGGAAGACAAAACAAAATTCAAATTGGACAATACATGCGGCAATCACGGTAAACTCAATGAGCATGTGAAGTGTTTTTCAGAAGACTAATTTATACAAGGGTGATTGCAAGAAAGACTAGTACTATTTTTTGTCACACTTGACGTGTTGGACTTGTTATCGGCTATTACTTTTGAAGAATAAATCCAATTAACTTAAAAAATTTCTTGGAGATGGATAACTTGATCTTGTTTAGATCCCTTATACTTCAAAAAAATTTAAAAATCATTTTATATTTAAATTTCAATTTAGCTAATTTGTCACACTTTGTAGTTTAGGGGTTTTGAGTACTAGGGAGTATCCAAACTTAATGATCTAGATCTGAAATTTCTATGGTCTATTCCCATAGTAGGAAGTTATATTTATACCAAAGGAAATTTAAAAATATTTTATTTTATGCCCTCCACATACGTGCAAACAAGGCTCCCTTGCGAGCGCAGTTCTGAACATTCAAAATTGTTTCAAGATCATTTTTTTGATGAAATATCTTTCCTATAAAGTCCTCCCAAATGGAAAAATTTTAATTTCCTTAAAAAAAGAAATTCTTATTTATTACAAATTAAAATTTGAAAGTACCAATTTTCATGAGATTTTGCACTTTTCCAGTTCTCCTACTTAGAGAATTTTTCTATGCTTTTCCTTCCTATGGTAACTTCTTCTTAAAGGTGTATACATTGAATATATTTTCTAGATTTTTTAAAAATTGTTTTTCTAATTATACAATACTCCCCAAAAGAACATGAGTATTATGGAGAACGCTACGCTTTCTGGTCGGTCTTTCTTGCATTTACCCACAAGGCAAAATGCTTACATGACGTAGGGGACATCGTCATCAAGGCATGCAACTGCGATATACAACAGAGTAACCACGTTATCTACTAGAGCAAGACCTGTACAGAAAAAACAAAACAGGAAAAAATTGTTCCTTATAGAAGCCTTCTGTAACGGTAGTGTAGATATTGCCGGTACAATCAGTACAGGACTCCTGCCTTCAAGTCCTAAAAAAGAATACAAGAAGACGGAGGGCGTGAGTTGCTAAGAAGGCTGCCATCCCCACATCATGTGCCACAAAATAGAAAAAAATTTGCAAAAACGTTCAGTATAAGCACCACAAAGGAGTTCACTGTGACGAAGAGAAGAAAGAAGAAAAACAAAACACGAATGTCATGGATCTTAGTGAAAGTTCAAAGTCGGTACCTGCGTAGCTATTGGCCAAAGGGTACTATGCGCTGCAGTATTAAAAAGACACCAAGGTCATGCCTCTTTTCGTTGGCTTTGTCTTGGTTTTCAAGAATTAACTTGTCATCTATGTGCTGTTGGTTACCATCATTGCCCATATCCGCCGCGTTGCTGGACCTTCGTGCCGGAGAACATCCAGTAGTCTTTTGATGTCTTCGTGGGATTGATTTAGAAGAATGTTATGCAAAATACCACAACATGTAACGACATCTGGAAAAAAAACAATGTATAGCTCAAATTTCTGATGAAGTTCTCTAATTGTTTGCTTCAGCAACACAAATGCGTTTTCTACAACGGCCCTGTCCCTGCTTAGTCATCTATTGAAAAGTTCATCAACCACAGGAAGAGGTGCTATGTGACGGTGCGGCACCATCAGCCAAGGGAGCAATGGGTAATCTGAATCTCCAAGCAAGTATGGTGGGAAACCTAGGAAAGCCAGATTGCCTTCCCATAAGGAAATTCTCTGTCCTCGACGAAACAAAGTTGAATGTCGAAGCACCCTCGAGTTGTTAGTGGAACCAGGCATGCCAGCATACAAGTTCAAGAAACGTTTAGAACTATCTACAACAGCTTGACATTGAATAGTGTAACATCCAGCCTTGAAATAGAAATAATCCGTTGAGCACTGCCGAGATTTGCCAACAGCAAAGTGAGTCCTGTCAATGGCGCCCATAACACCAAGAAGGCCACATAAATTTTGAAAACCTATAGCTGTCTCAGCTATCCTCTCCCCAGAAGACCAACTTATTTTAGTGCGCAGGGCTATATTAATGGCTTGGATGACTTCTCGGAGCATAATTGAAACAGTACTATGTCCAACGACAAACAATTCACTGCAAATCAACAATGTGGCTCTATGACTGAATTTGAATAGGATACATGCAACTCGCACTATGATGGGCACCGCAGCTCGGTACTTTGTATCTTTTTTCTTGACATAATGAGACAAGTGTTGAGCTAGAGAAAGAACAAAGCGTTTTGTCATGCGGAACATCTGAATCCACCGAGCATCGTCATACTTACGCAAAATGAAACTTGTGAACCACGCGGTTGATCTAGGTTTCACCCAAAAACCTAGGTCTTCATCAATTAAAGACAACGTGCTCAAGAGTCTCCACTGGTACAGTGCAGCGACAATGGCAAGATCCGTGTCAGTGGAACCACTTTTGTCAAAAGGCAATACAGGAAAGGAATCCACTACATTGTTGTCTTCAAGACAGGACGCATCTACCAAACACAAAGCCTGGTTCGTATTCAGAAGGAGCAACAGAATCATGGAAGCTAGGGACATGAACTCCGCAACCAGTTCGACATCGTCCAAGGCAGGAATTGAATATTTTCAATGTAACTGAAAACTTCAACAAGCAAATGACAAATGTCAAAGGAAACTAGTGTCACATTTGTAGCCCTACAATCTGTCGCACCACCCTTTTTGCACGTGCTTAGGGATTCCGAAGTCTGTGGACATGGAGCGCTTAGGGATTCGGAAGTCATGCACGGACTTTCAAAAATTGATTTCTGTGAGCTAGCAATCGCAATAGTTGTTCATAAACAATAGTGCTCTGCGAAACTTAACTGTGCATTGGGCTTTAATAGCAGCAGAATGAATTTTTTTTTGCATTGAAGTAACGCAAATTCAGAAAACCTTGATGAGGGACGTTGTGAATTTTACCTCTCCATTGATGGGGCGATCTCGTTCAACGTTTACCGCTCTTCACTCCAATGATCTTCACCAACAGGCACCAAGCACTACATAGAAGATGATGAAATCATCTCCCGCTCATTGTCAGCAGGCTACCACACTCCCGCCGTGGTCTTCTACACAAAGGCAACCAAACATAAATACACACAATTGGCAACAACAATGCAAAGCAGGACCGCACTCAAATTAAATGTCTTCACCAGAAATGGAATTCAGAAATTGTGCGTACCTAAAGTACTACTTCTGCATCTAACAACAAGAAGTAGTATTGCCTCCACGCCTCGGTAGTCGACGACGACGATGTCCACGCACCGTAAAATCTACTGTCAAGTGTGAAACAATATATCTCTACGTGATTTCATAGAAGCTTCCATGCGCTCTTGTCTTCGTGGTGTTAAGACCTCGGTGCTACCAACAGCGTGTTAGACTTGTCGCCGCAAACTAACCAAGCCACTCCGCAGTGCCAGACGGATGTGCGCGGCCAGTCCACGCTCTTTGACTACTTTACATTCAATAAGCCACTGCTATATAGCAATAAGTGTGAAAGCACCCTAAGTCTTTTATAAATGATTCACTTGCAATTCTAAAGAAAGATGGAAAAAGAAAAGCAAATGATTGGCTCTTGCAATTGATATTACTTTTTTCCTTGATGCATTCAATGACTATACATGTCAATTTCAAAACCAACTCATGTCCATTTTACAGCCATTTACAGGGTATGTTCTTAATGCCCGTTCCAATTCAAAGCCTCATACCTTATCATACATCTCACTAGGAGTGAAAACACAAAACTTAAATATCTGGAACAAGCTCTGGCTACTATAAAACACTTCAAGCATTTTGACCTACTTTTCTACCAAAGATAACCCTTTCTTCGACTGACATATTTCATGCAACACGCTATCAGTTAGTTTTGCAATTTTGGCTTGCTCATCAACCATCTCCTACAAGTTATTTGTTGACACAGTGGCTAGTGGCTTGTTGTATAGGAGAATCTTTAAAGTGTGGTGATCATCCTCAAAATTTAGCTAAGTCGGACAAAACAAAAGGGATTGAGAACATAGTCTCTAATTTCTAAAGTAGCATGCATACTAATTCTGCACTCCTTGAATAGGAGTGTAGCTCACCATATTTTATATTTATGTAAATAAAACAATTTGACAAAACTCACTACCTGCTGAAAAGATGCAAAAAACATGTTCTCTATTAATCACCACACTTTCAAAACCAATCCCCACACCACCAATCTGGGATACAAATATGACATGGGTATGGATACAAATATATGCACAAATACATAATATAATCTCAGCAATATGGCAATATCACATATTGATTGCATATCCTATATCAATTTGAAATTACAAATAGGGGTGGTGGTTAGAGCTGGAGTTTGAAGAAGGTTTTGGGAATTAAATATATATATATATATATATATATATAAATTGGATGTAATTGTCACATGTACCCTTTGTCTCACTATACCTATAAGTTCAAAAGATAGGTATATACTACTAAGGTTACACTAACTAAGGTCTTCACCACGGGCAATAGTTTGTGAATTCATTGTTGATTCAGTCTCCGTGGTGGAATTATTTGCAAAATAAAGTGCCAATATCCAACAAAGAAAAGTTTTGCACCATTTGAAGGAGAATTATACCACTCCAAATAAAATAAAGGCTTGCAAATCCGCAATAAAATGTTGAACAAATGAAATTGATGAATCAACTCAAACCAATAAAATTACCAAAACAGTAAAGGCTCACTCAATCTACAACGAATTCAAAGCACCCATGAAGGCGTAGCCTCGGAGATATCACTCTTTGTAATAATTTTAAGATGTATATCTGAATTAAAAAGGTATTTGATGTAGGGCTAATATTTACCTTAATTATTGCATTTAAGATGATTGTAATTTTATAGAAAAAGATACAAGGGGCATATTTCCAATATTTACTCTATGGTCTTTGTAAATTCATTCACACAAACTTTTAAGTGAGGCTATATTATACATAAAATTTAAGTGTTCAATCTTTTTCCACCTTCACCCTTCTTCACAAACTTCTCCTTCCCTCTACTACATACATGTATAATAAGTACATTATGAAACCATTAACAATCAATTCAAGTGCCATTGACCAAATGGTAATTTTTAACCTCTAAAGGTCAATTATTTGTCAAACAAATAATTGAAACTCTCCGTAGGTTCCTATGAAGTCAATTTTGGTCGAATGCTCACAAAATAATGACACAAGGTGTGAACATGTACCCCTTTAGTGGAAATTTGATTTTCTTTTATATGAGATGCAAGAATAAAAAGTAAGTTGCCCTGAACATTTTTTGTAGCTAGGGCAATTTGTGCATCTTTTGCAAAAATGTTCATCAAATTTTGAAATTTGGCATGTATTTATCTAATCAAATAAGACATATATAAATGTCAGAATTTTTTTAAATTCTCAAATCACATTGTAAGAGGAGTCAAACTTTATTAGCTATATTGGGGCGGCTTCAAGAAAAAACATTTTCATCTAACTTCAAGCCTACTATCTTGCAATCTGTGAAGTCAAAGTTTTTGAAATTTTTTACACATATGTTTGTCCCTAATTTTTCATCATTTGGATTTCAAACAAAAAATTTCTTCATTGCATAAGAAATCATCAAAAAATGACTAGTGTATTGCCAATGCACTTGACCTCCATGCATTGTAGGATGAATTAGAATAAGCTAAAGTCTTTATTTGCTTCTAAAATTTTTCATAATTGAACCTAGCATCATATACTTATGAATGGTCAAAGCATTATGGAAAAGTTGACCCAAGAAGAGGTTGCTTCATAATGCAAAAGTTTAGGTGGGAAAGAGCCTTTTTCAACTCACTAATTGAATCAAGAATTGTAAGGTGGGCTCAAAAATTTGTCATGTTTATTCAATACATTTCTATGATTTTATAAATTACACACCAAGTGGTCCTCATCTACCTTTAGTGTTTCTACATGGTAATTGTAATGATGATGTGGCCATCCTCCTACTTACTTCAATTTGTATTAAAATTAGTAATAAAATTCAAAGCCTCCTAATGGGTTCAATTTCCCCCTAATGTCCTTATTTTTGTGTAGATCAAAAATTCTATTCCAAGAAGGGTTCAAAGTCTACTAACTCTTTTTCTCACTTCAAATGTTATAATCTTTCAATCAAATCAATCCACATGGTCAAATGGGCTGAAATTTTTTCCACACATTGCCTTACTTTTTTAACACACTTTTGTATGTTTGAAGTTCAAAAACATATTTGGGACAATACATCAAAATTGGCAATCTTAGACTATTCTTCTTCCAAAACACCCTCTAACTTTTAGGAGTTTATAACAAGTTTATCATTGAACACTTCGGACTTTCCATTGAAACTATCCCATATACATCCCATTTAAAATGAGTGTGATTAACACATATAGCCTCAAATGGATTATAAACTCTATATTTATATTGTACAATTTTCAATTCGTTTAATCTACTCAAGTAAACCTTCATATTTGTGCAATGTGACAATTTCTACCACTTGTGGTCAATGTCTTACATTTGCACTTAATTTTTTAGATATATACACTACTAGTACCATGACACAATTTTAGTCAACCAACTTTCATTATAGATTTTCTTAACTATGTCCATTTTATCATCCACATAAAACATATGTCCACATCAAGGTTTTCTATCTTGATATGATGCTGGCTTTTCATGCTAAGATGTTCATCAACGTCGATTGAGACATGTCTTGACACATTAGGATTCATAACAATCAAAAAAATATTTTTTTATTGCTTGAGCAACATGTTTGTCAATTTAAACGGCATGTCTGTCGACTTGTATAGACAAGCTATCAACGAACCATTTATGCCTTTCAATTTTTTTTTTAGTGTCCTAAATAGCTTGTCCGTTGATTTGGACGGATAAGCCTTCCAATATATATATATATATATATATATATGTAATGGATCCTGGCACTGACAAGAAAGCACATTCAAATGTTTTTATTAACAATGTTTTGCACGCATATGCACTCTCGGCATTAATGACTGTGAATGAACCTTGGATCTTAAATGTACATGTTCACCTTCGTAACTTTCATCAAGAGCAGTAAATGTATTTGTGAATCAGCTTTTATCATACTTGTCTTATATGGATTTGCTAGATAACTCTAATTGTTTTTCTTAAGTCACAAAGTTGTTCTTGAGATTTCCTTTTCTTTCTTTGTAACTATTGTACTTAATATATAATTCTTTCAACGTGTGTTTCAAAGTTTCATTTTTTTCTATAGTCTTCTGAAGTTGAGTATTCAAAATATTGCAATTAGCGCAACCATCCTTCTCTTCACTTTTATAGAGATCTTGCCATGTTGATGTTGTACTGTTTGGTTGTAGATCCTTCTCAAGTGTTTAGTTCTTCTTCAAGATTTGTTTCATGAAAACTGGAAGTTCATATTTTTCATGCTAATAATTTGAGTTTGGCTCTTTAGTTACTTCAAATTCTATAAGGAACTCTTGTACAATAATTATATCTTGTTCCTTGTGATCTTCATGATTTTTTGCTCATTCATCTACATTGTCTATTTTGTTTTGTTTTCATGATAAAGTGGTATTTGATTTTGTGAAATGACATGGATGTGAATTCTCTCGTAGAAACTCAATACTTTATATTGAAGGTTGTCGAAACTTATTTGAAGCAATTGGAGCTTGATCAATTTTTTGAAACTCTTATTTAAATTTGTTGGAGGACATTCTATATTCATGGTTACTTCTATATTATGATTCATGTAATTGAGACGAATGCCTTTGAGCTTTTGAAGTTGTCTCAAATAGTCTATATGAGAATCATTGTGTTTACATATATAATATTCACCTGTGATAATGTCAAATTTAAAATGCTTTTGGGAGGTATTCATGCCCATGATGATATTGATCATTGTTACGTAGCATGTCCAAATTTGCAACCTTATCCTTTTGGACATGGGTGAGACGCTTTCCAATGTTTACACAATTTTACTTAAACCTAATTAATATAAGATATATAAGACATTCTTGCAAACTATATTATAACACCAATAAATTTAACAATATTGATGTGAAACAAAGTACATTAAGTTCTTGAAGCTTTCGTAAATGGTTACGATAAAATAAAATATTAACATAAAAAAAAAAGTGTGGTTAATATTAACATTCAATATTAAAATATGTGGTTCCATACTTTCAAACAATGATAAATTATTCATTTTAAAGTAAATTTTTGAAGTTTTCACATAAAGGTGAAGCAAGCCAACAAAAGCTACATTTTACTAGTTGTACATTGAAGCAAAGAAAAGTAAATTTAAATGCTAAAATCAAGTTTTTTGAAAGAAAGCCAAAAGTACTAAAATAAATAACATAGGTGAGAGATTCTCATTGAACAATGCATGTATGAAATCCTAGAAGGTTATTATGGATGTATTAGGTTTGATGGTTGATTTTTATGATTATTGTGGAATCAATTAATGCACTTAATTAATCAATAATGAGATTAATTTCATCCCATAACAAGGTTAATATGATTTGAACTAAACTTAGGGGCACTTCACGCTATGACCAAAGGTTGAGAGTCCGTTGGTTTCCACCAATGGGAGGCAATAAACCTTGAATTTGGCCTCTCAATACTTCACACTACGTGCCAAAATCCGAAGTCATTCATTTACATGGTTGCCTGCATGGCACAAAATTCGACGGAATTTGGATTGACCAAATGTAGAGACCCAAACCCTAATCAAGAGTCTGTCGAATTTGAAAACCCAAATATTAACAACAACAACAAAATATTGACAAGATCTCAATCGTTAGATTTGAATAGCCGTTAGGTTTGGACTTTCAACTAGGCCTTTGGAGGCTTCACACTATAACCTTCCAAATTAAAAGGCCATGGGAGTTCATTGTCAAAGGTTTGGACTTAGGACTTGGCCATTTGGAGGCTTCACACTGTGGCTAGCCAAAGGCTCCAAATCCAATTTTTTATTAATTTTTATTAGCCTTTTCCTTTGGACTCTCGACAAAGTTTGGATTCTCAATCTCATAGCCTCTCGACTTGGACAACCATAGTGTAAAGAGGTCCTTAACATTTTGAAGGGTATGAGAACTTTATAAATACAATGATATTTGATAAAATAAACATTTATCAAATATTGATTATTACAAAATAAATTAATGATTATGGTAATATGTAAATAACAATGTATCATAATTCATATAATAAACCACAATTGAAGAGTTGTAAGGCTAAATACAAGTCGTGTAGAAGAACCCAAGGGCCTTTCAAGGATTAATTACATAGACACATCACTTACAAGGTTATATACACTAAAAAATATAAACAAAAATTATTTGACCAATTTTCACCAACTTGGAATTTGTCTGTAATTATAGGTCTACAAACAGCACAAAAGGGCAATGCTAGTTTTTATTTTTCATTTATTGCAATGCACAATATCAATATTCACTAGAATGCTATAGCTATATAAATCAATGTACATGATGAAACATAAAAAATATAGATGAAGATGGTAATTTTTGTTTTGGATGAATACCACAGACCCTACTGTAGTAGTGTTTTGAACTTTCTAGGAAGTGCAAAAATTTGGAACTTCATTGTCCATTTTCACCTCAAAGAAAACTTAAGAACAAATTATTTGCCATGGATGATAAAATTTTAAACTTCTGAATGCATATTTGAAATCCTAAATCCCGAATTAGGAAGTAAAGGTCACAATATACAAAATTGATGGTCCAAAACAGGGGATGGACTTTAACATACATGACATGCTCGAATCGGAATAGCAGTAAATACAATCTTTTAATAACATATGTCAAGTAAGGGCTCCAAACCCCTACCGACTTCGACAATCGTACATCAACATACATATAGGACAGGCGAGCATTCTGCTTACACAAGCAGAGGTATGTAGTCTGTACAACCATGGCCAACAACAAAACAGTTTGTTACAGCAGGGACCTCTGCCATAGTCCCCGTGTATTCCCTGCGGAGCTACACTGCTCCTCATGCAGCGCTAGTAACAGTGGCATTGGCATACTGGTTGCACTTTCTCTCGAGCTCATCTTTGTTAGCGCCAACAATCTTATCAAGCTGCTCTCCATTCTTGATAAAAAGGAACGTGGGCATGGCGCGAACTTCCCACTTAGAAGTAACATCCTGCAAAGTCCGCCGAATAGAAACTTGATCAGAACACAATCTTTAACTTCGATTGAAATGGAAAAAGCAGAATACAGTATTATGAATTTTTTTCATAAGTCAGCAATAAACAGAGCCCCGATCCTTTATCAAGCATGAAAAGCAAATTCATTTCCTGAGTTACCAAACCTGTCATTTCCAATCGAGTCAGTACCTGAACTTCATCGACGTCCACTTTGAGGAAGAGCAGGTTTTCGAATTTCTTGCTCAACTCAGCGAAGATGGGAGCCATTAGTCGGCAAGGGCCGCACCAAGTTGCGGTGAAATCGACGACAACCTAAGAAATAATTGAGATGTCAGAAAACGATTTAAGGCTTCATAAACCCAAACACTCAGAAGCAATGCACTACCACGGGAAAACAGAACAAAAGGGTGGAAAAGCAAGGGAAGGAAGTGAGGTCAGTGAGATGATTACAATTTTACTGGTAGTCTTGGCCTCTTCAATCTTAGCATCCCACTGTGACGAGTTGTTGATAATAAGAATATTACCATGGTCCCCAGCCATTTTTGAAGCGGGTTCTGAAGATCCTGCAACACATGAAATCGATTTAGGCACATCTATAGATAAAGATAAGCCGAAAGGGAACCACACTGAAATGCTTTAAACTTCTAGAGGGAGTCAGAAATATAAAGCAATGGCTCGAGGATGGCACGGAGACGCAACCGAATAACAAAGAAACAGATATATGTCTACTTTTCTGCTGCAGCAGCGTTCAACCAAGAGAATATGCCTGCGTCAACTCCTCCACAGGACTATTTACGGCTGCTAAGTTAACGCAAAAAACTGAAAATAAAAGCATCCCCATGCTTCAAGACGACTTTCAAAGCAAAAAAACGATTCAAAAGATGAAAGGATGCTAGACCTAGAACCGGTTTCTCTGTTTTCTGGTCGGCAACATGGTCGCTGTGTCCACTGGAACACAGATTCCCCATTCAATAGAATCGAAGCGACAACACGAGAGACTACTTCCTCTTCCCGAAACCCCAGACTACGGTGCAATCCCGCTAGCTGAAACAAACCTCCAAACCCGCAAACTGTAGCGCAAAAATCAACAGGAACCACAAAACATGCGCGAACCGCAACTCAGCCTCCTCCAACCTTCGCAATCACACGCATCGGTCCAAACCTCAAACCCCTCCAACCGCAGAGCAAATACACGACACCAATTCCGCTGTTCCAACAGTTACAAACAAACTCCACAACCATAAAAAAACCTACTCACGGCAAACAGCAAGAACGTACCCCAAGAACGCGAAGCAATCAAACTCCGACTACTACCAATCAATTACGGAACAGAAAAAAACGCTACAACGCGGGCTTCAGCTTGATACCTTGTGCGGAAAAAGCGAGAGAGGGAAGCGATAGAGAGAAAAGTTGCGGAGACACGAGCGTGATTTGCAAAGTGGAGAAGCCGAAGGTCCTTCCTTATTGGGCTCCCAGGACGACCGATCAGACCGGTAGCGACCGTCAGTAAACGGTTGAGAGGCTCAGTCTTCGTTTTCTGTGGAGAGCGTGCCACGGTCTGTGGCAGGTGGTCACGGGACCTCGTTCACACGGGGCCCTGGGACAGCTCAGTCTCCGTTAACTTCGGCATCGGTGAGTGTGCAGGTTCGGGGTGCCACCGCGTGGCGTGCTGTTCGTGACCTCCCACGTGGTGCTCCGGGTACGGTTCCCTCTTTGGTACTGCTGCCGGGGTACTGCACCGGTCTGGCAGTCTACCGATTTTTCCGGCAGTTTAACTTTCCATATATTATCTTAATAGAGTACAGACTACAGACCGGCCAGGGAGGATTGACCCCCTGTTATTGCCCCGTCAAAGGGTAAATGTAAAAATTGCCCCCTAATTTGTGCCGCTTAAATTTTTTATTTCATCACGCCCCTAGTTAATTTGGGGCCTCTGATTCAAATATAAATTCAGAACTTGAAATTTTTTTCATATGCAGCAAATAAAAGATTTCAGTGTTTTCTGCAATGGTAAAACACGGGGCAATACAGGGGGCAATCCTCCCTGCCCCTCAAACCAGCGATTTCAAACTAATATATTTTTCCAAAATCGCCCAGAGGCTATCACTGCAAGCCTAGGGAGGGCTATTCTTGTGACGTCCTATATCCTTGGTAGGAACAACTAATATATTGCTGAATATAATGTCAATCCAGAACTCTTTTTTGGGGGGGGAAGGTAAAATGTTGGTTGCGATAGTGGAGGATTTTTTAGTATCATGTGGGCAGCTATTTGTGGTGATTTGTAGGGGTTGTAGTTGCTCACAACAAAAAAAAAACATGTGCACATTTGCTACAAACATTTGGGAACACTTCAATGCAACTTTCAAATTCACTTTGATTTTCTTTCGGTTTTGGTCTGAAGGAAATGCTCATGCTAATGATATTGCAAGCAATTGCACACATTGCAAAATGCAAACTCAAAGCTTGAAACCATACAGTCATTCCAAACTCAAAACATGAAGCCAATGATAACAAATTGAAAACCATGAGTACCAATTTGCAAACACTAAACTTGCACCAACTAGGAAATTGAACCCTATTTGCAATAAGCAAGACTGCTCGTTTACAGTGTTGGTGGGACTTGCATACAAGACAAACAAACAACAATACAAGTGAAAGTTAAAGTGAATAAGAAGGACAAGATGAATAAGTCATCTACAGCTGCTGATGTCAATCTGGCAACTTTGATGATGCTCTGCCATTCTCCACCTTGTAGATATGTGCAATCCAAAATACATCCAGCAGACTATAAATGTCAAGGAAAGTTTGCCAATTTGAGATCATAAACCAACCAAAACTCATGATAACTAAGGAACGTTGATAGAAGAGGATATTCATGAACCCATTGAAGCTTACAAATCACCATGCCGACCATTCTTTATTGCATTTCTCTATAAGTCTATGGCCTCTTTGTAGGAAAAACTGTCCAAAATAAAGAATTTTTGTCCAAACATACAGACCATAAGCGGCAAGTGCTTGCCAAGACGATTACAGTGGCAGGGCTTCAGAAACTTCAAGGTACTAAAACACCTCTCATCTTCTACCAAGCCCAACACCATGCAACAGCCAATCTTAGCGACCTTGAAGTACTCAGAGATCAAATTGCCCAAGTGCCATGATTGTGATAGGTTTCTCCAAAGTTTGATCATTGGATTCACATGGAAGGGTGGTGCAAGTATTGCATCTACATTTGTTTTCATCGTTACTTTGAACAAACTTTGCTAGTTGTCAAGCTTTGAAGCTAACAACATTTCAGGGGCTTTGTATGGGGCCTAGCCCCATCCAAATCTACACTTCTTGCATCCAACATTTTGGAATGGTAGTAGAAATTCTTCAGCATTGATAAGTGTTGTAGGAAACTATTGTCTGTCTCTTCTTACTTCTAATATTGGAAGTACACGATTCCAAATGCATCAAATAATTCATGTGGTGGGAACCATTTATCAAATTTGTCACACAAGGACTAAGCGATCTTTGCATTGGCCAAGGCCATGCTGAAATGAGAACACTGAACGAAACAAGGCAACAATCAAACAAAGTCATTATAAGCCAAGAGGGACTTGTCACAAGCTTATAGTGGTTCATTTGCGATTTCACAAGGCACACAATCATACACGATGAGCAGCTGCAGCCAAAGTAAACCACCTAAGAAATAAAATTCAAATAAAAAAAAAATGGAGAAGAAACAAAAACAAGAAACTTCAAATAAATAAAAATGAAATGAAACAAAAAACAAGAAACTTCAAATAAAAAAAGGAAAACTTACCAGAAAACTGATACTCAACTATGTCTTGGCACCGGTGGAACTCCTCCTAGGCGACAAAAATTTCAGCCCTCGTGGCCTAGTCCTTACACCTTGCAAAAACAGTGGTGACTTTCAAATTGAAGATCAAATGGCAAATTCCACTCCCACCGTCTAAGGATATCAGCAATTCTCAAGTGCACTAGGTTGTTGTAATGGGGTGGAAGTACACTAATAGGAGCCAACTTGGGCGTAACACCTCCTTTTTTTTTAAGAATCTTCATTCTAACTCTTGAATATAAGTTGAAATATGAAAAAAAAATTGAAGAGCATTGTCTCTTAGTTATGGCTACATGATATAATGTAAAATAAAATTAATTATGTTAAATTTCTAAACATCAAAAGGGCTAAAATGTAGTTGTAACCACTGCTTAATTCTGCTTAACTGGAATCAATAAGGACCCATTATTGATGATTTAAAGACTATTTTAGATGAATAAACAACAAGTTTTGGTAGAGTATTGCAATAAGAATCCATTACAAATGACTTAAAGACTATTTTAGATGAATAAGCGACAATTGTTTGGTGGAATATTCCATTAAGGACCTCTATAAGGACTTCAATAACGTCTACGAGTGGCTCCTATTAGTGTACTTCCACCCAGTGAGCAAACTCTATTGTATTGTACACAGAGGATGGGTCAATGAACATTCTCGCCAATTCAGCTTGGCAAATTTTTTATAGATTCCATGAAGTCACACACAAAGATGTGATGCGCTTGAATGAGTTTGATCAAACAGTGAATCATATTGAGCATTGGAATTAACAAGGCTAGAGAGAGGAAGGCCTCAATGTCTGAGAGAAAGTCAAAGTTGCTGGCAATAGTGACTATAGTCTTCTGGCTGCCAAAAGCGTCCAACCCCATCTTCAACAGCAGATTATTGTATTCACTCACAACACGTTGGGATGGACTCCTCATGGAAATCCAACGAGTATCAACATTCCTAAATATTTTCTTTGCTTTAGTTTCCATGAGATTTGCTATTTTTTATAACTCAGAGTGCCACTTGTGGCTATGGTAGAAATAAGCATACACTGACTGAAACAATATTTCTAAACAAGCAATGAGGGGGTAGTTGGAGAGAGTTTCCACCAGCACATTAATGTGATGACTGGTGCAGCTTGCGTTGACCAAAAACGGAGTCCATTCTTCCAAATTTAGGCAGTTACGCTCTTTTTCATTCCCTGAAATGTGGACACACCATCGACCCTAAAACACACAAGTTTTGAGGAGATGGACTCACAAGTCAACCCACCTTCCCCCAACAACAAATACATGATCATGTTAGTCAAGTGGTTTACGGTCCCATCGGCAATACAAGACAAGTGAAGTGAATGCGGGACCCTCTCCCAATTATCTATCACATAAATATGCACACCAAGCCAGAAAGTTTTATTCACGGCTGTCACTTCGTCTACATTGATTGAAACAATCCCAGCAGACTACACCATAGCCTTGAGAACTGACAGAACACTCTTGTAGACACGTTCACTCATCTCCCACCTATTGTTCTTACACCAATGTTTTTGTGGCAAGTTCTTGACCTTAAGGTGCCTCAAGAGATACTATTCACGTTCATAATCACACATAGGACGCCCATGACTCAAAACTTGAAATAAGTTTGAGAATTGTACTCCATTTCATTGTAGCTCACCCTCTAGGCCACCGACCAATTGATCCACGACACTCCCACACGAGCGGCCGGCCCAAAGCTTATAGAACTTGAGGTGCTTACAGTCCAATTTCGTGGAGGTCTCATCCTTCTTCAGATGCGGAAAGGGCACCCTATCCACCTTGCATGTTCTCTTCCCCTCGTACTTTTCCAAATTGTCACCCATTGGAAACATCATCTTCTGCCTCCTTCTGATTGCGATGCAACTTTGGCAAATGACTCCCGTAAGGTCACCGTTGGCATCAAATTCACCTTTGGTCCAAGTAAAGCGACAAGCCCATACAGCCTGCCACCTCCGTGTGATTATGCTCGGGGCTACTTTTTTACGTTTTGGCGCAAAAAAAACGCTATTTTTAGCATTCTTCCTCTTCCCCCTCTGCGTGTCTAAACCATCATTGTTTGTGGATTTCAGGGGCGACACTATAGTGGTCTCAAATGGACTCTATAGTTGCAGACTAACCATCAACGAATCGGAGAGACGGGTCTCTGATACATGTGTGACCTCGTTCAGGGAAATGTTTATGATGACGGGTGCAACAGGCGCCATGGTAGCGGCCATCAGTTTTCCCACACCCCGATTGTTGCGACTGGAGAAAAACACTTTCATCCAAAAGTTGTCGGGTAACTGCAATCTCAGCGCCATTCTACCTTTGCATGTAGATCCTGCACCCAAGTCTTGAAGTCCCGACGCCCACGCAAAGAAAACACAGAAGCAAAGTACTAAAAAGTATGAAATTAAAGCACAATGAAAATATAGAAGTAAGGCAGGGAAAGCACAAATCAAATGATTGAAAATATAAGGCAGTGAGGACACGAAAGCAATGCAAGACTTCAGATTTGGAATGCTAGTCAACGTAGTGGGACTTGAGATGGGAAGCTTGAAGAATGTTGTTAGTCACTAGTTTTCCACTTTCTAGTTGCCATAAATGGCAATTGCATACTACGCTAGACCAATATGGACTGTCATAGTCCTTTTTTCAGTGGGATTTTTTGAAAGTCTTGTAAATTTAAAAATATACGAGTTGTAGAGTATCAAAAAGGACACATATTAATGTTGTATACTTGATGATCTATAAAATCCCACAAAAAAAAATTGCAAAATTGTTTATACATTATTTGTAAAGGACTTTGAAATGTACTCTTTACTACTGTCACAATCCACAACATTTAAGATAAAGATTCATTGATCTAATGAAAATTCAAATATTTTGTAAAAGAAGGACTTATATTTAAATAGGTATAAATGTATTCAAATGTTTTGATTTGAAATATATAAAATTATATCCCTAAGTTTGTAGATATGGACTAATTTATGCATAATTATCTTACCAGAATAGTATTGATTTTTAGAAGTACATTAGACATACTTAAAATCAACTTTACACAAATCTATCTTATTAAAATAATTGTAATAAATATTTCTAAGGATGGTCTAACTTTCAATAAAGTTAATTTTTTTAATAATCATTTCTACAATTTATTAAAATAAATGAAAATTTGATGTCATCTTTGAAGTTTTTTTATATAAATATACAAAGGAAATTTTGATAATTTTTTTTTCATCTTTTGTTTTAACACACTATAAAGAAAGTATAGGAAAAAAATCAAAAAATTTAGAGATCATATGCAAAAAAATGAAATGGACTTTTATGTATATATTTCTGCCAAAAATGGTCTAGCATAGTGTGCATTTATCCATTCGCCAACATCCACCACTGTAGACTTGCAGGGCCTCCATTTCTACAAGACTACAACGAATGCAAAGAGACGACAATTTCCAAAATTTCACATCAGTTAGGATTGACGCTCGCAATGGAAGTGACGACGCATCTAAAATTCAATGCAATGTTGGAAAACCTCATGATTAGAGGCTTCAAGTGTGAAATCCAAATCTCTCATTATTTTCAACGTTGTTTACGCTCATAATTTTTGATTTGATAGTCTATCACAAGATTGAAGCATCAATCTCTAGAAACTATAGTGAACTGCATGGAACAACAATTTCAAACAAAAGCAAAAAAACTGGATGCGTAATTGCTATGTAGAGCGATCACAAAATCCAAAAATCCGCTTGCAAAAAATCTTGTTGCAATGAAGACGAAGTTGCAAAAGGGAGGGCCAAATCCTAAACCTTGATGGAAAAAACCCTTGCGAAATGAATGGCCCAGATGTATTGGCATTGTGAGAGATCAATGGTAGAGGGCGCATTCTGGCGACTACGTGGCAACATAGGGAGCGATTGACTGCGAAATCCAACAGCAATGAAGAATAGGTTCTACTCTTTTTTCATTAATGGTTTTTGTTAATATGCTCAAATCTTCTTTTTTCCAATTTTTTTTTTGAATGAACACGTAGCACTTCAAAATATTTGGTAGAACTAGAGCAATATTCAGCCAATTTTGAGAACGTTGCTACAAACTTTTTCTAGAGGGGATTCTAGAACAGACTAAGGACCTATAAAATTTTCATTTATTTTTTAAATGCAATTTTTTTTTGTTTTTTTTGGAAGAACTAGGAGTCATAACATCTAACTTAATCCCTAAAGGACAAAGAGATGACCTTGAAAATCATTCTTTTTCATTACCGTGTGAATCATTGGCCTAAATAATAGCAAAAGCATTCATTGAAAGTCAAAGAACTACAGAAGACCTCCATTTTTCACAACAAAATTCCGAAGATGAATAGTTGCACTTTTGTCCTACTAGGTTGATTCTTTGTCATCCACTGGACGCCAAACATTTTCCTCGACGTTTAAGGTTTAATCCCTAAAAGTCCAGAGTCTTTTCCATGATTTGGGATAAATCATTATAAAGTATTATTTAGAAGAATATTTTGGAATTGATATACAAATGAAAGTTGTAGACTTTGAATTTTGGATTCCATCCATATGGTTAGATTCACCAATGCTATCACCAATATTTTTTTAATGAATTTTGAAAAGAATTTTTTTAAATTCCTTCAAATTTTGATTACAAGCAAAATATTCTCATATTTGAAGTAAAACTTCTTGGAATGAATTTCAAGGAGTTTTTTTTGGCATGGTGATTTTTTGAAAATTTTGTGTTTTTAACATCTACAACCTCATTTTTGCAAATCCAGTTTTGACTTTTGAACCAGAGTCAATGCAATTTTGGCTTGGTCAACCATTTGACATACTTCCACATTTTTAATTTTAGAAAAATATGTATTGTAATATCACCAAATTCAACCAATAGATAAGACAAGAACTTGATAAAATATCTCCACAATTTAGGATGACTTTCATCCAAGCAACAACAAGAAAGAAACAAGAATATGAATTTGTTCATCATCCATAAATTGGATGCCATAGAACTTAAGGATTAACCTTTAATCACTTATTATTCAGGGGTTTAATTTTGGCTCTTAAAAGCCATTTTGCACTCAAATTTGGGACTTGGTGAAGATCCCACTCAAAAAAATAGTTTTGAATTATTGATTTCATCCCCTATGCATTCGGATTCATACCATAGTAGTCATAGGGATACCAACTTTGGAGCTAATGGGGGGGAGGTCACCCAATATACCTAGCATTGGCGGTTCTTCTTTAGCAAGTATCCCCTACTTTTAGGGTTCACAACGCTTCCTTCTTCTCCAACTTTGCCTACACTACACCATATTCAGTACGCGACATCGCTACTCATGCTGCAGTTAATACAAACTTGTCGCCATTCATGCTGCAGTTACTCTTGTTTGATCGCTACTTTGTGTGCTATTACTTGGAGTGTATTCGCGACTCTACGCTAGGTTCCTAGCCTATTCTCTAATCATGGTTTGAGGTTTCCGGTGCACCAACGGCGGCGCGTAGTGCTCATTTGCATTTGTTACCACTACGTTGTGTGTTTGTTTGGTTTCTTGTAGAGTTGCATTAGTATTGCTAGGACAAAAGAAGGGGCGGAACCAATAATTGCGGTGCATTCTTTTTCAATCACTATAACAAAACATGGTAAAAAAAAACTGCACTCAAAATCGAGTGTGGTTCTTTTCGCCACGTTTTTGTGCAGACCCACTACGCGCGCAGTCAGTTTCTTTTGCAATTTCCCACTGCAATTTTTAGAATTTGGGAATGTGTAATATACCATTGGAAAGGTCTTAAAAATACCTTTTCAACGGTATATTACACGCTTTCAAATTTCAAAAATTGCAGTGGTAAATTGCAAAAGAAGATGACTGTCCACTACGCGCGCTTGCACAAAAACGTGGCAAAAAGAACCGCACTCGATTTTGAGTGCGGTTTTTTTTTACCATGTTTTATTATAGTGAATTTAGAATTATGTAGTAAAACTTTGTATTTTTAGTTCAATCTTATGGTGTTTGTAATCTTTGTGCGTTCTTTGAGCTTCTACTTCATCCTTTGGCAATTGTGGGCACTGGATTACCCACCCTTGGTAATCAAGCGAATACCGACTAGGTTCTATGCCTTTATCCACCTTTTTAATATATGGGTGTGTTGTGAACGCGATCCACTGTGCCTTCCAAGCAATGGATCTTTTTTGCTAAAGTCTCCTGAGTGTCATGGATGGCAGCGAAATTAACTAGAAATGCATGGGTAACTAACAGGCTAACTGCAATGACCAGGGATGATAGTAAATCCTAACTCCCTAACTATCTATCCTATGTCTAGGATTGACTGGGTAGTTGGCGTCATTTCTAACGTCCCTAACTACGTGAAAGGGGAACCCTTATGTTCCTTCCATGAACTTCTAAGACTATCTTTTGTATTTTGACACCTTACTTGGAAGTTTTACTTCTACAGATTAATCCTAAAGCTCAATTTTTACTCTAATTTCCAACCTCTAAATGTAACTCTAGATTTTTACTCCCGAGTGCTAACTCTAATTCTTACTTCCAATTTTGATTCTATGCTTTGACTTTTACTCTTAGTTTTTTTTACTCCTAAAGTAACTCTAGAATTTACCCTCGGAGTTTAACTCTATCTTTTGACTTTTATCCCTGGTTTCTATGTCTAGAATTAACTCTACAATTTAACCTTTACTCTAATTTTTTGCTTCTCAATTGACTCTAAAAATTAACCTCTAAATTTAATTCTAACTTTTGACTTTTAACTCTAAGTCTTTACTTTCTAACCTAACTCTAAGATTGAGAATTTGATTCCTAGATTAACTTTAGATTTTTACTCCTAGATTAGCTCTAGATTTTTACTCCTAAATTAACTCTAGATTTTTTAACTTCTAATTAATTCCTAGTTTAAATCCTAGATTCTCCTTCTAACCTAAATCCCTAATTTCCGTCTATGGTTCCTTTTAGATGAAATTTTAATTCAATTCCTCCGGTTATTCCTTACTACTTAACTTATCCTAACATGGTCAATTTGAAGCCAAATCCTAAGTGTAATATGTTTCCGAAAACCTCTATTCCTAATCTAACAACTTCCGGATCTAACTTTTACTTGCACTAATCATGGCTTACTAATTGCGCGTAGAGGGCTAATTAAGGGACTTGATGCTAATTAGGAAAAAACCAACAAGGAGTAATTCAAAAACTCACTTCTTCATTGCCAATGTCAGAAATGAGTTCGTCCACATTCGCATGCACATCCTCATGCTCCATGGTACTCCCTTGTCGTGTTTTTTCCAAGCTCACCGCTTAATTCAGAAATTTGTTACATCCTTGCAATCTAACTTCCCTCTTTCCTTTCTTCCTTCCTTTTCTTTCTCCCTCTCTTCTTCTACACTAATACTATTCCACCTAAGCTTTTATGGGTGTCTTACAACTATAAACTCAAACTCCGAGGAGGTTTTAATGTCCCCCCTACCCTCTTTCTCCTATATAGTCATCTTCTCCTCTACTTCTCTTTGTATCTTTTAGTGGATTTGCAAGTTTTGGACGGCATATGTTCCACGTGGAGCTTATCTTGGACTTAATCCCATTTTTTCTACTCTCTTTTCTTCTCTACTTGGTTTCTTTCCCCCCTACTTCCAATGTTCCCCTAATTAATTTCACGTGTCTAAAACAGACTTGACTCCCACCCAAACTCTAGACCTTGAGTAGTTTAGAATTTCTGATTTGTGAGAATTCCTCCCGTGTTTCCAGTAACCCCCAAGCCCCTGGCCCAGCAACCCCGAGCCCTGCCCAGTCACCTCGAGACCCCGCTAGTCACCCCGAGCCTTGCCCAGTATCCACGAGACCTCGCTAATAACCCCAAGACCCTGCCAGTAATCCCGACGTCCCTGCCTTGTTGGTCTGGACTAGGCTCCCGGACTGGTCTTGTCTTGTTGGTTTTTTGACATGGTTGGGTACCAAAAAAAACTTAGTCTTGGGCTTGGAACACTAAAACTCTAGGATTAGACTAGGGATGTGCCGGTTCCCCCTATCACGACTTAGAAGACGGTCTAACTAGTTCACTTGTTTGTTTTTGAAACTCATGGATATTTGGAAGCTAATGAGAATATCCTCACGTGGATATTTGGAAACTAAGGAAGAAGGGAGTTTGGATAATCGTAAAAAATGCCAAACTTTTCTAGACCCTATGATCAAAGCTTTGCCGTCTCGGAGAAGGGTTCACACGGTAAGACAAGGTTCAAACAAAGGTTAGGACACAAGTTTAGGGAAATGACACAAAGGAGGGTCGAAGCTTCGCCGTCCCGAGGGGGGTCCACTTAACCAGGGAAACAATGGTTGAACAAGGGTTAGGACACAGAAAGATAGAAAGAGATATCAACACAATGTAGCTTCCACTAGTTAGTACAACAAAAACTCATATACTAAAGGCCCCTCAAAGCGGCATCGCCAAGGTACGGTGGGGGGTTGCTCTAGGGTTAGTGCAAGACATCCAAAAAGACTCTTAAAACACACGAGTTAGTTCGCAGGGATAACCCAAGGATAAAAAGACTCTCGAATAGCAACAAGAGTCTACACAAACACTCGCAAAGGGTGTACGAGGCAAGATAGAAGGACCCCCAAGGACCTTCAAAGCTTGAAATATAACAACAAAAGGAGCCAAGAATGCTCCAAAAACACCGTAGAGGCTTTTGCCTTCAAATGCCAAAATATCCAAAATAATTTGGACACACGGACCCAAAACAAGAATTGGGGGTGTTCTAGAGAGAAAAATGGGGACCTTAAATAGGTTTTCAAGGGCCCACCCCTCCCTCTAGAGTTCTAAGGTAACCTTATCAACTTGAATTTTCATCCTCATCTTCAAAGATTTTCATCTTAATCCCTAAAAAACTACTTCTACCATCTACGTTGGACCAACATCCTAACTTTTGGAGATTAACTCCAATCGTCAAACGGATTGTGCCGTTGGCTCCCGATTGCCATGTTTAGTCTACAATCACCCTCCGCCCCATACCGAGGCCAAAAACCCATCGTAGGCTAATTTAGTTTAAAAATCAAATCGTGGTAAAATCCTAGATCTTGGGGTCTCCTATTTTGAGAAATGTGAATAGCCTAGGGTCTCTGGTAGGTGCGAGAGAGTCGGAAAGGACTCTTGGTTGACTTTATTTCACCATCGTATGGTCCCGGAATGCCGGTCAACATAGCGGGGACCCCGCCACGTGGTTAATTTCCGAGGAATCTCGCTGGTTTGGGTACTTGCCGCTATCAGAATGTCATGAAACTTCACGGAGCACATTATTAACATAAAACAAGCTAGTCTAATTTTTAGTGAGATTTTAATGTAACCTAGGTAATTTCCATGAAATTCCCGTTGGAGGTTAGAAGGGTTAACCACCCAGAAAAGTTTCTTCTGCAAGTCGGAAGATGACGGGAATTTTCACGTGACCTCTCAGGGAGTTGCATGAAAGACGTGCAGGTGCATTTCCGTACATGACATGATTGATCAGTGGAGATGAATCTGGCCATCTCCTTGAATTAACGATGGTGCGGGAATCTTTTGCAGAGAGATGAATCTTGGCGAATCAATTTCGTCGTTGGACTCCTGGCATGGGATTTACCTTAGAACACCATCTTTGGGCTGTGGATTCCTCCACGGGCCCGGTCTTGAGCCAGTGGCACCTACATGCTAATAATCGGGGTTTTGGGGAATTCTAAACCTAACTCTAGGACCCGACCTAGTGGCCTCGCTGTGGATCCCTTGGACCGACTTAGCCATGAACTGCCGCATTCATGGTGGGATTTAGCCCTTTTGGGGCTATGTGACTCAAATCCTCCAAATCTAACCGTTCCGTTCTTTCTATCCTATTTTTGGGTCAGGCTGGTGGAATTCTAAGTCTAAACACAAATCTAGACCAAATACTATAATGGGTATGACACAACCCTATTTCGGTTCTACACTCTTTGTATGGCTTTTTGTATACTTTTATCAACTTTAAATTGCAAATTTCCAAAAAAATAATTCTACGAGTTCCAAGTGACAAATTGGAAGCTCACAGCAATACCACAACTTCTTCATGGATTCCAGTGATGATTGCTCTGATGACTCCTTGGCATGATCAACAAGAGAATTGGCAGCATGGACTGCTGAATTAGAAAAGAAAAATGCCAAATTGAGGGAGGCAGTAGCTCGGTGGGAAAAGAAGTGAAGCGCTTGACGTGGGCCAAAGCACGTCGCAAGGCTTTGAGGAAGGTGACCGTACAAACTTATTTTACAAGCATCTATGGATCAACATAAAAGCAACCTCTCTTCTTGGTGCTTGATAGTCACTTCCTTGACTTCTTTGGAATGGATTCCAACGACAGAGGCAATTATCCCAATAGCAATTTCCAATTGGCTAGTGACAAGAGTGTTTCAATTGGCACAGCACCTCCTTCGTCCACTGGCTCTGGAGATACTTGAATTATCAATTCAAAGTCTCATGTTATTGCGTTGTCTGACTCCTAAAAGGACAACTCTAGTTTGGAAAAGGTACCTGTTGGATCGGAGGGGAAAGATGATGAAGCACACTCTCCGCCGTGGAAGAAAGGGTCTACTATGCGGAAAAAGGTTGAAACTGCAAAGAGCAAGGCTCAACAACAATATGATTTGCAAAGAAAATTTTAGACGGAATGGACCACAAAATTGCCTTATGCAAAAGGTGTACTTGCAATTGATGGTGTTTCACATATGATCAAGTGCAAGGTCTTTAATGGGTTCGATCAAAAATCATGTGCCATGGCCCCCAAATCGGACACCCTATGGAAACACGATGGAAAACAAACTACAAAGAAAAACCTACCTCAACATGGCGTCAAGAAGGATAAGCACTTCATTGCAATTCAATACAGACATAGGAAAAATATGAGATTTTTTGTTGCTCGTGCACCATCATCAATCTTGGAGAAGGTTAACGACTGCACAATAGTGGAGTCCTAACAGAAAAGGGTTCAATTCTCCCAATGGAAAAGGGTTCAATTCGCCACCTTGTTCCAAGTTTTGCAAAGTGGTCATCCTATGGTTGAATTTGAGGCATGTCAGAGTCTTTACATATTACATAGTATTTATGATTTGCCTAGTGTTCACTGGTGTGATAACATTAGGTGGCTTATAGCTTATTTCATGTATAAAATTGTGGTGCAGGAAATTCAAAGGCTTATTCTAAAGTCTAACTTCCTAGCAGTCACAATAGACGAGGTCACCGGCTCACCACTCTAGATAATGTCTCATATTTGTCAATCCAATGTTACATGGTTTTTGATTGGGTGAGAGTTCCCTTGCTAGTGGCATTCCAACGAGTTGATTATGCTTCCACTATTGAGAACTTGACTAAACTAATAGTTGACAATGTGACAAGTAGCAATGGTCTAGATACTACAGCAATAACCGAGAAGCTCATCAGCTTTGGCTGTGACGATGCCTCTACGCTCTCAAGTCTGCGGATTGGAGTCACTATGCAAATTAAAGATAAATTTGTCCCATTTTGCCATGGTATACATTATGTAGCCTACAGATGTAACCTTGTGTTCAAGACTTTGGAGACTCTTGAAATCTTTGAATCCATTAGCAAGGTGCTGCAAGTCACTCATGAGTACTTCAGTTGCAATCCCAAATGCTTCAGCCAGTTCAAAAGTTTGGTTGTTTTAACAAAAAATAAAGGGCTTAAGATGGTGAAAAGAGTGAAAACATGTTGCATCTCTTTCATAGAGCCACTTCATTGCCTCTTCTCAGAGTATTGTACTTTGATTTACATAATGACCGCAGACTTAGATCAAAATGACAAGGCAGAGATGAACCTTTCTTTTTGCATTTGAATTTGTTTTCTCTCTTTGTCTGTTGTTGCTTTACTTTGGTACTTTGCTGATATTTTGTACTTGCTCATTGTTTCCTTTGTTGGTTAGATAATTTGATTACTTCTTAGCTTCTTTATCTCTTACTTTGATTGATTGGTAGCTTCATTTATTGATTTGGTTATTTTTGACCTTGATTAGTTCTTAGTTCTATTATCTTGTCCTTTGGTGAATTATGAGTTTGATTATTGTTGACATTGATTACTTTGTAGTTTGGTGGTGGCTTCTACTAATTACTTGTTAGTTTTTTTGTTTCTTATTTAGATTAATTGTGAGTTTGCTTCAATCTTATGTTGATTATTTGTTAGTTTCTGTGTTTGTTCTCATAAGCTTACTATTATGGATAACTTTAGGGTGTATTTATTAACCTTGTGACTTTGATAATGTCTTTGCTTCTTTGCTAATTGCAATTATGCTAATTTTTTCTACTGTTGTCCATGTATTTAGGCTTGCTTGTTACTTTTACTAGACCCGTATACTTTGCTTGGCATGGTAGCATTGTTGCCACTTCTAGATGCAGTAGACAATCTTGTGCAATTTGCATAGAAGCGCAATGTCTTTATATGTGATTTCATAGCGGTAGTGAAGATTTTTTAGGCATCTTTACAAAGCATGTATGAGGATCCAGTGTTGCATTGTATATACATACACTATGTAAAAACAAGTAACTGTTGTCAAACTAGAAGGTTTTTTGGAGAGTCTAAAGATCCACATAGAAAAGATTTTACTTTTTTTTACCTCTATTAGACAACTATTAGGCATTAGTTCTTTTATTTCTTTAGTTGAAAGCATTTTAAACTTTATTTGTAGACTTGAAGTTGTTAAATGAGAAGGTGAAGTTTGGTTTACCTTTTCTTTTGAATTTAAAAAAAAGATTCGAAGGCTACGTAGTTGCTATGTAGGAGATAAAGATAGAGTTATGGAAAGAAAAGGGTGGCCAATGGATGAATTGTGGTTCATGTGACATTTTAGAGCTCAAATTCCATTTGCTTATGTGGAGGGGTTGGTGGATGAGGTGGAAGATGAGGTGAAAGATGAGGTGAAAAATAAGGTGGAAGGTCTTCTTCTTCCTCCTCATAATTTGCCTAAGGAAAATTGAGACTTTAGAGAGACATAACAAATTGTACATGAGAGTTTTTGTAATGAAATTTTGTGAGCTTGTCCATCTTATTTTGAAGTTTTTGTAAACCTATCACTCGCCCATTTTGGAGTTTTTGTGTAGAAGTTATGTTTGATGGAATAAGAGAGGGATAACTGTCATGGAGTGAGAGGGAAGAATTTTCGAGGGCTTATAACTTTTGCTTGAGGAATTTTTTGTCTTTGAGATTTTATGAGAGTATGTATTTAGATCTTAACTTTCTAAAAAGATATCGTTCTCTTAGTTTGGAGTTAGGATGCAAAAATTAGGCTTAGAGGCGAAGTAGTGAGAGGCTACCTTTGATTTGAAGAAAAAGAACTTAGACCGGCTGTAAAAGTTGTACTATATTTTATTTTGTGTTGCAATTTAAAATTTGTGTAGATTATTGTGTTAGCTTTCTATAGAAATATCACACAATCAGTTTGGAATTTATATGTGAGAGTTATGGGCTTGGAAGAAGAGTAGTGATGAGCTGCCTTTGAATTGGAGAGAGTGAACTTTGACCGTCTATAAAAGTTGGATAGTACGATATTTTGAGTTCAGGCTTTGAAGGTTTGTAGATATTGTTGTTATCTTTTCAAAGAGATGTTTTATTCTCTCTTTGGAGTCCTGGAGAGGCTGTGGCATTGATATTAGTGGTAGGACCTTTCTAGAAGGGTACTTATTTGGTTTATGAGCAACATCAACTACTTTATACAAACATGTGATATTTTATTGGGACTTTATGATGGATTATGGAGATTTTATGAGCATGCATATATATTTTATTAAATCACAAGGCCCTTCATTTTTCAGCCAAGTCTAGTTGCAACCAGAAGCCCAGCACTTTTCCAAAGCAAGGCCTTTCTACTCGACACCGGCCACTAGCTTTTACACAGATGAATTCTGGTTCTTCCTAAATCTACTTGACTATAGTCACGAGTAGATTCACCTCAAATGGATCATGGACCTCAATGACGGATCAGCGATACTTGTCTTCATGTGTCACGGGGAACAAATACATGCAAAGCACAAACATGCCCTTGTTGATTGGATTGTGTGGACATTTGTGCTTGCAAAAATTAAAAAAGAATGCACTAGTGAGAGTATCTTGCAATTGGCCTCTCTTGTCTTTACTTGCATTGTATGCCTTCATCAATTTCAGTAGATTATAACTCTTACTTTTGAATTTGGGATGCAACTTGTCTTTTCTTCATCGTAAAGTTAGCTGGCTTGTTTTTTGCGTTACCAATAGTCTATCTTGGTCATGATGTTCTTCCTGTGTGCTTCTAATGTCATTGTGGTTGAGGTTGGTGTTCTTCTTCTTGTTGCTAAGCCTCATTTGTGTTGTAGCAGGGGTTGCAACCAAGCTCATTCAAGAGCTTGACAACCGATTTTTGGCTCAAAATATAATGAGTGTGATGGATATTATGTATCTCCAATTTTGGTGCAACGACAACTCTAAGGAACAACTCGATGCACATCTGAGAATTCTAATAGATGCTTATGGATATGGCAAGTTTCTTAGGGAAGGCAGTGGCAAACTACAGTTGAAACCCATGATTGACCATGACTTGCTAATGGGCTGTTGCAAGAAATAGTTCACGTTTTCTGGCCAAAACTGCGTTTTGGGGCTACAAAACTGGCCGTACTATGCAGTACTACTAACACTATGTTTTAGCAACACCCTGGTAAATCTCAACCGTCAATTTTAGGCGCCTGCAGATCTAACCATTGATTTAATACTATATTGTACTATGCAGTACTATAGACTACTACAAAGTACTACGTAAACCACTAGGAGCAGATAATAGCAGAAAAGGGATATATGGAGTTTTTCATTTTTAGTAACTCAAAAAAAATTCAAAAAAATTCCATAAAAAAAGACATTTTGCTAGAAAAGAGTGTACCAAAAAATTCATGAAGGAAATTTTTTTCCTCTTCGTAGCCTTTGCGCAAAGGAAGGTCACTTTGACATCATTTGTGCAATGGACATGTTGCTATTTTCAAAAATACTTCGGGCAATCCTTGTAATGTTAGAAGAATTCCTATGTGTTTAATTTGTGGCCTTAAATTTGCAATTTTGGGTCAAAAATAGGACTAAAACCCTCCAAAATACCCAAGGCAGACACCCAATTAGGGGCAGCTTGAAAATAGTAAACTAATTTTTCTTAAATTCAAAAAATCACAGATTGTTTGAAACTTTTGTAGCTACCTTCACTCCAAATTTCATGCCCACCGGACAAAGTATGCAAAAGTTACAAGCCAAAAAGTACCCGTCCAAGGGCAAGGGGACAAGAAATAGGACAAGTGTTTCTTGCAACTACCCTAATGTTGTTATGGGGCTTGTTTGAATTGTGTATGAAGTCAAACGCCCAAGCAAACATGCTTCTACCGTTTGACTTGAGCTCGCTCAAAAAAGTTTAGAGTGTGCTTGATGCCAACAACAGACTCACAAAGAGTTTCTTTAAGTTTATCAAACTGGCAGAGATTGTTGTCACACATGTTATAGGGGCCGTAGAGGATGAGAGAACCTTCTCCTCCATGTCTTTCTTCAAATCAAAATTGAGAGCAACCCTTGTTGATAACTTGGGGGTGGCAATCGGGATGTACTCCCAAAAAGTGTTTACATTGGAGAGTTTCCCTTATCATAGGATTTTTGAAGAGTGGTTCAAAACGGGAGAGAGAGGGCGGTACTTGTCCCACGCCTAATTGCAAATTTTGCAACTTGTCTGAATCAAAGCTTGGTTTGCTAGGACTCTAGGAGAGCAGGTTAGCCTCATTGGTGTTCATGTGTGAGGCACTTAGTGTCATATAAGAACTAGAGTTTTAAGCTCTAGCATTTTCAGGAGGGTTTGTTTTTTCGAGGAGTTGTTTCTTTTTCCAGGAATTGATATCCAATTCGGCCACATACAAGCTCAAGTTTGTGACCGTTTCCTTCTATTGATTCCTTCCATAATCCGTAATGGACCTTGATCCTGTTAGATCTTACTTCTTCCAGGTTTGGCACAACTTTTTGCAGCTTAATGCATTGAGTGCCTAAACTCTACATGTTTCCTTGTCTATCCTTAAGAAGTTGTTGGTTGCTACCCTGTTAAGTTCTTGCTCGCTGATTTTCAGTTTAAATATAGTACTTGTTACTTGTTACTTAGATGAATTGTTACTTGCAATTGAATTACTTATTACAACTTATTTGAATTATTGCCTTGTGAAGTGCGTGCTTGCTACTTTTGAGCGCCCATTTTACTTGGGTGTTGGAGTTTTTTTTCATATATGCAGGTATTTTGTGATTGGCAACATGTGCCTAACTGCTTGTCCTTTAGAATTTGGTTTTCAATGTTTAGACACATTTTCATTGAGGCATCAAAAGTGTTTATATGTGTGTGCAAGTCCTGCGCGCCTGGGAGATAATTTAGAAAATATTTAGCTTGTCTTTTTAGTTTGTGCACACATACAATACATGTAATGGTTTTAATGTGAATGTTCTTCAAAGATTTTGCCAAAAATGCTATGATTCACTAAGTCCAATTTGCCATATTTGCACCAAACTTATGTTTTTTGTCACCTTCACTGCATTAAACTATGGGATGATATCGCCATTTGAATTATGTCATGGAAGTGTCTATTGCCAAAAATATGAACACTCAAAATGTGAATGCCGCCAATACATTTATTCTACAAAAGACACTCTCTTGCCATCCTCACTTTTGAAATTCACAGCATTTCGTCTAAAAGACGATTTCGCCTAAAATGCGCAAAATGAAAATAAAAGCCTTGCTCATTGTCCATGCTTTCTTGCAATATCTCGATGCCTTCTATGGACCTTTATGGAAACTGCCAATCAACATGAGTGAGGTGTGAAATGGACATAATGTAACCAAATCAATTGAATCGTTCCTTCAAGCCAAATACTCTTATATGTTTCAACCAAATTTCTATTGATTAGATTTCATGCAATTTGAAGTTCATCACTAAGGAAGCAAGAATTTGCACTGTGAATATTTAGATAGTTTTGGTCCTCTTGAGCAAGGTTGAAGAACATTTCATGTCCAAGATTGATCAAACTTTATTAGATTTCTTCATCAAAACATTTGGGGGCGCACCTAATGATGCATCGTAATGATGTAGTAAATTGTGCAGTAATGAGTTGTAATGATGCGATAACTATTAAATTAACATGCGAACCCATGAAACAACAGTAACCATACGATAATTGTTGACAAATTGTAGGTTGTAAGCTTTGTGATGATATTGCCTACAATAAGGTAGGCACCTTCAAATGTGCCATTGATCCTAAACTGCCATCTTCTTTCTATGTACATATCCAAAATCAGTTACATACCTATGTGGAAGAATTTTTTTTAGAAACAAACTTTGTTCCTTCATAAATTTTTCCATATTGTACTCAAATGTCACAATCTTTGGTGCATTGGAACGTGTTTCAAGTGCCACCAAGAAAGTATAAAAATGTGACCAATCTTATAATAGTAAATAGGCACAAAAGTAAAAAGTGGCAATTTTGGGAGTAATCACCTTTGATGAAGATTGGCTCCCTTCCGTCCACTTGGTAGGTGTAATGAATCCTCATCATTTGCAAGGATTCTAGCTCTAGAACAAGGCTTCTGTTTGGTGATATGTCACCAGATTCTAACTACCTTTGACACATTTTCACCACTGTGCTTGACTCCCTCCAAATATTCACTAGCAAACAAAGGATACATAGGGGCTCCATTGTTCATCTACAATGCATAAAAAAAAGCCTTGCTCTAAAAGGATGTTGGAGACTAAAAGCACCTTTAGTCATCAAAAACACTCAAAACTTCCATTTTACTAAAAAATATATATCAGGAAATAGTATTTTTTTTTATATCCAAATTCAGAATCTTGCACTAGACTATCATAAAAATATGCAAAGGAGATTTCAGAAACTTTGACCATGTAGATTGCTAGATATTTGCATTTAAAGTAAAGAAAACAAGTTTTTTGTAATTTGCTCAACTACATTTTGGCATTGAATCTTCTTAATTAAATTTTTTTGCACTAATGGTTTTGATTTTCATATTTTTTATGTGGAAGAATTAAATTGAAAATTGAGATAAAAGAATTTGAAAACACAAACTTGATTTTCATTCTTCAAAAAATTGTTAAGTAGAAGTAGGTGAAAAATAGAAGTAAAAATGAAATGAAACTAATCCAAAATGAAATGAATAAGAGCTTCACATGTAGGAAAAATAGAATCTTTGAAAAAAGTAATTAAAATTTGAAAAGCATTTTTTTGTGATTTTTTTGTGTCGCTTAACAAATTGCTTTGGGGACTAAAGATGGCATAACTTTTGCTTATGGGTATCACTTGAACCAAAAATTACATTCCTAGATATTAATGTCATTTCCTATATTAATACCTTCAAAATATTTTTTTCAAAATCATGTCAATTATTGAGGTCAAGCAAGCAAACGAGAGAAATTCCAAGAGTTTCTCGAGAAGACTTTGGGAGTTTAGGGATTAACCCCTAAAGAATCTAATGGTCATTGAATGACCAATTGAAAATTCAAGTAGGTACCCTTGAAGTCAATTTTGAATGTATCTTTTTCAAATTTCAACATAAAATAGGCACTAGCATAACCTTCGGAATTTATTTTTTCCAAATTAGGTCTCTCATTCCAAAGTTATAGATCCCAAAACATGGGGGAAGGAACCTAAGACCAAGAAAAAAGGCAATATTATAAAAGGCAATTGGAAGCCTGCACTGAAAGCCTTGAAACGGGTCTTAGAGAAATCTTGGTAGGCGACAAGAAGAGAGGAACAAACAAGGAGAGTGCCATAGTAGACAAAGAAAGGGAACTCAAGATGACTTTGGTGGAATTAGGGAGCTTTGTAAGGGAAAAATGAGGTCTAAAATTTGAGTGACCGATGTTTATGCTTTCCATACGTTTGCAAACAATTCAATTTTCAATTGAGTTTCTAGTCGTGACCATGCCAAGGAAGAGTGGGGCTACAAGAAAAAACATCCAATCATCTCAAATTCACTTTGAATATACTATAAATGTGCATGAAGTTGATGAGGCAAATTGTTTGTGTCCTTATTGCTCTCATAAATGGTGGAATCATATGTTTTCTTTTTATTGGACATATCTATCATGAACATGTATGCCTTGTATGTTGACAACTACAATAAGGGTCACTACAAGAAAACGGGTATTTTATGACTGCAAAAATATGACTGAGGATGACTGACGACTAGTTGTAGTCATATTCTTGAAGGCCAACACCTTGAGAAAAAATATGACTGCAAAATTTGACTGTCAGTCATTTTTGGGCCTTCTACTTCACAAGTATACACTATATGACCATTAGGAACACCAAAGTACTTCATAGGGAACGTAGGGAACATGCTTGGGGAACGCTAAGTCATATTGTCAGTCATATTTCCATGGTAGTGTCATTTTTTTTGTTTTGGGCAACCCAAGAAAAATACGAGCAATTCAAAAAAAATTGGGCAAGCCATTGTTTAAGATTTTGAAATCCTACTCACCTATTTTTTAAGATTTTAAAACCTAGTCACCACTTTTTTAGGATTTTCAAGCCCTAGCCGCCACTTTTTTAGGGTTTTGAAGCCCTAGCCGCCACTTTTTAGGGTTTTGAAACCCTAGCCGCCATTTCTTTGGGTCCTTCTTCCTTGCCTTTTATTGTCTCTTAGTTCATACTTGTTATTGCTTCTTAGTTGTTGTCTTTTGTTGCATCTTAACTCTTCTTTCTTGTTGTTTCTTAGCTCTAATCTTACTTTTTGTTTCTTGTTGTTGCATCTAAACTCTTTCTTTCTCTAACATTTTAACTCTTTCTTCTTCTTAGTTCTTGTTTCTTGTTGTGTCTTAGTTGTTGCTTCTTGTTTCTTTTTGTTGCATTTTAACTCTTGATTCTTGTTGTTGCTTAGTTGTTGCTTCTTGTTTCTTGTTTCTTGTTGTGTCCTAGTTGTTGTTTTTTATTTCTTATTGTATTTTAGTTGTTGCTTCTTGTTTCGTGTTGCATTTTAACTCTTGCTTGTTGTTATTTCTTAGTACTTGTCTATTTTTCTTGTTTTCTCCATCACCATTCTTATTTTTCCTACCCTAAACTTGAGCTACATATTTTGTGTTGTTGTAAGCCTTTGAAGGTTGAGCTTTGTTGTTCATTCACTAAAAATTAACCTCCCATTTCTTTAATTGTTTATGCAAGCACCAAAAGTTGAAACAAAGTCATTGGAGGCTACTTGCAACCCAATAGAGCCATCTTCACATTATTGTAAGAAATATAGGTCTTATTGGATTTTGTGAAATGATTCATTGTGGTATATATGTTTTGTATTGGTGACTAATAAATATCAATGAAAAGAGTTGATTTCCTTCTTACATTCTCCCTTTCTAATATGATTATCTCTTGTATATCTCTAAAATCATATATATTCATTTTTAACTACATGGAGTCTTTTCCAAAATATGACTTTGTATTTTTCAAAATATGACTGCAATTAGTCATAAACTACCAATGACATCCATGTGAACTACCACATCAACCAAAATATGACTCATAAGAGTCATATTTCACATTAGTAAAATATGACTCACAAGAGTCATATTCCACATCATTCAAAAATATGACTGTACAAAGTTATATGCCACATTATCCAAAATATGACTAACCGCAGTCATATTCCACGTCAGCCAAAATATGACTAGCCACAATCATATGCTACATTAGCCAAAATATGACTGATTGCAGTCATATGCCACATTAACCAAAATATGACTGATCGCAGTCATATGTCACATTAGCCAAAATATGACTAACTGCAATCATATTCCACGTCAGCCAAAATACGACTGACCGCAGTCATATTCCACGTCAGCCAAAAAAATGATTACATGGAATCACATGCCACGTAGGATTTATTTTTGTTTGCTCAAGAGGCCAATGACATAACTATAATTTCTAATGGAATTTTGTATTTATTTTTTACATGATTGGAATGTAATAAATGTTTAAAAAGAAAGTAAAAGGATATTGTTAACCATTGCTTTAAATTTGTTGGGACTCTGTGTGATTTGCACACCCATATTAGGAGGCTATAGACATACTATTGCCCAAAACGATTTAAGTTTGTATGAAAGTTAGATGTTACATATATCTTTTGAAAAAGTAGATGTATATTTTGTTCACAACCTTAAGGGTCACACTAAAAAAATAAGATTGTGTGTTTTGACCATTGAAGACATGTGTATATTGGAAAGACAAACAATTTTTAATTTGTAGTATACATTCACTTTGAAAAAGCCAAGAAGATTGTGGCACTGTAGAAAGGGAAATAAATCCAAGTCTTCATCTTTATATGGATTTTTTTTTCATTATGAAAAACTAGGAGTTGTAGAATATTATAAAAAAAAATATTTCAACAACTAGAATTTTTCCAAAAATTCAATACATAAGAAATCATCAAAATCGACTAGTGTATTTTTAGATTTGTAGACCTCTTTGTATTGTAAGGTGATTTAAAGTAAGCTAGACTTCATATTTGCTTTTGAAATTTTCATAAGTATACCTAATAAGATATGCACTTAACTGTGGAGAGACTAAAATTCATGTAGAGTGATCATGTCACTCCAAAAAGGGTCAAAGTCTATTATCCTTATTGGTTAAGGATGAATAGTTTTCTTTTAAAAACTTCAAATGTTATAAACCAAATTGTCTAAATTTTATTCACACATGAATATAGTAGTCTAATACACTTCTATACGGTTGAAGTTCAAAAAAATTTATTTTTGATTTTGGTCAACAGAGCAAAATATGGCAATTTTTTTGGCAAATTATCTTTAAAACACTCTAATACTTTAGAGGTGAAATGGTCAAACGTGTCATTTTTTCATATAGAAGAATGAATGTTCTTTAAAATAATTTTCATCCAAATATGTGAGTGAAATTTTATTGATATGATATCCACATCATTAAGTTAAGTTTAAGTTTTATCAATTGTATTTTTAACCCCTAAAGGACCAAACACCTTTTTTTGACAACGTAGCGATTTTGGGCAACTCACTACAATCAGAGTTTTTATATTTTTCTTTAAAATTTTCACACAAGATGTGCCCGAGGAGTAGCTTCAAGCCCAACAATTTTCATAACTTTTGACTATATGGTTAAGAAGTTATTGCATGATATGTCATTTTCATTGATTGGTGGGCAACATAGACAGCTCAAAAAACTTCTTTAAAAATTACTATTTTTTTAAATAAAAATTTGAAATTGATTCTTTAGGTTTATATTTACATGGAGAGATTGAAATCATTCCATTTTGATTAATGAGATGAAAGTTATGAAGAGTTTTAGTTTGAGGGTAGTTATAGAATCTCTACTCTAAAATAAACTTGGAAGTCCTTTATTTAACTCAATTTTCAATATTTTTGAAAAAAAATAAAAACATTAGAGTTATTCGTAAAGTCACCCCGAGTTTGGTACCCAGTTTTAAACAAGCTCTTATACAAATTGGTGAAAGGAGGTAAAGCAACCCATATGGGATATGTAAATGGTTGGAGTTGTAAGAGCTTGGAGGAGCTCAATCTTAAAATAAACCCATATCCTTTGAGAGTTCATAAAGAACAGTGGATTTCATTATAAAAACAATCTCTCCACCCTCCATTCTCACAAATTGTCAATGTACAATTTCTTTGACAGGTAAACTCAGGTCCAAACTTTATTAGGCGCCATTTCGATGCGAAAGAAAGTTTGGTCCCAAGTTTTGTTTTGCTAGTGTTGATTGCGTGAGCTTTTTACTTTTTCACTTGCTTTTTTACATAAAGCAGGGGTTCGAACCCCAGTTTTACCTCTAAACTCAGGTTTACTTTACGAATAACTCTATTGGGTGTAGATTTTTTCTTACAACATTACAGCCGTTGGGATTTTCATTTTTAATTCCATATTTAAATTTTTGACAATTTATTATTTTAAAAATTCTCTACCTCATTCTATTTACTATTTTTTTCCTATATGTTGTACAACTCCAAATGATTTGAAAATTTTCAAGCATGTGAAGAATGAATCCAAAAAGTAGCCACCAATTTGGATGTATTTTTCATACCAATGTGACCTTGTGAAGTGCAGCTGCTCGGATTTTCGCAAAGACAGAAAAAGGAATTTTGTCAATTCAAACACTATTATCTTGCAATCCACACAGTGGAAATTTTTGAAATTTTCTCCACAACTTCTCAAACTAGATTAATACAAGCTCCTATGGTTACATTTTTTCACAACTATTTTTTTTTCAAAACTTTAGTAAGTGTATTAGAGATAGCAATTTGGGAGCAATTTTGGTGAAAACATAGTCTTTGATCTTTAGGGGTTAATTTTATAGGGATTAGTTTATCTCAAAAATGATATACTAATGATTAAAGTGTATTTTAAAACTTTGAGTTTTGTTTTTTTATACTTGATTTTGGCATTCAAAATGATTGCTCTTGAGCAAAACTAGAAAATGAAGCTCACAACTTTTGAAGTCTAATAGATATATCTCCTATGCTTAATTTTATTTTTTAAATCCTAAAATGAGCATTTTATTGAAGTTTGAGACCAAGGATCTATAACCATGTTTCATATATAGAGTGATATGGGAAATTTCTTTCCACTATAATGTTCTACATAATAACTCTAGTAAAAAATAGAATCTTAAAGCACCAAGCTCTCACAATTGTAGCTTAAGGTCCAAAGTCACATTTTTACTAATGTAATGCACTAGTATTATGAAAATTTCAGACTTCCTAAGCATGTTTTGTATATTATATGAATTGAGTTCTCAAAATTTCATGGTAATTTGAAATTCTTCTAAAAGAATTGAAAATTTTAATTATGAAAAATATAAAAACATGATTTTATCTTTGAAATACAAAACAATCTCACTCATAATAGTCACAAAATGGAGGATTGAAAGGAATTTTTAAAGTTCAATTACAGTTTTGAGCTCCATCTATACAAGATTAATGCAAGTTAAGAAGTGGTATCATTGTTGCTTAGAGCATCTCCACCGGGAGATTGCATAATCAACTTGATCTAAAACACTTGGCATATTCATGCAAGCCCAAAGGCCCCGCTTCATGACTAGGCTTCTATTAGCAATTATACAATCCCAAGTTCCAAGATAGAAAGCACGAGACAATGGGACATGGTTTACATCCTAGCCATTAGATGTTTTTTAGTTGCATTGGAGGGCCGTTTTAGGACCGCTCTCCATATTGTGGGAACCACTCACTACTAGTAAGAATAAAAGTAATAATTAAAATATTAAATTTTTATTAAATTTAATAATTAAAATTATTATTATTATTATTTGACATAGTAGTCGCTCTGCCACATTGACTTGATGTTGTGGCTGAGTTCCCACAGTTCAGGAACTCGGAGAAACTCGAAATCCTAAAGACCACCTAAATCCCATATAATGTTGTCTTTTCTAACTAAACCAAAATGGAAGCTCTTTTCTAGGTCTGTACTGAACTTTACCATCGAATAAAATGTTCTTCCTTACTTATACAAATGTGAGATGCATACTACATGTGGCACATGTCAAACATGCAAGGCCAAACAGCCTCAAGTGTGGTGGTGAAATTTGTTTATGCCCTATATTGAAAAATACCCAAGACTTTGGCTAGTGGGACGGAAAAATACATCTAGACAAGGCAAACCTCTTGTTGGTGCCTCATAAAAATGCTCTTATTTTGTTGTTTCATCATAGACAATTGTGTGACATAAATTAATTGTATACAAACTCTTCATATAGATTACAAACTCTTAGCATACTCTTCATGTACAAACTTTTGCCAAGTAAACTCCAAGTCTCCAACCATTTAAGGTGGACTAGCCTAATTCCATCACAAAACTCATCCAAATCCATTCTTTTTTATTATATCGGCATTAGTTTATTAATGTCAATAAGAGGTAATATATTAATCATTTATTGGTGAGTACTTAAGTGCCAATAGATAGATGGAAAGACAACTATGAGTTATTTATGGGACATTTATGACTATACTTGGGGAGGAATACTTTCAAAGTTGACCACTTCAAAAATTCACATAAATTACAATTTTAATCAAAAAATATATAATTTCACTTGGATTTCATTTTTAAAACAAGTGCACACCTCTAAAAAATATATACCCCTCTTGGAGATGACCCCAAGATATTTAGATTGCAAATCAAGGTGGTAAACTAGTAATAGGCTTGTGTAAGGTAGGAGGCTAAAAAATGGCACATCTAAGGGTTGGTCCGGCTTTTTCGTGTATTTATTGGGCGGAAATAATTTTAGCTCATTTTTTAGACAAAGTTAAGTAGATGAAGAATCTAACCCAAGTGGTTTCATATTTTTCCAAGTATTTTTAAAATTTTCAAACAAGTTGGGTCATAGGTCCCTATTTATGACCCTAGGTCTTTTATAAACGCTTCATTTGCAATTCTAAAGAAAGATGGAAAAAGCAAAGCAAATTATTAGCTCTTTCAACTAATTATGCGTTTTTCCTTGATTCATTTAGTGACTATACATGTCAATTTCATAACCAATGATTAATTATGGCACAGTTTCCAATGCAATCGTGGCACATTATGATTGGCTATAGTCTTGGACGATTTTGCAACCAACCTATGGTTGGAAATAGGAAGATCTATATGACAAGAGTAGGTCGAACATAATTCTCAACTAAAAAATTCATAGTAATTATGTTTTGAGAAATAAAATTCTGAAAAAATATGGAATCCTTCTAAACTCTATTTCTATATATGGAAAAATTTATCCACTCAAGAAACCTATGCTCCAAATATGCGTAATTGCTTAAATGGTCAGAATGAGGTCGACTACCTTATACTAAATAGAGATTTTAAGGAGACCCATGATACTAATTAATCAATATTATACACTTTAAAAATATCTATCTTTGTTGTACATCAATGATTACTGAAGTGTCTAGGGACCGTGCATTATGTTTCAAACATCTACAGTTTTCCACAATAAATCCCTTTAATTTTTTGGTCCCCTCAATCAACCATTTTTTTACAAGCAAAATGTAGCCAGATTGCGAAAGAAAAGAAGCACCTACGACAGTGAGAAAGAAAAATAAGCACATTTTCTTTTAATATATTGCCACGTTGTTGGCTAACTTGCTTGTCTTGTCACCTCTCAGCGAGGAAGATAGCTCTTCACAACCTATTCAGTCGCCTGTCTATTCAATAGATGTTGGGCTTGTCAAGGCCGGATTTTGCCACTTCGCGCAATCATGAGATTTGACCTTGCCAGATCAGCCCGCTACATCCACTCCTTGGCACCATTAGAGTGCATTATTTTCTTAGTGGTTATCGCCTATTGTAGTTGTTGTACATACATCGTGTGTCGCCACATTGCTTAGGGTGTACTTCCAGAGTTGTCGCTAGATCTTGGATTTGTGAACGTTGAGAGGTGCTTGTGATTCGTGAGTTAATTTCATGATTTGTCACTCCCATTTCTTGTTGTTTGTTGGGCGTAGTGGACCGTGGGTTAGGGTTTTGGGAGGAAGTGGTTGTGATGGCGATGGTTTGTAGAATTCATAGAGGTATTGTGTGTCTTTCTTCTAATTTTGGCGCCTATTTATGTTCATTTCAATCTCGAAGTTGTTGCATTTTTTGATCCATGAATGTGCGATTTGTTGTGTGCAAGCGTTGTTGATTTTATTGTTGATATCCCCTTCTACGTGGTGGTTTTCTGTGAGGGGCTGGAGAGATGGCGCTGAACTCAATGATCCTGCAGAGGCTGCAGAGAACGACTACCTTAAAGTCCTACTTTGTCAGTAGTTGTAATGTCGTTTATCTCTCCACTATTGAGCTACCCCAACGCAGCGCGAAGCGCCCTCATTCTAACTCCACAGTCTCAACTATAAGGGACCATGGTGAGAGTTTCGCCTTGGGAGAGTCACGCAATTGCGTACGTGCCAACCCAACTGTAAAACTTATCTATCCAGTGGGGCTTCCAGATCTCCTAGAGGCGGATGTTGGAGGAGAAGGTGACGACGTCATGGAAGTGACACCCATTGATAGCAGCGACGCGGAGAATCATAAGGCCTTAAAGAATAAGAGTTACGAGATTTCAAGGAAGTGCCAGGACGCTTGGGCCATTCAACACCCGTGGGCCGAGATGATTCGAGGCGATTGTGACACCATAGTGCACAAGGTGCATTGCACGATTTGCACAAAGGTGTGGAACAAGGACGTGAAGATGGGTCCGAAGACAGACACCTTGGAGAAGCATGCCAGCAAGCGGATCGCTGATAAGGACATGCTGCACTTGGGAGTCAAGAAAGGAGAAGTATATGTGACAAAGGGTTGCTGTCACCTGAGGGCAATCAAGATGTACAACGAATATATGCTAAATCAACCTTCTATTGCTATGCTAGTTAATGTAGAAATGAAGGGAGAGAAGGCCAAGAAGATCCAACAGTTTGCGATGATCTTCCACCTGCTGTAGTCAGGTCGCCCAATGGTAGAATATGAAGACTTACAAGAGCTATTTGGATTCTTGAAGATTCCACATCTCAGCCATAAGCACTAGAGTGACACGGATGGCTGAATGAGGGCTGAATACATCCATAAAGAAATTGCTAGTAGGACCAAGCAGAACATGGCACAGTGTAGCTACTTCGCCACCACATGCGATGAAGTCACGACAGTTTATAATGTGGCGTGGATTTCAATTCATGCTTATGTCATACACGACTTTGCAAAAGTGCCCATGTTGTTGTCATTAGAGAAGGTCACAGAGGATGCAACAGCTCCAAAACTTGCGATCAACATTATGGATGCTATTGAAGCTAAGGGTGTTGTGACACAATCTGAAATGCAGACAAAATGGATCTCTTTTGAAGCAGATGGAGCAGCTGTATTCCAGATATTCATTTTGACCTTTCAATGTTATTGAATACATGCTTTTGTTGTTTGATTTCCTTCCTTAATTGTTGTTGCATGGTTGTCCTTTTTTAAGTACATTGAGTATTTTGTTTCTAATTCTCATGGCCTGATTTCCGTCATGCTTTGCACAGAGATCAAGAGGGGGCGTGACAAAGCTTCTTTAGGATACAGTCGCTCCGCACATGGAGGGCGTTCACTGCTTCAGTCACAAGACAAACTTGGCAATGAAGGCTCTTTCACACCTTCTTGTAATTGCAAAGATTGAGACTCTACTCCAAACATTGCAAGGGTATTTTGCTGCAAGTCCAAAGTGCCACTTGGAATTCACAAAACTTACCTCAATCCTGCACACAAAGGGCTTAAAGATAATTCTTTAGGTGGTTTCTCTCTTTAGTGTTCATTGTTGTTTTCAGTTTGTTGCAATTCTTTGTTGTGAATGTACATGTGCACTTGTTCTTGCTCATTTTACTTTAGTGTTACCATTTTCTAAATGTTGTTTGAGCTTGCTGTAGGTGAAAACTAGGTGGCTTAGTATATTGTCCCTTCTCAAGAGGGTAATGGAGGAGTACAAGACTCTTCTCCTGAAGATGTCTGAAGATTGTTTAGACAAGGACTCCAAGGCTAGAGCATGTGAAGCTGCTCGTAAGAATTTCGAGCTTCTATCTGATATTTCTATTCATTGTGCCTTGTCTGGTTTTCTGCCATTGTTGGAGACTATGCATGACTTGACCAAGTTCTCGTAGCAACATGATGTGTTTGTCTGTGATTATGTAGCGGCTGTGAAGGTCTATTAGTCAAAGTTATATGAGCCTTATCTGAACCCTAATACACGCTTTGTTTCTAATTATTTATGTGAGTTCTTCGACTTTGTGGCAGGACAGCATTCCAGCATGTTTATTTATCGAACACCATCAAGCCTGGACCTCAATTCAAATGAAGTCCAACATGTTCAATGGAGTTGTGGCACGGTGTTGTTCAATGCAGTCACCAGTAATGAACTCGGAGTGGCTAAGCAAGTCACAAGAGAGAAATTTGAGGAGGTGATCTCGTGCATGAAGTCCTTCTACAAATGTGACACTAGTATTGAGTTGCTTTGTCATTTGATTGATAGTTACATAATACATTACTTCAAAGTTCAGTCTACTAACTTCTGCGTGAATTCTTGTAGAAGTAGCGAAGAAACTTATAAATGAGTTGACCAACAAATTTCCGGCTTCAAATGTCATGGATTCATTGGAGGTAATGTACCCCAGTACTAGTTGCAGCCAAATGTGGAAATGTTGTTTGAGCACCATTTCACGGTGCTGAAAGAGTACTTTTGTCGCGAACAATGTGCCAATGATGTTGTGAGCGTGACGATGTTGATTGAAGACAAGCTCAATCACCAATGCATCACCTTCAAAAGTACGATGAAGGCCAATACAACTAGTGCAATGGAGAAGTCGATTCTTGTCAATTTGCTGACAAGATTGTGGCATAATGTAGGCATGTCTACATAGCTCAGGGTAGCCATCTTGGAGTGGTTGAAATTAGAAGAGATCGTAGTTGTCCAGGTCCTCGAATCAATTGAGGACGAGCGTATTTTCTCCTCATTTGCCTTCTCCAAAGGCAAGCTTAGGAACAAGCTTGACGAGCACCTCGAGTGTGCAGTGGGGATTTACTCGCAATGGTATTACAGCCTGAAGGATTTTCCATTGGACAGTGCATACGAGGCATGGCGGAAGGACAAAAAGCACAAGCTTGAATCCTAAAGGTTCTGATTCCTTACCTTTTGCTAAATCTAACTAGTTAGCGCATGCACTTGGAAAGTAACGTACTGCATCCTGGTTTAATGCGGGTTCCAGTCGATTGATTGATCCATCCCCAGCTAGCTAGAATTGAACTTGCCTGATCAATACATCTGATCCATGCCATGCATGCAGTCTTGCTGTGCGGGTTAACCCCTAAAGACCAAGCTGTATTTTTTGGCAACAAAGCAATTTCGGGCAACTCACCACGAATGGATAATTCATTATTTTTCTTTGAAATTTTCACAAAACATGTGCTCGAGGAGTAGCTTTTCAGTCCAACAATTTTTATAACTTTTGACTACACGGTTAAAAAGTTATTGCATAAAATGTAGTTTTCTTTGAACTCTAGGCAGCCCGGGCAGTACCAATTTTTTTTTATAAAAATCAACTTTTTTTAGAATAAAAATTTGAAATTGGTTCTTTAGATTTATATGTACGTGGAGAGCGTTGAATCATTTCATTCTAATTTGTAAGATGGAAGTTATGAGGTTTTTAAGTTTGCGGGTAGATATGGTTTTCAAAAGTTTACCTACCTATCCCCATTTTGAGGAAAACTTTACTCCCTAGGTGCCACTTTGAGAAAACTTTTACTCCTCTAGTTGCCATATTTAGAAACTAATTGTGCATGTGCAACCAGGATGAACTAAACATTTCCAACACTGTTCGCCAATTCTAGCTAAAACTCTCATTCGACCAGATGCCATATTGCTATATAAATAACCAGTGCTTTTGATGGATGAAATTTTTTGAGCCACTACTGTTTCGCCACACGCCCTACTGTCTACATCCAGGTGTTGCCACACTCTAGACACTTCAAAATCTCTAATAAAAAATGACTGCCCTCAATATCCCCTGTTCAGTGAAGATTGAAGAACAAACTTCCGCAACCACTACTGTCCTGTCCTGTACTACTGGTGCCCCCAACAAAAAGAAACCTTACAAAAAATCAACGGTTGGTACTTGGTGGTAGTCCATTACTTCCTTGACAGTATGCACTGCACTGTACCTCCCCTTGAATGCTATCCCTAAAGCAGCCATAGCCCATAGCCACCGCCACAGAGGCACAGATCTTCCACTGCAGCTGATTCTACAGTACTTGCACTTGCAACACAGGCGGTACATTTCGGAGACCAAGCAGAAGACCTGCCATGATCTTCAATAAGTTAGGGTCTGCACTCTGCAGACTTTGAGCACCCGCACCCATATGAAAAAAAGGTGGGCACCTCCCAAACCGCCACTTTTTTATTTTTTGGTATTGTGCCTAGGTACTATGAGTATACTGGTCAAATTTTCATATTTTCTTGTTGGCAAGTGAAAGGAGGGTTGCAACGCATCAAGAAACACGACATTTGGATATTATATGCAAAAGTTATTAAAGAACAAAGTTTGGTCCTAAAATTGTTTCTTTCACATAGGCATGTAATTGAGTGCACAAATTGAAGATGACACTTTAAGGTAAGCGGCGCATTTTTGGGATGCGCCCACATTACAATATGTTTTCAACAATGTTAAAGGATTTAGCATGTGACTGATTGAGCAATTGGGGGGGGGGGGATTATTTTCTTTGGTCAAAGAATAGAAATAATAAAAATTGCACTAATTTTTGCTAATTTTTCATCAAGTTTGGAATTAGTATAAATCAAAGAATTGTAAATTATAGTCTAATTTGTTCTAAATGTATACAAAATTCTGTTTCTGAGAAGCACAAAACTAAAAATTGGTCTTCGCAACTTCATTAGGTGTCAACGTGTTATTTATCATACAATTATAGTGAAGTTGCTAAATTACATGTTCATACTCCCCTCATTCATAAAAATAGGTCACTCCATTTTGCGCAAATGGAACCATGGTTGGAAACATGTCGTCTACATTACTCAAGAAAGTCGCCCTCAGTTGATAAAATTGAGGGTCTACAACATTTCATCTATCCTTGCTTACCCCCCTAAAGCCCCAAGGGTGTTTTCTGCCAAAAACCACTCATAACTACCACTTTTGTTGTATTCACTTAAGGAAACCAATTTTATTTTATCTTTTTGGAATTTAACCGTAAGATCTTGTACTTGACTTGTTTGAGATCATGTAGTAAAAATTTCATCAAATTTCACCATACAGATTGGAAGATACTTGCATTCAAAGTTGAACAAAAAGTTTTTTTTCAAGAAGATGCTTAAATTGCCCAAAAAACTAAGATTATCCATAACTTTCTCATCCCTAGTCCAAATAGAATGTATCAAAGCTTCACGTGTAGATAAAAACAGAATGTCTTAGGAAAAAAATTTAAAAAAAATTATTTTGACCTTTTGTAATTTGTTTTGGGCTGCCCGCCAATCTCCATTTCTTGCTCATTGTGCCATAACTTTTTCATCCGGCATCCAATTGAAACAAAAATTATATATCCACAAAGATCTTGCAAAGATACACAATTTCAAAAAATCTCAAAAAAATTCACTTCAAATTGAGACAATAGGAACCTACCCAGACCCAAATTGTCCCCCGAGGAGACAAGCGGGGCCATTACAAAAAATTTCAGCCCTCGACAATGCTGTTTAGAAAGTTTTTCCGGCACCCCGCGCGGTGCAGTTACAGAAAAATAAAAAATAAAAAATATAATTTTTTTTTAATTTTTAATTTAAAAATATATATATTAAAAGTTTCTCCAGTCTGACGTGGCACTAATAGTGCCACATCAGATTCTCCCCAAAAAAAAAAAATTTAAAATTTAAATTTTTTTTAAAAAATCATTTTTTTTCCTAATTGCACCACAGCCCTACAGAACTCGTGGCACTCCCGAGGGCTGAAGTTTTTTGTAATGTTTAGGGATTAAACCAACAACTCACATTGCTTTGAAGCAAGGAACCAACCTCTTCTAAGACCAAACAATGTCATAGATACTTTGAGTTTAGGCTTTAGTAAGAGTGGTTGTACATGACCTTGATTGTTATGAGCCTTGACATATTTTTATGGAGCCTATTGTAAGGGTTTCTAATGCAACCTTTGGAGAGCTGTCAAAGCCATCTATTTGGAGCATGAGCGCAAATGCTCATAACTCATAAGAAAGAATGTATGCATCAAGTTCATTTCTATTGTTTGAGGATTGTGGGGTTAAGTGACAAGAATGTTGTCAAACATCAATTACATTAGAGAATATAAAATTAGATGGAAAAAAGTCTATGCATAGGGACTCTAGAACATAGCAAATTTGAAAACAATTAGGTGAAAACACCCAAAAATGTCAAATAAGCAAACACCTTTTTCTTGAATGAAAACATCTATGTAGTATTGATAATTGAAAATCATGTATTTTACTAAAAGTATTCAAATTTTTGGATAACACAAGGAATTACTATAAATTTTCAAAGTGGAAGCTTCCTAGGCCTTTGAAACCATCATGTCATAAAAACCAAAATCCAGAGAATCAATAGTCAACTAGTCACAATTTATAAAGAAAATGGTTTAAAGACATTTTAGGGGACACTTACACTTTCAATGATTAGAAGTCTACTTGTCAAAAATGGGTATAAGGTAGGAGGTGTAGAAACTGCCCAGTTAAGGGCATATTGGCTTAGAATCTCTTCTATGTAGATCAAAGCATTTTCTAACAAATTTTAAAGGAGAGAAGATAGGAAGAGACATCCATTACAATTTGATTCATAATTTTTGGACTTAAATTGAATTAGATATGTTTTCCTAAAGCTTAAAGCAGTAGGGTGCTATTGAAGTCTATAGGTACTGCTAGTAAAAATCAAAGAGTTGTCCAACAATGGTGCAAATGGAGTTAAAAAATGAACATATGCAAACATTAAATCTGAACAACATGGTGTATGTAATTGCCTAGGATGACACAAAGTGTTCCATTACTCATACCTCCACATTATTTACACTAAAATTGTGTCTACTTTCAAATCAAACTCAATGCCCAACCACTCATACAACTGTACACTAAAATCCCAAATTGGCACCAATTCATGACTAGACATTTTTTCACTCTTGTAGTAGCAATTCATAGTATAAAAGTAGAAGGAGCTCTAAGAGCATGAATAGAATATGGATAGGCTACCTTAACCCCTAAAGGTCAGAGACTATGTTTTCACTAAAAATCGCTCCAAAACTGCTATTTCTAATACAAGTACCAAATTTAAGAAAAAAACATTTTTGGAAAAATGTAACCGTAGGATCTTGTCTTAAAATAGTTTGAAACGTTGTGGAAAAAGTTTCATAAATTTCCACCGTGTGGATTGCAAGATAATAGCGTTTGAATTGACAAAAATCCTTTTTTTGTCCCTGCGAAAATCCGGGCAGCTGCACTTCACAAGGTTACATTTGTATGAAAAAATGTACAAAATGGTGATTCTTCTTTAAATTCATTCTTCAAAGAAAGTTGGCTACATGCTTGAAAAATTTCAGATCATTTGGAATTGTAAAACATATAGGAAAAAAATAGTAAGTAGAAAGAGGTAGAGAATGTTCAAAACACTAATTTGTTAAGAATTTAAATATGGAATTGAAAAATGCCAATCCCAACAGTTGTAATGTTGTAATAAACAATCTACATCCAATGTTTTTATTTTTTTTCAAAAATATTGAAAATTGAGTTAAATAAAGGACTTCAAAGTTTATCTTAGAGTAGAGATTCCATAACTACCCTCAAACTAAAACTCCTCATAGCTTTCATCGCATTAATCAAAATGGAATGATTCAAATCTTCCCATGTACATATAAATCTAAAGAACCAATTTCAAATTTTTATTTTTAAAAATAATGATTTTTCAAGAAAAATTTTTAGCTGCTCGGACTACCCGCTGAACAATGAAAATGACATATCATGCAATAATTTTTTAACCATGTAGTCAAAAGTTACGAAAATTGTTGGGCCTTAACCCTAGACCGCCCAAGAGGACAAAAAGTGTCCTCAGATAGTTTAAAGTTGAATTCAAAGTACTGTAACTTTTGCATCCGATGTCCAAATTCAATAAAACTTGTTGGGAAAGTTGAGTCTTTTCTTCTAGTTTGTGTGGTAAAATTTTCAGATCAATCCAAGAGGTAATGGTTTTCTGGAAGCCAATCAAAGTTCACAGGCTCAATTTGATTCACCAAAGTGCACTTCATGGCTGCAACTTTGGGGTCTTGTATCTCCTTCATCCAAAGGTCGATTTCAATAAAATTTGTTGGATTTTGTTTCCCTTGAATTTTAGTTATTGTGGTGAAATTTTCATGTCAATCCAAGTTGTTTTGAATGTTTGGGAGCAATTCAAAATTCAAAATCCCGCCATTTATGGGCTATAGTGAACTTCGGCGGCTTGTATCTTCTTCATAAAATGTCCGTTTTCAATTAATTTTTTTGTAAAAGTTGCGCATACTAGTCTAGTTTGTGTGGCTAAATTTTCATATCAATCTAAGAATTTATGAATGACTGAGAAGCATTTTAGTAGAAGGAGGTTCAGCCCTAGATGTGTTTTTTGCAACTTTTCTTGCCTATTTTTGACATTTGCAAGCCATTTTGCAAACACATTGAGTCAATTGAATGATATTTTTTTTCACCAATGTGTTTGTATCCTGGTTTTGAGTCACTTTGTAGTTTAAAGTTTTTTTATTTGATTAGGTTTAGAATTCAAATTTGGCCTCTAAATGTGTTTTTAGGAAAATTTCAGCATTCTTTTTCAACACTAAAACATTATAATCTTGCAATCTACATGGTCAAATGACCTCAAATTTGATCCATGACATCTACAACATGTGTACTATATGATTGTACGGTTAAGATCTTTATTTCTTTGTCACATTTAGATTTATAGCACTTCAAAAGCCATGATGTTTTTTTACCCAAAACGGCCATGGGCGGTCTAGGGTTAAAGCTACTCCTCGGGCACACCCATTAGTAACTAATAATCCACATGTCGCAAATTGTTAGAAAATTGAAGTTCACTTGCCTTGGTACTTGGGCCATAACTACAATTATGCTTAGTAACATAATGGGTTAGTAAAAAACAATGCACTCAACTAGGTAGTAACAAAATAAACATTCAACTCATTAAACTCAATGTTTCAATATCCTTGCTATATTTTAAATGTCATTTATGATTTGTGTTTAAGAAATGAGAAGACAACTCTTTATATATATATGGGGTGGTAGGAAGTAAAACAAACAATGTAGGATGTATAAACTAAAATTAGCAAGAGCTCAACTGCTCATAATTAAGTCAAACTAAAGTAGATATTTTGTTTAAAGTATAATTTCAGACCTCATTTAGACATAGTAGAATAACTTTTTTCCAAAAAACTTGTACTTAAAAATCAATTTATATTTCAAATTTTGTAAATCAAGTTATATTTCATCTCCAAAAATTTGTTTGATATTTCAAGGCTCCAATCAAAAGTTATGGACAACTTTCAGAGAGGGGTTGGAAGGGACGTTTTCTTTTACATTTCCAAACATCCTCTCTAAATTTTGTCCGTGACTTTTGATTGGATGCTTCAAATATCAAACAGATTTTTGGACATGAAATGTAACTTGATTTTCCAACTTGATTTTAGTTCAAAATTTAAAAAAATAAATTATTTTACTATGATTAAATGAAGTCTGAAATTCTACATCAAACATAATTTTGGCATTTTGACAATGAGCAGTCAAGCTCTTATTTTTAAATTATCTCATACCCTCCAAGGATTCATGTTGGACAATTGATTTCAATATAAAAAATGACATTTCCAACTTTCACTTCTACAAATGTCTTTTAAGCAATCCCTTCATTGGGCCATCAAAATTATTTTTTGATGGCAAAGGGTTAAATGACATTGGTTTTTGATTCAAAGGGTTCTTTAGATTTTTGGCAAATCATCTTAATATTTATTTGTTGATTTGGTTGATTGGTCCAAGATCTAGCAAAAGGAATAGTGTACAACAGAAATCTATTTTGGCACTTGGTAATGATGCTTACTTTAATTCCTAGTGGGGATGCTTTTTGTGGATGAGATTTTCAAAAAGGTGAAAAGAGACTCTCTTTGAAGGCTAAGGTAGTTTGCTCTAAAATCGACCAGCTTCTTCAAATTGACCCTGTAAAAAGCTATCATTACAAAAAATTTCAGCCCTCAGAAAGGCCGCAAGTTTTGCAGGGCTGTGGTGCAATTAGGGAAAAAAATGTTTTTTTTGTTTTTTTGTTTTTTGTTTTAAATTTTTTTGGGGGGGATCTGACGTGGCACTAATAGTGCCACGTCAGACTGGAGAATTTTTTAATATTTTTTTTATTTTTTTAATATTTTTTATTTTTTTAATTAAAAAAAAAATTAATTTTAAAAAGGTATTTTTTTAATTTTCTGTAATTGCACCGCGGGGGGTGCCGAAAAAGCTTTCTAAACAGCCTTATCGAGGGCTGAAATTTTTTGTAATGTGAATGGATATGAGGTGATCCTTAAATGGACCACTTTAGCCATTGATTGAATCAAGAAAAATGTGTTCTTTGTTGCAAGAGCCCATCATTGGCCTTGATTTCCTCAAATCACTTTTAGAACTTGCAAGTGGATGCAATTGGGGATACCTAGGGTCACAAATAGATATCTAAACATAAATATTTGAAAACTCATAACTAATTAAAAAATACTTCAAAAAATATGAAACCTCTTGTGTTACGTTTGGCATCTAATTTTATTTCTCTGAAAAAAATGTTAAAAATATTTCTATTCATGCAAATCTATGAAAAAGACGAACCAACCCTTTAATGGTCACTTTTAGAGCATACTACCTCACTGAATGTTATGACCTGCAAACTCAATTGCCATGTGCACAAGCCTGCTTATTGATGTGGCAAGACCACTTGACACCCACATGAAAAAAGGATATAACCATTGCACGTGTATGGGAATTCATGCCCCCTTTCTTGAATTGGTACCTGTTTTGAGAAATCATACCCGTTTCATGAATCGATGATCATTTCGGATGTGGTGTCCATGTTATGAACTCTTACCCACCCAGTGAATTAACCCCTGAACGCCCCAAGGGCCAAAATATGGCTTGTCCATTTTTGAAAGATGTCCATGTTTGACTCTTATAATCTTTTCAATGGTACGATCAAAGAACATGTCTATTTCCCTCTATCTCTGGACATGTCTCTACCACCAATCAGTACGGTCAAATATTGTGGATCTTTTCTTAGGTGATAGTTTAATTGGAATGAGTATCGAATGGTTTGGATTTTTATGAACATGGGCTGGGCGCTCAGTGGTTAATGCCCGTTTATTGCATTGATGACCATTTTGAGAAACTATACCCGTCTCGTGAATTGATGACCGTTTCGGCGTTGGTCAACAGGTTATGAAATTACACCCGCTCGTGGGTCGAAGACCGCTTCTCGAATTGATGACCGTTTTCGGAATTTATGCTACTCCGCACTGTCCGCAGTAGAAATCGTGTTCGTGGTGACGTGGTGATCACTTCAAACTGATAGAAACCTACTCCAGCCGCTGTAACTATTGCCCGCGGACCGAAACGGAACTGCTGGAAGGCTTCCAACAGAGCATGCGACACCCGTGACGTTGCAACCCTGTTTTTTGAATATTGTATGCATGATATCGGAATGGGTATCCGAATTGACTCACGACATTCCCTGAAGCTGACTGCTTGTGGGTTTGTCACAAATGGACCCGAGCGATGGAAGAGTCGTGAGGAGACGGTTCGATCTAAGCAAGGTGCCTTGAAAATCGATTTACTCTCCTTCATGTCATCAGCAATTCAACGAGCTAACTCACAAGCTCCAACCCTCCAGTAACTTAGCTTCTCTTCGAGATGTAAATCTGGTGCATAATCGTCATGCGAGCTAGGGTTGCAAATTCCTCGAGCTTCCTAGAACGGGAGCCATTGCTGTACTGATTAACAGTCGTCCAGATATAGACCTCCGAGCCAGTGTAGGGAAATCGCGGCAGTTTTGGAATTGAATTTTGCCTAATAATTTGGGAGATGGCTGCACTACTATTTCCAATCCCCGGTGGTAGCATAATATATGCTGTATCGCCGTACTTGGTGGTGGCTTTGGGGCTGGTGATAGCATACGCTGAACTCTCCGGATATAACATGGGATACTCCAAGTTTGCTGGCAGCAACAAGCTTGCTGTTCCGAGTAAAGTAGGCATGTTCTTGATGTACTTCCCTGCAGATCTGATAGGCAGTGTCTTTCTTGCTTACGGGTTAGGTTTCTTGCCTGGATTATTGAAATCTTGTGGAGCTTCTGGCGTTGCATCTCTTTTGGAATCCAAGGAGGCTGCAATCGCGACTTCCGATACTCGTCTTATGCTCGTGGTTGCTGCTGTATTTATTAATTTCAGCAAACGAACTCTGGAGGTGTGTAAACCTTGCCGCGTTTTTCCTTACTATTTCTGTCGTTTGACAAATTCTCTGTATTTACATTCTGTGGCCGGAAATAAGGCTTCGTGCTTCCTATTTGTGCAGTTTTTGAAATTTGATTGTGGAGATATGCAGGAAACAACCATATGCACATCTATCCTTCTTGACTCTTTTTCAAAAAAAGTCAAATTCACACTAAAGAAAATTCTAGGTTGGAGTGTCACATGTCCAAATTTTGTAAAATAGAAAAAAAATAGATATCTATTCATTGTAACTAAATTTTGTCTCATGAATTCTACCATTATACTCCAAGATACAAGACTAGTTGTCGTGTGAGGCTAGAGTAGCAAATATTTAGTTATATTCAAGACTTCAAGTTAGTCTCATTTCCTTTTGATTGCAATGAATACAACACTCCATTGCATCCGAGACTAACGAAACCCTACCAAGTCTATTTACCGGCACTCGATATTTTTTCCAAACCTTAAAACCTTACAAAAGGAAGTCCTAGTCTAATGGCAATTCGATCTCACTTTGCTCTGGAACTCCGTGCAGGTCTTGTTTGTACACAAGTTCTCAGGTCAAACAGACGTAGGTTCTTCAATATTCATCTCCAGCTATATGTCTTCTGTAGTTGGTCTCTTGCTTTTCACGCAAGTGAAGTCCACTGGCCTCGCTCCACCGTCGCTGGACCTCAAGTGGCTGGGATTGGCAACTTATTCGGTAGGGCTGACAGGAAATGGATACCATCACTGGCTGCTTGCCCAACTTCGGAAGGATGGCAGCAAGAAATACGTTGTGCCGCAGGGTGGCCTCTTCGGCCTGCTTGTGTGCCCCCACTACGTCTTTGAGTTGATAACGTATGTTGGGATAGCTCTCATGAGCCAAACCTGGGTGAGCTGCGCCACGACGACAGCAATATTCTGCTACTTGACTGCACGCACGATCAAAACGAAGCAGTGGTATGTGAAGAAGGTGGATGGATTTCCAGAAGGAAGGAGCATGCTCATTCCTGGAGTCTTTTAGGGACCGGAGATCGCAATCAGTGTGGCATTTGGAGCCCGTGGACTAGGGACAGTCAGTCTGACTATCCATGAAGTTTTTCTACGAAGGAAATCGTTGGATGGTACGGTGCACTTTATCGTCTTTACTGCTATGTAAATAATGAACCTAACTATACTAGCGATAATCTTGAAGACACTAAACATGTTTCTTGTAAAGATGTATGTAATATAAGATGGGGTGCATCCAAAACCGCCACTTTTTGCCACTGAGCCTAGTTACTATTATTTGACTGGAAAAAATTTCATATGTTCTTGTTGGCAAGTGAAAGGAGGTTCCAACGCACCAGAGAACATGGCATTTGGATATTGTATGCAAAAGTTACTAAGGAACAAAGTTTGGCTCTAAAATGGTTTCTTTGACATAGGTACAGAATTGATTTTGGAGATGTACACACAGTAAAGATGGCTAATTGTATGTGGATGCCTAATTGTATGTGGATGCCTAATTTTCATGGTGGCCTCTTGGAAGAAGATCAAGTTTTGGAGATCAAATTTTGGAGCTACTTGGATTTTGATTGAAAGGGGGATAGCCAAATTTGTAGGAGGTTTAAAATAGTTTGTCAATTTGTAATTAAGAAGTCTTTCCAATTTATAGTAAAATATTGTATAATTCAAAATACATCATTTTGGGGGTTTTCTTTCCACATCAAACCATGAAGATATTTTTGGGACAACAAATCTATGCCAATAGGAAGGTCATTTTGAGACAAAGGAATCGAGGAAGTATATAGTTTCTCATTTGACTTTGTTGCATACTTTCTTATTTTTAATCCATTAAGGATTGGTTGACTACTATTTGGTTAATGAGTTTGGATATAGATGAAAGGGAATGGGTGTGGGGAATTGGGAACCAAATGCATTGGGACAAGAACCAAGACAATATGTGCCAGGGGTTGAAAAAATAAATAAAATATTGTTTGAAAATATAAAAAACAAAACAAAAATCAATGTTGAATTTGTCATGCATTTACTGCGATGCTAGGGCAAACATTCACACCAATTCCATTGATACGGTCAAATCTCCGGAATCCATCACAATTTGGTAATTTTTCTATATTTAGTCAAAGATTAGAAAATGTTTTGTCTACTTTCAAAATTGACTACGATCTTTAATGGGTTAATGTAATGTACAACTTTGCATATAGTTGTCTAAATTTGTATAATATCATGTCTAATTTTTAGATTTCAAGAAGAGTTTATGAATTGTTGATAATTGCTTGTTGAAAATTATTCTATGCAAAGTGTATTAAGTATTGTTTGTTGTTGTACGTCTACATCCAACCTTTTCCATCTTCACCTATCTTTTTACGTTTGTGCCAAGCCTTTTGCATCTACACCTAATCCTTTAATCTCTAAAGGACCAAACACCATTTTTTGACAACATAGCGATTTTGGGCAGCTCACTAAGACCGAAGTTTTATTTTTTTTCTTTGAAATTTTCACACAAGATGTACCCAAGGAGTAGTTCTAAGGTCCAACAATTTTCATAACTTTTGACTATGTGGTTAAAAAGTTATTGCATGATATGTCATTTCACCGGTCGTCGGGCAACCCAGGAACTGAAAAAACTTCTTTAAAATCAATTTTTTGAAAAATAAAAATTTGAAATTGGTTCTTTAGACTTCTATATAGATGAAAAGCTTTAAATCATTCCATTTTGATTAATGAGATGAAAGTTATGAGGAGTTCTAGTTGTGGGTAGTTTACAAGTACTTATGAAATGTCTATTCTAAAATAAACTTTGAAGTCCTTTATTTTACACAATTTTTAATATTTTTGAAAAATATATAAACGTTAGGTTTAGATTGTTTATTACAACATAACAACCATCAAAATTGGCATTTTTCAATTCTATAAATAAATGGTTAACAATTTAGTATTTTGAATCATTCTCGACTTCTTTCTATTTCCTATTTTTTTCCTATTTGTTGTACAATTCCAAATGATCTAAAAAATTTCAAGCATGTAGCCAACTTGCCTTGAAGAGTGAATTTAAAGAGTTACAACCATTTTGGAAAATGATCATAAAGATTTGACCTTGTGACCTTGTGAAATACAACTGCCCGGTTTTTTGCAAAGGCAAAAAAGCCATTTTTGCCACTTCAAATGCTAATATCTTGCAATCTACATGGTTGAATTCTCTAAAATATTTTCCAGATCTTCTCAAACCGGCATAATACAAGATCCTATGGTTACATGTGTCCAAAATTTTTTTTTTCTCTAAATTTGATACTTGTACTAGAAATAGCAGTTTTGGAGCATATTTGGTGACAACATATTCAAAAACCTTTACGGGTTAATTCAATTTTCAATATTAAAAAAACAAAACAAAAAACATTGGGTGTAGATTGCTTATTGCAACATTACAACCAATGATCCTAGAACTAGTTTATGGAATTTAGTGCAGTATGATACCTAGTTTTATGGAATTTAGTGTAGTATGCTACCTAATTTTATGGAATTTAGTGCAATATGCTATCTTCAAGACAAACAGACATAAACTTTGGCTAAATTGAGAGTGAGTAGTATTAAAAAAAAAATAGAAAAAAAAAGATTTTTTAAGTAGCAATGGAGTATATTTTAGCCAGTTTAGTAAATGCTGATTACAACTATTGGGATTGGTATTTTTCAATTCCATATTTAAATTCTTAAAAATTATTTGTTTTGAACATTTCCTATCTCTTTCTACTTACTATTTTTTTCCTATATGTTTTACAATTCCAAATGATCTGAAATTTTTCAAGCATGTCTCCAACTTGCCTTGAAGAATGAATCCAAAAAATAACCACCATTATGGACATTTTTTCATACAAATGTGACCTTGTGAAATGTAGCTGCCCGGATTTTCGCAGGTACAAAAAAAGGATTTTTGTCAATTCAAATGCTATTAGCTTGCAATCTACACGGTAGAAATTTATGAAAAAATTTCCACAATATTTCAAACTAGTCTAAGACAAGATCCTACGGTTATGTTTTTCCAAAAATGTTTTTTTTTCTAAATTTGGTACATGTATTAGAAATAGCAATTTTGGAGCATTTTTTTAGTGAAAACATAGTCTCTGACCTTTAGGGGTTAAGTCAATACTAAGTGTACGTGGCTACGTGCTAGCAACCACATGTTTAACACCATGGACAAGGTAAGACCACATCAAATTTTTTTACCTTCAAAGAAATTCAACTGCATGTTGACTACATCAAATGGACAATACCTCTACCAACTGGGCCAATTGGATGGACGGGCAAGTTGGTGGTTCAAATGACATGACAACCTTTAATCAATTACTACAACAAATGTGCTAAAGGTGACTCAAAAGAGTTCAAAGCACTAGCACATAAGATCTTGTAAGTCGTTGCCTTTGCTTTCTCAACATTTTTAAAAGATTGCATGGATAGTTCACCTCGACTTAAAATCATGAACACGCATTGCCTAAATGTACGAACCTTCTTTGGTAACTAAGACACCATTGCAAGGCTTGTTGGAGTCTCTTGCAACACCTTCAAATCCTATATCTTAGAGTAGAGTACATGATGAGCAAGTAGAATTGGCTCACACGACAAGAGCTAAATCTGCACTTACATGAGTCAAAACTATTGTTTTAGAAAACTCAATTCAAACCACAATTGCACCTAAGATGTTAAAATTCACAAGTAAGCAAGGCACATAAGATGGGTACACCCAAAACCGCCACTTTTTGCTACAGAGCCTAGTTACTACCATTAGATTGGTCAAATTTTCATATATTCTTGTTGGCAAGTGAAAGGAGGTTCCAACACACTAGAGAAGGTGGCATTTGGACACCGTATGCAAAAGTTATTAAGGGTCAAAGTTTGTTTCTTGAAAGCGCTCCATCCAAATAGGTACGCAACTGATTTTGAAAATGTACACAACCTGTAGATGGCACTGTAAGGTCAGGTGCCATTTTGGGGGTGCCTACCTTAGTTGGGCTCCTCGGAATGCAAACAACAGAGACCACAAATGTAAGAGAAGACGATGAAGAATACATTTAACCGTTCTCGAGATTAATGGTGCCAAACTAGAAAACAGGTTGTCCCATCATTACTGGCTTCGTTTCTGCCCACTGCACCCGCATTGCGCCATAAGTCGTCATTCTCAAGCTGCCCCCAAAGCGAAGTCTGCTCAAGATTGAAGACAGATGAAAGCCTGGAGCTTAGAATTGAACAAAACTAAACAGCACTAGGGGACTAATGTACTAAGGTAGGAGGCTCAGAAACTGCTCATCTAAGGGCTGGTCCTCCTTTTTCATGTATTTCCTTGAATGGGAATATTTTTAACTCATTTTTCAGACAAAGAGAAATAGATGAAGAATCTAACACAAGTGGTTTCATATTTTTTGAAGCATTTTTTTGAATTACCTGTGAATTTTCAAACGAGTTGTGTCATAGGCCTCTATTTATGACCCTAGGTCTTCCATAAATTGTTCACATGCAGCTTCTAAAGAAATATAGAGAAAGATGGAGAAAGCAAAGAGAATGATTGGCTCTTGCAATTAGCAATGCTTTTTTCCTCGATCCATTCAAATGACTATAACATTCAATTTAAGAACCACCCCATGTCCATTTCACAGCTATTTATAGGGGCGATTCTTAATGCCTGTGTGATTTCAGAGCCTCTTACCTTATGCTTGGGTGTAAAATGGGCAATCCTTTCCTTCCTCAGTGTCTGCCAAGTGAATGATTGAATTAAACTATAAGGTAGTGTGCTGTAATTGCAACCCTCTCCTTCAAACCGACCCTATAATTAGTTGTAGAATGGATTGCAGGTGATCCTTGAATGGACCACTTTAGCTATTGAATGCATCAAGGAAAAATTATTTTTCTATTGCAAGAACCAATCATTGATCTTGATTTCCTCAAATCACTTTAGAAGTTGCAAGGGGACAGATTTTGGGAGACCTAGGGTCACAAATAGGTACCTACAACAGAAATCTTTGAAAATTCATAACTAATTCAAAAATGCTTCAAAAAATATGAAATCACTTGTGTTACATTCGGCATCTATTTGACTTTCTCTAAAAAATGAGCTAAAAATATTTTTAATCATGAAAAAATACGAAAAAGGCGAATCAGCCCTTAAAGGGTCGCAATTACAGCACACTACCTTAATGGATTTCAAATGCAAGGCGACTGTTTCTGGAGCCAGTTTGGCATGCAAAACCCTGAACCACAATGTGTCTCTAAAAGATTGGATCATTTGAAAGCCTTGCTTGACGCCACCACCTAGTTTCCACATGCCCATTGCTTGCCTTGGCAATGTGCCACCTCCTACCAAACGATATGCATGCACTGAAGGTAGGAGGCTCTGAAAGCGAGCGGGCATTTAGAACTGCTCATGTAGACTCGTCTGAAATGGACATAAGGTGGTCTTTAAATGGATCTTCTGTAGTCATTGAATGGATCGGTAAAAGAAATATTATTTATTGCAAGAGCCAATCATTCTCTTTGTTTTCCCATTTCTCTTTTGAAACTGCATCTGAACGGTTTATGGAAGACCTAGGGTCATAAATAGGGACCTATGACTCATTACGTTTGAAAATTCAGAAGTAATTCAAAAATGCTTCAAAAAATACGAAACGACTTGTGTTACGATCACAATCTATTTTTCTTTGTCTGAAAAATGAGCTAATAATAATCTCATACAAGAAACCACATGAAAAAGGCAGACCAGCCCTTAGATGCTCGCTTTCAGAGTCTCCTACCTTGAGATGGTTGTTTCCAGTGGCAATTTTCTTATTTAAAAAAATAAAATATAATTTCCTACCCTGTTTTTTTCAACCATTCATAGTGTCCATCCAGTCCATCGAGTAAGGTAGGTACACCCAAATGTGTCACTGATCTTAAACCGCCATCTTTACTCTGTGTAAATCTCCAAAATCAATTCTGTATCTATGTGGAAGAAACGCTTTTAGAACCAAACTTTGTTCCTTAATAACTTTTGCATACGGTATCCAAATGTCACATTCTCTGGTGCGTTGGAACATCCTTTCACTTACCAACAAGAATATATGAAAATTTGGTCAGTCTAATAATAGTAACCAGGTTCAGTAACAAAAAGTGGTGGTTTTGGGTGTACCCACCTTATTGCTTTGGTGCAAAATTTCGCCACCCTCCAAGACTGCAGACCCTGTCAAGACCATGACACCGTGTTCGACTTGGTCTTCCAGGCCCTCAAATGTACTCGGCAAGGACCATCGGGAATCGGCCCAAGCTGACTGTAGAAGATCTGGCTGCATTAGGGATAACTGTCAGGTACGGACTGAAGAGTAAGGTAGCTGACCCCTATTTGATCACTTAAGCAATTTAGCATATATGCAGTATGGGTATGGTGTGGGAAAATTTTCCCCATCTAGAGAAATAGATTTTAGAATGATTACATATTTTTTATAATTTTTTCTGCAAAAACAAAATTATCATTAATTTTTTTGTGAAGTTTTCGTTCAACATATTTTTGTTATACATGTCACCGTATTTTCAACCATGGGTGGATTACAAAATCGACAATGCTTTAGTTGTGGCTTCCAATGTACATCTTGTGATCATTGTACGGTGTGACCACCCACAACCAACCAACACCCCATTGGCAGTCAATAGGGTGGTAGACTGGGACTAATTTTCAAACATGAGTTCTTGACTTCCAACCATCATTTCCTCCATGATTCTCTTCCTCACACATCAGCTTGGTTTGGAGTGCCATAGTGAATAAGAAGTAGTCTCTTAAATGAGCGGTTTTAGAAGAGTCTAGACATTGGCTATGGGTTTGGCACACTTTTTGCCTTCCAAAATTCATAGTAATTTCAGTTTAAGTGATTAAATTACCAAATTTTGACAATCTTCTTCATTTCTATCCTTGTACCTATGGGAATATTGTCTTTGCCCTCTTGTACTCTATATCATGTTTGCAGTTGCTTATTTGGTCGGTTATGGGTGGTCACACCTTATCTATGCTTTCATTGTATACTTCCAAGACATTTGTGGTGCTCCTACTTTGAGTTGTCAACATGAGCTATCACCTAAACCATAGCTAATCAGAAACATGGCAGTCTATCTAGCAAAAATGAACGGTTGGTCGGAAAGGGGTTGGCTACCTTAACCTTTAAGCACTCCAACATCCATTTTGTGGACGATGAACAAAGGACTTGCAGGCGCTATTTCGTCCAACCAACTTCTCATTCATCCAATGTAACACTTGAATCTTAAAAAGACAACCTTCTTTGATGATCAATTTCATGAAATTCCAATAAATGATATTTTTGTATAAAGATTGAGGCGTTAAGGGATTAAGAGCAGCCCCACAACGATACATTGAAGGAACACTGTAAAGGTTCTACATTACTGATCTTCTAAAGATGAGAAATGTCTTCCATTGATTTGCTTCATAGTGTTGCTTTCGGGCTACTTTAACCCCTAAAGCTTTGAGGGTTGTTTTTTTGGTCAAAAACCACTCAAAACTACCACTTCTAATGCATTCACTTAAGAAAACCAAAAAAATAATATTTTTTTGGAATTTAACCTTAGGGTCTTGTACTTAACTTGTCTGAGATCATGTAGTAAAATTTTTATCAAATTTCACTGTACGGATTGGAAGATATTAGCATTCAAAGTTGGACAAAAAGTTTTTTTCTGAAGAAGATGCTTAAATTACCCCAAAAAATAAGATTGTCCATAACTTTTTCATCCCTAGTCCAAATAGAATGAATCATAAGATTCACAGCTTCACGTATAGATAAAAACATAATATTTTAGGAAAAAAATTCATTTTTTATTTTATTTTTAGTAATTTTTTTTGGGCTGCCCACCAATCTACATTTCTTGCCTACTATGCCATAACTTTTTCATCCGGCATCTGATTGAAACAAAAATTATATATCCACATAGCTCTTGCAAAACTACACAATCTCAAAAAATCTCAAAAAGATTTCACTTTAAATTGAGACACTAGGAGGGGATAAACGATCTTTTATGGGTTAAGTTACAAAGCAAATTGGCAAGCAAGTAATGGACTGCCAAGTGCCAAACGGTGATTTTTTTAATAAGATGGGAGTCTGTTAAAGCAACCCTTTAAGAGCTGATTGCATTTTCTGGGAAGCTAAACTCCTTGAAACAATTTTCAGTAAATTTTACTAGGAAGAAGAATGGAATTGGCATCTAATCCAAGTCATTTCATATTTTTTGAACCTTCATGGAATTAGTTACAAATTTTTGAAGTTGAAATCTAAAAGCGCCCCCCTCCTGAAATGTAAAACGTTAGTACATTGAAGAAAGTAGAATATAACTCTGTGTTAGAAGTCGCTTTTAGACACATGTCGCTTTTGCTCCGTTTTGGGGGGGCACCAATAAGTTAAGTTAGTACAGTCTAGGTTACGCAAGCTTTTTCTAGAGGCGGTGCTCCCCACAGCAAGAGAGAGAAGAAACTCCGAGTCTCCCAACCATTTAAAGAATGCTGTCAGACAGCAATCACTTGTAGCAAGTGTAAAATTAGACGGAACAACGTCAATCTGGTCGAGTCTATAAGGTAGGCACTCCCCAAATGGCACCTGGCCTTAAAGTGCCATCTACAGGTTGTGTACATTTCCAAAATCAGTTATGTACCTATTTGGATGGAGCGCTTTCAGAAACAAATTTTGACCCTTAACAACTTTTGCATACAGTGTCCAAATGCCACGTTCTCTGGTGCATAACATTCAAGAGCTGTGAGAGCAGTTGCCTTCCCTCTGACGGAATGATGTGGAATATTCCACACCCAAAATTAGCTAATAAGCCACGCGTCAATAATGTCAGACTTCTGCTCAGTGCCAAGGTCATGACTGCACAATCGGGTTACTGGGGTGGTAGGAGGTAGAACAAAATATTCAAACAAATAATTATATAGATAGATGGTCTATCAGAACCCGTAGATTTCATTGAGTATTATACCAGTGAAATCAAACCATTTGCCATCAATAACTTATTTTGATTTTTTTTCAGGAAAGAGAATCTCTTTGTGTACATATGGGGTTGTAAGAGGTAGAACAACCCATGTGGGATATGTAATTTCTCAACCGCTCATAGTTAAGTCTAAAGTAGGAATTGTGTTAAAACTATAATTTCAGACCTCATTTAGGCATAGTAAAATAACTTTTTTGAAAATACTTTGAACTAAAATAAGTTTGAGAATCAAGTTAAGTTTCATTTGCAAAATTCCGTTTGAGATTTTAATCTTCCACTCAAAAGTTATAGACAAATTTCATAGAGGGGTTTGAAAGGATTTTTTTTTGACATTTTCATACATCCTCTCTGAAATTTGTCCATAACTTTTGAGTGGAAGATCTAAATCTAAAAAGGATTTTTGGAGATGAAACTTAACTTGATTCCACAACTTTTTTTAGTTCAAATTCTTTTGAAAAAAGGTATTCCACTATACCTAAATGAGGTCTGAAATTATAATTTTATCACAATTCCTACTTTAGACTTAACTTTGAGCGGTCGAGAAATTACAAACTCTAAATTACATATCCCACATGGGTTGTTCTATCTCCTACCACCCCAAGTATACATAAAGAGCTTCTCTTTTCGACGGAAACTCTAAATAAGTTAATGATGGCACATGGTTAGATTTCATTGGTTTAATAATCAAAAAATTCTTTGGATTTTGACACACCATCTATCTCCATAATTATTTGTTTGTATATTTTGTCCTAAAATTAGCCAAAAAAAATAGATCGCACCATAAATGTACAGCCACTGTCTCGGTCCTGAAGCTTACATTAATAATATGTGGATGCATTTCGTGGATGAAGACTTCAGAGAGGCAAAGGCAGCCTCTCTGAAGGCTCTTGAATGTTATGTGCGTTGGAACCTCCTTTCACTTGCCAACAAGAATATATGAAAATTTGACCATTCTAATAGTAGTAACTAGGCTCAGTAGCAAAAAGTGGCGGTTTTGGATGTACCCACCTTAGTAGTGCGATGAGCCTCTTGTGGAGGTCCAGCTAAGGGTGAATGTAAAAAAAAGCCCCCTTGTTTTGTGTCGTATTCATTTTAATGTTAACACCTCTCCTAGCTATTTTGGGGTCTCTAATTGCAACTATAAACTCAAAATCTGCAAAAATAAATTTGCATAGCAAATAAAAGGTTAATGTGTTTTGCCCAAGGATAAAACAAGAGCTTCCACAAGAGGCTCGTTGCACTACTATAGACTCGACCTGTCGATCTATGCACTAGGAATTTAGAACATGGCAATGGACTTCAATGGCAAAATTTTAAATTAAGGTAGTATGCTCTAAAATTGACCATCGAACCGATAAACAATGCCGAGGACGTTTTTCGGCCAATGAATGACAAAGTATCTCTCCATGTATGATCAAAGTGCAACTATTCATCCTCCAAATTATGTGTGAAAAAAGGAAGGTCATGTATAGTAGTTTGACTTCCAATGAGTGCTTTTTCATTCTTTTAAGACAATAATTCATACTATACCAAAACATATAATTTCTACGGTGTACAACTTGTCATTTAAAGGTTAAGGGCTAGTCCGCCTTCATCATAAGTTTGTATAAACATAAATATTTTTAATTCATTTTTTAGAAAAAAAAAAATAGATGCCAAACATAACAAAAGTGGTTTCATTTTTGAGTTAGTTATGAACTTTTAAAGATATTTATTGTAGGTACCTATTTGTGACCCTAGGTCTTCCAAAATGCGTCTACTTGCAACTTCTAAAGGGATTTGAGGAAATCAAGGTCAATGATTGACTTTGGTAATAAACAATATTTTTTTCTTAATTCAATCAATAGCTAAAGAGGGCCATTCAAGGACCAAATTATATCTATTCAATACTTTTTATAGGGGTCATTTCAAGAGGACGGGTGCTTTTAGAGCTTACTACCGTACGGGTGGTGGTGGTTTTTTTTAATCATTAACACCTAAGTGCCTAAGTAACCATATGTAGTTACTTTGAAATTTCACTTGGTTTGTGTGTGGACAGTTAAATTCCTTTAACCATTCTAGAAATTTTAGGAGCACTATTGAAGGTTAGCTATTGGAAGTTTTTAATTTCCACTGGAAAAAATAAATATTTGATTTTCAAGAGGTCCTCAAAGGCATATATGTACCATTAGTGGAAGAGTAAATATTTCCAGTAGTTTACTTGATTTTCAAGTTGTGAGGTGCGTGAGGCGAGTTTGTCAATTTCACTTGATTTGAGATGGGGAAAATTGTATTTAATATCCATTTGCTTTGAAAGTGGTCCCAATGGAAAGAGAAAAGTGTTTTCATGATTTTCACTATTGAAAGTTATTGATTTGGAGTTATTTGCAATTTCTACTTATAAAAAAAATAGCATTTCAACAATTGCAAGGTAGATTGCACAATGAATAGCTCTTGATTTGAACTTAAGTTTTTTGGAAGTGCGTTTTAGTGTGCTAGTACAATTTTTAGTTATTCATATCACCTCCGATCTCAAAAAAAAATTGTACACAAATTTCTCAAACATTGTAGGGAAGGACATCATACTAAAAATAGAACATGTATATACATTTCTTTTGTTTTTATCTCACAACTCCTATGCAACTTCACACTCAAAACTTGTATGTAAGCTCTTTAAACATCCATACGTCTAAAATTTTGAAAAAAATCCACAATTTAGTTCATTCAACTGGGAATAACTATAAGCCCATGCTCTTTTTTCAATAGAAAACACACACTTAGAGATACATTAACCCCCTCGGACTTGGTTTTGATAGAGTCATTGACAAAAAATGTTTTTTTGTATTTTTTGGAGTATTTCAACCTAATATACCCACTAATTACTAAACATGATTTGGGGTATATTCCCACTTGGTCTTAGTAGGGTTCTTAGGATGCAATAAGGTAACTACACCTAAAATCACATGGTTCCTAAAATTGCACACTACAACTTATTGCCTAAGATGTACTCCTACTGTTCTTGAGAGTCTATGATCGCTTTTAGGAACACTTGTTTTTAGCACTTTGTAGTCTATTCATAAGGTGTCTAAAAAGTGCATTCTTAGGGAATCTAGAATCCCATGTTTACTACCAATAGGATCCCACAAAAATATTTCCAACATAATATTAGGAAACATGTTGAATTGCTTATTTGTGTGATTTTAGGTGTAGTTATCTTATCAATTGTAAGATTTATAGTGCATTCTCACCTACGTTCTTTGGTATCCATCTAACTTACATGGCATCTTAGGTGGCATGGAAATTGAAGCAGTTTTACATTCATTACTTTCTAGAAAATCGTGAAGTACCTTGATATCAGAAGTTACTTATTTATTTCAAGAAATAAAGATTTCAGAGATTGCGGGTGTTCTTATGTACTTCACTGGCCCATTACGTAAGAGCATTCACTATTGAAGGCAAAGTTAGTAGTGCCTACCTTTGTAAAATAAAAAGTATTGACATTATACAGCAAACAACTTGCAAAGATTTGAATGTCACTTTTGTAGTGAGGGAAAAAGATTGTATACACAATTTCTTTATACAAGTAGGATGGTAGAATGGAAAACAACTCATGTGAGATATGTAAATTAGGATTAGTAAATGAATTTCATTTATTTAAAAAATAAAATAAATAAATAAATAAATAAGGATTAATAGAAGCTCAACTGCTCATACCTAGTTAAATCAAAAGCATAAATTGTATTCAATGTAGAATTTTAGACTTCATTTTGGCATAGGAAAATAATTGTTTTCAAGAAAGTTTGAACTAAGAAAAGTTGCTAAATGATCATCTAAAAAAAGTTGAATGAAGCTAACTTTCATCTTCAAAAAATTGTTTCTAATTTTGAGCCTCCAATAAAAAGTTACAAACAAACAATGTCTTCCAGTGAGTACTTTGGATTATTTTAATCCAACAATTCACACGGTGACAAAACAGATGATTTTCACGGTTATAAGCCCGTCATTTTAAGGTTAAGAAACAAATACAACAGTTCTAAACTTGAACTTCTGTAAAAAAAAAAAGATTATTTTCTTCTTATCTGGAAGTTTTATTTTTTAACATATGGAGTTTGCAAACGCCAAGTGGGAATGGACCTTTGCCAAACTATCTAGGGTGACTTGCTTGTCACCCTAGGTTTTTAATACATGGTTCTCTCCCCCACTCCCTAAAAATCAGGAGCCGTTGGATGGGCGGAAAAAAATTTCCACCCCTCCTCAATAAAAAATCAAGAGCCGTTGGATCTGGATACGAGCACATGTACGAATATAGATACATATACGGATGATAGAATACATATATATGAGAATACATATTTATCCCATAATGTTTGCATCTCCTCGCCCCCCTTGAAATTACAAGAGGGGAAAGGGAGGGGTGAAGGGAGTAGGCTGGAAAAAATAATTAATTAAAATTTTTTTAATTTTTAATTCACCCCCCTTCCCAAAAAAATTTAATTTTTTTGGAGAAGGAGGTAGGGGGGAATTAAAAACTAATTTTTTTTAAATTAAGTTTTTTTGTCATGGTGCATAGTTTGTCACTATGCCTATGCACCATGAAGAGGCAGTAACTGCCTGCCTATCAATGCATGTGTATTGGAAATGCAACAACAAAACACTAAGGTAGAACCACCCATTACCAACTGCCCATCAATAACCAACCTGTAGGGTGCAGCTATTTCCAACCAAGGCTAGTACAAATTCCAACTATAGTTTGGAATGTGATTTTTTTTCTTTTGCAAGGTTGGCACTATAAAGTCATGACACATGTTATGATTTAGTGAGCAAGAAAGTAAAAAGCAATGAGCGGGGAAGTAGTGGTGAAATGATTGAAATTGGAAGACTCTATATCTTGGGTATGGATTGAGGCCACCTTTTGACTTCAAAAATTCATAGTAAATTCAGTTTAAAGAAAAAAAATCATGAAACTTGGCAATGCCCATCATGTCTATCTTCCTACAGGGCTGTAAATTCACATTGCATTCTACTACTCCAGAACATATGCGAAATTGCTTAAGTGGTCAACTATGAGTGGTTCTACCATACTCACTACCGGTATTCACTTTTGCATGACCTGATCGCACAAACTTTGGACAAGCAACAAGTCCTGAACCTGCTTTTAAGGCAAGTTTTGAACCTGCTTTTAACAAGTCCTGAACCTGCTTTTAAATAGATTTTGGATTCCCCCTTTGCGGGTGGCTACATAACATTGTTAACTGAGCATAATGTCACCCACCCAGCTGGAGGTATAATTCCCCCCTATATACTTGGGGGGGAATTCTGTTATAATATAATCAATTAGATTGGTTGGGCTCTTGCAAAGGCACTGTTGAGAGGAAGCTTAACACAATCCCATTGGATGGACTACTGTTGAGAGGAAGCAACCAGGCAGGGGGGCTTCCATTTTTGGAGGAAACAAAAGGGCCCCCCCCACGTCTGGTTAACAATGTTATGTACCCTCTGGGCAAGGAACAGTTGTTCAAGGATTAAGCTCACAGAAAGTTAACCCAGTCCTTCGAAGGCGTGCAACATAGCATGCGTGACACACGTGACCCTGCAAGGCTGCAACCCTGTTGTCCTGGCAATATTTGAAGCAAAATTTTCTGAGTTGTCACCGTCTGAACTAGTCTGCAGTAGCTTCCGTAACTGGCGCCCTCCAGTAGGAAGCTGGCCCTCACGTGTAAGCTGGCCTCTACTATCCCGCTTGACGGAACTTCACAGTCCTCCAGTAGCTGAGCTTCTCTTCGATCTCGAAATCTGATGCAGAATCGTCACGCGAGCAAGGGATCGCATTCAGTTTCCTCGAGCTTCCTCGAGCGGAAGCAATTCGTGATATATTCATAGTCGTCCAGATTTAGACCTACAAGCTAGTGCAGGGAAGTTGTCGTAGTTTTGAACTTGGATTCTTTGCCAATTTCAATCGGCGATGGCTGCACTACTGTATCCAATCCCCGGTGGTAGCACAATATGTGCTGTATCGCCGTACTTGTTGGCGGCCGCGGGGCTGGTGTTAGGATTTGCTGAACTCTACGGAATTAACCTGGGATACTCCAAGTTTGCTAGCAGCAACAAGCTTACGGTGCCGAGTAAAGTCGGCATGTTCACGATGTACTTCCCTGCCGCTCTGGCAGCCAGTGTCTTTCTTGCTTACTGGGTTGATTTCTTGCCTGGATTATTGAGATCCTGTGGAGCTTCTGGCGTTGCGTCTCTTCTGGAATCCAAGGAGGCTGCAGTCGCGGCTTCCGACACTCGTCTTTTGCTCGTGGTTGCTACTGTGTTTATTCATTTCAGTAAACGATGTCTGGAGGTGTGTGAACCTTCCCTTACTATTTCTGTCGTTTGAAGAACATTCTCTGTACAATAGAACTGGCTTAGTAAACTGGGAAAACTGCAATAGAACAGTAGACTGTCCGAATATTGGAGCGGTGCAGTTTATTAGCAATCCTCAAAATAATAATCTCCTGTTGAAAATGAGAATTAGAGGATCGCAATTAAGTTTACCCCCTCGAAATATGGAGTGCGACTTGGGAGATTGAGGGATTTTCCTGAATCCTTTTCATTCTGCGAAAGGTTCTCCAAATCCCTTATGTACGGGTTTCTTTCTCTGGTTTCAGGGAAGGACCCTCAGAATATTCAAGTTATTCTCATTTCCTTTTGTTTGCATGCAGTCAATACATCACTCCATTGCATCCGAGACTAACGAAACCATACCAAGTCCGTCGGCTCGAGATTTTTTCTAATTTCCACCGAACAGAAGGAATTCCTATCGTTAAGGTGATTCTCACTTTGCTCTGGAACTCCGCGCAGGTCTTGTTTGTACACAAGTTCTCAGGTCAAACGGATGTAAGTTCTTCAATATTCATCTCCAGCTCGTATGCTTCTGTAGTTATTCTCTTGCTTTTCACGCAAGTGAAGTCCACTGGCCTCGCTCCACCGTCGCTGGACCTCAAGTGGCTGGGATTGGCAACTTATTTGGTAGGACTAACGGGGAATGGATACCATCACTGGTTGCTCTCCCAACTTCGGAAGGATGGCGGCAAGAAATACGTTGTGCCCCAGGGTGGCCTCTTCGGCCTGCTTGTGTGCCCGCACTACGTCTTTGAGATTATAACGTTTGCTGGGATAGCACTCATGAGCCAAACCTGGGTGGGCTGCGCCACGGCGGCATTCGTATTCTTCTACTTGACTGCACGCACGATCAAGACGAAGCAGTGGTATGTGAAGAAGGTGGATGGATTTCCAGAAGGAAGGAGTGTGCTCATTCCTGGAGTCTTTTAGGGACGGGAGATTGCAATTATTGTGGCATTTGGAGCCGTTGGACAAGGCAAAGCCAGTCTGACTATCCATGAATTGAAGTTTTTCTCCGAAGGAAATCGTTGGATGGTACGGTGCATTATATCATCTTGACTACTGTGTAAATGACGAACCTAACTACCAGCCATAAGCCATAATCGTAAAGACAATAAACGAGTTTCTTGTATAGATGCATTCAGTATAGATTTATAAAGAATATATTCCAATTGTAGGAAGGTTTTGAGTTAGAAGTCTGTCAAATATATCATGTTGAAATATGTTTTTCATGACGCTCCAATGAAGTCGTTTTGAGAAAAGTGTTCATGTTGGGGTCAGCGGGTTTGATGTGGGTCATTTTGAAGCATTTTGATTGAGAGAGTGGTTCATAGATCTTTAGGCATTTATATCAAAACTTTTCTACTTCATTCTCATTGTGCTACCATAGACAGTTCATGATTTCATATATAGCATACTAGATTGATCCGTGCAAGACACTTGCGCAGATTCAAGTGTTGATACGGGAATGATTAAACTTGAATAGAAAACTTGAGTATGATCTGTTCTCATGAACTGCTGTAATCTACACACCTTGGTATCTATAAAAAGTTCTGGTCCTCAATAAAACAGCTTTTCACAAGCTTGAGAGTATAGTAACCTTCAAATCCCCTGTGCAGCATCAAGACCTTTCACACAGAAAACAATGAAATCGCTCTAGAATGTCGTATTCTCTATGCAAGCCCAACTTCAACAACACAAGGAGTCCCTTTGTTATCGCTTGAGCTGAGCATGGCCTCGATTACCGCCACGTCACGCATGGCTTCCAAAACTGAGCTTCGCTTGTCCGCCTCTTCTGCTGACCGTCCCTGTCATTGATTTTGACAATCCGATTCCACAGTTTCAGTTAACCTAAAGGACCAAAACATGGGCCATGTTTTCTTATTAGCAGTTTAAAGTAGGTCATATGGTACCTTTCTTTACTCCGATTTTATTTATTTATTGACCAACCACATGCATTGTTCTTTGCTGATTCTCTGGTGATATAAAAACTAGCCCAATCTGAATTATATTTTTCACAGAATGATCAATGGAATTGGTTAATTTTACACCGTGAATCCTTGGTCCAATAGTGGTAAGCTTTTCGTTTGGTTCAAAACATAAACTGCTTAGGCAGTCCTCGACCCAGACAATTTCAAGTATTGGAGAGGGTCCTGAGTGAGGAGTCTACAAAGCAGAGTATGTTTGCCTCTTCTGTGGTCAACAGGGGCAGCTAAAGCAGAAGATGGAACATAAATCACCTGGAAGACACATTTTGCAACATCCTCGGCAAACTCCTTGAGCTCCTCATACACGCCAGCGAAAGGGTAGAAGACAACGTGAGCCTCTCCTTTAATTGGTTGGTACGTAGTCTGTGATATAACAGAAACAGAAAATTAGAAACTTACAACTATCATACACGGGTACAAGTTAAGGAGAGACTATCGATGTAAATGGAAGGCCATGTGTTCACTGATTCTGGCGATCTAAACCATTTGAATTATATTTTCCACATATCGATCAATCAAATTGGTCATTTTAGAAGCATGATATCTCAGTCCTCTGGGGCGAAGTGATCAGCAGGAGATCAAACCGTGCAGCGGTATTTGAGGAAAGTCCTTGTTACCTTGTAACCATGCTGTCCATTTTGTACTCCACGCTCGGCCTCCACTGTGCCAAGAGAGCCCACCACTCTCCAGAACATCTGCACACACAAAGGGATTGGTTCACATGAGTCGCAGCAGAACACCTAAAAGACGGTCAAATTTGAAGAAAACTACAGGAAAACACTGTACGCCTTCATCACCAATAGCATGAAAAAATATCCTTGAGTGATGGCACTTGCGAATTACCTTCCTCGTTGTCGCAGAATAGCAGATGTTGACAACTCCGGCACTTCCATTCCATAATTGTCTAGTGCAAAAGAAAATCACGACACAATTAGGACAAACGTGCATCAAGAGTAGGTTCCAAATAATACAAAACCAACAGGAGAATTGCCCATCTCTCGCGTAAATTATTATCGAGTCTGGTCAAAACATAAAATCAACAGAGAGAAAGAGAATTTTGAGTACTCACATCAGAGCCGATAAATTATCAGGGGGCGGTAGAGTTTGATCAACATGTGACACAATGGCTGACACAGATGCAACCTCACAACCCATAATCTGCATTGCAAGGAAAGCAATGTAAGCAACTTAGGAATGTTCTATTTTGTCGCGAGACCTTTGCCAACGATCATAAATGACACCTAGTCAACCACTACGCAAAGACCTGCTTCGCAAGTAGTTCTTTAGTCGACATGTTTTGTAGCGATATTCAACCAATTTCAGAGTTCTATAAGGGAATCAACTGGATTGATTACAAATATTTGTCAGAAACCCACACACTCTTATAGACACTTGAAGTGGAATGCAATTTATGTCACCGTCTGCAATACGTCAAAGACAATGAAGAGGATGAATAAAGAGTATTACAGCTTTCAACTAGGTGGAGGAATAGATACTAAAGAAGGGGTGAAACATACCATTCGCAATCCAGCAATAAAATGAACACCGCCATCGAGCATGAATCCACCCTGCATCAAGACAACGCATAATTGTAAATCAGAGCGCAGCTGCATTCAAACTGGTCACTTTGGTCTCCATTCTATGCAATTTCACAAAAATTAAGCTGAACAGAAATTGGAAGACAGATATTAGACCCCTGCATAACTCTCACCACATGAAACAATATCTCATATGAAAACATGACCCGACCAACAGGTTGCAAAGGACACAAGCTTTCTAACCTTGAAACTTGGATCACGGCGCCACGAACTAGAAAAGTAGGGGCTGGAGCTATTCATTGGTGCTTCTATCAGCACTTGCACGCCCATGATTTGACCTAAATCTTTCACAAACTTTCCTGCCTGAGGACACAGTGTTTCCCCATTAAGAATCACTCAGCCAGTGGCACTGTCCCATGACAACGCTTTATTAAGCCGACGGAAGCAACACAGGTAAACAGCGTATCAAAGAGATGTAACGTGTAAGGAATTGAAAACGAAAGTCCATGAAAAAGCAGGCCGACACTTTTAATACCTAACAGAAGAGGTTTACAGCACTTTGATCCGCCAGACTCTCACCACCATGTAAAGTTTCCAAAACAACATTATAATTCCTTTAAGGAGCGGTTCTAGCCAACAAAATTTTTACAAGACTTCGACTCTGCATACATTAGTAGAGCACGACTGCATAAAAATAACCTGGATCAAAGCAGGCTCGAAACGGTAGTTCTCTGCCACCGCCCAGATTGGCAATTTCACATTCTTTTTAGCAAGAGCTTGATACTCCGACCAAGCCTTGCGCACATCCGCAACGCCTGAGCACAAACAAGTTCAGAGTCTATCTACGTCTTTTGTAACTGTTTATGCAACTTAACAATTTATGAAAACGACTGTATTCGAGTTGGTTGATGTCGGAAAAAGCATAGCAGCACGAACACTTCCTTCTTAAGCGCCTCATAAACTTCAAAAAGGTCAAACAAAAGCACTGAAATATCATTCCAAGAAACATGTGCTGCTTGAGGGTATATGGAGCTTACTTGGAGCCACAGGTTTCTCTTTAATCCAAACGGCGTAAGCGGATCAAAACCACAGCCACGAAAAAGAAGTCATCACAACTGTATAATTGTAACCGAATCTTCTGAATAAGAAATTTCGATCAAGTGACATATGTTCAATGTCGACTCCAGTATGTGCCTAAAACCCAAAGTCATGGCTTCCTTGGTAATCTAAAGTCCAGCTATGCGTCAACATAAGTAACGAAACTACAACAGTAGACAATGTGTACGCTCACCTTGGATTACGTGTTTCCCTGCCTTCAGAGCTCGCAGAACAATTTCTAGCTGCACAATGGGGTGCACACCATTCAAAATTCACAAAACTCGCAAGAGATTTGTGGATACATAAATAAATAGATAATTCACAAGAGTTTTGTGAAAAAATTATGCAAAATCTCACAAGAGTAAGCAGCAACCACCACCTTCGACTAACCTGGTGTTGAGCGGGCAAAACAACGGCGACAGCATGGACAGACTTGTCTTGGAAAATGGACTCCAAGCCCTCTTCGCCCCACTTGGCTTCAGCATTGGGTGCATATGATTTGACCAACAGCAAGGCTTTCTTTGCACCATCCTGCCATCCAATGAACACGATTGGAGTTTTAGCATCCATTTGCCAATACCTTGTAATAATGAACTTCTGTCTTGATGAGAATCGATGAAAAACAAGATACCTCTGATCGACTCCAAATAGTCCTCAGCGAGACAATTTCATCCAATTCACCTAATTTCGGCAGATATTGGGATGAGGCGAACACGCCAGACCCCAACAGAGCCAACCCCGGCAATCCGGCTGCCATTGCGCTCCTCTACACACCACCAACTTCTTCCCATACAAAACCACGATCAACGTATCTCAAAAGCAAGCCAACTGCAATTAAAAAGAGTTCATTAATTTGTATTAAATAACACAAGTTAATACAATCAAAACAAGAGGTAGGTTAGTTAATATGTTGTACTTCAAAAATTCCAAGCTATCTCGCATGTTGTCTATTTACATTCACACAAACTATAACCATAGACTGAGACCTCCTGAACAAAATCCTACACCAATGAGAAAAAGATTTGTTCAGCGCAAGAATGAATCGTACCCTATATCAAACCCCAATGTAGAATGCAACGATCCTAGATGGAGTGCACCAGCAAGGGATGGTGAGCTGTAGAAACAAGACACAAATCTGAGTCTTACACCGATAAAGATATACAGCATATGGAGGATGACAACAGAGCCTGATTGCTGCATATGAAAGCACTACGTAATAGTGCTAATCCACATTCAAAATTCACAATCTGCAACAACCCAATTCCTACCAAAAAATTCTCAATGTGAAATCACAAGTCACAAAGCTGATATCCACAAGGTAAAGGAGAACAGAGCATACCGAAGCAAAGTGATGCAAACGAAACTTGCCAAAAGGAAATCACCGGCACAAGCGAAGAAGAACTCTGCGAGAGAATTTTCAGATCTAGAGCGATTGTCTACCAATAATTCTAGTTGTTGGCAGAGTGCAGAATGGGAGTCGGACGGATTGTTATTGGAATATCAGCAGTGGTTTCAACAAGTGGCGTCAGAGCCTCAGAGGAATGTGGAACGTAGGAAGACCGCGGAGAAAGTGAGACAGAGAGTCTGAAACGCCAACAAGCGCTCATGGTCGTTGACGGGCGTTCGCGGCTGAATCATAGCGTCAAACCGCGGTTCCCGATTCCACTCTCCAAGGACACCTGGCCAGCTGTGATTGCGTCCCATTAATAAGGATGGGCCAAGGCAAAATGAATCTTTACTTAACTTAAATTTAGAGTACACGACCCATTTCCGCTCACTTAAGCAATTTCTCATATTTGCCCTGCAAATATGATGAGGGAAAAAATTTCTATGCACGGAGAAATACATTTCAGTAGAATTTCACATTTTTTTACATTTTTTTCTCAAAAGCAAAATTACTAAAGTTCTTTTAAGTGCAAATTCTCTTTCACCTGTACTTGTCATATAGGCTGTCATATTTCCGACCAACTATTGGTTACAAAATTGAGAATGTTTGATTTCCATGGTTCATATTCTAAATATGGTATCAATCTCCTAGTTGTTAGCTTTCCATTTGGTAGTGATATTTCTCATCTTCCTCTATCAGGTTGATCTAGTTCTTTGAAGCTTGGTTGGAAATAAGGCAGTCTATAGAGCAAGAATGGATGCATGATTGAAAATGGGTCGTCTACCCTAATCTTATAAGGCCCACGGCTGTTTTGGTCAAAGCAAGAATAAAGGTAGAATCTTTAGTAGATTGATGCATGATTTTTGAAGATAGAAGAGCAAGGGTGAAAAAATAATTGTACCAAATTGGAGAATGAATGATAGACAATGGGTGTGCAAAAAATCAAGACAATTGGTATTGCAAAAATTTAAAGTTTCTTGATAGTATACAATGTTATTGACATCAATGTATGAAAAATATTTTAACTAGGCAATGGTGCTCACTATACTAGGAAGGTATAATGCTTTGTTAGATTTCTAGGAGGGATTTGTTATTAGTTAACCCCTGATGATTTAAAGGGATGTACTTTCAAAATGGACCAAAAGTGCTAAGAACTTGAGTAGTTTTTTTGGTCATTCTTTCTTAAGATCAAATAGAATCTATCCACAGGATCCTAAATTTCACATTGAGAATGAGCACCTCCAAAAATTTCAAATTATTTGTATGTACAGTTTAGAAGATATTTAAGTTTGAAGTTTATTTTAGTCAATGGGAAAACATGGCATCACATTTTGAAGGAGCATATCTTAGTGAGAATATTTTGAAATGATGACCTTTTTGTGCTCAATGAAAGACAAGAAAATTGAAAATGTTCATCTAAAATTTCACAACATTTTGAGCATTTTTCAATTCCTAGTCGAGCTTGCAATACATAGTGGTCATTGAAATGAGAGTAAGGTACAATAGTTTGCTATAAAACCGCATGCCCTCTTGAAATGAACCCTATAGAAAGCTACTGAGGTGAGGTGGTTCTTAAATGGACTACTTTAGCCATTGATTGAATCGAGAAAAAATATTTTTTATTGCAAAAGACAATCATTAGCCTTGGTTACCTCAAATCATTTTAGAAGTTGCAAGTGGACACATTTTGGAAGACCTAAGATTACAAATAGGTACCTACAATAGAAATCTTTGAAAATTCATAACTAATTCAAAAGTACCTCAAAAAAATATGAAAACACTTGTGCTACGTTCGGCATCTATTTTTCTTTCTCATAAAAAATGTGTTAAAATAATTATGTTCACAAAAATTTACAACAGAGGTAGACCAGCCCTTAAATGGTTGCTTTTAGAGCATACTACCTTAATGTTTGTAAGAAAAACAAAAATGGGACACTTGTCTTTTCCTTAAGCTCCTTGGATTTGTTCTTTTAGAGGTGGATCTGTCCTCTCTGAGGTGGATGATAATTGCATTGGTTGGCTGATTTTCAATCCATGCCAAACTAAATCCTCTCAAATGAGTTGCGAACTACACCATTCAATTTTTTTAAAAATTCCATAGGGTAGAGTTTAATCCTTGAGCATCCAATGTGTGTTTACTAAAATTCAAACCCTTGTGAACTCATTCCATTCAAACTATCAATTGAGAAGAGATCCACATAAATTGATCGTACCAATTGGTAGTAGAGACAAACCTGGAGCTCCATGGAAAGGGACACGTCCTTTGATTGTACTATTGAAAAGATTATAACGATTAAAGAAGGAAAACTTTAAACTTTAAGATACGACCATTGGACTCATAATGTAGTCTACTTACTAGAAGTAGTTTTTATTTATTTTTTAATTCAAAATTTAAAAACGGACAGCTCAAAAAAAAGGGATAGCGACCAAAAAATGCTCATTTAGATCATTAGGGGTTAACGCAAGGACTGATGTTTGTTGAAAAGCCATATATTGAAACACTTTTATTTGTTGTAGGGGGCCCCCTTTCTAAGGATGCAAAAAGGTCCTCTTGCCTCACTGGTCAATAATGTTATAGAGAAACCCAAAACCAAAGATGAGGTAACAAGAACAGTGTAACCATCAATGAGACTCTATCCTAGGTTAATTTTTTGATTAGTTAGATTCCACATTTCCACTCCAACCAAATCCAATTCATCTTGTCCAATATGAATGTAGTTGTAGATAGGATTTGAAAACTTAGATTCTGAAACCAAACATTAATGCTATAGTCTCTATCCTTTGGATGGGACCAACAAGAAAGGTGTGGCAGTGAGGCTCTCTCTACTCTAACCAGACCCTAATTGCGTTGTGTAGTGTGAATGCGGTTGTGGATAAGATTCTAAAACCAAAAATTCAAAGCACAGGCAGAGCCAACAAAGGACAGAGACAATAAAAGACGGGAAGCAGAAGCAACGTGGCGGTCCAACCAACGTGGAGGGCCCCCGTGTAAAAATAGGGATTGGCAAGAAGCGCGGTCGCATTGCCAAGTGGCCAAACTCCTCTCACGCAGGATAAACAAACAAACAAACTGCTCACTCCAATTTCCACCCCACTCTAAATTTCTCACCTTCTCCAAACTTATCATCATTGGACTCAAATTTGGAACCCTCGAATTCATACTCCGTCAGACCCCCCAAAACCCAATTCAAAGACGGAGGGAAAGTTTAAGAAATAGAAACTTGGGTCTCAGTAAAGGAGACAGTCAACCGGAAATTGGACTACCGGTAATCTCAAAAGAAATGAAGAAAAAGAAAATTTGAAAGTTCCCGGGTCTCTGGGGAGGCAACCACGCGCCTGTTCCGAAGCTCCGCCTTCGTCGTTCCCCTCGTCTCCGCTGCACCTCCTCTCCTCCTCTCCTCCTCGTGGATTCCAAAGGTAGATTCTTTGGTGCCCTTGACTGATTGCGATTTGCATTCCCACCTTTTCTTTTCTTTTTTGATTGCGAGGGTTCTCAGGAGGTTCGCAAGTCCGTTTTCTTTTGTTGGTATCCGTCTTTGCAGAGTTGGTTGGTTCCCGCTTTTTGGGGTTGAATACCAAAAGTATAATATTCAGCTAGCTTGGAGGAAGTAACTGAAGTTGGTTCGCGGATGATTGGAGCGTCACCTTTTCCATAAATCATGTCAACTCGTGTGGGTGACGGTCAATGAATTGGATGGGAGCTAGCTGGTGAGCTTCCCATTCCCAGTCGTGCTTTGGAGGTTGTTTCTTTCAGTTTGGATTTGTTGGTTGCATTCCAAGTGTCGAGAGGGACGTACGTGTCGGTGGGACTTGATGGCCTTCGTGGATGCAGCTTGCGCTCCACTCTATTTTTTTTACTGTAGTTTTTGTTGGAGCAGAGGAAGTATATAAGTCGTCTTGTCGACCGACTGGCGGATTGATTTCTCGTGGTTTTACGATTTGGGGCGTCACTGCGGGTGCATGACGATCACCTGATTTGGACGTACGCTGGTCCGAGAAAGGTAGCTAGCCTTCCGATTTCGTGGTTTGGAGAGGAAGTTTGCAGATTTATTATTGCTTTTGGATTGGTTGTCAGTGTTTAGAAGTGTTGGTGACTGGGCTTAGCCTAACTGTACGTAGGATGTGTTGCTTAAGTTCGAGGTAGACTGAGTTTGACCGGGTCATCCTGAATGCGAACCTAGTAAATCAAAAAGTTGTGATCGATTTGTACGCTACTATGTCGCGAACTTACAGTGTTTTCTTCCTCCACCGCAATTTTTAGTGGCGAGCACCGCACAGACATTGCTCTTACTTTTACTCAACTAATTTTTGGTCTTGAAGTAGTGTCGAACTTTCGTTAAGGTGCGTTTGTAGATCTGGCTGTTGGCAAGATAGACAAGAGCATGAACTTGGATCGACTCACAAGATTGTTACGTTGTAGTCACTACCTTTCTCAAGTTCCTCGTAGAAACACGCTGAACGTTCGAATTCAACGTGGATTTTCGAAACGTTTGATCAGAGCCAGTCTCCATGGAAAGCCGGAACTGGACCCCCCTCCAGGTTGACCACGGGCAGAGCATGCAAAAAATCCTGAAATGTTCATCAAGCATAGAGTTTAGCGAGCAAGCTCCGGGAAAGGGTCCAGTCCCTCCAGGAATGTATTCTGGTTTTGCAGAACTGGAGGCCGGAGGTCCAGTTCGGGACCCCTCCGGCCTCCCATGGAGACTGGCTCTCACTTGGTTGTGCATCCCGTTGTGCAGATTCTGATTCGATGTTCCAAGCAATTTCCCTGCGCAGGGAATTACAATTGAATTTCATGCAGACGAGAGTTCACGGTGGAGCTCACTTCGGAGAAGCCGCCGCGTAGCCTGGACATGTGTTTATAGAATATGTACGTTCCAGCTTCCCTGGAAGCACACGAACACCACCTCTGACTCCGCGTTTGTATAAATTTTTGAAAGCTCTTTCAAGGGTGCTTCTGTTGTCTCTTCTTTACCTTTGTGCGTGCATGCATCTCTCCGTCAATTGTTTGGTACTCCGTATCATATAATACAAACTTACATGCGTTACGTTCATTTATTGGGCAGTGTAACCTAGTTCGATGGTAGACAGTTGGGTGTTTTTTCAACATTTGTGAAGTTGTAGTGGAGGTTTCCTTCGACCGTCTTTTCTGCTAAAATTTCGTGCATCGATCTGGTACAGTAAGTTTTGTAAGTTTTGTTTCGTGGTTTGATTACTTAAGTCTTTGTGCACAGTATTGATGAGCTTGCTGTGTCTATATCATGCTGGGACTGTTTTGCTTTTGTTTTTTAGGTTTAGTGGAACGGTTCCCTGTGGATAGTAGTTATCTAATCGATCTCTATTTGATTAAGTGAAGTAAAACTCAAGTTGAACTGAAGGTGAAGTGAAGTGAAGTGTTGACTCATAAAAATAGAAGTGAAGTTGGTTTTCAAAAATAGGAGTGATATCAATTATTGGAAGTTTCAAACTCACAAGGTCAATGAGATCAGTCCGGCCCTAGGGGAGCCCTTTTTTGCAAATTTATAGTAAACCCTAAGCGAGATGATCTGAACAGTATACCCGTCACTACATCTTTAACCAAACCCTCCATTGCTCTACTCCATAGAGATTGTGATTTACGTGGGCTTCAAATGAAGAACACCCGACCTGAAACTGGAATTCCAGTCCTTCATCAGCAGGGTCTTTATTCTTAGCCATGAATGAAGAAACCCTATAACATGCCGGGTCTCCCTATAGTACAAACTAGGTCATATTACTTGATAACAATGCACAATGAACCTGATTGCTGTCAACCTGCGCAAGAGCTTTCTATTTCTACAGCACAATTTGCTTTTTTTTGGCAACGTAATAAAGGAAAGAGGGGGTGTTACATGCAGGTGGAGTTCAATGAACGTCCTGTGGCAATTAAAGCAAACAATTGACGCAAAGCCTCGTAGCTAATAGAGGGTGAAGGAGACAGTGGACTCAAATATTTTCAACATGATGGTTTTCCATCTAGACGCGTCAGTCACAACTTTGTTACAATTTGCAGTGCTGCCCATCCTCAAGATCTTGGTATTATGTTCGTTTGGTTTGGGCTTGGCCAGCCGTCGCGTCAATGTCCTCCCTGCTGCTTCTCGCAAACTCTTAAGCAAGGTAAATTTTTTTATTTATGTACATTTTCTCCCCAAGTTTTCCCTGAATTTTATGCTCAATCAACCATCATCCTGCATGGAGTCTTTGGTTGATACTTTGATCCAGGCAATTACTTATCATCTGGAGTTTTCTTTATTAAGGTAGCTTCTCATCTGCTAGACTTTATCTAAAGATAATCTAACTTGTGTTGGTCTTCAAGAGTTTGTGATTCTAGGAGTAATTTTTTTGCGTTTAGGGTTAGGGTTTAGGGTTTAGGCTCAGAAGTCTCCTTGTGTGCAAAGGCTTGAGATAATAATGGATTCTATCCTGGCATGTTTCCGCAAGCATGTCCCTGATCATTTTATCTCCTTGAAACAGTGCCTTGTAGTGATTCTTATGATTCAATTGGGTTAATAATTTCATTTTATTTTATTTTGGGAATTCGAACTCTTAAGCGTGTCTTTCTTGCCCTATTATGCCCTGTGGTGATTCTCACGACGCAAGTGATGTAACTGCAGTTGGTGTTCTCTTTGTTTCTTCCTTGCTTAATCTTCACCGAATTGGGGAAGGCTGCCAGCGTTCGAGCAGTACTGGAATGGTCAGCCTTCTACTCCAGAAAGTTAGGATGAATTTGTTTCTGCTTTTGATTTATTTCTCTGACCTAATGTGAAATGTTTTTAGATCTGGGTTACTGTTTTAATGCTCCAGGGATTAGTATAATACGAGTTCTTTGGTGTCACAGGTGGTTCATTCCAGTGAACGTTTTGCTTGGAGCAGGTATCGGATGCTCTTTAGGTTACTTAGTTGCATTACTTGTTCGACCCCCACCACAATATTTCAATTTCACAGTGGTGATGATTGGCATCGGTAAGTGATCGACTCACAGCCTTCAATTGCATTGGTTCAGTTGTTTCTTCACGGTTGTGTGATTAAATTGTAGCTACTTCAAAATTTGAAGCGTTTTCATGTACTCGTTTGATTGTAATTAACAGATTTCAGGTTTGGAAGAAATGTAATGTAATGAGCCCATTGTAATGCAGGAAACATTGGGAACATACCACTTGTGATCCTTGCATCCATCTGCCGAGATGAGTCCAACCCGTTTGGTCTGGACCCTGATACCTGTAATACGAAAGGGATCGCTTACATCTCCTTTGGTCAATGGGTATGGCTACTGTGATTCTTTAAAACCTTTTTATCTTCATGAATTCCAACACATTGAATTTCGAGGCAACTGTGTCACTCTCTTGTTGGCTAGCTTTAGGAAGGTTATAACTTCATAAAGCCATAAAACTCCTACTCAATTTGAACCCTAATCAACCAATAAAGACTGGACACACTCAAGATTCAACAAATGACGTTACGTTTGATAGCCTCGAAAAGATTGAGTAGTCCAAAGCTCGGGTGTAACCCTAATTTTCTTTCTGACACCTTTTTCTGCATACTTCTAGACTTATTTGAACAGTTCCTTTACCCTTTTTTTCACAAATAATTTTAATTGACCTGGATTGGTAGACACTAGTTTCCACTTTGAACATCATGCTGTGCGTGTGGGTGTTTCCAGGTTGGAGCAGTTATAGTATACACATTTGTGTATCACATGTTAGCACCCCCTGTGGCAGCAACTGATTTCAGTGAAGAAGAACGTATTGATATCAAGGTTGAAGACACACGTGCCACAAGTCCGGAATCTAGTCCGGAATTGCCTCAAATGTCGTATGATGCTGAGCATACGGACTCTCTCCATGTTCCATTGCTTCACTCTCAACCAGTGCCATCTATTGGAGTCAAGGTACTGAGTTCTTTTTCAAGCCATAAAATTGAGAACTGGCATGCTCAAGACGTCCTTCAAGAGTTGGGGCTTCTTATGATGAAAATTAGATGAGCAGGTATAAAGAACATTTGTTCAGATGATGTAATGAATTCCGACATCACAAGCACCCACATTGATGAATAACCATGATTGTGTGCAGGTCTGGCAAAAGGTGTCACAGTTGACTAACTCAAGCCTGATAAAAAATGTTTTCCAACCACCTGTGGTTGCATCGGTAAGTTCACTTGAATATTCAAGCATTCAGAAATTTCAAGATTTTTGAAATATCTATCTATTTGCCTTCCTCACATTCTATACTTAACATGCTTATGTTTCACCACCCTTGCATTGATTATTTCGGGTGAGTAAATCTAATTTGATATTTTCATTTTGGATTAAAATTAGTTGAACTCGTTGTTTCAAAAGGATTTGGATGTGAATTTCTGAACTAAGGTTTTTCTTTGTGCAGCTCTTTGCTTTGGTCATTGCCTGTGTGCCCACTCTCAAAGGTCTTTTTTTTGAGGAGAATTCCTACTTCTTTTTCCTGTCAGACAGTCTTAGCTTGGTTGGGTAAGTTTTTCCAGCTCCTTGGATTACTACTTCAGTGCCACCTGTGTGCTTCTACACTGATAATATTGAGGAGGGATAATTTGAACACGAGATTAAACATTTAGAATGAAACCTGTCTTTTTTTTAGTCTATGCTAGACTACTTATGAAGTTACTTAAATGCTTGGAGACACGGGATCTTGGGTGTACAATAGATCTCATCTTATGGACTTTATAATGTAAAAGTAGAGTCTAATATTTTTGAGAAACAACATGCCGAGCCCGGGATCTTGGGTGAGGCTGTACCTCAAAAGATTGGATCACTTTGTGACACTAGAAAGGAATCTCAAAAGACTATCGCTCAAATATAAAATCTTGAATCAATGGTTTAAAACAACACAAAATTAAAGCAAGTCTATGTTATGGACATAATATATGCCTCTCCTTATCCTGTGAGTGACTGCCATCTGTAAAGAAATGGGCACCATTGAGACTATGAATTTTTTTTCTTGAATGGATCCTATTATCTATGATTGACTTCCTTACTATAATTGTGCTTTTCTTTTTTATGTGCAGTGGAGCTATGGTGCCATGCATAATGCTTGTCCTCGGTGGCAACTTAATTGGAGGTACAGTCTCGGTTTGTCCGCTTGTTCCTGCTTTGTTTTGATTCTATCTCTAGGTAGAAGAACTCTCTAATTTTTAGTTCACCCTGGCTCTTCCAGATCAGGCTTTTGTGGTAATTGAAGTGGCATCTGCATTTTATCTCATCACACGACTTGTGGGTTGTTGCAGGTGCAGGAAATTCGGAGTTGGGATTGCGAACAACTGTGGCAATCGTGTTCACACGCTTGGTTCTGGTGCCTCCTTTGGGTTTGGCTGTTGTCCAAAGCGCCAACAAATTCGGATTTCTTCCTGCAAATGACAAACTTTTTCAATTTGTTCTGCTGATGCAGCACTCTATGCCCACATCCATACTTGCTGGTAAGCAATCATCTACTGAATTGATGTCTCATTGAACTCTCCACGTGTCATAGAAGGCTGTTTGTGTTTTGTCAAAAAAGGGTTTAGATCCATTGCAAATTTCATGGCCACGTTGGAAGGCAATTAATTGCTTTTTCACATACGCAAAGATCCTGAAATGCGGAAGGTGCATGTTGGCAGGTGCGGTGGCCAGCTTGCGTGGACACGGTGCAAAAGAAGCTTCAGCTATTTTGTTTTGGGAGCACATTTTGGCAGTGTTCTCAATAGCAGCATGGCTGATATTGTACATCAATGTTCTTTTTTGAAACATTCCAGATTCCATTATTTGAGACATAGAATTCTTTGGGGTAGTAACAGAATGCGTAAATTACCTCATGTAACGAGTATCAAACACCATATACAAGGTTATTTGTAGTCTTCTAAAAGCAAATAAGAAGGATTCTTTCAACATGGAATGAGTGTTGTATTGGACTAAGGATTCTATCAGACTTTTGAGGTCGTCTCGACGTGCAGTGACTTAAGACAAAGCGGTGACTTACTGGTTTCTCTTCTATCTGCAACGTCGTGTCATGCATCAACTGCATGCCGCTGAGGTGCATTCTAAGGCACTGGTTGGAAGTTCCTCAGATTATTTCTGAACCTGCAGAGAAAAAAACTTAAGGATAACAATAAATAAAAATAATGTCAACCAGGCCTTAATTAAAATTCAAGGATAAGTGAAATTCAATTCACGAGTATAGCCTCATGGCATCTCTATCAGAATGTTCGGGCCAACCTATTCAAGGTTAGTATGACGAGTCCTCATGGTTTCCACTGTTTCTCCCAATTTTCTGCGCAACAGAAACACAGCAATCTCAAAAAGTACGAACATAGCGCCTTCGTAGACACTGCCCATTGGAAGAATTTTCTCTTGGTTGTACTGCTGACCAGCTACATCGGCTGTCCGTGGTAGATTGGATCCATTGGCAACGTCGTCGTCAGCCATAGTTTGTGCTGGCAAATAGATTGTCGTGTGCCCAAGCCCGGGTGCTTTACCTCCTGGTTGTGCTGTCGCCACCACCACTCTTGCACCTGCGTTCAACGGAATTCTCAGTACTAATAAGTTAGAAGAAACGAGATTTCCTTCAGTAAGCCAGTCAATGGGGAACATCTAGATTCTAAGTAAATATGGAGAGCAATTAGAGCCATCCAGACAATTTGGTCGATGCATCTCGATAGGTTACCGGTGCAACGCGTGCACATCACTCATCCACCTTGAGTTAAAAGGAGAAGCATTTCTGAAATGGATTGAGGTCTTACTACCTGCATCTCTCGCAGTCGTTACGAGCGCGTCAACACTACTGAAAGTCCCTGGTCCAGCGCTGGCGATGAAAAGGTCGCCTTCACCGATTGGAGGACAGTTCATATCTCCCAAACAATGAGCATTTAACCCTAAATGGTACAAGCGCATTGTGAACGCACGCATCATGAGGCCCTCCCTTCCTACTCCATGCAGCACAATTCGCCTATCCCTCGCCCTAGCAATTTCTTCCACTAGGCCCGTTGCCGGGTTATCTAATCCATTTTCCCCTGACTTGAACACTTGTTGGATCTCGCCCAACACTTGTGCAGCCATGGAGGCCAGACTTTCAGCCATAGCTATCTCTACAGTCTTGAAGTAAATTCTTCTGCGTCTATCTCTGTAAAGCGAACGTGAAACAAAATCTCGTCACAAATCACCGGCACTCCACGCTCTTCTCTTGATCAAGTCTCTCATTAATTGTTAACTGGAGGCCCCTGCACATCCAGTTCAGTGCAGTAATTACTTTAGAAATCAGCCATTCACAAGCTGAGATTCAAAACAAGGATAGATTCAAATCAGAGGGAATGCAATTTAAAACATAAGATTCCAACTCTGAATTGAACCTAATTCCATCGGCTACCTTCCCTCAGGACGTGCTAGCTAATACCAGAAGCCATGAATCCAAAAAACTTCAATCCTTAGATAACTCTTTCAAAACATAATGATTTAAATTCAATACCACTCCATCGCGTGATGTACTCACGGGAGCTCTAATGTAACACTTAATTCTAGTAAATCTGCAAATCATCGCTCAGTGGCAATGAAATATCGAATGTCTCATCAATTCGATCAAGAAGTGCTGTAAAAACAGCAAGAAATGCAAGAGTCTCACAAGGATTTGTTCTCGTTTCTATTCGAATAAAAAAACTAAGTTAAAACAGAGGTCACGAACCATCCGTCCGCTGCAAATGCAATACTCACTGCATCGTCCACCACAGACGTTAAGAAAATAAACCAAAATTAGACGAAACTCCAGTGCAGAAATTTTCGGATGAAAGAGACTCGCGGAAAGCTGGAATCTCTTCAGTCAAAGCATAATTTCCACAGGCGCGCTCCTCAAACACACACTGGAGATGCGAATCCGCAGAAAATATGCCTGCAAAAACCAAAAGGAACAACACCTACAGTATCTAGCAGGATCCAACTGAAGGCGGAGACAGAGCATAAACGGATGAACACACAAACCACATTCATCCATACGAAGTCTCATCACTGGATACAGTACGATTTCCTCCTCACATCGTACATATACGCCGGAGCGTTGCTTTCTCAGAGCGCATTATACATGTCAGTTCGTATACTTGATGTTTGTACATCGTATTGGAGTGAAGTTATCCACAGCCTGGGAGATGCAGGAACATGAGAATTTGAAGCAGCAAGCCTGAGCTTGAAAGTGGTTGAAGCTTGCTTCACCTTGAAGCAAATATTTGGTGGCGATGGCGGTCTCTTGCAGCTCCGCCCTTGTGACTTCTCTCTCCTCGCTCTCAGTTTCCTCGGCGGCGTCTCCCTCAGACTCGCAGTGGAAGCCCGCAGTAGGTCCGTTCTCTGGTGAGTCATGATTCGTGACTTTCTTCAATTCAGGGTTTGCGTCGATTTGTTTCTGGCCTGTAGATTTCTTTTTGTTGAGTTCGTTTGGAATTTGTGTTTGAGCCGATGAATTTGTATCTTTGTGTGCTGATATAGATTGATATGTTTTTCTTTTGGAGGCATGGTGAGGCAATTTGAGCTGGTTTTGAGGGTGTTAGTAATGTGTTGGCATTTGGGATTAGGTCATGGGATTGTATTGAACACGGGATTCAGCAATGTGCGTAGTAGCGCTGCCTTGAGGACAGTAATCGTACATGCGACTGGAGATGTGATTGAGACCTCGACGAGTGATGCTACTACCGAAGAGGCGACACCTGCCATCACTACCATGCTCTCGGCAGCCGAGCTTCTGAAGAGGAAGGCTAAGAGGGCTGAGCTTCGACGGAAAAGGTTGATTAGGAAGAGGAAACTGAGGAAGAAAGGCAAATGGCCCCCTTCCAAAATGGCGAAGCTAAAGAACGTCTAGGTTTTTCTTATTCTCTCGCTCTCTGCAGCTTTCATTATTGTCAACTTTCTTTTGTTTCCATACATGACCATAACTCTCGTTCCGCCAATTGGCATGAGTTTTTTATTGTGCAATTGGATTGTTGTTAAGAGCACAAATTGAAATCAGCAGTATAAAGGATGGTCACATTTGTGAGTCTACAAGATAGATTGAGTCATCTGGAATGAAGATTAAAACTCCAAAACTGTTCTCAATCAACTATATGGCATGTTATCCGCAATTTCTTGTAGTCTACTGGTACTATGCATGAACATTCGGTAGTCAGAGTTTCTGTGTCCACTGAATCATAACTTGAAACAGTGATGAATGTCTGATCTGATTTGGTCTGATGAATGCCTGGTCCGATTTTCTTAAGTGGGATTTGTTGCCCTGAGGAATTAAGACGTGGGGAGACTTGTAGATGGTTATCAAAATTGCAATACAGTGCCCTGCAATGTCTTGAGATTTTTAGTTGAAACCTGAAGTGGCATCAACCAGAATCTCGCAAAGAAGGATGCCGACTAGGTCGGTTGGTTCATACAGTGAAAAGGTAAAACCATGATTCAGTCTAAATTTGTGCTTTGTATCCACACCTATGAAATCCCTTGCATTTTGAGCCCCCCACAAAATGGACAGTTTTGGATCAAGATTTTTGGATGGAATTATTTTTTAAGAAATGGCAATTGTAACCATGGGATCTTAATCTCATTGTCATATAGAACATGTCCAAATAGTTTCAATTTGAAACTATGCTATCGAAGTGTAAAGGGTGTTTTTTTAGATTGCATGTCAATGGGTGTATTTCAACTTCAAAATTCAAGAAATATTAGAATATGTGGAATTTAGTTTTTATATTTTAGTGTGATTGGTGTAGATACTTGGATTAAAAATTATTGCACCAAAATTCAAAACTTGAGTCTTCTTTGTGAAAGATTTATACAATTTGCATTATCATAATTCTTATGTGCAGAGCAAAACATCAAGAAATATTCATAAATAGATGAAATCTCAAAGAAGACTTTTTTCAAATGGTGGATTGTTGTAATAAAGTGACATAAAGTATGAGGGAGAAAAAAATAAAAATAAAGTTTTAAACTCAATTTTCGTGGCCTAAAAGCTACATTTTTTTGCCATTTTTCTCATGGAGCAATTGAAGTGATATGGCCTCAAGTACCTCCAAAAGATCCTTAGTGGTAACCCTTTATTACAATAGTCCTTCAATAATTATAGAAATTGAAGTTTTGAGTCTAAAATACTAAATAATACAAAGCAAATGTTTCCAAATTTGCATGCATGTTCAAATTTCATTTCCAAATTTGCAAAAAAAATGTGTGGCTTCAAAATTTAATTTGTGCACAAAAAGGTTAAAAGTAAAATAGTAGTAGTTAACCTAAAATTTCAAATTACAATTGGTTATAAAGATTTAAGGGGTTAACCCATCTTAATTCAAGCTATATCCACAACATTGAATAAGTTCAAATTGTATTTCAATACTTTAAACTTTTTATATGTACTTATTTTACATTAGAGTCTCCTCAATGCAAGCCTCTACATTTTCAGTTTATAGTATAATTTCATTGAAACTTCAATTTTTAGGGACCTAATTGCTTTCTATTTTAAATCTTAAATTCTAAACTACAATAAAAGTTTGAAGCTACAGTAACAAAGTGAATTAGTGATTTCAATAAAAATTTATACCTTTTGGTTGTAAAATCATTACCAAGAGTGACTATTTTAATACGATGGATAGTAGGAATCTAAGAAAAATATTGTAAACATTTCAAGGAAGCAACATGACCATTATGGATATATTTTATATTAATTTTTGAAATGTTTGGGCATCACACTTCAAAATTTTATAACAGATTGAATTCATTTTCTGTCGAAAAATTATGCTTTCAATTGAAATTGCCTTCTCTTAGTTACATTTTTCCACACATGATTAGAAATATATTTTTCATCCATCCCAAAAGCAATTGGATCATCTACCTCATATGGTAGTGGTAACTTAGGGCCACTTCACACTAGGCGGCACAGTTGAGAGTTCGTCAGTTTCCACCAATCAGATTTTAGAGAACTAGGAATTTGGACTCTCGACCCTTCACACTAGGGTGGCACAATCCAAAGTCCATTACCCTCATAGTACCCTACATGACAGCAAATGCCTGTATGGCGATGGCCTTGTGACAGACTCTTGACCATAGTTTGGGTCGACCAAAAATACGGACCCAAACTATGGTTGAGAGTCCGTTGAATTTTTTCAGAAAAATGTCAAAAATGACAAGATTGCAGCCGTTAGATTAGATTGGATTTGTAGTATTACTTGTTACTTGTTACTTGTTTGTACCATTACAATGGGGAGTCTTTGCATTCAATGAACCTAGTTCTCTTAACCTACATCCTTTCAATGACCAATGCCACCCTTTTATTTCATTTATATCTTTCATATTCCTTATTTGATGATAAGAGCATGTGCTGTGATTTTTTTCCACAGCCATTTTGAACTCCTTTCTCATGTTCTTTTATCTTTTGTTTGAAAAAATTGACACTCGGGTGAAGTTGGGACTTTGGGCTTGGCCTTTAAAGACTTCACACTATAACCTACCAAAATCTCCAATTCCTAAATTTCAGGGCCTATTTATTGCCCATTTCTTTGAACTCTCACCAAAGTTGGGACTAGAGCTGCGCACATGGAACTCGGTGAGGGCTGGGTTCGACGTCAAACGAAATTTGGTGGGCATCCATCCCGTTACCTTTGCTGTGAGACTGGGCTCGCACTGCAGGCCACCTGGCCGGTTATTTACAGCAACTTGAAGGCCCAGGGTTCAACCACACATTTTCACGGACATTCACAGGGAGAGACGGGCTTGCAGAGGGAGAGAGCACCAGAGAGACAAAGAGGAGTTGCCAGGAGATTGCTCCAGTTCCTAATTTTGGAGTGTGTGAAGTTATCCTACAGGGAAAACCACCGGTAAACCCACCGTGAGGGCGAGGTCGCATAAAATATTTGCTCTGCCTGTGAGGGCTGGCTCAAGCAAACCCGGGTTTCCGTGCCCTCATATCAGACGTCAAACGCCCTTCCTTAGCCTCATGTGCGCAGCTCTACTGTCACTTCCACTGTCTCTCGACTTGGTCGGCCATAGTGTGAAGCGACCCTTACTCGGATAGAGAAGTCACGAAGAAACCCAATCCAAGGTCTAGGGTTTAGGGTTTTAGGGTAGAGGAGAATTTGATTGATCCCGTCGAACTATGCAATTGCCTCACTCACAAAATTGTGAATTCTCCAATCAATCAATTCGAGACGCTCTTTCCCCGATGCTCCTTCTGCAATCGTCCGATTCCACCTTAGTTTGCGAAAGTGGCACATTCGCTTGGGTCTGGAATTTGAGAAAATCAAGTCTCCAAGAGATTATGTAGAACCTTGCGAGCACCTCCTCACATTTAGATTTGTAGATGCGTGATGGCGACCTTTGTTCTCGGTGTGGAGAAGGCGAGTGCACTTTCGTGGTCTTCGAGAATCGAAATTACTCGTAATTCGCCGAACCTCTGTTCGAAGAGTTCTTTGTTTCCAATTTCCCGACGTTTGTATCGATTGCACTTTGGCGAGCGGATTTCTGGTTTAGGGTTTGAATTGAATAAGGACGTGAAGACATTCCGAGGGATTAATTCGAGAATCCCGGTGAACGATCGAGACGAGGTTAGGTCGAGCGCAAGGGCATGGAAAACGGATGACGACGGTGCAGGCTCGTCAGGAAATGCTTCCCAATTACGAAGGTTTTTGAGAGGGTATGAGGGATGGCAGGGTGAGAAAGCTCCTAGAAGTAGCAATAAGATTAGCAATAAGAAGAAAAAGAAGCGTAGAGAGGAAATTTTGAAAATGCTGAAGGCTCTTGAGGAGATTGCTAATATAGATGAGGCTCTTGAACCGTGGAAGGGGCGTTTGAAAGAAAACGAACAGGGTATGCTACTCAATGACCAGTGGAGATGTGATCGTGCGCTTGAGTTGTTTCAGTGGTTTCATGAGCAGGACGGTTATGTTCCGAATACGTGCCACTACACCATCATGCTGAAGAAGTGTGGAAGGGCGCGGAAGTGGGACCTGGTTCGGAGTCTGTTATCTGAAATGGAACTGAAGAAAGTTAAATTGAATTGTTACACTTATAACACTCTTATTGACGTGTATGATAAAGCGGGGCGGAAAGCGGAAGCCACGTTCTGGTTTGAGCGTTCCAAAAAGGAAGGTTTTGTCGACGAGGTGGCGATCGGTAGTCAGATCAATGTGCTTAAGGAGTTTGGTGATTTTGAAGAAGGGAACCGGCTTTATGACTCGCTGCCTCATATCCTTGCTCGGGCATCAGGTGTGCAGATTCAAAGATTGACTTAATTTTCACCACCAGTTTCTCTCTGTTCTCATACGGTCATTTAAGCATGCTAGACAAGTCAATCTGTCTTGTTGGATAATGAGTTGTCCTCTCAACAGAAAGGTTGCAAGTTTTGCATTTTCTAGCTTGGTATGAGCAGACGTGCGAAATGAGGTAGAGGATACTATTTGCGTCACTTTAAGCATTTTAACTCATGTAATAATCAGGTTAGAGCTGTAAACAGCTCACTTCCGGTGCAAGACCCAAAATCTATTGAAATCAAATTGTTATCAATGTGTGAATTTCATATGCAATTTCAAAGTGGAAGGTTGTAGACCACTATAAGTGGCAGTAGACAATTCAAAGGTTCATGGGCTATAGACAAGTCATTCTTACACCATTTGCTAACCAATTGAGTGTATGAATAGACGAGTTGCTGTTGGTAATAGGGGTCAGCATAGGAGACGCGAATATGTCCCTATCGATTATAGTAACCTATGTCTTAAAGGTATTGCACTTGTGTTATGTTTTCGTTGTGTCTTACACTCCAATGTTGCATTCTGTTTCATGAAGTCAAGGACGATCCTGTGCGGATGGCTGGATTGAATGAGAGTGATGGCAACGATGGAACTGTAGGAACTGCTGATTCAACTGCTGAACATTTCGAAAGTTCGTCTCAAGGAGAGACTCATCTAGGAAAAACTAGGCAGCACCCTGAGGCCTCTCAAGTGGTAGATGGCTTAGAGTTACCCGTGCACGCGATGAAAGTAGACACATACAATATAATGATGGACCTTCATGGTAAAGCTGGTGACTTCGAAAAAGCTTCCATGACTTTTAGAGACATGGTGAAGGCAGGTGTTGACCCGGATATAGTAACTTATAACACCATGATTCATATATGTGGCCGAGCCGGTCGAGTTCGGGAAGCAAAAGCCTTGTTTAAGAAGATCAGTGAGAAGGGTTTGGTTCCTGACGTAGCTTCTTACAATACATTAATCTCTATGTTTCTTAGAAGGGGAGAAAAGATGAAGGCTCTTCATTACTATCAGAGAATGAAAACAGCAGGTATAGCTCCCAATGCTATTACTTTCCACATTCTTCTGAGGCATTCAATGATCTCAGTAGCTGATATTGGTTCCGGTGTGGAACTCGGCAAGCACATTACTTCGTTGATGGAAGAACTGTCATTGGGAGTAGGGGAACCTATGCAGGACAGTGAGCTTGCTCAAACGATCATGCTCAATTTATATAAGAAAGCAGGTTCGCATCTCACTTAACCCATTCCGTGTTTTTTCTTTAAATTTATTTAGAATAAAACGCTTGAAATCTTTAATTTATCAAAAACAACTGTGCCTGGAAATCAAGGAAGTCTCATTCGTTAAGTGTCGAAATAGTTGTCTTGCAACGTTGATGATTGATAGGTTGAGGACGCCATTAGATTTGGTTTCGACTGTCTCGAAGGACTTCATTTTAACTCCCTTTATTTTAAAAGACCCTGCCCGCACCAACCAAGGAGCTCCAATTAGCTAACTGGGATGTCAAAACCCATTTGCTAATTGGAAGTAAAGTAGCCTATGGTGCGCTCACACTTGCAAGGGAACTAATGGGAGGCTCCAAGTTAGCTACCTGCTGCTGCTTGGTTATTGCAGGTGGATTTAGCACCATAAACCTTTGGTATAAGCACTATATACCTTTAGTTTATTGAAGTGCATATACCAAAGGTTATTGCAGGTGGATTTAGCACTATATACCTTTAGTTTATTATTCGAAAATCAGAGAAGAATCTAAATTCCCTGCAAGTAAGTTAGCATGAGTTAGTACCAATTTGCTAATTAACACAACTTGAGCAGTGTGGGCATTTAGTAGTTCATTCCAGTTAGCAAAAGTTGCTACTTGATTGGTGCTGGTGGATATTTGATGTCAGGTAATGGTATGATGATTTCACATTTAATTGAAGTGCGTATCCCACATTAATAGTCGGATCTATTGTGTGACACTAGGAATGAAAGAGTTGGCGCTAGCAGCGGCAAAAAGAATGCGAGAAGCTGGTCTTTCCACGAATTTGGTCTCCTCCAACAGCGTGCTAGAAATGTCACAGTCTCTGTCCGAAGCCAAGGATGTATTCGAGAGCATGCAAAGGAAGCAAATCATGCCGGATGTTTCCACATACAACCGAATGGCAGGTGTCCTTAAAAGAGTTGGGCTATACTATGAAGCTCTGCAAGAAATTGAGGATGCCGACTCAGCTGGCTTGCCACTCAACTTACATATTTTAACTACAGCGGCGAGCTTATATTCCCACGTCGGTATGCATGAAGAAGCCTTGGAAGCATGTGGAGCCATGCGGAAGTGTGGTTTTCCTCTTGATGCAGCAGCTTATAACGCTATGATGTACGCTTTTGGAAATGCTGGCCGAGTGGATGAAGCTGTACGAATTTCCATGGAGATGCAAGACAAAGAAGTGACGGTCGATGTTGTGACTCATACGACAGTGATCACGGTCTACGCTAAGATGGGACTCATAGAAGGAGTTTCGCGAGTTTATAAAAGGATGAAAAAGGCACAATGTGAACCGGATGAAATCACTTACAAACAGTTGATATCCACTTACAAGGATGCTGGGAGGGAAGACTTGGCTGCTATGGTTTTTCAGGAAAGGCAGTTTGCGCGCTACTTAGCTAGGCAGTACAAAGATGAACCTACAGCCGATTTTTCTTCAACAGACACAACAGAAGAGGAACAAGATGTAGAAGTTGAATCAGTTGAATCTTGATCCTCGGATCATAAGTTTGATCTGACAAAGGTTTTTGAGATCTATATAGAATGGTGTGGATACAGGGGTGCTCAAGGTGCCCTTTGAGGTCATATTGGATCTCATTGAGAGAAACAAGGAGGATCAATACTCTTTCAAAATGAACTGTCTCGGCCATTGAGTGTCAGTTGATCTGCTGCTACCGACTGATGCTGGCGCTTTGTGGCGAAAGGGCTTGTGAACCTGATCACACTGTGGAAGTCAGGTATTTCTGCTGCTTTCACTTGTCTCTGCAGTGCTAAGTGCTTGATGATGGATTTCAAGACGTCGTGACTAGTGCCTTGGTTTTGCTTTCTGTGAAATGGTTTCTGGACTGTCAACACCGTAAGCTGACCTAGGCCAGTGTTCTTTTGGCTTTGGGGAGCAGCATGCATGAATTTGACTGAGTATAGTGAACCTGTTCGACACGTGTCAAGTCATTTGAAGAAACAACAAAAACGAAGAAAATGGTGATGTGGCTGATCAGGTAAACAATCTGCAATATGTTGCACATGTTTGAACCATTTTGTGATAAAACAATCGGTGAGAGTTTTTGAGGTTCGAATATATCTTGGTTCCACTGTCGATTCGTCCCTGATTGTTGGAAGAGATATGAACACTTCGAGGACATGGTCCCTTAATTAATTGTAACCGTTACTGCGTCCCTAGGCGCTAGTAATTCTCATGCCACTTCCTCTTGCGTTTCCTCAGCCTTGCTGTGGATTTATTTCAGATTCCATTTGGACCTACTGAACCTCCCAGTGTCTTGAATCCTTCCAACACTCGAGAACCTATTTCGCCAGTGTGATTTTCGACTCTAGTAGTTTTGTTTGTTATAATGCACGCATGTAGAGGATATAGTGCTGGAGTCGGAAACAGATGCATTTGACTGCAGACAATTTGATGAGGATGTTTCTATGAATTCAGAAGAAAACAATCTTAATCTACCGGAGCTCTCTCTTTTTCCTTTCGTTTGGTTCCAACCATGTGCATGAGAGGCTCATAAGCAACCACGAATTGAGGACGATGAACGAGCGTACTCCAAAGAGCTTGCGGCCACACCACTTCAATGTATGCTCTACTTGCACTGCTCCATGCAGTGAGCAACTTAAATCTTCTCTTTGTAACTGGATCCTTGAATCGCCGGATTTATTTTCTGCTGCTACATTTTTCTCCTTATATATTTCTCCTCGATATCACTAACCTTTATCTTTGAGTGGGCCTTTCTAAATACGAACCTACAGCTTCCTCTTGCTATGTTTTCTGTAAGATTGGTATCCCCAGCAATGAGAACTGCTCTTATTTAATTTTCCTTCTTCCTTCCATCCTCTTGTAGCGCGTCTGAGATAGCCGTGTCTGGTCATCAAAAAGGTGAATCTAATGAATAACGCTAGGAATCGGTTTAGCTAGCTGTTATGTTGGTGGATCAATCACAAATCTGAAATGGTGTTTACTGTAAGGACAACTGTAATATTGTGGAAATTCAAATCTATGAATTTTGATGCAGAGTGGTCGTCAATGAGCAGATGGGGTCGGAGAAGTTTTCATCGATTTAGAGATGAATCCAGGAGATGAGTCCCTTAGGGTTATGCACAACGTTGCTGCAGATTTAGCTCGGTGCTCAAAGAAAGAGGCCGGCAGTGTTCATGGATGAGAAGAGGCATGTTTGCTTTCCTGATGGCAATTGGCGAGAACCGGGCTCTTTATACCCATCGTATGAATCTGAAACTTGTTTTCTTTGATGCTTTACACCACTACGCTTATGCTAATTGATAGTTGGATGCAATAGATAATTTGGTACATTAGTCAGGTTTGTTATTTTAGATATACTAATTAGTTGGATCATGTAACTCATGTGAATCTTTTCAAAATTTGGCCATTTACAAACAAGCCATTCATATTTTAGGTCAGTGGTACTTATTATAGGGGTCCCTCTTTGTGGACACTTTCATTGTTAGAATGTAATTTTGGAGGTGGCTCGTGAGATTTCTTCAAAGTTCGTATGTAAAAAAATGACATTGCCAAATGAATGTAATTATTTTGGACAAAATTGAGAGCCTCTGTATTGCATGAAACCTTACAACAACTCTTTTGATAGTGTTGGTTGGGTGTTGGAGAATTTGAATATTTCTTATTCTAGATTTCATTTTAATTCTTCTATGTATTTTTGGAGTGACAAAGGCCGATCATGATTGCATGCAATCTAATCACATTGAGTTGTCTTCTATTTAAGCTTGAAATGCTTGAGAAGCCCCAAAGTGGCTAATGAATGATTGAATGGTCAAATTAAGTTCACTCTTACTAAAAAGAAGAATGATCTTCATCCAATTTTTTCTTGAGAGTTCTTTGAATGCGTTATGAAGCATTAGGACTTTAGGAGGTGGTTGGAATGCTCTCCTTAAGCAACTACAAAATATTCTAAAGAAGATGTTAAATTCACGAATTACAAATTGATGTCTTTTTAGTGTATTTGGCAATTTCTATCTCCTTGCTCTAAACCTAAATTTTAGCCTTTACATGATATATTTTGAATTTGAACTCAACTAATTAAATGAAGTCTTAATTTTTCCATATCAATGAATCTCCTTGCATTTCTTGCAAAGTTTTTTTTTGAGAAATCTTTAGAATTCAAATTCTAAATTGTTACTCTTCTATTGTAAAACTAGTGTGATAAAAAAAAGTCACCTTCGTAGATCATACTCACAGTCTCATACCTTGTCATATCACAGGAATCCTAAAAACCCACAAGTATTCTTTGAGATTACAGTTGATGAAAAAAATGTGGGCAAGATTGTCATGGAGCTATTCTATGACATTACTCCCAATTGTGCAATGAACTTTTTGGCATTGTGTACTGGTGATTATGGCATTGGAAAAATATACAAAAAAACACTTCATTTGAAAGGTACACGCTTTTTTCGCATTGTCCCTCAATATATGGCACAAGGAGGTGATATTGTAAATGAAAATGGCATGGGAGGGGAATGCATTTGGGGTGAAAGATTTCCTGATGAGAATTTCTTACGAAAGCATATTGGATGTGGAATTATGTCATATGTGAATAAAGGGAGACATACAAATGCTTCTCAATTCTTCTTTTCACTTGGAGAGTGTCCTTGGTTAGATGGCCAATATGTTGTGTTTGGCCAAGTACTTGAAGGCTTTGATATTTTACAAACCATGGCTAAAGAAGCAGGGTCTATAAGTGGACAAACAAATAGAAAAGTTATAATAGCTAATTGCGGTGCCTTCAATATAAGGTAAACTATACCATAACAATCAATCAAGAAATGAGTATTTTAAATCTACCCAAAAAATTATGAATTAAAAATACTAAATATATTAAAATTTTCTTTATCTTTAGATTTGATGAATGTTTTTTATTAACAAAAGTGAAATGAATAAATTGCAAGTCAATGAAGCAATTGTTGTTTTATAATCTTTTCTTAGGTTTTAGACAAGCTCTAAACATGGCTTCTTTTAGAGCCCATACAACAAAGATGGCAAGGCATTGGAAAGTAATTAAACTAATTTAGATTAAAAGATTTTGTCTTATTAATCATTTTTCTTGTTAAAAAATTTTGTCTTATATATAAGTGTTTATGGAGCACTTCCAAAGTAATTAATAGGTTAAGACTACTTTTAAGAAGAAAATTTTCAAAAAAAATTGCAAGTGTCAAAAAGCCATTAAATCCATGTAAAAAAAATGTGATTGATCTATCATTGAAAAAATGATCGTTACCTTGTTTTCTACATTGTAATAAATTGGCAAAAAAGACTTATTTGAATTTTGCCACAAAGATCAAATATAGTTGTTTTTAAAAAAGTCAATCCCACCACAACAATGCTTGAAATTGCCATTTATATTGTATACTAAGTTTAAGTCAACTTGTGACAGTGAGGATAATCAAGCTCTATTGCAAGCATCTATATTATTTGCTTCTAAATCCGTAAACCACAAAATTGAGACCGTTGTTCCTACTAAAGCTCCTAACGAGGATGAAGGCCCAAAACAAAGTAAGCAAGAAGAATTGTTTGCCCCTAGCAAGGAAACTAGGATACAAAAGCCCTTATGAAAAAATCATCATAGGTGAAAAAGCCCTTAGTATTACAATCTTCAGAGGTGAATTTAAGTGCACTTTTTTTATATAATTATCATTGTTACATAGAAAGTTCCATCATACTTTATGTCTTGGTATATTCTATAACTTATGCCAAATTTTTCTAATGTGTCTTAGTTGAATCACACATGACTTTATACTAACCCATCTTGTTTTCATTTAATTATAAATAATATTTTTAGTTCAAAATCTATAGCCAAAAATATACAACTTATTAGAAGTACAATAATTGCACAAAAAATAGACTTTTGTTCAAAATGACATTATATAGCCTAGACTTACATTAATCTCATCTTATGTGCTTCATTTTTACATGCTTCGCAGGATTATTATGATGATGGCTCCTCTAGATCTACATACGTTTTTGGTCAACTTAGAACCCTCCAATTTCAATAATTTTCTTAAGACAGTTTTGAAACTAACCTATCGAGGATGATAAAAATCAAACATGTCCTACAAAAGAATTTTGAGGAAATTATAGAAATAAAGAATCCATCTATTCATTGTGGAATCTTCATAATTTTTACTATCCACCTTTGTGATAGAAGTATGTCCTTACACGGTTAGTGCTCTAATTTTGAAGAGGTTTGATAAAGTTTTGTTATTAAAGCATGAGAATTATGAGAATTACAGAAATATTAAAAACTATATAATAATGACTAAACTTGACTATATCATTATTTTGTTGTATCAATGCATGTGACTAATTTATCAAAGTCACATTCTTTGTAAAATAATCAAATTAATATAGGTTGAAATCTTGTTGTATTATATTAGTTTGTACAAAAATTAAAATATGTATTTGATGCTAATTTTGTATGTAAAATTTATTTTGACAATTCAATGTAGATTGATTAGAAATCTTTGAATAGACTTAAGGTTTTAAGGTTTTACATAGTCTAAGGTATTTGTTATAAAATTGACCCCTATAAGTTCTTGACTATAATATGTACCTTTTGAACCTAAAAGAATCTAGAATACTCCTTCAATTGCCACCAAAGACCAATCAAATATTAAGATTGTTTGAAAATAAGAGCTATGTTCAAATGTTTGTAGAGTCATTTTTATATACAATTATTTTGTTATTAATTTTCTTGTAATACACATAAGTTGTAGATTTTAATTGGTTCATTTGTTGGAGATAAGATTTGAATTTAGAGTTATATTAGCATAAATTTTGAATCATAAAATACATGTCACATCACATGTAAATATTTTAAGAAATATAAAATCTATCACAATTAATTTGTACGAGATTTACTAGTTGTAGACCAAAGAATAAAGAGCTTTCTAGATATTACTAGAGTATTCAACATAAAACAATTGATGTCACTCTCTCGCACGAACTGAAGGAATGGATGAAATTCATCCGTTTTCACACTGACCTTGAAGAACTGATTGACCATTCATGAGCCACATTTTGGGAATATAAAGAGTAAATTTAGGGTTCCCTTCAAATGGTTCGAACGCAATGACTGCGCTCCGCGCATTGCTCCAGCTTCCGAGGTCTTCTTTCAAAGCTACATGGCCACGGCGTGACTCGCCTTCCATTCCTCGTTCGGCACCAAGAAGCTTGAATTTTCGAGTTTCATCGCCTTCTGCTTGTCAGGTACACCGAGTCTCACCTTTGTCCTGCATGTCTGTCCTGCCATTGTTCTAATTTGTGTTCACATTTGCTTGGAATGTGTTCGTAGCTAGACGATGAATCTATCTGAGAAATTTGTGACTTGTTGAGATTCTTACTGGTAGATTGGAATTTGTGTCGAGGATCAGGGTGCTGGAGAGTTGAGGGAGCCGATTCAAAACCTCGGGGTCGGACGGAGTGCGAATCATCGCAAGTTAGGGTTGGAAATGGAAGTGCAAGTTGAAAAGACGTCTGTTGGAGCCCTCACGAACGGCGCAATGGACGATCAGAAACAGAGTCCGAAGCTTTTGACTCTGGTGATCATTAGGAAAGATGGGAAGGTCCTCCTTGGTATGAAGAAACGGGGGTTTGGAACGGGTTATTACAATGGCTTCGGGGGAAAAGTGGAGGCCAACGAAACCATCGATGAGGCAGCTGTGCGAGAGCTTCAAGAGGAGTCCGGGGTTGTACCTCTGTCCATGGAAAAGCGAGGAGTGTTGACGTTCCATTTCGACGATAATCCACAGCCTTGGGAGGTGCATGTGTACCATGTCGGGGATTATACTGGGGAGCCTTGTGAGACGGAAGAGATGGCTCCAACGTGGTTTTCTCTCGCCGACATTCCCTATGACAAGATGTGGCAAGACGATCCGATCTGGTACCCAGAGTTTCTCCATGGTCGACTCTTCAAAGGCGAGTTTTATTTTCACAACACGCATACATTGGTCTCCCATTCTCTTCACACTCTACAGAATCTGGATGCCTGATTTACAGACCAGCCACTACCCGTTGAAATGATCGTTATGGAGAATCAACTGGAATTACTAGAGAATGGTGATCATGATGTGGTCCAAGCAGCTTAAACCATTCCTTTTTAATTAGGTGCACATTTCTTCCCTCATTCAGCTTGGAGTAAAGGTGACCTTAGAGATAAGCAGCTACCACGCAGGGTTTTGTTTTGGTAGAAAACCGTACCCAACAGTTTTCAACATGCTGTTCCCAGACTAACAGTGCAATAGAAGGTGACAACATACGAAACGTGAACAAACAATGAACATATTTACATTTCAGTGACTGAGAACGCATAGGTCATGTCTGAAACATGATTATCTGAAGTCGGAATACCCTGGCGGTGAGAGTATTTCGCTTCAGATTGCCCAGCTCTTTTGCAACCAGCTTTGAGTGTTGTCCTCACATGCTTACTCATTCGCACTTCTACATTGTGTCGCCACTGTAAAAATATAGTGATCGAAATCTTAACTTGATCGAATCCCAGGACAAAAAGGTTGAGGGTAGAACTGGCTTAAGAGGTGACGACGTCCTCCTTCCCCAGTCGTTGCTGTTTGTCTCCTGTGTCTTTGATGCTTTCACCAGCTCCTTTCACAGTGTCGCCCACTTTGTCGGCCGTCTCACTCTCTGTTGAGCTTTTCACGGCCTCGCCTGCATCCTTCACTTTCTCTCCCACCTTGCTCACAGCTTGCTTCGCCTTGTCTTTGACCCCTGGCGCTGGGCCACCCTCAGGCTCCCCCAATTCCTCTCGCACCTGGGAATCAACCTGCTTTTCTTCTTCAATGTCGCCTTTAGTTGCAAAGCCTCGCGGATACCCTGCATGGCGTATCACTTCCCGACCATCAATAAAGAAGCGACAACAAATACAAGATCTACAAGTTTAAAAATGCAAAAGAGTTTTCGTGAGGCTTCGATAGAGAATGTCAACTTCCGAAAGTATAGAAACAGTTTGTCCTGCTTAAGGTTCAAAGTCGCATTGTTTTCAGAAAGAGCAATTGGCAATATGATGAGAAGACTCTGTTTTTGACGATTGCATGACGACACTTGAACCCTAATGGAATTTGTGGCCGGCACATGGAGGAAGCGTTTTAAGCGCGAAAAACGTCTCAAATCATACCCTCATGGATCTCCCCAAATACCAATTCCCAGCAATCCACCTTGCGACTGCCGTAAAATCACATGGAATTACAATTATTTTCTGGCGCTTACGCACCTCAAATTTCTAGGAACATCATAGTGTATCAATTTCTCTCGCTCCTTGCGATCCAATCTTCAGACTCTTAGCTAATCAAGCACAAGTTCACAATTAAAATTACAGAAGTTAGTTGTGAAGCCAGGGGCACCATAACTCACAACAGACATGCCCTAAATTATTCACGGAGCACAGGATGACAAAACCATACCTGATGACATATTCCGGCACCATGCTGGATAAGTCACACCAAAATCCTCCCAAGCCATTGCTGCCGGCACCACATTTTGCACGGAGGTCGACTGGCTTCGGTTCAGCCCTGCCTGCGCACTAGTTCGAAACCCCGCCACACGCATACGATTCGTCACAATCTGCACAATTTGTGCCCTTGCCGTCCTCCCAGTGGCCGCCATTGCATGTATATCTCACAATCTGTAGACAAAGAAGGAAACACTAAACCACGCTCCTAAAAAACTCGTCCAAAATCTCAAATTCTAATCCAAAATGCCGGAGAAGGCCCCCCCCCCGAAAGCGCAATTGTGATCACGAGACTCCCGAATGTTCACAAAGGTTTGCAGAATTGCAAAATTGAAGGCAAATGCAAAAACCTCGACAGGTTCGATCATTCATGGAAGGCGGGGCCACTAAACCAAAGCTTTCCCAGAATTTGCTGCAATGAAGAAGCTCCTTTGTTTGTGCAATCGCTACGTGATGACGGAGTCGACGATTTGTGTAGGAAACCATGCAAGGGACACATCGCAGCCTAGTGGCAGAGGTCACGTGGCGGATCATGCGTCGTCCACGCCGCTTCACTACGGGAGGGTCCTCATCAGCGTGTGACGTGGCAAGTAATCATGTGCAGAGTTGGTCCCGCCATTTTCACATTGCTACTGTAATCATATTGCTAAGATAAAGTTGTTGAGATCGTCCGTTGGTTAAGACGGACGGATTCCATCCAAAGATTTCATCCTCCATGTGGATGAACGGAACCGAACCTGCCGATGTCCGGATCCAGGGACACCAGACGACGGTTGGCCCGGACTCCTTGGTCCAATCCCGGGTCCTTTGGCATGCACGCCCGCGAGCTCAAGATCTGTCTGACCAGTGATTTCTTTCTGCCAAGTGGGTTCGTCATCATCATCTCCAACAATCAAGAACAATTTTGATTTTCTGTTGAATGTTGCCCATCTTCTTGGCAAGAAAAGCGATTGGAGGCCATGGGAGTGTTTGTGTGTATGTTTCCAGTTCCCAATGCAGCTGGAAAGCAAGGAGTTTCATTCGGAGGACTCAGAATCGTGCTGTGACGATGAAGAGAGGCTCTTCGGAAATGGATTTTCGAGCGGGAGTGGCTTTAGGGCTAACAATCTTCAGCTTGGCTATGGCGGCTATGGCGGCGACGGCGGGCGTAGTGATGGCATCCCCAGCGGTGTACGTGGTGCGTGTCAGAGGCTCTCCCTTGTCTGCTTTCCGAGGCTCTCCCGACTTGCATTTCAGTTCTACTGCGCACGCCGCTCCGGGGTCCCACCGACCTGATTTCTCGAGGTCTGCTTCTATCCCCTCCCTGATTCGTGTTGTTGCACAAAATTGTTGGTAAGCCGTGTTCTTGTTTTACCAAAACCCTTAGACCTGATCTCGTTTCTTCTTGATCGATTCCTGTTAGCAGCAACTCACTCTTTCTATTAACACTTGATGTCCGTAAAATCAGACTGCTACATATGTTGAATGATTTAAGCGACGGAAATGGTGTCCTGTACCTTAGTGGATGCCAAAGTCGATTGATGGCGCTTTCCCTGTTGAATGTGTGCATGATGAAGTGAAGCAGCCCATGCGTACGCAGAGCATTTGAGAGGTCGCCACGACATGGTGCTGGAAGAAGCGTTAGAGAGCGGTAGTTTTCAGAAGCTCTACAGCTACACCACGGTGCTCAATGCCTTCACTGTCAAGCTCACAGAGCATGACCAGGTCTCTCATCTTTCTCCCTTTTTCCAAAACTTCTTGAAACAACGTCAAAGAGCTCAACGTTAGCGTATCTACTCGCGAAAGCGTCCAAATGCGCACTTGAGCATGGTTTTCTTCTATTAAACTAACTTCAATTTTGTTAGCCATTGACAGAGGATTCAAACAAGTATTTTGAAACAATGCATGAATAAACTATTAATTTTCAAAACTGTACTGATCATGGGCGAAACCAAATGGGCCTCTCGCATGTTCAAACAGTGTTCACTTCAAGCAGAAATCTATATAAGGGTCACTTCTGGGTACAGGTTGCAATTATTAGTGCTTACCTCATCTCATGCTTAGCAGAAAATTGCCATTTGTCTGGAAGTTGGAAAGTGAAACTTCAGAATCAAGACAGCTGAACCTCCTTCATTTCCCTGCAGGCCAAACTGCTTGAATCCCATCCTGACGTGGTATCAGTAGAGCGGGATCAATTGCTGAAGAAAACAACCACACATACCCCTCAGTTCCTGAACCTGCCCAAGGGAGCCTGGCCCCTGTTGAACGGACCCGAGAACGCCGGGGAGGGCATGGTCATCGGCATGCTGGATACGGGGATTGATCCCACTCACATGAGCTTCGGAGACACCAAGCTATGGTCCAAGCCGTACGATCACTTGAGTAAGTGGAAAGGGGGTTGTCAGGTGGTGGAAGGAAACTTCCCAGCCGGCTCTTGCAATGGCAAAGTGATCGGGGCCAAATACTTCTCCAGGGGAATCATGGCTGCAGATCTGTTCAATGAAACCTACGACTTCGCGTCGCCCTTCGATGGAGACGGACACGGCACGTCAGTTTTACACAATCTCACAGCCATATGAATTCTCCCTTTGATTAGAACTAACTAAGAACACGAGGTCAAATTCGAGCTTCTGGGTCCTGTATGGGTATGCATTAAAAATACTGGAGATGATCACATAAAATTACACTTCAAGTCGAATCTGTTGATGTGGGTGTACATGACCATGAGTACATTGCAGACACACAAGTTCGATAGCCGCTGGCAGCCCGGGAGTACCAGTTGTGGTGAAAGGATACAACTACGGCACTGCCAGTGGCATTGCCCCGCGTGCTCGGTAAACATAGCAGCTGACTCTCGTCGATCTGTCTGGGTTGTTGTTTCTTATGTACACAATTGAAATATATTTTCCAGTTGCTAATACTCAACCTCCTTAAGTTTCATGTAACTTACAGGATGGTCATTATTTGGCAGGATAGCGATATACAAAGTAATTTACCGAGATGGCGGATTTCTGTCGGACGTGCTGGCTGGCTTGGATCAGGTACACCCACTCTATGGTCAATTTCTGCTTTCGATAATCCCGCACTAAAACTATGAATCGTCTCTCATCGCTTCATAGAGAATTTTAATACACTCCAGCAGAGGCAGGTGACGTCACTTCCACCAGGCCTGACTGGCACGAATATTAAAAAAAATCCTTCTAATACGCCATTTCACGGGCTCCAAAGCAACAGCAACCAAAAGAACTGAAGAACACTTGCTCTTCGTTGCCATGTCGCTTTTTAAATGCCACAAAAGGAAGTCCTATTCATATCCAAATGGAAAATTAAAGAGTCTCCTCAATCTTTCTTGTTGATTGTTTAGTGCGATAATCACTTACTCTAGGAGACCAATGAGAAACATCTACTTCAGTGCTTTCCTTCTAGTGCCTCATAGTATGTCGGCCTTTGGTTTGCGTGCAGGCAACCCATGATGGTGTGGATGTTGTGAGCATTTCCCTGGGATCCATCAACAGCGCCACGGGTGTGCCCTGTCTCAACAGCTTCGATGTGGCTCTTCTCTTTGCGGTGTCGACTGGCGTCGTTGTAGTTCATGCTGCTGGAAATTCGGGACCCTACCCCTCCACCATGAATTCGTATGGCCCGTGGGTTGTCTCTGTGGGCGCCAGCTTGAGTGACCGGGCCTACGAGAATCATGTCACTACAAGGAACAATCACGATTACATTGGAACAGGATTCTCTGGTAAGATTATTTTCCTGCTCGGATCAAAAAGTCATGAACCCCTAAAACCCAGATTAGACCTCTGCCAGCTTTATTTTGCAGCTTTGTGTAGGTCATATGAAGACTATCTGTCGTCCAATTTTTACTCATAAATGCTTCGACCAATACATGCAACGTTCTTCGTTAATTCTGGTGACATAAACTTTGTACTATACTTTACACAATGTGATTATTTGAATTGGTCATTTCCAATCCATGAATTCTTGGTGGTTTAGGGGTTGATTGTACAGTGCCTGATTATACTTACCCGCTATGATTGTCACCCTGCAGCTGGAACTCCAGAGCCGTTCTGGTACCACCTGATATATGCAGAAGATGCATTGAACAACGACACCGAAGGATTGGATGCCGAGTTTTACTCATACTGCCAGAACCCGGCTCCGTTCAATGCCACCCTTGTCCGCAACAAGGTCCTCATGTGCAACTTCGTGGAGTATTCCGGAGGAAGCGCAGCCGCGGAGTTTGAGAATGCAGTCAAAGCTGCCAAAAGCTTGAAAGCTGCCGGCCTCATCATGCTCAACAAAGCTTCCTTGCTGAGTATGAAGCTGCAGCGTGTGTCCATGGACCCCATTCCGTACTCCATCCCAACTGCCTTCATCCCAGATTCGGATGCGGCTTCCGTAAGACTCCACACTTTGTCCACTGAATCAATTTGTAAACGCTCTATCTCTCATTCCTACATTCAGAAAGAATCGCAATTCACTTAAAATTCTTGAAACACCCTCCTAACACCTAGGGTTCACCTGCTAATTTAAGGAAGACTCAAGGTGTCCATTTGCCCTAATCCCCTAATATCTTCTTTCTTTGACACACAATCATCTTGAGATCAAGCATTTTGGAGGATGGTATGCAAGTATGTAAGAATTGATTTATTTGGAGCTGAAAATCCACTTGCAATAATCAAGCATAGCAGAAAAAGAGAGGTGAATTTTATCATGTATAGTACCCTGAGTTGTGCATTGTTGGAAATTGCAGGAGCTCCTGGACTTCTACAACACAAGGACCAAGCGAGACGACGACGGCAACATTGTTCAGTTCCGAGCCCGCGTGAAGATGAATGATTCAAGGCAAGCCTTGTTCAAGGTCGAAGCACCTCGCGTCACCTCGTTTTCCTCGAGAGGACCTGTTTATGCGAACACCATCACGTCCGTCGTTGCAGATCTGTTAAAACCTGACCTGGTGGCGCCTGGCAACGAAATCTGGGGCGCCTGGGCTCAAAGTGGAATCGACGTCGCCGGCTTCGTTGGTATGGCACCCCTCGCATTTGATTGTAACAACCGTTTCAATGGCACCTGCAATGTCGCAATTCTCTTCAGAAAAGCATCAGCTCCGTAGCCTTGTTCCTGAAATCCCTAGATACCAGATTTGTTTTGGTGCATTAGATTGCAGAATTGATGAAAGCTCACCAGACTGATATGGCGATTCCAGGAGAAAGCTTTGCGATGATATCAGGGACGAGTATGGCGACGCCCCACGTAGCCGGCGTGGTGGCGCTTGTGAAACAGAAGAACCCAACATGGAGTGCATCAGCCATCCACTCCGCTCTTCAAACCACGGCCAGCACCGTCGACAAGTGGAACAACAGCATCATGGCCGAGCAGCCCTCGGCAAGCCCCACGACCACCTCCCTGGGACCCGCATCGCCGTTCGACATGGGCAGCGGATTTGTGAATGTCACCGCTGCCATGGACCCGGGCCTCGTCTTCGAAAGAGGTAACAAGCCACGACATCGCAACTGTCTCTACTCCTTACACAATTCTATAATCTTCATCTCTGTATCCATATAATCGTCCCTACAATCTCTCGTATGATCCTTACTAACTGAAATTTTCAAAAGGCCAATTCGACAACTTATAATGATCACATGTCACAAATATGTTATGACAAGAATTTCATTCTTTCGAGATGACATCAAACAAGTTACAATAGTTTTCATTCTACAACTTCAAAGCATCCCTTTGTCTCTCCCAAGGCAGAGACAGCGAAACCCTCAAAACCCTCCCCACAAATCGAAACCCGACGAAATGAGTACCTTCAATTCCTTCCAATTGGCGGTATTCCTTACGCCATTTTGTCATTGCCATTAGCGTACTATCCCCATAGATATGCAAATTAGCAAGAAAATTGGATTTCATCCACAACAATGTGCATCCCCGAAGCTAGTTTTTTTAACCCCTCCCGACTCCCTGAATCGTTTCAAACTCGTCCTTACTTGAGAGTTTAATCTAAGGTCTCCATTCACTATATAGGTGCACTTTGAACCTTTCCCTACAACAAAAAACAATCTAGAAACTCGCCTCCACCAAAAATTTTGCACATTCATTTTGTGTTACTTAGCTCCAAAACAATTGCAGAAAACAAACCGTCAATAGATCAAGTAAATATTTCGCAAGTAGCCCAATCCAAAAGCTCACCTGTAAGGTCCATGCCATGGAGCCTCTAACGTACTGTATGGTCAATGGAGCCTCTACCTCACTGCGCCAATTCAATAGAATTACGGCCATTTCACGTGGAGTCCTAACGTACGCTCCATTTCGGTACGGATCAGATTTCCAGGACTACGTGAACTTCCTGTGCACGCTGCCCGGCGTGGACGCGAACACCGTGCAAGACTCCACAGGCGCCACTTGCGAGCAACGCCTCGGCGCTCGTTCGTCCGACCTGAACCTGCCGTCCATCACGGTGGCCAACTTGGTGGGCCATCGCGAGGTGAAGCGGACGCTGCGGAGCGTCGGAGGGGAGCAAGCGGAGGCTTACAAAGTGTCCATCACAGCGCCCACGGGCGTGGACGTGAAAGTGCGGCCGATGTCGTTTGAGGTGCGAGCAGGCGAGAGCATCGTGGTGGTGGTGACGCTGCAGGCGACGCAGACGACGGGCGCGTTCACATTCGGGGCGCTACTCTGGCGCGGCGACAAAGGCCATGCGGTGCGTGTGCCGCTGGCAGTGCTCGTGGGCGAAGTCATGTAACGTAGACGGGCGGCGAGATTGTGAGCGAGATTCGCACCGACACTCTCCTGTGACCTGTAGGTGGTGTTAATGCAGAGTACGTGGGTACACGTTGAAATTTTTCTTTATAATTCTATTTTGATGCACAAAGTGATCGAAGCATGTCGTTCAATTGCAAGAATGCGAGGCAAGGAATGGAAGTACACAACACGCACCTCATGACTTTTGAATTTTATGTCAACGTCGAAAGGAAAGAAGCACAGAGGTAAAGCTCTGTGGATGGGAGGGCTGGATAGATCGTGAGCGAGATTCGCACCGACACTCTCGGACGATCTGTCGGTGATGTTATTGGGGAGGGGGGCTGGTTTACATTGAAACTTTGCTTTTATATTTAATCTTGATGCACAAATTGAATCAAATTGTTCTATTGCAAGGTTAGGAAACAAAGTACGCACCAACCGCCTCATGACTTTCGAATTTTTATGTCAACATTGAAAGGAAAGGAGCACAGAGGTCAGCTGTCGGTTTGATTTTTTCGGACCAATCAGATCGGACGCCTGTGCACGGGCGTCCCCCGAAAATTGGGCTTCATTGCTTTGCTATATGTTTCCCCCATTTGTGTTGTCGGTGAAATCAGTCCGTCGAATTAAGATTAAGGGAGCAGCACCCATAACCGTTAATTTAAGGTTTGGGATATGATGTTTACTACCTAATAGACATCCAACAAATTATTGGACCCTACTAGCAAGAGTTAAATAATTTCGGTGCATTTTCAAATGTATTATTTGGACAATGTAAGAATAAGTTGTGAATTTTTAAAGAGTCAACTATACATGCACCTAATACCAACACTAGGGTGTGATATTTAGATGTAATACAACCTTGTAATCACATCTATTCACTTCCCAAGATTTTACAGGTAATGGTTATATGTATTGCTACCTTATATCATCCTCAATATACATGATAGAGAGGCCTGGCATATCAAGTACTTTGGGATGATTAATATGGATGATAATGCAAGATTATTGTCATTAGAAGTAAATAGCAATAAAAATTTGTCTAAAATAACCACAATTTTTTTTGAAACTGGACTTAGGACAATCAAAATACTCTCCAAATTAGGACCGTCTTAAATGTGCAGTTGGAAGCTAGTGAAGCCCATTGCGAAGCAGTGGAATGGGAATCCAGTTTTTCAAGAACTTCTATTCTACCACTGATCTATAGGCTTCACCGGACCTCAACTCCATATGGAAGCCAGCCTTTAAAAGCAAGTTAACTCCACAAACTCCCGGAACTACCATTTTTATTGCAAAGTGCAAAAAAAATTTAAAATTATTTTCTTTGCATATCTAACCGTAGGATCTTACAATAGACTAGTATAAGAATTTGTGGAAGAAATTTCAAAAACTTTGAAGATATTGACGAGGGCATACATCTAGGTTTTTTACACCGGGCTTACTTGACTAGATTTAAAGGCTTTTAATCTTTTTAGCTTAATATCTTTGCACTACACATTTTAATTTTCTAATTTTTAATGTTAAAGAATTGAGTTGAAATCCATAAAAAAAATTAGTTATTTTTAAACTTAATTTTCATTCTTTAAAAAGATGTCAAGTAGAAGTAGGTACCGTAGATTGTCAAGGAAAAACTAAATTGTTAATAGCTCTAGAATTAAAAATCACTTATCCCAACAATGAGATTGTTCTACCAAGCTAATTAAGCCTTGATGAACTTCTTTTCTTGAAAAAATGTGAAAGTTGCATTAAAAAATGAATCCTATATGTTATTTTTTCAAGAAGATGCTTAGATTGCTCCAAAAGCAAGATTGTCCGATCCACAACTTTCTCATCACTAACCCAAATAGCATGAATCAAATCTTTTCATGTAGACAAAAATTAATTTCTACAAAATACAAAATTTTGAAAACCTTATTTTGACTTTCTTTATTTTTTTGTGTAGCCCAATGAACTCCATTTGGAGCTTAAGGTGGCATAATTTTTGCTCTCAAGCACCAATTGTTATAAAAATTATATTCCTAGAAAGCTAAATAAATGTGTTTTTCTAGTAGTCACTAGTCACCCTTTTTGCACCTCTTCAACAACTTTATGGCTAGCTAATATTCTTCAACTCTTATTTCAACTACTTCTTTGCCCGGGGAGTTCATTTAGAGTATCCGTTGGAAACCACATGTGAACAAAACTTTGGAACCCCTATATACTTTTTGAATTTTATATTAAATATATATATATATGAATAGATTTTCTTACTTTGAACGTTTATGTTTTGAATTATTGATATTTGTATTTGTTAATAATAATTAGTTACAAATTTTTGAAGTAAAAAGATACATTGTAGAACTGAAAAATAACTTTCACACCTCTATATTACATAAGAAAAAATTGTCTAAAAAATGAACAAAAAAATCCTAAAAATAACTCTCTATTGAAAGCTCATTTTGAATTGAGTATTGATTCAATGGTCATCTAAATGTGTTCTCTATAATTATTTGAGTAGAAAAACATGCCATTTTAGTTCATTTTCAACCTCTTCTAGAAATCATTTCATATTTTATTTGAATTTTGAAAATTTTGGCAATAGAAATCTATAATCATTATTAAACAATGCTCAAAATTTTAGGTTGAAATTATAGTTTATTTGAAACCACTTGTTCGCACGTGGTTTGTTGTAGTAGAACTAAGTGCACCCCCGAGGGTGCAACCTGAACGACATTCCTAAATTTAATGAAGAAACTCAAAGACAAGATTGACATCATCTACAAATCAACTTTAATAGGAGCCCTACATAACACTACTCACACTCTCATCCACCTTTTCTTGTCCTATCCACATACCTCAATGCAAATGTGAACAACATCTCCATTAAAAAAAACTATAATATTGCTACACCACAACAATACCTTGTTCTACCATGACAAACCAAACATTCTCTATCCACTTGTACTTCACACTATTCATGTATGAAGGAGCATTCAAAAGCAAGCCATCTAAACAACCCCTACTCTGCGCCCCCTACTTTCAAAATTACAAAAGAATCATAAGAAAATCTGACACACATGGATATTTGGAGTTACTACAAATCATACACAAGCATCTCACCAATAACCTTAAAATCTCAAAGCAATAGGAAAGAAGAAAAGATGTATATATCTGTACTTCAATACAAACAATCCAAGGCAGTTGTTACCTTGCAAGTGAGAAGTTTTCAGATGTCCGTCACTACTCCGGTATGTCTTTATACAAGATTAACAGCCAAACATCCAATTTGTACCAACACAAAGAAAGCATGAGCTTCCAAATTGACATACATGTCTCAAGTTGAGAAGACAAGTCTACAAAAGAGATACATTTTTATGGTTTTTGAATATTTGCCATGGAAGCACCCAAATCGAAGAACGCAACAATTCTACAACTTACAATAAAAGCAAGAAAGAAATGCAAATTAAAGGCCCAACTTCCACTACAAGGCTAGAAAATGGACACTGTCAAGCAACCCATTCTAGCTACAAAATCAAATGCAAAAGAGATGAGGTCGAAGAAGGATCTCTCCCAAACCCTTTGCCGCTTGTGGCCCATTGATTGACATTTTAATGGAAGGTGAAGATGCCACATTGATCCACTTATTCTACTCTAAATAGTGAATTTAAGTTGCCTTAACACTTAAGTTGCCGTACACCACTCCTAGAAAATGTCTCGTTCAATCGGCGGGAAGCTTCTGCGCCGTAATGCCCGATTACGTGGGCAAATCCGCATAATCGGGGATTACGGATTTTCATCCGGATCATCATTTTCATCCCATTTTCATCACGATTTCGTCGTGATTTATGTCAGGCAATACCCTTATCGTTGGGCATTGTGCCAAATAATCGGCCCTCCTCGTCGGCCAATTATTTGGCACAATGCCCTCCTCTGCGGGCATTGCCCTATACTTAGAGCATCTCTACCAAGGCACGCCATACTACCCCGGCAAAGGATTTGGTGTGCCCATAAGCCTTTTAGTATCCCACTAGTTGCAGATTTTTCAATTTGTCAGCCTAGGTTGCAGCAAAAATTAATCAGAATATGTCAAGTTGTCATGCCTTCACCATTTGACTTTAGCCACTGTATTGACAAAAGAAAATGATTTGGACCCGTAATCCATGGAGAAGCCTGGTTGGGCATTGAATGGAGATTGAAGGTTTGTCAAAGATGTATACAAAGGAGTGACGCATAGAATTTCCTCGCGTGGCTCAGAGCATTTCCGCCTTAGAAACTGGGTTCTAGAGTGTTGTTGGAAAGTTCCAACGCATGATGGTGGGAGATAAAAAATAATGGCGGAGCCTCTGCAAAAAAATTGACACGCCAAACTATCTTTGGCGTGCCCATTTTCAACGGAACGGTGGAGATGCTCTTATCCCACAAAAGTTATTGTACTAGCCATCAAAGTCAACACATCTTCATACAAATATCTCTTTTCTGCACACGTGGAGGTTCATAAGTTGCAAATACAAAAATAATCTAATTCAGAAGTAGTACATTTTTGTATAATAATAATAATAATTTATATAGTATCAAATGACGAGAAATTAGTGTGGGGCAACCTAATTTCACTATTTAGTGTACTTTCATTGTATCAACGTTTCTCAGAGAGAATTTTTAATTCCAAAAGATGATTCCTGACTAAGGTAGGGGGCTCAAAATGCAACCCTTTAAGAGTTGTTGGGTCTTTTTGATGGTTTTTAGATGCCCAAAAAATATTTTTCCTCATTATCCACTTAAAGAAAAATTGATGCAAAATCTAATACAAATCCTTTTGTATTTTTTGGAGCATTTATGAATTATTTATGAATTTTCAAAGAATTCTACCATAGGTACCTATTTGTGATTATAGGCCTTACAAAATTCATACATGTACAGTCTAAATAAAAGATATAACTTGACCAAAAACAAACATTGCGGCATTCAAAAAGTAGTACACAACGTTCCAAAATGCGACCCTTACTAAACTTAAATAAACTCTACATTCTTTTAATTTTTGTAAGAAGGCAAACGGGCAATCAATTCCCATTTAGAAAAATTAAGTAGATACACCTTGGCTTTGAAATGGACCTTCTTTGGCTCTTATTCCATCCATTGACAACCCTTAATTATGCTCTCACATTGTTGGCAATCCATTTTAGAACCATTTACTCTCCATTTCAGAGCTCCTTGCAAGACTGTTTGAAGACGAGGGTCGCTTTTTGAGCCATCTATCTTATCCAAAAGGATGTCTACTACGGTTCAAGATATAGGGTTTTGTAAATCTAATGGTATAGCTTCCTAAAATCTATAGCATTCAAACTAAACTTGCATAAAGTTCCTTTGGATATCATAACTCGCAGCATCCATTCACGGTAATATCAGCCTTCGATGTCGGACACTCATAAATTTCCAAATTCTATTTCACATGAAGACCATCCTTGCACCAAAACATTAACCCTTCAGGGACATTTCATTTCCGGGCTTGGTCCAACTTTGTAAGATTTCTACATTAAAATATATATTTCAAAAATTTGATTTTTTTTTGCACGTAGTAATATACGTCTAAAACTTAATTTCAATTTTTTATATTTCAAAACATCGAATTGAATTTTGTATATTTTTTAAAAGAAATTTTGGTGTAAAAATTATAGTAAGTACAAAAATGATTAAAATAGTATGCATTTTTTTAAAATGGAAATAATAGTGAAAAACATCATGGTGAAATTGGTGTACTTCTTGAGCTCACACCAAGAGATGCTCGATAGAAATAGTCCAATAGTGATGTATTTTTGAGCTTTCAAGATGCTATCTTGAAAGTGTCGCCAAAAATTATAATTTTAATAGTTCTAAAAAAATTCAAATGGAATAAAAAATAGATTGTTGGAGCTACATTTTCTTAGTTAAACTTAAAAACATTTAAAATCAAGAATTATGTGAAAATTCAAGTTTTAACTTTCAAAATGCTCGAGGGGCTTGCATTATCCTTTAAAGGTCATCCCTGACCTATCAATGATTAAGGTGGGTATCCCCAAAACCACTACTTTTAGCAATTGGTGCCTAGTTATTACTATTACACTAGTTAAATTTTCATATTTTCTTGTTGGCAAATGAAAAGAGGTTCCAACACATCAAATAATGTGACGTATGGATATTGTATGCTAAAGTTAGGATGGAACAAAGTTTGGTCCTAAAATAATTTCTTCGACATAGGTACATAATTGATTTTAGAAATGTACATAGAATAAAGATGGCAGTTTAGAGGTAGTGGCACATTTTGGGTTGCAAGGGAATCAAAACGCAACCTCTAACCAATCAAAGGCAGAGAATTCAACCCACAACTATACAAAAACTACTATTAACAAAAAATATGTTGAGAATTTCCAGGACTTGAATCATAGGACATTGTCAGAATTCAAAGGACGTCAATGGACATCATTGCATCCATGTTGCTTGGAAAATAATTAAAATTACTTCTACTGGAGCAGTTCTCAAAAGGACCAAAACTTGTTGATTTCACCACTTGTTTTCAAAATGCATTGCTTCACCGTTGACTTCCAATCTTTCACGCCTAGTGGGGTTTAGTAGAGCATGTAGTATCTTCACGATCTTTTGAAAATAGGAGCTACTCACGTACTAATCTAGCCATTTTTAGGAAACCACGGATTTATTTCAAGACAGAGGGAGTATTATAAAATGCAACTTAGAAGAATACTTTCAAAAAGATTTTTCAACAAAGTTGTAAAATTTAATTCATAGATCACATTCTTACCTTTAGATCTACTACTACACTAATCCATGTTTATTTATAAAATAATTTAACTAAAAATTGAAAATTCTTTCTAAAATTAATTACAAATTGCATATTTGTAATTCTTACAAATTAAAAAAATTTAATTTTACAATATTAATTTTTAGTTATAAAGATTTTAAAATTTTACTTGTTATTATGGATTCATTATGGATTCATTATAGATTCAAGTTATTTGGAGGATATTTATTGAATTGAAAAAGTTATTTTTTGCAATGAAATGCATTAAAATATCTAAAAAAAACTTTTTAAAACTATAATGTAGAAATCTAACAATAGAAGGAACATTCAAGCATTTAGGGGACCAAAACATTCAATATTTTGTGTGTATGGGACATGTTTGTGTTCTTCCGTTGTTCAAATTGTATACTCCGTGTGGTTCATAAGACTGAACATCAAGAATATGACAATTGAGACCTACTCTAAAGATATCTAATCATTGTAATCATGTATCCCCATTCTCTTATAAAATTTGTATAGTATGAGTATCCTTTCCTTGAATTCCCACTACTTTTAATTTTGTTTTATATATTTTTTATTTAAATTTAATTCTAATTGCTACATAAGTGCTCTGCATCCTATGCATGAGATAATTTTAAAACCCTAACATTTGTTGACTATGTTTTATAAAATGACGTTTAAAAACTATTAGGTCTACTGCAATGATAAATGTAAAAGTTAGAAGAAGGTACAATCAAAATTCTAAAACATTGACCACTTTAATTGCAAGATAATAGAGTTTGAAGAAGGGGGGAATTTTGTCCTTCCAAATATATATTTCTTCATTTAGGGTATTGTAACTTAAATTTTTTCCAAGGTCATGTAGGAAAAATAATCAATATAGTCCCACAAAGCCAATACATTACATATTGAATCCCTAAAGGCCAAAGATTTTGGGGCAAAATACAAATATGTTATAACATATGAGTTCTATAATTTTTTTCAAGTTTGCATCAAGGAAACAAAGTTAAGCATCTAAAGTAGAAAATATCTATACCATAAAAGTTTCAAAACTATTTATAGATTTGCTTGAAATAAATTCTGAAGTTTTTTCCTTAAAAAATTCACTATAAATGCAATTTTTATCTTTAGCATTTTGGATTTATTTATCATTGGTCATAAAATCAATCAAGCCTGTGTCTGTTCCATAAGGACCCATATGCAAGTTTCGTCTTGCCGTTAATTGGACGATATGCACTGTGCTGACGAGTTTTCGTTCATCCTAAGAGCTGATCTTCTGTTCATCCATGATGCCCTAGAAACGGACTTCGGGCTTGGGTGTTCAACACTCTGCTGGATATGTGTTTGATTGTGGACGACTGATTGCGGTCAATTGGAACGGTGAAACTTCTCGATTTTCATTTTTTGCTGCAGAATTTGCACCGCTTGTACAGCCGGCTAAGATGGTGCTCGAGGTGGGTAATCGATTAAGCTACTTGTCGTCGTCTTTGGTTTTGCGAGATGATTGTAGCGATGTTTTCTGGCAGGGTCGGTATGAAGGATTGTGTTCCGCGGATGTCAGAGGAATCGGAGCGTACGAGGTGTTCTAGGACCTTTGGAGGATGATGATTGTGAACTCCTGTGGTGTTTGTTGCGTTGATTTTTATATAACTATGGGAAGAAGCATATTAGGGTATTCATGTGTGATTAGGGTTTGTTGGTAGTTTTCCGCACTTTGATTCTTGATTTGTTTCTGAGGGCGAGTTCACGGATTGAGTCGCAGGGACACCTTACTAAGGTCCGCTAGCGTAATTGCTGTATCGGATTAGCTGCGATCCCGTTTTGTAAAATTTGAGGATTCTGAAAGTGTTAGGGTGCTTGTTCAGGCGACTATGGTCTGCATGGACAACTCGGAGTGGATGCGGAATGGCGATTATTCGCCAACCAGGTTTCAAGCACAGGCTGATGCTGTGAACCTGATATGTGGCGCTAAGACTCAGGTAATGTGGCAGCACGAACATACAATGGCGCGGAAGTTGGTTTTGATGTTAGTTAGAGAAAAATATTAAGTTAGCCTGGAATGATGTAAAGAGGCATGCGTTGGGAAATCATTACTGCTCTGTGCCAATCGTGGTATACACGTCCATCTAAGTACATCTATCAGTAAATCGAAGACCTAGTGAACGCCGGAAGATGTCACGGTAGATGTCATTTACTGGAGGTCAAAGGATGTTTCTAGGTTGCTGAGGATCTGTTACAGAGTGCGATGTCGCGGTATGCGGCATCATTACACTCTCTATGAACGATGAATGATGTCCCCTTAAATCACTGTTGAACGTAAAATTTGTGTTTTTGCAGTCGAATCCAGAGAATACCGTGGGTGTACTAACAATGGCCGGAAAAGGCCCACGGGTTCTCATTACACCAACCAATGACCTTGGGAAGATCCTTCAAGCTCTTCATGGTATGCCATCTCTATCATATAGCGTCTGTGGCAGTCGTAGTTCTTTACTCCGTTCTCCAGATCTCGTCTTGCAGTCATTCCTGCATTTTGTTGTTGGACTTTGGGGATCTTCTCTTTATTTTTAATGCAACTTTATGCACGTCATTCAGTAACAAAACCTGCGGATTTTTCTCAGGTTTGGAAGTTGGAGGTGAGATGAGTATGACCTCTGGGGTTCAGGTTGCCCAGCTGGCACTGAAGCATCGCCAAAACAAGCATCAACGACAAAGAATTGTGCTTTTTGCTGGCAGGTAAGAGTGACATTGAGAGTGCAAAAAGCTTTAGTGAATTGACTGCACTGCTTGGGGCAGGTCCTTGACGTTTTATTGTGTTAAGGCACTGCAGTTATCTATTGTGGTGGATTAATTGTGTGATTCGGTTATATCAGAAAATGAGGCGTTCTCTTACTCCCACTTTCATCGCTTTTGTGTGTTCCTGAACACTTTCTTGTCTGCAGTCCCGTTCTGGCAGAGAAGAAGGCGTTGGAGGGAATGGGGAAGAAGTTGAAGAAGAACAATGTGGCTCTGGACATCGTAAGTTTCGGTGAAGATGATGGTGAGAAAAACGAAAAACTTGAGGCATTGTTGAATGCAGTCAACAGCAATGACAATAGCCATTTTGTGCACATCCCTGGAGGAGAGAGAGTCCTCTCTGACGTGTTGATCAGGTAAGGGTGGGCTGGTCCCTTCCAGCTTTTCCTCTTGTGGGGGTCGAACTATAATGTGGGCAGCATAGTCTGCAATGTTAATGCCGAATTTTGTTACCTCTGCAAATTGAAGTTCTTCAAATTTTTTTCGTCCCCACGCAGTTCTTCTATCTTCACTGGCGACGGAGAAGGCGGAAGTGGGTTTGCGGCAGCTGCTGCCGCATCTGCGGCTGCTGCTGCCGTTGGCGGTGGTGGTGGTGGAGCATACGACTTCGGCGTGGATCCAAATCTGGACCCCGAGCTGGCACTTGCTCTACGTGTTTCTATGGAGGAGGAACGAGCACGGCAAGAAGCTGCCATGAAGCGATCCGCCGAAGATTCTACAGCCAAGGGACAACAAGCTGGGGAGAGTTCTGTATCTGCTGATGTGGCCATGTCAGATGCTGCTCCCGTGGAGATCACAGACAAGAGTAGCGACATGATGATTGTAAGTCTCAGTTTTTATCATGTGATGTTCTGTCCAGGATATACTGTCTACTTCTAAATGACGATTTATGGCATTCCTGCTCCTTTATGTGCTTGTGTGACGAGTTTCAATATCTAGTTGTTGCATCCTTATAGAAGTCTCTTTCATAGCATGAGGTACGCCTTATAGCTCAACTCTTAGTGGGCTTAATCTGTGCGCTGGTTATCACAGGATGATGATACTGCACTCTTGGAGCAGGCTCTGGCTATGTCCATGGCCGAGGCTGCTCAGGCGGCAGCAGCCGCAGGAGGGGGCCCTGCTGCTGCTGATATTTCTATGGCCGAATCTGGTGGAGACGATCAAGACCTTGCATATGGTAGGACATCGTGTGACTATGCCTGGAGTATTCTGCTCCTCACGTAGCAGTTTCTACCTTTCTATTTTGTGTGTGGATATGGAGGGGGAGAGGAGATTCTCGATCGCTGTGTCCTCACGTGCCTGAACTCAATCTATCGCTGTGATGCCCTTTGGAATGCAGCTCTACAGATGTCAATGCAAGAGGCCGCTGCAGCAGCTTCTGCTGCACAGGGCAGTGCTGATGTGAACCAGGTTCTGGGTGATCAGAGCTTCGTCTCCTCTGTGCTATCATCGGTAAGGACTACACATGCCAAAGCGAATCTGAATCACATTGTTTACATAATGTTATGAGGGAACGTCTGTTATCAAGAAAAATTCCTGTTTCTATCCACTCATACTAATACTAGCATGGCCAATAGTATAACATAACACTAGCACAACACTAGCATGGCCAATAGTATTGGGCTGGCAGTCATTGTGTCTACCTTCAAGTACGACATGCCTCTGTTCTGCTTGCACTAGTTTGTACTCAAATGTGATTTAGTCAAACCATTTACAAATTTGCATTGCCTTTTATTGACAGCTCCCTGGAGTGGATCCAAACGATCCTTCGGTGCGGGATGTCTTGGCTTCTCTTCAGGCAGAAGAAGAGGTGAATTGTTTTCAACATCTTTGGGAAGTTTTTTTTTAATTTTTCTCAGTCCAGGAAATTATTGTGAGATTTTCATGGTGCGAGTTCCGCTCACTTATTCATTTTCAATCTCTTTGCTTGCACTTGACTCAATAGGACCAATCTCAAATTTCATGTGTTCAGTTGGATTTAGCCTGCTATTCCATTCAAGCTTCTCCTCTAACCACGTTGTTGCGGGGTCTGGTCTCCAGGAAAAGAATGAAGATCAAGCAGCCAAAGACAAAAGCAAATGAAAGGAGCGCCAAGATTCCCTGTAGTAGTGAACCCCAGTCATGAGTGGCACAGGATTTTTTCTTGTAGGTATTTCATGAATTAGTTGCACTCTCAAGGTCCTGCTTATTCTCTATGAGCAGCGTCCATTCTGAGATGCTTTTGTAAGTACACAACAGATTTCCGATGACCGTCTGCTGCCATTCTAATGAACTGTCAACTTGACAAAGTTAAGGTAACATTCAGACTCGTGACCTGGATATTTCCTTTGGAATTTCTGACGAGGAAGCGAACAACTCGAATTTCCGGTCGCTTGAAGCTCTTAAACGTCCAGGCCCTCTCAAATGGTCATCCTTACTCTGTATGCAGTTAATATTCAGGCTTTGGTGTTTTTGCCGAACGATCACAACCAAATCAGAACAATCTGGTCAATAAAGTCCGTGCTAGAAAGTGGGGTCCCAGTCTGATTTGAGTTGGAAGTTGAGATTTCGAATTGGCTCAGACCCAGAAATAATCTCACGTGACGTATCTATGCCCATCTGGCTTCCAACGTGGCCATTTTGAAATATCCGCCTTCACACAACACAGACAAGAGTTGGGAGAACCTCGCAGGGGAAAAAAGGTGTCAAGGCCAAGGTGAGTTTGGATTTTACGATGCCACATTTTCTTGCACGCTCTTTGCCATTTGCATTAAAAAAAAGAAAGAATAGGGCCTCAAGAAGGTTTCTAGATGTAGACTAGCTATGCAAATTAAAATTAAAAACATTTTTTTTCTGGAAACAAAAATTATTTCAATTCTGAGGTGCCACATCATATTGCAATTTTTTTAATTAAAATTATTTTTGTCATTTGCAAGCATGGCATCTAAATTAAGTGTGAAGCAAATTATATACATTAATATTGGTTGTGGAGTAGCATTTGTGGTCTTAGTTCTACTCTTGATTGCTTTTATTGCCAAGAGGTTGAAGTGGGAGTATGTAACCAAGTGTAGGTCTCAAATATCTTGGCATGCAACAATAGCTTGACAAATTTCTGTAATGACCTTGTTCAAAAGGTCTCAAGTATTAAGAGAAAGACAAAGATTCGATTGAAATGCATGACCACTCTGACTTACATGTGACAGAGTTTGTATTGTTTCCAGCTTGAGCACAAGTAAGGTGGATTGAGCTTTCTTTCTGTTCACCAGTCTTATTTGATTGGTAGACCAAATTAAATGTCTAGATTATATAATTAGGACTTAGCCCTTGGAATTGGGAACCCTCTCCCCAATCCCCTTTGTAGTAAATCAAGTTATTTTCTTACTTCCAATAACATCTTTGAGTTTTTCAATCTTATATGCCATTATTTGCAATAACCAATGGCAAGAATTGACAAGGGCTGTCATTGGATTTCTCAATGTATGATGCCCAATTTGGTTGATATTGGCTTTCTTAATGTATGCCTATTGTAAATTTGAAAGAAAAAAATTTGAGCGCCTAAACATTTCAACATCAAAAGTTCATAGTAGATCCGTTGGGGCTTCAAGTTTTTAATTTTAAGCTCTAAAAGCAAAAAAACAATTTGATCTGAAAAAGTAGTTCATTGTGCAATACAAAAGACATCACAATAAGTCAAAATGAATTTTGTAAAATAAATTGTCATAAAAATAAATTTTCTCAATTTTGTGCACCATGATTTGGAATTATTTTATCTTTTATCAATTTTTTTTAGGCCTTTGCATGTTGGTATACATTATTTCAGATTATTTTGCAAAAAATTGAAGGAAGTTGACATTTATTGAATTATTCCAAAATTAAGTTATGAAGAAAAAAGTGAAACAAATGTTTGAAAATACAATCCTATGACAAGGTTGACAAGTATGAACTATATAACATTATTTATGTTTAGGCAAAGCCTTCCATATCATTGCTTACAAGACCTCCATTCATCCTAGAGATAAAACATTATGACTTTCCAAAATATACTTCAGGGAGAATTTCTTTTTAAGACTAAATTTGAATGAGCTTTGGAACAATGACAAAGGAGGCATCTTACATCCTCTATTTTAGGAAATTCCAAAAGAAACCCTTCAACATTGGTTAAATAACTTTGTTATAGAGTCTTCTCTTTGAAATAAGAATGTAAACCAATGATAACATTACTTTTAAAGAGAAGCTTTATACAACATAATGTTGGCTTTGTTGGTAAGATATTTGTGGCTATCTACAATGATTTGTCTTATATGTGAAGGATCTAAACTAGTGTCAATGATTAAAATAATGTTAACAAACAGTTTTTGGATAGAAAGTAATACAAAGTACAATACAATAACATTTCCACTTGCACTAATTTCAAATAGTGTGACTCTCAGAAAATAATGTCGCACTATTTTTGTTGTAAAAGGCATAGCAAGAAGCACTTGAACTATTTGATAATAAACTGCTTTTCTGAAATAAAAATTGGCCATTGCTCACAGCAGGAGAGGGTTGGTAGAGCACAAATAAATTGGCTCAACATAAATATCCAACACCCACAGTTACACGTGGAAAGAAACAATGTAGAAGTGTGCACAACATCAACCACCAATAACAGGATACCACTCAGTGAAATAGGGTTTACCATATCATGAACATTCAGTGCCATGGATATCTCTCATGCAAGATGATAGGGTTGTATTAATGGGAAGTAACAGTGCCATGGATATCTCTCATGCAAGATGATAGGGTTATATTAATGGGAAGTAACAGGATGAATTCAGGTGCAAAACTTAACAAATGTTAGTCTCTCCAAGCTTGCAACCTGTGAATTAATATTGTTGATCTGTTGAGACCCTTGATTTCTGCTAAGGAAGTTGCAGGCCTCATACTCCCACTGACCTCGATCATTCTTAAACCAGCCTTTCTGACGGTCTCCACAAAATACACTAGCGTCTCAGGATTCCGGATAGCAGATGCAATGTATGCAACAGGATACTCGTGCACATTCTCTTCCAAATCATTGGTCCGAGCAGGGTGATCCAGCGACAACAGAGATGCCAACAACCTCACCAGGTGGGGGATATACAGTGGATCATAAATCAAATCAGCTCCCAAACTGCACAGAGTGATACATAATCAGAAAGGTAGGCACCAACGATAAAAAAAAACGGAGTGTAGAAAAAAGAAAAAGCTTATGATCCTCACAGGAAAAAAAAAAAAAATCCTGAACAATCCAGCAATCCTGCATTTCGAAGACGCAATATAACCAGACTTCACATAAGGTAGAGGAACCGAAAACCCCGTTAGGGACCTGATCCCATCCCCAGGACTACCAACGGCAACTCATCCATTCATCACACTCCTACACGCTCTACGTTAGAGTTCCGTAAGCGTTGGCCGACCACATGATGCCAGCGGATGAAGAATCATGGCCTAAATGTTAAGAACAACAACAACAATAGACGAGAAGTATACGCTCTCTTACTAAACCATAAGTGCATCAGCGAAGATGAAGATGGACTTACATGACATTGGATTCCAAAGTGTGGAGTTCTTTATCAGAGAGTGTCTCCCATGTCAATTGATGACACTCCACCTATACAGTAGTGGCAAATTACACAGATAGATATACAAAAAAAATTGATTCCTGAAAAACGTAGACAATATCAAATAGGTGGAACAAACATTCAAATTCTTACCCGAGTTGGAGAGTCTGCACATTGTTGACAACCATTGGTTTGTTCCATTCCCTCCACTTTCACATTATTGACCGACAGGTTATGCCTCATATTGGCCAGTGTAGCCAGAGAACCATCAGTTAATAGAACCTGACATTCACCCGGAACTTGGATTCAGAATTTCTAAAGAGCAAGTCTAACTTGAGCCTTAAGTAATATATACATCACTCCATCGATGGAACAAGGAACAACACTATGCATCTAATTTAGTGTGGGCCGAACTATTTACCATTAACCCACGATAATCAACCATTATAATCCTGTGAAGAGAAATTGTAAAATGTGACTGAGAAACTGTGACAGGTGGCAGTAAGACAAGAGGCTTCGGTAATTTATGAGAAGACAGCACAAAAAATTTAGATAGACTTAAAAATTAAAAAAGTGGCCCACAATAAATATCTGGCAAATTCAATTTAATGCCACAAGAAATCAGTTTCCAAGATTCAAATGCAGGTATACAAGAAAAATGTGGGGAAATGCACTAGTCGGTACCTTTGAAGCACCAATTCGAGCAAGCAACACACCAACCATACCCGCTCCAGCCCCTACCTGCATTGAATCCAAGCAGTATCAAGCGTTAAGATACAAACAACCTTATATCAAAAATATTTATAAAAAACTTCATATTCATATTTCTTAAGGGTCTATGTGCCGAATCATGAATAGCCCCACAGTGAGTTACACGAATAGGTAAGGCTCTGTTTGATCTTTTTAATAAGATTGAAAGATGTTGTAAAATCATAAAAGAATCAAGCTTTACTGTCACAATACAAACGAACAGCATCAGGTAGCGAAGCATTCAGAATGATAAGAAGCAGACACATGCAGACATCCAATACATGCAAATCTCAGAAATACGTACCTCCAAGCATTTCTGGGCATGGAACAGCTCTGGATGACTTAAAACGAATTCGGAGAGCAGAAAACCGGCAGGCCAGGAACTATACCTGTAAACATACATCGCAAGACAAACATCATATACTAATCTCTTGCACGATGGGGATTCACTTCAACAGATGAGATACTCTTTCACGGACGTGCCAAAAGACCAAATACTCGACAGCCTCGTACTAAAAGACCAGATACGCGACAGTGTACCCACCTTAAAGAGCTGTTATGGTTCATATATTCCGCCTCAAGAACCCTTAACAATTTATCCAAGCTAGAAACGGACATTTACAAGCATGAACAGTAATCCTAGTACTGCCATAACATCAGCAAGCCCTAGTCCCGACACATTACGCGAGATGTGGCGTACCCAGTGTCACCTTCCAGCATGTTCAGGGAAACTCGAAGTGTCACCAGTTGCTCTGTCTCTTCCAAAATCTTCTTCGACCCAGACTTGCACCCCAGGTAGACTCTAGACTTAGACGGAACTGCATAAGTATAGCTTTTGTAGCATTTGGGAGCTATCTCAGAGGAGCCATCCTGTCACAGTTACGTATAATAAATTTCAAACCTTCACATTAGAACATCCTAAATTGAATTGAAACTTAGCCTACACATATCTGAAGCCCGAAAATTCGTGTATCAAGAAAACGTAGAGTAACAACAGTCATGTATATTCAGGTATCATTCAGGTAGCATTCAGGTTGTCCGGATATTGAAACAGGCAAACGGATACCAAAAATGGCATAGAAAAGCATAAATCTGCTACATTGAAAGGATCTGATAAAATTTCACATCCAAATTCCTCTTTGTTTCAAAAAAATTATAACATGCAGATTAACACATCAGACACATCGTGCTCATGCTCGACTTTCATCATGCTTCGAGATGCGGTTTCTCTTCCAGGATGAAACTGATCCTTTTTATCCTTGAAAGGACCAACGGGCTCAAAATTGGCCTGATGTTTTTTCCAGCCCTTTTGAGTGGGTCACATGTGGGCTCAATTTTCATTTAGGTTTAGACAAACACGAGCAATAGTCTTCGTTGATTCCGGTGAAATACATTTTTCCCTGTCCGAATACATCAGAGATGAAGTCAAATGAATTGATCGATTACCTGAGGTGGCAGCAAATAGACAGCATGAAGCTCATACAAGCCATCCAAGACTTCCTCACCATCCCGTTCTGCGGCCAGAATAATCTCCTTCAATGTCCGCCTCAGATACAACCATCCTGGTGGGTAACGCTTGCAAGTCTTCGCGACCACTACACGAGAAGAGCGACCGTCAGAAACAGCATTCACCTCAAAGAAGTTCATGCGTTGCCAGTCATCAACTCTTTGTCACAGGGAAAAACAAAACCAAAAAAAGGATAGAGAAGCAAACCAATATAAAAGGAGAAGTTCAGATGAAAAACAGTTTAAAATAAGACACCGCAGTAGCAGGTGAAATGCCATGTTAACCTCATCATTCAGACATTTTTCTAAAAAGAATGTCTGGGCATCATTCGAAACGACACCCCCTCCCAGCTTCCTGCATAGTGTCACACAGTCACTCTTACTCTAATCCAAGCAGAAGCTTTACAAACCAAACAATGAAGAAAGAGTTTGGAACCCTAAAACCTAAAACACGAACTCGTACAGTTTATCATGAAACCCGAAACTAATGATACTCGAACATGTTTCTTCTATCCAAAATACAACTGCCGAAGAACTGTAAAACAAGTGAGATACTAGTAGCCAACTGTGAATTACAGTACATGAGAAAGAAAAATTTGCACTGCCACACATACATCTACCACGTCCGACAGTTTCATTATTATTACGAAATTCACCAATAACAAAAGAACCGTCTCCAAATGCAAAATACTGAATGACCGTTCCAGTAAGGCACAATCTCGATTGGAAACAAAATGAAATTTGCGGTACCTTGCGAGCGAAACGATTGATGAAGTCGGCTCCATGCTCCGAAACGCAGCTCGCAACGCCTTGGCATCTTGGTTCAGCTCCATCTCTGAAACTTCGGCTCGACTCAAGTGAGGATTTCCAATAATAATCGAAGCTACAAGCAAAACGTTCAGCGACTCAGAATTTCGAATGAGAAGAGAAGGTACAAGCCCAGGGTCCAGGGATCGGGAGAGGCAAGCGTTCGTGCTTCTGCGATTCTGAGAGTTTCGTGAAGTCTAGGGCTAGGGCTAAGGGTTTTAGGGTTTAGAGCTTTCGCTTTTCTTTGGGCTATGAGCATGATCCTCAGTCCGGACCACGTTATTTGGCACTGCATCGCTATGTTTCGAGTCAGCGCCAGTTGCCATTGCGGGGCTGGAGGGGTCCGAACCTGGACCCCCCAGCTCTGCAAAATCGGAGAACAATCCTGCACCTTCCGGACCCCAAATTGGAAGTTGCTTTAGAAACTGTACGCAGCATGTAGATTTCAGATTTATTCTCCCTGTTACCCACGGTCAACCTAGATGGGCCTCGAGCTCCAACCTCCAATGGCAACTCGCTCTCAGTTTGCAAGTTTGCAAGGCTTTGAGGGCTATGAAGTTATCGGGAAGGTTGCAATTTGTTGCGCTTCAACCCACGAATGCCATTCCAAACTCTACTTCAGCTGATTAGGCAAAATGGTTGTGTTTACGAGTGTAAGAGTTGCGGAAACTAAGTTGCCTATTCACGATTCATGATTACTCCGTCATCATCATGATTGCATTGACTCTTGAAGGGTCAATTAGGGTCAAGGGCACAACAAAGAGCATTAATTTGTTGTACAAGGGTTTTTTTTTTGCAGAGCCCGCAAAGGTGCTTAGTGCAATACCAACCACATTGGGGCTGTGTTTCTGTCAATGACCAATGGCAACATACCATTGCCGACTATGAGTAAAGGCCGAACTAAGGATGCTCTAACTTAGGCCTATTGAGCTCTCTCAACTATTGTCTAAACCTAGAAGGATTGACTGATCAGCGTGGAAATGATCCCTTTTGGTACTATGTAAATCATTGGCTTAAAAAAATCCAAAGGTATTCATTGGAGGTCAAAACTATTATGTAAGACCTTCTCTTTCCATACAAAATTTCAAAACTGACATCTGCACTTTTGACTTACATTGAAGAATTCTTTGTCATCCATGAGGCATTTAGTGTCTACAACAATAATACAAGATTAAATATTTTTTGGCTAATATATGTGCTCCCATAATTGTCATGTGAAATAAATGCTATGTATACATTTGAGGTGGCAATTATGGGTGCACATACCGTATTACAAAATTTTATCGCACTTACCAAGATTCATCCACTACTAAAGTTGAACTTCAATGCAAAATGAAAATAGAAAATGAACATTCATGTTTTCAAAGTCGGAATTGCCTTCACCAAGTTTGTTGGTGTTTTCATTTTTTGTAAATAGTTGGATTAGAACCAATTATAGGAATAGATTTGTCGTATTGTTAAACTAAAAACAACTAAAGTGTTTAATTTAAATATAAAAAATAGTTTTTTGAAAATTGAAACTTACCTACTATGTGTATTTTACAAACCACCCTTGGAACCCATGCCAACCAATAACTCTAAAAATTATTTATTACAAATTTCCATATAAAAACAGGTACTCTTTTTGGCTCATTTTTTTTCCAATTATCCTACATGAAAATTCACCTTGACTAAGGTAGCAACACCTTGAAGCACCAACAAAAGCTTCTTTTTTTTGCCTCATAGCAAGCCAAATCTACATGTGAAACTACCAAGTGTCTTACTTAAAATTTGAGTAAAGTATTAGTAATGTTGCTATATATGTTCATAAATCACTCTCTATTGGTACAAGGTTCCAAATGTGTTTTGTTTTGGATACACTGAAGGGGGCTATAGTGTGTGTGTTGCTTTAGAAAATTCACAAAACATTCTTTGAGCAGTAGAAAATTCAAATTCTACAACAAAAAGTGTTGAAAACTCCACCAGTACAAAACGCAATATCAAATTATTTCTAAAGAAAAAGAAGTTTAATCTACTTAACTTTCTTCTATATTGGTTTTTTGCCACTTCTTGCGATTTACACAATCCTTGTATGTATGTAAATTTTAGCTGTAGAGATTACTTCTTTATAGTATGAGTCTTTATCTACTCGCATGCTACAGTTTGTCCAATAGTACATGTTATAAAATGAACATATATATGGTTATAACTTTTTTTAAAAGGGAGGAATATTGTAACAATGGATAAAAATATTCCTCCCTCACCACCCAGTGTGGAGATTCATTTCGTGCCACACAGCAATACCCCAAATCAGTGGCTAGAGTCAGAGTGAGATGTCCTGATTGGGAGCAAGAGTGCAGAGTCTCTTCAGTATTTCACGCCATCCCCGGCGCTCACCGAGCGAGCGGATCTCGGGAAAACACTCCTTTGTCGTCACCTGCAGCAGGCTTGTCATCTTGTGAATTGTTCCGCTCAATCTTGTGAATGTACGAAGGAAAGTACCTCGAAATTATCGTGCAACGACTCAAGAGTGAGCTTTGGATAACTGAGGGAGCTCATACTGTAGTAATAATATTGTTAGAGAATCAAAACAAACACTTTTTCAATTGTTTAACTTCTTCTTTGTATGATTTGCCCCAGGCTGGTGGGTCGGTGCCAACTGCCTTTGTCTCCTTCTCCGTCTTCCAGATGTGCGACGGAGTCTTCCATCGCAGACCAAGCAAGACGAAGCTTTTGTCATGTTGTCCAAAGACCCACTGAACAGTTCCAAGTGGCAGCCTGCGCAATGAGCTTCCCAGTCCTTTCTCTCGTACTTGATCGAGCTTGCAGAACAGTCGCAAGAAGACAAACATGGTGCGAGTGAGGACAAAAGACGGGTTTTTCGGTAATAACGGTTGAAGGGAAAAAACTTCTCGTGCTCCCAATCAGCCTATCATCAGGCCTATCTGAATTCTGGGAACAGTTATTTACTGACTAGGCTACAGGACCCGAGATGGAGGACGGACTCGAGATGAAGTCAGTTTCGTACAGAGATTCGATGCCGATTCTATGCTTGGAATCGGCATATTGCTGCACTGCACTTTCAGTTCAGAGTTTTTGCATTCATGATTTCATGTTCCCACGCACACGGCAAATGCCTTGAGGGTGAAGGTGAGAGCATCCCCAATGCTGACGCGCCAAGGAGGGGCGCCAAGGGGGTTTATTCCGTGCCCTTTTTGGTTGGCCGGCTTGCGTGGTGCCACTTCACCCCACTGAAAAGCACTAACCTTCGCACGCCAAGAGTTGTTGGCGCACTTGTAATAGGTACTCAGAGCATCCGCACCCCGACTTGCCAAGGGGGTCAACACTGGTAGTGGGCGAGCCAGAGGATTGTGGAATCGCCCCACCACAGGCGCGCCAAACGGAAAAAAATCGACCGGCCACTCTAGATTTTAAAGTGCACCCGGGGAAATGACGAGCCTCTAGAGTGACTCGCTATGGGGTCTAGTGCTGATTCCAACGTACGTTCCGACCCCATTTCCAATGTACGCTTTGCAAATCAACGTTATGGAACGTCACTGCGGTTGAAATTGGGGAGGGTATATTTTGATGAGTGCACCAGCAACTCTTGGCATGTGAAGGTTAGCGCTTTGCAGTGGGGCAAAGTGGCACCACGCAAGTCGGCCAACCAAAAAGGGCACAGAATAAATCCCCTTGGCGCCCCTCCTTGGCACGTCAACAGTGGAGATGCTCTAAGGGCCTCCTTACATGAATAGTTGGGTAGGAGGAGTCAACAGGTTCAAAATATAGAAAGTACTTTCATGCTCCTTCTATAGTGTTTAATACACTAATATTGGTGGAACTCTCTCTCCTACTTCCACGCTTGCTCGATCATCAGTGGCATTGTTCTTGTTTTTTAGTTGTTTTCTTTGCCCATTGGGCTCACGTGTAAGTTGGCCCTAAGTTTATTGACTCTATCATTTGGACAAAAACTATGGCATCGAGACTCTGTGGTTTCTGAATCAAAGTGTAGGGTTCCTATCTATAGGGAATTTTGATAAAATCGCGATGTTCCACACATCATTTCCAAACCACAAGGTCTAAACTGTAAAAAGGTCAAAGTTGTGGAATGACTGCCATTTTAACAAAAATCTCCATATCTACAATTGAATTCACACAACTTGATTACCTAGGGTTTGGTTAGAATGGACAAAGCTTCACAGTCACACCATTCTTGCCGTTACAATACCAATGGTTGAGTGTTATTAATCATGTTTGGCACCTTGAATAATAATTCTCCATCATTGTTTTGTGTCCAAAACGGACAATAACATAAGGTAAGGTAATAAAACAATATTGCATGAGTGATCTTGATCTTGAATGGTCCCTTATGGACAATCTCATAAAATATATCTGCAATAGGAGAATACTAGAGATCAGGGCTTTGAAGGGGGACTAGTGTCTTTTCTGTTGGCCTCACAATAGAGGTCAGTTTTTGGAGGGCTAAAGCCGCACAGGTCACACAGCCTTGACATATTTGATGAAATTTGATCCAAAAAAAAGCATTGCTAGAGATCACATGGAATTGGTGATTCTCTCATCATCCAGCAGCGGAGGCTTGCACAAATCTTGCACTAGGTTGGTCATCCTACATGGACCTTCTGAAACTAGAACATTAAAAAAAAATAAAGACTATCTCACACAAAAATGTCAATTCCGTTAACCGGCTTGGAAGGACGATGAGGCTAAGCCGCTAAGGTGATGGATGACTTTCACGATTATTGTCAAAATGAAGAATGCACCTAATGGTCCATAAGGCCATAACTTAGATCATTTTGGGTAAAGAACCTTGGTGATGTAACTTGTTCTTACAAGGTTAAGTTGACAGAATTCTAGCGTCAAAAAATTGTGACGCACACCTACGACAAAGAGCTCAGTCAAATAGGATTTGATAGATCTAAGTTTCAAGCCGTGCTTCCTGAACAGTGTCAAAGTAGTGGAATTTCTGCCAATTTAAAACGAAATAGACGGTTCTTGCAAACGCTTCCAAATTGCTTTCCAATGCGTTTTTCTGACGGAAGGTGTTATGACGAGCTCCCGCACACACGGTTCCGACAAAAGCAGCAGTCAAGTTTCAAAGTAACAAGGCTGATTGAACATTCAACACAGTATCGATTGATATTCTCTGTTCACTGAATCAAGGATGAGAATTCATAGTATTGAACATCAGAAGCAAGCACTCGATCAAAAACAGAAAGTGCATGCAGACAATGTCTACATGAAATTGATCAGTCAAAACTGGGGATTATGTATTTGATATTCACCCTTTATTAATTATTACTAGCTTTTCTTACAAGGTAAATAAAGTCAGAGTACACACATCGATTATTCGTTAGACTATGATACAACTTGGCCATTTGACAAATTCTACACTCTCCCTCAACTCACTGCTCCTAAATCAAACCACGTCAAACTCGACTAGTGGATTGCAGATAAATATTTCGTCAACTAGCTAACTAACTGGCCGTCTCGGCAGGGGTGCCCTCCGGTTGAACCTCCAAAAACTTGCAGCCATCGAGGGGCACTTCATTCTTTACAGTGTAATCTCGATAAGAATTTACAGTGAAGGGCCGGTACTTGAGAGGCCGCTCCGCCGTGACCAGCTCAGGCGGCACACACAGATGCGCCACGTTGTCGAGCCCGTAGAAGTAGATGGTCGCGTAACGTGACCTGGTTGAGTTCAACGCCACTCGGTGCGCCGCACTGTGCAATATGCCGTTTGTAACCGCCTGCCAAATCCAAAACTCCAATCGGAAGAGTAAGTTCACGTAATCATAATAATAATTTTAAAAGAAGCCCGTTATTTTTCTGTAAAGGTTCCAATCATGCATTGGGTACGGAAAACATGTTTATATCGCATAAAATAATCCTCTCCATCCGTTACCAGTATCCCTCATTATGAATATAATATGTCACGTGGCTCCCCATTCTCAAGCGGTTCCCACGTCGCCAGTGAGCCTGTATTAAATCCGTACGTGTGAAAAATGTACACTGCAGGTACATAGTCCCACACCACTTGTAGGACCATGTACCTCTGTCTACGTCTTAACGCGCGGTATTCAATACATGGGCTGTCAAAGAATCCGGCATCTACGTGAGTCCATCCACTTCCACGTCAATCCATCTACTGTACACAGAAGTGAAAATCTAGCCTCGAGAGTCGAGACCAGTGAGACTGAAACACATGTTAAGACGAGTTCAGTCCCACACGAAAGTACGCTCAAGCTGCAAAACTCAAGAATGAGCCTCAATTCAAGCCTGGGAATGAAACTTGAGTTACCTGGAAGCAGTCGCCAAGGTTGACGACGAAAGTGGTGTCATCAGGACGCACCCCAATCCACTTGCCATTCTTATTCACTTGCAATCCACCAACGTCGTCCTGGTACAAAATGGACAGCATCTGGGGGTCCGTGTGCGCAGGGATTCCAAACACTTTCCCCGGGTCCGGACAGGCCGGGTAATGGTTCACCCTTGCATTGCAAATGGCGTCCGCATTCTCCAGTTTGGTGTAAGTGTCACGCTTCAGGCCCAACCCCTCCGTCAAGCACTCCACTACCAACCGTGCCAGCTCCCGCATTGCGGTGAAGTAGCTCAACAAATCGGATCTGTAACCCCGGACCCCAAAAATACACAATTGCATGAATTCACGCAGAGGAATGCTCAATTCATCTGCAAGAACAAGATGAGTATCAATGTCTAAGCAGGTTGGCATTGAATGCAAGTCGACTGAATTGCTTACATGAACTCCTCCGAAAACTCTTTGTCATCTGGCCATGCAAGTATGACGATGCTGCGGATTGCCTCTTCGAAAACCTGGTAGAGTGACGACACAATCAGTTGGCATTGTGAATTTGTAATGAGTTTCGGATTTGACGATTTATAATGAAAGGGAAAGGGAAAGCTGGTAAGATGACCGATGCATTGGTTGGGTGAATGGATTGGAGTACGGGGCGGAGACTATCGACTTACTTTCATATGGAGTGACTCCATCCACCATTTGTTGCGCCAGTCGATGGGGGAGCCCCCCACGTAGCCGAAGGCGAAGTTCTTGGGCTTCACCAATAGTTTCTTCTCCATGGGCAAATCGAAGAAGATCTTCACATTCCGCTCCACGCGCTTCACCTGCCGTTGTTGCAGTCAATTCCACGTGATTAGTACGGGCCAGTGAGACTGACTATCTCAAAAATCTCATATAAACTCGTTGAAATGGCGTGTTTCGGTCAATTTGACGCAGTGTCAGTCGCCCTCCAGATTGAACCTTAAATCTAAATCATGACTTCGTTGTTTTCAAAATTCTCAGCTCTTGATCGTCCTAATTTGGTGCTCTGAGATTAGCGCTCGCTTGTGACTGACCATCTGACGATCTGCTCATCTCGACTACCTCACTACGGCTGCTCTCTTCACTAATACGAATCTAAAATGATCAGTAGTTGATTTTCAGAATTCTGGGCTCTCGAAAGTCGCAATTCGGCGCTCTGAGACTACCACATCTGACGATCTCCTAATTTCGACTAAAGGTTTAGTGAGCACTGGAATGTGTCTGCTGATCGAATTGAATTCATGAATCATAATTCTGGACTGGCCCAAGCGCTGCCAATGCAAGAGGTGGTAAGCAGAGCTTGAAGGTAAGCTCAGTACCACTTCTAAAGGGACGCCGTGATGTTGGATTTTGAAGAACCCCCACGTCTTGGCAGCCTCCAACATCCTCTCCATATTCTCCTCCCTCGCAGCCTTGTCATCCCCACGCAACGCCCGCACATCAATCACGGGAAGCGCTTCCGACTCGTCCTGCTCAAACACATCATGCGGCAACGTGGGCTTCTCCTCGCCCACCGCTTCGAAATCCTTCACCGACAACTTCCCATCCCACAACGCCTGCAACGTGTACTGCGGCTTGCCCTTCTTTGGAGTACAGTCCTCCGCAGCTGCTCCCCCTTTCGAATTGCTCTCTTTCGAATTCGAACTCGAATTCTTCTCCCCTGCAGCAGCCCCCATTCCTCCACCACCGATTTCTAATACCCAAAACTCTGACTTTCACAACCCTCGAACAGATCGCAACACGGACGGCTCTCGCTTAATTAATTCACTGGAGCTCAGCTTGAGACGAAGAGTTGGCAACAATGCAATCTCTCTATGAAATCATGGGACGAATTGTGTGAGTGCGCAGGCAATGTAGGTTGACATTGGTGGAGCGAGAGAGAGCACGTTCAGAAAGACATTGATGAAGCGACGTACACTGTCCGAAAGGCCGAAAAGACGGATCGGAAATGATGAGTCAGTGAGAGTTTAGGTTCAATTGCAATCTGCACAACTGTATGTAAAGGATGAAACAACACGCCACTCCACTAGATTCCCAAGGAAAGTGCGGAAGAAACAGCCCAAGGAAAGTGATAGTGAGATTGGCAGTGAGATTGCTGCAACTTATGGGCAAAACATCAGCTGCTCATCAGCTGCTCGTGCCAAACAGTCTTTCATCCAGAGCTTCCAATTCGTCCTGCTCAATGCCGATTTGTCCTTGACCGCTACAAATTTGTCTTTGACTCTCCTCTAATTTTGTCGGTTTGTCCATGAGCCATGCGAATTTGTCCTTGACCGCTGCAGATTTGTCGTTGATCGCTGGAAATTGCTCATGTCCCCGGTTTCCTGTCCCACGGACTGTGCGAAGTCGGTCTCGGAACTGCGCAGCTAGGATACGACAAAAGGGGGGAGCTTCCCGACAAATGGGTTTGGCGTTTCTCGCCATAACGACAAAATTCGATGTCTACAGTGGCAGGGGTGAACTAAAGCTTAGGTGGCGAAAAGGAAGAGGGGAATGTTGGGGTCGCACTATATTTAGCCACTGTATTTTAGGTATATTTAGGGCGACTAGGCGGTTGAGAGAATCAAAGAATTAATGGGATGGAATTTGCGAAGCAACATGGCTGGAAGGGGCAATGAGATCTCCCTAACCGCTCCCAATTCTATCTTGGACAAAATTTGAAACTACCGTAATTTTTTCAAGAGAGCCGAAATGAAACTCTTACAAGAAGAAGAGTAACTCTACTCTAGTGGTATGCATTAGAGAAAATTTGGGGCCTCAAGAAGGCCGTCCAAATTATGAACGAATTTTCCAAAAAGTGTAAATAAAAAATTAGTATTTTTTTTCCCTACAAAAATATATGAATTTTTTATTTGAACTACTACTCTAATTTTCGTAGCCTTATAGAAGTCCTATTTTTTCTCTAATGAATTGTGTGTGAATGAAGAGTCTATTGCAAATAATTCTACTACCAAAGCCATGTAGGTTTATTAGATAGTGAGTGCCATGATTGCCAATTGGATCATCAAAAGTGAAGGTGCCAAACTCCTTCTTCAAAGAGAGAAATTCTTATCAAATATAAAATAACCTATAATTTTTCAAAATTTTCTTTACAAGTTTTATGTTATATTGATGGACATCATAGAACAAATGGAAGTCTTATGTCATTCCATGATTAGAATTTGCTAAAATGTATTACAGACAAGGTAATCCAAGGCACATTTTAAATATAAATTGTGAAAATCTTCCACATTTAAGGGAAATGAAAAAAAATTATAAAAAAATAAATTCAACCAAACTAATTTGTACTCAACTACTATAGAAATGTAAAGGAAAAAAATTCAAAACCCTTAACTAGATGAATTGAAAGATTATCACATTTGAAGCTAGAAGAGCAAACTTCCCTAATAAAGCCAACAGACTTTAACTCCTCCAAAAGTGAGATTTTTATACTATACTTGTCTATTTTTTATAAATTTGTATCTTGTAATATGTAAGTCACATACTTGACAAATTTCAAGAGTAGCCAAGGAGTTTTGCTCATATTGCTTGAGTTGTCTAAAAGTTAAAGGCATCATAACTTTTGATCCAAGCACCTACTTTGGAAAAAAAAGGTTATGTTCCAACTAACGAGGCACATGTTCACAACTTGTTTCATAAATTTGTGAACATCCAACCCAAATTGACTTCATGTGTAACTACCCAAGAGCTATTGCATACATTAAATAGTCACTTGGTCCATTAGGTATTTAAACATCATCTTTTATAAATAAATAAATAAATAAAAATAGTATTTCAATAAGGGAATTTTCTATATAGACGTTTCAACAACCCTAATAAATATGAAAACTTACTTCATCTTATATTGTGCATTTGGATCCAACTACATTGAGGTGGATACACCCAAACTGCCACTTCTTACTACTATGTCTAGTTGCTATTATGTCTAGTTACTAGTTCAATTTTCATATTTTTCTTGTAGACAAGAGAAAGGAGGTTCCAACACACCAAAGAATGCGACATTTAGATACCATATGTAAAAGTTTTTTCGAAGGGTTCAAATTTTTGGGGTAGATGTTCCAAAATTGTTTCTTTCATATAGTTACATATTGATTTTGGAGATGTACATAGAGTGATGATGGCGGCTTAGGGAGGGTGTGAGTTTGGGTGTACTCACCTTTGTTACGAGTTACATTTGGGGTGGACTGGCCCCCTTGCTCAACCCTTCCAAGTCATTCCACAGGTACATGTAAAAAACAGCCCCCCTATTTTGAACTTAATTAATTTATCTTCAACACCGCTCCTATCTAATTAGGGGCCTTTGATTGTAACCATGAATTCAAAATTTGCAAATTTTATCATGCGTGGAAAATAAGAAAATTCAGGGGTTTCCCAAGGGTCTGAGCAAGGGGGTCAGTTCACCCCGGCCCTTTATTACATGGTCAACAATAGTTGGCAACTTGGCATAAGCTTACTGGTCCTCCAAGCACTGAGGGTGTCCTTGTGCACCAACTTGTAACTTGAACTAAGTTTTAACTCTTCTTTTGAATTCAGTTCATCATGAATGGAGTATGGCGGAAAAAAACATAGAAAAGGTTTTGCCTAAAGGGCAAACTGTCGTTGGATGCCAGGCAAATCATTGAATCTTGAGTAGGAAACCATGGCGGCACCTTAAATCATTGCCAATCACCGTGTAGTGAAAAAAAGAGAAAAAAAAAAGAAGTAAAAATTGCTTTAGAGACAAAGATATCTAACTCAAGTGTGTTGAAATTTACAATGTTTTACATAACATTCAGTTGCCTTCAGTGAGGCTACCTTTTCCTCTTTAGAGTCCTCATCCATAAGATTCATCCTCACATCATTATTATAAGTTTTGTACCGGTATGGTGGCAATACATTTATGGTATGCTTTGTTATTCTTTTGCTAATTTTGGGACTGACATACAATGCAACAAATAATTGTGAAAGAAAATAATTTGTCAAAACTCCAAGAATCCAAATAGTATTAGAGCATCTCCACCCGTCCGCGCTACATGGAATGTGCCAAATGGTGGGTGGCGTGTGTCATTGGCATGGAAAGGGTTGGCCATGTAGCATTGCCCTACGAACTCCCTCTTCAATGTGTCGCACGAGGGTGGGGAGTTGGCATCCCAATATTAAAGATCCCGGCAATCAAGGCAACCCAGCTTTGGGGTTATTTTCTTTTTTTCCTACTTATATTAGAAATTGGTCATTCCTCGATGCCCACTCCTCTATTGCACACGGGTCCCAATGCTTCACTTTGTGTCATACCGTGGAACAAGTCGAATGCTCCACACACTGTAGCTTGAAGTGTGAGGATGGAGTTTTGTTGTGGCCTGCATTGACAAATTAAGAAATCTCCTACTACTAGGACACAAAAAGAAGTCGGGACACACCAAACCATTTAGCGAGGCACTGGGGCATGCCCCAGTGGAGATGCTCTTATACCAATGCAATTGTATCACCTTGTCATCTGCCACCAAAAATACATTTAGATGATAAAATGATCAGATTACATCATTGTCATTTGTCAAAGATATAGGTAGAGATGTCATTTTTATATTGAATTCTATTGTCCATCATGAGTCCTCAAAGGATATGGGATGATTTGATGATGGGAGCTTGACCGCTCATTGTCAAAACAAAAAATTATGTTTGAAGTATAATTTCATACCTCATTTAAGCATAGTAGAATAATTTTTCTCAAAAGATTTTGAACTACAAAAAGTTGTTAAATCAAGTTAAATTTCATTTCCAAAAATTCATTTCAGATTTCAAGCCTCCAATCAAAAGTTATAGACAAATTTCAAAGAGAATGTTTGAAAATGTAAAAAAAACTGCCCTTCCAACCCTTCTCTGAAATTTTTTCATAACTTTTGAATGAAGGATTGAAATCTCAAACGGATTTCTGAAGATGGAACTTTAGTTAACTTCTCAACTTTGTTTAGTTCAATTTTTTTTGAGAAAAGCTATCCTATTGTGCTTAAATAAAACTTTCATTTTTACTTCAAACACAATTCCTGCTTTTGACTTAATTATGCATGGTTGAGCTTCTATTCATTCTAATTTATATATCCCACATAAATCGTGCTACCTCCTACTACCCCGAATCTATATGTAAAATTTCTATTCACACTTGATAATTCAAATTATGATTGGCTTTTGTATTAATATGTGATAACTTTTTGGTTCATTGTTTTCAATGAATAAAGACCAATGATTGTTCATACATTCATAGTGTATTGGAACTTACTTTAGCGTTCGTCATATACTTGGTACCTAGAGTACTTACTTCAATTTTTTTACAAATAGCAACGTGTGTAATTTAGCTAATGTTGTGTGTAGAACATTTTACATCATTCTGTCGGAAGAAAGGCAGCACAATTCATTGCTATTGGATGTGATGTACTATGCATCTTTAATCCTTTTAATATAGAAAGAGCATTGACGACTGTAAGTGTCCAATGACTAATTTTCAAAAAAATTATAGAAACAAAAAAATGCACATAATTCATCTTGGGGAATCTGATTTTTTTGTTGACTAGCCTAGTGAAAAGGTTTGGATAATGGTGAAAATTCTTGAAGAGATAGTAATATGACCACATTGAATTTGAATATTCTTAGAGTGAAGGGTTTTCAGTAGATTTTGAATTTTTGACAATTGTGGGTGCTCATTTTCTTTTTTTTAAATCACTGTAATTTCCAAATTTTTGTAGTTTGTCTTTTAATTATGCATTTGAATATTGATGAGTATTGTAATTATTCAACAAAATTCTATCCATTCATAAGCCAAAATTGAATTTCCACGCCAGATTCTCACAAGTCCACCCCACCTCATACCATTCACAAAATGACATGTGGCATTGTTTTTACAAACATGACTAAATTTATGTCGAATCCAACCTTCATGTGGTTGGGTGAACCGCCGCCCCTAGCTTGTCCCTAAGGAAAAACATTGAAATTTTTATTTGACACGCTTGATAAAATTTGAAAAATTTGAATTCATATTTGCAATCAGAGTTTCCAAATTAGCCAAGAGAGGTGTAGAAGGGAAATTAATCAAGCACAAAAAACGAGGTCTTTTATTTTACAAACACTCTTGAAATGACTTTGAGGGACAAGCAAAGGCTAGGGAAAATTGACCCCCTTATTCATGTAGAAAACACTGCATCTTTTGAATTTGCCACGCATAATCAAATTTTGAATTCATATTTGCAATTAGAGGCCCCAAATTAGCTTAAATGAAGTGAAGAAATATGAAATTGATGTGGAACAAAATTGGAGGGAAACTGTATTTTGACATTTATCCTTGATTGGGAAATAAGGGGGTCAATCTTCCTTGGCTGACGAGCAAGGGGTCAGTTCACGGCTAGGGAGGATCGACACCTCTATTGCCCCATTTTTTAACCCTGGAAAACATTGTAATTTTTTATTTACCACATATGATAAATTTTCATATTTGCAATCAGAGGCCCAAAATTAGCTAGGAGAAGTGAAGAAATACAAAATTTAAGTGGCACAAAATAGGGGACAATTTTTACATTTATCCTTTGATGGGGCAATAGAGTGTCAATCCTCCTTGGCCGTCAGTTCACCCCAACCCTTCACATGGATGATCCCCTCGCTTGTCCTTGCAAAGTCATTCCATGGATGCAGGTAAAATAAAAGACCCCCTATTTTGTGCTTGATAAATTTATGTTGTATACATCTCCTAGCTAATTTGGGGCCCTTGATTGCAAATACGAATGCAGAATTTGCAAATTTTGTCAGGCGTGGAAATTAAATAATTTCAGGATTTTCCTAGGGGGATGAGTGAGGGGGTCAGTTCACCCCAACCCTTCACATAAGGTAGTTAGGGTCAACTTACATGTGAGCCCAATGGGCAAAGAAAGCAACTAAAAGACAAAAACTATGCCACCGATGACCGGTAAGCGTGGAAGTAGGAGAGAGAGTTCCATCAATATCAATGTATGAGACATTGTAGAAGGAGCTAAAAAAGTGCTTTCTATATTTCAAACATGTTGACTCCTCCCATCCACTGATACATGTAAGGAGGCCCTTAGAATATCGGGTGTAACGTACACCACTCCTTCTGAGCCAATCAAGAGTACGCGTCGAGATTTGTCTGGGCCTCTGGGGTGGGTGGTTTCCAGAAGAAGACGACACCAATTTAAGAGCTGATCGCCTATTTCGAGGAAGCTAAATTCCTCAAACCAGTTTTCAGTAAATTTTCATAGGAAGAATGGTGAAATTGGCATCTAATCCAAGTCGTTTCATATTTTTCGGACATTTGTAGAATAAGTTAGGAATTTTCAAAGATTATTGTTGTAGGCACCTATTTGTGACTATAGGTCTCTCAAAATCCGTTCCCTTGCAACTTGTAAAGAGATATGTGGGGAAACCAAGGAGATTGATTGGCTCTTGCAATAAACAACTCTTTGTCCTCGATTCACTCAATGACTAAAAGAGGTCCATTTAAGGATCACCTCATGTCCATTCTAGAGCTTACTACAGGAGCGATTTGAAGAAGATGGGCGCTTTTAGAGCAGACTACCTTACTTGCGCACTGTTCCAGATTTTTTTTGACGTATTCGGGATGCCTTGCAGCCAACCAGGTTACAGCTATGGCTTGGTTGTATCTACGGTGCTTCTAGAAGATTCAATAACAAGCTGTAACATACAGCCAGTAATAAACTGCCGTGCAGGCAGGGCCTGAGGCTGACTCATCACAGCGAGGTGGCATTGCCATTTTGGGTGACATGGCGAATCTTCTGGGTTGGAGGTATGTGACAAGTGGACCAGATGCCACGGTGGATCTATCCGCATCATATACAAGGCTGGCTTTACAGCTGGCGGGGTCCTTGGATTCAGTAAATTATGATCGTAAGGTAGGAGGTCCATAAACCGCTCATCTAAGAGCTAAATCTGAATTTTGGGGAGGTAAAACTTCTTAAAATATTTTTCAGTAAACTTTTCTTGAAAGGCAAGAGAAATTGGCATCTAACCCAAGTTGTTTCATATTTTTTGAAGCTTTGTAGATTTAGTTATGAATTTCTGAAGTAGCAGAAAAGTGCATTTTTGTGGGCTCTAAAACCAACCACCTCCTCAAATGCACACCACTTGTACATTGGAAAGTGCAAAATGTACTTCTAGAGCCTAATTGGTTTTAGAACCTGTTACCTTAGATCCAAAAGGAACAAGATCGGTTTACGCTTTGAATTTTGGGGTACCTACATGTAAAATCGTATAAATAATTCTAAGCAATTCAACATGGTTTCTATTATTTCATTGACCCTTGAACGACGGGCTCATAACCGTGGAAATTATTTGTTTTTCCAACATGTGAATTGTTGGATTAAAATATTGCAAAAGCTTTCATTGGAAGATAAGCTACTGTAGATGATCTTTCCTTTTCACACAAATTTACGAGGATGAATAGTTGCACTTCTATCCTACAAGGAGAGATTCTTTGTCATTCATCGGACACAAAACGTCATTGGCGGCGTTTATGGATTAAAAATATTTGGTAGGGTCTTGTTGGTAGTCAAAAGGGGATTCTAGATTCTCTTAGAATGCATTTTTTGAACATCTTATGAATAAAATATGAATTTCAAAATGCTAAAAACATGCGACTTTAATATGAACCCGAAAGACTCTAATCAATAGCAGGATCACAGTTTAGGCAAGAATCTAGAATCAGGTTTGTTTTAGAGAGCGGTCAAAAGTAGATGTAGTGACCTGAATTTCAAAAGGACTTTCTAGATTAAAAGTGTCCTTTGAATGGTCAAATAGTTCCTTGTCACCCTAAAATTCCTTGCAACCATAAATATTCTTGTAGAGTGTTAATACTCTTCCTAGAGTAAAATTGATAACATTGTTAACTAGCCTAAAGCATTCTTCCTTGGAAATTGGGATAATCTCTCATTGGATCCATAGGAGTGAATTTAGTTTATTACCTAAAGTCTTGTTGTCTCCATAAGAACAAAGTGGATTTTTGTAGGTTCCTTCGATCTCAATTTTTGTTGTGATTTAAATTTTTTTTTTTTAACATTAAAAATCACATTAGCTTTCTGGAATACAATTTTTGAATTGGTGCCTAAAAGTAAATTTTATGCCACAATAAGCCCTAAACAAAATAAAAAATAAAAAAATAAAAAACTTTGTTTCGTATAAGTAATATATTTGTCTAGTATATGGAAGATTTGATTCACTATATTTGGGGCTAGTAATGAGAAAGTTATAGACAACCTTGTTTTCTAGGCAATCTAATCATCATCTTGAAATAATAACTTTTAGGATTATTTTTTTAGTGCAATTTTCACACATTTTTTAATATAAAGAGTTTGATAGGGTTTATTAATTAATTTGTTGGAACAATCTCACCGTTGGGATTATTGTGTTTCAATTCTATCATAGACTTATTTACAATTTAGATTTCCCTTCAATCTTGTACCTACTTCTCCTTAACAGTTTTTCAAAGAATGAAAATCAAATGTTTGATTTTAATTTTTTTTCATTGACTTTCAACTTAATTCTTCAATATAATTACTTTTTATTCAATATTGGTATTGCAAAAAATTTAAGCTGAGAAGATTCAAAGCCTAAAACTTTAGTCTAATAAGGTACCAAAAAAGTAGTTTTCTTCATTTCAAAAGCACATATCTGATTAAAATCCATGTGGTCAAAGTTTCTAAAATTTCTTTCACATTTTTATATTAGTCTAGTGGAAGATCCTATAGTTAGATATGTAAAAAACAACTTCCAAAGTGTTTGCACTTTATAATAGAAATGGTAAAATTGAGTAGAATTTGATGATTAAAAGACCTTGGGACCTAAAGGGTTAATATAGATAATCATGAGTTGGCTAGAAAGTTGCAACATTGGAGGCTCCCACTATCTAAGACACCAAAAGGGACCTCCACTATTAATTAACCATATAATGATGCGGTGGATTAAAATTATCCAATGGATGATTGAAAATCCTTGTACATAAGATAGAAGTACAGATGTTCATTTTTGAAATTTTATATGAAAACTGGAGTTCTTGCACAATAATTTGACCTCCAATGAGTATTGTTGGACTTTTGAAAGCAAATGATTCACAAAGTACCCCAAATGATGATTTCCAAATCATCATTTGATCATTTTTATAGGGTTAACCTATACAAGACAAGCCCATGACCACTAATTTCAAGCCTCAGTTCGCACTAAGTTTGTTGCCATTTTGCAAAATGAAAGTAAAGATAAGAATGAAAATTTTATTTTTATTTCTTAGAGATGAAATTACATGTCATCTTTCATTTACAAAAAAATATAATTTTTTGTGAAAATTTAATCTTTTTTGAGAATTTTTGAATAAAAAATCAAGAATAATCATATCAAATAGAAAATTATTTCAAAAAATCTGAAAATTTCATAATCTGTGTGTACTTAGTGAGTAATATCATATTTTAAATTCAATTTTTAAATCATTCTATAATTAAGATTCAATAGACATTAAAAATACACCCCAAGTTCCAATTGCAATAAAATTTTCAACTTTACAAATAAAAAAAAGAATTCAAATGGGAGTAGAAACTAGATTAGATGACCCCCATTTCACTAGTTAAGCTCAAACTAAAAAAGTATTGTTTTTACAAAGAAATTTTAGATTTAGAGCAAGAAGCAACAACTTTTCAAAATTCATTAATATAGAATATTTTGTTATATGTTAAGACAAAACACTGCAAACTTTCCAACAATGGAAGAGAAATAGTACAAGAGTACAAACTCAATTGAATACTTTTCATAACCCATCATGAAACCCACCAAGAAAAACGTGGATGAAAAAATGCTTCCAATTTCTATCTTGATCATTGCATTGTCATCAAAAGATCACATAATGACTCATGTGGCGTTACATGACGTTACATGACTTGTGGATTTCTTGTTGGGTCGACATTGTGGGGTTGGTGAAAGATGGCGTGGAGTTGTATGGAGTACATTTGAACCTTGGATGTGAGTTTGAGTCGCGGCTTGGGCCTTGGCAGGGATTTTGGCACTTCGGTTGGGAACCTCGGTGTCCACATCTTCTAGGTGGAAAAAACGGAGACTCATCTTTTTCAAGTTGAGTCTCCCTTATGATGGAGTGAGAGGCTTTGCCTCAAGAACTCCATCTCAACATGCAAATCATTCTTCAAGAATGGCATCGACTTGACTTTTGTAATCTTTTGTGAGTTTTTTTTAGTTTCTTTTGAAGTTTTTCCTCACGTTTTAGCACCCATAATACACGAGTCCACTATATGAAGCTTTTCCTCACGTTTTACTTGTAAAACCACTTACTACACTTGGTGGACTCGTGCATTATGAGTGTATATTTTCTTTGCATTGCTATGGATGTCACCAATGTTTAGTGCTTGTAATGATAGGATGTTTTTTGCATTTTTTTCATTATTTTTAGGATTTGCCGTGATTTTGATATACATCAAAATCACATGACATTTTCCTATGACCACGGTGACCACTGTTGGTTAGTAGCTATTGAGTCTTGGTGTAGTTAGATTGCTAACCAATTACAAGGCACACTGTTGACTTTTGGCACACTTTGTCGCATGTTAGCTCACATTCCATTGAAAGGAGGTAGTCAATGGGAGGGCTGTAGACAGACGTCAATGAATCCAAATCATGGTAGTTGGGAAATGATTGGCAACTAGCCGCAACATAGACAAGAACAACAAGCTTAGGACCAGCTTACATGTGAGCCAGATGGGCAGAAAAAGCAACTAAAAGTCAAGAACAGTGCCACCGATGATTGGTAAGCATAGAAGTAGGAGATAGAGTTCCACCAATATTAGTGTATTAGACACTGTAGAAAGAGCATAAAAATGCTTTCTAAATTTTGACCCTATTGATTCCTCCCACCCACCGATACATGTAAGGAGACCCTTATTGATGAAGTGGACAACAAACTCCTTCATCTTACTGTGTTTATAAACAAAAAACAAAACAAAAAAACAAAAAAACATACTGAAGCTTCCTATTTCGGAGTAATTCCCTGTGCCATTGTATATCTATAATTTGTCGTTATACCAAGAAAATGCCAACTTAGCTGCTTCTGTTCTTTGTGGCAAACTAGCAACTGAAATGAAGCAGTACTCATCACTACAGATTTCAATTAAAATTCATTACACGATACTTCCTCAACAAGGGGAAGAAAAAGAAAAAAAAAAGGCTTTCCAATAACTTTGGAGAGTTTATAACATTGTTCAAAGCATCAAAGGACGAACTAGAAATCATCCATTTTGGTTTAAAAAAAAATACAAAAGCACTCATTGGAAGTCAAAGTATTGTAGAAGATCTCTCCTTCCAATACACAATTATGAAGATGAATAGTTGCACTTAATATATCCTGTCAGTACGGAGAGATTATTTGTCAGTCATCAACTAAAAATTGGCCTTAGTGTCAATTAATAAGCAACTAATCACGGTTTTTATTATTATATTGGATTTTTTGTTTGTGGTTTTTCTTGGTTGTCAAAAGGTGATTCTAGATTATTTTAAAATGCATTTTTTGGATGAGGTACAAATAAATTATAAATTTTCAAAGTGTTGAAAAGAGATATTTCTAAAACTGAGTGACCATAGACTTTCATGAATAGTACTTGGAGTATATTTTAGGCAAGAATCTAGACTGGTTGGTTTTAGAAAGTGACCAAAATTAGGTGTAGTTACCTTAACCCTAGAAGGTAAGATGATGTGACACTTACTTAGAGATTTGAACTTAGAGTCATATTAATTCTTAAATTTTAGTTCAAAGTCTTCAAAAGTGAATTCTTAAGCTGTCATTTCAAGGTTCAAAAGGACTAAATTTTTTAAATTGAAGTAAATTCAAGAGACACAATTATTACTTATTGTAGGTTGCAAGCACCCTCCACATATGGTTTTCTTGTACTTAATATGTACATGTAATTTCTTATGATTGCAACAAGTTACTTGAGTGGTCTCTTGACTTATAGCAAACTATGTCATCCAAGAGACTAAGCTAAGGTTTGCCCCCCTCCAAGTGTGCTTCAAACGCATTTGACATGTTGTAAGGTAAATTGTAGTTTTTTTTTATTGAATTGTGCATTTGAGACTATTTAAATCCATTTCAAGAATAGGTTAGATGACTTTTTAGACAAATTTATAATTGATTTGATTGTTTTATTGTAAAATTTTCAAAATTCTAAAATAATATTTTCTTGGCATTTTTCACTTTTATCTTTTACAACTTATTTAGTATTTGACAAATACTTCTAGTAAAAATAGATTTCATTAAGGTTTTCAAAGCTCTCTTTGATATTGGTACTTTAAAACAATCACGCCTCATTTAAGATACCATTGAAATCATCCAATTTAAACCCTCTTGTCCTCTTTTCATGCCTTTGAGGTTTGCATGTTGAAATAGAAAGGGATTTGAAATGTAACTTACATAGCATATGCCTTTTAAATAATCTACAAGTACTATTTGCAAATATTCATAGGTTATCGAAATAAGTAAAAATACACTCAGAAATGACCAAATTAATAATTCCTAATTATTTTGATAGTAGGTTCCTAAAGATTTTTTAGGAAATTGTTGTGGTTTCATATGTGGGAAAGTGGCGCCGAAGAGATTTCAAAAGAAAGCAACAAGACTAGGATTGGTTCTGTCTTTGTAGATTTGGCACACTTTTTGAGTAAGCTTCAGATGTAGTTTTTACCAATGCAAAGCTTCTTCTTTTGTAATCTACCAACAATGTAGACCTCAAGAATTTTTTTAATTTAACCTAGAAAATTTTATTATAAAAATCTATCTCATGAACTTTGATGAAGATTTGAAGGCTATGAGGTCAATGAATTAGCCTTGCAACAATGCTAGTATGTGAACCTATAAATGCAAGCCTATGAGCATTGAGTCTACACCATTCAAGTTGTATATAATGTAGACACCTACAATATAGAATTAAGATGTCCACAACATGTATACTCTATAACTATGGAAGGTGTCTATAATATAGGCGCATATAATATAGGGATCTTTTCTAGGCTCATAATCTCATAATTCCATGCCCACATAACAACACCCCTATTAACATTGAAGCAATTGAAAGCAGTCTAAATCCTTGAAGACTCATAGAACATGGTATTTTCCTCCAAGTCACCTTTATAAGGTAGGAGGTCCATTATTCAAGTGAGTTCTAAATATATCTCCTATTAAGGAACAGTCAAATGAATATATTCTTTAAAATTTAAAATATCTCTTACTAACATTAATGAGGTAGGTAGGCTTTAAAATACCAATTTATGGACCTTTCACCTTCTTGCCGTGTTCAAAAATCATTGTTTAATTGGTTTATAAAATCACTTTTCATAAATATGTTTTAGTATTTTTTTCACTTCTATCAAATTAGTAAACCTTCCAGTTTTCAAAGAATTCAGTCTTACAACTAGGTTTTGAGATATTTACAATTAAAATTTTGATCTTGAAAAATTGAAAGTTTTTTCATCAAGACAAAGTAACTTTTTTGAGACTTACTTAAAATGTTCTTAAAAAAATAGTTAGTCATTATTAGCCAAATGTAATAATGAATAGTTGATAATATCTTTGTCAATCTTCACAAGGATTTGAGCAATGCAAGTTTTTTCCAAAGCTTTGTAATCAATTGAGGAATACTAAAAAAACAAAAGCTCAACATGACCTTGACAATAACCATCAACTATTTGCTCCTACCAGTTTGCTCTTGACCACTTGCACTATCTATTACTCCCTTTGTCGCTAAATGATCTACTTGTATTTTGTGACATTGCAAATTGGTCAAAATTGGTCTTTGATTGCTACTTGGGACAATCAAAACAACTTCAAGTAATAGTTCTCCTACCATCCATGCAATCATCAATCAAAAGACAATTAAATTGACTAAATGTGTCAATCAACGCTATTCATTCTTATTTTTTGCTTCTCTTTGAATGTTGCCCAATTAAAAGAGATGAAGCTCTAGGAAGTGAAACAAATGGCTACACACTACTAGTCTTAGGCATATACTAAATGCATACACAATAACAACCTCACACTTAACAAATAATTGACCACTGGTGCTCCTTGAAAATATCCAAAAATTTATACTTTTCAATATTCCAAAACTACACTTTGAAAAGGGTTTTGAAACTCAAAGTTTAAAGAATGCTACTAATGCACCAAACTCTATTTATAGTGCAAAGTTGGTATTTAAGATTTTATTTTTAGCCTTAGTCTAGAACATTTGTCCAATAAAAAGATCATTTTGGGACAGAGGTAGTATAAATTTTTATCTTTGGATGATCTCTAATTGGCTAAGTCTTGCTTCAATGATAGTTCATACAAAACAAACCTTGAAGTGTTTGAGTTATGTCCAAATCAAAAGTTTTTTTTGGACATGAAAGTGAAATCAATGAATTGCATGAACAAATGATTTATTCAAAAAATATATCTTTTGGTTAGGGTAGCTCATCAAAGAGAGACAATGCACCAGAAAATAGTTGCTTGGACATTTAGGGGTTAAAGTAGAAGGTGCATAAATCATTCCTTTACATGTCCCCACTTCTATTCTACATAGAACCTTCTAGTCCCTTCTAATATTCCTTATGGATATAGATATGACAAAGGATATATCACCACCCACTTCTAGATCGGGTAACATTTAGAACCATAATAAAAACCTTAGTGCAAGAGTTTGAATAGTGTGAGACCCTCTCTTCCAAAATCTGAATGAAATTTAAATTTAAATGAATTTTGGATGAATGTGGTCTATTTGGTGTGAAAATTTGGAATAATTCAAAACTACATCTATTATAAAAAGCCTTATTATAATTTGGAATCTGTATCAAAAATATTGTTAAGAAATCAATATAATGAGATCTACATTATTTTCAAAACATCTTTAATTTTGTAAAAGAAAGCCAACTTTCATCGTACTTTTTTTTTATAGTATTAATAGTGCAATAAATTAAAAAAAGTATTTGAGAGATTTTCACACCATTTTCCATTTCTAGTTGCAATTTGAGAAGTAATTTCAAGATGAATGAATTATTTCCAAATATCATATTAATTTGATTATTTCATCCTTTGTAATAATTTCTTCATTGAATGACAATACAAAGTCTTATACGCACTAATAAGATAAATTAATGTAGTTCTAAACTTCTTAACCCCTAAAGGACTAGGAGTGTTTAAGCATAGAGTCCTTGTTTTCTGGACTAGCTCTTGTAACAAGCATAATTATTCCTCATTCATGTGGAATAATTTTGATGATGGCTACCGTTGAAATGAAACAAGACTTATTTAGCTTTCCTAAAAAAATATCAATAAAATCACACAATTTTTGTAAAAAAGGACACCATTGACAAGATTGATGAAAGATGTTCAGTTAGGGAGTACTTTTTATGTATGCTAAAATCAAAATGTTGAAATTGGAATGCTCATTAATTCTCCAAAAAATTTGGTTTTTTTTTCACATGCACATATCATCATAATCTTAATGTGTAATTTTTTTCAAATCATTTTGAGAAGTAGAAAAAAAGATATGTAAATGCGAAGTAATAGCCAACAATGCATTTTTCATTCTCAAAAAATTCACCAAAATTGCACACTCAATCATATCTCAATCTGATTGCACCAACAAATTCAGTAGAGAAAATCATCTAGGTTTCCTTTGTTGCTTATAGACTATTAGTGAGGTTCACATATCAAAATTTTTACAAATGTAGTTGTAGAAGCGATGTGGTGGCCTTATAGTCCTTTAGGGGTTAAGGACCAAGTATAGCCCCCATTTCCTAAATTGTTGAGATGTACTATAATATGGCACTTAGAATAATAATTTGATGAAAAATTCCAAATAAAAGTTACAAAATATAATCAACAAGTGGTTAGATTAATTGTTTCAATAAAATCTGAAACCGAAAATTGAAATTGATTATACATTGAATATTTGTAAGTTTTAAATTTTTTTTTGGATTTGCAATCAAATGTTAAGCTAAAATTATGGTGATTTCTTAAGATTTTTACAATAGGAAGTAAATATTTTGAGATTATCAAAGAAACTTAATTAGCCTCACTATTTGTGTTGGCAATTTTTAATTTTATATAGAAAATATAATATTTTAGATTTATTCTACATTACATGATTGTTTCCACTAATATATTTTATTATATAATGAATATGAATATGAATCTTTAATTTAATTTTTTTTAATGTGCTTTCTATTAATTTCCTATCAAAGCGCCTAACAAACTGTTTAAAATGCATTCAAGGTATAAAATTCACATTACACGTGATTTGGAGGTTGTAAAGGGCCTCGAGTTCCCAAATTGTTGGAAACATGGGCACTGCCCCCAATTAGCCCCAAATCAACAATAAAATGTGGTAGAACTACTACCACATCAGATGATAATATTTTTTAAATTTTTATTATCTTTTTACTTCTAATTTTTAAAATTTTTGTATTATTATTTTAAATTTGAGGCACCAGTGCTAGTTTCCAACATAGGGAACATGCCTAAAACGACCCTCCAATGTAGCTGAAAAAACTTGTTTTTGAAGATTTAGCAACTTGCTTCTGTAGTCAATAGGAGATTTTCATTCTATAATTTTAGGAGAACATACTTGAATAAGTAAACTAAATGAGCCTCTGCAATTGAATTTGTCAAAAAATACTAAAAGATGAGATTTTATATTTGATTCCAAAAAGACTATACATGAAGATTCTTAAGCACTATAGAGCTTTCAGATAAATGTGCAATTTTTGATAGCAAGAATATTTAAAGTAAATAAAATTTTGCATTAAAAATAATATTTAAAAAATTAAAATGAAGTAATCATTCACTTATGATGTTTTTAAATCAAAATAGTACATTACAAAACTAATGAAGATAAAACAGTTTGTTGGGGAATGATTACTTTTGAATCCTAAACTATAGCTAATTAATTTATTATTATTATTTCATTTATAATCTAATAGCTACAAACATATATACAATAATAGCAACAATATTTTCATATGATTTATCTTGGCATACTTTTTCTTTAACTTTAAGTATGCATTTTAAAGTCTTAAACAAATTTTAAGTGATTTTTTTCTTTTGAATTAGAAGTGAAAAATAAATCTAATTGCAATTCTTTTCAGCCTTGTATTCATAAACTTGTGAATGGCGCCATCTTAGATGTCGAAACTTGTAGAACTTTTCAAGTATGTTGCTGGTATTCACACTTTGTGAATGGTGCCATTTTTGGTGTCGAAACTTATAGAACTCTTCAAGTATGTTGCTTGTATTTTCACTTTGTGAAGTTGCACTTTTTAAAGAATAATCTAATTTTGTTTCATCACAAGTTTGATGCATATAACAGTCCTTTGCAATTGTCTCTGGTGAACTAAACCATTTCATTTTGTTCTTCTCATAGGACTTTTCACTTTGAGAAGACATTTTCATATCAATGAAGTGTATGAAATCTAATTGGTAAAGTGGTAAACAATTAAAAACATAAAATGAAAGAACCACAGATAAGAATAATTTTGAGCGCTACAATTGAAGAAAGTGATGCCTAATGTAAAGTAAAAATTAAACCTGCAATAGCAAGAAATTGTGAAAAAGTGAAGATGAATTAATAGTATATAAAATGAATGGATCCTACTTCTTAATGTAAAAGTACAAATAAAAATAAAAATTCCTTAATGTAAAAGTAGAAGTAAAAGTAAAATCTTTTAAAATTAAATTAATTTCCAATTATTATTATAATTAAAAACTACCTTTTGATAGTAAAAAGTAGAATTGTAAATTGAAAGATAAAAATTGATGAATAGACCACATTTTTTCATCCATTTTAGATCCTTTAATCCTTAAAGGAACAACTCATGACCGCGAAAATCATCCAGTTTGGTACCATGAGAATGATTGGTTTAAAGAAATCCAAAATCATTCATTGGAAGTCAAACTATTGAAGAAGACCTCCTTTTTTGGCACAAAATTTTGAGGATGAATAGTTGTATTTTAGTCATGCACGGAGAGATTCTTTGTCATTTATTGACCAAAAAACAACTACAATGTCATTTAAAGATTAATCATCCATAAATTGGATGGTTGACTCTGAGGACTAAGAGTCTTGTGACAAATTAAATTTTTTCAAATTTTGTATCTTGTGTTGACTGAAAAGTTTCTAATAATTTATGTATGAGGTCATAAAAGGAATCAGTGATGCTATATAAACAACTAAACCTTTGTCCAACCACATTATTGAGCTTGTGGATACCTTTATTTATTTAAGTTATTTTTGAAGGATAAAATTTTGAACTAAGAATGTTAGTTCTCGAGGTCAAACATAAACTATACTCCTTAATCTATAGATGGTCTGCAAAAAAAAGTTGTGAAAATCTATACCGTTCAAATGTAAGAGAACTAACACAAGAATCTATAATTATTTAGATGGTCTGTAAAAAAGAAGTTGTGAAAATCTATACCGTTCAAATGTAAGAGAACTAACACAAGAATCTATAATTATTTAGATGGATTTAAAAATGAAGATTTTATGCAATCAAGACATATTTGCATTCATTTGTTGTTGAAATTTAAAGTCTGATCCTCTAAAAGTTAAGGGTTTCAATCCCCACTTCAATAAAAAGTGAGATTCCAGGGCAAATTGTTGTTGTTCTTGAAAAGGAATGGACATTCATTTGCACACCTAATTCTATAATTTATCCTACACTACATACTTTGAGGCATTGATTGGTCATTGTTGTACAAAATTATATTGTTCTTAAATCACATCACATATAAAAATGCATACTACAATAATTCCCTTCTTCCCTAGCAATATGTTATTTTTTTCTAAATGCATTGGTGGAAAAGTTGCATACAAGAAATTTTCTTGATTCTTATTAAGTATGGGAGATATTGCTACTTTTGGGTACATTAAGATTGGTTTTCATGAAAAGCAAAATGAATAATAGAAGGGGGTACACATGTCATTATCATGTTGGTTGTAAAGCTTTTACCAAAAAATTGCAAGGGGTGCACATGTCATTATCATATTGGTTGTAAAGTTTTTACCAAAAAATTGCAAGGGGTATACAAGTCATTTTTCTATTGGTTATAAAACTCTTGGTTTCAAAATAAGGGAACACTTAAATCCTAAACCCTTGTCTATACACTTATTATGGAATCCACGCAACCTCTTTGACCGCCAATTGCTTGATTCTAGCGCAACGTACTAAAATCTTAAAATCTAAAAGAAGGTCAACAAGCTCAAAAAGGATCCTTGAATAGTGATAAAATTCTCCTTTCACCAACAAAAGTGACGCCAAAACCTGAACTTTGAACCCCCTAACCTTCTCCATTAATCCAACAATTACAACAAAACATTAGAGAAAATTTGGGGCCTCCGAAGGGCCGCTCTTTAGCCCTCTAAGGACCCCACAATTATTATTTTTTTGCTGACACATGGCTTTTTCCCCTATATGCACCCACCTGAAGTTTCGTTGTTAGATCTCGGCAATGGTTTTAAATGTGAAAACAAAGGATTAAAAAATCAGGGTTAAGGTACTGTTATGTACCTTGACCTTGATTTTTTTAATCCTTTGTATTTAATACTAAACTATGCCAAAATAAGAAAATGTTCCCAAATTATCCAATGACCATCATCCACATTTTTTTTCCCAGGGGTAGTGGTGGATGTGTGAAGGATTAACTTCATTGAAAATTGTTGAGATACAAGATGAAAAGATGAGGTCTTTATGGAATTGGGCTTGTGGTAGAGTTCACAATCCAATTTTCTTGATATGTATCTTCATTCATGGTTCAAGTGTTTAAAAAACAAACAAATTGTAGATACATTTCTTTTTTCGCGAAAATAATCATGGCTTGACTATTTTTGCGAAAGTCAGCTGGTATGACTATTCACTTTGGCCACTTTTACATTTGTCAAACCGACCTTTTACTCCATGTCCGTTAGACGGGATGTTTTTTGGACGTTGAGAAACCATGATTTGTGAAATACCATGTTCATCAAATGTTATAATCTTGAAATCCGCATGGTGGATTCTCTTATAAATTGCAGATGTGCACTCTTTAGTAAGTTGGCTTCAAATCTAGTCCGTGAAAACTTCAGCAACTAAGTACTTTTCAAATCATTTTGGATTTTCTAAATCCAACCAAAAAAAGCTCCTTGCTTATGATGTTCTCTCTGTGACGCACAAGGGTTAATAGCTTGGTTTGGTCACTTTCTGGCAGCCCTCCGAAGGTCCTTGATTTTCTCTAATGCTTGCATTTATCAAAATGTTGATTCTCTGCTTAGACTTTGAAGTACTCTGAAATAGAAGAGCCAAAATGTGCCACAACAAATGCATCTCACAATTGGTTGTTAGCGGCAATTCCAGTGCAATTGTTGTTAGCAACACCATTCCAATAATTGCATTTTCTATGAAATCAAATTTACAATCCGCATTACAAAACATGAGCCATTAGAAACCACCATCATTGTCTCCAGTTTGACCATGGAATAAAAGTATGGATCAAGGATTTAAGCTAACAAGATGCAAAAACATACCTACAAGGTTGAAAAAAATGTGATTTACAATCGAGAAATCCTTGAAACTCTGAATCAAATCAATATGAATATCTTGTGTTAAGGTCGGAGGATACCAATCATCATATAGATCTTACAATAAGCTAGCATCAGAGTCAAAAGCTAGCTAATTGCAAAACATATTCCAAATCATTTGAGGATGATACTATCTCTGTTGATTACATTGTGAGAAATCTCAATCTCACTAAATTAGAGGACTCCAAACAGAGTTCAAGAAATACTTGAAACCTTGGAAATACTAAAGTTGGATTCTACTAGGACGTGTAGTATCAGCAATGATGCTGATACCTCCAACAACGCTTAAGAACTTCACCTCCACTGGTTGAAAATCTCCACCTCCTACTAGAAGAACTCCATGTTTTTTTTTACATGCCCAGTATTTTTATGAATGATGTTTTTGGGCATCTATTTTGACATCTAGCTATTTTTATGTCAACAATAACATCCAATGAATACCATAAACAACATAAAAGTAGCTAGATGTCAGAATAGATGTCCAAAAAAATCCGTCATAAAAATACTGGACATGTTAAAAAAAAACATAGGGTTCTTCTAGTGTTCTTTAGCACTTATTAAATTCATTAATGCTTAAGATCTTCGTGTCCTTCAACTCTTAAGAAATCCAGCTCTTAAGGCAAACATAAGAACAACCTTGAACTTTGGCAGTGCCAAACCCTAATGTCTTGGACAACGCCATCAATGGTCCCTACTTGGTTTGATCAATGGCCTTGGATTTAAAAAAAAATTAGTGCATGCAGAGGGGGCGATTCTCATTTGCAGCCTTGGATTTCTCTAATATCATATCAATGATTCTCAAATTATTTAATTTCCAATGGATGCGGTGTGTGTTTGCCACTGCTAACAAGCAGAGATGTTTGCTTCTTTTTGTCACATTGTATATAGGAACTTAGAGATTAATGTAAGGGAGAAAAAACTTATAATTTGTTGTAGTGTGAAGATTGGGGAGCTTAAAATATAGGTCACGTATGCAAAATCTTTTTTTTATGTTGACTTGCATTGTATTTCTTATTCTTACAAAACTAAAATGCAATTCATTTTATTTTTATTTTTGTAAAACTTCTATGTTCTATCTTAACCTTTAAAGGACTGATTGGGTCCAAGTAGGTTCCTATTGTCTCAATTTGCAGTGAATGTTTTTTAAACTTTTTGAGAATGTGCGATTTTGTTAGAGCTTTGTGGATTTATAATTTTTATTTCAATCGGTGCTTGGGAGAAAAAGTTATGGCACAATAAGCCAAAAATGGAGGTCGGCAGACAACACAAAAAAATCATAGAAAGTCAAAATAATTTTTAGAATTTTTTATTACAATTATGTCTACATTTGAAGCTTTAACTCATTCTATTTGGACTAGTGATCAGAAAGTTATAGAAATCTTATTTTTTCAGGCAATCTAATCATTTTCTTGAAAAAAATTTAAATGATTCAATTTTTTAATGCAATTTTTACAATTTTCCAAAAACAATTGTTAGACATGGTTAGGTTCTCTTGCTAGAAAAATCTCACCATTGGGATTATTGTATTTTGATTCCATCTTAGAGCTATTAACGATTTAGTTTTTTCTTCATTCTTGAACCTACTTCTACTTAACAATTTTTTAATGAGTAAAATTTAAGTATTTTTTTCTTGAATTTGTTTTGTAGATTCTCAATTCAACCATCCATTATTAAGTGTAGAAAACCAAAATCAATAGTACAAAAATCGGGACAAAAATTTTACGTTAAGAAGATTCAACTTATTTCAGTTGTTAAGTAAGCATTGGCCATATTGAATGACCTCGTGGGAGTTAGTGGCAAGCAATCAAGGAGCATTCCTCTCCTAGCAAGCTTTGCCTTGCCCATATGAAGCACTTTATACTTGTTGCTTACCTCATTGCTTACTCAAACAATAGTGTAGATTATGGATTTGGTAATCACTTGGATGCTATGCAAATTTGTTTATGAAGGGGGTTAGGTTTCCTTGTTGTAGTATTTAGGTTGGGAGCATATATTTCTACAATCCCATTGTTGCCACCAACCTTAAATCATCACAAATGATGAGTTGGTAGCATTCACAAACAATGCTCAAATATGATATTTTCCGCATAGATTTTGGGTGTCTGAACGACAACGCCTGAGTTGGAGATTTTTCATAGATCTAGGGGATGGTTTACTAGTTCTTGAATGTATGTATCAATGGCACAAAGACTATAAATATAGCTAATTCCTCCTAGGAAAGATTTTGGGAGCTTTTTAGTGAGATAGAGGGAATATGTGGTCAAAGTTTTTGAGATTTCTTCTATACATTTTTATACTAATCTAATATAAAATCTTGCGATTGGATATGCAAAGTTTTTGTTTTATCTTTTTAAAGTGTACTGCTCTTTGCAAAAGAAATAATAGATTTGAGTGTTTTTTTTATAGGAAAAAGGCCTTGGCTCTTTAATTTCTCATCCCAATCTAACATTTCATGAAAAGATTTCCATGTATACAACATAATTCATTTTGGATAAAACAAAGAAACATATGTTGATTCCTTTTGAGGTCAATGTGTATATAAAAATGAAAAGAACTTTTGATTTGAAATGAATTCATTAATTTTAATTTTAATTTTATTATCAATATTCATCCATTTAGATAATTTTAAAGGATGACATTTTTTATATAGGTATACCAAGAATAGGTTATAAGTGGAGTAAATGTTACCAACAAATACCATATACAATTAAGTAAATATGACAATGTATATCATTTAAAGACTAAAAGGTTACCATATGTGAAGGTTTGATTTGGCAATTGAGTGCCAAAATTGAATTTCCATGTCAGATTTTCAAAGACCTACATCCCCTCAAATAATTCACAAAATGACATGTGGTACTTTTTTTTACAAAAATGACTTAATTTTTGCTGGATTTGACCTTTGCGTAGGATATTCGAGGTTTTATTCAATCTTTGAAAAAATTCTATTGAAAATTCACTATATTTTTGTGGAACCAATTAATTAATAGTATATAGTTTCTTGCATTAGAACCTCTTAAAAAATGAGGTAAGTGATATATACAACAAACTACACATTTATAACTCAGGCAATAAAAATAGTTGAAAGCCGTGGGAATGAATTCTCTACTACAATATAATTATATATATTATATTTGAAAGGTTTGGTAGAAAATGAAAGTGGTTCCTAGTTAATGTTTCAATATCTTATAACATATTATTGGTGTTGCAACATGTGAACATTTCTTGGTAAGGACATAATACCTTCCAGTTTCAAGTTTAAAAATCATAACCAATTCAATAAGACTTCAAAAAGGTTATGATTTAAAGTTATTTAGATGCAACATTTACTTGTCTTTTAAAGAAAATTGATTGAGCAATGTTTTGAATTTCAAAACTCTCTCTTGAGAACTTGAACAAGCTTTAGAAGGACACTTTATTGCCCCCTACCTTAATCTAGATTGTTGGGTCACTTAGACTTTGACACCATATATCAACCTTGGCAATATGACAATCAAAACTTTTGACTTCCGAATGAATGACTGTTTTTTTGCCACATCCACATTGGCTTAAGAGGTTGCTTGGCATCTAGTGCAAGATAAATTTCATTAAGGTAGAAATGCCTAATACCACCATCCACCCTCTGCCATCTACATAATCTTCCCAATTGCATCAATGACCCATTTATTACCACAATCTTTACAACCCTTTATCATGATGGCAATGCACTTGGGAAGCAAACATGTCGGCCAACACTTTAACAAGGGTCTATTCACAGTTTAACATTTTAGCTATGAAGAATCACAAAAAATTCACTTCTTGTCAGAATGTCTTCATTCTTTTTGCAGTTGACTTCTCTCAAACTTTTCAATCTCTGAAAAATATGGGAGGTCACAAATAGCTTCTCAAAGTACCTGGATAGCAAATCTGTACTGTAATGGGCAGTTCTACCTTACTTGAAGTATTGAATCATAGACATTGTTTGCATCGTTTGAGCTTGTCCTTGATGAACATGCCTTCCTAACTGTTTTTCGAAAAACTTGAGACTACTTAAGTGTTCAAGCGGTTTCCAAATTTGAGAAAATCAGATCTAGTTACCCCCAGTTACTGCAATTGGTTTGTCAGTCGTTTTTAAAGTCTAGTGTGGCTGGCCATTTAGCTGTTTCAAAAGTGATGTTTTCTGTTTACAAAAATCCCAAAAGGTATGCGGAAGTCAAGATCAGACAAAAGCCAACACTGTGAAGATGGCGACTTTGATGAGAAAGATGATCAAGGTCTAACCGAGCATTGTGAATTTGAAACACCCAGATTCCATTAAAAACATCACGATAATCTGTATAATCTTCAGATTCTGCAAGAACAGATCAATACCAATGGGTTAATCATCAGTTAGGGACCCCCATAATCGCCACCCCAGACAATGGGCAAATATTGATTAGGAGGATGTAAATCACTTTAAAAACATCTTTTCAATGTCGATTTTAGGTAGTCTACCAATAACCTTTGCATCTTTTTGCATAGAATATCCACAAAATGCATTCTTTGGTGTGTTGGAATCCTCTTTCATTTGCTAACAAGAGGATATAAACAATTGAGAAATGTAAAAATAGGAACTATATATGTCTGGTGACGAGTTTGGGTGTACCTGCCATTCAAGTCGTGGCATTGGGATTGATCTGCAAGTGCCGAGTCGCATTCAAAGGGACTTCATGGTCGACGATGCATGTATTTTCTGTGTTCCTTGATGGTGGAGGCGCGGTACTTCAACGGACGATCTTCGGTGATGAATTCCGGCGGCACTGTCAGAGTGATGGAGTTGTCGATTCCGTAAAAGTAAACAGTGGAGTGACGATCCTTCTTTGCGTTCACCACGGCTCGATGCGCTGCGCTGTGCAGGATGCCGTTCGTAAGAGCCTGAAACAAGCACTAAAGATCACTAAAAACTTCCATCAATCGTCAAACCAGAGCACTGGGATCTCAATTTGACATTTGTGCTCAATACCCAACCAAACGTTTTGAGTGTCAGCTTGTTGAAAAGCTCCAGAAATGTGCTTCTAATGACCTAGAATACGCCTCCAAGCTCAAGTGCCGAGATCAGAGCCAACAGTAAGCGGTGCGCAAAAATGGCATAGCAGAAGCCACAAAGAACCAACAAGATGTTCGGTTTTTTCTTGAGATTTCCTGCTCATTTCTGGTTCAAATCATGCTAGCCATAGCCTGTTGGAAAGCTATGAACAAATCAATATCCATGTGCTCATTCTTAGAATTGCAACGCCCGATTGAAGTTTGCTAGATAGGGTTCAAATGACCCCCTCAACCAGGATAGTTTAAACCCTGTTCAAGCTTAAACCACTGATAGAAATAAAAACAGATCTAAATTCAACGTTAGGGGTTGATTGAAGTGAACTCCAACCTCTCAAATGACAGTCTTAAGGGGATAAATGAGCTTCTGTTAACCCTCTTATGCATGTTCACAACTCGACAAGTGGAAGTTTGTTCAATCAGATGCATAAACATCGTGACAGATTCTGACGATACACGGGAAATGTGAAATTACAACACTGTGTCGTTACAGAGGGTTGGGTGTACCATGAACGTGTCGCCGACGTTCACCACGAACGTGGTGTCGTCGAGCCGGATGCCCACTCACTGACCGCCTTTGAGCACTTGCAAGCCTCCAATATCATCCTGGTGCAGAATGGCCATCATCTGCGTATCGCCATGGCTCGGAATGCCAAGCACAGCATCCGGCTCGGGACACACAGGGTAATGGTTCATGCGTCCCGTGTATTGGAATTTGACTCCGTGAGCTCCAGCCGCGTGAATGCATAACGACTCAGCCCAAGTGCTTCGGTCAATTCCTCCACAAGAAACCGCGACAACTCGAGCATTGGAGTGAGGAAAGCCTTCAAACCCTCCTGCAATGGACACCCCATGTGTTGAGAGTGAGCAGAAGGTAGAGGATGCTGAAACTGTTAAGGACCTAAATTCCGTCTCCTCTTGAATGACCCCTGTCACCAACGGCAACACATCTCTTCCAATGCATTTGGTAGGCCTCTTATTAGCAAATCGGATTTAAGCATGACTTGGTGAAATTGGTCGATGGCCACTGATCTTTGAATGGAAATCAGGGGTTGTCTACTGTCCCTTCAACAGTGGTCTGCAACCTCCCAGTGTTTGAATCATAAGAAATCATCCTACATTGAGGGAGAAGAAAGTGACCTCGAGAGAGTTTAACTCTTCAAGTACCCAAAGTAATCTCTCTTCTGAACGACCTCCCAAAGGAAGCACACTCTTGCACATTGGTTAAAAGGCTTAACGTGACAGAAAGAGTATACCCTCCAATCAGAAAAGGAGATCCTAATATTGGTGAAGAAGCTCACTCACTTTGAACCGAGTCGCAAATTCTGACTTGTCTGGGAAAACTTGGCCTACTAACTCATCCAAAGCATCCTCTGTGACCTGCAACATTTGCGCGCAACACCGAAGTTCGAGACGAATTTCAAATCACCAACATGAACTTGCAAATGCTTTTCATTCGCTTTGCAAGTTCAATAGTTGTCAATGTTGTGTACCTTGATTTGGAGACCTTCCTACCAGCACTTGGAGTTCCACTTGAGAGGAGATCCGCCGGTACAGCCAAGAACAAAATCAGGCGCACGCACCGGAAGTTTCCTCTCCATTGGCAGCGCGAAAAAATCCTTCCCATTCGTCTCGACTTGTTTCACCTGTCGACAAGCGCGCACTATATTTGTAATCCATGTGCTATGCAATACTCAATTTCAAAAGATTACGCGGTGCTTGAAAACAGGATTTGCTTCACCTGTCGACAAGCGCGCAATGTACTGTAATCCATTTGCTATTGAATACTCACTTTCAAAAGATCACGCGACGAAGAAAAACCGCACACATCTAAGGGCACTCCGTGATTGGTGACCCGGAAGAACCCTCACGACTTCGCCGCTTCCAGCATCGCCTCCCGCTCCTGCTTGTTGCCGTCCTTGATTGCGCCGATGTCAATGACAAGGAGCGTTTCGTCGAAGACATTGTGCAGCGGCTTCGGCCGATCCTCCCCTGTTCTCGCGAAATTCGACACTTGCATCTGGCCCTCGAAGTATGTTTGCATGGTGTACAGCGGTTTCGCAGCTGCCGGATTCGCACCATCTCCCGCCGTCATCTTCCATAGATCGATTCTCCCAAACTCCGAAAATTTCAAAACTTCCCAACATGTCAAACAAGTTTGTCGCACTTGATCCACCAATGCCTCCGTCCAATGATTTCAAAATTCAAAACTCCACCCCCAAGATGCTTATCCAAAATTTGCAACTCTGCAACGATCAGTGCTCGGTCCGAACCGCAAGACGAATTCCATCAGAAAAATTTCACACAAATTTGGGTTTGGACTGCGACAACTCGAGCATTATTCGACGAGCACCCTGTTTCGTACTAAGGTATGGCACAGCCGTAAACCACTCCTGGGAAATGTCCCGTTCAATCGGCGGGAAGCTTCTGTGCCGTAATCCCCGATTACGCGGGCAAAACCGCGTAATCGGGGATTACGGATTTTTCATCCGGTTCTGCGTTTTCATCCCATTTTCATCGCGATTTCGTCGTGATTTACGTCGGACAATACCCTTATCGTCGGGCATTGCGTCAAATAATCAGCCCTCCTCGTCGGGCTCCGCCCTCCTCGTCGGCCGATTATTTGGCGCAGTGCCCTCCTCTGCGGGCATTGCCCTATACATAATTGTGACTAATTGCAACGGTGGAGAGTTACTATTATTAAGTACCGTGTAAATCTATTTTAATTGGATCTTGTTGTCAATAAAAAGATTCAAATGCTCTTTACCATGCATTATTTGGACATAGTATGAATAAGTTACAAATTTTCAAAGGACTGTCTCTTAGTGTACCAAAAATCAAAACTAGGCTCTTATAGACTTTCATATTTTGATTGTATACATCTTTTGTAATACATATCTAATTTTTTGTAATGCTTTTTGGTTCAGATGTAAGTGTTGCATTTTAAGTAGTCTTGATTATCAGTGCACATCACTTAAAAGGTACTGAAGTTGGTTTTTTCATAAAATCCAACCTCCATAGGGTTCTAGTGCTTTAATAATTTGCCCTCAAGCTTTGTGCACTTAAATCTAAGAGTGCCTAACCATGATTATGGTTCAAGCTGGAAGCACAAGATCTTGATCAGTGATGAACAAGAATAAATTTCTATATCATAGTGGAATAAGAAATAAATTTTTAAATTTAAGAATTGAAATTGCCATCACTGAGTCCCATGATGCTTTCACTTTTATGCAATAGGGAGAAGCTGTATTTTAAGACTAGCTTTGCCTTGTTGTTAAACTAAGAGCAGTTGAAAAGTTCAAGTCCAATGTTAAGAAAATAGTTTTCCATAAATCAAAAACTTGCATCTCTACTTTTCACGAGCCTCTTCCCCAAAAGTTGTTGGCCAACAATTTTGATTCTCTTCTTGCATCTATTGCACTCTTCCATGTAAGATCCTAGAATTTCTTGTTTTGTCTTTATTACAAGGTTTGGCCATTAAGTATGAGTGGAAGTTCTCTCTAAAAATCTTCCTGAACACCCCTTAAGGTCCTAATTTTTCCACAATGACATAGATTGAAAATAGAACAAGTGTGTTGTAATGAATAAGAGTATGCCAAGTGTGCAAATACTCTAGTATCATCTATTGTATTAAGTATGCAACAACGCTAGTCGCAAAATCAATCAGATTTTCATCATGAAAAAATATCATACAATTATTTCATCCAACGTTCATGATACAAATCTAAAGTGCAATGAGCATTCTTGTGATTTGTCATGCACATGTTTTCCATGTTTCTTGCCTTGCCCCTATAAGATAGCAACACCTATAACCGTCAATTTTAAGTTTTTGGACATGATGTCTATTAAGAGACATCCAACAAATCACTGGACCCTACTAGCAAGAGAAAAAGAATTTCAATGCACTTTCAAATGTATTTTTTGAACATTGTAAGAATAAGTTGTGAATTTTTAAAGAGCCGACTATAAATGCACCTAATAAGAACACTAGGGTTTGATATTCAAATGTAGTACATCCTTGTAATCACATCTGTTTACTTTCCAAGATTTTCTAAGATTTTAGAGGTGACGTTTATATGCGCTGCTACCTTATAAGGTAAATGAATCCATTACGGGCCAAATGGGAGCATTGAGGGCAAAATTATATTAATGGTGTACATTGTAGAACTTGAATGTATAGTAAGGTCTACTTGATTTACAAATTGCCAATTCTAGGCATTCATTTTTTTTTTAATAATGTGTAGCATAATTGGTAGATTTTGGTTAACATAATTATCATTGCATCCTTGCACAATTTCAAAAAAGGAAAACTCCATTTTTGATGAATTTTTGACATTGTTTTTTATGGTTTCACTTAATATTTTATTAAAAATAATTGGTGATGAATTTTTTTACTTCAATTGGATAGATATGTAGGGAACATCTATATGCACATCTTTCCTTCAACAAGCATCTCCAAAAAAGTTTCATAATTTCCTCTAGAATTTATTCAATATTAGGCATTATATAACATTGTAACCAAACTTTGTGAAATAGATATCTCTATATTTTAACAAGATTTTTGGCAAAGTAATTGTACCATTATGATCAAATGTACAAAATTAGTTACAAAGTAAGGGTCAAATACCAAAATCTAATTAAAATATAAAGATATCTATTTCACAAAGTTTGATCATAAGACCCCTAACATTGAATAAATCCTAGAGGACATTATGAAATTTTTTTGGAGATGCTTGTTGAAGGAAAGATGTGCATATACTTAGATGTTCCCTACACATCTATCCAATCAAATTAAAAAAATTCATCACCAATTGTTTTCAATAAAATATTAAGTGAAACCATGAAAGTTGCCTTCAAAAATTCACCAAAATTGAAATTTTGTTTTTTTGAAATTGGAGTTTGGTATGCTTGAATGGATTTGCTTAAGAATTGGATATTAATTATGCAAGACCAAAAATTCCAAAAAAATTCTATACTATGCAATAAAAATTGGAATGGCTCAAATTGACAATTTGTAAATGAAGTAGACTTTAATGTACAATGGGCTACAATTCATTTACAAAATTTTCAGTCAGTTTTCACTAGAAAGTTAAGCAACTTAAGAAAGCTCTAGCGTGCTATAAAATGAATTGATTTTGAAACCAGAAATTGTGTTGGAACTGCAATGAAGTGCACTTCAACTTCATAATAACAAGGAGAAAAATGAATAGTTTAAAATTATAAAACAATTTGGATTCCTTTTATACACTATCTATCATTTCATAGAGAACCTTTGGAGGATAGTCAAAGATTTTTTTTGCATTTGGGTGAAGAACAAGCAAGAAATCATACAAGCAATTCAAGTGGTATGAAAATAAGTATCTTAGAAGCAACTGTGAAGGTTCATTTTGTGTACTGGTGCCATTGAACACAAGTTGTAATCTTCACAAAGCTTGGCAACACTAGATAGTAAGGTGGGTACACCCTAAAACCGCCACTTTTTTGCTACTGAGCCTAGTTATTATTATTAGACTGTTCAAATTTTCATATGTTCTTGTTGGCAAGTGAAAGCAAGTTCCAACGCACCAAAGAACGTGGCATTTGGATAACCGTATGCAAAAGTTGTTAAGGAACAAAGTTTGGTTCTAAAATGGTTTCTTCCACATAGGTACAGAATTGATTTTGGAGATGTACACAGAGTAAAGATGGCGGTTTAAGGGTCAATGGCACATTTTGGTGTACCTACCTTACATAGTGTAGAGAAAACATCAAAAATCCTTATATGGTTTTCCAATTACATATGTGTGTTTGTAAATGATGATAAAGTAGACTTCAACGTGATTATAACTCGATTCACAATTTGAAATTCCATTCACTTTTGAGCGCACACGGGCCTCCCAAAGTTCTCCTAATCTTAGCAGGATCCCAGAATTCGTAAATAGTGGTAGTCACAGCTTGTTCACCGTGATGGTGAACAATGGACAATGAACAATGGAAAGTGCTTTGAGGGGCCAATGAGAAGTGACGAATATTGAACAAGCCGTGACCACCCTTTTTGTTCAAATGTTGAGAATGAACAATGGAGGATGGATAATGGCGAGATGGACGGATGTAATTGAAAGTTAAGAGAACAAAGGAATAATCTTAGCGGAACATTGATTGTTCACTCCCAGCATCCACCTCCGGAGGTGGATGTTGGGAGTGAACAATCAATGTTTCGCTAAGAATGTTCCGTCGAAAGGAAGCCAACCCTACGCCGCCACCACTTCAATGGTCATTGTTCACCATCACGGTGAACAAGCTGTGACTACCACTAATGAAGTAGACCTTACTGTACACTTCTGATATAATTTTGGCTGCAATGGGCTCTCCAATCACTGCCCTGCAAGTCCGAGCAGGGATTCGAAGGCCATCAGTTATCCCCTAACTTTGGTCAGCTGTTCCTCCCTCCGATGGCTACAAGACAGGGAAGGAGCCTCTTCAGACCATTATCTTTGCGCTTGGGGCAATGACGCAGTTCGTGAGGTTCTACCGAGACGCGTCAATTGCTGGTTGAAAACTATTTCCAACCCCCCTGCGGTGCTCGCAAGAGCGCCCCAGAATTTCTGAAAGGTTGGCCCTAGGGCTCCAACCTCCAAAACCAAAACCCTAAATTGGAAGTCAGGCTTGTCATGTTCAAATTTTTTCCCACACAAAGATAAATGTGCGAAACGGGGAGAACAATTGGATTAAATTTTTTTTTTTTATAACAAAGCATGATTTTTTGAAGTGTGCTGCCCAATTGACCCCAACGAGTCTCTACGCTACTCGAAAATCAACAAAAAAGTGTATCCAAATAGTGGATGGTCATCTTACTCAACAAAAAAGTGTATCCAAATAATGGATGGTCATCTTACTCAACAAAAAAGTGTATCCAAATAGTGGATGGTCATCTTACTCACTTGAAGTTAGTTAGAATATTTTCTAACAAGGCCACTATAGACTTGTGATGAAAATATTTTGAGTATAGTGGAAATATTACTCCGTCACCATCACTCCGTCACCATCATTTGAGGACATTGAGGTCACTAATTCAACCTAATGTAGTCTAAATCTCGTTTATTGGAAAAAGTTTGTTATGGATCCATACAAGATAGTAATGGGTCATTTCTTAGGTGTTTGTCATGGGTGGATTACCTTATCATACATTAAAAGGCAATAGGTGGAATTGTAGGTCTTTTTAAACCCTGAATGTTCAAAAGTCTATTAGAATGTTTTGAAATTTTCATTTCCTCCTATCAAATTATTTACAAAAAAAAACACATTCACATAATTTAGCAAAGGAAAGAAAAATGTCTACTCCGCTTGAATCAACTATATAGGTATTTTGGAGGAGTTATAATTATTTATTGTAATTTCTTAAAAGTTCATTTGACTATCTTTAATTCTATCACTTAGATGTTAATTGAGTGGCAATTGATTAATCAATCTATTGGTGTTTGTCACTTTAAATTATACAGGTTGCATTATTTTAATTTTAATGAATGGTGATATATTATTATATTATATGAATTTTTACAATAACAAAGTTTGGAGATGACCACAATATTAGAGGTTATATTAATTTGCTATCTCACTATTATTATAGTATGAATGAATGTACTTTGTTCATATGAAACCAAAGCATATAAAAAAATTCTAATCATTTAGAAATATACCTACAACTTCTATAATGTCACTTTCTCTAGTATCATATTCTTTGTTCTTTCATCTAATCCTAGGGACTTGAAGTCTGTTAATTCAAATAACTACAATATTATATTCTTTTATATTTAAAAAAATATAAAAATAATTATGAGGATTTTGACAAGTGCCAAAAAGATTTAGGTCACCTATCTAACTCATACAGCTCTAAAGATTTTTTAAATATTTTTAAATGTCACTTTTAATTATTACAATGTTAAATATTCCTTATTTTTTAGTGTATTTTGGATGCTTGAATTGTGACATTCAAAAAGATTGGATTCTGTTCAAAAAGAACAATAAGAGTATTAGCCCCCCACGTATACTCAATTGAAATGAGATTACAAAGGAAAGGACTTTTATATTTCACTATTCCACTTGTAAATGGTATACAATATATAAACAAAGATTTATCTATGTAAAATTTTTTTAATATTTTTATATCCTAAATTTTACTATTACATATAGTATGTAGTGACATGTAATGAATTTCAAATACTATTGCTTTCATCTTCTAAGATATAGACCTAAAAGGTCTAATGGATGACTTCATTGATAATTGCAGAAATAAATAATAAATCTATTGATCCAATAATTGGAGTATTTTGGTGACTATCTTGATCATAGGTGCCATGTTTTTTTAAGATTATTGTGACCATTCAGCACCTACTACGGTATTTTATCAACGTCGAGTGTGCATTTTGGAAGCCTCCCTCTTCCTTTTCTTTCGATCACATTTTCTTTCAATCACATTTTGTGTGTCAACTTTGCTTGACGGTCCAACAAGCAAAACCCCCAAACCCTAAGAAACCATGACTCATGAATCTCTGATGAGGCCCCAAGTATTCAAAACCCTGGAACTCTCACAAGCTTGATGACATGTCTACACCCAGCGACGACATTCATCGCTCGCTTGCATATGCTTGTTGAGTAAGCTTGTCGAGTGAGCTTCTCTCAAAAATTGCCTTGAAAATTTGTTGCTGGTGCATCAATCGCGTGATTGAGCAATGGTTATGAATCATTTTCAAGTGTTCATAGTTGTTGATTGATGCATTTCAGTAGTAGTGGAAGAAGAAGAAGAAGTTGAGGCATCGGAAAAGATTTTGGTGTGCAGGTCGTGGGGTTGTCGCGATGTCGCGGGAGAGGGGAGGGAGAGACGGAGAGGACGGAGGAGGGGAGAAGCGGTCCAAGGTGTTTCGAGGACGAGCAGTAGAAACCGCGTCTCAGTCGCGGGGGTTCGAGAAGCTGCAATCCAATCCGATTTTCAAGAAGGCGTGCTTGGTGCAACAAGGAGAAGTGGAAAATAAAACGGCGCCCCGGCCGCGTCTGCACCTCAACCTGGTTGCGTCGGACGGTAGAGGCCATCTCTTTGTATGGAACTCCGAGGAGAAGCTGCTGCATTACGTGGATGTGCAGCATTCCGACTCGTTGAATTCCTCTGTTGATACTCCATCGCTGTTCGCCTCGAAAACCTTCAAGGTTAGAGCAATACAGTGGACTTTGGAGGGAGCATAATTTTTTAATGTGTTTCAAGTTTTTAGTTTTGGTTTTGTTAGTGCAGTTACCAATGGAAGAAGAAAATAAAAATCAACTCAAGTTAGGGGAAGTACATCTAATAAAGCGCTGAGCATAGTTACTATTATCATAATGATCAAATTTTCACATATGCTTAATTGCAAATCAAAGAGGATTCCAGTGCAGCATTTTATGGTGTTGCAATTAAGAACGTGTCTCAGTTAGGCACCTCTACCTTTGAGGGTTACTCTCGAACAGGAGGATTTCATACCACGTTCAGCAGTCAAGATCGTTTGCGTGTTATTTGATAGCAGATTGATTTATATTGAGCGTGTTGATCTTAATCTTTTCATTGGGACTGTACTTCTTCGATTTGAGAGGTTGTGACCTTCTGCAGACTTTCAAAACGAGTCCAGAAATCGACTTCAGTGTGAGGTACATCGTGTTCAACAGAACAGGCCGGACTTTAGCAATTGCTGGAGACACTGGCTTGGTTGTAGTTGACTTAGTTCCTCACCTCTCAGCTCCTTCAAATTCATCCGGAAGCCTAACCGTTTGCAGGTACTGGGACTTGTCACTCTGAACTTTCTCTTGATTTACTTGTGGTATTTGCTACCGGAGGTTTGTAAGACTCTCTTGCGTCTTCCTTGTTCTAGGTTTTATGCTAGGCCACAGTTAATTGGTGCGCTGTGATTGCATGATAACGGACAGCTTTGGGAAGGGTGATTTAGGTCGACTACAATCTAAAAGCTGTTGCAAGTGGTATCGCTCATGATTTTGAAGTGTCGGTTGCCGGGGGTATTCATATGGCAGGCCTAGCAAGGTTGGAGGCGGGAAGTTCTTCAGCAAGAAGTCTTGGAATGCATTGCGCATTTTGCAAGTTGAATGGCATCCTTACAGTGACACTCATCTGGGAGTTCTTTCAACAGATGGTGTTCTCAGGTGACTTCTTGTGCTTTCATTACTCCGCTCAAAGTTCCGCTAATCTCAGCGAATGTAGTCTGCAATATCTTCGATATGTGTTTCGTTGCGATTGTTTTGTCGACAGTGATATCGGCATTACCTGACCACTTGAACTCAGTACCTTCAGAAGACCCTTGTGCATTATTGTCATCATCACGGCATCCCTGGGCTTTTTTTTATTGTCATATCAGGTTATTTGATTTGTCACTGGATGTTGAGGAGGCAGAGCAAGAGTACCACTTGCAAGCAGAAATTCCTTCTCGTCCTGGGCCACAGCCACTTGCGCGAGCTGTAGGCTTTGCTTTTGGTGGTGAACATCTTTGGGATCGGTTTACAGTGCGTCCTCAACCTATCGCTCATCTTTTGAGTCGTTTGAAAACTACTGTCTTTCATAATTAATGAGCATTTATCAGAACATGCCATCAAGTGTCGCTCGGCATCGATAATTCGTACCTAAAAATCCATTTCAACGTCAAAGAATAATTACTACTCAAGCATGTGACGAAGCTTCTCTTACCTCATTTTATCTAGTGCCTGAGGTCTGTCTTAGAAGAAATTCTTTACTAATTGGAGGGATAATTGTGCGTTGTCGGCCTAATAAACCTTTTGTGTTTTCTGGTGCAAAGGTCTTCATTCTTTTCAGCAACGGCTCAATCTATGTCCTTTGTCCCGTTGTGCCGTTTGGAAGGTACTATCCAGTAAGCTTTTTTCAACATTCTTTCAGTACTTCCTATGTCTTTTGTATTTTCATCTTGGACCTTGTGTAGCTGCATGCTCTTTCAAAGGCGAGTCTGACATGCCAGCGTCAATGCATTTTTTGTAAGGTTGACAGTTGTGTTTATGACTTTCATATTGATTTGGTGTGAATCACAGTATGTTTAATGGGGCCGCAATTGACGAACTGGTTAAGGATGCCATGCATTTTACGTTACCATCAAGCACATGTGATTCAACATTGGTTCGCAATGCTAGTCTGGCACTCGCTTGGCTTGAATCAGTTTTCATCGGACTCGCAGCATGGTCAGAAAGCACAGGAAAAGAACCTATGCTTTCGTCCTTCATGTTGAAGGCTCATGCCCATGTTCCTTTAGATTCCTCTGTGTTACTCCAGGTCAGTAGTTTCTGACCTATCAGCTGACAGATAGTGAATTACAGAGTAGATGGGATGTTGCCGAGACTTCCATAGGTAGATTTCTTGATATTATAGGTTGTACGATATGTGGCTTATCTCCGTTGAGCCTATATTATTTATTTTGCTTGGTGTCTGTGAAACGGTTATTCACGATTATGGACCATTTTGCAGGGACCCCTATCTATCACGGGCAGTGTTGCAAAGCAGGCTGAGAACATTGCATATACAGTTGTTGGCTCAGATAGCATACTGGCCGTGAGTGGCAAAGATAGCTGTGTTCATCTCTATGGCGTGGATGATGAGATGCAACCAGTGTGGAACACTGCCAATCCTCCTCGACTTACAGTGGATGACGATGGTCACATCTTATCAGTAGGCATGCTTGCTCAAGTCTCTCAACAAGATCAGTCGGCATCTTCGACATCTCGTGTCGGTATTGCCAAACAACATGAAGATGGTGCCGCTGAGGAAGATGCCAGTACCCCTTGGACAGGCCAACCACCTCCTTTGGTGGGTCTTGCGGATGTAGATCTGTCACTTCAGGCGTCAGTGCTATCCTCTGCCCCTATCTCCCTTCTTGTGGATCCGGTAGTTCCAGAGAGACTATATTGCCACCATGGAGCCGGTATGGATGCCATTATTCTGCAGTGGTTACCATTTTCAGACGATTCTCCGAACAAAAGATTCACTGGTGAGTATGTAATAGTATTTTCGATGACTGGATGTTTTCTTTGCTGTTTAGTGATTTAAAAATCAGAATAAAGTGCTCGCTAGCCCTTACTGATCAATTTACTTTGTTGCCTGGGAGCAGGTCACCCGCTTCCTTCATTAATTCCCCTGTTGGACACATGTCCTAGTCCCAGCGTTGTATCTTCGCCATTGCTTGGGGTGGCTGCTATCTTGGATCCCTTGGGAGAGACTTGGCTGGTTGCAATCACTTCGCGTGGTGATTGTGTCCTAGTAGAAGTAAAACCACAACGCCTTCAAGCATCTCCACTCTATTTGGAAGGAGCTAAGAAAAGTGATGATGAAGCACCAGAGGCCGGGGTTTTCCAGACTATGAGCCGAGAGTTGCTTGCTGGACCAAAAGATATTCCCATTCCCCAGGCAAGCTTTAGTTATTTTACTATTTAGAGCTGTCATTCCTCTTTTCTCTTTCTCAGCCAAATGTTTGAAGTCTTTTTAAAATTTAGAGTTTAGACTCACGTGTAGCGGGTAGATTTGAAATTTAATAAGTTCTTGAGACATTTCTTTTGCAGATTGCACCATCTGACACTCCCTTAACAGTGGACAGTGTTGAGGGGCGTGCATTCCTTCATGATCAATGCAAGCTGCTGCATGAAAAGTATATTCAATATGCTCATCGGGTATGCCTTCAATCCTATTAGAAGTGGATTGTGTACTTAAGCGTGTACAGTTTAGTCTAATGCAACAAACGTTGAGAGAACCAGTGCCTGGTTTCTTTTTCATATATTGTTCATTCGGATAACTTTGTATCAACATTAACCTATTTAATTTTGATATCACTCTTACTCATGATCCGTCCGAGGATGGTTTCTATGTTCATTATCTTGTTCATTATCAAGTATTTTATTTTTCCTTTTAATTATTTTCCTTTTTATGAATGTGCAGTAGTGAAATATAGTCAATTCTGTGTATTCAGTGAAAGAAATCAAATTTTGTTTGTTGGGGATTTCAGGCACATGTAGAACTCACTTCATTTGGATCTCGACTTCATCAAAACGTGGAGGATCAACATAGACGCTTACAGCAGGTTCAGGATGCAGCAAAACAGGCTCAGCGAGGAACTGGTGCTCTTGCTGGGCGTATTGAGCAGGCTTTAGAGAAGACTTGGCAGCTTGAGCAGCGAATCAAAACCTGTAGCAATCTGCCTGCTTTACGGCACAAACCACTTACTGAAGCGGAGCTGAATTTTAAATCCGAGCTGGGTCAGTGAATCTCATCGTCAGCTTCCAAACAACAATTTTTGTTGCTCTGAGAACTTCTTTTGAATTTTTGATTTCGACTTGACCTTGCACTGCAAGCTAACAAATCTGTTGAATCGTTTTCTTTTGCAGATGCAATGAGATTTCAAAACCATGAAATCTTCCGTTCTGTGATAGACGTGCTGTCAGATCGTTGTGAACGAGTCCAAGCTGAGTCAAAGGAATTAGCTAAAGGATCTGCTGCAAGCCCAAGTCGGATGTCCTCTCCAGGAAGCCGAAAGATTACTCCCTACAGAGGGAAGCCTTCAACTCCGGTCGTGTCAAGCTCCCAAATGTACCATCTGAAGGTGTGGAAGCTAGTGCGGAACTTTCTGCACGACTCTAGCCTGCGAGATTTAAAGTGTCTTTTATTGAAATTGAAATATTTGCAAGTATCATGTGTTTTTTCTCTACTCAATAGTTCCTTCCGCAGCTAATTAAGAAACGGATGAGAAACTGACAATCTAGGTTCAGATGCTTTGTGGAGTACATTTTGGTTGCGTTGTACAGCAATTTGCCAGAGTCTCTTGAGGCAGTGCCTGCTGAAGAGAACACATTGCCATTTGTTGGCTGTTGTGAATGATGTAATGAATGAAATATTGACAGCAGGTTGAGGAAGATCATGGATTGCATCTGTATTTCTAACCTAACGCTAATCTTTGTGTTCACGTGTGCAGGCTGCTGTGGAACAGCTAGTTGGGCGAGTCAGTACCACAATTTCAAATCTTGACCTAGTTGATGACACTCTGCGTCAGCGGGAACGACTTTCAGATCGATGATTGTGCTTACAAAGTAAACACTTGTACCCATTACATTGCAGATCATCACGTCCTGCAATTCCTTACAATTCAATATTAGTTTCCTGTTAGACTGGAGGGGATGAATTCGGACCCAGTACGTCCGTGATGACTTTCTAGTAATTGAGGTGCTCATTGTACGCATTGTCTCGAAATGTAAAAAGAGTTTTGTTCTTCTCGGTGTCTTGTGTCTGGCCGTTATATTTGATCTTTTCCTGTTTGTTGCTAAGCATTGCGAGTTGAACCATATTAATAGCGGTATGTCATTCCTGAAGCAAATGAGTGTTCATCATGAAGCTCCAGTTCTGATTGCAAATCATTTAGATACTTAGCATTTTACTGTTAGTTGCAATCTCCTGGCTTAATTAAAATATCACCTGAAGCGAATCCCTCCGTGACTCACAATTTGAATGTTCATCTCACAGGAGTCAAAGTAGGCTTACTGTCATCCATCATACAGTTTACCCACTTTACAACCCCACTCTGCATTCCATCCGTTGTCACTTGAGGACCCCCATTCCCTTTCCCCTTGGCACAATAATCCGCCACGTAAGCCCTAAATACTGTCTCTACATACGGTATCATCCCTACTGTCAAAACACCTGCGAGCACCAGCAAGAACATAACCTCCACAAATGTGTACAAAAATCTCCACCTTGAGGGGCCGGTGTTGCTGTTTTGCATCATCGTGGTTGCCGGAGCTCGCCCAGGACTGTACAGGGGATTGTTTCTGTAAATCGTGGCGGCGTTGCCTTCGGAACTCTCGTTGATGCTCTCGCATTTGCCGCAGAGGCTGCACAGGCAGAGCACTGGAGTCAGACCTCCTGGAATCTTGGAGCTTCCGGTTGAGCGGCTGCTGTTCTCGAAGTCGGAGACGAAAGTGACGAGGGAGTTGGACTTGGAGGATTGCTTGGAGGATTCTTTGGAAGACTGTTCGAAGTATTGTTTTGAGGATTCTTTTGAAGATTGTTCCCAGAAGGGCTTCGAGGGTTCTTTTGAAGACTGTTCGAAGTATTGTTTTGAGGATTCTTCTGAAGATTGTTCCCAGGAGGGCTTCGAGGGTTCTTTTGAAGACTGTTCGAAGTATTGTATTGAGGATTCTTCTGAAGATTGTTCCGAGGATTGCTCCGAGGATTGTTTGGAGGATTGCTTTGAGGAAAGTTTGGAGGATTCTTGAGGAGTTGGTGTGTGGGGTTGGAGTGGAGGTGATCTTGGTTGAAGTTGAGTTGGTTCAGGTTTGTTTTGAGCTTTCTCCGTTTCAGGGGGAGTGAGGGATCGAGGTGACAAGCTTTCAATTCGGGAGAGGGCGATCGTCGTTGGTGGTGTGAAGAGCCTTGGCGCTAGTTTTCCGGGCATCAATCTCTGTGTCTGGGGTGGAATTCTGCTCGGCGGTACTCTTCGGGGTGTAAGCGAGACAGGAGAGGAGCTCCAAATAGGTCTTGTTGTTCTTGGCGTTGGAAGCCGTAGAGTTGAGAGTTGGTCTCCCTTATACTCAAGTATGTCTTTAAGGCTTGGTTTCGGTAGGCGAAGGAAAGCCACTCTTGGAATGGGCGTAGGAATCTTCAACCCCCGAACAATTGGGGGCGCGATTTTCTCACTCCAATCCAGCACTGTATTGTTGCTTACGTCCTGCAAAACCCTAACTGGAATCTCAGCTGCCTGTAATACTTCTTCTGTGTTACTACCCACCGTCCTTGTTCTCGCCAAGGATTTCAATCCGCTCCATTGGGTGTCACCTCTTTCCATTTCGACCTCTTCTTCCTTGGATTCTCGAGACCGTGCCTCTGAACATTCACCACATTTCCGCTCACAGGTTGGTAAATCTTCTATTTCTTCTGGCTCCTCCACTTTCTTTATATTCTTCAACCCCATCGTCATGTCACATCTTCCCAGGTCGAGAACCTGGTCCTGAACATCAGCCATGGTGCTGTATGTGTATTTCTTCACGGACGGGGAAGATTCACTAGTTTCAGCTCTCCTTTTTTTCGCCCTTCGTTTATCAGCCGCGCAGGAAGGCTTAGCGTAGTAGTAGGGAGGGTCAGTTGCTGCACATCGGGATTTCTTGCAATTAGGACCACACCCAGTCGTTTTCGGCAATGCCAGAGCTTCATATCGAACATGTGGACTTGGAGTGGTGACTTTGGAGATTGGCACATTGACGTTTCTCCATCTCTTGCTTTCATCTGGGCAGTTTCGGGAGTATTGGTAGAGCACATCATCCCACAGCCCGCTTCTGATGCCATAACTATCATTCCACACGTCGTATGTGGACCTGTAGGCGTTGTTGCTGTTGGCGTCCCTGGCTGGGCCAAAGGATCTTCGCAACACCACTGGCACTGACTTACACCCTTCATTGTGTTGCCTCGGGGAGTACCTGGACCCCCACATCCTACATGGCTCCTATTACTAAGCTAGAAAGCTCTGCGGTCGCACTATTGGACCAGATTTTCCTTTCTGATGGAACTGTCCTTCTTGTTCAACGAAATCACTGCAAGAGATCGTACTTTCAAACGAGGTGCCATGCATTGCTTAACCCCTTTAATTCAGTAACGTAAGCCATATTCTCATTGTTTCAATTATCAGCAGGCAGCCATAATACTGATCATTCAGGCAGTTGATCTCAGAGCCCGATTCAGCTCCTCTTTCAATGACAATGAAAACGTGGAACCTATCTGATCACCATCTTCACTCGACGCCCCATATCTGCAAGCAATGGACGAGTCAGTTCCTGAATCACTCCCTTCGCCACTGTCACAAATAGGCGGACGTCAGACCTTGAGGTTTCTACTTCGAAATTTGCAGGTTCGGTATCAAATTAGCACAACTCATTTCTTTTCTTTCTTCTAAAGTAACTATTCTCGTGTCCAATTCTCGAATGCAATTCTGAAATTGCCTGCTCTGCAATTCGGAAGCTTTTTATGAAACTGGGCAGAAGATGATTCTTATTTCCTAAAAGTACTAGACCATTCTTGTAGTAGGGTTTTAGGAATCTGACTCTGAAAATTGCAAACTTCGGCAGGCCAGCGCTGACACTTCCTTGTGTGACTAGTTTTTTATGTCATAGGAGCTTCCCAACCCACGAATGTCACAGGGCTTCGAATTCCTGGCTCTAATCGCAGCGTTGATGCAGAGGTTTCAGAATAATAATTCAGCTGGGAGGACAAGTTCCCCAATGGTTTGGAAATCGTTTTTTATCAGAAATTGGTTTTGATCAGCATACCTGAAGTCGATTGCAAGAATCTTTCCAGAACCATCTCACTGACTTGGAGAAGTAGTTTACTTCGGAGGTAGTATCATTCACACGGGTGATGATCAACAGGCAGTGTGCGGGCCGTGAATGAGCTCATTCACGACCCCGGAGCCCCCGCGGCTGAGCAAGGGAGTGCGTAACCGGCAACACACAGCTCTCCACGAACAGAGCTTGTTCGTGGAGCGTCGTCCCTGTTGGAGACGAAAAGACTTGGGGTACCCCCCCGGTCTGAATCTCAAGCGCTTGGGCGACTCTTCGGCAACCAGTGATGCTCTGAATCTCTGCTAATTGAAAGCTCATGTGAGTATATCTGCTAACTAGCTGGCTTGCTAAATAAGATCTAATCTCGGTGTGCTAAACCTAAACTAGTTGAAGCTCTATGATACCAAGATTAGCACATATACTCACATAAGCTTCAACTAGTTTAGGTTTTAGTGGGTTTTTCTTGTTTCTGCAGATATTTTATGAAACTCCACACTGTGGGTGTAATCACGGTAATCACAGAGCTTCAACTAGGTTAGGCTGTTGTTTGTTGGTTTATGCAGATATTCTATTACACTTTATGCTCTACGTGGTAATTTGGGTGTAATTATTGGAGGTTTTCGGTTTATAATGTAAAAGATGATGCTGCCGAGCATGTGATCGGGTCTAGCCAAGATGAGGCGAGACACGTGGCGTTTGTAGTCCAACGGTTAGGATAATTGCCTTCCAAGCAATGGACCCGGGTTCGACTCCCGGCAGACGCAGGGGATGTAGACTGGGGATCTCCGTCCCGTGTGGCTGGAATAGCTCAGTTGGTTAGAGCGTGTGGCTGTTAACCACAAGGTCGGAGGTTCGACCCCTCCTTCTAGCGGTTGCTTTTACTTTCATTTTTACTTTACTTAATGAAAATGACACCAACTGTTTTGTAGAACTGATATGAATATGGAATTTATATATGAGTTTTGATATGATATATATATATATTCTCCAATCCTTATGTGTCTAGTCATTCTTTTATTTAATTGTTGTATGCATGTATGATAAGCTTCATTTACTCACTTTGCATTTGTTTTTAGTAGTGTTAATTATCACTCTCAATTTTTTGGCACAATTGCATCCACCACTTTTTGGGTTCGTTTGCAAGGGATAATGTATTGATAGAAATGAGGAGTGCAACCAACAAACTTCTGCGGTTAGATTTTTTGAGATAAAATGAACAACTAGTGCATCCATTCACGTTCATCTTCAAGGATAAGATGTATACTGACTAGGGAGTGCATCCTTTATCTTTTACATGGATGAGATGAAAAATGACAACTAGTGTATGTACTACCTTTTATGGTGAACTTGAGACCAACTAATAGTTTCTCCTTTTGAACTAAAGTTTAAGTTAATTTTTTCTTTGTGAATTGTAGTTGATGCAAACTTTTCATTTTTAACTATAGTTCAAAGTGAACTCTTCTTTTCAAACTGCAGTTGAGGAAGGCTTTATATTTTGTCAATTGTAGTTCAATCAATAATCCTAATGCATCAACATAGAAGTTTTCGTAATTGTGGATTGTGTGTCTTTCGTAGTTATTGTGTGGTATTCAGAGTATTTCATTTGTATTTGCTCCTAAACCTTGGAGCTCATGTCCTCTTTCCAGTCTCTAGTTGCACCCTATCCAATGATGTCAAGTGAAAGCGAACTTTCAAATGGATTGGAGGTCCTCAATGATTAGGTGGTTGCAACGTGGGTTTGGGAGTACTTAATAAGTCACCAAAACTAGACAAAATATTGTTAGAGGTCTTGCGGGGCCTTTGAGAGCGGATTCCCTATTTTGGTGGTCCGCTTGTTGTAGATGTTGTGACCCAAAGGAACCGAGAGTCGTTAGTCCTGGCTCAAATGACTCTCAGTTCCTTTGGGTCACGACATCTACAACACATACACTATATTGCACGGTAAGGATTTCTATACATTTAGACCTATAACACTGATCAAGTGCAATGATGTTTTTAAACCCCAAAAAGGCCCTGGGTTTTTTTAGGGATAGATGAATACTATTTGGAGATAGAATTCCAGGAATGGAATTCTAGAATATTCTTCAGATTGTCGTTCGACGGACGGACGACGGAGAAGACGACAATGAGCAGCGCAAGCTTCGGCTCCCCTCGCCTTCAGTGTCTGGTGCACGAAGGCAAGCGCCTCTGCCCAGGAATCGCACTTAAGCTTATCGCTTCAACAATTCTGTATTTCCAATTCCTCCTTCTCCAGGACCACAAATCCACCTGCGAAGGTCCCTGACGGATTACGCATTTGTCGAATTGACTTTCTAGTGATGGTGTTCTTCTGGCATTGAGCATTTGTGTAGCATAACGCCCAAGGACGAGGGAATTCATGTCCCGAGGTTGTGAAGGCGACACAAGGTTCTGAGACAGTAGTGGAGTTAAGTTGAGCTCCTGCGCAGGCGGAGATTATTCTTTCATGAGTGGGGTGCATTGGCTGCGGCGCGGGTGGCCACCCTAACAGTAGTGAATCGAAGAATAAACTGCGTGGAGGGGCAGGCAGAGGTGTAGTGTTGCTGTGGTGATTCGATACGCACCATGGCCCAGCCCTCGTCCCCTGCGATTTCCCAACGGGGAAGAGGCAAGGCGAAAGTCGCCTCCAAGAGGGGTGGCAGCGAAGGCAAGCCGGCGTATGAATTCGCCACCACGCTGGAGCAATTCATCAGTCAAACGCTGCCCCTCATTGATTTCGAGAAGGTGCTGCTTCGGTCTCTGATTTTGTGTTTCCTGTGTGACACTTGGTTGCAGGAAGTGCATACAGTAGAGGGTTTTGTTGGCATGAAATTTTGGTATTGGGACTTGCATGCGGTTTGAGCTCTCTTCTTCATGTCTGCTCTTGATGCTCATCCGTATCGCTGCGCAACGTTATTGAAATCAGCTTAATACAATCTGGGCCCGCATGTTAATTTTAGGGAGATTCATGGTGGCCAAGATTCTCTAGTATTAGGGTTTTCAACGTTGAGTTCAACACTAATACGTTGAGTTCAAGATTTCAAAGCGAAGTAATCATGATTCTAAAGTTGCACAGTATTGGAACACGACCCAGATGGTTCTTTAATGTTACAGTAAACGGGTGGAAAGGGTGCAAGCCCGAAACGAATCAAGAATGTTTTCGGCAATTTCTGATATTTATTCAATATCTCAGCATTTTTTAGGACGAACTTGCTTCGGGATTGATTTGAATGCCTGGGATCACCACTGTGAGTCTCTCTAAAAATCTTTGTGCATACGTGGAGAATTCATGTGGACGTTGGTCTTACGTTGTGAATTTTCTGTTTGGCAAGCCAGGAAGCAGAGATAGCGGCGTCCCTGGATGCAGTGTCAACTTTGAACCCCTTGGTTGCACAGAAGCGAGGGTCTACACTTCTGAATCTGAAATGCACTGATGTTCAGGTTACTCCGAGCTACACAATGTTTGAATACTCATTATTGTATCTTGGAATTACGTTTTTCTCTTCTTACTTTCCTTTGATCTGTTAGCCGGCATTTACTTACTTTGGAATTGCCAAGCTTTTAGGTCAATTTTACGTCTCTAAGATTAATTTGTGTTTAGTCAGGACTTCTGGGAAAGACCTTGCTGGAGCTGCAACCGAACAGGGGCGATTTGCTTCCTCCCCACAAGGTAAGGGTGGGCAAGACACGCACCGTGTGTATATTCATTGTGCCAGTCCTTCTTGGTTCTTGTGTTCGGGCTTGCAAAGTATTAATGATGCTTGGGTGGATCGCGATGTAGCTTACGCCACATGATGTTGTCAACATTAAACTGAATAAAGGAGACAGCAACAGCCCTTCTCTTGGACAAGGAACTGTGTACCGAATCAAGGTGTGCAAAGCATTCTTCTCCACTTGGACTGCTTTCTGTTCTTTTTCAGTCATCCACAGGTGCTGATTGGATTGCGATGTTGCTGTAAGAGGTGCCTGGATGCATGTTTGCTCTCGTTTACCAATTTGTGATTTTAAGAATGCATTGGTTTTGCTGCTGGTTTTGCTGGAGATCAGGAGAATTCGCTTCTACTTGCCGTAGATGACCCGCCTGAAGATGGCTTAGACTCTCCTTTACGACTGGAGAAGCTAGCTAATGAAGTACGTCCTTTTTTCGCATCCTGCTTTTTTTTTCTCTTCAATCAGCTTTGCGATGACTTGTACTCATTGATTTACTAGAAACATACGATCGTATTTCTCTAGCGAACCCCCCAGAGGTGTTCTAGAAAAACCAAGCCCGTTGAAGGCTGCGAATTGTAACGCCACAAGGCAGTTTCTATTTTAAACCGTGCCAATTAAAACGCGGCTAGGTTTTCTAGGACACCCCTCTGGTGTTTGGGCTCTCCACTAGTGCTTTGGAGTTTGCTAATGTGGATGCTGTGCAATGGATAATAGGTGACTTACAAGCGACTGAAGGACACTCTGATAGAGCTCAGCAAGGGAGTTAAGGGTCCCGCTGTCGATCTGGTTGCTGTCTTATTCGGAGGCAAACCCCCCTCATTTGCTAAGAAGCCGATTTCATTCACACCTTTTAACAAAAATCTGGACCCCTCTCAGGTAAGTCGACCTTTCATATGGTAGTCATTTGTGCTAGACCTGTGAGAATGTCTAAGGGCCTCTTCGACTTCATTGGCTGGAGTCGGCCTTCTATGGAGTCAGAAAAGTTCTGAACGGGTTTCCAATGAGATTTGGAGGTGTGAGAACATTATTGGTGATATGCTGGAGCGTGACTGGATTTGTGTTGACATAGTGTGCAAATGGACCAGACGCTGGTGACCAGAGATTAAGTCTACCTGGGATGGAGAATGAGCAGGTTTGAGCAAGCAACTTGTGGTGTGATTATTGTCAGAGCAGATGGCGGCTGTTTCCAAAGCATTGGGCTCCAGCAATGTTATGTTGTTGCACGGACCTCCTGGCACGGGCAAGACAACTGCTGTGGTTGAGCTCATCCTTCAGGAGGTCAAAAGGGGCTCCAAGATTCTAGCCTGCGCTGCATCCAACATTGCTGTCGACAATTTAGTTGAGCGACTCGCATGTCACAAGTAACAAATTTTGAGCCAAAGTTTCTTTTGATAGATTCTGTTGTGGTACACGCTTTCGTAGGTTTGTGAGGTCATAAGCCTTGTTTGTCTTATTTCTGCTCATTTCAAATACTGTGTAGGACTTTTCCGATTATGCTAAATATATATTCCGTAGGAGACTTCGTGCAATTCTCATGTATGCTGAGTAGATACTAATTGCTGGTGCAGGGTGAAATTGGTACGAATGGGTCATCCTGCTCGCCTTCTCCCGCAAGTTTTAGACTCCTCTCTGGATGCGCAGGTCTGGTGCCTACTTTTTTATCATCTTTGAATCTTCGTTTTGCAATTTGACTTGCACTTTCTTGTATTACGCGAAAATGTTGAATTTTGCTTTGGGTCATGAGTGCTTACTTGCTCGATCAATATTTATGACGGAGGAACTATTTCAATGTTCCTGAATATCTCATGTCGGGGAAACTTTTCTGTGATATTCGCTCTATGTGCACAGGTTATGAGGGCAGACAATAGTAGCCTCGCCAACGACGTGCGTAAAGAGATGAAGGTAGCACATTTTGCCTCTTTCTGTTTATTAGAATATCTATTTTGATTCATAGCACTTGAGAAATACCTTCAGGATCTCAACCACTTTCTTTTGGAATGCCGCGTCTAAGATTCGAAGCGGATGAACTTTGAACCCTCTTTGTAGGTTCTGAATAGCAAGCTCTTGAAAGCAAAGGATAGGCGAACTCGTGGAGACATCCGACGCGAATTGCGGAGCCTTGGCAAGGAAGAACGACAGAGGCAGCAGCAAGCAGTTGCTGATGTCATCAAGGACTCTGCCGTAATCCTTACTACTCTTACAGGAGCCCTCACTCGCCAACTACGGGATACAACTTTTGACGTCGTTATCATTGATGAAGCAGCTCAAGCTTTGGAGATCGCTTGCTGGATTCCTTTATTGAAGGTAGTATCCGCCGTTATACATGGTCCTTCTGCAAAGCTTGACTCACATTGCTTTTTGAGTTGATTGTATCCATAGTTACTTATGTCATGGGACTTCCAGGGCCGGCGATGCGTTTTGGCAGGCGACCATCTTCAGCTATCCCCAACTGTACTGAGTCCCGAAGCTGAGAAAAAAGGTTATGGTAGAACTCTCTTTGAGCGTCTTACAGTGCTACATGGTGATGAAATCACCTCTATGTTAACGGTGCAGTATCGGATGCACCAACTCATTATGCAGTGGTCTTCCTGCGAGCTTTACAACGACAAGGTACCCTTCTCATACCCGTCATGATGAGTTAGCAGTTCCATTATTTGCTTTACCTGCCAGAGCCTTATTGGGACTAATCTGGTAAGTTCAATTAGTTCCGGAGCACTTAGGAAGCAGAAGCTTATGATATAAATCTGCTTTTCTTTTCTCTCGTCCTGTCTCGAAGTATATATCAGATTCAAAAATAAATGCACAGAAATTTTTCCTCCTTGCTTTGAAAAGCCGAGTTAGCTTTCACTAGACCTGACCTGGGACTTCGCTGTGGGTTTTTTAGATTGAAGCACACTCCAGTGTCGCAGGGCATAGCCTCTGTGATCTGGAAGGGGTTAAGCAGACAAGCACTACAGAACCAACCCTGATCCTCGTCGACATTGATGGGTATGTGTTTTTTCTTCTTGAATGTATGCACTGTTTTAATATTTCGTTCATTTGCTAAATGAGTTCTTAGTTTGGTATGTCCTGCTCTGGTGCCTACTATTATTATGGTCCAGTTGCTGGTTTCACATCAGGGATACTGTGAATGAGGAATTTTGCAAACAGTCATAGGTGTACTTTGCAGAGGAGTATCTTTCAATATCAATGCTCCTGTGTAGTTACGATTCGCTACTTAAGAATTCACCAAGCATTTTGAAAACGCAGTCTGACTGCTTGAAACATGTGATGATACTTGATTGTGTTTTTTAAGGTGCGACATGGAGGAGAAAAAGGATGAGGCTGATAGTACCATGAACGAGGGTGAAGCTCGTGTTGCAATTGCACATGCAAAACGTCTTATTGAAGCAGGAGTGTCACCTGGTGATGTTGGGATCATAACGCCATATAGAGCTCAGGTCTTCCACTCCGCCTTGTGATTGTGTTAAGGTTGAGTTTACTATTGTGGCACCATGTAAGAGTGCGATTCTTGGGAGATGAGAAGAGCTGTTGAGAAATCATGGGTGTAATAGCCCAAATCAGCTTCTGCAATTGTAAAGTGGGAAGTTGTAGACGAATATTGAAGGGATACTAGACACTTCATTTCCACTTAAAGCTCATTGGCCACAGACATTCAACCAAGTCATGCTTACACCACTTGCTAATTTAAGTCCAACCAAGTGTATACGTAGATGAGTTGACGTTGGTTTCAGGGGTCAGTGTTGGAGATGGGTTTCAGTACTCTCTTCCGTATAGGTTACGAGAGGGGTCAAGAAATAATCACAATTTTCTTGGATTTGGGTGGCAAACAGGTAGGAATTCTTAGGGAGATGCGCAGTGATGACAAAAACTTGACAGACGTTGAAATCAGTACTGTGGATGGTTTCCAAGGTCGTGAAAAAGAGGCAATTATCATTTCTATGGTGCGGTCTAATGACAAGCATGAGGTACTCCGCTGCCAGGCTTGGTCTTGTGGTTTTGTTTCAGGCCTCCATATGTGAAGAACCCTCTGTTTACCCACGCAGCCTGTCTCTTCTCTGTTATTTTTATATGCTATCTTCATGCTAACCCACTTGCGTAACATTCTTTAGAGGCTCACTGCTGCATCCAAGTCCATGTTATCAAAAGTTCATCTAAAGTTTGTATTCTGGCTTGTTGTTTAGCCATTTATAACATAGCAAAAGGCTGATAGGAGCTGTATTAGAGTGCAAGAATGCCTCATTAATTCAATTTCAGAAAGCCAGTCAATCTTGGGCTAGTCATGCTAGAATGTGATGCTGATTCCGATTCACAGAGTAGGAGGTGCAGGTTTGAAAGAGTTACAGAATATTATTATGGAGTCTTTAGATTTGCTACTCACACCCACTTTTTCTGATGTTGAGAGCGATGCGGGGCATCTTTGCAGGTGGGGTTTCTGAGCGATAACCGGAGGATGAATGTGGCTGTGACTCGAGCACGCAGGCAGTGCTGCATTGTCTGCAACGTGGAAACAGTGGGGAAAGATCGATTTTTGAAGCGCTTGGTAGACCACTTTGAAGCCAATGGCGAATACCTTAGTGCTATGGAATATCTTTGAAATCAGGCTGCTTGCTTGGGCCAATTTTACCAACAGCTTTAGTAGAGGAATGGAATCATTAAGTAGAGGGTGCATTTGATGCATAGGCCTTCTTACAGACACTGGGTTTGAGACTGTTCTTGTGAGTAATCTTCACTAATTACAACTGAGTTGAGCTGGGTTACTTACTCTTATTTATTTATTTATTTTATTGGATCTTATTGGCAACTGAAAGAGGATTACAAGGCACTCTGACATGCATTATTTGGACACCATATGAAAGAAATATGAAATTTCGAAGTTATACATTGATTGGATCAACTATTGCATTAATCAAAGTTTGTTAGTAAAATTTGAAACCAAAAATTGAGAAGTCTCTCTAAAATTGATTGTAGATTGAACATTTGTGAAATTTACAAGAATTCTTTTCTTTTCTTGTAACTCAACATGTCAGTTTTGAATCAATGTTTTGAAGTTTTTTCTTTGTTATTTTGAGGTTATTATTGAATGGGTGTTTTTTTAATTGGAAAAGTAATTGTGAGATGGAATGTTCTTGTTCTTTTTATGGTTGTAGATTGTTTTGAACATCTATATTGTACAAATGTTCAAGAAGTAACAAATCTACAAACACTTAATAGATGGATGAAAAACAAAACCTTATATGCATACTAACATTTGTTCGTTGTTAAAAATATGAATGTCTAGTGCTTGTTGGGATAAAACTTCATCAATGATGAAGAAAACCTCAATGCTTTATTTGAATATTATATTATTATTAAAACCTAATCTCTTAGTATGCTTATGATAACTATATTTTATAGTAATTTTTTTTTTTAAATTGGCACCTAAAATTTATTGTTTAAAATGTATAACTTCTACTCACTTAAGAGATTAGGATCAATTTTAGATACACTTATTTTTAATACTTTTGAAAATTTATGGTTTATTCATAAGATGACCATTCTAAAAGAATTCTTGAAAGTAATAAAAAATAAAAATAAAAAATAAAACATTATTTTTTTGAAGTTGATTCCTTTACCTTGATACTTGATCACTCGAGTTACTACTATAGTATTGTCAACTAATGAGGCAAGAGGCTTTCTTGCATTCTTGAAAAGGGGGGCCCTATAATGAACAAAATTGTCTTGTATGGCTCCTCAACCAACTTCAAACCTTTAATTAATTTATAAGTCTCTATTAGGTATCTAGCAAAGCATAAGGTTACTCTCACAGAGTTTCATTTTTCCCAGAAGTTTATGTGCACTCACACACATGCTTGTCATTGTCTTCAACATGCAGTAGCATTCTTTGTAGCATTGGTTTTTTATTTATAGTAGAGCCTTATGTGCCCCACCAACGGTGGAAAATATTTTGAGGGAATCATGTAGATTGGGCATGTACATTGGCTAATATCCTCTGACATGGAATCTAGCTACAATTTGATAGACAAAAAACCCACAATACTTCAAGTAATAATCCTTTTGCCCAACAATAAGATCCACCAAAAACTTTTATATCTTATTAGTAATAAAACAGCTCTTACTCATACGATGTTAGATGCTAATATTATTCATGAAATTTTATAAATTAAGTTGAATTCCAAATAAAAATTTCAAATAAGACTCTTCAAAAATCATAAATAAGATTACCGCACCTAATTATGATCCTTTAAAAAAAATTAAACTCTACACTTCTTGCCTAAAATGTATAATTTCTATCCACGAGAATCTAGATTCAATTATAAAAATTCTCCTATTTTCAGCAAATTGAAAATTCATATATAGTTCATTTGTCCATAGTCACAAAAATGCATAAAAAAAAATCAAGAATCTTCTTTTGACTTTCATCAAGATCCACCAAAAAATTAGATAATTTAATAATAGGAACAATGATCAATTATTTATTTGAATAGATCTAGGTGTATTTATTTTAAGCTTTCAACAATTATATGCAAAATCAATCCACAAATTTTTGTCACAAATCATGTACAATGCATGTTTGTCTAGAGTTGGTTTTCACTACACCTATTTTATTTTCAGCACTTTGAAAATTCATAATTTCTTCGTATAGTGTTGCGAAAATGCATAAGACGATAATCTTCTTTAGACTTTCAACAAGACTCCTAAATCAAAAAATTAGGCAACTTAACTAGTACGTCCTTTGTTCCAAGTTGATCGTCATGTTGAACAAAATGTTCTATATTAAGGCTAAAAATAACATTTAAAAAAATCATTTCGTGCTATAAGTAGAATTTGGTGCACATCTAGCATCCTAGAAACTTTAAGTTTTGGAGCCCTTTTCAAAATGCAATTTTGGAATATTGAAAAGTGAAGTTTTTTAGACATTTTCAAGGAGCACCAATGGACATTTAATTGTTAATTGTGAGATATCATTTTGGGATGGAGGGAATAGGAACAATCTTCAATTACTTATTCAGATGTGTAGTTCCCTTAACCCTTAACTATGTCGACGTCCACTTTCTGGATGATGGATAGAGGACTTGCAGACATTGTTTCATCCAACTAACTTCTCATTCATCCAGTGTAACACTTGAATCTTGAAAAGACAACCTTCTTTAATGCTCAATTTCATGACATTTGTGGTAAATGATATTTCTGTACAAAGATATAAAAATGTGCCAAAATTTGAAAAAGGATTGAGGCGTTAAGGGGTTAAGCAGTTTCAGCAATGATTCCCAAATTCCATCCACAACTGTTCATCCCACTTCGATGAGAGAGCACGTTCATCCCTCTTGGATGAAAGTTGCGAGCTTCCTTCGGGTGTACAATTGCGCCTCCGGGGAGCCACACCTTCTGCCATGCCGGACACAGTTGCGAGATTCTCATTTTCGGGCGGGCCATGATTTATGGCCGAATTCAATTAAGTTAGGGTTTGCTTTGCGTAATTGTATCTCGGATTCTATTCTCAATGATCGGCATCGTAAGTTAACTGTAGATCACGAAGATCCGTTTCCTGTTGATTCCGCTTCGTTGATTGCGTTGCTCTGCTTTTTCAGTCCTTCTTTGACTGTTTCAGGGGTTTGAGAGCGCACTCAAATGGGGGAATTATTGTTTCTGATGAGCCTACTTCTCCTCAGAGTGAATTTGGTGGAACGCGTCGGCTGAAGTGGACTTGGGGGAGCTGGATTTGCTTGAAGACGACGTTCTACAGGTGAGTGCTTCTCGTTCTTGAGACTCCTGGCTTGTTGGTTTGGAGTCAGTTTAGTTTGGACGCTGCGCGTTTGAGCTTGTTAGTGGACAGGAATAATCCAAATTGGTTTGAGTATGAGGAGATTTTGTCGGAGTACCCAGTCTTCTTTCATGACACGGTCGAGGCACTTAATATGCGCGTGATTAGTTTAGGGACACCCGATTTCTTAGATTCTTATGAGCAAATGGAAGAGGATTTCAATGCATCAATGAATGTTTCGTTTACGCTCTGCATGCAAGAGTTATGAAGGTTCAAAGTTTTTTGGGTAGCTGATCTAAACCGACACGAACGTATGTTTAGGTGTCCCGCATCCTCCTAGTCGATATGTACCAAATTTCTTAGGTTTTAGGGTGGCAGTTCTTTGTCAGTGCAATTCTGGGTGTCCCTACCGTATGTGGAGTTCTGGAACAATTTTTTGTCAGTGCGTTTACGGGTGTCCCTTAGTCCGTAACGTAATTGGGGTTCTGGAACATTGCATGTAAGTATGTCGTTATAGAAATACTGGGGTTGCAGTAGTCAAGAAGGAGGTTGCAGTAGTCGAGAAGGAGTTTAAGTCTGTCGGTTTTAGGTTTCAAGGTGGCCATGTCTAGGAATTTTCTTGACGTCGTAAGCTTTTCTTCGCTTAATACCGGTATATTCGTACCTTGAAATCATTATAAACTAGTTTCCACGAGGTATCATGATTCTTCTTTTTCGAAATCAAATCAAGTGGGCAGTGTGTCTCACTAAACAAGCTTGTCTGAGTAAGTCTTGGCACGTTGCATTCATGTACATAGGTGGTGAAGATAATGAGTGGAAAGCATGGGTTGAGGGATAGATATTAATTCGAAAGGCAATTATGAAGCAAGGGTGGCCTGCGCTGCTCGTCTTTGCCGTATCAGTGTGGAGGCAATTGCAGATGTGGATCCGCACTTGCATTGCCATTGCTAGCTGCATTGCAGATGCTCTACACGAAGCAGAATTTGGCACACTTCATGTGGGGTGACAGGTATTAATCGGTGACGTTCTACCCTTGAACTCCTTCTCGCATGAGATATTATGTTCTCTTTCTTTCCAGCTTGTGAGTAGAACTGCACAAAGAATTCTTCCTGTTCCTGGACATCCAGCAGAAGCTCCCAAGACAGGAAACAGAAAAAATTCATATGTAGTACTTGGTGCTTTCGCATGAATAGAAAACTGTACAACTTTTCAGCCTTATTAGTTGACAAGGTCAGTCCTGATGGGCTAGCGGGTCTACAGAGTCACTCGGTCCTCAACGACCTAGTTAATCAATGTGTTTCTTTGAGATCAACTGAAAGATTCTCTCCAAGTGCTGTCTTGTAAATTGTTTTTGATATAATTTTTGGTGAATTTAGAGAAACCACATCACTTAAATATCGGATTCTTTGTATTGCAGAAGAGGATCAGCGCTCGAGGAATCCCTGTAAGCAGAGACTTGGGTGCAGCCATGACAGGCGTACCAAGGGATGGGGAGGCGGTCTGTGGTGCCTACGACGCAATTGTTGTAGGTGCGGGGATAATGGGAAGTTGCACAGCCTACCAAATAGCTAAGCGCGGGAAATCGGTTCTTCTACTTGAGCAGTTTGATTTTCTTCATCACAGAGGGTCGTCACATGGCGAGTCGCGGACGATCCGGGTAACATATCCAGAGCTTTACTACACGAGAATGATGAAGGAAGCTTACAAACTCTGGGAAGAAGCGGAGAGCGAAGTTGGATACATGGTATACCAAAGAACTGGGCAACTTGACTTTGGTCCGCCTGACAGTGAAAGCTTGGTTTCGCTCGTCTCCAACCTCGCCAAAGAGAATATTGAGCACGAGGTACTAAGTCATCAGGAATGTAAGGATCGGTTCTCATCCTTGAAGCTTCCTGATGATTCTCTCATAGTGTACACTAAGCGGGGAGGAATTCTCCGAGCAACTAAGGCTGTAGCCATGTTTCAATCCCTTGCACTTAGACATGGCGCCACGTTGAGGGACAGAGCCAAGCTTGTGCGAATATCAACTCAGTGGAAACTCTCCGACGGTTCCGACGGAGTGCTTGTTGCTACCAACCGAGGTGCTGCTCTGGGAAGGACTTGCATACTAGCAGCTGGCGCATGGACTCCTCAGATTGTTAGGGAGCTCTCAGGAATAGAGCTCCCTATTGAGCCGTTAAACGCGTCAACCGCTTACTGGGAAGTGAAGAACGATATCTTAGCTGCTTCCAAAGGCTTCCCAGTCTTTGCAGATTATGGCAAGCCATACATTTACGGTACTCCCTCAATTGAGTATCCAGGTCTAATCAAAGTGTCGGTACATAGTGGGACGCCTTGTGACCCCAACAAGCGCACAGTGGCTCCGGACAGGGAGCATCTGAGAACGGAAGTTAGTCCATGGCTTGCCAGTCGTTTTGGCGGACTTGTGAACTCGGAAGCTCCTGTCATGGCACATGGGTGTATGTATTCCATGACTCCTGACGAGGATTTCATTCTGGACTTCGTTCCAGGAAAAGGAGAGCTGGCTGAAAACGCCGGTGAACTTCACAGAGAACAGAGAGTGCTAGTGGCGGCAGGATTTTCAGGGCACGGGTTTAAGATGGGACCGTTAGTGGGACAAATCATGGCGGATCTTGCCCTCAGTGGAACAGCTCCAGGTGTGCCCCTGGAACTCTTTTCTATCAGGCGTTTTGTGAGGAACCCATTGGGTAACCAGAAGGGAGATTCGCAAGTGAAGCCTGTGGTACTCCGAAGTTCATCTTAGATTGTGGTGCCAGCTCCTCTTAAACCTGTAAATATATGTGTCTATGATACCAGATTGAAGCTTTGTAATTTGACAGGCAAGGTTTGCAGCTTGATTCCTTACTGAATTGTAATGAATCAATTGCGCAGTGAAACGCATGCCTATAGAATTAGGGGATCGTAATTACTAAGGCTGTTACGGAACTGAAACTACAGAGCGTTTTACATGGGTACTGTAATGCTCTCTTAATTACCGTATGCACTTTGAGTGTATCATTGTGGAGATTATTTAGTTATTTGTCTCTTGAGGCAAAGTAAAATTTTGTTCATTTGAAAATGAAACATTATACAATTATACAAGGGCCTATGTGTTATCAAATCCACAAAGGAGCATGGAATTGAAGTGACTCTGTCTAAATGTGTTGGATCTTGCACTAGGTACGTATGGTTTGTAGTATTTTTGAAGGGTGTATAGATCATTTTTTTTGTTCTTAACTTTACAAGGTTATAGAGGCCAAAAAGTTGGTCGATGAATGACTTTCTAGATCAATGAAGAAATGATGAATGCACCTATTTATCCCAAAATTATATTTTTTTTGAGTGATTACTTTTTTTGAGAGACTACATTGAGAATGTGTTGAAGAAGGATTAATGACCGAATTGGAAATTATCCTATTAGTATAATAAGTTCATTCCAAGGAAGACGGTCAAGTAGGGAATCTATGCTAATAGGTTCAATATCTAAATTTGAAATATCTCGACTTAAATTCAATAATCCAACTAGGAATTTCATAGCCAAAAACATTACTACATAACTACAACGACATTGCACATCTCAATTAGAATTCAACATTGTAATCATTTAATTTCACCAATTTTTAGATTGAGCTCATAACTCATCCATTCACAAACTTAATCAATTTCAAATCATATACATGCATATATATATATCAATCATACAGAATCCAATTTGGCTAAACTTATCTTCATATTAAACCAAACTGGTGAATAATCCATCGTTTAGAAATTATGTTCTCAAGGTCCAATTAATCACATTTTAATCTCATTCATACTTATCTCATCACTTCTTCATCAAGCACTCTCATCCATCACTGTAAACTCCTTCTGATTTGATCTCTTCATCTTGCCATTTGCTCGTAGACATTAATCTCTTACACCTCCATACTTCCAGTAACACACCGATTTGGTACACCTTTGTGTAACTTCAAATCCGGTTCAATTTCCACTCCATTCCAACTAGGACATAATCATCAGTGAAACTTCCACACAAACCTTTAAAAACTTGGATCACCCTCATGATATTGTAGGCCTATACACTAACACATAAACACTTACCAAACACCAACTTGGAATACACACAAGAAAACAAACTAATACGCAGCACGAACTGGCTCGGACATGACTGGACTTTTACTCAACAGACGGTGAAGAAAAATGAGAGAGAAGCACACCTAATAGGAACCACAAGGTAGCGGTTACCAAAAGGAGTAGGAGGACGACCTAACCACCTACAACTACCAACATTCATTCCTCCCTTCCTACATTCAATTCCCTTCCAACTAGGCTTGACTAACTCGACACGATGCCAACTAGGACTAAAAATTCACTTGATATCCTTTTAACACACCTTAGCCAATTGGATAGACAAATTGACACCTTCCAAATCAGGCAATTGACCTAGCTATAATCCTCCCTTCTTTGATTAAAAAAACCAATCAAAATACCAAGTTGGACAACCAAAAAGACTCTAATTTGGATTAAACAGCTCACCCAAATGACCCAATGAACTCAAACTTAACAAACAAATTGTCAAAATCTATAGAACACTCAAAAATTCAACCTCAAAATTGCAAAATTAACAGTCCAACTAAGAGATTTACAGAATGCATTATGAAATAATGAAATTCTAGGCCATGAAGAACTTAAATTAGTTGATGACCATGTACTTGGTATATGAGTTCACAATTTGCAAATTTTATTATACGTGGCAAATAAAAAGTTCTTGTGTTATGGTAGAACCACCCATTCCTAACTAGGGCTATTTCCAACCACGGTTGGAAGAGATTTCCAACCAAAGTTTAGAATGTTTTTTTTTCCTTTTAAAGGTTGAGACTAATAAGGTCATAATACATGTCTCAAAGTAGTGAGTGAGAAAATAGAAAGTAGTGAGCAGAAAAGTAATTTTTAAATGATTAAAATTGGAAGACTCTATACATCGGATATGCATTACAAAAATATGAACCTTGCAGAAGGCCGTATGACTTTCGGCAATGGTATAAATATTAAAAAAATAAAAAAATAATTTTTTCTTAAATTTTTTAAAAAGAAATTTAAAATTAAAAGTCGCAAATCTAATGTGGCACTATTGGTGATTAAGTGGGCTCAATTTTTTTATTTTTGTAATTAAAAAAAAAAAGTTGCTATAATTGCATTGAAGCATGTAGTAAAACAACCTTCTGTAGGGTTTAGATTTTTCCTAATGGGATTTAAGCCAACTTTTGGCTTCTAAAATTTATAGTATTTTCAATTCAAGGCTTAAAATTACCAAAATTTTTTGCAATCTCCATGATTTCTATCTTCCTACATGAATTTTTTTTTACGTTGCCTTATACTGCTCCAAAACATGCATGGAATTGCTTAACCTCTAAAGGACCAAATACCATTTTTTGGCAACATAGCGATATTGAAAAGCTCACTACAAATGGAATTTTTGTTTATTTTTCTTTGAAAATTTCATACAACATACACTTAAGGAATAGCTTTAAGGCCCAACAATTTTTATAACTTATGACTTCACGGTTAAAAAGTTATTCAATGATATGTAATTTTTGTTATTCAATGGGCAGCCTAGATAGCTCAAAAAACTTCTTTAAAAATCACTTTTTAAAAAAATTAAAAATTAAAATTGGTTCTTCAGAAACTCTATACCTACCCGGAAATTAAAACTCCTCGTAACTTTTGACTCATTGATAAAAATGGAATGATTCAAAGTTTCCACGTATAAGCAAATCTAAAGAACCAATTTCAAATTTTTATTTAAAAAAAAATTATTTTTAAAGAAGTTTTTTGAGCTGCTTGGACTACCCACCGAGTAACAAAAACTACATATCATTCAATAACTTTTTAACCATGTAGTCAAAAGTTATGAAAATCATTGGGCCTTACAGCTACTCCTCAGGTGTATGTTGTGTGAAATTTTCAAAGAAAATAAAAATAAAAATTCCGTTTGTAGTGAGCTGTCCAATATCGCTATGTTGTCAAAAAAAAGAAGGTGTTTGGTCCTTTAGGGGTTAAGCGGTTCTACCATATCCCCAGGTATAAAAGGCGGGGGCAAAACGGTCCTTGCGTAGAGGTGGCTGTAATGAACTGAAAACATCATAAACTTAGTTCATCCACAAACTGTCATCTCACTTCAGTTCATCTGCACTCAACTGAAATTCGGTATCATCGCATGAGCTTCATCGTCATTCATCCAAAGTAACCGCGGACGGGGAGGTCCATTTGTATTGGTGGGCCGCTGCAGGACGATTCCGGTGAGTCGCCGAAGGTTTAGGTAGCGCAGCGAGGAATTCTGGAATCGGACAGCAAGCAAGCTGCACGATCGAACGCTGGATTTCGCACATGCCCACATTGCATCCGCATCTCAGTAGGAGCGCCGGATTACGATTACGCAGCGCAACAATCTCTGGGGGCAATTCAATAATTAGGGTTTCCCCTGATTCCTCTCTAGGTGAGCTTTTGGCATTCGATCGGCCACAATGGCAACAATCCGATCGCGTGTGTTTCTTCCGCGGATTCCATTTCTTTGATTTGAGCTTCTTCTAAGCGAGGGTTTTTATGGAGGGACTATGTGACGATTTGTGAAGAGTCTGGTAGAAGGAATTGGTTTGCTAACATTATTTGCAGACGTTGTTGCTAGTGTTGGTGTTAAAGAACAGTTTTCTTTCGAGTAGTGTGACAGAGTAGGCATGACTGTTGGAGAGTATCTGGAGAGTATCTGGATTGTAAATTCGGTTACTTAAGGTTCCGTCCCCTTCTCACATTGCGCTATGGAATAGAAGGTGCTACTGGATAACACCGGTCTCTTAAAAAAAAGTAATTTGTTTTCAGGTTGTGAAAGTTGCTATTTGGTTTGATTTGGGATCTCACCACCAATGTCACAGTAGAGGTGGATTATTTCATATCTCTGATTAGTTTGTAGTTTCCTTGCAATAAGTTTAATCAGGATTGGAAGATCCGCCTCCGTACTTCTGATCCTAAGAACCTGGAATCTCTTCGTTCTAGTAGGTTGTACATCGTCCAGTTTTCATAACACTGTGGACTAATGATAGTGCGATATAATGCCACCCTGGATGCCTTGTCACTTTTGTTTCTCCACAGACTTACATATGTGAATCTAGTGTCACATAACATTGCCTTTCAACTTTCTAGATTAGTTCGTAGAAACAAGTGTGAAAGGACTATCATATAGTTACGAAGAACGGCGTTCGAGAACGTTAACTCTTTCTAGCTCAGCGTCAATTTGAACGTTTTTCCAAAAAAAATTCCATTGAATCTGACATGTTTAAGCTCAAGAGCGCAGGATGTTGAAAAAGAACACAGAAGAACGCAACTCTAGTTAGCAGAGGTGCAAAAAATTGGAATATGACTAGACGGAGTGGGGTATCTGGTATGCCAGGTGCTATTGAGGTGCTCGTGAGGGGTTCTTGGTGACTGAGTTTTCAAGTTATAGCGCAAGGCTCTATAAGTACTCTGTGTCTATGATTCTGCCAATGCGTAAGAGCGAAGACAGAGGCTTAACAAGCGTTTGTTCTTCAAATTAATTTTAATGCCTCCTGGTCTAATGAGCTACAGAAGCAGTTACTGCCTCCTTGGTGCGAAGGCATTGGGGATGCCTTAGAGACGCCTTTTCTCTGCATTTGTGTTCTTTGTCTATAGCTGATGAAGTTTTTGAAGACACAAGCCCAGTGGACAAGACAAGAGTTTAGCGTTGTCAAGGGTAATTAGCCTCTCTAATGAAGAAAACTACGCGATCAGACGACTGTCTAACTAATGAATTTAACAGTCATCATTTCTTTGTACAGGACATTCATAGAGTACGCAAAGCTCGTGTAATGCTCGAAGCGTGTAGATGATCAAATAGTTTGTGTTGTGTTGGTCGAGCTTTTTATTACGTTGAGGAGGATCAAGATGAGCAGATCGGGCAAATGGCAAGCGATCAAGAATATGGATGCGTTTCCCCGAGCCCAGGAGCATTTGACGCAAAAGACTTCGTCTGGTGCAGCCGGTTAGTGCTTGATTGCATTATGTGTTTGCCATTTAAGGTAGAGCCATCGTTTGTTCTCTGAAATGTGAAAGCTGCACCCAACAGAAAGCTTGGAGCTTGTCCATGTTAGTTTTTATGTCTACTATTGGGCATTCGCAAAGAGCTAACAATTCAAGGGTTGAGTGTTGCAGTGTCGGCAGTAGGACTATTTATAATGGCAGTTCTCTTTGTTCACGAGCTTCGCTTTTATCTGCAAGCTGTCACTGTACATGAGGTATACAATTCTGTTCCTATATATCTTTGAGTAAAGAATGTTTTTTATATTGTATGATGCTCTACAATGGTCGTTCTATTTTCTCCTCATTTGATGGCTTCTTATTAAAATGAACCCACCCCCGTGAAACAGATGACTGTGGATACCAAGCGCGGGGAGAAATTGCCAATCCACATTAATATGACGTTTCCTGGTCTGCCCTGCGAAGGTTAGTCTCTAACCCTGTCAATGCTGTTTGCTGAAGATCTTTCGCTTTACTTTGCCATTGTGTAGTGCCAGGATATACGTGACTAGAGCCTCTCTCTATATGTATTAAAGCTCGACTTGTTAAAAGGTTATTTTGGGTTGCACAGTTTTGAGTTTGGATGCGATAGACATGTCTGGCAAGCATGAGGTTGATCTTGATACCAACATTTGGAAAGTAAGTGCTTCTTATCAACTCCGTAGATCACTTTTTACCCTTTTTTGAATCATCGCCTAGTACACCTGGCTAGGCTTGTTGGTGTGTGCGTATGTATGGAATTTGGTTGTTGCTTTTGAAGTCTCAGCATCGAGGAATCATTCTTTTAACGAATTCATACGAATGTAAACAATCCTTTATGGAATTGATTTATTATTTTGATGCCAACATGTGACTATTACATGCAGCTGCGTGTCCATAGGGATGGCTACATACTGGGTTCAGAGTTTGTCAGCGATCTTGTTGAGGGAGAACACAAAAAAGAAGAGCATCAGGATGGTCATGAAGACGAGCACAAAGACGTCAAAGGTATTATACAGGCTCTTTTGTAAACCAGGAATTCAGAAGCCAAAGTTGATATATTATTGGGTTGTAGTTGTGCTTATATCAATACTAGCTCATTTTGTGCTTATATCAACACAAGGCATCTATTCACAAATCGTCTATTTTATTTACAGGACATGAACATGATAAGCAAGACTCTCATGTTGAAGTAACAGGCATGCCTATTCACAGACATTCCTCCCAGAGAGATCCCGCAGAAGTGATAAAAGAGGTCAGGAAGGCGATTGAGGATAGAGAAGGGTGTCAGGTAATTGAATTTTCTATATTTTATTTCTTTGAATCAATTCTAATACATCTACCTTCAGTCTACTCTGACCTAAATATCACTTAAATTGAATTTTTTTCCTTGGCTTGTGCAGATATTTGGTGTGCTTGATGTAGAGCGCGTTGCAGGAAATTTTCATGTTTCTATGCACGGTCTGAGCTTTTATGTTGCCTCGGAGGTATTTATTATCATTATTATTATTTTTATTTTTCACAGAAACTTTTTTTTGGAATTTGTCTTGGTGTAATTTGACGGATTGGCTGTGTCAATATTGTTGGTAAATAGTGTCAGTTGGGACGCCTTTGCATAACACAGTTGGGAAATGGTGGACAGATATTTGAGACAGGGTATGAGGTGAATGTTAGTCATGTCATACATGATCTCTCATTTGGGCCAGCTTATCCAGGCGCTCACAACCCACTGGATGGGAGTGAGCGCATACTTCACGATACCAGCGGTACTTTCAAATACTTTCTGAAGGTAGGGCGCGTTGGGCTATGTGGTTGGTTTATGCTTTTAGCCTGCTGAATTGATTCTTGCTTTCTTGTAGTTGAGCACCGATAAGTGTTTTTTGAAATTTCATGATTTGCACGTGGTGATCCAAGGCTTTCTCTGGTCATTTGTGTCCCAACTGTATTCTGTATGTGGGTGGCTTTAACTGTAAGAGAGACTTATTCTTGGTCTGATGAGCTATTCATTAATCATCTTGCACGCAGATTGTGCCTACTGAGTATCATTATTTAAGTGGAGATGTGATGCCAACAAACCAGTTTTCTGTTACTGAGTACTACCAACAAGTGAAGCCCACTGACCGGTCTTATCCAGGTAAGTTCAGCCTCTCCACTTTGTCTACTTTCTTTATGGTGAAGTTCAAAATTGTACTTGTATGACAAAGCTGTATAGTATTTTGTCTATCTTGCTAATTTGATGAAATGTAACGTAATGAGAATTGCGATTGGCTTCTTTCCTGGCACTCGTTAATGGGGACAATGCTTGATGTCAGTGAGCGAGGTTGACTAATCTTTCTGTTGTTGCGGGGTGTTGATGCAGCCGTTTACTTTGTGTACGACATGTCACCAATCGTGGTCACCATCACGGAAAGTAGGCGCAATTTTGGCCATTTTATCACGCGTCTTTGTGCCGTTCTCGGTGGAACCTTTGCAGTTACAGGTATAGTCAAAATTCTCGTCCCTTATCTAGGCATCTATGAATGGTGTCACTTTCTTCCCTCAATGTACTGCACTTTGTGACTTCATGCTGCATATTTTATTATTGAATTCAACACTAATAGTGGCAGTGTCTCAATTGATCATGCAGGTATGTTGGACAAATGGATGTTCAGGATAATTGAGTTGATTTCAAGTTCAACAAAAGGAACCTTCTTGTAGGTAGGTCGATTGGTAGAACAGTTCTTCGGAGCAAATTTTGGTCCTAAAACTTGTACCGGTAGCGTAGGGGTTGATCAGAGTATCATGCTAGAGTAGACAACATTTGAAGGGTCTTGCGTTGTTGGGACTCCATTCACTGGCATCTTGTCCGCCATTCTGAACCTTGTATATGCTTAATTTCTTAAGGTCTTGGCGCTTAATAACTGGATGCAAATTGGTTAAGCTCAATTATGGCTGTCAGAATCATCATTTTTGGGTTTGATTCTTGTTTAACCAAGGCATTAATTTGACTTACTGTGGGTTATCATTTGAGGTTTTTGTTGTCCCTGACAACAAATTGTGGGGAGGTTGTCATTTAGACAACCAAAACTCTTTGAAGTCGACCCTTGTAATTGTTACTACTCTGCCCCAAATTAATTCTGTGGTTTGAGAACACTAGTTAAAGTAAGCTCAGTTTGCAATTGCACTAGAAAGAATAATTATGCAAATAACAATTTCTCACACTATAGCACTGTAATGGTACACATATTGCAAGCATACAATATTGTAACACATACTATAAGCACATGGTACCATTTTTGTTTTACCATTTTTGTTTGACAAAATGTGAGGCTTATTTTAACTAGTGTTCTCAAACCATGGAATTATTTTGGAGGAGAGTACACTGTAAGCCTCCATTCAAGTTGCTTTGCCTTAAGAGTTTTATGTGAGTGTATGTGAGTTTCATTTCCTATGATGATTCAAATGTGAGTTTCATTTCCAGATTTATTATAATAGGAAAGTTGTACAATCTCATTGATTTCTATGATGATTCAAGAATTTGTAGATTTTGAAATTCTAGTCTCGATGATTTGTAGATTTTGAAATTTCAAATCTAGTATTTTTTTAGATAACAGATTTTCAAACATTTAGAATAAAAAACTCAAGGCTTTGAGACTACTATTCACACTTCCACTGAGGTGTCCATCTCATTTCACTTTGTTCCATAGACTACAATACTGAAATCCCAAAATCTTTACAAAAGCAGCCATGAAGGCAACACAAACACTACTAAGAATCAACCTAAACTATGGAAAAGCTCTTGGATAGACTTCGAAGGAGCATCAGGATTATCAATCAACTCCACCACCTTGAATGATGCTTCAGGGATGCCGAGAGACTCCACTGCCACCTTCGCCACAGTATCTCGAGATACGGAGCCTCCAAATGTTGTATCCTATTCACCCAACAAGGCAAAGTTCAGCAACATTAGATTCATAGCAGAGTAGCTCGGCCAATACCAAACACTGACATGGAAGTAATAGAGTCTTAAATGAAAGGTTTTGAGTCTTTATGAAGATGCTTCTATACACTTTATGATTTATTTGAGTCTTTGACTTTGAAAATCATAGACTTCACAATTTTCTTGTGATAAGATTTTTAAAAATTCTTTTGGAATTTACGATTTCCATTCTACTACAAGAAACAAATAACGTCTCATTGTAACTTCGACTCTATCTATGGAAGGTTAGCTCACGTACGCTCAAAAGGACGGCTTTAGATAGTTCCACTTTACTTGGTAATTTTCAAAACGAAAAATCTCCCATTACCTTTGGAATACTCAAGGTAAGGCTCCAAAGAAACCTTTGGAATACTTAAGGTAAGGCTTCAAAGAAAGCACAAACACAAGCACATGAATCTTCAGCTCGTGTATCCACGTACCTCTTTGGTAAGTACAGCGTTTCCACTTGGAGGATCATTCTTGAGGCCTCCAGGTCGGATGATCGTGTAATCGATCCCCGACTGTCGGATATACTTCTCCGCTTGAAGCTTGGCGACGAGCGTTAGTCCAAAGATGTTGAGCAAAATGTAAACAGGATTGAAGAGCTTTCCGATGGCTGCACCATTGGCCAGGATGGAACTCACGAGGACCAGTCTTTTCACGCCGCTTTTTTGGCAGGCATCGACCATGTTGCAAGTACCAATCTTGTCAACCTGCCAGGCGAAGAATGACATTTAATTTGAATAGTGTATGCAGAAGTTAAAAAAATAATTTCCAAATTGTTGAATAGGTAGAGTTTGAGTTCCAAGTCCGTGCCCTAATTTCAATTGGTATTTATGATGAACATTGTGCAGTAAACATAAATGTATATCAGGGCAAGGTCTTGAAAATGCGCTCGGTTTCAAATGATCCTACATATCACAAACCTTTTCTCAGTAGCAGGGTAGGGGGACTTCAAAACTTGGAAGGAAGAAACATTATAGCATGTTGGGTTTCTCTAATACAAGCGAGCTGCTTGTATTGCTTGAATCTATTGAGAAAAGAGGTATCAAGAAAAACTGGAGAAAATGCGAATTCCAAATCTAATGTACGTTTTCGCCAGACACCGCAAGTTGCTGGAAATTTTCTTCTCTTTTGTCAAGTCCAGATATTCATTGTATATATACTCAACCGAGATATCTGCTTTGATTCTCTCTCTGAAAGTCATTACATCCAGAAGGTACAGATACTTCAGGGTATTGTATGTACCTTCCATGACACAGTAATATCGATGGAAGGTCGGAAACCAGTGGCAACCATCACGGCGTCTGAACCAGCAATAGCTTTGCTCAGCAACTCCGCACCTTGGGTGACATCTGCCTTCACCTGCACACAATCGAGCCACCTGGATTGTTTACACAAGATCGACCTTCACTTGTAATTGAAAGTGAATAGGAACACTACTCTCCAAATTTGACATAATCGAAATACATTCAATTGGAGTAAACCAATCTTCCAGAAATAACAACAATTAAGATCATGTTTAGCGAGGAATTGAGTACACTCAAAAGCATGAATTGGCACTCCTTACTAAGCAAAACAGACAGCACACCGTGGTCCTCATTAAACTACACAACAGCTTAAATTTTTACTCAACATGCCATTTTCTTGATAGTAATTTCTTATATGTTCTACACGGCATACTCTGAGCCCATTCTCCGTTGGTTTAAAAATAGCGTGATGAGCAAAATGTTTCGGCGTTGCATAATTGTGTGCAAGAGGAAAATGAGGACTACGGCGTATTGATTTTCACTGACAAGAGTTACAAGAAACTCACCAACTCTAGGTTATCGTTCTTGGGAAGAATGTCCTTTGCCTTTGCTTCATCTCGGACTCCAGCTCGCACGACATATCCTTGAGCAAGTAACTCGTTTACAATTCGTTTTCCCGTTTGGCCAGTTGCACCAGCGACAAAAACTGTCTTACTGGAGTTCCCGGAGCTCGGCACGGAAGTACTACTCGCCTGCATAGCAACAGAAACGTTGGTTTGTTAAGTTAAGAAAAATAATGCGCCCTAAACTTAGACGTTCGCTAGCTAGCAGCATTCAATAAATTCAAAATTGACAGAGAAAGTGCTAGTGTCCATCTGCGGCTAATTCCAAAGAAACGCAATACAAGATCAAATTTAACCATCAATGTGTGGCGCTTTAACGACTGCAAAAAACACGGAAAAAATGGAGAGCAAACAGTATTCCAATCCACAAATTTCCACTACTTCCACTAAAGTAAGGAAGTCATTTGCACAGGGTCTCTCTCCAGTGTTTAGAAAAGTCGGCCATTTTCTAATGCAAGTATCACCTAAACACGTGACTTGAAAGAAACGAGATTACTCAGCTTCTAGTCAAACGATGCTTCCATGAGATCTTCAAGGATAGCCTAGTCTCGTAATTCGGACCTTACTACTCCAAACTCCAACAATCCACAACATATTCATACAATATCCAAACAACACATACTCAAATGCATTGAAATCCTCTCACAAATACCAAGAATCCACCCACCAAGATTCCACACATATTACAGAAATCACTCAAATGCGTTATCTCACCTTCCTTACGTCCACTCGTACAAATTCTGCTCAGCTCAAGAATTCAACGGAATGCTAACAACGCAAATAACACGAGAATACCTTATCCATTCCTCTTACAAATGCTGTCCCCTTTTTCAGCTGCAATTAAGAACCAAGAATGCAAAGAACGGAAGCATTGATAGGATTCCATCCTCATTTTTTCATTTTTCAGAAGAGCAAGCCAAGTCCATTAACAGTCCGAGCAGCGCTTACCATGGAAACAACAGCGCGTCGACGGTTTCGGAGATGTTTCGGGTGCGACTGAAGCTCTGGAAATGCAAGATGAGGAAATTTCGAAGAGGAGGATTGAAATGGGAAGGTGCAGGTGGGAAGATGTCGTATCGAAAATGCACGAGCAGTGGCGCCGAAGAGAGTGGACGAGGGGGTGACGAGAGTGGAAGTGATCGCACTTAGAGTCGCCATAGCCAACGAACTGAGCAAATTGTTTGCAATTCTCTTGTAGGAACTTCGTGGCCATGGGGTGGATTCTGAACCGTGGCAGCTGGTGAATGAGCCACGTCTGATCGAGAATGAGTTGGCAAATTTCGATTGTGGATAAAGGGAATGAAGATTGAGTGTTTGCATGTGATGTATCGAGGTAAGGCTTGTGGTGGGCACTTGGCACTTCTTGTAAGGTAGGAGGTTCATAACACACCCATTTAAGAGCTGAAAAATAATTTGGTCCGGGACGTTAAGACTTTTTTCAGTAAATTTTTCTTAAACACCAATGGGATTGGCATCTAGCCCAATGGTTTTATGTTTTTTTGGAGCTTCAAGAAATTAGTTACAAATTTTTGAAGTTGAAATGCATTGGTTACTAAAAAAGCGTTTGTTTTTCGAAATGTACACTAATTCTACATTTCTGGTGCAATGAGAAAGCAAAACGTATCTCTATGTTAAAAGATGTTTTTAGAGCATGAGGACTTTATGGACCTCCTACCTTAGTGTGTGCATGTATGTAGCTAGCAACTTCAAGCAATAAGGTAACAAGGTAAGATAAGTGCACCTACAATTGTCACTAATTACAATTGAATATAGTTACTATTACTATCAATACTATTTTAAAACATAAATCATTTTTATTGAATCTTGATGACAACTGAAAGAGGATTACAAAGCAATTTAGCGTTTATTATGTCGATATTAAGTAAACAAGTTATGAATTTTCTAAATATTGTCTCTAGGTTTGCTAGGAATCAACACTAAGCTCTCATAGACTTGTGTTTAATTTGATTGTAAATATCTTGTATAATTAACATTTAGGTTTATGTAATGTTTTTTGGTCTAAATGTAGATGTCAAATTTTGGGTACTATTGATTATTGATGCACATACCTTGTGAATAATTGTTGCATAAGTTTGTTTAGGGTCTCACCAATGTCTAGAAATCCGCAAAGGCATAATGAGAGGTGGTGGATATTAGTTGAATATCTTTTATAAACCTCAATCTAAGATTTGGTTGTGGAAATATTCTACATGTATACAACATTGGTATGAACCTCTAGTGCAATTCCACAAAAATTATTTGAACTTTAGATAAAAGAATAAATTTTCTTCTTTAAAAGTAGAAATGAAGGTTTATTGAAGAAGAAGTAGATGATTTTGACTTGAAAAGAAGGAGAGATAAAAGAGATATTTTTTCATTTCAACTTTAATTTTTATATTGTATTTAAATAAGTATATTTAATTTAATAATTAGTGGATCATATACCGCCATTCTTCACCAACTGAATCCTTAGGGATTCTATTTTTTAATCAATTGAAAAATTAGAAGTATAAATTAAAAGATATGGGGTTCGAAATTAATCTTGATGCATAAGAAATAAAGTCAAATTTTGTATATCTCATTGTTAAATTAGTTGCACCCTTGCAAATCCAAATAAATAGTATATTACAAAACCTTTTTGAGGTTTTATTGTCTTTCTTAAATTCATTTTGTAAACGAAAGAAGAAGATGGCATAATTCAAAACTTGAAATTCAAATGAATATAACTTTATATATAGAAAGATAGAGATAGATTTGAATTTTGAGTTTCATATTCTTTGATTCGTTACAATCATATACATTTGAAATATCTAAATTACAACACTTGAAGTCTGTTAATCTTAACTATATATCAATAATTAATTTCCGAAAAAGAATGTTAAAGAATTTTATTTTTAAAAATGATTTTTCAAATTTTTCAAATTGCAAAATGATTTTGTAATTTGTAAATATAAATTGACTATTCAAAACTAGGGGTGGGATATTAGAATTCTTTTATCCCAAATACGTATTAGGAAAGAAACAATGATTTTAGACTTTAACACAATTTAAGGTAATTACACCTAGTTGTGATTACTTTCTAAAATCAAACATTGCAAATGTATTATTAGTGAGAGCTTAGGATTGATTTTAGGTTCACCTGTTTTCAACACTAAAAATTTATAGTTCATTCATATGGTATTCCAAAAATGCATAAGAAGAAAATCTAAAATATTCTTTTGACTTTCAACAAGATCCAACAAAAAATTTAGGCAATTTAATAATAGGAACAATGTTCAATTGTCTATTCAAACGCCATTTAGATGTACATTGTATAGAAATTTTAAGGGGACCCATACTAATTAATCGACATTATACACTAAATAAATATCTACCTTTGCTATACATCAATAGTTATTGAAGTGTCCGAAGGACTATATATCATGTTTCAAACATCTACAGTTTACTATGATAAGTCCCTTTAATTTTTTGGTCCCCTTCATACCCCTATTCTTTGTAGTTATCATAAGGATTTAAACTACCTAACAACTTCATTGTAATGTACAATGTGAACACACTTATTTAATGTGGGCCCTCCAAATGTGTCATTGCCATCCAAAACCACCATCATCATTCTACATACATTTCTAAAATCAATATGCATCTATGCAAAAGAAGAGATTTTAGAACTTCTACCAAAAAAACTTTGACCCTTCATAACTTTTGCATAGGGGATCCCAAATGCCACATTCTTTGGTATGGAACTTTCTTTCTCTTGCCAACAAGAAAATATGAAAATTTGACTAATCTAATAATAATAACTAGGCACAATAACTTAACAAAAAAATAAATTTGACAAGTTTAATAATATTAAATAGGTGCAATAATTTAAAAAAAAATATGAAAATTTGACAAGTCTGATAATAGTAATGTAAACCAGCCCATTATGGTCAGATGACCCATAGTGGACACCTCATGACCCTATGATGTTTTTTCAGACCACAATCAACATCTAACCTGACACCTCTGGAGTGATTAGTGACCTCATTAGGAACACCCAACTTTTCCAGTGTAAATCATTGTAGGAAGTGACTTTTCATGGCATTCCACATTAAAAATTATTGTGACCACTTTAGGTCATTAAGATGAGCATATTAGATACACTTTTTGTTGGTTATGGGGTAGCCTGTAGACCATGATCACTTCAGAAATACATAACTAATTCACACTTTGTTTGAAAAATAAAATTTCAATTGCTCTCACTATTTCTCACACTTATCTTTGTGTGGGAAAAAAATTCGAAATTTTTTCAGCAATGGCATAAGGGCAGACTCCAAATTCAGACCACAATGGGCTGTTTTACCTTAACTAGGCAAAACAAACTTAGCAAAAAGTGGGCGGTTTGGGGGGTGCCCACCTGAAGTCCCTTCATCGCAACTCCCTAACCCCATTTGTGTCATGACTCCAAGAGAGTGATGGACGGAGCTTCCTCTTGGGTTTCCTTTTCTTTGCTAAATTTCTGGAATTACTTTAAATTCTCGGTGCGGGTTGTTGCTTGCATGAGTTCTCAAGTTCGGCAATCCTTTTTTCCTGCTGTGTTTGTGTGTTCTGATTGATTCTTTTGTGAGCAGATGTAGAATTCAGTCAGTCAGTGTCTTCAGGTCTCTTCACATTTGTATACCAGCGCCTGATTTTTTCGCTCGAATTGGTGCCCGGAGTGATGAGAATTGCAGCTTTTAGGCACCGTCGCGGTCGCATTCCTGAACTTCACGCAGGTTTGGTTGGATCTCGACTTTTTTCCTCTTGGCGGGAATGAAATGTTCGCTTTGGGGTGAGATTTTGAAAGGCTGTCGGAATTAGGGTACGAATCGGAAGTGCTGCAGGAGTGAAAGTTGCGTCGTTTACCAGAGCTCGCCGGAGCAATTGCGCTTTGTGAAGGCGCCTTAGCAACGGTTGAATCATTTCTGGTAGGATGAGATCTGTATGATCGGAGTTCCTGAAGGTTGATGAATTTTGGAGTGAGGGGTAAGATTAGGGCGTGGAGATGAGGAGAGCGGGGGGAACTTTGTGGAGTTTGTCGAGGGCAGCTTTGCAGTCGCAATCTCGTACGAGACCATGTGCGAGGTTGCCTGTGGTGCGGTTCCAGGAGGCACAAAAATACAATTCATCCTTTCTTCAGGTACTTTGCCAGTCTTTTCACGCATTTCGAACCTAAATTCAAGCTGCTAGAAATTGCCAGAGAGCTTGGGACAGTGCTAATGTCTCACGTTGCCGGTTCCTTGCTTGATGAGAACCTCATCGGATGCTATGCGTCTGCTAGGGTTTTATTTCCGTGTGCGACTGTAGAAGGCTTTAAATTGCAGGGGTTTACAGGTGCGATTTTATTCTGTTTTTTGTTCGTAAAATCCGAATATCAATGAGGGCATTCTCATGTGGACAGAGGATTGGGCAATTAGGTTTCTAGGGGTTATTCTCTGAATGGAGAAGACTCGAGTTGGATGGTGCCCTGGCAAGGAAAAGCCTTTCGGCATGCATCGACCGCTGCAGCCGAGGATTCCAAGCCAGCCGAGGAGGTCGCAGACGGGATCACTTTGACCGACAATTGCATCCGGGTAAGGCGCTTGTCATGCTGGGTTTATGAGGAAACTAGGGTTTAGTGGATTTGCGCTACTTCTGATGATTACTTTCAGTTTGTGTATGGAAATATGCCCGGAGTAGGGTTTAGGATTTGAGTGGAGTTAGCATTGACATATTGGCGATCCTCTGTTTACAGAGAATACAAGAAATTAAACTTGAAGATGGACCAGAGGGCGAGAACAAATTGCTCCGATTGAGTGTGGAAGGTGGTGGATGCTCTGGCTTTCTTTACAATTTTGCTCTGGACGACAAAGTGAACAAGGATGATAGGTGCTTCAAACCTCCGACCCTCTCTGGCATGTGAATCTCATTTGTTGTTTTGAAAATTATTGCTTTTGTTTCAGCATATCTCTTCAGGGAAGTAAATTTAGCTTCCCTCTTAGTATTTATTGGGACTAGGGACAGGAGTAGCTTGGAGGATCTGGCATTGTATGGAAGGCGACGGATTTACTTTTTGAAGTGCAGAGGAACCTAGTGTATTTATAAAACCAGAGGTCAATGTATTGTTCTGGCCTCATCACAAACAGTTCGTGGTTTATGAATGTCATCGAAGTGCACCCTGAAGCTGGGATTGGGTATCTTCATCTGCAAGTCTCTTCAAGCATCGGATCTGAGAAAGAAACCCTGTGTGCTAGGACCGTGGATGACAGAGTTACACTAGATGATTCCAAGACTAGTGTTGAGTGGAGTTTTGTACTTGAGTCTTGTTGTGCAGAGTGTTTGGAAGGGACGGAGCCAAGTTTGTTGTGGATGATATTTCATTTGGCTTCATCAAAGGCGCCACTGTGGACTTCACTGAAGAACTCATCCGTGCTTCATTTGCTGTAAGACATATAATTATTTTTCTTCTGCTCTAGCACCTAATACTATCATGAACTTTCCCTTGGATGTTACTCTGTTCTGAGTTGTGATCTCTAGCAAGTCACCAAGCGATCACTTCCTGTCGTCTGTTTCTTAACCCCTAAATGCTCAGTTCACCAGTTCGAATGTTTCAAAAGCTCCACTTCCTTCAATTAGTGTTCATTGAGGAAGCTTCAAGGAAAATTGTGTAATGTATGTGATCGAAAGAAGAAAGAATGCTCTGCATGAATCAATGACATAGATATTTTATTATTTATCACATTTTAAAATTTTTGATCTTCCTAGTTTAGTTTGATCACTTAGGAATTAATTTTGTACTGTGCTGTGACAGGTCACGATCAACCCAAATGCAGCATCTGCATGCGGTTGTGGAGCTTCTTTCAATGCAAAGTGAAACAGTCTCCGTCTTGTATTCGAGATTCCTGCTTGTGAATCTTCTGCGAGTTGTTGATTGAATTGAATTCCTGCATAAAGCTGTTGGAAGAGATTACCTACTATCTCTCGAGAGTCTTAATGTGGAAGGATACCAAGATAGCTTGATATTGAGGCTGCTAGTTCCTTTCGTGATACCTATAACTGCTTACAGTAAATGAAAATAAAAGGGGCATGCTCTGATCTTTCAAATTGCCTCAAGCTCCTTCGCACCTGATGCCAAAAAATTGCAGTATGTTGATGGGTCCGACTTTACACTAGAATTAAATTGCAGCAGCTCTTTCGCAGCTTCATCGTTTCAGTAAGTAGGAGTGTTTAAGCTGTGGACATGTATTCTTTACTTGTGTTGATGGTAAAGCCTCCACCTGCCCCAAGATGTTGAAGGACTTGATGCTTGTAGTGCTCATTTTGATTTCTCAACCCTGACCAGCTAATCCAACATTACGCAGTCCTATTTTGGATTTAAATTTTCCAAATTTGACCGCATGGTGGTACATAGAATAAGTTTTTCCGGTTTTCACAACTGAAGGTACAAGATTTGGAATTGTGCATAGATCTCAGGTCCGCAAACTAGTACGAGCAATATCTTGAGTTTGAATTGTACACCCCGGTCCAGAAGGCGTGGCAACATGAACAATATCTTGAGGGCATCTTAGTGAGTGGAACTTGACAAACGATCAGCACTCAACAAAATGGAGTAAGAATTTTTTCTAAATGGTAATTTTTGTTGAGTTGCTCAATTCAATTCTTCCTATTTCCTCAATACAGCACACCGAGTCCGTCAAACCACCTCTTAGACTAACTTCACATGAATTCTTGTCCTTTAATTACACATTTGATGGAATCTTGTCCTATATTCTAAGTACCATCCATTTTGCTGAATTACTAAAATTTTGGACTTCAAGAATTGTGAAATTCACCTGTCACAAATAGTTTAAAATTAAGATTTGTTAGGATTGGTGTAGATTCACATTTCAAGCAGCTCATCTTGAAAACTTCTAAAACACAAGGGAGTTTAAATACTTTACCAGTTACCACGGAGGACATGAACGAAATTCACCATATACCGGTACCATCTTTCTTAAGTGGTAAAGTCCGTTTCATTACCATGATGGTAAACTCTTAACCCTATTCTGGACGATGAACGGCAATGTAAATACTTGAATGTCGAAAAGACAACCTTATTTTGATGACCAGTTTCATGAAGTTGCGGTAAATGATATTTCTGTACAAAGATATAAGCACAAATGTGCCTAAATTCGAAAAAGGATCGAGGTTTCTAAAGGTTAAATGTAAATGTCCACACATTTTACAAATTAAATCGCCATCAAATCAAATAAGATGGTTGATTCATGATTGGTTCCTTAACTATTTACCTTGGCACATACATACACATGCACGGTGTGGCATTGGATCCCGCCCGCCTTTCTGAGAGTGAAGTCCGGATGCAAACAAACGACTTTGCAGTGCACGGGAAACGGACTAAGTTGCTCGCATTGAGAATGCCTTGAACGTTCTCGGACTTGCCAATCATTCGGATCGGAGAAACCAAACCAAGAAGCTGAAGAAGTCCCAACAGCACCAGGAAAGCATGCGCCCTTGCACCCCACAACTTCCCAGCATGCCAGCACAAGCGACAACTTAACGTCGATTCAATACCTCACTAATGACACAAAAGACCGCGGGGACGTCGCGGGTACAACCTCCCATGTGCTCTTCGTGGACTGATCATGAGTGATGAGCGGAAAGTATGTGCAAACACTAGCTACAGTGTACTAGCTACTGCTCTCAGTTTTTATCCAACTTTTATTTTCGAAACAATAAATCAAACATGTCAGTCAATTGTAAGAAGAAAAACTAACATGAAGTTCCAACTTGTACAACCACAGAAACTAGAGAGGAACAGATCGAAGCAACCCAACGAACCAACCAACCGTCACTATTTAAGACACAGAAGTCCTGTTTCTACCCCAGGTATATGTCCACGATAATCTTTACCAGCGCCTGCCCTGCAGATCATCAAGTACTGTACTTTCCCCAATTGAGGTCAAAACGATCCAAATCTCCAATTCTAGATTTCGGAGACTTCTGGATCCTACTCCGTCAGACAGTACTCTCAACCCTCAACAACACTACTGTACCGTTCGTAAAATTCATGAGCAAAGCATGACAGTTACGCGGCAGCAGTGAGCGGTTCTGTGAATTGGCCGCAAACCCCGGCAGGTAAAAGATGGGAATAGCAGATTAAAGTCCGTCAGCTGTGGTGTCGCTGCCACGGGATTAGTCTACATGGATTTCGAAATTGCGTGAGTCGGTTTTACGACCACAACCAGCCGAGCCCCGTGGGGGATCCCCCTTCCGCGGGAGCGAGACAGGTCACCTGGCCCGCCCTGCCGCATCCCCTCGGGGGCTTCATATACCGTGTCGGCTACCGAAACCAGCACCAGTCTTCTGTGCATATCAGCGGCTGCGGAGGTCTGGATTGCAGGAGATTTCCAGCACTAGCTGCTTCATCTCCGATTGTACTCACGCTAGCCTCTAGGTGCGTTGATGAAACTCTTCTTTTTTCTTTTTTTAAATTGGTTGCGGGCTAGTTTATCATGGAAGAGGGGGTGCTCGAATGGTGGTCGCTGTGCATTCTGGGAGGTTGATGGGAATATGATGTGTAATGCAGTCAAGAGGATGTGCAACTCGTAGGCACGATGAGTTTAAGTGCATTTCGAGAGTAGTTCTTGCACCTCAGCAGACATCCTCGTGCATGTACCTACTTCTTGGAGATTTTTATCCTGTTTTTTATTTGGGAGTTGTTGAAGTCCCGTGATAGCTTTAAATCTCTACACATTGGTCGATGTGTTTCGAAGCTCTATCGAAGCTGCAGTAGTCTCCGGCCTGTTATTGTAACTTGAAATGTGAGAGAGCTATGGTTGTCCATTGAGTGTGTTTTTAGGTGTGAATGTTTTGCGAATACGAGTTTCCTGCGTGATATATACATAATGCAGCCAATGAAACTACATAAGTGTTTTCTCCACATGCATGTTTTCGCCGTGATTGCAGGCTTTCCTTCGAAAATGAGGACCACCCACGCCTCCCAGCTCCTGGCCCTCCTCGTCGTCTCGACGCTCGCCATCACAAGCGCCCAGAATGTCTCTTTGGTCCTCTCCAACTACCCCCAGTTCTCCACCTTCGCCCGTCTATTGGTCGAGACTAATGTCGTCTTGGAGGTTCAAACCCGAAGCTCCATCACCCTCCTCCTCCCCGACAACGGCGTCTTGGACCCCTACGTCGCCTCCCACTCCAGCTACACAACCCAAGAGGTCGCCGATGTGCTCCGCTACCACATCCTCCTTCAGTACTTCGGCGGACAAGAGCTCGCGACTCTCACCTCCGTAGGGTATACCGTCACCACCTTGTACCAGACCACTGGACGCGCAAATGATCTCAACGGGTTCGTCAACCTCACAAAGACGGCCACTGGGACAGTCACAGTTGGGCCTTCGGCGCCCTTGAGTCCTCCTCAAGCGAATATCATCACGAACATCACGCAGTACCCATACAACTACAGCTTTGTGCAGATTAGCGCTGTGCTTGAGCCGCTTGGTCTCGTTGCTGTGCCCACTCCAGCGCCTACTCCAGCGCCTTCATTTGAACCAATCTTGGCTCCCGTGGAATCACCATTTTCGCCCATAGAGTCACCGACAGAGTCACCGATAGAGTCACCGATAGAATCTCCAGCTGAAACGCCAGTGAATGGTCCCGTGTCTAGTCCACCAGTGGCAGGGGGACCTGTGGCAGAAGGACCAGGAGTTAAAACGGCGACGAACACGGCGTACGCGGTCGGATTCAATGCTGGCGCTGTGTTTGCTTCGCTGGCCGTGGCGGCGATGCTCTTGTAGGTGATATGGTTTTGTTTATGAATGTGGCGTAAGTTAAGATGATTTATTGATTCTTTGGCCAGAAGGTCGTGATAGAGTATTGGTGGGGACGGGATGTTCCGTGCTGAGCTAGGTGATCAGTGTGGGAAGGGATGTCCCAGCCCGTGTCTATGGACACGGGGTGTAGATTAATCAGGTGGTCAAGTATGGCAGGTAGTGGAGCCGAGGCCATTGCCTTCTGTGCACATTCTTTCAATTCTTAAATACATGATGATTTTATTCCATAAATTACCCACATTCCTTCCATTGCTTCGATTTTCTCTTGTGCAACTGGTTCTAATTCGTTGCATTAGAGTCATTGAAACTCAAGATGTAAAATGACCTCGTGTTTCCAATCTCACGAGTTTGCTTTGCGCCAATCTCAGGCAGCTCATATTGGATCCCCAGTGTGAGAAATGTACTTCGTGGGTACAGAATCCCAAGACAGTGTGGGACTATGTGCCCAGTTTGTATACTGCACATATACTCCTCACAGCGGACTCAATATGAGCTGCCTTTCAATAGCATTTTTCGTGCCCACCACAAGTCTGAAAATGAAAATGACCTACCAAGCTCTTAACTTGACACGTAGAGATCAGATTAGAGTACTTCGACGCGGAATCCTCAGCAGCTGCGCTGCACCAGAGCACAGTAGGAAACACCGTAGCAGTTCCGTGTAATATATAGCCAACCCTGCAGTAAGCTTTGATGTATTTACGCTCTACGCAATAGGTCAGTTCTGCCGTGAAGGAAGGACGTCAGTCGTCGTGCAGAGATTAGCAATTGATTGCAGTAGCGAAGAGGATTGTGCAGTAAATTTAGTGCCGAGATATCACTGTCCTGTATCCGCTATATTATTATTCACTGCGAGCAGACGGTTAGAACTTTCGGGTTGTTCGAAGTGAGCCAGCATACGGAGCCGAGTCGCTCCGTCAGAATTGCACGGCTGTTCCTCTTGCTTGGCAGCCGGAGCAGCTGACAGAATTTACCTCGCTTTCTTAATTCAGTGTGCTCATATCAGTTGACATTCATTTCGTGAGTTTGAGATACCGAGTGCTTAATATGAGTTATTACCGCGGCTAAATCTGGATTCGTTTCTTCCTTTTGGAAATCCTTTTAGTTTGTATCTAGACAACTGTAAGGCCGAAGAATATTCGTTTCTTTCTATGGCGTCCGTCAAGTCGCGTGCGGTGAGTGGATTAGTGGAGGCAACGAGAGGCTTGCCTTTGGAGAGCCGGCTTTGATGCCGAGTCGCTGGGGCCTGGCACTAGGAATGGACTTGATTCAGTTCACTGTGATGAATTTACTTGAATTCAGGGGGTGGGATGGATCCGTCTTGAGGTAACCGAATATCCACAAGACCTTCCCGCCATGAAGTGCCGGGAGTGACTCATGGGAAACTGCTGTTCAGTTCATAACAATTCAGTAGCCTTCAGAGAGCCTGCCTTTCCCTCTTTGGAGGCCTCATCCACGAAAAACATCAACCTGAGAATTAAAGTAAGTTTCAGTACCCAGCACCAGCGATCCCAGAATTGGTTTTGCTGAATTCGCCACAAGGCTATATCCGCGGATAATTGTGGGCTTTTTCGGCGACACCTATTTCCGTGGGTGGAAACGGCTAGCTAATGTGACTTAAAAAATATCGTCTGGCGTATAAATTTTTTTTCTTGAGTAGAGTGTCATTTGCGACATGTGGTATTTAGGAGTAAAAAAAATTGTGCTAATGCTCAAATTTGTAGTATCTGCAAATGCTAACGCTGAAATTTGTAGTACCTGCAAATGCTATACGGAAGGAAATACGGTGCAAAAATTGCGAACTATTTTTCAAAATTAAATGAACTGAGACTTTTGAACTTGAAAAAATGCATCTTTATTTCAATGAATTACAAGATTGTAAGAATGTCTAATAAGAAATACCTACACAATGAATAGAAGACAAAATGTAAACAATTACACAAAACACTAATAAGGGAATTGAACCCTCTAAGACTGCCCATTTTGCAGTTATAGTGATCTGCATCGCACAACAAACAAAACACATTAGAAGCATTAGTATCCTAAACTAATTAACAAGAACATTGCCAAGTGCAAGTCCGTTGCAGCAGACGCCATTGCAGCAGATCGGCCGCAGCTCCACCCACGCCTTCGAATCAACCGCAGAGAAACAAATCGAAGCAGTGGAAAACAGTGACTACTGAAGGTTGATGTAAGTCGAAACTTGAGTTCAAGAGCATGCTTAACCTCATGAAAACTAAAGAAATCCAAAAACTATTTGAGGATACTGCTCCTGGTCTCCTACAGCTACTTCTTCACACATCCCCGTGCCGGCCAGCCTTAACAGCACTTTTCCATGATTCTATTGCTTCCTTGTAAGGAAAGCTTTCAAGTGAATAGAATTTCTGGCCAAACATGCGCACATTCAACTAGGGGCAAGTGTTTTCCTAACCTATTTCGTTGGCATGAATTCAGAAATTTCAAAGTGGAGAAACATCTCTCATCTTCCACTGAGCCAAGAACTAAGCAGCAACCTATTTGTGCAAGTTTGAAATATTCTGAGATCAGCTTACACAAATGGCGGGACTGAGAAAGCTTACGCCAGAGCTTGATAACAGGATTTATGTGGTAAGGTGGACCACAAGCTGCGTCCGCATTGGCCCTCATCGTGACCTTGAACAAACCTGCTTGGTTGTCAAGTGCAGATGCTGAAAGCATCTCAGGCACAGTATATGCCTTGTCGCCATTGCTCAAAGGCCCTTTGGTCATAGCCCTGGCTGCGTAGTAGAACTGCTTCAGTATACACAAGTGGTGTGCAAAAGATTCTTCAGCGCCATCCTGCCGCCAATACTGCGGATAAATTATCCCGAAAGCGTCTAGGAGGTCTTGCTGAGGAAACCGCCGATCGAGTTCATCACACAAGCACTGTGCAATCTCTACATAAAACCAACAAGTCGCATGAGACTCCTAAACAGCATGGAAATCAAAAAAATATGGAACATGAAGATGTCATGAGAATTTGAAGCTCAAAATGAAGGTGAAGCTCAAGCGACTCAAACCGAAAGTCAAATAACTCAGCACTGAAACTGATCCTGCAAGGCCAACGTCACTGATCAAAGCAGAAACTACAGGAAACAAAGTCAATAAAAAAAAGATGGAACATGAATATGTCACAAGAAACTGAAGCTCAAAATGAAGGTAAAGCACAAGGCACTGAAATTGATCTGCAAGGCAACATCATTGACGAAAGCTAAAACTAGGAGAAACACAAACAAATAAATAAAAAAAATATGGAAGACTGAAGCTGAAGCCACTGAAGCTGAAGCTGAAGCCACTGAAGCTGAAGCCAAAAAAAATGACAACCAAAAGATACTAAGACTTGAAGCCAAAAAAATATAACAACCAAAAGATACTAAGACTTGAAGAAAAAAAAAATGACAACCAAAAGATACAAAGACTTGAAGCAAAAAAAATATAATAACCAAAAGATACTAAGACTTGAAGCAAAAAAAATATAACAACCAAAGGATACTGTGTCGTTGCCGCCGAGCACTTGCAAAACCACTAAGTTGTCCAAAAATACACTCACCAGAGAATTGGCGCTCAATGTTGTCCTGGATGCGATTATATTCCTGCTATGTCACAAAAATATGGTTGCCGGTTGCCTTGTCATGACAACGGGCGTACATTGTACCATGCTTAAAATCAAAAAGCAAGTGGGCGATCCCACTATCTCCTGCCAGCGGACGCCACTGTAAAGGAATTTCGGCGCAAGACAATGTGACTAGTTCATTGTACCGCGGGAAATCAGCCTTTTGGTACGCTGTGGAAGCATTTAGGAACATCCTCCCCAACTCACCCTGGCATATCTTCACAGCTTGTAAGAAATCACAAATGAAAACATCACGCGCTTGTGATAGCTTGATCAAGCAATGCACAGCATTTACAAGTGGAATGAAGCAAGCCAGCAAAAGCAGGAGCTCAACATCGGCAAGTAAATCAAAATTGTCAACAGCACCAGGTTGAGGTTTGTGACCAGGAGCGGCGGTCATATCCTGCCCCATTTTTACCAACAAAGTGCGGTACTCGGACATGATCCTTGCAGCCGGGCTTCTCATTGATATCCAACGTGTTTCCACATTTCTAAGCATTTTGTTTCCTTTAGTTTCCATGAGGTCAGCAAGCTTCTGCAACTCAGAATGGCGCTTGTTGCTTCGGCAAAAGTAACTGTAAACGGACTGGAAGAGACCTTCAAGACGGGACACCATAGGAAATTTTGAAATGGTCTCCACAACAAGGTTAAGGCGGTGATTGACGCAACTTGAACCAATAAGAAAGGGTGTCCATTTCTCACGAATCTGGGTGGTAACTCCCGTTTTCGATCCTTGAAATGTGGAGACCCCATCAGCTCCAAAGCAAATTAATATAGAAACGATGTCTTCATGAGACAACCCCCCTTCCCTCAACAAAGCATTCATGATAACCTCTGTAAGTGGACCAGCGGTACCGCTGTCTGCGATACAAGACAAATGCAGCAAATGCGGCACCCTCTCCCAACCATCCATGACGTAAACATGAACACCAACCCATGATGTCGAATCCACAGCAGTAACTTCGTCAGCACTAATAGAAATGATACTAGCAGACTGGACCACACTCTTAAGAGCAGCAAGAACCGACTCATGCAAATGTTCACTCATTTCCCAGCTAGTCCTTTCCGACCAGTGCTTCCGAGGAAGGTTTCTTATCTTAAGTTGCTGGAGCAACTGCTGTTGACGCTCGTAGTCACACATTGGGCGACCATGAACAAGAATGTGGAAAAGGGTAGAGAATTGCACTCCCTTCCTTTTCAGATCGCCCTCAAGACCAGCAAGTAACTTCTCAGCGACGGTGCCCGCCTGCTTTCGGACCACCCACAACTTGCACATCTGCAAGTATTTGCAATCATGCTTCAAGAAAACGTCACCCTTCTTAAGGTGCGGCAGAGGGACGCCATCTTGACGGCAGGTGCGCTTCCCCTCGTGCTTCTCCAAATTGTCTAATTTAGGCACCATCACCTTGCGCCGACCCGTAATCATTGTACAGCTTCGACAGACCACGCCAACCACATCGCCATTCAAGTTAAAGTCTCCCTCAGCCCATGCAAATTTACAAGCCAAACCTCCTGCCAACGGCGGGTGACAGTGTTGGGGGCGACCTTCGGCTTCTTCGACCCCGTCGCAACTCCATTTCGAGCTCTCTTGCCGGTTGCAGCAGGAACTTCACTATCATCGCTCAGAATAATCGGCGAGACGACCGTTGCCTCCGAAGTGGCACAAAGTGGCAGCACAGGACGCGGATTTAGCTCCGATATGTGAGTCTCAGAAATGTTACCCACTGGAGCATTGGGCATTACGTACTTCCCCAAACCACTTCTGTTTCGGCTGGAACCAAAGGTCTGAACACGAAAATTCTCCGGCAATCTCAAAGGAGGAGCCATCAGAAGATCCAATGTCACAGATCGGATGCCGCAGCAAACCTGCACCCAAAACACCCCAAGCCAGCAGAAGACAAAGCCAAATCGAAAATTCTCGCCAATACACCCCAATCAATCAGAAGACCAACAAAACAAAATCACCAATTCTCGGCAATACAAAAGCAAGTCCAAAGGTCGATCGCAAGACGCCAACATCAAAAGCGCACGGTGAAGTGGAAGCGAAGCAAAACGATGTAGATGCAAAACAAAACAATGCAGGGTTGCTTAAATTCGTGATGAGTCCTATGCTCCGACGACGAGAGCTTGCAGATCCGTTGAAGCACTCACAATTCTGAAACCGCCTGTCACCTTGGACGCCTGATTCCGCCTCCATTTCCAAATTGCAGTGAATGCAGGAGACCGTGAAGGATTTGAAGTTTAACCTCCAAATCTCGCCATATTACACAACAGCTGGGAATTGGTGTAGCATTGGCAACAAATTCAGACAATGCATCCACGGCATTCAAAGCCGGGTTGCAGAATTGCGGAGGGAAAGCATTTTCCTCACATTTGAAATCAAACGTCAATGAAGGCACCGATCTCGATGAGTGCCACAGACCCCGCCAACGAGAGCGATGGCAACACGTCAAATACAGATTAATGCTAAATAAGATCCAAGAAGAGACTATTAATGCGAAAGTTAGCATCGAATGCAAGAAGATGCTACAGTACTGGAGTGCTAGGGGAGTGGGGGTTTGGCAGAGGGCGCCAAACCCTAACCCTGCTCAGTGCTAATCCCAGCCCTGCGATGGAGCCGCCAAGCTAACTCCATCGACGGTTGGGATGCATCAGCGCTAACGCATGAAAAAAGAATAGTCATCCGATGCTACCTCCCGCCCGGATGAATAACTGAAATTGCGACATCTTGCACAGAGTCCCAGTGGATTTTGCTCAAAATGTTAAAAAAAAAGAAATTTTTGCAATGTATATTTCGCACATCTTCAAATTTGGTAGAAAACTGGCGCAATTTAGCCAGTTTGGGGATCACTGCCCAGCACCAAGATCGTGGCAGTAGATTTATGTACACTATTCTTTTTGGAAAACCTTGAATCAGCCAAACAATTCAAATTGCGCCATCAAAATTCTGAAGATGATTTGCCGAGATTCTTGAAAACCCTATCCGAATGTCATTTAACCCTAAGTAGCCAACAAAAACAATTTTGATGGACCAATAAGGACATTTGTAGCAAGGAAGGTTGGAGCTGTCATTTTTATATTGAAATCAATTGTCAATCACGATTCCTCAAAGGATATGGGATGATTTGAAAATGAGAGCTTGACCACTCATTGTCAAAATGTAAAAATCATGTTTGATGTACAATTTTAGACCTCATTTAGTCATAGTAGAAGAACTTTTCTCAAAATATTTTGGACAAGTAAAAGTTGTTAAATCAACGTAAATTTTATCTCCAAAAATCCGTTTGATATTTCAAGCCTCCAATCAAAAGTTATGGACAAAATTCAAAGAGGATGTTTGAAAATGTAAAAGAAAACGTCCCTTCCAACTCCTCTTTGAAATTTATCTATAACTTTTAATTGGAGGCTTGAAATATCAAACGGATTTTTGGATATGTAATTTAACTTGATACTTTAACTTTATTAGTTCAAATTTTTTTGAAAAAAGTTATTCTACTATGACTAAATGAGGTCTGAAATTCTATTTTAAATACAATTCTTGTTTTAATTTGACTTAACTATGAATGATTGAGCTCCTACTAATTTTAATTTATATGTCCCACATTGTTTGTTTTACCTCCTAACACCCCATATGTATATAAAGAGTTATCTTCTCATTGCGAAGTCATGAATCATGAGTGGCTTTCAAAATGTTGTGAGGAAATTGCAACTTAGAGTTCAAAGTTGAATGCTTTTATCTTGAAAATTTTATTCAAAATATTTATTCTTTTGCTAACCTAGTTAAGTGCAATTTTTTTACTAACCCAGTTGAGTGCATTATTTTTTAGTAACCCAGCTTGGGTTAGCCTTGAGTGTTCTCTAGTTTGTTCACCAACCCCCTCTTTCTTGCTTCTGAACAGAGTTTGTCAGACAAATTTCGACGCGTGTTTGTTAGCTACTGATGGTGCCGAATATTAGGCACCATATCATCCAGCGGATGAAATGATGCCGAATATTCGGCACCATTCTGTTAGAGGGAAGGCAGACTTTGCTTCTGTTACTGAATGTTATGTTCAAGAAAAGAATTTTGAGCGGATTTCACTGAAAACCGATGATTTTTTTTTAGAGGGAATATTTGGCAAGATATTCTTCCTTTTTGGTGGATCAAATCGCTAAATTGCAACCAAATCTCAGTAGGACAAGATCACTCTAGTTTGGATGAAAGTATATTCTTTTGGATGAATACATAGATTAAAATTTGCACTGGCGTATTCTTTATTTCTCTTTCTCCCACAAAAATGTAAAAAATCTTTGGATCCACAAATTTCTGTACAAGGGTCTTTCTTCCTTTAGATGAGAACTTTTTGAGCCTTCTACCTTAACCAGTGGTGATCAATCAAGCACTAAAACAAAGGTGGTGGATGTGCCATGCACCACTAATAAGGTAGTTTGCTCTAAATGCTCGGGCCATCTTCTTCAAACCGCTCCTATAATTAGCTCTAGATTGGATTTGAGGTGGTCCTTGAATTGACCACTTTAGCCATTGAGTGCATCAAGGAAAAAGTATTATTTATTGCTAGAGCCAATCATTCTCCTTGATTTCTTCACATCTCTTTACATGTTGGAAGTGGACAGGTTTTGGAAGACCTATAGTCACTAACAGATGCCTAGGACAGAAATCTTTGAAAATTCATAACTAATTCCAAGAAGGTCCCAAAAATATGAAACCACTTGGATTAGATGCCAATGCCACCATTCTTCCTATGAAAATTTACTGAAAATTGTTTCGAGGACTTTAGCTTCCCCCAAAAGGCAATCAGCACTTAGATGGTCGCTTTAAGAGCAGACTACCTTAGGCGTGATGAAACTCATAGTTCGTGTTTGTCTCTCTGGCATCTTGTGTTCTATTTTTATTTTTATTTTTATTTTTTTAGTTGAAAAAAATGGATGAAAGCTCATTGCATCTCTCACTCATTTATCCTATTAGAGAGGTAGCATCACCTAGAAAATTAATATCCCTATAAAAGATTATTTTTTGCAGAAATTGGTTCAATACAATAATATTGTAATATGTATAAATTCAAAGTAATGTGACCTTGGTGAATTAGTAGCATATACTATTAGGAAAAATCCTTGCACTTGTTAAAGTTGAAGGGCTTGGTTACACCAAGATGAGAGCAAGAGAATTAAAGACCATTGCATTTGTTTAATTATTAGAGTTTGAGATGGTGAGGGGTATTTTTTTACGAAGTTCATTGCAAGGCACATGAAAAACCATTGCAACATCACTCTAATTCTTAAATCTTGAAGGAGATTTCCATTAGTACTAGGGCACAAGATTGCTTAAAATTTTGTACTAGTACTTGTACTCATGCTTTGTTGGATTTGATCAAGGTAGTAGCACCCATAACTATTGATTTAAGGATTTGGGACATGATGTCTACTAATACACATCCAATAAATTATTTATCCTATTAGCAAGAGAAAATTAATTCTTGTGCACTTTCAAATGTATTATTTGGACAATGTGAGAATAAGTTGTAAATTTTTAAAGAGATGACTATACATGCACCTAATACCAACACTAGGGTCTGATATTCAAATTTAGTACATCATTATAATCACATCTATTTACTTCCCAAGATTTTTCAAGATTTTAGAGGTGACAATTATAGATACAGTGACGGTTATGGGTGCTTCTACCTAACGCAAAGCAAGATCCTATTTCTTGAGGCAAAAATGATTTGATATTGCGGATGGTCTACAATCATTTGTTTCTTATAGGTTGCTCAAAATCTCCTATTAGAGTTTACAACAAACCTATCCACATTAACACCTAAAAACATGAGTACAAATGGTGAATCAAAGTTTGGTAAACTACCCTTAGTGGAAAAAGGTAGTAAAGGACATCAAAGCTACATACCAAAGTAATTTTTCAACTTCTGGTTTTCTCCACCTAAATGTGTACATGAATGTAGAAAATAATTTAGACTACATCTTGAAGTTCAGTTTCAAGAATTCATAGTATATTCACACAAATTGAAAAACTTGCAATTTAAAAAAAAAAAATCATGCTTTTCAATTGCGTATGAGATAAAATACTTTCATGTGTTTACTCCACATTGAAGTACACCGAATTGCTTAATTTGATGATAATAGTCAATTCCACCTTAACCAATCTTCAACCTACTTCTTCAAATTACCAATCCTGATGCTCACTCTTGAGCAAGAGTCAATCAAAAAAATAAAAAGAGAGGTCGGTGAACAAAAGTCAGATTGAAGACCCCACTCCAGTCCTCACGACTACAACTTCAGCATAATTTGGGCCTTCTTCCAATCCAAATTCCAAATAGTCGAAGTATGGTAGTTGACCCATTTCCAACCTGTAGATTGCTTTGTTTCCATGAAGTTGTGGTGCAATTCAAGGAATAGTTGTGGTGCATAATGATTGGTTGCAAGGATGTCAATATTGCAACCAACCCTTCCTCTATTTTGCAATTAGCCTATAGTCAGAAACAAAAAGGTCTATGTGACCATTATAGGTCAAAGAGAATCTTTCACTAAATTTTTTGTAGTAGTTACGTTTTGTTTAATAAAATTTTGGAAAAATATGCAATCCTTCGAAATTTTATTTTTTGTACATGAGAAAAAATTGGCACTCAAAGAACTTGCGCTCCAAATATGCGTAATTGCATAAGTGGTTGGAAATGGATTGTCTGCCATATAATAGATTACGATGGGCTATGCACATAGAACCTTGATAGACACAAATCGATTAAGCAAACATCAATGTAAGCAACATTTAAGCACACCAATCAATACAAATCCGAGTATAAATCACTCACAACTCCATTCCAATTCACACTCCTGTATCTGCATTTCAATCTTCACCACCATCCTCCCGGTATTTTTTTAAGAATTGATCTACCCATTGATGTATGCTATGGTGGCCACAAAGGTTGACCTTGCATTTCCAATGAGTATAGTGAGCCTATTTATGGCCAATTGTAGTCTAATGCATTGGGCAACAGTCAAGTAAATCATGTGGTACCTCCAAAGTACATTGGAGGCCAAATTAGTATTTGGAGGCAAGAGCCTTGCATTAGTGGGCTTTCGTAATGTAGATTGGTCCGGAGATGCAAGTGATAGGTGGTCAACTATAGGCTATGTATTTGTACTTGGAAATGGTTTGTTTTCTACTTTTATTGCAATATATATTTGTTTTTGTCTCTTCTCCCAATCATCATCATCATTAACAATAAAAGATTTAAATTATCTACTTTCTAGAGCTATGGGGCTTTAGATGAGAATTACAATGTGAGCCACACATTGTGGTGGTACATCTATCTAAGTCAAAGACATGGCATTTGTGAACTATCCTTACCATTTTCCTAAAGATAGCGTGGAGTTTTGTGTGGCTTAGTCTTATGGAAGACTACCCCAATACCAAGACACACTTGGCGATGTTGTTTAATGATCATTTTTTAAATGCACCAAAAATGATCATGTAACAACATCACCGAGTGTGTCTTGGTATTGGGGTAGTCTTCCATAAGACTAAGTCACACAAAATTCCATGCTATCTTTAGGAAAATGGTAAGAATAATTCACTCTTGTCCACGTCTTTGAATCAAATAGATTTACCACCACGGTGCAAGGCTCAGATTGCCAATGAATAATGGATGGTACTCCATTACTCAACCCCGTTGGACCTAAAAATTTCAAACTTAAAGTGAAGCCGACCATGTTCAAAAAATGCAACAAAACTGACAATTTCCTTGTTTTCTGCAACTAGCTCCGGTGCAATGAATTCTATCCTCCTTTTTCAACTTCCGTGCATTTAACTTTGATGAGGTCTTCTCCATTCAGCTTCAATGAGTTCCTACATCTCAACTTTCTTGAAGTTGATGTTAGTAAACTTTAATCAGTTCTTTTCAGTTCCTATTCTTGTTCGATCAACACTTTTCATTTTTCTTTAAACAAATAAGAAAGTAACTCACACAATTTAACTAAGTGTGATTACAACATGAGATCTCAATTAGATCAATTAGACCTTGTAAATGGTGTCTGCTAAGGTCCTATGAAAAAACTGCAACCAAGCTAGAGTGCGGGATTCAATGCGATTAGAGTTTGGGATTCAAGTTTGATCCAACTGAGGGACTAAGACCAATCAATTCTTGTGATTCAAGTGCCATAAGTCCGGTGATTCAAGTTTTGTGAATTTGGCGATTTCCATGAACAATTGAAACATTGAGTTTAATTTGAGATTAGCAAATTTAGGAAATCAGGGATTTTATTTGAGGCAGAGAGAGTGCTCATATTGCAGATGGTCAAGAACCATTTGCTTCTTATCAAGTTGCTCTCAATAGTCTCCCATTGAAGTCCACAACAAACCTATCCACATGAACACCTAAAAAATGAATTCGAATGGTTAATCAAGGTTTGGTAAATTGTCTTAGTGGAAGAGGACATTAAGCGGCGTCAAAGCTGCATATCAAAGCAGTTTTTCAACTTCTAATTTTTCAACTTCTAATTTTTTCCACCTAAATCATCATGAATAGCGAAGTTCTATTTTTTATTTCAAAATTTTAAGAGAAGGGAACGGCAATTTCGTTAAAATGGCGGTATTCCATATGCCATTTTCAGAGCGGCCACTTTGAACTTCGAAAGTGACATCTACAAGGGGTATAGATTACATAAATCTTTGTCTTATATAGATTTCAGAAATCTAGCACTCATGTACATTTCTAATCGCCCGGTCTGAACTTTGAAAGCAACATCTATGACTATTGTAGATTTCAGACATCTATAAATGGTTTAGATTTCAGAAATCTAGGACAGTTGAACATTTCAGAGCGGCCGCTCTGAACTGTGAAAACTGCCAAAGTTACGGAATTTCGCCATTTTAATGAAATTGCCCTTAGGGGCTTCATTTTGAAAATCTTCGGAATTTGAAACTCTCTTATTTGGTTATTTTTTCCTTGTAGCTACCTTGTTCCCCTAGTTTCTTGCACTTGATAGTTGAGGTTCTTTTGCAATCATGTTGTTGCAGTGTTTTGAATTTGTCAGTGCAACCTTTTTAACAGGTTCTTGGAACAATGAGTTTGTTTGGTGGTAATGTCATTCATTTTTAGAAGGTAATGAATTGGAGTTGAAGAGAAGTGCAAACAAACTACCTTTCCTTATTGTCTACAATATAGGGCAAGTTTATTTTTATCTAATAATATACAAATTACAAATATCCAAAAAAGACATACAACAAACAAATAATAAAGCATTTCAAATGACCTTTTTGGATAGGTCCCTTGTATTGTATCCAATATCTTGCTCCAAGTGGGTGCACATTCTCAATGACTCTTGAACTTAGCAATTGAGTAAATATAAGATATTGGATCCAATGTTGTTGTTTTTTTTGGGGGGGGGAGGATGATTTATTGCTCAAAAATTATGTAAATTTTTTAGGAGGAAAAATTTGGTGACAGATTCTCCTACTTCCAAGGGATGAAATTGCTTAATTGCTACAAAATCTAAAGACAATATCAACCTCTTAAGGATAAATTTACACACTTTTGGACAAATATGTAAGTTTTCATCCACATTGTATATGTTTCATCCATGTCTATGTACATCACTTTATGTATTGCCTAAAAATAATGAAAAAAACAACATTGATTAGACCCATCTTCACTCCAACTTGGTGATTTAAGGTAGGAGGTTCTAAAAGAGCTCAAGCTCTAAAAATACACCCCCTTTAAATGTACGCTATTTATACATGTTTCTTTTTTGTAGCCTTCAGCAATGTACAAACAATGTACATTTGAGGCGGTGGGCGATTTTGGAGTCCTGTGTCATTTCAACTTCAAATTTTCATAACTAATTCTACAAAGCTCCAAAAAATATGAAACAACTTGGGTTAGATGCCAATTCCAGTTGTCTTTCAAGGAAAATTTATTGAAAAATATTTCAAGAAGTTTCACCTCCCCAAATTCATGTTGCAGCTCTTAGATGGTCACTTTATGACATGGAAATGTTCCTGAATTCAAGCTTTTCCATTAGTTTTGCGAAACTGCAGGTAGATATTTCTTGCTAGAATGCAGCAGTAGATGGGACGCCCCAATCTTCATGTTCAAGAATGTTATGTAATGCTACGTAACTTCCTTATAACTTGCAATTAATGTTGCAATGTCGTATGAAAGAGAGGTGTCACATTTGTGCTGGCTACAATCCCGAAGGGAGATTGCACAACGAAACTATGGTCGACAATGATTTCTAGTGCTGCAATTTGGCTTGAACTCACCGGGGACGATGCTCTGTCGTGGTTCAGCGTGGTTCTGTCTATGGTTGCACTTCGTAATAGAAATAGACGCCCCATTTGCGTCTAAGATAAATAAATAGAATCATGCCACAATGGAATCGGACTAGATATACTTCAACTTTTTTATATCACAGGAAAGCAAGAGATCCATATATGCTTTAAAACTAAGTATACCATTTCAGTTACTATACAAGTCTGTGCACTCAATCCCAGGTACTCTACATTCAGCACTCCCTTCCTACGACATGGCAACATGAAATTGACTGAAGTATACGTACTCCCTGGCAACTAGGATAGTGTGAGTTCAGCAAATCAGTGGGACAGGGTCTTGCTTCAAACAAGCTCCTTCTCCTTGTCCGCATCTTCCAGCTCCCGCAATTCCTCAACTTTGCCTTCAATCTCCTTCACCAGCGCTTCTCTGAAAAGCTCCTCTCTCGCCTCCTCTTCCTCCGCGTCCTCCTGCACAATTGGAAAGTTCAGCCCTACTTGTTTACCCTGAAAAGAACTCTGAGAACTTTATAGAAAGAAGTCTATCAGTGGTGTTCATGAATCATACCCTAATGTTATACAAATTCACTCGAAGAGATGAGATTAATGCAAGGAAGGTCGACACTGAGGACACAAACGGGAGTTCTCAAAGGCTTACCCTGTCATACATCCAGTGGGCGGTTCCGTTTCCACCAAGATCCCGGTACTCGTCGCTTTCGTAGAATGGATCCTGGAAAAACAACCAACGGAAGGAAACTACTTCAGGAACCTGTCTCTTACGCATGTCCACAGCACTAATCTGAGAATATTTCGAGAATTGAAAGAAAACAAAAACGAGTAAATATGGTAGAGTGAAACTAACGACACTAGCATTCAATCAAGATGGAGAATGACTTACATTCATGGATCCAAAGACACAGCAGCCCCAGCAGAAGACCATTGAAATAAGCATGTCTGCCACCCCGGCCCATCGCAACAGTTAGCGAAGATACAGAAGTTGGAAGACCTGAATACACTGACGCAGTTGTATGAACATGAATAGAACAGATTGAAAGCAGGAAATTAATATGTGAAGAGTGTTGAGAGGATTCAAGGCGGACATACACAAGTCCTTGGTCATCTTCTCCGGCATCACCCAGTCGTTGTAAGTGGTGATGAAGACACTATCAGCGTACATGCTATCAGTATTCTTGGTAACGATAATAGTGGCAAGAATCGGCAGAAATGGCACAATCGTGGAAAGCAGCTTTGTCTCCCGTCGGGCTTTTGGTTTCTCATTCTGCATCAGTTCCATCCATCGTAAGAGCTCGATCCATGATTACCCAAATTGGTTCACTAACTAACCGTTGAACCCCTAAAGTTTCAGGGCTTCATCGATTTACTAATGCAGTTCGATTGATCATTGCTTGTGAATGTAATAGAATTCAGAATTGGGCCAAGTTTGATATCACCGGAACCAACGAAGAACATTTCGTGTGTTGGTCCAAAAACTAATAAAATTGAGTGAAAGAAATTCCTCACACAACCTACTCAAAAACGGCGACAATGTAACAATTTCGGGCTCTTGGTCCTTGCGGGGGTTAACCGGAAAACTCTCCTCCCCCAAACCACAAATGTCAAACCCCGCTGATTTTGCTATTGCACACAAAGACACTCTATTCGTAGAGTCTTGATTCAGAGGAGCATATACAATACTGCGTACCTTGAATTCGAGAATGAACAAACAATACACAAGTTACCAATTCACACAGAGAAGTAGGTGTCACCTTGTCTGACGCACCCGAGGCTCTGACAAGTTGTGAGTAACGTCTACTTTCGAGTGAAACACTTGGAAAACCCTACAATCACAAACATTTCCATAAGCACAGCACGTTGAATGCTCAACGAATTCGAATATTCAAACAATTTGAACGATCACATACTTCTTGAGAGGAAAGTCGCACCACAGACAAAAGACCAGCAGTGGGAGGAAGCTTGACGTTCCGGAGAGACCGAGCACGCAATGAAGACGACGTGCTGCAGCAACAATGTAAGTGCAAGCCTCTCCCACCCAGAACAGCTTGCGCCATAGCCATGTCTTCTCTAAAACCAAATGCTTCTGCCAACCCCAACCACCGAGCTTTGCAATCACATCTTCAGATTGGAATGCATGCTCTCCTGAGATTCAATTGCAATGCAACTTTTAGTTTCTTCAAAGAAGGGTGTCGAAATCCGAGTCTGTGTATGAAGGGAGCAGGCTCCTCGTCTTCGGATAAAGCACAATGGGTGGCAGTGGATGCAAATTGAGCTTTATGAACCGGGAGGTAATCGTAGATCCCAGAAAAGTAGATTTGGGCGGAATTGGTAGATTTGGGTGGAACTGGTAGACCTGGGGACCCCGGTCGTTTTTCCCGGCTCTTCAGGTGACTCAAGTTCTGACGACCTGGTTTACGATGGAAATCCGCTGTTGGGCTAACGTCCAAACAATTTGGCAATTCAGCGCAGTTTCTTTCCGTCAGCGTGCAGGTTCGGTGTGCATTTTTTTCTTCCAGATTCGTGATTTTTGGTTACTTTTCATTTGGTATTTATGATGAGAGTTCGGTTCGGTGCAGCTTAACCCTTGAAGAGAAGATTGATAGCATGCTGGATCCTCCAACAGAATTGAACGTTGTAGGAGTGTGATCGATCTCTGAAACACATAATCCGAAGTCATGGATCGTCATGAATTTTGAATTCTGCTTCGATCGTTTGTAGTTTGATTAGGGTTCATTGTGGGTGCTGCTCAGCAGTGGCAATGGCAGCGTCGGTAAGCTCACAAGAAGACCAAGAGAAGCAGAAGCAGCGCATTGAGGCCAGTAAGCTCTACATCGATGCTCCTCCCAGCGAGAAGGCAAGTGTTTCGCTCCTACCCTATTCGAATCTCAAGAGATTTATGATTCTTCATCAGGGGCAGCTCTTCGAATGCTACTACTAGTCTAATGATTCGGAATTTTCAACTGGGTGCAGGATCCGGTGGTGTATTCGAGTTCTTATAACATCTCGTTCTTGGGCATTGAAAAATTGTGAGATTCTACTTGAACCCCGCCGTTTACAAGAGTTTAGGAGTTGACACATTCGCAAGGCTGTCTGTAGTCATGGTTGAATGTTATGTTATTCATTCTGGTTCACATATCGAAGTCTTCGTGAATTTTCTTTTAAGATAAACTGAATTTGCATGAAGTGTTGGATAATGTCTGAGTGGCTTGCTGGAATGGACTGCAGACATCCTTTTGATGCATCGAAGTGGGGCCGAATACAAAAATTCCTCACGGACGAAAAAGTACTGACACGAAAGCGCATTGTGGAGCCGCTTGAGGCTACTAGAGATGATCTTCTCGTGGTATTTTTGTATGACCTTGTCATTTTCTATCATTGTCAGTACTAATTATGACTAAGATTGAAGAGTTTGGGCAGGCAAACAGCACCAAACAGTCTTTCTGTTTTTTCGCTTTCTTCTGGTATAAGTCAGAACTACTTGATGTTGGAGAGCACGTATCCGCTTCTCTTATCTAAATGAGAGCTGAAACATGGGTTTGAGGGTTTAGGGTTTAAGGTCCGCCGAAGAGAGACAGTATAGGAAGTTAAGGAGCCTGAAGGCTATGATGGGTTTCCTGTGCAGGTACACACTGAAAAATACCTCGACAGCTTGAAGAGCAGTTTGGTAGTGGCACAGATTGCAGAGGTAAGCAGTTGTGGCTGGATTTGTTTTCAACATTTGGTTAAGAAACCCTTAGTCGTAAGATTCCTCCACCTTCTTTGTGTTCTTATTCTGAGATGTAGTATGCCTAACTTCGAAGATCTCCCCAGTTCTGAGATTGGTTATTGACGATGAAATAGGTGCCGCCCGTAGCGCTCTTGCCGAACTTTTTAGTGCAGTGGAAGGTTCTTCAACCCTTTCGAAAACAGGTACAGTTCATTCCCTTCGGTGACTTGCAACCCATCTGCTGTAGTGGAATATATGTACGCTTGTGTCTTTTCCAGCAGTATTTGTGTCTCATACTTTTGTGTTTGCAAGAGCCAACTTATTTAGGTCAAAATTCCTCTAGTATTTGAGCTGGATATATCCTTTCGTCTTCAACATGAAGACTCCTTGTGATTTGAGCAGGTGGGCGGGACAGTACTAAGTGCGAAACTAGCCAAGGAGAGGGGCTGGGCTATCAATATTGGAGGTGGATTTCACCACTGTTGTGCCAATGAGGGAGGTGGCTTTTGTGCTTACGCGGACATCACTTTAGCCATCCAGTTCGCATACGCACGTCTCGCTGTCACAAGGTCCCCTGAATTTTCTCACTGCCCTTTTCAAACTAGAGAATCATTCGTCTAGCTTTCTGTTTCGCTCCGATTCATCCTTTGCGGCTTTGTCTATTATATATGAACATGGAGAGCTTTCTCATTCAACCACTGCTACAGACCGAGTTATTCCAGAATGGTTGGAGTCTTGCTTTGCAATTTTTTTCGTATTTATTGACGTTTGCTTGGGTAGGGTGCTACCAGAGTGATGATTATTGACCTAGATGCCCACCAAGGAAACGGCCATGCGCGTGACTTCGTGAATGACGGTAATTCTCTCTCCCTGTCTTTACAAAGCTCTAGTCTGTTGCATTTAATGTGATGCATATCTTTGAAAGCAGATATGTTTCTTTCGTGTGTTCTTTCTACTGTTGTGAAGCACGTTCAATGATCTTGTCCATTTTATTCTTGTTTTCATTGCAAACCATTTGTGCACGTCTCCAGGCTAGAGCTATCATAGCAAATCTTGTAGTCCTGTGACTGCCTGAGGTTTCACGCATTAAGGAACCTGTGAAGGTGAGTACGCAAGTACTGGAAACTTGCAGGTGTGTAGAATCCGCTTTACGTATGTCGACTTGGAGTAGTCGTGATTGGAGTCTTACTTATTACTATGGTCTATGACTGACTTATCGAAGTTGCCTATGATGGAAATGGGGAGTTCAGATAGAGTTTACATCGTGGATATGTACAATTCAGACATCTATCCGTGGGTAAGCTAGTTTAAGTCTCTCGCTTTGAACTTCCTGTTGTACTGGAAGGTTTTCTCTATCCTAGGTGTACTGTAGGAATGTGCTCGTCCATGAGAAGATAAAGCAAAGAAGACGCATTATGCTCGGTAAATTGAATTGTTAGGTATCATCAGAGAGTGTCAAAACATGCGAGGAATTTGCAGGGAAATCAATGTTGGACGCTTATACTTTATGATTGTTGTAAGATCTATTTGCATACCCTCTTCTACAGTTTTCGCTAGAAACTAGGATTCCACCTATGTGATCATTTATGTGCAGGATTTGGAAGCCAAACCACGGATAAATCAACGAGTTGAACTTAAGGTATTCACTTTTCCCTCTTTCCTCCAGGTTTGAATTCCATCACAACTGATTCTCTGATTTACCATTTAGAGATTTACTTGTATTATATTTAAAAATGAACTAGGGCCTCAATGGCCATGTGTTTCTAAATTGCTGATCACATGTCAATTTTGCACTTACATGCGTCTGAGGACTAATTCGGTACGCTAATTGGCGCTTGAGCAGAGTGGCACAACAACGGATAAGTACCTTGCACTACTGAGGCAAGAATTGAAGGTGGGTGGTAAATCTTGATTCCCTTGTCAGGCGATTTTAATTAATGCAGACATTAGTCTCACGCGATTTCAATTAATCGGTGTTCCTTTCCCAAGTATTGCTGCTTGAGCATCTTTGACATAACGGCTGTTTGTTTAACTCTTTATGGGCCTGAACGCGAAATATTGAAATCCCACTTCGGAAGCTCCTCATAATCAATTATCGTTTCTTCCAAAACACATTTTTACCGTGCATATTTACTTCGAAAATTCAGAGATGTAGACTGGTTTTTTCTTTCTTTAGCTTCCTTTCCTGAAGCTTCGTAAATGATTCATTTCAACTCCTGAAGATATGGTAGCAGCGGCTTTTGGCCATTTAGGCAATTGGGGTTAATGCAATTTCAATCTTATCAGTATGAAAGTTATATCAAGTATTATGGATATCTATGGTTTAGAAATGATCTATATCAATGATGTTCAATGAATCATCATGCGTGATTGTTATGGCTCTTGGGAATACAGGAAGCTGAAGCCAAATTCAAGCCAGAGTTGGTGGTTTACAATGCGGGAACTGACGTCCTTGATGGTGACCCTCTGGGCAGGCTTCTTGTGAGCTTCTCAACACTTTGAACTCTCTGAAGAAATTCCGTAGTCACTTAGCCCTGAAGACTCTTAGTTTCCTATATTCACTATGCACAGCCCCTGGAGAGCTGTGTTTTGCATGATGACATGTATACTACCTTGCTCGCAGATTGTGAATGTTGACTTTTGGACTGATGGATGTTCAATTACTTAAGAACTGAAATGGAACTCAGGAACCAAATCTGCAAATGGTTTCTTCTAATGGCAGTGTGGTTGTGTATGCTGTGAATTGGCTCTAATTGATTTAGAAGCTTCTTGCACCTAGCCACGTGGGGTATTGATCAAATCAAGTTTTTTGTCGGTGACAGGTTTCGCCTGAAGGAGTGAAGCAACGAGACGAACTGGTCTTCCAGTTTGCAAAAGAACTGCATGCCCCAATCATTATGCTTACCTCGGGTACATCCTCATTATATCCTGCCTACCCATCTTCAAATTGCTGCCAGCGATCATCATGCTGAATGATATTACTTGGCCCTTCCAACACTCTAAAAATTGCAATTATGCTCAGCACTATAAAATTTCATTCATATCTACAGTAGTTGCAAAATGGTAGCAAACAGAGTGATGGGCAGTGAGGCTTGAAACAAGTGGTCATGAGCCAGTCCTTCCAGGGTTAAGGGTTTAGGTGGTGACCTAAAACTGAGTGTTGAATTGATGTTTAGGTATTTTACGTTCTCTTAATCGATATGTTCTCATTGTCAAAGATTCCTGGGTTGCAATTTTGGATCAGTGGCAATTTTGATGAGGTATCGAGTATCAGTGAAGTTGGGGACATCAAATATTTGAAGGAATAGTGGATGCAATCCAAGTAATGAACCTCTGACGATTTTGCTCATGCTCAAGATTTCATGTTCTGAGAAGTCACATTGCCATGTCATGCAGGTGGGTACATGAAGTCAAGTGCCCGTGTTATTGCTGACTCCATCACAAACCTTGCCAACAAGAGCCTGATTTCACTGCCCAGTGGTGCCAAGCAATAGAAATAGATATAGCATGGTAAGAGTACCTAATTTTGACGCTCACCGGATAGCAACATAGAATAAGACAGCTTAATTAAAATGAACTATGATCAGACATATAATAGCATTGTTTAGTGTCCATAATAGGTGTAGTGAACTTAGTGAGTAAAAATTATGTAATCCTTGCTGAGTGATATGATAGTTTCTCCATGTTTAGTGCACGTAAATATTGCTTTTTCCACGGTAATTTGAATCGCTATATCATGATGCAAACGCAAAGAGTTCCAGTTGACATCTAAGATAGGATGAGCTAGTCACTTACTGCCGTGATTTTGAGCAACTGAGGTCTGATTTCGGAGTCACAAGTAGGTAACTTGAGACTGAACATAAATGGCATAATATGCACAAATATTTGAGTTTTATGTACAAAATTTGTAATGTTCAATTTGGAAGATTTTCTAAATCTGTGCCCTAATTTCAATGTCCTAAATCTGTGCATTTTGCATTGATTGTCTATTATTTTCTAATTTTGTTAGGGCAGACTTTCAGGTGTGCACTTGATTTTGGGCCAGTCACTCTTGCAGTTGGATTGCACCAAAAATTTCGTTCATTCCGCCCAGGAAAAAGCGCGGAATGAAGGTAGTAGCTTAAAATACTATTCAGTTTGAACAGAGCAACCTTTTTTCAGTCTTCACTTGGAAGCCAGAAAGTCAATCCATATCATACAGCTACGAAAGAACTCTCAAAATCCAGCAACCAGAAAACAGAGTAAGCTCAAGCGTTTACGTGGACTAATACCTGAAGAAATGTTTACAGTTAGGACTGTTGCTCCTTAAACTTGCCCTTGGCCGCTCTGACGACTTGAGTCCACAGAACTACAAAAACAAGGGCCAATACTCTGCAATCTAGCCTATATAAAGACCTAAAAAGAACTATCAAACTTGGCAATTCCAGCACAGATATTTCACACAAATAGCGGAAATCGCCCCCTGAACCAAATGCCATTCTGTAGCTCTACACAGAACTACCAACCTTACCCGACAGCAATTGCAGCACAGATTTTTCCAGTCTTGCACACAAATGCCATACTGTCTTCAATCTAGACCTAAAAAGAACTATCAACCTTCCAGTCTTGGACACAAATTCCGGAAGTCTCCTAAAAGATGGGCTTGGGTATTATTTGATCTCTCCACAAAGAAATTCAATCTAACGCTAACTCCCGAAAGGATTCTAACAAAACAAAAGAACAGAGATGGTTCCCACTCACTTGGACATTTTGGCACAAAGCTCCCTCACAAGCTTGGCCGCCACCATCGCTGTCATCCCATCGACCGTATCCCTCTGCGGATTGAACTCCACCACATCACATCCCACAATATCCCCCTTGACGTTCTGCACAATATTCATAACATCCCTGAACGACAATCCCCCGGGCTCAATATGCGAGACCCCAGGTGCGTAAGCCGGATCCAAGCAATCCACATCAATAGAGATGTACACCCCTTTGACCCCTTCCCCGAGTTGCAACCGCTCCAAAGACTCTCGATCCTCGTAAAAAGTTCGCATCTCGTGCTGCTCCACACCAAACTTCTTCGCTTGGTCCCGCTGCTCCTGCGTGATGGAGCGTAAACCCACTTGAATCAAGCGCCGCGCGTGGCCGCCCTCCATTATGCGAGCGAACGGGGAGGCGTGGGAGTAATGATTCCCTTCGAAGGCGTGGTAGATGTCTGGGTGGGCGTCGATGTGGAGAATGTCGACTGGGCCGTCGAGAAACTCAGAGACGGCGCGGACAACTGGGAAGGAGATGGAGTGGTCGCCGCCAAGGACGAGAGGGCGTAAGGGAGGCTCGTCCATCACGAGCTTGACGGAGTCGGTGACGGTGCGCATGAGAATCTCGTCGCTCACGCCGCAGCCACGCATCTCCTGGACGGGGACGTCGCCAACGTCGGTAAGGACGCGTATGTCGTTGAGCTGTTTGCCGGTTTCGGTGGTGGAGTTTGTGCTGCCGCACCAGATGGCCTCGCGAATTCGAGGGGGGGAAAAGGCGGGGCCCTGAAAAGATACACAGAGAAAAGTGAAGAGGTGAGGGATTGATGGGTTTAGAATGACGAATTCGATTGATCATATCATCGAAAGTAGAAATCATATGGAGACAAATAGCTTGGAAAGCAGAGAAGAACATGCATTGGTCAGAAAAGAAATACAATTGTAGAAAAGAAAGTCCCAAATGCGAAAGAACACGAGGCTCAGTTCGGGATCCTTGGTCCTGAAGGACTCATACAATCTGCAATCAAACTCCGGCGAAGAGAAGTCTGGACCTTGAAAAAAGAGACAGTGAAAAGCAAAGAGGTGGGGGATTCATGGTTTTAGAATGACGAATTCGATTGATCATATAGGCCAAAAACATAATTCCCATGGGGCCAAATTGCATATCTCCAGAATCATTGAAGAACGGTGCATGCGTTGGCCGGAAAATAAATACAATTGAACGAAAGAAAGTTCCCAAATGGCTTAACTCAAAACTACTAATAAAATACAAGGCAAGCTTCGGGCTTCCTTTTTCTCAGTACTCATACAATCTGCAATTAAACTCAAGCGATGCTACCCAATGTAGGAATGCGAGAATAGAGGCGAAGTACCTGGAGGAATGAGGAATTGTGGCCCAAGGGGACTCCGAGCATACAACTGGTAGCAATAGCGCCTCCGCGCTTGCGAACGTGATCGGCCTTGAGGCGCGCGAGCTCCCTCACCAACGTCAGGGACGCTTCCACCACACGGAGCTGCCCTTCCTCCTCCGTCGAAACCACCGATCTCGCATAGGATCTCACATGGGGATGCTGCGACTGGTGAGATTGCAAACCACCCAAGCCCACTCTCGCCCGGCTCCACAAAGTCCCCCCAGCCCTCCTCATTTCCACGCCCTAATTATCCAATCCCCGACCTCACTCACAAATCCACGCCAATTCAGGCAAACCCACGCCAATTCTAAGAACTCCAATCATCCACAAATCCCAGGAAATTCAGAAAATACCTAAAAGATCACTCCACAAGCACAAAAGCTTCGGCGAGCTCTTGCAAACGGCTCCCAATTTCTTCTTTGGCGCAATTTTCACGTTACATACCCCAACGCATGCAGAGAATTGACGACAAAGAGAACAAAAAGAACGAAAAGCAATAGGTAGTTGGAGTCAATTAGAGCCGCAATTCAGATAATTCTACCACCGAGACAGACAAGCAACTATCTGAAATTCTGAACCAAGCTGACACGAATGATTCTGGCGGCTGTTGTACCTGGCTATCATTCATGGAGTGATTGTGGGATGATTATTAGCGTGGAAGGATGGATGAAAAGAGATGAGGACAAGGCGTGGCAGGGTGCCTTGGTGAAGGTGCCACCCGCATTTTCCGCGTCCTGGCGGCCAAGCATGCAAATTTTGTTCGGAGTACTCCGTAAGCAAGAAAGATCCCAGACTTGCGATTTAGGGTTGTCCTAGTACACCCACCTGCCGCCACACCGAAATATATCGCCAACGGAAGAAAGCAGGCGGAATGTCAGGGATTGGTGGTGGTGGCATTTTGTTTTTCTGCAATTCAATTCGATGCTGGCTGGAGCTCCAAAAACTTTTGTTCAGTACTGTATTTTTTTAGGGTTGTGTGCTATGGGTTTCACAGAATATTTCTGGGAATAGAGTGGGAGGCGCGGAGACGCTTTGCTGTTATAACGTTTTGCAGAAGCGTTGTGATTGTGTGTTTGTGCCTCGAGCGGAAGAGTTAGGACCGTGACGAGAGATTCGAAGGATTATCGCAAAAATCGCTGCAGTTTAGAGCGCAAATTTCAAGGTTCAGCGACATCTGCAAATCTTTTGAATCACGGATTCGCTCAGGCATTGCTCGTCAATGTAGACTCAATTATTTTGGATGTTTTCGAACATTAGGACAAAAAATATATATGAGTGTGCCAAATTGCTTGTTTCACAATTGAAAAGATCAAAAGAGATGCACTCTCTCCGTTAGAGCTAGATAAACGTTGCGAATTTTTAGTTGATTGGCACTGGTGCATAATTGTTATCGGAACTTTCAAGGTCTGCATCAATTAGTAATTGTGGATAAGTATGTCATCTTGGAGGCCTAAGTGCAAACTGTCGCGTTTCATTACTCAGAAGTACGTTTGACTCACTTTTAGGGTTTCTGCATCGACTTGTGAATCGACTTGCCAATACAGAGGCATGCCCTCCCTTGTTTGACAATTAAAGAACAGTATATCGTCATCTCTTCAACTGTATATACACTCTTATCTCAATCTACATGTTCTGCAATGGTGAATTTCGTTGTGCAACTTAAACTTTCAGTTCACAAATTAGTAAAAGATTGTGGAAACTGGTCTAAGTTTTTGATGCGGTTTAATCTAAATGCCGAGGCTCCCAAAAGAATAATGAAATTGAAATAGTTTGAATGTCCTTCTAGCATTGAATGTAGCAGAATTGACAAACGGATTTTCCAGAATGTCATTTTAGAGAATGTCATAATTAAATAGGTCTCCGACGCACTAGGAAACTTCGCACATGGCAACAAGCATTGAGATGGCGAATTAATGCACCCCAGCTGAAACTCTCGATAGACTGAAACTCTCCGACATCACAGAAACGAAATGAGGCGCTGTAAGAGACATGGCATACGCCATAGCCGCGTCCTCTGCTGTCTGCTGTTCAAGAATCGTGGTGACCCTCCTTCGACACTTGATGGAAAGCTCAAATGGATCAAACGGCGGATTCGTACTGTGTACCAGTACCCTGGAGAGGATTGTTGGGCATCGTCGGTACGAGCTCCTCGTAAATTTGGCTCAAATTCCTTCGTTGACGTTGTTGCCTTCCTGTTTTGGTCACCGGACTTTCGCCAGATTCCAAGCTCTCTCCCACATTGTGCAGATTCGGTTGTGCCATGGGGTGTTCGGTTGCAGGAGATGGACTACTGCCTGAATCACTTGATTCATGTCGAAAGATTTGAGTTCTTCTACTCTACAATGAACCAGGGATGGCTTTGGATGTCCTTGGGAAACTAAAGAGAAAATTATTTATTGGGCATTTTTATTGAGGATTGTGGTTATTTGGCTAGTATGACATGTAATGAGCCCTTGGTCTTCAATTTAGTGTTGAACATCAAAACTAATAAGAGCAAAATTTTCTTATCTTGTATTGTGTATTGTGTGTTGAAATTAAGCCATTGAGAAAGACATAATTTTTGCCTTGTTGCTTTACTTCTTAGGAACAACCAACCCAAATTAAATAATGTTATGATTACGGGTGTTTTCAAAAGAAATAAGCTTTATATCACTAGTACAAACATCTTAGTCTATCAACAAAACAATCAAGGAGCTCACCAAACTTCATGAGACCAACTTGGTGAGCTCTTTCTGTTGCAAGTTTGGTGGAGTTGGGCATACTAATATAAGACTTATCTACTCGCCTTCAAATACAAAAATGTGTATTAGATTTGGCATATGTATTGGAGTTTATTCAAATAATTATACATCTATTACAAGAATTATTTCATGAAATTTTACAATCTTACCATAAATAATTTCAAAGCATTTTTAGGGGTGATAAAAAAAAGAGGGTCTACTTTAGTCTCCTAAGATTACAAGTGATAGCTTTGAATGAAGACATAGACTCTAGTTAGTTATTTTAATGAAATAAAGCATTTGTTTAGGGATGTATTCTTAATGATAAATGAAAGTGGAATTACATTTAACCCCTAAAGTCCCAATTGTCCCCTCGAGGGACAAAATGGATTTTGGGCAGGCTCCTACGGTCTCTATATTTTTTGTAATTTTCTGAATTTTTTTGTGAAGATAGAGAATCACTTTAGCTTTCCGAAAATGTAATTTTTATTTCAATTGGTGCCTGGGAGAAAAAGTTATGGCACAAAAACCCCAAATTTTAGTCCGGCGGGCAGAAAAAAATCCTCAAAAAAACTTTAAATTAAAAATTTTAAAAATTTGTTTCATATAGATTTTATTTTTATTTACATGGGAAGCTTTGATTCATTCCATTTGGATTTGCTATGCAAAAGTTATGGTCAATCTTATTTTTTGGGCAGTTAGAGCATCTTTTTGAAAAAATAACTTGTAGGACTCATTTCTGAACTCAATTTTAACAATTTAAAAAAAAAAAAGTTTCACAAGGTCAAGATTTCTTGCTAGAACAATCTCACCATTGAGATTAGTATATTTCAATTCTATCTTAGAGCTATTAATGATTTAATTTTTCCTTCAATCTTCAACCTATTTCTACTTAACAATTTTTTAATGAGTGAAAACTAAGTGTTTCTTCTTAAACCTTTTTTTCTAGGTTCTCAACTCAATTCTTCATTATAAAAAATTAGAGTTTCAAAATCATTGGAGCAAAAAATTTAAGTTAAAAAGGTTCAAAGCCAAAAAATGTGGTTGAACAAGGTACAAAAAAACTAGATTCCTTCACTTTAAATGCTAATATCTTGCAATCTACATGGTCAAAATTTCTGAAATTTTTTCCACACATTCTTTCACTAGTCTAGTACAAGATCCTACGGTTAAATATGCAAAATAAACATTAAATTTGTTTTTTTGCTCTTTGCTCTAGAAATGGCAGTTTTGAGTGGTTTTTGATGGAAAAATGGCCTTGGGACTTTAGGGGTTAATTACTTTTTTGAGTAGAGGGACAAAGAGAGCTTGTGTTTAATAGTGAAATTCATTTATAAGTGATGTAATTCAAAGCGTATGCAATATTTGTGAATACATGTGTTTTTAGTAAAATTTTACTGAAAATCTCCTAAAAGGTCATTATTTATAATCTTATGTTTAGGACTATACTTTAAAACTCACTCAAAACACCCCTTTCAAAAGAAAAACCTTTTTTTATGTAGTGCTTAGTTGTGAATTTGATTGTTCAGATTGAAAATTAATGTTATTTTGTTCTAGATAAAAATTTAAACATCATTTATACATAGATAACAATTTATTTTCAAAAATCTTTGAACCATGAAATTTTAGGAAATCAAGTTATCCTTTGCCTTCAAAAAATCCATTTGGGGTTTAAAGTCTTCATTCAAAATTATGGAAAAAATTCCAACAAGGGTTAAGAAATCATATTTTGGAAGTTATTTCAAAAGTTTTACTTGAAGACCTACTAGGTTCACAATGGACATGTGACAAGAAAAAAAATCTCCATCTCTTATTAGGCATCAAGAAGTCTTGAGCACTATTATAGTCAAGATGCTCTTAATCCCTAAAGTCCCAAAGTCCTTGCGGGGTACTCTTGGGGTTTTGGATAGGCTTGTATGATTTCAATTTTTGACATGATTTTTTGAATTTTTTTTAAAGATAGTAAATCGAATTAGCTTTCTAGGAATATAATTTTTATTTCAATTAGTGCCGAGGAGCAAAAGTTATGCCACACTAAGTCTAAAAAGCAACTCGAGGGGTAGTCCAAAAAATCACAAAAAACGAAAAAAAATTTAATTCTATTTTTTTTCTCAAAGGTGATATTTTTGTCTACATCTGAAGCTTTGATTCATTCTATTTGGACAATCTTATTTTGAGGGCAATCTAAGCATCTTCTTGAAAAAATAACTTACAAAATGCAATTTTGAATGCAATTTTTACAATTTTTCCAAAAAAATTATTAGACATGGTTAAATATGCTTGTTGAAACAATCTCTCAGTGGAATTATTGTATTTTAATTCCATCTTAGAGCTATTGAGAGTTTAGTTTTCCCTTCAATTTTGAATGTCCTTCTATTTAACAATTTTTCAATGAATGAAAATTAAGTATTTTTTTGTTACTTTTTTTTTGGGGATTTTTAACTCAATTCCTCAACATTAAAAATTAGAAAATCAAAATTAGTAGTGCAAAAATTTTAAATTAAGAAGATTTAAAGTCAAACAATCTAGTTGGGAAGGTATAAAGAAAACTTGTTTTCTTCACTTTAAATGCAAATATCTTGCAATCTATGAGGTCAAAGTTTATGAAATTTCTTCCACACATTATTATACTAGTCTAGTGCAAGATCCTATGGTTAGATATGCAGAAAAATTAATTTTTAAATTTTTTTGCTCTTTGCAATAAAAATGGTAGTTTTGAGTGTTTTTTGACAAAAAAAGCCTTAAGGGTTAAACAACACAATAACATTCATTAACTTATTAAGGTCAAAGGTCTACAAAGTGCCCAAGTTCTAAATATGTCCTTTAACAAAATGGTACATTTTGCTTTTTCATTGCACTAGCAATTCAGTAGAAATAGTATACATTTCAAGATGCGGATGCTTTTAGTGCCCATTGGGTTTCAACTTCAAAAATTCATAACTAGTTCCACAAATCTATAAAAAAAATATGAAATGACTTGGATTAGATGCCAATTCTATTTGTCTTTCATAAAAAATTCACTGAAAAATGTTCCAAGGAGTCCAACCTCCCCAAATTAATTTTCAGCTGTTTAAAAGGTTCTTTATGGACCTCCTAGCTAATTTGCCCCCATAAAACAAGGAGCTACCCAAGAAGAGGCTCTTTCCTCATACCACCAACTCACTTTTCCACTTGTCTGATTCAACCTTAGTCAACTTCCGTGACATATAAGGCAAGCAATTCAACATTGAGTTCCAGATGCAACTGGGTTTGGGGTCCATAAAAGGGTGTAAGGTAACAGGTCCAGAAATCGCCCACCTAAGAGCTGAAACTGAATTTTGGGAAGGCAAAATTTCTTGAAATATTTTTCAGTAAATTTTCCTTGAAAGAGAAGTGGATTTGGCATCTAACCTAAGTCGTTTCATATTTTTTGGAGTTTTCTGAAATTAGTTATGAAATTTTGAAGTTGAACTGATATAGGGCTCCAAAATCGTCCACCCTTGAAATGTACATTGTTTGTACATTAGTGAAGGCTATGAAAAATCAGCATGTACAAATCGTGTATGTTTTACAAGTGGGCGGTTCTTAATGCCCGAACTATTCTCGAGCATGTTACCTTACTTACCATAACTTTTGTCAATGCAAAGTCTCCTCCAAGGTCATCAAAGGCGACAATTGTCTCTCTTGTTTTGTTTTTTTTCCTTTTCTTTTAACCAAATGAAACGATATTTCATTGCAAAAGAGAGTCACCTGCCAGCCACTTCTTTTGGATCTGGGTCATCACCTACCCCCATGGCAGCTTGACCCATCCCAAAGGTACCTGGGTAAGCTTACTCAGGCGGATTGTGCTGACTCGAAACGTACGAGCTCCTTTGAGAATCACACAAGGTGTGAAAGAATTTAATACGGAGTACTTTGTATTGTACCCAGGCCACCACATAACATTTCAGTAACATGCACTGCCAGTCCCTTGGCTCTAAGGTAGGAGGCTCTGAAATGGAGCAGGCATTAAGAATGGATCCTATAAATAGCTCTGAAATGAACAAAAGGTGGTTCTGAAATGGACTACTATAGTCCTAGAATGAATCAAGAAAAAAAGCTTTATTAATTGCAAGAGCCAATCAATGTCTTTGCTTTCCCATTTTTCTTTAGAAGTTGCAAGTGAACAGTTTATGGAAGACCTAGGGACATAAATAGAGACCTATGACACATCTCCTTCGAAAATTCATAAGTAATTCAAAAATGCTTCAAAAAATATGAAACCACTTGCGTCAGATTCCTCTTCTATTTTTCTTTGTCTGAAAAATGAGCTAAAAATATTTTCATTCAAGGAAATACATGAAAAGGGCAGACCAGCCCTTAGATGCGCCATTTCAGAGCCTCCTACCTTAAAGTAAGGTAGAAGTACCTATTTGTGATCATTTCAGCATTTCAGCATGTAGAATGTGAGAACTTCATTGAGAAATTGAGCTCAATGTATGCAAACATAAGGATGAGGAAAAATGCAAAAAATAAAACAATTTTTTTTCTTCAAGAATGAATATTTTTTTCAATATAAATGTGAATTTTTCATTTGGAGCCATTCCGGTGTTATAGTCTCACTTATGTCGGTTAACCCTTAAACGTCAAGGCGGACGTTTTGCGGCCGATGAATGACAAGAGAATCTGCTGTGTAGGACAGAAGTGCAACTATCCATCCTCCAAATTTTGAGGGAAAAAGGAAGATCATCTATAGTAGTTTGACTTCCAATGAGTGCTTTTGCATTATTTTAATTCAACAACTCACATGGTGTCAAAACAGATGGTTTTCACGATTATGAGCCCGTCATTTAAGGTTAACTTTGGCACTTCTCCCTAAGCAAGGAGGAAAAAGAAATGAGTGGACAAGAAGGTACAAACACAAGTTTCTATGTAAAGCTAGCATGGGGGCTGTTCAAAATAGGTACTTCTACCATAGAATGATGATGTGAAATAAGTTATTTCACACCCAACAATTGACTTCATCAATAGCAAAGTGGACACGTGGAGGTTGAATGGACAAAGATATTTCACACCCAACAATGACTTCATCTATAGTTAAGTGGACACGTGGAGGCTCTGTGGATGAACGAAAGGCAGTGTGCATGAAGGCCACGCACGGATCTGCAGTGGCTCGCTGTCGATAGCATCATCGATCGAGGATCCAGGTAACTTACCACCAAATGACACCAGTTTCGCAACATTGCAAGTAGTGGTTGGGAAGCAAGGTTCGATCGTGCCAAGTTTGACGACGAGGCTGCATTTGAATTGCAAGGAAGGCCGGTGACACTCCTTGGAGACAGTCTAATTTACTTGGGCAAGGGAGAGCTGGCCACGAGCGTACGCTGAGTCTCTGAAGCGCATTCTGGAATTAAGGTACCGAACTTTGACCCTGTCGTTGATTCCAGGCCAGTTTAGAGGTGGTTTCCTCAAGTTTGGAGATGATTTCTAGACGTTTAGAGGTAACTCCGGATCTTTAGAGATGATTTATGGACGTTTAGAGGTACATCCAGAACTGTAGAGGTGATTTCTGGACGTCTTGAGGGGAATCCAGACGTTTAGAGATGATTTATAGACGTCTAGAGGGGAATCCATGCCGGTGCCGGACCCTTGGAGATGATTTCACCAAGCAAGCGAGACATTTGTGCTTGCAAGTCCCCTAGCGTGTTGGAAACAAGTCTCGTAGCCTTTTCCGGTTAATTTTTGTTTCTAGACAGTGTTGTTTCAACGTAGACAATTGCACTTGTGACAAGAATCACGTTCAGTTCCTGGTGAAGATTGTTTATTACTACTGATGAAGAATAATTTCGAACTTATTAGAGCTCGATGTTTTGGCGAAATATCCATAAGATGCGCATTTGGAGAAGCACAGTTTAGGTTGCTCGTGCGTATTGTCAGTGGGGAGTTTGGGGATACCTGTCTAGTCTTAGTTTTCAGTTTTCAGTTTTAGGGTTTCGAGACGTAGGTGGGCAACTAACTACTCGTTTGAACGAGTGAAAATTCTAAATTCCAGCACTTTCATGTCACGTTTTGACGCACAGAAATTTGCAAAAAACAGTGGTTGCGACCATGCTAGGCACAAATTTTTTCTTGCTAAGATATTTGTGTGTGGCAATGTCAGTGGTGTTTTTTCAAACGGTGAAAACAAACATTTGAGTGAGTTCAAATACGATAGGTCAGGCCAGCATTGGTTTGGTTTTTATGAACGGGAAGTGTCCGTGTTTAGAACGCCCGTTCAAAATTGAATTGGGTCAGGATGCCCTGATCTGCAAATTTTTTAGGTTTTGCAACATGGATTAGGTAACCCATTGTGACCTAACTTGTGTTGTTGACTTTTCAATGCTAACGTGGCACCGTCCCATAAGCAACCTGGCATCAATTCACCATTGCCATCACAAGTTGCAACTCGTAACCTTCTTTCTTTTTAACTTGATTCCTACACCCTTGGATCATGAAGATCAAAGGTTGTGATTGGAAAATGTACAACAGGTTATGTTTGATAACTAATTCGTCGCTAGTGGGGCTCATCGGTTATCTAATACTAACCTATGTTGGGGTAGAGTTGTCCTGGTGACCACTTTTTAGAGTCTTGTCCAACAGCCTGTTGAAATGACAAGCATGTTGATGCAAGAGGACATTGCAATGTCATGTATTCATCGATGTTATATTCAAGTTTGGGTTAGAACATTGTTGGTTCTTAGCAGCTCTTGGTGATGTTTGTGCTTGGCTTCACAACTCGCGCTAGCTTTAGTTACAAAGAAGGTACTTTGAAAAAAGTTGAAGTACAAAAATAAAGAAAATTCAATAATAGCATCCATGTTCATATGCTTAAATTGGATGATCTTAAGTGTACTCACTTAGCGCACTGAAGGTTAACTATCAACAAATATGTACTCACTAGCCCTTTCTCTTTTTACTTTTTGAGAAAGTGCCACGATGGTAATCACTTAAAATTTGATGAAGCATTGTATTTAGTTCCACATTCATCCATCTTTTGGGTCAAAAAATAATTTTCAATTATATTCATGTACTTTTTCATTTAAATTTGGAAACTTCATCCACATTTTTATTAGAAACAGACAAAATTTGGCATGGTGAAAAGTAGAAATTTATTTTGAGATAGTACAATTTGGCCCCATAGTGCTAAAAAAAAGGGTTGATATTCACTGATTGTTTTTGGTTTTCGATTTGCTTTTAAACAAGATTCAAGCTAGAATCTATCTATTGTGAATTATTTTACAAAGGAGAGCTCAAAGGGAGCTCAAAGGGACTAGCTTTTGGAAAGGCTTGTAGTTGGCAAGCTCCTACGAGGAATCAAAATATTTGTTAAATCTTTGAAGTACTTGATCACTTTTGCAGTTCTGTTGCAATATGACCTTCCAGATGGATGCAACTGCAAATCTATTAGGTCCACCTATGGAGATTGACCAATATTTTGTAGACAACGTGCGCAGTAAGTACACACTTTTCATCCATTTCTACAATACAAGGTTGAAATTTCTACAATAGAAGGCACAATGTGAGATTTTATACACTGAAGGGTGCCAAATTTTGTGAGCACAAGGCTTAGTTTGCATGTGAAAATGTTTAATGGCATTGTTCAAATAGGTACATATTTTAATAATCTTGCCTTTGTCAAGATTTCGAGAAGATATGATTAGTAAGAGTGATAAGGTTTTTAATAACTAGTTGTAAGATGAAATATTGCTTGAAGACCTATTGTGTGAGGTTCCATTTAGTTGTAGGGCATCTCATTTGTGAAAGCTCTTTTAATCTAATGCTCAAGGAATCTTATGCATAGAAGGCGCCCTACTCCATGTGTGTTAGGTTCCACCTTTCCTTCGAAAATATCACCCTACACACGGAAGTCCCTTATGCAAGTGTCTTACCCTATACAAATACTTGTTTAGTGAAGGAAATGTAATTCACATAGAAGCTCCCCCTTAGATTTTTAATGATACTTCTTAAAATTAAATGCATAAAGGATTGAATACATTGTTTAGGACTCTCAGAGATATTATTCAAGAAGCTTTGTTATTTCAACTTCATAAAGTTTTTGACAAACATTATTGTTGATGACGATTATAGAGGAGATAGAAGGTATCAAATCTACAACACGCGGTGAGACTTCTACTTCGCCATCAATCAATGACATGGTCATTCAACAAATCCGGAGTAAACTTCAAATATCTGAATGGAATGTGCACATGTCAAAGATAGTCCCCAAATGCTTAACATCATCACAAGTGCAAGCGGAAATTGATGATTTGAGAGTAAAGAGTCGAACCAAGCTTCAAGAGAAAATGTCATGTGCGAAGGATGAGGATGAGTTTGAAATTGCACAACAAATCTTTCAAGCAATAGAAAAAGGCGAACTAGAAGTGTTCAAGAATTTGATGGACAAAAAGGTGAAGGATTGGAATTTCCAATTAGAGGAGTATGGAAATATGTCACCACTTCTTTGGGCAATATTGCACGGACAAAGGAGGATTGTGGGAGCCATTCGTGAACATGCATTGTCCAAGGGATCTCACAAGGGATCTACTAGAACAATGTTCATGACTTTTGATAAGTTTGGATTTCGAATCATGAATGTGGCTGTTTTTGCATATTTGATAGTGCCAAATAATGAGTCAAGCCATAACAATGTGAGAGGAATGTTCAAAGATATTATGGATTGGGAACGTCAATCAGGAGTTTCTCTTGGATACATGAACTCTCAATTGCAGATAGACTCCACTCCAACTTGCAAAATTTATTATGGTATTAAAGATACCCCTACTCGCTATTATATTGATGACCTTGGCCACCTCGGCTTTTTTATGACCCCTCTCCATCTGGCAACATGGTTTGCTCCCTATCGAGTTGCCATTGAAATAATTTCTTGGCGCACCCCGGCCCTTGAAAGACCAACTGGTAGCGGACATACAGTTTTCCACCTTTGTGCATGGAAAGGTCGATATGACATTTTGAAGTGGTTAATATATTACACAAAATGTGGGAATATTTCTTTAAATGTAGGAAATTCTTTTGACAATGATAGACAATCCCCGCTTCATCTTGCTGTCTTCTCCCACAACAAGGAGTGTGTAAAGATCCTTCTTCGAACAGAGACCATCAAGGTGACAATCAGGAATTGGAAGGGATACACACCAATGGAAATTGCAACTGCCCTTCATGCTAAAAGTCCATCTACAATCACTACAGAAGATTTGGACGACTTTGGTGTGACAAGCTTTGACATTAAAAGCTTGGGTTTGACCTCTGATGTTATAAACATGAGTGTTCAAAATTTTGCAAGAGATGGGATACATTCAATTGAATGCAAGACGAACACGAATACACTGAAAGATATCATCTCATTGTTTGATGGTTTGGATCCAGAAGCTTTGCAAGGGGATCGACAAGTGTTTGTGGATGCAGCAAACGCCATTCTTGTCGGTGCGGCACTTATTGCAAGTGCTTCATTTGGTGCATGGCTTCAACCTCCTTTGGGTTACATGGAATACTACTCCAACGAGTTTCTCGTTACACAACCAGCTGCTCCACCGGGGACCTACGAATCATTTGTTGCTATCAAGCAACATTGGATAATCCAATTATTTTGGATATTCAACAGCTTATCATTCTTTTTTTCCATTGCAACCGTGATTGCAGGGGCCGATGCAGCATTTCCAAAAAAGGGTTTGATATTGAAAGATGCAGTGACAAGTATTCGCCATGGAGTGACTTGGGCCTCTTATTTGTTGTTTTTATCAGTGCTTTGTATTATTGGAACCTTTATTACCATTGGTTTTGCAATACTACCACCAATTTCCAAATATAGGGTGAACATGTATTGTACTATAGCTATTGGACTTGCAACTTGCGGAGTTGTGTTGATAAGATTCTTACGAAAACTTGGGAGTTCGTTGTCGTTGAGGTCTTAATGTACCAAAATTAGAATCCTTAATTAGAGTTTTTCTATTGTCACTTAACTGAGACAACTTTTTTGTTGACAAATACATTAGTTGACTTACAAATGTATTATTCCAAATGAGTTTAAGTGAGTTCAAAGTGATGGCTTCAAGTGAGTTCATACATACAACAAATGGTAGTAGACTATCATGACATTGACTTGGTAGAATTATAGTGGGAAAAACCAAGATATTTCTGCATTTTATAGTGGTAACAAATAACAAATTAACAATGGTATTTCACTCACTTTTCAAGATATCATGTAGTTTTATTTCTTGTTTTATAAAGCAGGGGACAACAGCTTAGCAATTGATTGCATTCAATGATTGGAGTATCTTATTGGGACACTCTTATTATTTTTGAATCAATAGTTTGAACCCAAAGTGTTTACATCATTCTGATTTTGACAATGTTTTGAAGGAACATAAAATCAAATCAAATCAGATTTTACTTTTACTTTGTGGGTTCTATTTTACCACCATGCACTGTTTACAAATGATAATTTTTTTCCAAATTTTCACCCTTCTTTTATAAGCTATAAAAAAATTTAAATTTTTTGTGAAGATTTGATTTGCACAAAAATTGTATTTAGCGTCATTCATACAAACTATTAAATGTTTTAAATTGCTAATATATTTGTTAAGTATCCTATGTAATAATGTGAAGGTCAAATTGGACAAAATTTAGTCATTTTTGAAAAGAATAAGTGCCACGTGTCGTTTTGTAAATGGTGTGAGGTGACGTGACCTTTAAGAATTTTATGTTGAAATTCAATTTCAACACTTGAGTGCTGTACTAAAATGACTATTTTGCAGTCATTATTGTCGGTGTAGTCATTGTGGACAAGTCATTTATACCCCCATTTTTTTGGAGTATATGGTATTGTGATAGATTTAGTTTAATATTTTTTTACCACTATTATAAATATTGCCAATAATATAGGTGTATTTAGATACCGTTATTTTTAAAGTTATTTATAAATAGTATCATTTTTTAAATTATCTACATGACACCATATAATATGTCATGTAATACTAAATACATGTTGACACTAAGTTTGTAAATGATGACAATAAGTTTTGATTCCAAATTTTGAAAGTTAAGAATATTTATAACAAATACAATATTAATTTCAGCTTTTAAATCTTACAAAGAGTATGGAATGGATATCTATTTTAGAACTACTTATCTTTCTAAATAGAACTTTCTATATACTTCAAGAAATTTCTACTAAATAATTATTAATATTTGAAAGATGAATTATATTAAGATCGAGATTAAAAATCCAAAAATTCAATTGTTTTGACTACATTAGAACAATATGAATTAAAAAGAAGAGGAAAAAATAAAAATAAAAGATTAAAAAATCACAAAAACAAAAGTGACTTATAGTATATAAGACATTTTTTTTTCTTTATCCCTTAAATGATATCAAATTCCTACAATCACTTCATCTAAGTTAATACATACTAAAGATACTTCCAGAAAAATTGTGTAACATATCTAGTGGTTAGGTTGAACATTCTATGCCAAAGAAATTAATTATAATTTGCAAATGTGAATCAATGTTTTTGTAGCTTTCCAAAAGTATGGAACATGCCATATTTGAACAAAGGGTTCCTCTTGTTTCAAAGGTATGAAACACCCCCTCTCCCACATTCCACACCTTGGATTTGCTGCCGAGACACTACCAACTTTGAGGAGCCATAATTTTTGACTCACAACCTCGATCCTCACGTTCTTTAGATCTACAGAAATGTACTTTTACTATAAACTTTCCAAGAATATGTGGCACACTATCCATTAGTCCTAATCAAAGTGTATACGTAGATCGCCGTGTCTACTCAAAGACCCCTCATTTCTTTCACCTAGTCTCTTGCAAGGCTTAGGAAGTCACCATAAAGCCTCCCTTGCTTGCTAAGGTGGCATAGACATGCTTTTGGGTGAAGGTCCGTTGTGACATGCACTCATTCATTTTCTTGAGTAGAGGACAAAAAGAGCTTGTCTTTATAGTATAATTCATTTGTAAGTGGTTGTTAAAAGAATATACAATTGTGTTCAAAGTGGAATTTCAAACCCCATTTAGGCATAGTAGAATAAAATTTTCAAAATCTTTGAACTAAAAAAAGTTGAAGAGTCAATCTAATTTTCATCTCCAAAATCTGTTTGAAATTTAGAGACTCTAATAAAAATTTATGGACAAAAATCTAAAAGGAGTTGGATGAAATTTTTTTTGACATTTAAACACCCTCTTGAATTTTGTCCATAACTTTTTATTAGAGTTTCTAAACCTCAAAATGAATTTTGAAGATGAAAACTAGATTGATTCTACAATTTTTTTTAGTTCAAAGATTTTTGAAAAAAAATATTCTACTATACCTAATTGGAGTAACTGCCTAAATGGGGTATGAAATTTGACTTTGAACATAATTTTTGATTTTCACTTAACTATCATTAGAGTGAAAATGAACCCTCAAAGTGCCCCTTATTACGTGTAAGCTTGGGGAAAAAAAAGCTGTAAGGGACAATACTGAAACTATACCAAACATGTTGCCATCTTGTAAGGTAAACCAGCCTATTCCCGCCAGCTTCCTATTTCCGACATCTTACCTTTGGCCCCATTACCACCCTGAAACTCATCTAAGTCCATCTATTTTTTTGACAAAATCAGCTCATTAATTTCAGCTTGGGTAACTTGTCTACCACTGATTGGTGGATATCCAAGTACTCATAGATACAATCTATGGCGGTAATGGGTTGTTGATCTGACTTTTATAAATTAATCCATGGGTGGATTTGTAATTTCAAGGCAGTCAACTTCAATAATTCATAGAAATTTCAATTTTCATCAGAAAATTATAATTCCACTTGGGTTTGATTTGTGAAACATGCATACACCTTCGAAAAATAGGTGACTCCATTGAAGTTGACTACAACATAGTCAGATCACAAATCAGGGTGGTAATAGGCTTGTCTACCTTATAAGCTTATTGGCTCTTGCTAACCAAGGACGACCTCAGTAGGATAAGCCATGGTAGTTGGAAAATAATTTAATATGAACTTGAATGTCATGTACTGACATGTACTCCATGTTGTCGCAAGTTTAATATTCATTTTTAATACTTAAGTGGGTTGGGTAAAGCGTTTCCACCACTCTTGGAGTGGACTTGCTGAAATCAAAATTTGGAATTCAGGAATACTTCAGTGGGCTTGGCAAAATCCTGAAGTACTCAGGAAATTTATTCAACAGTTCCAAAGCAAAAATAAAAATAAAATATAACATTGATTAGTGCTGCAAAAGCAAAAGATAATTTGGCATCCAACATAGCAAATCATCGAAATTTTGCATGGATCTCAAAATTTGTCAAACATTGTAGTACGTAGATAGTTTCAAAAATTCACACAAATTGTTTCAAGCTTGTGAGCTCACTGTCTGGTGATAAAATCTTGTTCTATACAAGGTAGAACTACCCATTACCACCCTGATTCGCAATCTAACTATGTTGGGGCCAACTTTAGGAAAGACACATATTTTTCAGAGGTGTGCTTTTATTTTAGGAGTCAAACCCAAGTGGAATTATAATTTTTTTGATAAAAATCGTAATTTCTGTGAATTTCTGAAGTGAAATTGCACAACTGCTACTAGACTGGATTCATAAATGTCCTCTTACAACTCAATATCACTTTCCAATGTATCTAATAGCACTTGAAGATCCACCAATCATTAATTAACACGTTATCTTTTAATAGCATTAACCCCTAAAGGTTTTTGACTATGTTTTCACCAAAACCGCTCCAGAACTGCCATTTCTAGTACTAGTGCCAAATTTTAGAAAAAAAACATTTTTGGACACTTGTAGCCGTAGGATCTTGTAGTAAACTTGTTTAAGAAGATGTGAAAAAAATTTCAGAATTTTCCACCAAGTGGATTGCAAGATAATAGCGTTTGAATTGACAAAAATCCTTTTTTTGTCCCTGCAAAAAAACGGGCAGCTGCCCTTCACAAGGTCACATTTGTATGAAAAAGTGTCCAAAATTATGGTTACTCTTTGTATTTATTCTTCAAGGCAAGTTGGCTACATGCTTGAAAATTTTCAGATCATTTGGAATTGTACAACATATAGGAAAAAAATAGTAAGTAGGAAGAGGTAGAGAATGATTCAAAGCACTAAATTGTCAAGAATTTATTTATGAAATTGAAAAATGCCAATCCCAACAATTGTAATGTTGTAATAAACAATCTACACCCAATATTTTTATTTTTTTTTAAATATTGAAAATCGAGTTAAATAAAGGACTTCAAAGTTTATTTTAGAGTAGAGATTCCATAACTACCCTCAAACTAAGAATCCTCATAACTTTTGACTCATTGATCGGAATGGAATGATTCAAAGCCTCCCATGTACATATAAATCTAAAGAACCAATTTCAAGTTTTAGTTTTTTTTAAAAGTGATTTTTAAAGAAGTTTTTTTTGCTGCCCCGGCTGCCCGCCGAACAATGAAAATGACATATCATGCAATAACTTTTTAACAATGTAGTCAAAAGTTACGAAAATTGTTGGACCTTAAAGCTACTCCTCGGGCACATATTATGTGAAAATTTCAAAGAAAAAAAAGAAAAATTCCGGTCATAGTGAGCTGCCCAAAATCGCTATGTTGTCAAAAAATGGTGTTTGGTCCTTTAGGGGTTAATAAATTACTGTTGTCAGAATCTGAAGCGGATTTGAATGTTTTTTTTGACGGAATTGGGACAAAGCTGTAGACCAGGGATTTGAATCACTGACGAAATTGGGTAGTTCTACCTTAGTGGGACTTAAGCAAGTAGATAAGCGTGGTGCTCTGAGTACTAGTATATAATACTATGGACCCTTGCAAGATAGGTTGGCATAACCACTCTCTGAAATCTAAGACTGCACTACAACGTCAAAGCAAAGCATTACTGTCAAAAGATTACTAAGGTGGGTACACCCAAAACCGCCACTTTTTGCTATTGAACCTAGTTACTACTAATAGACTAGTTAAATTTTCATATATTCTTGTTGATAAGTGAAAGGAGGTTCCAACGCACTAGAGAACGTGGCATTTGGACACCGTGTGCAAAAGTTATTAAGGGTCAAAGTTTGTTTCTGAAAGCGCTCCATCCAAATAGGTACATAACTGATTTTGGAAATGTACACAACCTGTAGATGGCACTTTAAGGTCAGGTGCCATTTGGGGGATGCCTACCTTACCATGGAATACTACGTGCCGGTACAAGAGCCAATGAAACTGAAAATGGCCTCATGCAATATATAGCGTATTCGAAATGCAATCTGAGTCAGGAGATCTGAGAGGAGAACCAAGTGGTCCATCCTTTGAATCTTGAACACCTTTGGGGGCTAGACATTAGTGTTGTTTTTTCTGGCGATTTGGTGCAAAATTGCACCAAATTTTTTGACCTAGCACCAAGCCTATAGGCAATTTTTAGTAAAATTTTGGATGAAATCGCCAAAAAACTTCAAGTTCAAGAAAAATCTTGGATGAAATCGCCACATTGTGAATGAAAATAGAATTATAGATACGTAATATCACATTTTCTATCCAATACGTGGATGAATGTTGAAACTTGGAGCACCACTGTAACCTTTTATATCGCCACTTCGCCACTTCATGGAAAATGAAAAAAAAAAAAAAGCAAGACATCTGAGACTGTCAAGTTCTTCTTAGTACGCCGGTTCATCTTCTGATCAAACGTACTTGGATCACTTAAGGTAGGTACCCCCAAATGTGCCACTGACCTTAAATTGTCATCTGTACTATGTGTACATCTCCAAAATCAGTTCTGTACCTATGTGGAAGGAACGCTTTTAGAACCAAACTTCATGACGCCACATTGGAGATGAAAGTCTTCATTTCATATGTGATAACTTAATTTACTTAACAAGAGTAGCCCAAACAATTAATTAATTAATTAATTAAGCAACCAAGCAATTAAACAAACAATTAAAGTGGTCAACAATGCGATTACCTAAACACAAATGCTCAGCAATGAAATTGTGCAACGGATAATATCAGCTGCAGCAGTGACTTTTTGATTCCAACCAGAATCCATCAAGTCTTGCAAAACACTCTTGTATAGATTACGGAAGAAAAAAAAGATGTTGTCTTGATTCTGTTTGGTGCTGTAGCAAAGAGATCTACAAACACATGTATCGGCATGAACCACTACACATCAGCACATATGACCTTCGTGATCCTGCAACAAAGCTAGTATTTGAGCGCAGAGCGTGGAGCATAAAAACGAGAGCTGGGAATAAAAAAAATTTGAAATATTATTTATACTTCTAGGAATTGGCAATTTCATGTGGGATATTTGAAAGATGTTTTGTCATTTAGGGAAATATAGTTTAGAATCCTATAACCATGGATCTAAGACCGTGTGGAATAAGGTATACTAGACATTTTTAATATAAATTTTGTATCCTAATGGTGTATTGATCTTTTGTAGATTTTGTAGATCTTTTGAATGCAAAAAATTCATGGAAATGGGATGTTCAAGAAATGTTACACAGATGTCCTTAATTTGTTTTGGGACTTTAATTAGTCATAGTCCATGGACATTTGAAGGATTTGAATCATTTCTAGGGGTTCTAGGATTCCACATTCCATATCACAATGTTTCTGCCTAATGTATATGTCAAATTATTAAGGGGAGCACATACGCTATAGTGAATACCTTAGTAAATCATGCCAAAAGTGAAGAATAGGTACAATAAAACATTCCACTACATTGTACATAGAGCCAACAATATTATAAATCAAGTAGTAGTCCTTTTGTCTCACTACATATATAAAATGAATTGTAATACAAAAAACACTTTCTTGTTTGCCTCTTTTCAGACCAAGTACATGGGGTCACTAATCACGCTTATTTATAAATTGTTTATGCACTTTAAAATGCCACTTTCAAAAATACGTTTGAGGTCATTGAAGCTCAAGCTTGGGGAGTGAATGAAAACATCTAATTCTCCATCAAAGTGGCATATGACAGCAAATATGAAATACAAATGCTTGCAATTTGCCCAAAACCCTCTCTTTCCTAGTGCCTTTGTTGACATTTCCTTGAAATTAGGGCAAGTGCATTCGTGAAATGAGCTTATAGTAAACACGTGTTGTTGAATGTTAGGCAGTATACCTGAATCAAGCGTAATGATGCATCCAAACCCAAGATGTGGTATCATAGTTACATAACAAACGAATGCCTTCAAAGTAAAGGCAGAAGCGCAATTATTTGCTTGTTTAGTTGTTGGTGCATTAGGATTTCGTTGGATTTTCTTTCCAAACCTTGTATTGAAATATTGTATAGGAAAGGCTAGGATTTGGAAGCTTGATACATTAGAAGGTAGTTCGTGGTCTCCAAATAGCCTCTTCGGAGAGATTTCAACCCGCTGAGGAAGATAGAATCATGCATTTTGGAGGTCCATCATCTCTTTTTGCGTTAGATTAGTTCTTAACTTCACTAGCCAAATGCTAGGCACTTGAGGCTTAGAAAGAATCCATTTCCGCTTTGAGCCTTTCACGCAACGCTCAATATCATCATTGCAGAAGAGAAACTACATCATTTCAATCCTATTTATTTTATAATTGTCCATGTTGCATGAGTAAGTTGGTGATGTGGTTCCTTTATTGCCTTGTACAATTTTGGCAACATATTTCTTCTTTGTAACAGCCTGTTGCCATGGGCAAAGCATGCCTTAGCCGACGTCTTTGGCAATCGCACTATATGCCATTGTGATTCATCACAAGCAGTCTCCTTGATGGTTGTCACTTGAGGTGCCTTTCAAGCTGTTGATGTGTTCATTGGTCCAATTGACACTAAAGTTTCAGCCTCTTCTTTGCTTTCATTAGGTGAAGGATCTTTAGAGATTGTCTCTAAAATAATTCTAGAAGACTTTGCTTTGATGGATCTTGTTTCCTGATGTGGTCAAGAGAAATTTACTTTGTCAGGTCATTGTGAATTATATTCAGACCCTAGCGGCAAATTTGGCATCTGCTTTTGAGATCCAAAAACCTCTTCACCTTCAAAGTGTGGATCCCTAGTGCAATATTCTCCAACCTCTGGAATACTTGCCATTGCATCATTAAGACCTTTAGGATTTCTAATATGTTGGGCATACCTCTGTGCAACCCAAAGCAAAAGTTTTGCTTTACCAAGACCTGTCCTTGAATTGTCACCTTTCAGAAATTGATGATATCGAACCATCTACATAAATGCCCTTACATAGTCATCAACAATAGTGACATACAAATCGTTCCCTCGATTTCCAGATTGTTGCAGCTATTTGTTATGGATTGTCTCGGCAAGGTTGCAGGAGGGCATGTTTCCTTTCACAATATCTTGAATGTTGCATTTTAGGATTTGAAATTACTTACAACGCTATCATCACAATTAATTTGCAGTTCGTTTAATTCCATACAATGGATCCATGTTTGAAGATGTTTGCAGTTAGATCTACCAATGGTCATTAGGGTTTTTGTACGGGTCTAGTCCTTGAGATAGCATGTTTGTTTGGTTCTTTCTCCATTGATGCTGCAAATTTTACACTAGATCCCTGATTTTAATGAAATTGCATCCCAATTTTAGAAGTGTCTATGATTTTGTTACATCTTGAAGCGTTATAGTTTTGCTTTTTTGTTTTCTTTATTTTTTATTTTTACTTTCTACTTTATTTTTGATGATTACCACTCATTAGATGAGATTTGGAGGGCTAGGAGGTAAGGAGGGCTGTTGCAAGCTCGTTTCTAGTGTTGTTCCCCTGGTAGTTAAAGAATGCCGTTGTCAGAATTTGTTTTTTTTGAAAAAAAGATGAAAAAAGATGAAAAAAAATCTTAAAATGAAAAAAAAAGATGAAAAAATATTTATTTTATTTTTTGAAAAAAATATTTGTATATGACGTGGCAGATTTTGTGCAACATCAAGCAATTGTTGTGATGCAATTTCGAGGGCTGGAAACCCTGAAAAATTTGCAGCCTTCTTCAGGGGCTGAAAATCATCTAATGATAATTACAACTAAATTAAGCTTTGAATGCAAAAATAGACATAACATTGTTCATCAAATGTTTTTTTTATAAATTTTAAATTTTAACCTTATAAAGACACTAAAGATGAGAAATAATCCTTTTATATATAGAAAACAGATGTAAATATGTTCATCCTTCACATTTTATACAAAAGAGGTTGTATACATAGTATGACGTTCCATGAATGCTTTTGGGGTTTTAAGGTGATGATTTTCATTGTACTAAATGGATAATTTCTATGGAGACTAGCTCATTGTTAAAGATAGAGTCAAATATTCAACAAAGAATGTCATGAGGTGACCAAACCTCCCTAATTCACATCAACCCCTACTAGATAGGCCCTTTGCAAGCCTTACTACCAATCACATTATTGTTGCCATTTTGCAATTAGATATGAATGAAGGATTTTATATTTATTATTAAAAGATGAAGTCATTTGTCTACTACAAGTCATTAAATTTTCACCATAAATGTGTATTATAGTGCTTAACATCACGGTAGAGCCAAAGTTATTGTATCATTTTAAAATTAGAAAATCAACAAACCATGGTTATAGGCCCAAAGTTCACATTAGTATGAAATATTGAAATTTATGAATTTTTCAAAATTTCCAATTGGAGTACATACTACATTTGATAATTTTTGTTTCATTAGTTGTAATCAAATTCAAAAAATATCATTTTTATGGCTGAAATTCCCATCAAGAATAAATAGGCAATAAATGGCCCATATACGTGACAAAGGTGATCTGTATGTAGATTAACCTATATATATGACGCCGCAGATATTCTGTGTCCAATGAATGACAAGGAATTCTTCTATGTAGGATAGAAATGCAACTCTTCATCCTCAAAATTTTGTTGTGGAAAGGGAAGGTCTTCTACAATAGTTTAACTTCCAATGACCGCTTCTAGCATTTTTTAAGCCAATGATTCCCAAGGTATCCAAAGGGATGATTTCCACGGTCATTGATCTGTCCTTTAAAGGTTAAGAATATTCTTTTTCAGAAAAGTCAATAATAAAATAATTAGGAAAATATGGGAATTTACAATACTATTCACTTAAAATGTACTCAAGCAACTTCAAAAACAAATTTGGATGAAAAAAAGGTTTTTTTTTCTATACTATAGACTTTAGTTACAGTAGGTGAAGTCATCCAAAGGACAAAAAACCGTCCCCGACATTCGTCAAGGGTTGCTGAAAGGATAATTCCCTTGCTTTGAGCCAATATTCTTGAATTAATTAAGTTAAGTTCAGCTTATTAGCCTCCACTGCTAAATTAAATAATGAGGTTCACAACATCCAACAAGCAGGGAACTAAAGCTTAGACGATGTTGCACAGAAATTAACGTACACCTGAGGTAACTCTAGCTTTGTTTTGGAACTTCGGAATATCAAGTTTTCAAACTTCAGTTTTCGATGTGATGCAATGTCGGTAGCTAGGCTTTAAGTGCTCGTTGTTAATGTTAGCAAACCAATTCAACCTCCTAATGTTTGTTTTAACACGGGGTTTAATTTGCACTACAGTAGTGAATTGAATCTCCTGAAAGCAACTAGGATTGAGAATTGTAGCTGTTTCGGTTGCATCTGTAGCTCACGTGTTTGACCTTGCAACTCCATAATAAAATCTCCCATTACGAAGTGAGGAAGGAGGAAGGAGAAGGAGGTCTGGGATTCTACAGCTCAAGCCGCAGTGCAAGTGTTGAAGAAAGCATTGATGTTGCGAGGGAGTGGAGAAATGCGCAAGCCATCCCACTGACAGTTACACCTGACATGGTGACTGCTGCCAAGCGGGAGCTTCAGTTCCTGGCGGAGATCAACTCTGTGCCGGCTCTTTGGCAAGCAGGCCCTACTCTGAACTGCGCCATTCAAAGGTATGAGAGCCTTGACCATAATCCACGTATACATTAGCTTAGAAATCTGGAATGCTAGGAAAGTCATTCACGTTTATACTTGACTGGTTTCTCTTATTAAAATGGAAATTCTGGGTGTGTATTGTCGACGGTTTTGAGAAGAAATCTAGTGCTAGATGAGCCTGGCAATTGGACTTTTTCTATTCGCGTTTACTTGTCTTGATTTCTGTTTCTACGGTCATACTATTTGTAATGACGGATTTCCGAGTTTCACATTCAAGTCTGAATACTTTGAAAACTAGAGATATTTAGAGTGACTGGAGCTTAAATCTAGGTTATCTGTATGTAGATATGAGGCTCGGGGTGAGCAATTGAAAAGGGGTTCGGTTTTCAGTTGTTTGACGTAAAATTGTTGCAGTTCCTCAGAACTTAGCCTTTACCGTGCCTGCCAATTTCGTGACATTTCCACCATTTTCTGTTTCTTGCTTCTGTTTCAAGTTCTCAATTCATGCATTTCTGTGGCCATCGTCATCGACACGCTATGCATCCTGTTTTTGTCATCATCAAATAAATACTCTCTTTTGTCACGTGTTTTACTGATCTACAAACGAACTTTTTGTGGATCCAGTACGCAGAAAACCAAATAAATATCTCATGAATGAGCCTTCAAATTGACTCAAATTTTGCTTCAACCTCACATTTATTGAACTATACACATACTTTGACAAGAATTGTGACTTGCTTCTAATGGTTGGCAGATATGAGCACTGTTGGCTTCCATTGCTGGCTAGTGAAGGGAGTAAAGACGGTGTTTCTCCTCTGGTGCCTCCCTTGGACTGTGCCTGGGTGTGGCACTGTCACCGACGTCTCAACCCTGTAAGAAGAACAAACCTCCCACCTGTGGCAATGTTGAAGCAATTTGGTCAGTACAGGTAGAACCTCTCTTAGTCCATGATGCCGGGACTATGCACTAAGAGAGGCCACGAATGCTGTAAACATTTAATTCAGCTTTCCATCTTGAATCACACGCAGGTCCAGCTAGTGTCTACAAACTCTCTTATTGCAAAGGCGACATGTGGCTGTTTGAAATTCATAGATTTGATCATTTTTCTGATGAATTAGAGAGCAGTTTACAGCATTCTGATGCGCATGGAATGACGTTCTCCTCATACACGGGACATGAAAGTCACAGTACGTCTTTCAATTCCACGTTTTACGTGTCTCATTATGAGTCTTCGAATTGTTTGAAAATTGTAAGGATGGTGCGTGGATTATTTGAACCTGTTCCACAGATACAGTATGCCGAAGACTGCGAGCGTCTGTACGGGAGACTGTTGCGTGTCCATGACATTGAACAAGACACAACACTCGTGGAGACCACCGAGAAGACGAAAGGAGCTTTGGATGAAACATTATCCCAATGAGGAGTACACCCTCCAGCTTACACAAACTGGAGCTTCAGAGTTTGAAAAAAGAGGAAGGGGTATTTATTGAGTATGACCTCGTAGGAGCTGTCACAAGGCAGAATTCTTTCTATTACCAGGTACGTCTGTTTGGAAACTTTCTTGGAAAATTGTTTCAATCTGGCCCCAAAAAATAAGTGTTACAGGCTAATGGATACTCTTTCTGTCACTTGAAGCATTTAGGACTGCTTTCACTGGGATATCACTCAGTAGAACTCACTAGAGTGATCACGTTGAGTAAGTTAGGTCTGCACTCCCCTAATCAACACTGCTCAAAGTGGGAGAACTTCAATTGGATAAAAAAAAATCACAAAAACTAAGATATTGATTACATAAGATGTACATAATCAAGACCTGAGAAGCTATGAGAATTTAGTGCTGGTTTTTGATACACTTAGAAAAAGTACTTTGAAAATTCATAACTAGTTCATATGGTGTTCAAATAATGCATGATAAAATGCGTTGGAATCTTCTTTCAGTTGCCAACAAGATCCATTAAAAAAAATTGTGTTGAATAATAGTAACAGTGATCAGTTGTAAGTGATGGTTATAGGTGCACATTACTAAATGAGTCACTTTTGAGATCAATTTTTTCTCACACTCGCTCAGTATGTATTGAATGATTTCTCATGCAATTCAGAGTAGACCACCCCTGATTTCCATTGAAAGGTTAGCAGCCAAAGACATTTAACCACGTAGTCCAACCAAGAGTTTTACTGGAAGCCATGAGTTGCTATTGGTAACATGGGTCAGTCAACGGGAGATGGGATCAGCTCCCTCACTCATGGTTTTCATACATATCCTCTGCCTTTTAAGGAGATTCAGTCATTGTTTGTTTAGGAAGAAAATCACATGGCAAGCATCAAAAACAAAACTACTCAGTTTCACTAACAAAGCTACATTTCACATGCTTGCTTTGTCTTGAAGGTTTCGCAAGTCTACGTGAAGGAAGACAGCTACTTGCACTCCGCCGAGCAACGATACAAGGGCTTTCTCCACCTCTTTGCCCAATCCGGAGGAAGAGGCGGGACCTTCCTGGTGCCCACCTACGACACTGACCTGATGTGGCACACCCACCAACTCGACCCGGAGGCCTACAACAGAGACCTCCTGATGCTTTCGGGTCGGCTTTTTGCCCCACGACGACACTGACGATAACCGAGAGGAGGGGGCCAAACTGAGTACTGGATTTCAAGACACCAAGCGGCTGTGGGAGGAGACATTCGGGAGCCAGTATGAGAAAGCGGGGGTCATGTATCGAGGCCCAGCCCCATCGCCCGTTGCTGCATCACCTGGATTGCCTGATAATGCGATCTTTGGAGCCACTTACTTGAAGCTCCAAGAAACCCAACGGCATTACTTGGTTGCTCGTGAAACTGTTCAGGTATAACTGTTCAGGTTCATGCTTTCAATCTCCAGTTCATGGTTGCCTTCCCATTCAACAGATATGGGTGCCAATAACGTTTTGTCACACATCAAATTTCTTTTGGTCTTGAAGAAGGTAACAAAAATTTGAAGCCTTGCCGGCTATTGAAGTTTATCTCGTCCATGATTTCCATGTCTGATGGGAGTATGCCATTAACACATGCACCACCTGCAGCTTTCTGTGAATGTGCTGGGAGTGAGGAACTTGCACCCACACAAAACAGGCACCAAGGCGTTTGTCAGCGTGAGAGGCATCCAAAACGGGGGTGATTCCATGTGGCCACATCGGAAGCGGACATGCTGACGAGCCCAAGGTGGCAGCAGAGCCCCTGGATGATGCACTGCGCCACATTAATGGAGGGAGTGGTGTTTGAACTCAGGTCCATCCGACGACGGGCCTTTTCAAGAGCTTGACAGGAAGCAAGCTCCTGGGAGAGGTTCGGATTTCGTTCAGCACTCTTCTCGCATCACCCGCCTTGGCCATCCACGGGTGGTACGCAGTGTGCCAGAAATCGGGTGTCGATCAAGTCTATGATACGGATCATAAACCCCCGGCTGTGTTGCTGGCGGCCTCCATCACACCGCCAGTTCCGTCTCCATACCTCCTGCGAGCTGTCAATGGGAAGGTGCAAAGCGACATTTTCGACAGCGTCAACAAAGAGTCGAAAAGGGTTGGCATGCCGGCCGGTGATTGTCGAGGATCATTTTGGACCAGAATTCGGAAGAAGTTTACCTTGTGCGCGTGCGGTAATTATACCACTCGGGCTTCTTCAAATGCGAGTGTTGTGGCTGTCCACATGTATGTGCACGTGTGTGTGCAAAGTCAAATCAATTGGGTTATCTTATATGATCAAAATTGTTTCCCTTCAGTTGTTTCCACTTTCAATTCTGAATCTAAATTGAATTTTAATCTAATTGGAGACTTATCCATGAATTATGAAGGAGCCCAGACCAGGCTCTGTATCTGTAACCTACATATATGTTCGTATGATCGTATTGGTATGACTTGGAATTGAGAAAGGATGACCCCTGCAGAAATCTCATTTTCGTCTTCTGGACTTGGACAATTGTAGGAAAATGAAAGGACGAATGAGGGACTTAATTCCTGTGGAGGAACATGAAAAAGCAAGTGCAAGTTTGCCAACGGGATCTGAATAGGATGAAGACGAAGCCGTGGTCATTGAAATCAGGTCAGCTTCTCGGTCACGTGCATGCCTACCTTTTGTTACGGCACTTACGTGTGTTTTGTGAGTAGCATGATCTCCATGTGTTGCTAATCCTTTCTGCTCCCTATACCTAGTAACCTCGAGTTAATGATCTCCTCAAGTTCTTGTGAATTTCTTATTTCTAAACTTGCACAAATTAGTTGAAACAAATCAGTGGCAAGATCGGTGCACAATGACCTTTTCTTTCTTGTCGTCTCACTTACTTGTGGTGGCATGTATGTATATCAGTAGAATTTGCAGCAGCAGCTCAACAGATTATGAACACACAAGCACAAAAAGATAATGCAAATGTGCAGCGGGAGTGGTGTCTACTAAACTGCAACGTAACAAAATGTACTAGCAGGAAGGAGAAATCACATCCTACATTTTGGAACTATAGAAACTGTGTTTTGAAAGTTCCTGTAATTGATTATTGCCACCAAAGGGGAATTTGGTTGTTCACTTGGACACATAGGGGTTTTAAGTTCAATAGAAAACTACTGTTATGCGGTCAATGAAGAAAAGAAAACCCCAAATGTAATGTTGTAAATTGGATAAAACCATGTGACTATAATTTTGTTTTCTTCAAAGGCACAAATGAGGTTACAAGTGGAACCCCTTTTAGTGCATGGTGTTGGGACTATGTACTAAGAGAGGTTTATGCATTTAGAGAGGTGTAATAATGACCACTTAACAAATGTCAACTTCCAACACTATTTTTCAAAAAATGTATTTCAAATTGGGCCACCTACAAACTCCATAATTGACAGTTATGTACTAAGAGAGGATGCACTAAGAGAGGTTTTGTTTGTATTCTATTAAAAAAGTGAGAGATTGCTCAAAAAATCATTAGTCTTTTAAGCATGTCTTCATTGTGGTTGTGTAGGTGAAGTTGCTCTTAGAAGGTGGCTACAATACCAAGTGCATGGAGTGAAGCCCCAGGATGAAAGTGGATTTGTGACTCTTATTAGATATACTTTTGAATTCCCCACAGGCAAGGCAACTGCCCTCTTCAACTAGAAAGCTGCGGTCATGGAGGTAACTAACTTAAATACACTACACATCTTACATCTTTATAAAGCTTCAATTGCACCCACTCAAGCATCCAAATCCATCATTTTTATTCTCTCAAAGGTTTATATTGAAAGTTTGTTGGTTGCTTGGTATCTTGCCATTTATAGCATAGCTTCCCTAGCAAAAAATAAGTTGTATGAGAGTTGAGGAATGCTAAATAGGATTCTATTTTAGAGAGGCAAGTCAACTGTTGACTTGTTATGTTGAAATGGCGTAATGATTTTGATTCTTAAAGTCAATGGTGTAGGACACAACAACTAAAGAATGATGTGGTATTTTTTTTCAATATTTTATTTGTACTTGCCAAGTTTTTAGTTACTCTCATTCATAGATTTGCAAGGATGAAGGTCTTTGAACAATCCTAACATCTTCCAAATATTTCATGGTATTTGCAATTCCTTGTAGGTGAGTGTGGAAGAGAATGTGATGTTAGTGATCTTACTCTCCACCATTATAGCTACAATTGTCACTGATTTGTTAAAAGCAACAAGCAAAAAGATTTTCAAACCAACAAAAAGGAAACAATTTTTGGAGCATGCTCAATGGGATAACTATGTGATTTCTATGTTTTCTTCAAGAAACTAAAGTCTACTCATATCTACTAACTCAATTTTCTACATAATAATAAGAAGTTCATTTTTGAGACTTATAGTTTATTTTAGCTACTTCCAAAACACATTTTAGTTTATTGTTCTCAAATGTAGGATGTAGTTTGTTTCTCTGTTGATACAATTTGTAATTGATATCCTCCTTCAAACTTCCTAAACTAATTTATCACAAAAAGGTTCAATTAACGTAACAGATTCTACCAACAAAAAGAAGAAACGATATCCTACATTCTTAAACAATAGAAACATGTCTTGAAATTCACTATAATTAATTTTTTTGGTTTCTGAAAGTGGGCATTTTCTTTCTTACCTAAGAAGTTTAGACAATTCAAATATAGAATTCTTAGGTTGAAAGTCTCTCTATAGTGTCACTCTGAACACAAATAATTCCTATTACAATGGTTCTAAATTCATGGTCAAGCTTGAATTCAAGATTTTCTACAGTGAAAAGAGCCTTTGATTCATGGGAAGCTGAAAAGAGTCTCATACCATCCTTCCCAACAAATGATCGTGTAGAATTAGCATTTTATGTGCATCACGTGCATAACATTCTTGAACAACTTGCTTATAGAGCGGTGATCATGGATAGGCGTTTTGATAACAATGTTAATATGGCCTCCAAAGTGATCTACTATGATTGGTGGATGGATCCCAAGTCGTGGGCACAAGAGATGTATGCGACCGAAAACGGAGGTTATCAAGGTGGGAGTGGGTGTGGAGAGGGCGGATGTGGAGGAGTTGCATGTGCAGGTGGATGCACTGGCGACAGTGGTGGGGGTCCTTTTAAAAACAGGCTCTTCTTTTTAGCGGATCTCAAGTAAAAAATTATGATTCAATGGTGGCAATCCAAAATTAATTTTGAATCAATGATGTATCAATATTGATAGGAAACCTGATTTTGAAATGTGTAACTTACATTTGTTAGCATGATGGCTTTGATGGGGGAACTTAAGACACCCTCTACTATCAACTTGTGATTGATTTCTAGCAAAACACATGTACTCTTGTTGAAGTTTCAACCAGAATTGTATAGGCACTTTCAATATGGATATTGGTATTGTATTGGTATTGAAAAGGGGGCAAATTCTAAGAAGCATATGGGAATTGATTAATTTTTGTAGTTTTAAATATCTATCATTCTTTTAGTAGGATACATAAGTTTAACCTAGGTATTTTATCTTATGTAAGGTAACTACACCTTTAAACTGCATGCTTTCTAAAACCACACAGGCTAAATTCTTTGCCTAAAATATACTTCCACTATTCATGAGAGTCTATGGTTGGTTATCCTAAATTCTATTTTTAGCACTTTGAAAATTCATAGTTTATTTATATGGAGTTCAAAAAATGCATTCTTAGAGAATTTAAAATCCCCTTTTGACTTCCAACAAGATCCGTTGCAAGATGTCACCAAATGCTATTCTCTCATTTATAAGAAGTCGTGTGACACTTTTATTGTAAATGGATGACTTTTCAATCCACGAGAAAGGGAACCCATGGTCCGCTAACTTGTTGCGTACAGGAAAACAACCTAAAATGATAGGCTCAATACAAAAGTGAGACGAGAGACGATGTAAAGTCAAAAAATGGACCTTCAAGCCAGATTTTTCTACAACAGATATTCTTCTAGTTTTTCTAGGACCTTCCACACGGGTTTGAAATCAAATTTGCCAGGACTGCTAGGCGTATCAGCAGAACTCTGGCAACAAGAAGGGTTCATCAAGCAATTACTTGACAAACTAACTGCTAAAGAAGTTTATTTACATCGACTTCCTCAAATATAAACTGCCAGAAGGCTATGATCTCCAGATCATGTCAGCTACAAAAACGAACTTACCCATTGAACCAATCCAAGAAGAAAAGAGTCGATATGAGTACACAGAAGATCAGAATAATGTAAAGGCGGCTACTACTGTTTCGTTGTTGAGTTTTGGTCAGTTCTTTGTTGCCTTTCTCCATGTAGCTTGTGGCCTCCATTGCCTGTGCATGCAGATTGTAGTACAGATTAGCTATAAAAGGCGTCTAAGCCTCCCTGACACATTTTGTATTATGCATGACTAATCCATCACCTATTCCCATATCTCCAAAAAACATACTCCAAATTGGATGGCTACGGCATACAGAGAAAGAGTGCCACCAACTATTAAAGCACCGCAAGGAATCTCTAATACAGGATAATCTTGTCGAGATTACACATGTAGGGGATAATACTTATTACGTATCAACCTCAGGTGCATGCATGAAGATTCAGTTGATTGACAACAAAGCACCAAGCATGGAGAAAAAGAAGTACCCTCATGTAAAGAGTTTCTATTTGCTGCGCTTGACGAAGGACATGCGTGGAGAAGAGATAGTTCAGTGCAGAAATCTCTATCATCTTCCTCTCTGTCTCTTGAGTCACTGCCATCATCTCCGTAAGCTCTTGCTGTTCCATGTGCCCAAAGTTAGAACTCTAAATTAAACTACATATCAAAAGGAGAGAACAGAAACTAGATGACCAGGAGGGGGAAAAAATCTGGAATTTCTTAATAAGATTGTACTGAACACTGACAAGTTACCCATCACCGATCAATGCCCGAACCGATCCGGAGAACTAAAACCACCTCAGAGTTCGGGGACAGATAATTTGGTACAAAATTGAAATGTTCGTATACCTGCAAAGCATCCGTTTCTTGATCCATTAACTGTTGCCTACTCTCCAGTAATCGTGGTTCCTCTTCTTTGAGCCAGTCTCTGGAATAACCATCGTTATCCGGTACTGAGGCTGGAACATTTTCAGGAGGGGGCAAATGTTCGAGGCCCTTTCGACGCTTGTGCATTTTCTTATTGACTGTTTCCTCAAAGCGTACAGTCCTTAGTTGATCAAAATCTTCTGTGATCGCATGGAGTCGTTCACTCAGGATTAACACCTACGGTCCAACAATTCAATTCAACATATTAATTGACTCTGCGAGAACAGGTTTATCCAAATTTTAGCAGCCTACCTGAACTATAAGCATGTTGAGACAGCAAGCAACAATTTGAGAGACACGACAGTTAGAAGGGTTTGCCATCACGCCATCATTGACCCCTTTCTGCCTGAACGTCAAAAAGGTGGATTTTTTTACCTACCACACCGTGTTGATGGGCGATCCTATCTGTGTTTGGGGATCCTCTTCCCAAAGCTTGAAGCCAGTTGGCACCGTAGGTTTGCTTTTCCTCCTTCCCTATACTATTCTTTAGGGATTCAATGCTATCTCGGCACGCTTTCACGAACAAACCTACCTGCACAACAAACGGACGGGTTCAATTCAAAAGCACTAGAAATTATCCGAGATCTGAATGAGAAGCATGGCACAATCGTGCTTCATGATAAAATTGATCCACATTAAAAAATTTAAAAATTTGACCTCGTTTTCAATGCTATCACGATCTTGCTCCGTGCTCCGATGTTTCTCTGCATAATCCCTCCCATGGCTAGCCACAAATTTTTGCAAGTCTCGAATGCTCGCTGCCTATCCATCATCCCAGTAGGGTTAGAAACATAGTCCAGGCTAGCAACTCTTGCAACTCGGTACCTGTTCTTCTCAGATACACAAACAGATAATGCGTAACCATGATCGCGTTTCATGAATCACCAGAATGAATTTCAGAAAAAAATCCCAATCTACTGGTAAGAGTATTCAAATTCCTCACAATGTTTGTGGCCGTCAGGTAAAACGCCGAACGGGGAGGGGTCGTATGCAGCATAAGAGATGACATAACCTTAGCCAACCTCGCCTGGCAGCAAGCACATAGACAAGAGAAAATTCAAAACCGGATAAACATCAAGAATCAATAGAACAAGAACTATTCAAATTTTTCATAATCACAAAAACGTAGTGCAGAAAAAGAGAATAACAAGCTTAAGAAAAATCTCAACAAGACTTGCAATAAACCCCTGGAAACCCTAACCTTACATGCTCCCTGTCACAAATCAAAGTTATGACAATCGCTTACAATCAGAAACAAGCCATCGGAGACCATATCAGAGCTCAGAAATTAGGTCAGAGAAACCAATTTTCATTATACCAGGATGGGCAACAGATAATCACACAACACTTCGGTTGGCCCCCTCAATTACCTCATCGTAAGTATTTGCCACTGCAGCCACTCGCACAGCCTCCCGGAACTTCGGCGTCAAGTCTCGGACCATTGCTAGTCTTTCCCTCAAAACCGTGACAAAAGCAGCTAAAAACCTTAACAAATCCTAGGTGTGATGGAATCCTCAACTAAATTTCAAGCTCCCCAAAGATACTTTACAAACGAAAGAAAAGAAAGGAATTAGGAGAGAAATCAGAATCGAAGCTCCACAAAGAAAAGCAAAACTATGAAACCTTGGAAAGAGAGGCGATCCTTCATGAGAGAGCCTGTGACGTTGTTTCAAACCCTAAACTGATTTTTCCCGGTGCGATAAGGAATAGCTTGGACTGAGCACAACCCAGCTTCCCAATTGCACGGATCGAGTGAGCTCAGTCCACCGAGTGGATTCTTCGACGACGAGGCCTACTGCCAGGGTCCGACACTGAAGTCCGAACTCTCGACACACCCGACCACTTTTTTCATGCTTTTTCTTTTTCCTTTCACTTTTTCAATTCGTCGTGACATCTGAAAATTTCTTGATTGTAACGCCGCTGCGGACACTAAGTGTCCATTTGGATGAATTCCGTCACCTAAGACTGGGATGGAAACAAATGTTTTTTCATCCAATTTTTTCATCCATTTTTTTCATCCAAATGTTTTTCTTCACCCTTAACAGACGAGGGGTGACCTTGGAAATCATCCCTTTGCTTTACCATGTGAATCATTGACTTAAGAAATAGCAAAAGCACTAATTGGAAGTCAAACTACTATAGAAGACCTCTCCTTTTCACAACAAAATTCCATAGATGAATAGTTGCACTTCTGTCCTACTACATTGATTCCTATCATCCATCAAACATTTGGTGTCCGTATCGACATTTAAGGGTTAAAGTGCTTAAGTACATTTTCAATGAATAGTATTGTAAATTCCCTCATTATGATATTATTGACTTTTCTATAGAAGAAGATGCTTAACCCCTAAAACCCCAAGGGTGTATTCTGCCAAAAAACACTCAAAACTACCACTTCTGTTGTATTCACTTAAAGAAACAAATATTTTTGGTTTTTTGGAAATTTAACTGTAGGATCTTGTACTTAACTTGTCTGAGATCATGTAGTAAAAATTTCATCAAATTTGACCGTACGGATTGGAAGATATTAGCATTCAAAGTTGAACAAAAAGTTTTTTTCCAAGAAGATGCTTAAATTGCCCGAAAAACTAAGATTGTCCATAACTTTCTCATCCCTAGTCCAAATAGAATGAATCAAAGCTTCACGTATAGGTAAGAACATAATCTTTTAAGGAAAAAAATTCAAAAATAATTACTTTGATTTTTGTACTTTTGGGGGGGCTGCCCGCCAATCTCCATTTCTTGCTCATTGTGCCATAACTTTTTCATCTAGCATCCGATTGAAACAAAAATTATATATCCACAAAGCTCTTGCAAAGATACACAACCTCAAAAAATATTTAAAAAATTCACTTCAAATTGAGACAATAGGAACCTACCCGGACCCAAATTGTCCCCTAAGGGGACAAGCAAGATTTTAGGGTTAATCCATGAATCACCCTTGAAGTGTATTTTGACAATTTCTTACTATTTATTCTTGATGTGAATTTGAGTCATAAAAATGATATTTTTTGGCGCTGAGTCCAACTAAGGAAATGAAGCTTATCAAGCGCAATTGAAAATTTTGTAAATTTTGTAAATTTCAATATTTTATAGCAATATGAACTTTGGACCTATAACCATGGTTTGTTGATTTTTTAAATTTAGAGTGACATGGAAACTTTGGTTTAGAGCATGATATTATACACTATAATATAAATATATATTAAAAATTTTAAATTTTTTGAGTATATTTTGTATTTGATATGAATTTTTTTCATTTTTTTCTTTAAGAATTCATAATAATTTCAAATCCCCCCCCTCCCCCCCTCAAAAAAAAATGAAAATTTGATGACTTAAAGTAGACATATGACTTCCTCTTTGAAAAATAAAGTATACAAATTTTCATTCCTATCTAGTTGCAAAATGGACACTAAAGCTTGTAATCAATGGTCATGCTCAAAAAAGTCCATTGCAAGAATTTATTTTATAATCGTACAAGTTCTCCATGATGAGACTTGTCTCAAGTAGAAGGCTCAAGATTGGTACATCTAAGGAGAAAAACAAATTTGTCAAAGAAACTAGTTGGCCAATGATTTTCAATTTTTTCGATAGACAAAGAAATGGAAAAGAAACAAATTGCTATTTAAATTATAATTTTTTGACTTAGAATGCATTAGATACAATTTTCTAAAGTGAAGAGTTCGTAGGTTGCTATTGATGGTCATAGACTTTAGCAATGTTGATTTAACATGGGCTTTTGAAAAGAGTAGAACAGTCCTTCAAAAGATGATTATGGTGCTTAGTATGTTCAAGAAAGTTCCATAATGTGTGAATGTAATGTCCTAAATTGAGCAAGAGAATTATGTACCTTGAAATTGATATTTACCACTTGTTTTTTATTGTCTTTCTGAATTATGTGTTGACAATTAAATGATGCATTTGTGATGCATACATGATATATAATAGTGGTCCAAAAGCACTATTCATTGCCCTAAAATCACTCACTAGCAGTCACATTTTCCTATCTCAAAAAATGTAATCCTTTTGAGCAACCACATGCACTCATTATGGACTTGTCCTAGGGTCCATTGTAAATGCCCACATTGTTTAAGGACATCCTCCTATACACTATATCTTGGAAAAAATTCAAATTACAACTTCATTTTAAATATTTGTAAAGAAAACTTGCAAATGTAATATATTGTTTTTTTCTACAAATCATGGTTTATATTTGACTCAAGCAAAGGAATGCAAAACCTTGAATCACCTTCTAAATTTTAACCCTCTTGAGATAAAAAATAACAACATTTTAAACCCATGATTGAGATTGTTGTATTTTCTTTCCCACATGCATAGCTACTACCATGAGAACTCAATTTTGTTTGTCAAAACTCAACAAAGCTTTAATTTTGTTTTCCATAGAACTTTCTCTAAAATCCAATTGAAAGGTATTGGGCATGTAGGATTTACAGACATAATATTTAGTAGTTTTCAAAGAAGTTGTCTTTTGCTCTCTTTGAGTCCTCATTTACAAAGTTCATCCCTTACATATCCCGGAGAATTACAGTAAGCAACTTTGATTATTTTTGTTAATCCTAGGACCGTATAGTCAAATCTACAAATAAATGTAAAGATGGTTTGCCAAAAATCCAAGGAATTCATTGGGTCAAATACCAATTTATTATTTAACATCTGACATCAAGAAAAATTTTGTTGGCAAAATGAAGGAATAGCTTCATTGGTGTTTGGGTGAGAAGCTAGGGTAGAGAGGTTGTTTTTAAACAAAATCCATTGTAAGTTATGAATATTCAAAGGATATGAGATAGTTTCAAGATGAGAGCTTGAACACTAATTGTCAAAACATAGAAGTTGTGTTTTACGTAGAATTTAAGACCTCATTTTGGTATAGTAGAATAATTTTGAATTTAGAAAAGCTAAAAAATCAACTTAACTTTCATCTCCAAAAACTTGTTTTTTTATTTTCAACCCTCAGAAATAAGTTATGGACAAAATTCAAAGAATATAATTGAAAATGTTCAAGAAAATGTTCTTTTCAACCCCTCTCTAAAATTTGTCCATAACTTTTGATTGAAGACTCTAGCTAAATCTCAATCAGTTTTTAGACATGAGAGTTAGATTGATTTTCTACATTAACTAAATTCAAGTTTTTTTGAAAAAAATTATTCTAAATGAGGTTTGAAATTCTACTTCAAACACAATTTGAGCTTTTGACTTAACTATAAGCAGTTGAGCTGTTGAACTTCTACTATTCTAATTTTTAAATCCCACATGAATTGTTTTACCTCCTAGCATCCCATTGGTATGAAAACCTTGTCTTCTTAACTCTTCACACAATAAATAAGTGACTTCCGAAGCTATGTGAAATAGTTGCTACATATTTTGTTTGCTTAGAATTAATTGCCAAGTATTTTTAAGTTATAATTTAAAATTCCAAAGCTATTTTGTATACTTTAATTAAATATTCAACATCATAATTTAGATGCTGCAATACTCAACAATCTCTTGCTTAACCCTTAAGCGCTCTGACGTCCATATTCTGGACGATGAATGAAGGGCTTGTAGACACTATTTACTCCAATTAATTTCTCATTTATCTAATGTAATACTTAAATGTTGAATAGACAACTTTCTTAATGACCAATTTCATGAAATTACTATAAATAGTATTTTTTCAAAAAGATATAAGCTAAAATGTGCCAAATTTTGAAAAAGGAATCAAGACATTTAAGGGTTAATGTCCCGTCCTACTACACCTATTGGTGGGTGTGAAATATTGCACATCATTTCATTAGGGGATGTCGAGGTCCGTGAGGGGTGTGTCAAAGTAATTCTTGGATATGTACATGGGATATGTGGGGAAGTCCATGTGGGCTTGTTGTAGGTAGCTTGGACATTGCGCAAATACCAACTTAGCAATGGATTATTGAGTATTATGTTTTCTCTATTGTAGGGTGCAATGAAAATGTCATATGTTTGCATGTACAATACAGAATTGAGACTTGGTATAGAGTGTCACAAATGCCTTCTACCTACTATATAGAACTCAGTGCTAGTTGATTCAATTTGTGAAATGACGTCACTGCGTACCCATCGTTGATGTAGCATTGGCTTGAACATGGCATGGATAATGGAAAACTTGTCCACAATACATTTAACTCCTAAAGGTTAGAGATTATATTTTCACCAAAATCATTCCAAAACTGCTATTTCTAATACAAGTACCAGATTTTAGAAAAAAATTCATTTTTCGAAAAACTAAACCGTAGGATCTTAGGTAAACCAGCCCATTGTGGTCAGAATTTCGAGTCTACCCTCATGCCATTGCTGAAAATTTTCAAATTTTTTCTCACTCAAAGATAAGTGTGAGAAATAGTGAGAGCAATTGAAATTTTATTTTTCAGACAAAGTGTGAATTAGTTATGTATTTTTGACGTGATCTTCCCAACACCGTCTACAGGCTGCCCAATAACCAACAAAAAGCGTATCCAATATGCTCATCTTAATGACCTAAAGTGGTCATAATAATTTCTAATGTGGAATGCCATGAAAAATCACTTCCTACAATGATTTACACTGAAAAATTGGATGTTCTTAATCAGGTCACTAATCACTCCATAGGTGTCAGGTTAGATATTGATTGTGGTCTAAAAACCCATCATAGGGTCATAAGATGTCCATTATGGGTCATTTGACCGTAATGGTTTGGTTTACCTTTGTATTAAACTAGTTTGAGAAGTTGTGGAAAATTTTTTATAAATTTTCACAGTGTGTATTGCAAGATAATTGCTTTTGAATTGACAATAATCCTTTTTTTGTCCCTGCGAAAATCCGGGCAGCTGCACTTCACAAGGTCACATTTGTATGAAAAAATGTGCAAAATGGTGGTTACTCTTTGGATTCATTCTTCAAGACAAGTTGGCTACATGCTTGAAAATTTTCAAATCATTTGGAATTGTAAAACATATAGGCAATAAATAGTAAGTAGAAAGTGGTAGAGAATGTTCAAAACACTAAATTATTAAGAATTGAAATATGGAATTGAAAATTGTCAATCCCAATGGTTGTAATGTTGTGGGGTGTAGACTTTGAAGCCTATCCATAACAAGAGTTGTTTTGCACAATGACCCACATGCTTATGTAGGTTCATCAAAAATCAGATTTCCAATTCAGGTTTACCATTTGTGTAGGTCAGTTTCAGAAATAAGTAGGGAAAATTTGGATCATGTCTAAAATAAATAAAAATTGTACAACTATTTTTGAAAAAATAAAAAATTTCATTCTTGCTAATTTTGGATATCCAAAATTTATTTTGAGAAAATTTAGAAAAAAGAACACATCTATACGTGACTAAAAAAAATCAATCCAAAATTACGAGTGTCTAAAAATTAGAGAAACAAAGTGCTCAAAGCCAAGAAATCAAAATCAAATTGCCAAATTGTCGAACTACAAAAACTAAACTATTTTGGCAACAAGGTACCAACTAATTGACCTACACGTATGATATGTTTTGAAGTTTTGACTCCTTTTGAAAATTGAATACAGTTTGGAGAATATTAAGTTTCAAGCAATAAATTAATTTGAATTGTGTAGGAATTGTGCAACTTGTATTATATAATATTGGCATTAATATATACAATTCTATTGGTTGAAGAGTTGTACATTAACTTTATCCATGTAATGAAGCAAAAAAAAATTATTTTTCTATTGCAAGAGCCAATTGTATTTGATTTCTACACATCTTTTTTTACAAATTGCAAGTAGACAGATTTTAGAAGACCTATGGTCACAAATAAGTGCCTATGCCCCAAATCTTTGAAAATTTATAAGTAGTTCAAAAATGCTTGGAAAAATACAAAACCACTTGTGTTGGATTCTACATCCGTATTTTTCTTTCTTTGAAAAATATATATAAATATTTTTTTCCATGGAAACCTATGAGAAAGGTGGACCAGCCTTTAAATAGTTGCTTTTAGAGCATACTACTGTAAGGTATGGACTAGTGTATCTTGTGATGTTGTTACAATCAAAATAAAAGTAAAAGAAATTTATGCACGAAGAAATGCAAGGACTTTGTTAGAGGTGTGAAAAGTTGTGTTCTTGGTACAAGTAAAAAGCTTTATATACAAAGGAGTGCAAGGGCTTTGTTTCATGGTGTTTGAGCACATGAGATGTGAAAGTTAAGTTTTTTTCAAAATAAAGAAAAATTTAATCCAATTTCCTAATATTCATAAAAACTTTGAAACTAAATAACTTTCACATCTCATGAGCCCAAACGCCATGAATTAAAATCTATGCATCCTACCTCGTAGAAAGCTTTCCAACAATACTAAAAACATAGCTGAGGCACTCACATTTTTTCAGACCTTAGTATATTAAACAAACAAGACTAATTAATTTAAGGTATCAAAAGGTATTGATTATAAATGATAATTTATAAATCATATCTATAGATTTAAAATCATCATTGCACTAAACAATATGGAGTATTAACCCCTAAATGCTTGAGGCAATGAATTATTGTGTCAATAATAATTTGAAGTTAAATGAAACCTTACCAAGATACTATTTTTAATAGTTTATATTTTTTGAACAATTATTCCTAAAGTTTAGTATCTACATCAAAAATCCGATTTTGAAAATGAATGATTATGATTTTTCTAATCAAGAATTTGTGCAAGAATGTCCATTGCAAATATTTATTTTTAAATCGAGGGTTCGTGGAAGTGAGCCTCAAATATACTATAGTAGAGCTTGGAGAAACAATCACGTTAAAAATTCATTCAAAAAAATTGTAGAGTATATTTTGAGAAGTCGTAAATTATTGATTGAATTCATGCATGTTATGCCCTTTAACCTCGTATTTTTTTGATGACCACATTTTTTAGTTTTGACATGTGAAAAAAGGATAAAAAGACATCAAATCTCTTTCATAGTTTTAACACCCTCACGATCAAACATTATAATCTTTCAATCTATAAGTGCTATTGTTGTGTTTTCTTTTCCCATGTGATCTCTAACATGACGACTTTGAATTCGTATGATTACAATTTTAAAAAATTTGATAAAAATGATAAAAATGTTGGTTTTTATGTTCAATTGAATGCAAAGTCCAAGAAGCTTCCAAAAGGCCTTGGGCATTTACGGGTTAATCCTTAAAGGACAAAAGGGTGATATTAAAAATCATCCCTTTTCATTACCGTGTGAATCATCGATTTAAAAAATAGCAAAGGCACTTATTGGAAGTCAAAGTTTTGTAGAAGGCCTTCCCTTTTCAAAATAAAATTTCAAGGATGAATAGTTGCACTTCTATCCTACTAGGTTGATTCTCTATCATCCATCAGACGCCAAACGTCCTCCTTGACGTTGAAGGGTTATTCAACGTCCTCCTCGACGTTGAAAGGTTATTCAGTGAGCAAGCAATCCAAAATTCTGTACCTTTGACGGAACTCCCTAAAAATGAGGACTGAGCGCAAGTGCCTGGATGCCATTCGTCACGAACCACAGGCTTCTCAACCACCCCTGTCACGCCACCTGTCCAAAACATATCTTTTTGCGGCACCTCGAAGCTCACTCAACTGAAGCTTCCAATTAAGCGTCTAATTTACCATAAGCCAGGTTCAATGAACGTCAACACTGAATGCGCATATTCCCGTCCAAGTCTTATCTCGTTCGCTGAAACGAAACACGGCATCGACTGCCCTTTTTGGTTTTCCTCCGTTTGCTGGATTGCTGCGAGCTTCCTCAAAGCTCACGAGTTCCTTTCCATTCATCGTCACGACGTCACCCTACCATTCCTCATTTCATCACCAGGTGTCTTCTTGCTGCAGGGCTTTTACTGGTAGGTCAAAATCTCCAGACAGCTTCAGAAGCGCCGTACGTGTATAGTGAATGGAAATACAGGTGGATTCCCGTTTCATTTATTTCAAAAAAATAAAAATGCAGGTGGAGGTATCGAAATGATTTAATGCAACAGTATCTTTGATTTCATGTGGATTTCACGTTTCGGTTTGACTCGTTAGACGAAGCGCTTTGGATTGGATTGGTGTGAATTGCGAGATTAGGTCAGATTACGAGCTCGAATTTGTCGGATTCTTGGCGTGCGTGAAGGTTTTGGACTCTCACTGTTTGGTTGTCGTGTCGTGAGGGAAGATGAATTTCTGCTGTTTGCTGTTTGTCTTTGTGGTGTTGAGGGAGCACTTGACGTGCAGGTTTGGAAACTGTGAGTGGAGAAGGAGATTTTGAGCTGCGTACTGATGAATTGACTTTCTTACAGATTCGGCATTCGGGTGGTAGGTTTTGAGGAATTGAGAAGGAAGAGGGGGTAGAGTGAGAGCTATGAGAGTTTGTTGAGTGTGGAATTGGTAGGTCACACAATGCACACCTCAGAGAGTGCAATCGATATCAGTGCACTGGCAGACGGGCGGAGGCAGCAGACCGGCACCGGGACCTCCGCTGCTGCCAGACCTGTGAAAGTCCTGCCGGTTTCGCAATTGTCACCGTCGTCGCCCTTGATACAGATCTGCGGAGTGAATCCGTTTGAAGGAGCGGGGCAACCTAAGACATGGCCGGAAACGTTGTTGCCCTCGTTAGTGTGGATGAAGGCTTACAACTGGCGCGACAGCTTGAAAGCGGATGCGCTTGCGGGGGTCACCGTGGGCACCATGCTTATTCCTCAGGTACCTTTTTATGTACATATCTCTTGAAGATCAAGTATGGGAGGAGTCACTACAAGCGTAAGATTGCTGTGTTTTGGTTGAATTGAGAAGGCTCTCTACTCTTTTGGTTGAATTGAGAAGGCTCTCTACTCTTTTGGTTGAGGCACGTAGTTGCACTCTTTTCCAGGGTTTCCGAACAGATTCGAAGATATATATGTTGAGCAAATTACGTAGGCTTTATTAGTTTATAGATTCTGTAAATTCCTACTGGAAATAGTCTGTGGTCAATGAATCCTCCCTAGAGACTCAGAATTCCACTGAATGAGAACTGTTTTCTAAGTAGTCATTAAAATCTCATGGGGCTGTGCCTGGGAGCCAATTGTGTGGTCGATGAGAAGCTTGAGTGAACGCAAGTCAAGTATGGACATTGTTGTGTGAGGTTTGTATAAACTAAGCAAGCTGCTTTGTTTTTTCTTATGTTTGGGGTATGCAGGGAATGTCGTACGCCAAGCTTGCTGGCCTTCACCCTATTTATGGTCTTTGTAAGACCAGACTTTACAATCTGTTGTTGCTTTCGTTATTTTCCTCCAGCACTTTAAATTATTATTTTTTGGTTTAAATAGACTTGCTTTAAAGTCACTAGAACTATGCGTTTTTCTCTGTGTTGTGTAAATTCCGGCGCTGATTTATTATTTTGACAATTTGACCAGATCTTGATGTCCTCTCTTCTCTGTGTGTGATGAAATGTATCCTGAATCATCAGTATGTCTCAACTACTTTTTGCAGATTCAGGATTTATTCCCATTTTTACGTATGCATTATTCGGATCCTCTCGCCAACTCGCTATTGGTCCCGTGGCGTTGGTGTCGCTGTTAGTCTCTAATGGGTTGACACCTCTTATGGATCGTGATAATGGAAGCACCGATGAACAATACACTCAGCTTGCTATCCTACTTGCACTTATGGTTGGGATCTTAGAGATTTTCATGGGCTTGATCAGGTACTCCCAAGTACAGACTTCGTTTTTGATAGGGAATATTAGTTATGAGTGTGACGTACCATGGAAGAATATAGCTGCTATCCAGTAGTTGGTGACAAGATTTAGCACGGTGTAAGTTTTAGTGCATAAAAGTCTGCGCATGTAATTTATTTACGTATCGCAAGTGATTCAAACTTGAATATTCTTGTCTTTAAGAGTTGCGCATGCTCTAGAAAGGATTCAACTGAAGGTTCTGTGCTGCAGATTAGGTTGGCTCATCCGATTTATCAGTCACTCGATTATTTCTGGGTTCACGACTGGGTCGGCTATTATTATCGGTTTGTCTCAAATCAAGAGTTTTCTAGGTTATGAGGTTTCTGGCGGCAGCAAGTTAATCCCCCTTGTTCGGAGTATTATTGCCGGCAGGTCGCAGGTGACTTTCTTGAATATCAATGCTACTTAAGGTCTCTGGTTTCCTCTGGTTAAAATGTTTGAGATGACAGCAGGTCTTCCAGAATAAATTAGCATTATTTTGAGCATGGAAGGCGTGATTCCGAGTATATTTGTACATCCCCATTTGATAACCATAAAAGTGATTTGTCTTCTTCGGTTTTGACGAGAAGTACGTGGCTGAATTTGCAATGGTGGCTTTGGTTGCAGTTCAAGTGGCAACCGTTCACATTGGGTTGTGTCTTCCTCGCAGTTCTCCTGATCATGAAGCATCTGGTGAGTATTCACTTCTGGCCTGCACAGATCGACCCATGAAGGTCTCTCGTGATTGGCGCACTGTTTTTGGCTCTCCGTTACTGACCTTTATATCTGAATGTTTGTTTCACGACCATTGTGCAGGGAAAGAATTACAAGCACTTGCGAATGCTCCGTGCAGCAGGGCCTCTGACTGCTGTCATTTCTGGCACCATTTTTGTCAAGATATTCCATCCTCATTCAATAAGCGTGGTGAGAATGTTGTCTAAAGCTAGTTTGCGTGCTGAATTCCTAAGTTTCTACGTTATGACAGCAGTTTGAACAGCACAAGTGTTCATGGCAATATCTCAATAATTATTTCATGATAGTTCTCAATGATTCTTTCTTTTGCAGGTTGGTCCAATACCACAAGGACTTCCAGGATTCTCACTGAGATATGACTTCGCATCTGCCAGTAAACTATTGCCCACGGCAGCTCTTATATGTGGTGTTGCTATTCTGGTTCGTGGAACATCCTCTCATGCATAAAGCTGTTTCCATTTCCCTCCCCCCCCTTCTTCGATATTGCAGTGCCGCTTGCATGTCTTATACTTCTTATACTGATGCATGCAGGAATCAGTCGGCATTGCTAAAGCTTTGGCTGCTAAAAATGGTTATGAGATCGACTCTAACCAAGAGGTTAGCAAAACCACGCACTGATACTCACAGGCAGTTATAAATTATGGTAGAACCTCAATAAGGAATTAGCCTATGGAGTGGCTTCTCTTTGAATTGTTTAATCAGCGTAGAATGTGTACTCGCCATTTTTTCCTCCACATGCACCATCTGAGATTGGAAAAGTATGGCGTATACTCTTACGCTGAAATTTTAATAGGTTTTCTATTCTGACACACATTATATCAAAGTAGACTAACTTGCGCATCCTATTGTTTTGCAGCTTTTTGGGCTGGGAGTGGCGAATGTACTTGGCTCTGCCTTCTCTGCGTATACTACCACAGGTTTGTCAATTTTGTCTTCTAGAACTTCACCAAGTAATCTGTCGTTTCCTTATTGTTAAGACCAAGTGATCGTCATTCAGATCTCTATTCATAACGCTTTAGTATACGCTGGCCGTTTGTCTATGAGAATGCTCGGACATTTGTTTCGCAGCATATCTATGGTTTCACTTGACCCCTTCGACAATCTCTAGAACTTGGTGTTTGCCAGATGGGTCCCCTTGCCTCATTGACGCGAGGTTCCAATTGTTACTCGTATGCAAACCGCAGGGTCTTTTTCCAGGTCTGCCGTAATGCAGGAAACTGGTGCCAAAACTGGATTTGCAGGGCTCATTATGGGCGTGCTGGTAACATCGGTTTTACTGTTCCTCACACCTCTTTTCGCAGAAATTCCACAGGTATCAACCAGCACCTATTTGCAGTATATCCCATTTTGCAAGTTGGCCTTGTTTTCTTTTTCTTGCGGTCGAAATAGTGAGGTTTGGGTAGCCGAGGAGAGTGAGTAGGAGATGTTCAATTATATAGATATATTCGCCAGTGTCCAGTCAAAGCGTCTTGCAAAGTGTTGTGCAATACAGTTTTATGCTTTACAAAATGAAACAATTTTAGAACATCCGAAGTGAAGAGTAGATTTCAATTTCGATAAAATTGGGAACTTGGGAAACCATGAAATCTGAATGTTTGTGATAATTCTTGATGTCTTGTGATGTGTGTTTTTCTTTTGATGGCAGTGTGCTCTAGCGGCTATTGTTATATCCGCTGTCACTGGTTTGGTATGTCTTCTGACCTGGTAAATCCTGTAATTATAGAAATTCGAAAACTATTCTATATCAATTATTCGTTGACTTTGGATCTGTGCCCGTCTAAATTTTGACGATTATGGTTGAAAACATTACAGGTAGATTATGCTGAAGGAATATTCTTGTGGCGAGTGGAGAAGAAGGATTTTTCACTCTGGCTTGCAGCCAGCTTGTTTACCCTTTTTTTGGGCGTTGAGGTTGGCGTTTTAATTGGGGTAAGGTAGCCTACAATATTCTTTATGATGTGAGAGCCTGATGCTAGAACTGGATGTGCAAGGAATCCGTGCACATCGCAAACTCTCCACGTTGTTGAATATTGAAGACTTGGTGAATTTCTTTGAGACAAGGTGTCAATATCGAAGGGTTTTGAATGTCTCAGAATTCTGATTTTCGCTTTTTGTTTGTCAGGTGGGCTTGTCTCTTGTGTTTGTCATCTACGAGACAGCCAATCCGCACATGGGTAAGCTCGTTGTTGTTCCGTTGCCCAATGACATGTTTAAGAGCCGTTGAAACGTGGTTCCCCATCTTGCTCACCTTGTTTCATTACATTAGCGAGGGCTATTCGTTCACGTTGTTGCTGTTGACTTGGTAGAATGTCGTTTGATTCTGACAGTTCCGTTTTTTGCTGGCAGCCGTGTTAGGTCGATTGCCAGGTACCACTGTGTACCGTAATATACTGCAGTATCCTGATGCATTCATCTACCATGGAATCGTCATTCTCAGAATTGACTCTCCTATATACTTCGCCAACATTAATTTCATAAAAGAAAGGTACTCGTGTTCTATCCTTTCACTTGATCCAATATTTGTTTCTTTCCTATCCTTCAGCTTCTGAGTTTTACATACCCATGACAGGCTGCAGGAGTTTGAACTTCATACAGGGATTTCAGCAAACAAGGGAAATGACGTTGGCCGTATCAGTTTTCTTATCATTGAGATGTCGCGTAATTTTCTGATGCCCTGACCTTGCTTTCAATATCAAGTTTTGGGGTCACTTTCTCAGTATCAACAGTCCAAATAATGATGAGTTTGTATTTCAGATGAGATTGCATTCTAGACTTCTAACAGGTAGAACTGTTGAAATCGAGGCTCGAATACCATTTTGAATTTTATATTTATAGGGGTATTTGATGCGCAGCGGTGACGTACATCGATTCTACTGGCGTTCATGCCATCAAAGAAATTTATCATGCGTACAAAGCCCGCAAAATCCAGGTTGTTTTCTACGCCTTGTTTTCTGATGCACAGTTTTTCTCTAACAGTCCGCCTTGTGAATAGTAACTGGCCTACTGTATTGTGAGTCGCTAAAGCCTACTGTAAATTGGAGTGTGCAGATGGCGCTTTGCAACCCAAATCCACGAGTAATGGCCACTCTAGCCCGCGCTGGAATCCCTGACCTGATCGGCCTTTCATGGTATTTTGTCAGAGTTCACGATGCTGTTCAAGTCTGCCTTTCGCTCTTGCAGGGTGATCATGTTTCCGAAGAGAAAAGCGACCCACAATCTTTGAGGAGAGTCAATCGTGAGCGACAGAGTCGACACGACCAAGACGGCGACCCCTCTTCTTGGAGACGTGAAGCCTCACGGTCAGAGTCAGAGAGTTCATCACTAATAGCGCCCGGCGATAACACCACGTAGCAGTTTACAAAGTTCACAACCTGTGTTGCATCTCTATTGCGAAGTTTGAGCATCATTTCTCCAGGTATTGACGAAGAGACGATTACACAGGATTTCAGTGTCATTCTTTGGCCAGTTTCCGGTACGTGGAGTGCATGTTCATATTGTTACATCACTCCAAATTTCAACAAGAGAGCATACATTGTCCTTATTACATATTATATTGGTGAGCTATCTTAGGTAAGGTACAAGGTACAATTGAAAGTTTCATGTGATGGCAATAGAGTTGTTATGTAAAAGGATCTACGTAGTAAGGGCCTAGTAGAAGTTTTTGCAACCAATGTGTACACTAGAGGGTGTTCAACATTCTCTCGAGTTTATGTAAATATTAAGAGTTATTCCTTTAAGATCTTCAAGGTAATTGAAAAGTGTTGTGTTTCATAATGTGTTTTTGTTTGAAACCTACTTTTGGACTCGTGCATCCACAGTGATTAGAGTTTTTGCCTTCACTCAAAAAACAACTAATCTCACACAAATAAAGGACCAAACACATTTTAGCAAATCCTTTGATTTCTTGTTTGTGGGCTTGAGTTGCAAGAATGGGACCAATATTCCAAGTTGGAGAAGGAACCATTTGGACTGTATGGAACTATGAGTTGTCATTCCAAAAAGCACAAAGTCAAGAACAAATGAAAAGAAGTGTGCATTCAATGTAGACCAAAGTAGGTTAATAAACCATGACTTCTTGAAAACATCTCTCAAGCTCTTAAAAATATGGAATAGATTTAATGAAAGAAACGTCTGAATTCATCCTATTATGAATTAAATCTATTGTGGTCACTATTGGTGAATGAGATAACCATTGTGGATGTAACATCAGGTAATGGTGCCTAAAGTGTCTCCTTCGACTCAGTTCTGACTTTTGATTGAAAAAACGACTCAAAACTTCTCAAATTTCCTCTACGAAGTCGGACCTTTCAGTGAGGACATATTACAAGCATGAAAAATAAGAACCTCAGGTTCACACTCATCATGAAAAATTATGTAAAAAACTCGGCACGCCGAATGCCAGAGGGACATCAATACAATCCCAAGAACTGTGCTCCACTTCTGACTCTCAAGGTACAAAATCTCTCATTATCAACGGTTCCAGTTCCACATTTTCCAATGACACATTGGCATGTAAAGCAAGACACGAAGAGAGTCCATTATGACATGCCTCGTATCATCACACTATAAATTAACTTATCCCAAGCTCATCATCGTATTCCAATAAATAGAAAAAAATAATAAATATAAGCTAGCCTCCCTCTCCTCTGATTCTCTCCCAAATGGGCTTCCGAACTGCATTCCGAACTCTACAAGGGGAATTAGACTACTCCTTCACCCAAACCTACAAATCATGGTGCTACTATCAACAAATATTCCAAACACTGTTTGCTATACATCAAGCTCTCGTTACACACAGATCTAGCATCCCAGCAAATCAGCAACTGGTAGAATTCATATACATAAGTTACATGATACAAGAAACAGCATAACTGATAAAGACACTCACTGAGAAGTGGGCTCCTGTTGTGGCACTCGCAGATTGGAATAGCGTGAAATCTCTTGGGCCACAATCTCCCGCATCAAGTCCATGTTCACCACCCCCGAGCTCGGATTGCAAGCTTTCACCTGCCCTTGCAACAACGGCACCACAAGCTCCGTCACCGCTGCATGAATCGCAGAAGACAGAAGCTCCGAGAGGGATGCATCGTCAAATAGAGATGCAGGCGATTGGGATGCATCCCCATCGGCATCGCCATCGCCGGAAACAGCAACGTCCCCGAATTCGACATAGTCAGGTCCCAGTAACGGCCCTCTCGGGGAAATCGAAGGCTCCTGTCACGGCCACACGGGCAAGTAAGCTGGAGTTTCAGCAATTTAGCACACCAGGAGTACAAGAAACTGTGCAAAAGGGGGATGGCTAAACATAACCCCTCCGATTTGCAAGTAAGCCGGAGTTTCAGCATTGTAGCAAACCAGGGGAACAAGATGTACTGTGCACAATGTCGATTGCCAAGATGCAACCTCTCCAATTTGCAAGCATTACTTCCATGAACAAATCAACCCTAAAACAAAATAAGGTCTCACCTGATGAATCCCAGTCGGACTCTGTGAACCTCGGGAAGCAGGAGGAGGGCAGCATCCTCTTCCGCAAATGCTGGGTGCGTCCGGCACACACCACGGCGCCCCAAACGCCGCCATCACGCTGTCATCGTCTTCAATCGGAACAGGCACTGGCGCTTGTTGTTGGACGCCAAGCTTCCTGTAGGAAGTGAAGGCGCTCGGGCGTGGGACAGGGCGAATGGGAATAGACGAAGGGAGCGGAAGTGCGCCTTCTGGATCCATCATGTCGGGATCCGCTGTTTTGGGCGTGTCGGAGTCGTCGGAGTCGTCGCCCATGTCTGTGTCGTTGTTTTGGGTATTTGGTGTGCGTTCGTCGTCGTCGGAGTTGTTGGTGTAATCGTCGTCCTTGTTGGTGGCGCCCTTCTCCGTGGAACCGCCGTCAGAGGTGGAGCCTCCGCCGTTGGGGGTGGTGTTGGTGTTGCTGTTGGTTGTGTGTTTGCGACGGAGAGTGGAGTTCCAGTGGTTCTTGATGGCGTTGTCGGTGCGGCCGGGAAGCATGCGCGCGATGGAAGCCCACTTGTTGCCGTGGATGGCGTGTGCGGCGACTATGGCACGGTCTTCGTCCTCTACAAGGGATACAGACAGCAACGTGTGAGAGGTCAGTTCAATAGAGTGTGTGTGAGTTCAGTTCAGAGTCGCCAGTTTTATCGTTGGACAAAACTGGCCATGGGATGCTACTGCATTCTTTTGACATTAGAAGCTCACCGAATGCATGATTCACGTGCCTCTACTTAGACGATGGGGTTTGAACGTATACAGCACTCCGGAAGTGCACAATATTGAATACTATTTGTCTCCTTAATTACTCAGAAACCTACTACTGCAAGCCCTTTGCTTCTCCGACAATTTGGAAAAGCGAACAAAAGGAGACGCGGAGTGAGCGAACCCCACGAATGCAAGCCCTTGCCCGACAATCTGCAGAAGCGAGCAGGAGGAGAAGAGGAGGACATTGAACTCGTCTTCATGCTTCCATCAGGGGAGATTCATCTGTCTCTAAATAGACGATGGGTTTTCAACGAATACAAACAGCACTTCGGAAGAGCTCAATATTGAATATGATTTGTTACCTAAATTACTGTGAATTCCTATTACTGCCAGCACTTTGATTCTCTGACAATTTGCGAAACGAACAATAGATGACGCGGAGTGAGCGAAACCTACGAATGCAAGCTCTTGCGCGACAGTTTGCATTAGCGAGCAAGAGGGGAGGAGAAGAGGAGGACATTAAAACTCATCTTCATGCTTTCAACAGCGAAGATTCATCTGCCTCTAGTTAGACGTGGGGACTCAACGTATAGGGCACTTCGGAAGAGATCAATATCGAATATGATTTGTTTCCCAAATTACTGTGAAATCCAATTACTGCAAGCACTTAGATTCTCCGACAATTTGCGAAGCGAACAATAGGAGACGCGGAGTGAGCGAAACCTACGAATCCACGCCCTTGCCGGACAATCTGCAGAAGCGAGCAAGAGGAGAAGAGGAGGATTTGTAAGGATCCCTACAGTACCTGTGAAGGGTTTGCGCTTGACGCCGGGATTGAGCTGATTGCACCAACGCAGGCGGCACGACTTCCCCGAGCGGCCCGGAATGCCGCGTGCAATCAAACTCCAATTGCGAGCTCCGAATTTCTCCACCAGTCGGTTGAGCACTACGTCTTCCTCGGGCGACCACGGCCCTTTGATCCGGTCGTCGGTCCCGCCTGCTCCTCCTCCGCTACCGTTGTGACCCTTCAACCGCGTCGTCGTAGCCGGGGCGCTACCATTGCCGCCTTCCACCACCACGTCCATAACGACGACAATAATCCTTCCAAACTTCTCAATTGCATCCCCGTTCCCTCATCTCCCCAAACCTCCAAAAGCTAAACATCCTCCGACGACGCGAATTGAGTTCTGCGCACAACTTCGCAGCTGAGCATTGCATCCCGCGATCGACCAATACAACAAACATCCAAAATGTGACATGGATATCCAATTCATGGAAGCTCCAGAGGCCGAATGAAGCTCAAGCTTCGCAGACAGCTAAGCTTTAGTTCTCCAAAGTCCAACTCCAACTACTCCAACTCCAACAATAATAACTTACTCACAACAAGAAAAGACTTCAAAGTGGGCGGGTGGGACTGTTGACAAACTTTTTCTGACAGAAGCGTTTACCGGCATTTCCAAAACGCGACAATCTCAAACCTTGTTGTTGGGAATCCGTTGCGAAGGCAGAGCGGTGAGGGTCGCAGAGGAGGCAGGAGGGGTCACACGGAGAGGACAGAGTTAAGTTAACTCAACCTAGGCTTAACCGGGGTTAGCTATTGGGGATTAGTTCTTATATGGATATGTAGTTTGGGGGTTTGGTAATCTAGGGCAGTTGGTCATTCTTTGAAGGTGTACCGGAAGTAGATGGGGATTTGGGTACGGGTTGGTTTTCATCTAGGGCTTATATTGACTTTCTTGTTCTAACGTGGATGAACTTAGGATGTTGAAATGATGTTGTTTTTTTAATTGAATGAGTGCCTATATTTGATGAAATAAGATATTGATGTTCCTATTTGTTTTTGGACAAAATAACATAGAATGATCTATGAACCATAAATTGTTGATGTGCATAGATAGAGTCCAAATTATAATTAGAGGTTATTTTTTAGGTATAAATAAATAAAAATCTAAAATTTGCAAGGAAAAAAAAACTAAGTTTTTTTTTTGGAATTTCTATAAAATTTCAAAGTTAAGACTTCAAAAAAACTTAAAGTGCTCTATAGGTGCATGTTTGAAGTGACTATAGAAAGTATCATTTTGCACCATATATAAAGTTGGAGACATCCTATAAGATGTTACATTTGAAATACTTCAAGGACCCCCCACTCTGCAACATTGGAAGTGCAAACAAAAATGGGTACTTGTACTTTATGCACTAATCTAATGCAATGTTGTTTTTGCAAGGTTGTCACTTGCAAAATTATGCCATCTAATCTATTGGTTTCATCCATTTTTTAAATCATCTACACTAAATAGAGATTTTAAGGGAATCCATACTAATTAATTGACATTACACACTATATAAATGTCTACCTTTGTTGTATTGTACATCAATAGTTATTAAAGTGTCCAGGGGTTCTACATCATGTTTCAAACATCTACAGTTTTCCACAATAAGTCCCTTTAATATTTTGGTCTCTTTGATATCCCTATTCCGTGTAGAATTTTTTTTACATACTTCAAAGTTTCTCACTGGCAAATGTAATTCTAACCAAAGCACACTATTTTTGCAAAAAAAATATAAAAAAATATAAAAAACTTTAAACTAATCAATTCAAATTTTATGTTGGCTCTAAAGCTTTTTATTGACTAAAATGAGCTTGACATTTTAAAAGCATACTCTAGTGACTTGGGATTTTATTTATTTATTAAATATTTTTTGTGTAGCTCCTAATTATCATCTTCATATCAAACCTTGTTTTCTGTGATTCCCACAAGAATTGGAGACTTTTTGAAGTGTTTTGATTTGGTTGGTAGTCCATACAATTATGATAGTTTGCCTCTTTTTTTAAAGAAATTGTGTTTAATTTTATAGATGTATATGTTTGTGAAAAGTTTTTGAACTTTTTATTTTAGTTTTATATAATGAAAGTCATAACTATTTTCATATTACAAGAAATCATGGTAGCTCTTTACATAAATAATATTGGAAGCTCTTTTTTTAACTCCTAATGACCTTAAGCAAATATACTTTCAAAATAGGCCTAAACTGCCAAGAAGTTGGGCAATTTTTTTACTCATTTTTTCTTGAGATTGGATAGAATATAATTGTAGAATCTTGTAGTTTTACATTGAGAATGAGCACCTCAAAAAAATTTAGATTATTTGACTACATAGTTAAGCAAATATTTAAATTTAAGTTTTATTTAGGTCTATGGAAAAACAAGGCAACGCACTTTGAAGGAGCATATCTTAGTGAGAATATTTTGATATGATAAATTTTTTGTGCTTAGTAAAAGACAAGAGAGTTGAAAATGCTCATCTAAAATTTCACAATATTTTGGTCATTTTGCAATTTTGGGTGGAGCTTGCAATATACAAAACAGTTAGTAGCCTAAGAGGAGGGGCCTTTTGCCCTCGTTTGGCAACCATCCTCAATATTCATCCAAAACTAAAGCACCAAATATGAAGACTTGACGACATGACTACTTCGTTATTACCATTTCAAATTTTGAGGCAAGTTCACACCAAAGCAAGTCTAGATTTTGATCACTTTAAATTCAAGTGACTATCATACTGAGGAATTGCTTCAATATGTTATTCAAAAATTTATTTTAAGGGGAGAGTAGCAATGAATACCAATACAACAATTGTATTCTCTAAGTTAGTTGAAATAAATCACAGCAAGACCCAATTTTTGTATTTTCTAACAATTCTTGACATATATCCTCTTAACTACTAATGGATGTGGAATATTACGCACCATTGTGTCCAAGCAAAGGCAATCCTTCTCATTACTATTGAATATTATAGCACAATGGTCATTGTAATAAGAATAGTGTTTGTAAAAAACAAACATGGATACACTCGTCTTCTCCTTGAGCTCCTTATATAGTTATATCTACCGTTTTTGAGAGGGCAACAATTGCATTGACTATTTGACTTGTCCAATTGAACCAAAAAACATGAGCCATAAAGTAAGCTACACCATCATACTACTAAAATCATAACTCCCTCTGTAATATCACAAATGCTACCATTAATAATAGGGGCTCATTGCTTGCTATGCTACGCATTCATTATATTTCATATTAGTAAATTTTTGATATATTTGAATAGAATGCATGATAAAGATTTCAATAAGTCTTTTAAATAATTAATTTTAATGTTTTGTAAAAATATTTTCAATCATGCATACATAAAAATAATATTTTCACACAATGTTATATTACAGAAATAGAGTAGTAGCTTGCAATCACCTCTATAATATCACTTTTACAGCTTTTATGATTTCAAAATTCTATTGCTACTACCAAATGATTTGAGAAATTTATTCAATTGAAGCGATTTTGGATTTCACAACAATTAAGTTGTTCATGAAGTTTTTGAAATTTACAAGTTTTTCTTTTCAATTCACCAAGTTTTTGGGTTGCCATTGTTCGTAACAATTGAGTCAACTTTTGAATGCATTACAATAAATGTGTATCTTTTACATTATTCATCATTGCATATATTTCATTCATCATTCAATAAATTTCTATTGTACATTTCAATATGTGATTACTTATAAACAAAATTATACAAAGATTTTAGTAATTTTTATTTGAAGATTTATTGAAATTTTTGTTCTGCATTTTATCTAATACATAAAAATTCTAATAAAATTTTAGTGATGAATGCGTAGCATAGCAAGCGCCAACCGCTATTTCTAATTAAAAAAATTCCACAAGGCGAACTTCAACTCAAATTTTGATTAAACTACCACTACTAGATCTATAATGTAGTCTATTTTTTTAAAATAAATTTTATTAAAATAAAACCCTTAAAATTTGACAACATGCAACTTAGAGAAGAGGGGTAATGATTAGAAAATGGTCACTTGGGTCATTAGTGGTTAATTCAATCGTTTATAGTTCAAAAAAAAGAAAAATAGTTTCATGGTCTAATTGTTATAGACAACGAGGTTGAACAATTTGTAGTGGAAATTAGTTGAGTTGCCCGAACTTCTTAAAACTAATTGTGAAATTGATTGTTTTGGAATAATAGAAAAATAATTAGGAAACACTATTTCATTTCAAATACCAATATCTGAAGAATATACCAAAATTAAAAAATACTATGAATAAAAAATTCTAATACATTAAATGAATGAGATTTTCAGTTTTCAATCGAATTGTTTTAAATTTATATAACTAAAGATTTAAATTATACAATTTGTAATTAAGTTATAATTTTAAACTATAATATCACAAATTTGAAGTTTTGATAATAAATAATTTACAAGTTTATATATTCCATGATTCTGATATTTTCATTATGAGATTTGGAAATTCTAATATTTTGCTATTTTTAATTTTCAAAGAATTTAACCCTACTAAAGAAACAACACTAATCTTTCTATCTAAACAAAACATATTTTTGTGGCCTTTCAAGTTTGAGATTATTTTTTGTAGGAAGTATTTAAGAAATATATATAATTGATAGAAAGAGCCCTTGTAAAAATTAGCATGTATGTTCTTAACTATTCATAACTACATTTGGTTTAAAAAGGCAAAATCTTTTTTTGTGAAAATATGAGATATGGCCTCCAAAGTCATTCTTCCCAAGGAAGAAAACTCCAATTTTTTCAAAATCTGAAATTTGATTGCAAACATCTCAAAATTCTTACAATCAAAGTCTTCAAAAATTGGAGGGTAGATTATTGTGATAGTGGTAAATAAGAGAGTGTGGCTAGTACGTGAGCCTGGAGCGGCGAGCGGGGAGCGGGGAGCAGGGAAAAAGAGAGCGGGGAGCAGGGATTGTCGTAAAAGATCACAAAATAAAATTTTTTAACGCAAAATAGAATTTTTTTGTGATTCAAATTTTCAAAAATCTAAATTTAGTGAAATTGGGACCTATTACCGTGGATTCAGAAGAACCTACTACCATAAAAAATTGAAAAAAGTACGTGTGAGAAAGAGGGAGAACTAAAATTTTTGTTGGGAAAAGAGACAATACGAAGAACAAAAAAACCCCAGAGAATTTGAAAACTATGAAAAAAGAATGGAAGTAACAAGAAGCTGGAGAAGGGGAGGAACAAAGACCAAGAGGGAGAAGAGGTGTCAGAGAGAGGGAGAATTTAAACCAATAAAAAGGGCAAGGAAGAAGAAGAGTGAGAGTGAGGGAAAAAAAATATGGAAGATGAGAGAGGGAGAGGAAGAGTGGGAGAACCGGAGAGCTCAAGGAAGAGAGGGAGAAGTTGAGGGAGGAAGACGGAGAATAGGAAAACCTAATGAGTAAATAAAAGTGGATGAAAGAGAGGGCTAGAAGCAATATAGATTAAAAGGAGTTACAGATTCAAGTGTGCATTAGATGGACTTTAGCATCTCAAAAGCGACTTTTGAGAAAGTTGACACGTCTCAAATTCCTAGGGCCACGTTCAGTCCTGCCCAAGCATGCATAATTCAATGTAGGCAATTCAATTAATATTTTTGAACTTGAGCCTGGAGCTCATCTGCATTCAATGTATTATGACAATAAATATTTGAATAGCTAGAAATGTCCAGAAATATGAATGTGTCCATCTAAATGGTTAGTACAGAGTACAGCCCAGGAGTGGGATATGCATACCATGATTCCTAATCATAGTTAGATTTAGTTACCAATATTTTCTACAGAACAATCAAATAGATTTTACACATGATTTCAAAAAGCTGGTAGTGGCCCTTTTAGTCTCACTACCATTTTTGAATGAATTCCATAAGGATTACATTTGGTGAACTTCTGGAATGGGATAAGCTAAGATACCGCTTTCTAGAATATGCTTCACTTCATTGAAGCTAAAAGTTGGTGCATGTATAAAAGCATCTCTCTCGGACTTTAGGCTACCTATAACAGTAAAAATAAAATAAAGATGCTTGCAACTTGCCCACCTCCCATGTCTACCCAAAGACTTTATTGCCATATCTTTGAAGTTCTGACAAGAGCATTCAGGGAAAGTGCCAATGCTGATCAAGTACTGTTGAACTTTCGGTGGAGTTCCAGAATCCAGGGTGATAATACACCCATATCCTGGATGAGGAATCATCGTCACCTTACGTATCTGACCCTTCAAGGTGAGAGCGGACGCACAGTTGTTGGCCTGCTGAATGTTGGGAGCATTGTTGTTCTTGCGGATGGACTTACCTGATCTGGTCTTAGGACAATCATTTGCATTAGTTGGAGTGGGAAATGAAGCGAGGCTAAAGGGAAAATCTACCGTCCCGAAGAGTCTCCTTGGAGAGATGACTGCGCGCTGTGGTAATTGGAAGCCAGCACACTCTAAATCAAGGATTTCCTTCTTGGAAAGGTTGGTCCCAATTTTCACTGGCCATATACTTGGGATGTCCGGTCTCGACTGTACCTACTTTCGTGTTGTACCTTTAACACAGCGTTCGACGTCATCGTTGCAGAAGAAGAACTCCATTGTCTCTGGCCTCTTCTTGTGAGCGTTTTGCATGACTCCGGTGTATGTGGGGGCTGTAGTGGATTTGTTGCACTGAACAATTTTGGCCTTGCACTTCTTCTTGGTGATAGCTTACTGAACGAAGCAAGCCTTTGCTGAGGTCTTGGGCAGCCTTGCAATGTGCCACTCCGTCTCCTTACAAGCAGTTTCGTATACAACAATCACATGACTAGTTCGCCCTACGTCGGTCGTCATGTCTTCGTTGTTGAGTGCTTCGTCGTCTTGCAGCTCGGGAGAGAGTTCTTCCATTACATCGGGAAGACTGCAACTCGCATGATTAGCTCGGCTTGACCTGGTTGCAATCCGTGGACGAGAGAAGTTTACCTTATCCGGCCGGTGTGACTCACCTTCAAATCCAAGTGGAACATCGGCTTTTCGCTTTTGAGAGCCAAAGACCTCCTCGCCAGTCAAATGAGGGTCACGAGTGCAGAAGAGCTCTGCTCCTGGCAGTTTGGCCATAGCAACGTTTAGCACTTTGGGGTCCCCAGTTCGTTCGGCTGTGCGTTGGACAGCGCGAAGCTGCAATTCTTCTTTCCCCGGACCAGTGCCAGCGCGGTCGCCCTTTAGATACTAGTAATATCGGACAACCTGCATAAGTGCCCTGATGAAATCATCGACAGTAGCAGTATACAAATCAGTACCTCGGTTGCCAGACTGCTGATTCCATTTGTGGTGCATTGATTCGGCGAGATTACAGGAGGGCATCTCAGCAAGCTCCGACTCGGTGAGATCCTGCACATGGCCGAGACACAGACGAAAATCAAAGGGAGATATCAAGAACCAGAATGACCAAAGAGAAGATAATGTCATATGAAAAGTGACGAACAATAGCAAAATTACCAGCTGCATGAATCCACTCCATTGGCGATAGCGGAAGTGCCAGAATGCCAACCAGAGCTCCAGACGGCTCAATCCTTCCTCGGATGTGGCCCCCGAGGAGAGCCACCATGCACGAATTGCAAGGTATAGAGTTTCAGATTCTGAAGCTGAAGCTGCATTCTTGTACTGCCTACAGAGTTGACGGTGTTGGTGTTGGAGGTTGGCACGGATATCGGCCTTTGTATGCTTTTCAAGGGACTGGGCCCAATGGAAGAGGCACGTCCTCTCTTGGTCTTTCATGGGAATCGTGGCATCACTACTACCGTAAATCACTCTGACAGCATTCCAGTTTGCCTGTGCGCTGTCCGCCATGAAGCCCTTGAACTTTACTGACGAAATACCGTGCCTGGCCATGACAGCATTCAAGTTCTTCCAAAGTACCATTTGAGCAACTGCATCCTCTGACTACATATCACAGACCGCAATGGTCATGACTCGACAATAAGCGGAGTCATATATATGGCAAGCCATGGTGGTCCAATGCTTGACTCTTTTGATGTGATCAAACATAATCCACGACTTCTCCAGATCTCCTCCAGGCTGCATTTGTTTGACCAAGTATACCCCAGATCCGGGCCCCACCTCGAACATCTTGAAAACATATACCTTGTCCGAGTCAGAGCCCTGTCCTGGAAACTTGTTCTCCTGCACGTAGGCCCAATGGCTACAGCCTCTGAGTGTGGCGATGCCGTCCATGACTCCAAATCTTCGAATGTACCTAAATGCAGTGACGTCGTTCTTGATGCTTGGGGAGCTCATGTACTTGCACTTCTCAAGAACAGGGACTAACTCCCCCAAGTCGAATTTTCGAACTTTCTCCCCTTCTGGATTAATGAGTAAAACACCGACAAGCTCCTTACTAGCCTCCATGACGATTGCAGAGTTGGTGGCCTTGGGAGTCCTCTCGACCTGTTCTTCGATAAGTTGACACGTCTTCTCCTTGATCTCCTGGTCTTCACCCACCTTTACAGGATGGTCATGAACTCCCAGATGCAGGCAAGCACGAGTCATGTTAGCATCTCCATAGACATAGTAGACTCTAGCAACACAAGTTGCAACACAAGTCGGTGGAACTTTACAGATCTTGCAGACTAAGGTCGACCCAGGAGGTGCGGACTGGCCAGCCGAAATCGTCTTCACAGTGAATCCATCCCATTCCCTCTCATTGACCTGGGAGGTGCGATGAATGCGGGTAGTGTATTCACACTCTTGATTGTCACAGCGGAGGTGGCCAATGCACGTAGAAGTACGGAATGTCAAGCCAACATTATTCTTGATATTTGAGGTTACTGTTTTGGTCCAAGCATGACCATCATGACGCTTGTCCATTCCATGCATCATATGTAATGGACCCGTCTTTGGTACTGGTGGTAATTCAAAAAGGACATCTCCACTAAATGTAGGAGGGAGGAACTTGACCCTATGGACGTCAAGAGTATCAAAATCAAGTGTCTTGAAGACATTCCTAACTCCTTTGATAGCCCGAATCCTCTTCAAGGAATCAACAACACTCAGGCACTTTGGAGAGAAGACGAGGGTTGAGGGACGACTCAACGGAGAAGAAGACTTCAAACTTGACTCATGTAAAGTACTATTGACCAATGGAGAAGTGACGGGAAGTGGTACTACTGGAGAGTTCCCATCTGAATCTTCACTGAGAATTGTGATGAACTCATCAACATGTTCTAACTTCACCCGTGTGTGCGAGGCGACCTGAACGTTGCAAGTGGACGATCAATGGGGTGTGACAAACTCCGTGGATGCTTCCATGATTGACTGACTTACGCCGTATACTCGATATCTTCCAGCATTGAGCAACCATTTCTTAGTGGCTCCGTCACAAACTGGAGACTGTCCAATAGTGTGAATAAGATCTCCAGATTGTGCATCATAGACCTCTTCATCAATGAACATGATGTCCTCACTCATCTGGAACCTCAGACTCAATCTCAAAGAGGTGACATGAGCTACTCCGTCATTGCCTAACGGAAAAGAAATTGGAACCCCTTCACTATTCGAATAGATAACAGCTAACCTAGGATTAGGGACAAAAGGAATATGAGCAGCCATGTTGAAATGAAAGATTGAGAATGTGAGTAGTGCTATGCGCAATCCATGAAACCACTTAAATCATAGAAGGGCCAAATGTGAGGGGCTGTGACCCTGATATATTTTACAAGAAGAAGATGTATATGACGGCAATTGAAGGCAGGAATCGCCAAAATGAGGTTGTGTCAGAGTGAAATTATAGTTTGGTAACACACAACTAATGGAGATATATTTAGGGATATAGGCTCGTGATGTTTAATGCAAGTTGAAAATAATAAATGTTAGTAGCATTCATAAATGAGGGCAGTACCTATATCAAAAGGAGAGCCGCCATCTAATTTCAAATTTTGGGAAACACTATTTGTAGTTGAATGTTACCGTTGATATTACTATTTCAAGTAAAGTAAATTATGATATATGACTTGAACAAACGATTGGGCAGATAATATTACTTCTTCTATTAGAAGACTTTTGAGCACTTTACCACACATAATATGCTTTAGTAATTTTTGCCGATGTATAAGAAGGTGTACATTGTCACTAATGCCCAAGAATCTCAATAAGAACATTAGATGAAGAACTCATAATCTTCTATGTCATATAGTGGAAATGGATATATTCATACTTAATTGATTTAAATGCTCGCTGTTTTGTAAAATATTAAAGTGTACGAATAAGTAAAATACACAACAGCTATAGCATGCAGGATTTATTTCAAGTCTTCTGTCCCATGACAGAGGGAGTAAAAACTATCTGTCAATGTCCTATAACAAGGTCTAAGGCCATAATCACCATACTCTCAATGTCAGTAATTTTCGGTGCAACTGTAAACTTAGTATACTATATAAGGTGGGTCTCTCAGGAGACATCCTTATAATAATTGAGGCTAGGAGTTACCGATTTTTTAGGGCAAATGAATGAGTTAGATGAGGCTATTGTGTCCTGTGAGACCAGGAAGAGGAGGAGACGCTCAGGGTTTAGATATTCTAGCAGGAAAGTTTTGCAACGATCAAGAGTGAAGAGGGAGTCATCTAAGGTTGGTGAAACTCAGTTGGAGTCGGTTACCAAGGTTCTATCATTTCCAAGTGAAGTAGGGGACACCTTCGATCATGACAAAGCACGAGGACCGAGTCTACAACCTTGCCTTCATAGTATTCAGGAACATGATGGTGAAGTAAAGTTGCTGAGATGTGAGAATGTTATTTCATCAAGGAGATGCAGCATAACGGTTAGTATCATATCATGACTAATGGGAATTAAGATCCATGTGGGGGTCATTGAGTTGGTTATTATGAACAAAGATTAGAGTGAACTTCTTCCATTAGAATTTTACCACTAAATTGTCAATGACTTGATCCTACATTAACTAATGATTTAACGTCTAGAAGCTGATATTCGCCTTGTTCAAATTAGATACTGAGAGCGTCCATCCTCATGGATTCATGATGTAATCAGGTTAAGCATGGAATTAAGGTTCTCGGTGCCATGATGTTTCCGTGTCAATGTAAGAAAACATCAACGTTGAACTCCTTCTTTACACCTAGAGACCTTTGTCGAGAGTTCGGTTACATCTTATACTGGTTTGCGGCCTTACGAAGTTCCGATAGCCCTTCCTGAGTTACGAGGCTTGTTTGAGAGCGCATGTCCCGGGTGGAGATTTTAATGATTTCAGTAAATGATAGTAAATGTCTGCAAGTTAGGGGACAGGGAACCGAATAACTAGAAACTTTGTCAAATATGAGACAGGAGAATGTAACCACCGTAACCTTAGAAGAAGGAAACTTTTGGTCAATTTGGAGTCTACAAGTGTTTAAAGGGATGGATTTTTGAAGTTTGCGCATTTAGTATCAACTGATGCGAGTTAAGGTACTAAACCTTGTACCACAACCGACCAAATTGGAGGAGCACGGGCCTGCATATTTACTTAGAGTTCTCGAAAAATTTCTGAGTTATCGTGCTTGTCCTCCAGCTTGATACCGTTGACACACTGCGACTTGAGGCTGCCGGAATTTCCACGAGTGCGGGACAGAGCGGGAGCGACCGAAGGTATCGAACGGCGGAGGTGATAAACCGATTTCAGTTCTTTCTTTCTGTGGCTTCCGATTGTTTTCAACGAAACCCCCGTTAGATCATTTCACTCGTCGCCCCTATATTTTCATTCGTCAATTTCGGGATCCCCGCATTACGTCCGGAGATCTTGCCGAAGTAACGCGACTCCAAGTATAACTGGGGTAACCCCGCGGCCGTCTTGAGAGGCAACGTATACTTTCCTGTCTGATACGATTTCTCGCAGGTTTGTCTGCATTCCACTTAGGTTTAATTGTCTATCGCGAAATTTCGGTGAAGACTTGATTGAATGCTCTTCAGAATTTGGCTGGATTTAGGGTTTAGCCGCGGAGTAGATCACGGGAAATGAGTACAGTGAGCCACCGAGAATGAAGATAAGGGACAGCAGCTGCATCGGTTAACATTTTCATCTAGTGTGGCCGAGGTAGTCCCGCCGTTGAGGTATCCACAGAACTTGCCCTGGACACAAAACGCGGCTCCGCCTAGGTTACGCCATTTGACGTCTGTAAGGGTCCGGTCCCGAATTCTTGAGCATCCGACCACGTCCAGGAACTCTCCCGAAGTAGCCTCGGCTCCGAGGACGACAGGGGTTCTGCCGCGGTCGTCTGGAGAGGCAAAGGGATTTGCGAAATTTGCAGTGGTTTGTCTTGATACTAGTTAGGTTATCACGCATCTCAAGCAGGTTCGGCGTATTGTTCCTTTTGATTTCTTGAGCACCGGAAGAGAACACGAGTATTGGGAGGATATTGAGTCGCCGAAGATCCAGGTAAAATGCTTGTACTAAACCGCATCTAACTGCCTCTGGAGTTGCCGCTGTAGCCTCGCCGTCGAGGTATCCTGGAGGTATTCTCTAGACTTGAAATGTGGGTCCTTCCGTTCAGTTAGTTTAGCGTTACTTCTTGGATTCCGCTTCCGCTTGTGACGTCCGAGTGTCCTTCCTGGACAGCCTCGCTGCCGATGGTACCTGACGTGCTGCTGCGGACGCCAAGTGCGGCACAAGAACTGCCTTTTGCTGATTTGTAGATCCAAGTGCTTTGCTGGTAAAGACCTCGTGAATTTTCGCTGCTTGTTACCTTGGCAGCGTCTACTGCGGCGATGCTTGATGCATTCAACGTCCTGTCCTTTGATTAGGTCAGCCTCGGGGCCGAGGTGTCTGAGGCGTTCTCAAAGGCCGACCTCCAAAGCAACTCTCGGGTCAATTGTTCTCGTTTCTAATTTTTGTTTAGGCGCTACAGCCGATTCATTGCTTGAATCAAGCAGCGTTGTGTGCTCCATTTCGATCAACCTCGTGACCGAGGTTTAAAAGGCGATATCAACGGTCGCTCCGCGAAGCACATCTTGGGTCAATAGTTCTTGGTTTCGATTTAAGTTCTTCAGCTATGGCCGACTCAATTCTTGACTCAATCAGCGTCCAGTGCTCCGTCTCGGTCAGCCTCGGGGCCGAGGTGTCTGAGGCGATCCTGGTGGTCGACCTGCGAAGCACGTCTCGTTTGGCTTGTTTTTGGTTTTGCTTTAAAATGTTCCGCAAGCGCAGACTCGTTTCTTGAACCACCCAGCGTCCAGTGATCCGTGTCGTTCAGCCTCGGGGCCGAGGTGTACGCGGCGATCTCGAAGGTCGCCATGCGAAGCACGTCGTGGGTCACTAGTTCTCGTTTCCAATTTTAGTTCACCTACTAGGAAAAACACGTCTCCCTACACAACCAGCGTCCAGTGCTCCGTCTCGGTCAGCCTCGGGGCCGAGGTGTCTGAGGCGATCCCGATGGTCGACCTGCGAAGCACGTCTCGTGTAGCTGGTTCTCAGATTTGATTTAAGATGTTCATGATGTTTTGATTTTATAGATGTTCATAGTGGTAGTGATGGACTGGACAACATTGTTCCCAGGCATTCGTATTTCTTTTATGCTTTGTGATATCCAAATACGGAAATGTAACTTTGGATGTTCTTCTGTTGTAGGACTAGGGGGATAAGCGGGAAGTGAGTGAAAGCACCCAAATCAGCCCTCGTTTGAATCAAGTAAGTGCCATAAATAAAGCATTTATTGATTTATAATTTTGTTATCATTACTCCAGGGTACAGATTATTTCTAAATACGCTTTGCCCTTGCGAGTTACTGATTGTGCATTCTGTAATTTGTATAGATTTACTACTTCGGAAATTTCTCTGATCGGAGTTCATTACCATTGAAGGTGAGACTCTGGCCAAGTCATTTTACATATGCATGATATTTGAAATTCCTTTATGACCTGTTGTTCTTGTTTTGTCTTCCCTGTTGTGTGTATACATGCTCGTGAACATAGGAAACTGCATATATATGGGAGGGCTGCTATATTATACTCATGTACACGGTGCGAGTTAATAATAATCTAATTATTTGGAGGGCAGATCATGGTTCAAGATCGGGACACTTCGGCACAGCCCGAGACTTTTGGAGAGGGAACCTCCGAGCCACGGACGGCGATCGATGTCAGTGAGGATGAGGCAGAGGAGGCCATGTTCAAGCTTAATGAGGACGAGTTGCGAAACCAGCAGAAGTCAAATAGCATCCATTGCATTGAGACTATGAGGTTATCGCCCAAGGAGGCCTCGAGGTTCGAGATACCGCTCTGCCGAATGGTATACATGCCATTAGTCCGCCCAACTCTTGCCCAGGACATCAAGAGGTTGGAGGCTGAGTTTACCCATGGATATAGGCCGGGAGCATCCGTGTTCTATGTATCCACGACAAACGAGAACGGGGAGGAGAGGCTTGTGAAGGATGTAGACACTAGTAATTGGGGACCTCAGTGGACCTCAATTAATGATGCATTTGAGGCGAAATTGTCTTTAGACCCTAATCTCATGTTCCTGTGTGGTCGTATGTTCTTCATTTGTGATGGGAACCATCGTTTCAAAGCTTGGACAAGATACATTGACCGGCTTCATAGGGATGAGCGAGATTGGCATTACTCCGTGGACAGCATTTGCCTCGACACAAAGGGCAAGGTAGCCCTTCTTATGAACGCCATGCACGACATCAATAAGTAAGATTTCTTACTACATTTTTTTGAATTCTTTATTTTTTCTACAAATGCTTGTTTCTTACTATCATTATGCATCCTCAGGTCCAATGAGCACTCCCATGTGAAGACGAGCATGGTGCACACACTATACCGTGTGAAGTCTGTTGGGTGCATGCCACTTGAGAGCCTCAAGACATGGCTTACTGAGGAGGAATACAAGAGGTGTGTAAACAGCCCCCACATCGAGAAGACATGGTATCCACTGACTACTGATGTCTTCGTCGCGCTTCTCTTCAGGGTAATAATCCTTCCTACCTATTGTGCTAATGAAATTACTATTTATCATATGATTTCGTAACATCCTTTTTAATGCTACTTATTTATTTCTAATTGCAGCAAGAGATTGGGGAGGCCTCCGATGATGCGGCAAGAAAGTACTATGATGAAACACCTAAGGAAGTCAGGACCGACGCAGGCGTTACTGCGGCCATGAGAGCTGCAGCGAGGATCAAGCATTAGTCGTTCAAGGGCCAGTTCTTCAAGTATCTCTCGATTGCCAATCCGAAGTTTGGTGATAAGTTTCTTGAAGAGGTTGGTTTCCCTTTCAAGCCTCCTCTACAGGACCTTCTTGTTCATGGTTTGTAATGTACTAACAGCCCCTGTACATGTTGCAGATCACGAAGCACTGGAGCAATAACGAGAAGCCGGAGATGTCTCTAGAGAAGCTACAGCTCATTGCAACGGCCTATGCTGGTCCGGAGTTTAAAGTCCGTTGGCTTCAGAATTGGAATTCAAGCATCCACTCCCGTGAAGCTGTCCACTTCCCCCCTAAGGGATTCACTGAAAAAGACTTCGAGGGCTGGCTAAACAAGGCCTCATTTTGGGCAGGGGTGAGTATTCCAGATTCATAGTCTTCATATACTTTAATTCATCATCAACTGTGATATTTGTTGACTCCATAATCGTAGAGTTAGTATTTGATGTATTCATCATTAACTTCTTTTCTTTTTCATATAAGGCAGTGATGATGTAGCCTATAATTAACTGAACCCTACACATTGCGATTTTTAATTTTGGTTCTATTTTGTCATCTCCTACAGCTTGAGGACGGTGCTGTTGATCTGTTTACGAAGAGCGTGAAGGACGACGGGCTGGCAATAAACATGGATGTCGCGCAGAAGCCCAGGTCCATCTCTCAGTACATCCAGGCTTGGCATAATAAAATTTGGGAGCATGGATTCATTGGCTTCTTCAGGGGCAAGGAGTCCTATACTAAGACGAAGGCATTCGTAAACCAGAAGCAAACGGACCTTGCTGTGAAGCGAGCCGTGTATAGGTATGAACTCACTTCTTAATTGGTTTATGTTATTTGCATTCCATTGATATGGTGGATTGTAGCTTAATAATTTATTCATTGTTTTCCTACATCAGGTACTTCAAGAGGGAGCTCCTTCCACTTGGTGCCATTGAAGAGCCTCACCTTCCCCAATACTTGACTGCTTGGACAGACAAGAACTCCGTTCTTTGCATGTACAACGCTTGGCATGCTCGTTTTTGGTCTGTTGCGCATCTCAAGGCATGTTGCTGGTACATTGAATGTGGGAAGTCCTTCTGCCCAGTTGAAGAGGAGGACGCGAAGAAGGCTTCTGATGCAGCTGACAATGTTGCTCCTGACCAAGGTGAGGTGCCCGAGGATGAGGTGCAAGAGGTGGACATCTCTATGCTTCCCGAGAAGGAGAGGAACAAGATTCTAAACCAGAGAACCAAGGATGCGGAAAAGGCCAAGGCTAGAGCTGACAAGGAGGCCCAAAAGGTCAAGGACAAGGCAGAAAGGGATGCACAAAGGGATGCACAAAGGGATGCCAAGAGAATTGGGCGATCAGGGAAGTCAAAAGTAGGTGCTGCTTCTACTCCAGCGCTTGTGTATCCAGAGGCTTCCACTGGATCTATGTCACAGAATCCTCGCAAGCGGGATTCCTCGTTTGTTGAGCTCTCAGCTTCAAGATTGCAGCAGTGTACATCACCTGCTTTCCAGGATTGCTCAGGGGGGACGTTGCATCTAGATGAGCTTTTCCTCTCTTCATCTCTAGATGCCGTTGTATCGTATTTTGAGCAGCACAATGCCTTCCCGAAGGAATGGATGGAATTGCAAGCCTTCCTTGAGAAGGTATTCTCCATCTCTTAATTTCCATTTCTTTATGATGTCATTGTTGTATTATTGCAAGGAGTATCATTCTAAATTTTGTTTGTTTTGTGCAGCACAAAGCTGACAAAGCCCGAACCTTGAGAGGTGTCCCAGCCGTTGGTGGCCTACTCGATCTCATGGTGGTGGACATTCCTGAAGGTCTTCCGGTTCCAGCGGTGACCTCTCCTGGCTCATTGATTCTGGAGTGGAACAAGCTTCCAAGTCGATTTGTGGAGACGGTTTTTGAGAGTGCTTGTGAATTGGTTCACGACAACGGGGTGCTCCTATTGTTTCATCCAGATGATCTTCAAATCAGGGCTGATATTCGAGGCTGCCTGAGGGCTTACCACTTCTCACTCTTCAAGGAATTCATGGGAGTTAATCGCTTGCCCCTGACTAGTGCCAGGACCGCTTCAAGGACTGTGAGTGAATCATGCCTTTTTGATTTACTCTTGTCATTGGCACCTACTTCATTGACCTTTCTTTTACTAATTCCATGTGTCGTTTCATTTATTTTGTAGACTTTGAGATTCTGCATTCAACTGTTTGTGAGGAGCTTTCCCGGGGTACCAGCCTCCACCTTCTCCATTACGCCTGTGCCAGAGCTCGATTCTATAGGAATCAACGTCGCTGTTGATGATGTCCTCTTCAACTTGGTGACAAAAGACACACAGCTGATGAGAGGCACTACTCCTTGGAGAGGAGGTAGGGAGAAGGACCCTATACTTCTCCAAACGCTGATTGAGTCTACCACGCAGTTTGGTGACATAGTGCTTGATTGCATTGCGTCCACTGGTAAGGGCTTCCTTCTGTATCTATTTATCAAAGCGTTTTGATTTCTTGTTCACTCACTTTTCCTTACTCATTCTTGGATTTAATACAGGAGCTTCTGTCCACGCTTGTCAAAAGGCTGGTCGCCATTTCGTGGCCATGGAGGTGGATCAGCTGATCTTCAAGGCAATTCTGGAGCCCCTCATCGTGGTCTCTGTCCCTGAGGTCTCCAAGAAGCAACGTCTTGATGCTGGAGAGGCCTCTGAGGTCTTAGTGGATGAAGAGATTGCGGAGTCGACCATTGTTCCACGACATAGATTCTGTAAGTAAGTTTTTATCATGCTTTGAATATGGAGGTTTAAATAAGTTAGTATTGCTATGAATTTATTTTCACTCTTTCCTATATTAATCCCTTCATTGACTTCTTGTATGTTCAGCTCGAGCTTGAGGAGTCCAACTCCTACTTTCGCCTTGCAATCAGGATTGCCTCATAGCCCTGAGAAGTCTTTTTCTCTACCTGTCTATGCTGATGCAATGGCACGTGCTTCTCTCAAAAGTGGATCCAGTTTTGCACCTCAACCTGGACTTGGTGTAGATTGCAGGGTTCTAAAGTATCTTGACATAGATGCTGCTGTTGATATTTCGTTTCCATCAGATTGTTCAGATTTAGAATCCAGTTGTAGATCTGGTGATATCTATGGAGACTGCAGTGGTGATAGTATGTCTTCTTAGACTTTTTGCAGTTCCACTACGTGGGGGATTACTACCTTTTGTATTTCCGTTCATGTTTTGCAGTGAGACTAAAAGGGCCACTGCCTTTGATTTCTATGGTCTTGTCTTTGTTATGTAGAATACACATTTCCTGGACTACAATTCTTCTGCTCCATTTTTTTATTGTTTTATACAGCGTTACCCTAAACCAATAAGTGGGCAGAACTTGTAGAATATCATGTCATTTCTTATATTACTAGGTAATGTTTTTGGCGTAATTTATCCTTTCTTTTTCACAGTTCATGTGGACCTACTCCATAAAAGTTGGTACTTTCTTCCGCTTTAGTGTTCTACATGGTCTTTCCTCATCCATGGTGGTAGGTTCACTTTCGTAGTACTCCCTTTCAGACCCTATTTTCATTACCACGGTACTAGGTGCTACCTCCAATGTTTTTGAGAAGACCGTACAATTATTACCCACGGTCATAGGTCTGCCTCTCTAGGTTTGTCAAAATTTCAAAAAATTAAAAGATGAAATCCCTGCTCCCCGCTTCCCGCTCCCGGCTCCCCGCTCACGTACTAGCTTTTCCCGTAAACAAGATCATGTAGTTAGATTGTTCAAAAACTAATTCTAAGAAAAATTATAATTTCATTTTATAATTGGCCATTTAGATGTAATTTTAGAAGAGTAGACCCATTGGGCATTTGGGATTTAATCTTTAGTAAAGTCCTAAGGCCTTTATTTCATCAAAAAAATATTTAAAAGTACCATTTCTATTGCAAAGATCAAAATAATTTAAGAACTTTTTTGCATATTTAAATGGATTATTTTTCACCTTGTATGACTAGATTATAAAAACATTGAATCTTCTTAGAGCTCTTATAATGATTGCACTTCAAATTTTGATTAAATTTTTTTTATGACTTAGAATTGAATTTAAAGTCTAAAAGAATTTTTCACAAAAAAAACTTTGGTTTTCATTCTTTAAAAAATTATTAAGTAGAAGTAGATATGAGATGGAAGAAAAAATTAAATCATTAATAGTTCTAATCAAAGATGAAATTAAAACACATCAATGCAATATAGAGATTGTTCTAGCAAGGACACAAAGCCTTGAAAAACTTGTTTTTTGAAAATTGTAAAAATTGATTCAAAATTGGATCTAGCATGTTATTTTCTCCATAACATCACTAATCCAAATGGAATGAATAAAAGCTTTCTAAATAGACACAAATATAATCTATAGAAAAAAATTTAACATCAAATGTAAAAATTTTGTGGTCTTTTTTTGCTTGGCCTGAGTTCAAATTTGTGTTTAGGATGGCTTTTGCTCTTGAACATTCATTGAAAAAAATGATAGTCCCCAAAAGCTAATGTCTTTTTCTATCTTAACAAAAGCCAAAAATTGAAATCATATTAACTTGCTCAATCTTTTGGTTGTCCCTCATGGGACAAAGGGACTTTAGACATTAAAAAAATTCTGAAGTCAAAACAAGACCATAAGTTCCTAGGAGTTCCTTGACTTTGGGGAACAATGGGAACTCTATCAAATCAACAATCTAACGTGGACACAGCCATGCCACATCAAATGATAATAATATTTTTTTTTTAATATATATATATTTATATATTATATTATATATAATATATAATATATCATATATTTTTATATTGAAATACTCTGACTTGTTTACAATTTGTAGAACAAACCTGAAATGGCCTTCTTATATCTTCAAATCCCCTCTAATGGATCAATTAAGCTAGGTCAATAATCAAAATGTAACATATCAATGGAATTTATAGAATTGAAAAAACACAAAAGACTTTCAATTAAACTTGATGTTGTATGAGAGATTTGAAGTATCTATTGAATTGTGAAAAAAACATGAGGATATATATTACAACCTCACAAACCATATTCCAAAGTTGGTGCACCATGCTTCAATGAAGACCGCCTCTAGTACATGATATGCATTTCAAACATCATTTTAAAGAACAAAACGAGAAATTTCAAATAAAATCTAAGATTAAGTATGATGTAAAGAATATACTTCTCGAGATTTACATTTTTGATACACTTTTTTTATAAGTTTTGAATACAACTTTTATTTTATTTCATCTTTTATCAAAGTTATTATTGATATATTATTTTATTTGAATACTATTTTTATTTTATTTCATTCATTGCTTTTACTTTTTCTATATCATTTATTATGTTTAAAGTAAAAAATTTATTTCATTTCATTTATTCTTACAACTTTTACTTTCAAATCACCTATATAAGGTTAGATGCTTATATATTTTTTTATTTTTATCAACAATTACAATCAACACACTTCACTCTATTTAGATAACTCCTCACTACTATTTTGTCATCAATTGCAATTGTATCAATTATGGCATCGGATAACTCTTCATTGCATCTTGAAGAACATGCACATTGCACTACATCCCCAAAAAACTCATTACAAACAACTAGTGACCTTCATCAAAAAGTTATAACTTGTGATAAAGTGGACATTAAAGAAGTCAATGCATTAATTTTGTCACACCATTCGGACATTGCATTTATGATATGTAAAAAATACAAAACGGATCATGATTGTTGGAGTTACGATCCAAGTGCACGTCGTTTGGTTGTTGATTTGGGTGCACTTGAAGCTTGGGACTATGACGTGCAAGATGAACAAGCGCTTGCTATATTCCAACACATTCAATTAGAAATTGTTGATGAGCTTGTCATTCGCACGTATGTTGAACGTTCGTGTCGTTATGGCTCCCGTGAAAAAAGAATTTCTTATGACGATGTAGTTTCTTTAGATCACTATAGAGAATTGTTATCACTTATTGATTTTAGCAAAGTGAAATCCACTGTGTATACCAATTCTCCTCCTTGGGATTTTCCAACGAGATTGAACCATATAAAAGATGTTTGGTATTAAAAATAGCAAATAATAAAAAAATTTAGCCATTCAATGGTTCAAATTTATATAAAAAGGTTCCAATTTCTTTAGACTTGCACAATTGAAAAATTGAAATGTATATTTTTTAATGATCATTTTTTCATGTAATATTCACTCATAGTATTTGATAAATGTCCATCATTAACCTTCTATTTTTTTTAGTTGAGTGATATTGAAGTTATTTATTATAAAATATAAGCATGCTTTAGTGATGTAGTATTAGGAGCTCCAAAATAGTTGCAACATAAAGGCAATTATTAATGAAATTGAATGACAAGTGTAAAAATGACTTGTTAAACTTTAAGAAGTTTGAAAAGGAGACATACTCACTTTCGCTTTTACATTTAATTGTCTCTTTTGCAAATTCATTTAGAAATTAAAGATATTGATGAAACTTTATTTGTTTATTCAATCAAAATCTTAGTGATTTGTCACCTAAATTTTATAATGGAGTGTATTATAAAGTGATTTTAAAGTTCATCAAGAATGAAATTTCAATTTTCAATTTATTTTTAATATGATTGATTTAGATTGCAAAAGAATCCATCACAAAAAATATTGATTTTGTTGCTTATTATGCAAAATTCTATGTATGATTAATAAGCTATTAATATATGTTTTGGCTCCTAACACAATAAGTTTTTTGATTTATTCTATTAATGTGTGTGGCATGAATTCATCAAAGTCAAGCTATTGTACATTAGTGTAGATCCAATCACTACTATGTTGTAACTAATTCAAAAAAATGAAAATAAAATTGTAGCAACATTAACTAAACTATAATAGTTTTTATTGTTGTTTAGATCTTGTTAAAAGTATAAAGAAACCTTCTAATAAAATTTGAATTCTTTTTTTGAGCATTCTATGAATAAACTATCAATTTTTAAAGTGCCCAAACAAATGTATCTAAAATTCTCCCGTAATCTCATTAACCCCTAAAGTAAAGTAGCAAAATTGTTTTCTAGACTTTCAAAATTGCACAAAAACTACACTTTGGACAAAAAGAGTTGTAAACATAAATTTATGCATTTTGAAGAAAATCTAATCATAAGATCTCATTTTCAACTTGTGTTGCAATGACATATAAGTATTTTAGGTCTTTGAGGCATTCCATAATTGAGTGAGTTCCATGCGTGCAAAAAAACAATTTTTGCTACTTTACATAAGGTAATCAAACCAACCTCAAATTGTTTTGGATTTAAAAGAATTTTTTTAGGGATTAAAAGAGAGATTAGATATTGTGCATTTTAGACAATAATCTATCAAGTTTTGCTTTAGAATCATGGTACAATTAGGCACAAGTATGTTGAACTTTGCTAATTGTTAAGTGTGCTATCATGGAAGCTTACATTTATTCACCATTTCCTTCCTTGCTTCTAGTGTATCAATGATTTGACGTAGGATAAATTTTAAGGTGTACTTTTTACAATGTGCAATTTGATTTTGTCAAACAATTGTTAAAGTCCAATCAATTCTTTAGATAGTAATTTCCATTCTATAAAACTAGAAAACTCAAGAGATTGATTATTGATGGACAAGTCTTTTATATTGTGGCATCTTGTGTAGCATGACATAGGTCATTAGCAAAGAAGAATACCATAAAAGATCATGCTTGACACACGTTCGAAAGGATCCATTGTTAGTAAAATTATTAGGATTCATCAAAGAGAATGCATAAAATGATATTGGTTAGAATACAAGGGGCCTTGGCAAAAAAAATCATTTGAAATACTTTAATATTATTTGGTATATGGCATTTTTTGGTATTTAAATTTTACATTTTATTACATAGAAACAAAAATCCTCTATCTTGTAAACAAAAAGAAAAGATGGCTCTTCAATCCCATTTTGTTATCCTTTAAAAATGAATGGCATAACAAACAAAAAACAATTTCAACTTCCATGGACATGTTAGAAAGGTTGGAACATATTTGAAACCACACTACAATAACATTGCAAAGGCCCCTCAATTTATACAACCACTCAAGTAAAAAAAAGGAATGGTTTAGATTGAAAAGAGAAACAAGTCTTTAGCATTAAGAATGTCAACAAGGTGCCACAAAATCAATGTGAGGAACACATACCACAACTCATATGACGGTATGCACACTTTTAATTGTTACAAATTACAACTAAGTATAGTTACAATTAAATGAGAAGATTTATTTTCATTGGTCAAATTGGAAAATAAAAAGGATTCTAATACAATTTATAATGTATTATTTATACAATAAAAAAATAAATTATGAATTTTCTAAAAGGTAGTGATTGGTGTGCCATAAATTAATGCAAAGAAATTTTTCTAAAACCTTATACATCCTCAAATTTAATGTCTTTGCTCTTAGCAAGAATCTAAATGTGACATTTTTTTTATTAATAATGATTTTGAACGTAGTTCCCTTAGAAATACATGTAGAAAATTTGATGTTAGTGTCAAAGTGGTCAAACTTTGCATTAGGATTGCAACTCATGTTGATTTAGGACTTTGAGGCAATAGAACCCCAACAAAATGAAGAGATCATTGAGGACAATTGCATTCTCTAGAATGTACGGCTGGAATTTTTCAGCACATAGTTTCTCCATGTGCTCAAAAAGACAATTCCAAATTTAATTTTTTGACTAAACTCATTGGAAATATTTTTAGACCAAAAGAATTTTTCTAGATTATTTTTTATTTCTTACTAATATAGAGATCATATTACACCCAGCTACCAAGGTTGGCACAAATTAAATTAAGAAACAAAAGTTAAATTTTTTAGAATTACTTTGAGATAAAGTAAAAAATAAAAATAAATTAATGCTTCAAATGTTGAAGTATAAAAAAATGGTCCTCATGAAAAATTTTAAATGGGTCATGTGCATACAAATGTCATAACTATAAATTTGCATTGAAAACCATTCAAAGTTGCCATTTCTATTGCAAAGAGTAAAATACTTTAAAAGTTTTTTTTTGTATATCTAATTATAAAATCTTGTACTAGACTTGTAAAAGAATGTACAGAATAAATTTCAAATTTTGACTAAGTAGATTACAAGATATTTTTATTTAAAGTGAAGAAAACAAGTTTTTTATTCCAACATGCTCAACAAGATTTTTTGGTTTTAAATCTTCTTAATTAAAAATTTTGCACTACTAATTTCTAATTTCTAATGTTGAAAAATTGAGTTGAAAATCTTAAAATCTTAAAATAAAATCAAAATATACTTTATTTTCATTCATTAAAGAATTATTAAATAAAAGTAGGTTCACGATTCAAGAAAAACTAAACCATTCTTAGCTCTAAGATGGAATTGAAACTTTTCTTTTGGAAAAATTGTGAAATTTGAATTGAGAATTAAATCACACAAGTTATTTTTTCTAGAAGATGCTCTAATTGCACAAAAAACAAGATTGTCCATAACTTTCATGTAACAAATTCAAATGGAGTAAATCAAAGCTTTCCATGTACTAGATAAAAATACAATCAATGAAAAATAAAATTTAAAATTTTTTAATTTTAATTTTTTGTGGTGTTTTTTTCCCAAATAAGATTTGGACTTCTTATGCTATAACTTTCGCTCTTGAGTACTAATTGATTTTTAAAATATTATATTTCTGAAAACAAATGTGTTTATTCTCTTTTGAATTTTTTTAAAAATCATGACAAATATTGAGATTACAAGAGCTTGCTGGAAATCTATTTTGTCTATCCAGGGGACACTTGGACTTTGGAAGTGTTCTTTCATGTTTAGAGGCACAAAATTACTCCAAAATACTTGACCTAATCATATAATCTACTAGTTAACATATTCAAGTACATTGTCCCAAAAGTTTCAAGTGAATTTTTTACTAATTGCATGCTCAATATGATTAAACTTCAAAATGCAAGCTTTTCAAGTCCTTCCAAAAGGTGAAGTTTTGTCTTTCAACATTTTTAGAAAAAAAATGCGTATGCTTTATAACTTACATTCAATAAAATGCACAAGTTATAGGGCATACACATGCCCTATAGATTTTATTCAATGTATTGGGAAAAACTTTGAAAAAAAAATTAACCAATTTTTTTTATAATCATCTTTATAAATATTATAAATTAGAAGATGGTATTAAATGAAAAAAGAGCCTAAATTTCTAATAACTTTTAAAACCTTGAGGATTGTTAATCCCAATAGTAAGAATGTTCTAGTAAATAATTAGTATCTTAGTTTTTGTTTTTTTTGAATTTTTTGGAAACTCAATGCAAAAGATAACTTTATATGTTTTTTTCTATCTTCCATGCCCTCATTATTTGAAATTGAATGGTTTAAAAGATTTTGAGTAGGTATAATCCATGCGCCCCCCTCCCCCCTCATTCATTTTTTTTCTTAAAATACATTTTTTGCTTCCTAGTTTGACAAGGAAATCGAAGAAATCCTTTCAAATTTTGCAAGATTTATTGGGATGATAAAAACAAAAAATTTCTCATAGATGAAGATGACTAGCATCCATCCTAGAATTTATGCAACAATTCCAAGTTTTGAGTTGAACAAAGGTTGCTCAAATTTTCAAAAAATCCAAAGTGGGTTCCTTTTGTCTTTAAGGGATTAATGTCCATATAATGAAGGCATTGAATTTTTTTTTTTTTAATTTTAAATGATTTTTTTAAATTCTTAAAGTGACAATAGAAACCATTTTTTTAGCTTTAATTATTTATTTGGCATGAAATGCCAATCCTGATCATAGACGGATTTAATATTACATCTAAAGGAGACAACCCATTTCTGACCACTTAAGCAATTACGGGAATCTGGATTGTAGGTTTTTTGAGAAAGAATTTTTTCATATATAGAAATAGAGTTTGAAAGGATTCTATAATTTTTCAGATTTTTTTTTGTCAAAACATAATTACTATGACTTTTTTAGCAAAAGATTCTATTCAATCCATACTAGTCATATAGGTCATTCTATTTCCAACCAAGGGCTATTGCAAAATATAATAAGGGTTGGTTGTAAAATCTAAAAAAGGTTTGTTGCAATATTGAAAATATTGTTGCCAACTATAATGCACCACAACTAAACCAGAAATTGCACCATAATTTATGGTTGCTCATCTCTTCTTGTACAAAAAAGAGCGGTCTACTTGGTCCAAATGGGTGTGTGATCAAGAACGGATTGCCTCTCGTATGTACAGTTGCAATAAAACATAATTATAGAATATGCAATTATATGCACACATATATATATATATATATTCAAAAAATCATATTTGAGTTGTGCATCCATATTTGTATCCATTGTGGACGCAAATAATTATGTATCTTTGAAATAACACCAACCACCATGGACTTTCAACAGTGATGTTTTTTAGAGTATAGTGAAAGTATAATGATGGAATAGCAAGGCCATATTGAGGGGATAAGGTAAAACAACCAATGATAAGCAAAATGGCTAGTTTGCCTCGTTGACATTTTTGGATTTTTGAATCCGTATAAAAATAAATATGAAAAATAGATAGAATATTTGAAAATTTTATTTTTTGATAAAATATAAATTTGTTATGAATTTTTGAAGTGTGATGTCTAATTGGTCCAAACCAGTCTCTAGACTACCACAAAACCACCCAAAATTGTACCCACAATGATTATTTTACTACTTGAACTAGGGCTTTTTGGAGGGACTTGTGTCTCCCCCTTTTGGCTTCACTGCAAAGGCCAATTTTTGGAGGGACGAAGCTAGAGAGGTCAGAATTTTGACAGTCTAGCAAAAGTTTGCCAAAAAAAGCCCTGACCTAAACCAGTCAAAATATTTCCTAACATGGCCATAAAAAAAAGGATTAAGCCCAAAAGGACCACGACTATGTTATCACCAAAAACTCTCTAAAACTATCATTTCTAATATAAGCATCAAATTTTTTAATTTTTAAAATTTTTGGACACATGTAACCGTAGGATCTTGTAATACACTGGTTTCAAAAGACGTAGAAAAAATTTCAGAAATTTTCACCGTGTAGATTGCAAGATATTAGCATTTGAAGAGACAAAATCCTTTTTTTTGGCCCTGGGAAAAATCGGGCAGTTGCACTTCACAAGATCACATTTGTATAAAAAAATGTCCAAAACGGTGGTGCTTTTTTGGATTCATTTTTCAAAGCAAGTTGGCTACATGCTTGAAAAATTTCAGATCATTTGGAATTGTACAACATATAGGAAAAATATAGTAAGTAAAAGAAGTAGAGAATGGTTCAAGATACTAAATTGATAAGAATTTAGTTATAGACTTGAAAAATGTCAATTCCAATGGTTGCAATTTTGTAATAAAAAATCTACATCATATGATTTTATTTTATTTTTTTAAATATTGAAAATTGAATAAATTAAAGGGCTTCAAAGTTTATTTTAGAGTAGAGAATCTATAACTGCCCACAAACTAAAACTCCTCATAACTCTTGACTCATTGATCAAAATGGAATGATTAAAAGCTTTCCACGTATATATAACTCTAGAAATCCAATTTCAAATTTTTATTTTTGAAAAAAGTGATTTTTCTAAATCTGCCCAGACTGCCTATTTACATAAAAAATAACATATTAGACCATAGTTTTTTACTCATATTTTCAAATGTCATGAAATTTAGTGCATATGAAAAATAGTCCTTGTCTCTACCTTCTACTAAAATTTCAGCCTAAAATATGCAAATCTCTTATAACATGTACTTGCCTAAATTTTTTATGTTGCTAAAAAATACATGTTGGTCCTTTAGGGATTAAAGAAATTCATTTAAAAAAATGAATGTACATAAAAAAGGTAAAAGTTCCTTAAGCAGTCGCTAATAATTCCATCACTCAAGGCATTGATTTTGGCCACTAACCAACTTAATGAAGTCCTAATCTCATTTATTAGCAAAAGTCTGCTATGGATTGATGTATGAGTGTAATGGGTGGTTTTCTAGATGTGCATTGGGTGTTTTGCTTGTCATGGGTTGATTTATCTTATTGAACGTTGAAGATACCACACTCAAATTGTTCATAACTACAGTAGTCATCTTGATCATTTTGAAATTCAATATTTTATGAACACATCCGACAATGATGCATCATTTTATAGTCTATAATGTTTATTAGAATAGAGTTCTTCTAAAAAAAATTCTTAAGGTGAAGTTCAATCTTGTATTTTCACTTCCAGATTCTATTAAAAAAATGTATATATTTAATGACATATTTATATCATCATAGGATAATTGCACTTCTATAAATCCAAATCTTTAATCAAATCAATCACAAGAGGCAAATGTATAGACATAATTAAAGTAGTTAAAAAATGAAAATCAACTTATGCCTTTTTTCATCTTCTTTTTTTCTCATTTTAAAGAAATGTGAATCATTGATAATTCAATGGAATCTATTTTATTATATTAGACCAATTGTATTCTTACAAATCCAAAATCTCCAATCAAATGAAGTATTAGAGTTAAAGAATAAGAAATATGAAGGTTGGAAGATGCCAACGTTTTCAAAACTAGAAATTGGTCTTCATAGGTGAAAGTTTAAGTTTTATTCATGTTTATATCTTTCAACTTCAATCTTTTTTTTCTATGTTCATAAGAGCAAAATTAGTTTATTACTAGAGGATTCATTCAAAGATTCATTACTTTGAATGATCAATGATACTCGTTTCTTAAAGGTGAAAAAGTTAATCTAATCATAGATCTAATTTTGTCAAAATATAATAAATAAAAATTAATTACAGAACCGACCAATCTATGAATTTTTAAGATGTGTTATTATTGGAATATTTCTACGATATATTTTATTTAATAGTCTTATATTAATATATTCTACAATGACATGTTCACCTAGATGTTGATGGAATTGGGTCAAGGTTGGTTTTACAACAATCTACTTTAATTAGTGCAGTTCCTTACCAATTAGCTATTTCTAGCAGAAACTTATTCTTTATAACCATTGAGCAATGACGACCTATCTCAAACAAGTACACTAAAAATTATGTTTAGTGTCATTGGTCTACTCTAATTGATTTTAAAATGTTATTAAGTTTTATTCTTGATGAAATATTTTTACCAACTATATTTTTAGATATCCTCCTTTTAAAAAAAATATTAATATCTATGTTTCTAGTTAAAATATACATCTTTAGTAAAAAATTATAGCGTTGAGTAAGAAGTAGTATGGGAGATAAAAAATATAATTTTTAGTGTATTATACAACTACATACTAGTAGAAAAACAGTGACCAAATCAACAAAACATCAACACAGAAGTGTTGATTTTGATATTGTATCGTCCATTTGAACAATTTTTTGTTGATTTTGGTAAAAATTGCCAAAATCAACAAATATTTTTGTTGCTTTGGATACTGCAACTCTAAATCAACAAAAAAATCAACACTTTTTTTTGTTAATTTTGAATTTCAAGAATCTCAAGAATTTTTTTGATATGAAAAAAGTTTAAATCACCATGGTTAGTATTCTATGAATAATGTGATTTAAAAAAACTAACTAAATCATTCACAATTCGGTATTTTTCAAAATCAGCAGACTCCATAGGCTATTTAGGAATAGAAAAACAACTTTTTTTTAAAGATTTTGAACTAAGAAAAGTTTCTTAATCAAATTATCTTTCATCTCCAAAAATCCGTTTGCAATTTCAAATCTCCAATAAAAAGTTATGAATAAATTTTAGATAGGGGTTGAATTGAACTTTTTTTTACAACTAAATCATTCACAATTCGGTATTTTTCAAAGTCAGCAGACTTCAGAGGCCATTTAGGAATAGAAAAACAAATTTTTCTTAAGGATTTTGAATTGAAATTTTTTTTTGAATCAAATTATCTTTCATCTCCAAAAATCCGTTTTCAATTTCAAGTATCCAATCAAAAGTTATGAATAAATTTCAGAGAGGGATTGAATTGAACTTTAAAAACTTTAAAGACGATTTTGTCCTAGTAAATAAATTTTTCTTAAAATAATTTGAACTAAGGAAAGTTGTAAATTAAGCCAAATTTCACCTCCAAAAATCCGTTTGAGATTTCAAGCCTTCAATCGAAAGTTACGGACAAAAATCAGAAAGAGGTGGAAATGGACATTTTCTGTGACATTATCAAACATACTCTCTGATTTTTGTCCATAACTTTTGATTGAAGGCTTGAAATTTCAAACGGACTTTTGGAGGTTAAATTTGGTTTTATTTTACAACTTTTTTTAGTTCATAGTTTTTTAAGAAAAGTTCATTTATTAGGCCAAAATCACCTTCAAAGTCTTCTGGTTTTCAAAACTAATGGAAAAAAAATGAAAAAAATACAGAAATAAAATTTTACATCAAGAATAGTTATGTAAATTGTATGTGGTGCATTGGTAAGGGTCCTTGGGCCTCAACCGTGAGGTCCAAGGATCAAACCTTGGTGGCGGCAAATGCCACGTGGCAATTGGAATGCTTGCCACGTGGCCATTTTTAATAAATAATAATTAAAAATAATAATAATAATAATAAATAATAATAATTAATAATAATAATAATTAATAATAATAATAATAATAATAATAATAAATAATAATAATTAAAAAATAAAATGGGACCAAATCAACAAAAAAATCAATACTTTTTTGTTCAAAAATCAACATTTTTATTTTAACAACTACCCAAATTAATACGTCCATCTTAACAAAAAAAATCAATACTTTTGTGTTGAATTTTTGTTCGTCTGGTCACTATTTTTTTTACTAGTGACAGGTTGCAATATTTGCACCATTGCGTACGTGTAAATATAATGAGTGATTCACAAGTTATACAAATGACTACAAGATGATGATTAAATGTCATAGAAGTAAAACAAAGTGACAAACATTCACTAGTGGCATGAAGGGCAACTGAGCAAGAAGACAAATTAATCCAAGTTTGAAGACAGACAAAGAGAAGTGGTGCAATGGTAGGCTTGTTGTGATAGGTCAAAGTGTGTACACATATCGAACACACTATCGAATCTATGCAAAGTGTAAGAAATAAATAAGGGAAAAGACAAGGATGACTTGAACGTGCACTTGAGAAAGGCCTTGAGCTTGTGGTTTAGTGAGGCCAAGAACCTATGAATGAAGTCATGTTATGTGTCAATGCACAAATCCTAAACTAAGAAAAAAGGGGAGAGAAAGATGACTCTTACCATTAGCAACACGAGGAATAGAGTTGTAGGCAAAGAATAAACTTAAGTAAGAAGACAAATGCATATGAAGGATAGACAAGGATGGTGAGAGCAAGTGACAAAGGGTGCAATGATGTGGTTGTGCTCAATGTGTGTAAGATCAACACAAGAATGGTCAACATAGCCAAGTATAGGATAGATAAGAAGGTGCACCAAATAAATGACCATGCTCAAATCTTGCCAAAAGTTTCAAGTTGGACTAATCCCATGGCTATGAAGGTGGTTGTTGGGGGGCTTGGGAGGGATTTTGCAAGCTAAGCATATGTTGCATGTTGGACCAATTTGGTCACCAAAAGAACATTATCAATGCAACATTCTATACAATTTATTAAAGATATTTATATGTTTTGCTTGGTATAAAATTAGAACTTATGATTGTTATCTTTAGAAGTGGATAAAAGATGTTTTAAAATAAATATAATAAAATTTGAATTTGAAAATTAGACAATTAAAAAAGAGCCCATCAAGAGTAAGCTGAAAGACAAAATTTATTGTGTTACATCATATTGTCCTTAAGAAAGAAAAGCCATTGAAATGGCATGGTAAATTTTCAAAATGCATTGTGCCATTATAATGGGTTTTCTTTTTCAAGCATGATTTGAAGTACCTCTCTTTATTTTTTTGTCATTTAGCTTGCTTTGAATGGATTTCATTTCGATTGTTCAAAGGTCAAATTTGAATATTCTTGTGTATTCTATGTGATTTTTGATGCACTTGTAATGATAGTATTCTTAAATTCTAATTTTATATTAAATAAAATAGAAAATATATTTAGTGAGTCATTTCGAGTGTTGCATTGATGCTCTAAGGGACACTAAAGTTGCTTGTGAGTTGTAATAATAAGCAATAGTATAGTTGCTTTTAGTCAACTAATAGGAAACACATGTGGTAGTTTTAGGCACATTGTGTAGCAACTTTTGATAAATATAGAGTCAATTTAGGTGACATGAATGTGCATTATAAATGCTTATTCATGTCAGTATGGGGTACCCTATTGACATTTTGGGGGTACCCACAACAATCCTCCATCAATTATCAAATTCAATACTTTGAGCTAAAATTGTGATTACACTTGTCAATTTTGAACTATCTGATCATGCAATTTTCTAGCTCATCCGTCATCAATGTTCGGGGAGAATTGTTGGCTAGTTGTCATTGTCAAGTGGTAGAATTGGAAAAAGAATCAGTTTAAAAATTAAAAATTAAAAAAAAATTAAAATTCTAAAATTCTAAAAATTTCTATTTGGAGTAAAAAAATATAGAAAGACTGATTTAATATGAGAATTATAAGAAATAGATGTTAAAACTTAAAAAATCCTTCAAACCTGTCTATGATCTTGATAAGGGACCAGAACATGACTAGGGAAGATTGCCCCCCTTATTGCCCCAATGGATAAATGTAAAAATTGCCCCCTATTTTGTGCTACATAAATTTTGTATTTTCTCACATCTCTCTATAATGTAGGACATCTGATTGCAAATATGATTTCAAAATTTGCAAATTTTATCATAGGTAGAAAATAAAAAAAATTCAAGATTTTCTCCAAGGATAAAACACAAGGCAATAAGGGGGTCAATCCTCCTTGGCCCCAAAACAACACAAAAAGGGTTGGGGTGAATTGACCCCTCACTCATCCTGCCTAAGTCACTCCAAGGGTGCATGTAAAGAAGAGACCCCCTATTTTGTGCTTGTTTTAATTATCTTCTGCAACTCTCCTAGCTAATTTGGGACCTCTAATTGCAAATATGAATTCAAAATTTCAAAATTTTATAATGTGTGGCAAATAAAAAATTTCAGGATTTTTCCTCAGGGAAGAACAAGGAGGTTAGTTCTCCCCGGCCACAGAAAGGGGCCAGGGTGAATTGATCCCCTCATTGCCTCACAGGGAAAACATTGGAATTTTTTTGTTTGCACCATGCAATAATATTTTAAAATTCTGAATTCATATTTTCAATCAGAGGCCCCAAATGAGGTAGGACAGGGGAAAAATTATCAGTAAACGTGGCACAAAATAGGGGGCAATTTTTTGAAATTACCCCTGGTTGGGGCAATGAGGGGGTCAATTCTCCGTGGCCCGAAAAGGGTCAGTTAAATGATTGGGCCCTTCAACGTCCAACGCTCGCCCAAACGAATATCATCCAGTAGTAAGGATCCAATATTCATCCATCCTTTGATCAATCAGCAGGACTCATTTGGCTCCTCTCCCTTGACCTGCTCCGACCCCGTCCCTTCTTCCCTCGTCTTGGAAGAGCAGCTCCCATTGCAGAGCAGCGATCTCTCACCTTCGCCATCGCCATGGCGCTCGTGCAGCCCGCTCTCAAGAAGGACGATGATCGCGACGATGACTGTAAGTTTCACAACCGATTTCGAAATCATCGAAATCAATGCATTGTCGAGTAAGATCTGACTGGGAGTCTGTTATGTGATTGAAGTTCTGAATTGGGTGTTGTTATTGTCCTTTTGCAGCTGAGTACTCGCCGTTTTACGGCATTGAGAAGAGCGCGGTGCTGCAGGAAGCGCGTGTGTTCAATGATCCGCAACTGGATGCCCGCCGGTGTGCACAGGTAGGGATAGGAGCTCCTTTGCTCGATTTAGGGTATGCTATTGGGGATTGCGATTGACGGGAATTTTGGAGATACGTATTGATTTGGCATTGAATCCAGCTTTTTTCTTTTTTGAGTTCATTTGGAAATGGGAATGGATGTGGAGCAGGTCATCACGAAGCTTCTGTACTTGATCAACCAGGGCGAAACTTTCACAAAGGTTCGGATCTTATGGACATTTTAGGTTTTAGGTTTTCAGGCATTGAGTTTCTTGGCTTCCGCATTGCTCTCAGAACAAAATGCACGTCGATGCAATAATCCTAAATTAAGGTTGCTGAAAGGCATGACTAATGTAGGAGTTCCACTGAGGCATATGGTGGGATGTCTATGAGCAGAAAGAGGCCACAGATGTCTTCTTTGCTGTCACAAAGCTCTTTCAATCCAAGGACATTGGGTTGAGGCGTATGGTGTATTTGGTCATCAAAGAAATCTGTCCATCAAGCGATGAGGTAACTTCCTTAAGTGGCTCCGCTGTCTCTGAGCTTCACTCTCTTTCTGGGCATTTGAACTTTAAGCTTTAACTAGAAAGTGCAGGCATCGATCCCGCGTTATGAAAGCGCTCTAGCACTAGTCGCGTCTTGCCCACTTCGACTTACCAGCTTATTGTAGACCTCTCTAGCATTGTCCATGTCATTGGAAAAAAAATGGTGGTCAATGAGACGCATAATTTGGCCACGGGCAAAAGCTCCTGCACCACTCCGTCGATTTTCTTTTCTCGGAAGTTTTTCTTAAGATAAAGTTCGCCGTTGTGAAGGTTTCTACTGTTATCGAATGCTGGGTTGTCGTGGAGAAAAGTTTCTTTGATTTTTTCGATTGATTACTCGCCTGTCATTAAAGAGACTCACATCTCTGGCTTGGCTTGATTTAACTTGTGATTATAGTATCCAATTGAAGACTCTTGCTCTGATTGTCGTGTGTATGTTTGCTGTGTCAGGTCATCATTGTGACTAGCTCATTGATGAAGGATATGAACAGCAAGACAGACTTGTATCGCGCCAATGCCATAAGGGTACTATGCAGGATTACCGATGGTGGGCTTTTGGGTCAGATTGAGCGGTATCTTAAGCAGGCAGTGGTGGACAAAAATCCTGTAGTGTCGAGTGCCGCACTTGTCAGCGGTATCCACCTGCTTCAGGTATGTTGAAGGGTTTTGGATAATGTCTTAAGAAAGACATCAATTTCTCGTATTTGATCGTTCCAGAATTGTGAGCGCAGTCAGTAAATGCCATTAGTTATGTGTTTTCATGGAAGGTGATGTTTTGACGTGCGTGCTTCGTTTTTTGATTTTTTGATTGCTTTTGAGAATTGTAGAGCAATCCTGAAATTGTAAAGCGGTGGAGCAACGAAGTACAGGAGGCCATGCAATCCAAGGCACCACTAGTCCAGTTTCACGCTTTGGCCTTGCTCCATCAGGTCTGAACGCCTCATTCTACCTTGAAGCAAGCCGTGCATCCAGTCTTATTTTTCTGTTCGCTTTAGCGTGGGTTTATGTTACTATCTATTAGTGAATCTTTTGTTTCTGCATGTTACCTTACTATGCTGTCTGTTGGCAGATTCGTCAAAACGACAGATTAGCTGTGAGCAAATTGGTGACTAGTCTGACTAGGGGCACCGTGCGATCACCATTGGCTCAGTGTCTGCTCATCCGGTACACATGTCAGGTAGATTCCTAAAACGCGTATATGATTTACACAGTGTGCGTGAAGTCTTTGATATTTCTGTTCCCATCCACCTTTAAGCTAGCACGTGGTTCAAAATCTTTTTTAGCACCGATTGGGATGATGTTGTAAGGTCTCGTGTTCTACATGACATAATTTATGCTCAATATTGTGCTTGATTGATAAAACGCTGCTCTGTTTGAAAATTTGATATTCAGGTTATTGAAGAGTCAAGCCCGAATGCTCAGACTGGAGATCGGCCCTTTTTTGACTATCTGGAGAGCTGTTTGAGGCATAAGAACGAGATGGTGATTTTTGAGGCTGCTAGGGCTGTGACTGAATTAAGAGGAGTGACTGCGAGGGAGCTCACTGCAGCTATCACTGTATTGCAATTGTTCCTGAGCTCGTCGAAACCAGTTTTGCGCTTTGCAGCTGTACGAACCCTCAATAAGGTAACTATAAAGACTGGCGATCTTGGAATTGGGCGATTTGTGTTATGATGGTTCATCTTCTCTTTCATGGACTTCTCTTCTTTCAAGGACCTCTTTGGGTATGAACTCCTAGTGATGCTGATTTTGCAACTGGACTACTTTCTTGCAGGTTGCAATGACCCATCCTCTGGCAGTCACTAGCTGCAACATTGACATGGAAAGTCTTATCTCTGATCAAAATCGCAGCATTGCCACTCTTGCCATTACTACCCTACTGAAGACCGGCAATGAATCCAGTGTTGATCGGCTGATGAAGCAAATCACGAATTTCATGTCTGACATTGCCGATGAGTTTAAGATTGTGGTGGTGGAAGCCATCCGGTCTTTGTGCCTCAAGTTTCCTCAAAAGTACCGTGCATTGTGAGTCCTCTGATCTTAGCATTTTCCCACTCTTCTGTGTGAAGTAGATAGCTATTGAAGGTGACCACTGTGAAGAATGACTTGACAGTACTGGTACCTTGTTTGGGGCATACAATTTTGCTGTACTGTGTTTTGTAATAGTAGAAATTAGTGACCATTCTTATAAAAACTTGATAACTCTTGTTTACTCTTGACAGGATGAATTTCTTAAGCAACATTTTGAGAGAGGAGGGGGGTTTTGACTACAAGAAAGCAATTGTGGACTCTATCCTTATCCTCATTCGTGAGATTCCTGATGCCAAGGAAAGTGGTCTCTCACACCTGTGTGAGTTCATTGAAGACTGCGAATTCACCTACCTCTCTACTCAGGTTTGCATATCTTATTGTTACTTTCAAATTATCTCCATTTTTGTTACAAAAATAGTCTGCTTGTTATCAAACACTACTGCTACAGTGCAACCTTGACATGATTGCTGTGTAATTGGTGCTTTTTGAGCGTGCAGATACTTCACCTTCTTGGGAATGAGGGTCCCAAGACGTCAGACCCTAGCAAGTATATCCGTTACGTGTACAATCGTGTTATTCTAGAGAATGCCACAGTGCGTGCAAGTGCTGTGAGTGCTCTTGCAAAGTTCGGAGTAGTAGTTGCGAACTTGAGACCCAGGATTCTAATACTGTTGCGCCGCTGCCTGTATGATAATGATGATGAGGTAATGTATTCACCCTTTTGACATCCTCTGTCCTGTATTTGTAGTACTTAGATTGTGAAATAGAAGTTTTCTTCTTTGAATCGATTGTTACAGAATGTCGTGCACAGTTTAATTGTGAATAATACCTGTACCCATTATTATCAAGCATTATTCATCACCTTAAAAGAAATCACTTGAATGAGAGATCCTTCTACCACGTCAATCATGTTCAAGAGTATATTAGAAGTTCAAGAGTGTAATTCATTATATGGTAAATCTGCTATGCATTTTTTGTTGTAAGACAATAGTTTTATCCAGTGAAGTTATGTCAGCAAGATGATATGCGATAGTTTAAAATCAGTTGTGGCATATGTGAGACCTTGTGGCAGTGTTAATCAATGGAGAATAGTTTGTGCTTGATGGGGCGATGGACTTGTGCAACAGGTGAGGGACAGAGCAACTCTTTATCTGAACCTTCTTGGAGACGGTACAGAGGCTGCACCTAGTGATGATGCACAGAAGGTCATGTTCGAGAGTTTGGATGTTCCTTTGGAGAATTTGGAGGCAAGCCTGCAATCCTACGTGAGTGGTTTCTCCAATTAGTTGCAGTTTTGAAATTTCCACATTATGTGTTTTATAACTTTTGGAGTTTTATGTCTCAAAAGTTAGTGGTAGCTTCTTAATTTTGAGCAAAGATATTGTTTGGAGCTCTGGTTGACTTGAAAACGGTTTACAGGAGTCCAGTGATCGACCTTTTGACCTCGCAGCAGTTCCAAGAGATTTGAAGCCACAATTTCAGGTGGAGAAAAAGGCCCCCACCAGTAAGGAGAAGAAGGCTGCCAAGGACGCTAGCCAAAAAGCTGTTGCTGATGGTGGAATTGCAAACACATTTGAGGCGTATGAAAGACTGCTGAATACCATACCTCAGTTTGCGGGCTTTGGAAAACTGTTCAAGGTGTGTTGTTGATGCTAAATTGCTGAACTCAGAATGAATACATATTGTTTGTTTGCTTTTGGTGAATATAAGTCTGTTGTTTGGTGAAGACTTGAGTATGTCATCATTCAATTGAGCTTTATATCTTCTGTGTCAAGATGCTAAGGTTGCTTGTGGTTACAGAGGATTATTCTGCAATTTGCTGATTGTAAGACAAACGTGATGCATTCTGTTTGCATTACTTGAAACCAAGAAGATAAAATCTGGTTGCGTGCTCTTCTTGACTTTTGACTTCATTACATCGTTCAGTGCATTAGAAGGTGTCTTTCCTAAGTGGTTCATGGATGTGTGCAGTCATCGGCTGTTGTTGAGCTTACAGAAGCAGAGACCGAGTATGCTGTAAATGTGGTGAAGCATATATATCCTTCCCACATTGTCTTTCAATTCAACTGCACAAACACAATCGCAGAGCAGCTCCTTGAGAACGTAAGAGCCTAATTTTCTCTTCGTAATAGTTTACTTGGATGATTTAAATTGAGCACATTTGGATGTTGTATCATAGGAAGTTCTTGTGTACGAAAAATCGCTTGTAATTGCTAATTTACATGCTCTTATTGTAAACTTTGTGTCACTGAATTTTATGTCTCGAAGAGTTTTATGTCTCAGAATGGGAAGTTAAAGCCAGGGCCCTTATATCTTTGCAGGTGAATGTGATTATGGAGAGTATAGAAGGTGAAGATTTTAAGCAGATTGTCACAAAACCGCTAGCTTCCATGCCATGTGGGGCACCTGGTCAGGCTTTCGTGGCATTTGAAAAACCAGATGGAGAGTGTTCAATCGGGAAGTTTTCCAACACATTGAGATTCTTTGTAAAAGAGGTACAAAATGCATCCTTGGCATTTCCCAAATGCATTATTGTCTTTCCTTATCAAGCCTTACATTAACATGAGAATGGATTGGTGCCAACATGAGAATGGCTTACTGAGCTTATACTCGATCAGGTGGATACGAGTACTGGTGAGGCTGATGAAGATGGGTACGAAGATGAGTATCAACTGGAGGAAGTGGAGGTGACAGTCTCAGATTACATTCTGAAGACTCCAGTATCAAACTTCAGGAATGCTTGGGATACCTTGGACGCGGAGTTAGAGCGTGTTGATGAGTACAGTCTTGGAGCAAGGGAGAATCTACAAGAGGCTGTTCAGGCCGTGACTACCATACTTGGGATGCAACCTTGCGAGGTAGGTGTACCGTGGGTCATCCTTTGTCTAGATGTGACTGTTATCTACTATGCTTTTGAATTGATAGTAACATTTTGGTACATCTGGGTTAATTTGACACTGAAGACTGGAAATATATATCTTGGTATGCAGGCAACAGATGTCGTGCCCGGCAATGCAAGATCCCACACCTGCTTATTAGCTGGCAGATTCCTTGGTGGTATCCAGGTGCTGGTACGCTTGTCAGTGGGCATAGACTCACAAAAGCAGGTTGCCATGAAGCTGGCTGTCCGGTCAGAGGATCCAGCAATCAGTGATATCATTCACGAAATAATCAATGCTTAGTGACATGTTAATTATTTTGAGATTCAGTCTTTCTTGGTTCATATTAGGGAGGCGAAGTTCAACATGTTGAGGCACTTGAATTTTTGCACAAGCTGAAGACCTACAGTATATGTATAGCAACCATTCATCATGTTTGATAATCCGTTGAGGATAGCTCAATGCTTCAGTTACTTAGACTAGATAGGATCACAATTTGAAGCTGTAGGTACGTTGATTCACAGCATTGCTACATGACTCTGTCTTGCTCAAATTATATTATCATTTTTCTTGCTCTTTGGCAGCTGTGCTTATTTGAAACTGAGGCCAATGGCTTATATTTTGAGACTGGTGGAGAAGTGTATTTTGGGGGTTGCCAAAGCTTTATATTTATCTTAATATCGAGATTCACCCAGGAATTGAAATCCGCGGAACTCAAACTGGTGAGGTATGCCTGTAAGGTCCATAAGGTGCTCAGACTTTAAAAGCGTCCACCTTCTGAAAAAAGTACATTATTTGGACGTTTTGCTTTCTCATTGCATCAGCAATGTGTAGACTATGTACAGGAGGTGTACACTTTAGTGACCAATGTGTTTCAACTTCAAAGACTCATAAATAAGTCCACAGAGCTCCAAAAATTATGAAATGACTTGGTTTATATGCAATTTCATTTGCCTTTTAAGGAAAATTTATTGAAAAATATTTCAAGAAGTATTTCAGCTTTAAAAGACATTTTCAGAATTATTACTAAAAATATTTCAAGAAGTATTAATTCCAGTTCTTAATCCTAAAGGACCAAACAACGTTTTTTGACAACATAGCAATTTTGGGCAGCTCACTATGGCTGAAGTTTTTGTTTTTTCTCTTTGAAATTTTCACACAAGATGTCCCCAAAAAGTAGCTTCAAGGCCCAACAATTTTCATAACTTTTGACTGTGTGGTTAAAAAGTTATTGTATAATATGTCATTTTCATTGGTAGTCGGGCAGTCCAAATAGCTGAAAAAACTTCTTTAAAAATCACTTTTTTTTAAAATAAAAATTTGAAATTGGTTCTTTAGATTTATATATACATGGAAAGCTTTGAATCATTCCATTTTGATTAATGAGATGAAAGTTATGAGGAGTTTTAGTTGAGGGTAGTTATGAAATCTCTATTCTAAGATAAACTTTGAAGTCCTTTATTTAACCCAATTTTTAATATTTAAAAATAAAATAAAAACATTGGGTGTAGATTGTTTATTACAACATTACAATAGTTGGGATTGGTATTTTTCAATTCTATATTTAAATTCTTAACAATTTAGTATTTTGAACATTTTCTACCTCTTTCTACTTACTATTTTTTCCTATACGTTTTACAATTCCAAATGATCTAAAAACTTGCAAGCATGTAGACAACTTACCTTGAAGAATGAATTCAAAGAGTAACCACCATTTTGAACATTTTTTCATACAAATGTGACCTTGTGAAGTGTAGCTGCCCGGATTTTTGCAGGGACAAAAAAAGGACTTTTTTCAATTCAAACGCTATTATCTTGCAATCCACATGATTGGTGGAAATTTCTGAATTTTTTTCCACAACTTCTCAAACTAGTTTAATACAAGACCCGATGGTTACATTTTTCCAAAATTATTTTTTTCTAACATTTGGTATTTGTACTAGAAATGACAATTTTGGAGCATTTTTGGAGAAAATATAGTCTTTGATCTTTAGGGGTTAAGTGGGTGCCTAATGGACTTCCTACCTTATATAGATCTAAAATTATCCATTGTCCAATTGCAATCCTTGCTTTTGGGTTCAAGCTCTAACTGCAAAGTGTTGGTATTATGACAACTTTATTTGGTGGAATTGGGTTGAAAAGTCACAATTTTTTTTATTGCAATGAATACCACCATGTGGTTTCTATTCTTGGCAAAAGGTTCATTTATTATTCCACAATCTTGAAGGATGCTTTTAGATTACCATTGGAACCGTATAAGAAGTTAAAAGAATCACATTGATAGAATCCAAATGAACAAGAATAATCCTCGTCTAGGAGCAACAATAAGAAGGTACATTGTTTTCCTTTTACTACCTACTAAACCCATATTTAACTAATTTTGCACTTTTTGCAAAATTATGAACATTTTTTGCAATTACAAATGTATTGGTAGCAATTGACACTAGTCTATTTTAATTTTAATTTTAATTTTTAATCCAAAATTATGATTTTGATCCATTTTTAAATCCAAAAGTCTACATTTCAACTACATTTTTCATATTTTCATCATTTGCAATTGGATGCAATATTAAATCTAGACTATGGATTTGTCCAAAATTAGTTAAATATCATTTTTACTATGTCTTTTTTTAGTGAAAAATGAGTTGACCAAAATATATGTGAGAAATTATCTAATATATAAATCCAATGATTCTAAATAGTTATGTGCAATGACCAAAGGGATGACAATGGGTCATCCTACTTTAGTATAGTGTGGGCCATTGATTACCTCTTATGCGTATTACTTCTTCATTGATTTATATTTTGATATTTTTGTTCATTTTTCTACAATTTAACCCTAGTAGAAGCTTTAAAATGACTTATAAATAGTCAAATAGTTCTTTGTTTATATGAAGAAATAAATGTTTTTTCATCATGTTTTTATGTATTTAGTTTAGTTTATTGGTTTATTTTCTGATATAAATTCTGTAGTTGAATTGGTTTGTTTTTCTTTGGATAAAAGATTATGTTTCAAAAAATCAAAATTCTCATATAATGTATATTAATACTTTTAATTTTTGATTTTTAGAATTTAATGTTGACATTCAAGATGACATGCTTGGCTTTTAATGGAAATAGAAAGAATTGTAAAAAATTTGATAGAGTAGATTGCAAAGTTACAATGTTTGGGTTGGAAGATTTTTTGTTTTGCCGGATGTTGCCTTCCTCCTTTTTAATTTATGAGCAACATAGTTTTTTATTTAAACACCTAATCAAGGAAAAATAATCATATCCAAAAAATCTTATATAGAAAGGTAATATATCCAAATTATAGGCAGAAAGTTACTGCCTCTTCATGGTGCATAGGCATAGTGACAAACTATGCACCATGACAAAAAAACTTAATTTTAAATTTTTTTAGTTTATAATCCTCCCCACCCCTTTCCCTAAAAAATTAAATTTTTTTGAGAGAGGGGTGAATTAAAAATTTTAAAATTAATTATTTTTTTCAGCCCACTCACCCCATCCCTCCCCCTCCTCTTTTGTAATTTTTAAGGAGTGTGGGGAGATGCAAATATTATGGGATAAATCTGTATTCTGCCATATATGTATTTTGTCGTCCATATATGTATCTATATTCGTACATGTGCTCGTATCTAGATCCAGATCTGTATCTAGATCCAATGGTTCCTGATTTTTTGTTGAGGAGGGGTGGAATTTTTTTCCCCCCATCCAACGGCTCTTGATTTTTGGGGAGTGGGGGAGAGAACCATGTATTGGAAACCTAGGGTGACAGGCAAGTCACCCTAGATAGTCTACTTAGTGTGGCAAAAGATTTTAAGAGATCCATTCAAAATTGACCTTGTCTGGACCTAACCAAGCTCTTGATAGTACATTTATTAGATAATAGTCCTTTTGAAGGTTAAAGAAAGTCAATTTCAAAGGGTCAATAAATCTTAGGTGCTCTAATATTCCCTTGGATCAAAATTGGTTTGGAGTTTGAATAAGATAGATTGTTTACAAAGTGTCCTTAATCCCTAAAGTCCTAAGGTTTGTTTTTTCGTCAAAAATGCTCACAACTATCATTTCTAGTACAAAGAGCAAAAATTTTAAAATTATATTTTTTGCATATCTAACTGTTTGATTTTGCAATAGACTAGTATGAAAATGTGAGGTAAAATTTCAGACACTTTAACAATATAAATTGCAAGATAAATGCATTCAAAGTGATGCAAAATCACGTTTTTTCATATTGTTGCAAACTAGTTTATGTAAGACTTTGAATCTTTTTAAATTAAAAATTTTACACTATAGATTTTTAAATAAAACTATTTTATTATAAAAAATTGAGTTGAAAATATAGTGAAATTAAAAATTAAAATAATAACATTATTTTTATTCTTTGAAAAATTATTAAGGATGAGAAGGTACGTGATAGAGGGAAAAAAACATTCAATAGCTCTAAGATGGAATTAAATTACACTCATCCCAATAGTGAGATTGTTTAGCAATCAAAATCAATCATGTGGAACTTTTTGTTTTGATAAATGTGAAAATTGAGCTCAAAAGCAAATCCTATACGTTATTTTTTCAAATAGATGCTTTAATTGCCTACAAAACAAGATGCTCCATAACTTTCACATTGCAAATTCAAGTGAAATGAATCAAAGGCTTTTAGTGTAGACAAAAATACATTCTATGAGAAACAAATTTTAAATTTAAAAAAAAGTTATACTTCAATTTTTTATTTTTTTATTTTTTTACCATTGAGTTTAGTTAGGAGCTTAACTTTAGTTTTTATAGTATAAGTTCTTCTTTTGGCAACAATTGAAATAAAAATGACATTCCCAAAAAGCTAAATAAAATTTCTATCTTGTGAGAAAGTTTAAAAAAGTTTCACCAAAAATTGAGCTCATAGCCCAATCTGGATTTTCAAGTTGAAATTAAGGGGCACTCTAAAATCATTCCTGTCCCATCATATATTATTGAACATAGATACACTTAAAATCTTCAAACACATAGTGGGCATCCCCCCAAATGCATCACTGACTTTAACCCGCCATCTTTACTCTATGTACATCTCCAAAATCAATTATGTACCTATGTCGAAAGAAACGCTTTTAGAACCAAACTTTGTTCCTTCATAACTTTTGGATATAGTATCCAAATGTTGCGTTCTTTAGTGCATTGGAACCTCCTTTCACTTGCCAATAAGGAAATATGAAAATTTAAACAATCTAGTGGGCGGTTTTGGGGTACCCACCTTATATCCCTATCCAAAATGTCATGAGCCCCACTCCACAAAATTTCAATCTGCTGATTCAAAAACAGATAAGAAAAAAAGGAGACATGTTGGTCCTGCTGGCCTTGCATTGGATTCAGTTTCTGTTTTTGCTGCTATGGGGACCTCCCCAACAACCTTCCCAAATCTTCACTCCATTGCCGTCTTCTCCCATTCCAGCGCTCGCAATGACGCTGATGTTTCCAGCAGGAAGCTGCAATTGCGCAGACGAGAATTTCTTTGCGGATTGGTGGTAACAGGAGGCTCCATTCCTGAAGCATCTGCGGTGGCTATGGGGGACATGGGAGCTCCAGAAATTGGGTTGCGCGAGGGGCGTCTCCGGGGATGCGATGGTCGACCACCGTGTGTGTCAACGTCGGCGTTTCAAAGCCCCAGTCGATTCATGCCGCCATGGACTGTACGTGAGCTTATCTTCACCCTAATGGAAACACTAATGAGTGCGAATTTTACACTAATGTAGGCTAATTGTTTGCCACTACTGTGCACTCTTTCATTTTTTATATTGGCATGTGTTACATTCTTGTTTTGGGGGTCTCTTGGTCCTTCCTACTTACTATATACTGGTTTCAATCTTTCTGAGAATTGCCAACACCTTGTAAGGAATACGTGAATCTATAAGAATGGACAATAGGAAATCTCAGGGACTGGGAAATTGTATAGTGGAAGTTTCAGCCCTATGAAGAAGAGAAGAGTAGCGTTTACCCTAATAATGAGCTGTAGCTAAATTTTTTAGATTAATTAGTTCTAAGGGAAGCCTTATCACGAAAGATTAAACAATAGTTGTAAAAGAAGTCTGAGACTGGAGCAGTAGGTACCGTTATAGCAATACATCAACCTCCTTTTTTCTGAAATTGAAGTGAGCATCTTTTGTGTAGAGGTTGAGAAAGTGTGACAAAGGCCTGCCCTTGTGGGTGTGCAGTATCTTGGGACTCAAGAAGACGCCTACATTGCTCTTAAAAGAGCCTTGCAGCGAATGGTGAGGTATTCTCGCAATTTTGATCTTACCGCTCAATGCTTCTGCATTTCTGCAAGTAAGTTTGTGCAATGTGATTCTCAGTGCAATGTTGGCTCTTCAAATTTGGTTGATTTTAGATTTCAAATGCACAGGGAGCACAAGTGGTGAACGAGGACGGACGTCGCTACGTGCACGCTGTGCAGTCTTCGACAAACTCGAAAGAAGACGTTGATGACCTTGAGTTTCTATTTAAGGTGAGTTTTCTTGTTGCATCCACGACTCAGAAAAATCGACCCACACCTGCAGCATTTCCAGTTCTAAATTTTACAATAATCTTACCTCCATTTCTGTAGAGGTGGAAATTGTGTGTTGGAGAGCATGTTTATATCTCATAATCTTGTCCTTCGACATAATGGTGTCCTTTTATCAAGACCGTTGATAGTTTCTATTTTTATACTCAATTTCCCAAGATTGTAGTGTCCTCATTGAGATTATACTAGGTATCTTAAATTGCAAGCTTTGTTGTTGAAAAAGTACATCCTTCTTCTTTTGCGGGACTCAGCGTGTGCTATTTTTTCGTAACAAGGCTCCAGGTTTGAGTTACCCAGGGTATTAATTATGCTTTCATGTGAATGTAGTGCCTATTAGCATGTTTTGAAGTAATAAACCAGCATATAAAATCATAAACTCTTCACACATGGATTCTAAAGTCTATCAAATTAATGATGTCAATGCAAATGTTGGCAGGGGAAGGTGGTTTGTTACAGGTCTGTGTCGCGAGTATTTATTCCTGACCCGCCATTCTGTTGGTGGTCAGGCTGTATAAATGGTATGTTTTCAAGATGCAAGCTTCATGAAACTTCTTCTACCATTGAGGCCTATGATCTCTGGCGCCTGTATGTTTCATAATTAACTATTTCAAGGAAGTTAGTTTGGCACCTACTTCTGGAAATTTCACCTGTCATTGTGAATTTTGAAATCACACTTCGGATCTAGAAGAATATCTTAATTCTGTGGTTAGAAAATGAAATTAACATGCAATAGTTTGAGTGTTCAAATTTTCACTCTTTCGACAAAACAATCACAGTAATTTTGATATTTGGACTCCCAATTTTTGCAATGGGTCTCTATGGTAATATCCTACGTATTCAGAGCATTTTCTGGAGGGTAGCAAGGTATTGAATGTGTGAGTACTTGGGACAAATTATGCAGGGCCAAGAAACAGAGGACGATTGGAGAATCTCCGAGACGACCTTGGCTGGGTGCCCCTGGAAACTGATGAAGACAAACAGTGGGTGCCGCTGCTCCTACATTAGGAGGTTTCACACCTCATTGGGTACATAATTTTTTTATAGGTGATATGAAATCCTTATCATAAAAGCAACCAATCACAGCTCATGATTATTTTACTTAACTTTGTGTCCCTTTCTTTTTCTTAAGCTATTAGAGCTTCTACTTAACACACTAAGTAATCATGTAGGTATTCTATGAGAGGAGGCTCTTTCCTTAGTAGCATTGGTTTGCCTTTTAAGTAGCAACCTACTTAGAACTTCCTCACTTTCATTGTACATGTAGTTTTGTTCATGCAAGAGCTAAAAGTGCAAATACACGATTTTTAAGTGTGATCCACTTTTGAAAATTTGATTGGTATGAATGGCTCATATATGAAATATGTGAGTCTTGGCCCTTATTGTCAACTCATTGTTTTCCCCAGTCTTTAAATGTCCCTTGGAAACCTTGAAGGAAGTGTTCCCAATTTGCAGCAATAAGACTCTGGGATGATTAAATTTTTGCACCTACAAAACCATACAAAAATGGACTAGGTAAAAACTACTATTGTGGATCAAGACATTGTTGATTATCACTGCAAGTAGCAATACAAAAGTTTGCAATTCTATATAGAGACACATTGATAAGGTAGAGCACATTTTTTTTTGAACTCATTCAATATGGACATACTTCTTACCTGCAAAATTCTTGTTTGCATGATTGCTTTCATGTAACTGCATAGCACACAGTAAATTGTGTTAGAATTACAGTATGCAATCCTTACATTTTTTTATGGTATTTGTCTTTGATCAAATTTATAAGTTCCATAGACAATCATATCTAAATTGTGACAAGTGAAGGGTTAGGTTACCAACCCACCAAGTACAAAGAAATCAAGACTGAGAAAATGAAGGTTGTAGCCTAGAAATACAATGGAGCAATTCTCTCTAGAAAGATAACGTAGAATGACATTGACTCTTTTCCTCATGCAAACAAAAAATTGGAAATTGAGGTAACCTTCTTTGTCTCTAGAGTGCAGTCTTGGGCCATCTCTGTTAATCCCCAAAATGTAACTTACACAACCTTCTACAATCTTAATTAAATATTGTATGTATGCAGTGTGCTACAACTTGCAAGGGGTGAACAATGGACACTCTCAAATAAGTGAAAGTCAGCCCATGCACATGCCTTGTTTTTCACCCGCCATCGCCATTCGCTTGGCTAGATGGCGGATCGTCACTTGCTGCTCCAAGTATCCTGGTTCCGAGGCACGGCTCCGCTCCCTCCCTTGTGTACATGCAACATTAGGAAAAATTTCGGGTGTGGGAGGGCCTTGAGTTCCCAAAGGTGGGGAACAAGGCCCCCCACCCCCTGCTGCTGCGTGCTACCGCCACTGCAGCGCGGCAGCAGAGGCTGACGTGGCCAAAATTCGGCCATGTCAGCCCAAAAAAAATTAAAAAAAAAAAAAAAAAAAAGTTTCAACTTGTTTCTTAGTTCTAAGAACTTTTCTTTCTTTTTTTTTTTAATTTTTTTTTTCTTGACACTATTCCTCCTGCACTATTCCTGCATTGGGGACAGCAAGGGGAACGGGCCTGAAACGGCCCTCCCCACGCCCCAAATTTCTTCTAATGCTTCTGCCACGCCCTGCCGAAGCAAATGAAACACACAACGTCTACTGTAGAGGAATTAGCGAATTGAGTTTTTTATTTATTTTGTTTAAGTCCATTGTTGTTCCAGCATACATAAGGCAATCAACTTCTGCACAATGAATTTTCACCATGTCAGAAGACTTGATGAACTAAACACATTGCTGGTCATGAATTAGATTAGTTCAAATTCAATTTGTAATCCTTCTACCAAATCAGCAATGAAAATAAGCTAAGAGATGCTAAATCCTAAGCACAATTTCATAAGCAATGAACTTGAAAAACTACAGACCTGTTCTATTGCGAGGGAGGGAGTTTATCTAGAGTTGTAAAAAAACTTGCAAGTTTCCAAAATCAACTGCCACTTGGTGTTTAGTAAGAAAACTCTAGCCTCCGCCATGCCTGGCGGTGCTCAAGTCTGCCAAGGCTCATTTTGCCAACCTACTAGGCGGATGGTGGCGGAAACCGCCGGCACCCGCCACTTTTGTGAGCGTAGGTTGGGTGTCTATAATATTCTTTTATAATCTTTTTCAACCTCAAGCATCTACCAAAACAACTTTAATTTTTCAATATTTATCACCTTCAAAGAATCTCAGATACCAAGATAAAACTATAACCATAGGAGTGAGTGTTAAGATAAGAGAGTATTGGTGAATGACTTGAGTGAATCCTACAAAGGTGGAAATAGAGACCCTATAAAGAATTAAGTAGATTACATCTTTTCTAACAACAATTGAATCCCTTCGGAGATCAATATGATTTATTTTAATAAATCCTTGTAATAGGTGCTTGCATTCACTAGTGAGTAAATGAAAAGAAACTACCAAGTATTCAAAGAATTTTTTCAAAACCAATGAATCATTCATGAAGATTGATACCCATTCATAATGATATCATCATCAAAGGGAATTGGTGTACCACTATAACTTGGAATCTTATAGTCATAAACTTCACTTTCTTAAAAAGATCCTACAAAATTTGATAGATCTAAAGCTATGCTCAATTAAGTGCTAGATCTTCGATTAAAAAGGTTGGCAACAATTGAAATATTTTTGAGAAAACATTTCAATCAAATCACTCTCCTTCACTTGTGTTAATACAAAAAATTCTTCAATAGTGCCAACATCTTAAAGCACTCTTTAATCTTAAGAGAGCCAACATCAAATAGGTGTATTGTGAAAGTTTTCAAGAGCTCATCATGGGAGATACAAAAATTGGATGAAGTACATCCAAATATTATGAAAAAGAATTTTTTGCCTATTCTTCAATGATGCAATTAGCATGGTCACTCATGATTATTGTGCAAGGTTTGAAACGAGTTCATGTAGAGATGGAAAAAAAAAACTTGCAAAATTGAAGATTAGATGTTTAGATTCTCCCAATGCCATAATTTATTTTTACCAAAAAAAACTCACAATCTGCATTCACCTTCCTACCAAGGACTCGAGGTGGTTAAGTTGCTCCTTCAATTGGGTTTACACCAAACATTCTTGAATAGAATGCACTCCGTCCTCTAAAAAGAATATTTATTGCAAGTAAAGTTACCTTTTGTCTCGTAGAACTTTTGTCCATTCTTTCCTATTCATTTGATTTGTCCATCGTCTTCCCTACTCTGTTCATCATTCAAATAGCTCCATCTAAGCCTAAACATGATTCCAAAAGGACAGTCTTCCAAGTGACTCAAGAATGTTATGTGGTTTCTGTTTTCTCCGGTTTTCAAAACCAGTAATTGCGGCCATGCCCTAGTTACAGTAAGCTCTTACCTGTAAGGATATATCTTAACGATATTCAAAGTTTGAAAGCAATCAATTATATTTCCTTAAGTCACTGAACTTGCAAAATATCAGAATCAAAATCCTACAACTATTGCAGGCCCTGAACAACAATGCCTCAGAAAAGACCTCAGGTATACTGTAATTTTATTATGTTGCAACTCATGCAGTTTGTACTAAAAGAAAAGCAACATCAGCCTCAAGTTTCTATTATCTCAGACACAAAAACAGTCGAGATCTCTCGACCTCCATGTTCCTCCACTAAGACTGTTGGATGCAGATTTCCACAGAGGGTTACAAGCTCAAGTGCAATGAGAGCCATGCCTTTATTTCCTCACATATTGAACCATTCCAAGTTTCCAACAACATCTCATCTCATTGTAGTACAATTTTACAAGTACAGAACCTCCTGAAACCCTCCAGTGGAGAAAATCATACCACAGGCGACGGTGTGATGTCCCAGATGTCCTTAGTGTACTCACGAATGGTTCTATCACTGCTGAATGTGAAGGAGCCTGCAGTGTTCATGATTGACATCCTTGTCCATTTCTGCAACAAAAATGCAGGGTGTGGTTTGTCAGTGAAAACAACGATCAAGCAAATTTATCATTTTTTTTCAGTAAAATCAGACTGCTTCAAGAAATTCTAGACAACAATACAATGAGAATCTTCTCTATGATTCATGGGGAGCTCTCCCTCGTGGAGACAATTTCTCTTAATGATGCTGTCAAAAAATTCCTGGAACAAATCTAATTTCCTTAAAACCTGCGTTGTGACGGAGAATGAGAGAATGAGATGGATGGGTATGGGTACCTCCTGATCTCTGTAAGCCTTGTCCACTTCATCTTGGCATTCGATGTAAGCTGGAAAGTCATGGCCAACCAAGAAATAGTCTCCTTTTCCATAGCCAGTGTCGCCTTCCAAAGCACCCAGAAGCTCACTGTAGTCATAGTCGCCGAAAGCCCCGCTTTTGATGAAATTCTTCACCTCCACAAATCGCGGATCCGGCTTAAACTGATCACAAAAATCCAATCACAACTCACCATTAAATGGAGTGAAGGAACTCTGGTAGTCCATTTCATTGATTTCCGAACATCTTGGACAGTATAACATGCTTATGATGCTATCTGTAATATTCGAGTAAGTTTGAAGAGAGAAGCTTACTAAACTAGCTTGCGTAAGATAGTTATAAAATTCTTATCAACACCGTTTTGTGTTAAACTGACATTAACTTCACATGAGAAATATGTCAATTAACTTAACATTTAGAAGTTTGTCAATTTAACGGAGGTGTTATGTGATGTACTCCTGTCCTGAAATGATTGTCCACAATTTTGTTGAGATTTTTTATGCCAATTTCATTGATCATATTGTGAAAACCATAATTAAGAAAGGTTCCAAATTTTATATCACTAGAATCAATGAAGAACGTTGCATGTATTCATTGCAACCTTAATAAAATTAGCCAGAAGGAAGTGTCCATATGACCTACTCAAAACAACTTTAAAAAAACATGACATTCAAAGTGGACAATCATTTCGAGACGGAGGGAGTACCTTGCCAGCCGCCCGGCCTGCCCTCAATCCAGCAATTTCAGGTGCGTATGCTCCGAATAAGAAGAAATTGTCTTCGCCAACTTCCTCCCGGATCTCAACGTTAGCACCGTCCAAAGTGCCGATCAGAACACACCCGTTCATTGAAAACTTCATGTTGCTTGTTCCACTCGCCTCCATTACCGCAGTACTGAAGCCAAATCACAGTCACACACATGCAAATTACCACAAACATTCAAAATCAACAAGAAGCTAACCGCAAATAAATGTATAAATATTCATACATCTCTTTCCGCGCCTTCCTCACAAATTGTAAAATTGAAAAGTCAGAAAATCATACCCAACAATTTTAGAATGACACTATTCCAATAAGTAACCACATGTCACAATTATACTAAGAATTTCATTCTTTGGAAAAAATGGGCACCAACATGTATTTGTTACCTTTTAACACATGTCTCAGTCTAATTGGACACCGTAATTTTCTACATTTTCAAACCAATGATTAGTCTCTCTTCTTTGGGTAGAGATAATAATCTTCTTAAATATTAGAATCAGGGTTGTCTATCCGGACGTGATGTGGGCTTTTCACGTCCGGATGTCATGACGCATCCTGATGCGTCACAGCCCGTCGTCGATATTGACGGGACCATCCGCAGCGCGGATGAAGTCTATCCATTCTGCAACGGCGTCGGGCCGTCTCCTGGACGGTCATTCCGTCGCCGAATGGACATCCGTCTCTTGGACGGAAAGCCCGTCTCTGGACGGAATTCTCGTCTCCAAGACGGTAATCCGTCCCCTGGACGCGAATCCGTCCTCTGGACGGGAAACCGTCCCGTCCCGTGGACGGAAACAACCCTAGACGAGACAGTCGCCACTTGGACGGTTTTGTTGGCATGGCTGCGGGTTTAGGGTCCATCCCATCATCCATCACTCCATCTAGCTGGGTTTAGGGTTTAGGGTTTTAGGGAGGGCTTCAAGGTGTATATTAAGGACTTCCGTCTATTCAAGATTACTTTCCCTTGCTCATTTTGCCTTTCCTGACTTGGTTGGAGTACAACCATTGCGGTAGAGCGAAGTCCAAGAAAAGTGTATTGTGGTGGCACTTGTTATGAGAGCAACAAGTGTTGTTTCCACATCACATTTCAAACTGAATACTAATCTTTTTTTTGGTGCAGAGGCAGGTAGAGGAGGACAGATAAGAGCAATGGGTGGAGGAAGATCACAGTGGGAACCTTGGTACATACTACGGCCAGATGGAAAAGTTGTTTGCAAGTTTTGCGAAGCTTTGCTAAGCTATCGAAAGGATTGGTTGCTTTTCCATTTGGGATATAGACGAAATGATACTCTCCTTGGAGTGAGAGCGTGCACTGAAGTCAATGTAGCCGAGAAGGTAATGTTTTTTAATTGTGGAGGACATATACCTACGGACACTTCGCATGGAACTAGACGCGATGTGGAAGTGGCATCACCATCAACGATACTATCAAGTGTAGTACGTGGCGAGCAACAAGCCAACAACCTGATGCTTCAATCTCGGCAAACGATGGAGGAGAAAACACTGGGGGGCAAAGCTCTCAAGTACGATCATCGGAGGCACCCAACCCTAATTTGACTCACAGTCAATTGATGAGGCAACTTACTGTACAAGAAGGAATGAATGCATCAAACAAGCAAGTACTAGACAAAAAATGGGCTAAGTTTTTCTATGAAGCCAATATACCATTCAATGTAGTGAGGCATGCTGCTTTTCTAGATGCAGTGAAATCAACATCGGAATCGAGAGTTGGCTACAAACCTCCAGCGTACCATTCACTTCGTACAAAGCTCATAAAATCTACAAAAGACAAAGTGGCAGCAATTGTAGCAGAGAAAACAAGGGCACCAATCCACAAGTATGGCGTTACAATATGCTCTGATGGATGGGACAACTTTACACATCGACCATTGATGAATGTCATATTGGCATGTACAAGTGAAGAGGTATTTCTTGGATCGATAGACACAACAGGCGAATGCAAAGATGCTACTTACGTGGCTAATTGCATGGGTGATTACATTGACGAAGTAGGGGCACAGAACGTGGTACAAGTTTGTACAGACAATGCAGCAAACATGTTGGCCGCTAGCGCTCTGTTACTTTGTAGATTTTCACACATATATTTTCAAGGGTGTTCAGCACATGCACTTGATCTTCTACTTGAAGATTGGGGAAAACAAGATTGGATTACAAGTATGGTCAAGAAAGCCAAGTCAATTGTGAAATACATTCGAACGCATCACATGCCACTTGCAATCTTTCGACGACATTCTCCTAATCACATTTTGAAAAACCCTGTTCAAACACGCTTTGCAACCATGTTCCTCATGATCGAACGTTTGGTGGAGGTGAGGGAAGCGGTAGAATCAACAGTCCACGATCCGCAATGGAATGGGTACACGCGGAGATTGGCATCCAATCAAAAGCAAAGAAAAGCTAACGATGTGCGACGATATGTGCGAACGGATGAATTTTGGAGGAAATGTTTGAACTTTGTGCACATAGTGGAGCCCATGTTGATTGCTCTTCGAGAGTTTGATGGCAAGTACTTGTGCTTGGACAAGGCATGGCTTGTGATGAAAAAGGTGGAAAAGCATGTTTTATCTTTGGAGGATCCACCATTCTCATTAGAGCGGAGGTATGCAATTTCCGCCATCGATGATTTCTACAAGCGCTGGGACATGCTCAGGACAGATTTGCATTACGCTGGGGCTCTATTGAATCCCTTTTTACTTGACGAAGTCTTGCTAATGGATGATGATGAGGCAAGAGAAGCCATATTGAGAGTTTTGTACAAATTGGCTGTTGGAGATCAAGCATTTGCTTCAGTTTTGTCTGAGTACCAAGCATTTAGAGATTGGCGAGGCATTTTCGGTGGACTTCCTGATGTAAACGCCTTGAATTTGCAACCTCACAAATGGTGGGACCTTCTCGGAGCCGGTGCTCGTACACTTGTACCGATTGCCAGAAAGATCCTCGCGCAAGTGTGTTTTGCATCGTCCTGTGAACGCAATTGGAACATGTATTCGTTTGTCCACAACAAATCACGCAATAGATTGACATCAGAGCGTGTTGAGGAATTGGTTTACATTTATACCAATTCCAAGACTCTTCGAGAGAAGGTTGCAGCAAATCCGACAAGATGGTACACTGAAAACATGATGTCAGAGGATTCCATGATAGATGAATCTGATGGTCTAGATCGTGGTTTGGTTCTCTCTGATTCCAATGATGACGATTCAGATGATAGTTCCAATGACAACGATGAGCCACCGTTTGATAGAATTCATGGGGCGGGAGGCGTGCATCCTCTAATTGATGCATCCGTATTTGACTTTGAAGAGGGGATAATAACGACAATGACTACGAGGGACATCAAGGAAGTCCACCATGAATGTCACAAACGTGGAATGCTGGGCCAAGTGGGGGCAATACAAATGAGGACGTTGTGGCACCGAGACCACTAAGTCCAGACCCTCTGGATGTACAAGCTGATGCCACAATAGAAAGAGATGGTGTTCACGTTCAAAGAGGACGTGAAGAAGACGTAGTAGTACCACCGTCATTGCCCGTGAGGACCACCTGCAGAGAAGGGCCCCCTCAAGGTGGAGAAGCACATATGACCCCTTCAAATCGAGTCTCGGTTGCACAACGGCAAATGCCAATATTGGAAAATCTACAAATCCAAAGTTCATCAAGGCCGTCTAGTTTCGACGTTTGTCCACACGAACCAACTTCGTCGATAGGTACACGATTGGCTGGTATGGTGTCACAGCGTGCTACTAGAAATACGACTTCATTACGGCCACCTGTACATGCCAATAATCGAGGGAAGCCTTCACAACCACAAGGTACTACTAGTGAACGTATGAGTAGTAGAACGCGTAGAAGGCTGAGGAGGGAAGAAGCGGCTTCCCAATCATTTTTAAGAGAAGTTCAAACAGGAGGACCCAATACAGATGGCATTATAGACGCAATGGGCCAACGACCTCTTCGGACGTTGTCTTCTATAGCTCGACCACAACAAAACCGCAATTCTGAGGCCTCCAGCGAAAGTGGTAGTGCACCATCCAGTGATGATGGTGAATCCATTGGTGGTACTATAGGTGAAGATGGTGAGGTTCCAAGAGATAGTGATTACAGGGGGCCGGTGCCTTGACAAGGTCTACTCGAAGAAATTGGTGGTAATGGACCAATAGTACAAGAAGCAAATGCAAATACTTTTGTGCGCATTCTTAGGCATGGAAGACGTTGAATGTTTTTGAAAAGACAATAGGGTCTTCATGTTTTCAAATGCAATGATTTTAGAGGCTCAATACCTTGCATATTGAAATCAGCATTAATATGAAATATGACTTTTGTTCCTTTCATTCTCATGGAACTATTTACCTCTAAAGTCCCAAAGTCATTACACAAAAAACAATGCAAAACTGTCTTTTCTCTTACATTTGCCTCAACATACGGGAAAAACGTTTTTTACAACATCTAACCGTAAGATCTTATACTTCACATGTTTTTTATGACATGGTAAATATTTTATGAAGTTTGACCGAATAGATTGAAAGATATTAGCATTCAAACTTGGAAAAACTAGTTTTCTGAATGCTAGCTTTGCAATTTCAGATTAACTTTCACTGCGATTTATGGAAAATTGGGCCTTCGGGGCACTATTGTTTTTGAATTATTTTTTTTGAATATTCAAGAATCGAGGTCAAAATTTGAAAGAGTTATTGCAATTAAAAACTCCATGTGTTAAAACCCAAATAACACAGTCTGGTGTTTTTTTCATGTATGTTTTTTTTTCTTTCAAATTTAATTAAAATTAAAATTATAAAACTATGTTTTTGGTTCATTCATTCATTTATGGTAAGAGTTTCAAATTATTCTGATACATATTATAATTGATAAAACTTGATTTCCATGTTTAGCTTTATAAAATCACAATAAAATCATTTTTTCATTAAATTTTATGGAAAAGAAAAACATAAATAGAAAATGAATTCTTACGTATGGGGAAAAATATTAAAATATTATGCTGATTTTCAATAAAAATATAAATTTGGTTTAATAGTCAAATTTGATTTCAAGCTCTTCTTTGTGGTTGTTTACTAGTTTTGGGTGTGAAAAATAAAATAACCAATTGAAAATTTTTCTGATTAGAAATTTCTATTGATATTTGTACTTCTTGTAAAAAACTAAAAATTTAGAATCTCTTGAATTGTTTTTTCTATTTTTGCTTATTTATGGCATGAAGTGCAACAAAAATGATGACAATTATAATTTTCCACAAAACTAATTGAAATTTCTTGTAGTGATATACAATTCAAAGTTTTTAGTACTAAAGATATAAGATTTTTGTTTAAACTCAATTTAAATGATAAAGTTAGGGAAGATAAGAAATTTTTTACAACTCAATGTTTAGGTAAAATACGTTTATAACTTTATATAAACCAAAATGAGTACAAAATGCATTGAAGCCACAAAGTGTGCTACATTGCTACGGATGTCCTCAAGCCTATACTATAATAACCGCATGTGCTAAATAAACACTAATTTTGCAACTACATGGTAATACACTATTATCTAATCTTCATTGCGCGCCTGCTCTTCTTGAAGGTCTTGCTCTTTGCGAGCCTCATGGTAGCAATCAATGGGTGGTGTCCAAAACGTTGGAGCACCACTTAGACGTTGCACGACATATGTCACCGAGTGTCGTTGTAGTGGCTCCACCTTGCACAATTCACCCAACATGATTTGAAACGCACCAAATGCCATAAGGTCCGGAATCATCTCTACATTTCCGCGATCTTTTTTCCATACCTTCATAGCCAATTTTCCTATGGAGTATCCATCTGTCTGTATACTAACACACGGTGGCTTAACCCTGCGAGTAGGAGATGATGAAGTTTCTGTCTCTCCAGTCAAGTACATCAACTCAGGAGCCACCCACCAACGTTGCGCTCGGGTTGCCTGGAACTTCTTTGGACAATTGAATTGGTAAAGAGAAGGGGTTTCTTCGTTGATGCGGCTACCCATTCTCCAATCACATAGACCAATCCACACGGTTCTTTCATCATCATTCGGAAAGTGAAGCATAATGTTCTCCAGTGTGATGTCGTTGTGCAATACAGAGCACTGTTGCACTGCATCCACAATGCAAATCATCGCCCACGCAAGTTCAGTGCGCTTGCGTCTATATGCCATGAGTCGTTTCATGGCTTGCATTGTTTGGGGAGTTGCATCGTAAGCCAACTCTCCAATTTCATCTGGATCTTGGTTCTTTTCATCAAGGGTAAACATGGCACCGAGAGTACCACCATTCCACCATTGCAAATAACACTCCATGGTCATGTCATTTATAACAAAGAATTTGATGACCCTTGGATGCTCGCATGGACATACCAATGCCTCGATGGACAACTTCTCCCTGGACTTCTTCAATTCATCCACGCGCAAGGCTGACTTCCCAGCTAATTCCATATTCTCGGGAATATGTTTTGAATTTTGAACACATACTTTGTGCACCCTCCCATGCCCCCCTTGTTTGCTATGGCCAGACAAAGGAACCACCACCACTCCTCTTTCAAGGAAAACCACTCCTCCTGCAGCTTGTTGACCAAAGGCCAAGTTCTGACTTCGTTGAAACCACGGAGCGGAACGGATGTTGTTTGAAGACAATCCACGCACTGCATCATGCCACCAATACACCTTCTTGTGCAACAAATTCAATGCTTGTTGTCTGGGCACTACACTCTTCTGAAAGCCTTTTATTTTTTCCGCAACTTGGGCAAGGTTGAAGATACACGTTTGCACTTGTGACTCCAACCAATGATCAAAGCATTCTTTTGTGCGGTCTTCATGCCACTCATCCACGCTCATTGTTGTCCAGAACATGTGGTGGAACTTTTGTTCAATGACATCCAGTCCTTGTAATCCGCGTGAGATGTACGTTGTGTTCAACTGCGAAATTGAATACTACTAAAAGAAAACCAATGCCACTTCATGCAATTTCTGCGTTGCACCCTTGCTTGGCCACTTCTCTGGATTTGTAGCCTTGTGCCTCCTTTGTTGTTGTTTTTTGCCCTTCGAAGACTCTTCGCCCCCCACAGCAGCTCTGGCCCCTTCTGCAGCTACGGACCCTTCTGCAACTACAACCCCTGAAATGGGCTCTGGTGATTCCGCATCCGGGTCCATAATCGGTGCATCTCCAACACCTATCCACCAATCATCAACCTTTCTCTTCGAGAAATCGCGACCAGCCATCGTGACAGTAACAAATAACAAATAATCAAAATGAAAGGAATTAGGAATTCGGCTTCTACAAAGTGAAAAACCGGACCCCTTATTCCTCAAACCAGCCTCTATCCAGCACCCGCGCTCGCAAGCAAGGACTGCAACCAATCCAAGACAAGAGAGCACTATCACAGCAGGAGAGACCGTGGCAAAAGTACCCTAAAAACAGACTTATATACCCATTTCACGTTGACGGAGAGGCCGTCGAGAGGACGGACAGAGCGACCAGGGCTGTCCAAGGTGTCTAGAGATCGGGAAGGCCGTCTAGGGGGACAAGCTATCTAGGGGCCAAGCCGTTCAGCCTACGGATTGGCCGTCGAGAAGACGGGAAGGCCGTCCAGGGGGGAAGACCATCCAGCCTGCGGACTGGCCGTCCAGCCTGCGGACTGGCCGTCGAGAGGACGTGAAGACTTTCGAGAGACGGGAAGGCCGTCCAAAGGACGGAAAGGCCGTTGAGAGGGCGGGAAGGTCGTCGAGCGGGCCGTTCAAAACAGTGCTGGCCGAGTGTAATTCATTTCTAATCTTTGTTCGGAGAATTTTTCATTTATAACACCATATTCATTAAAATGAGAGTTTTCCATTGAAATGAGAGGTAAATTAAAAAAAACTGAGGAAAGGTTTAATGTCAATTTAGGTCGAGTCAACCTAAATTGACATAAAATCTTTGAGATTTGACCTAGTTTTGAAAGGTTTAATGTCAATTTAGGTCGAGTCAACCTAAATTGACATAAAACCTGTTTTGACTCGACCTAAAATTGAAATATTTTATATCAAATCTGCTCAAAACTCTCATTTTAATGGAAATTGCTGATTTAGGTTGAGATCAACATGAATTATTTTGAGAGGTCCCCAATCTCCCATTTTAATGAATATGATGTTTTATGTGGTTTGGCACTCTCGGACTTGTCAGGACAGGTGTCCTCCCTGTCAATCAGGCATTAGTCTACAGTGGCGGGTAGTTTAGGAGTGCTAACTTAATGTTCACATTTGTTTCAATTAGAAGACAAATAAATACCAGGGATGACATTCAAATGCTCAAAACGAGGTTTATTGCTCATTTAGAATGGAATTCTATTTTGTTGCATGTAAATAATGGGAGAAACATAGCAAAAAATCATAGAAGGTCAAATTGAAAATTTCTTAATGTCGGTCCTAGAATGTTCTATTTGGATGTTCATATTAACATTTGATTCATTCTAATTGCACCCATTTTCACGAAAGTCGTTGGCACTGGGCAATGTTTTTATTACAAAAATCCCAGAATCTTGCAATCCCTTAAAATAATTTATATTCTATAGGGCTCAAATTTGAATTCAAATGAATTTTATCAATTATACGTAGAACAATTTCACCTTTGGGATTATTGTATTTTGATTCCATCATTCCCTATATGTAAGTGCACCTGACAATTTAGTATTTTGTTGAATTTTAAACCCTGCCTACACTAATATACTCAACTCAAAGTCTCAAACGTACAAACATTCAATAACTTACTAAGCCCGGATCAAATATACAAAGACCAAGACAAAAACCACCCTCTAAATGCTCCAGTTAAAAGTAGTAAGATTAAAACTCTGAAATGGTTAATTATGAAATAAGTGAAAGACCTCCTACACAACATATGTCATATGCATATCATTGATTCATGTAAAACATTGTTTCTTCTTTTCATTCATACATTACATAAAAGAAATGTAGCCCTATACATCTATACTTAAGAATGTTTTACCTTTTAAAGATATTGTTATGCCATTTTTTGGTGTCTTCAATATGTTTTATACAACTTTGATTTTAAATCATTAATCTATTTTTTTCCAATTCAAACTTCAAAGACTACATCTCGATCAAGTTTTGCACTTATAATGCCAACTAAAAAAAGGGAGGACATGTTCCGTAGTTTGTAGTCCATGCTAGGTTTTGAAGTAAACCCTATAGGCCTATATCCTAAATCCTAAACCCTCTTCACTCTTGCAATTTTAAGAATATTTGATGTTCAAGTTTATGTAACTATAGCAAATAAGATAGGATTGGTGTAAGTCTGTAAGATAAAGGAAAAAAAGGGACAAATGAATTCTAATGTTCCCTGTAGTCTTCCATAGAAAGGGAAACTCTAAAACAGTAACATATGGCATTTGCCTTTTATTTTTTTTCTCAAAATCGAAATGCAACATTGAGTACATGAACTTGACATTTATGTGGTCTCTATATTTTTTTTATGGCTTCTAAATTATAATGCAACTAGCGGTGAATTACTATAGTTTTTCATATGGATTGTTTATTAATTGCTTATGTAGTACCGTATGTTAACCACTAAACTGACTAAAGTCCCAAGGCCTCTTTTCCATCCTAAATCTGAAATAAATTGCCATTTCTATAGCAAAGAATTTAAAAAAAAAAATGAATGTGTTTAGGGCTTTAGGCCTTTAAGGTGCACATCTACTTGTAGTATGTAAGATCTCATACTAGAGTACTAGACTAGTGTTCAATTGACCGGAAGAAATTTCACAAACTTTGCCTATGTAGAATTGTAGATTGCAAGATATTTACAATAAACTTCAACCTCTGAACGCCCAACGACATCATTTAGTGCCAATTTGATGGCAGTTCAATCACTTCAATGAGATGGAAAGAATTTGGAAGCATTCATTTCATTTTTTTGGGACCTTCCATGTTGAGTTACAAAGTGTATCCAACTGATTTTGTAGTCTTTCCAATATTTGCCTCCACGTAATTTAGAGTTTAGTAAAAATAAAAAATAAAAAATATGCTACTTTAGCGTATTTTGGAAAGTTGTTGCTCCTTACTCTAAATCTGAAATTTCTCTCCCAAAAATGATATTTTCTGAGTTTGAGTCTAACTATCAAACAAAAGTTCATTTTTTCTAGTTCCTATTTTATGTAAAATCCCCCAACACAAACCTAAATTGAAATTTCATTATTGTGATTTGAACTTTGAATGTGTTTTTAATGTCTACTACATTGAGTACATTCTAAATAAATCATGAAATGAAAATTAAGGTTACGATATGATGGATTCTAATGTCATTATCCTTGTGATATATACACATGGTGAAAACTTAAAAATTTGAAAATTTGAAAATGGATTTTCTATTTGATGTGATTTTGTCGAACCTTCGAATAAAAATCATTTTTCAAAAAAATAAAAATAAATTTTTTAATGAAAATGTCCAGGACCTTCGGCAGGCCGTCAAGAGGACGGGTAGGCCGTCCCAGACCACGAACACGCCGTCGAGGGGATGGGCAGGCCGTTCCCGACCGAGGACAGGCTGTCGAGGAGACGGGCTTTCCATCCAAGAGACGGGTCGGCCGTCGAGGGGATGGAAAGGCCGTCGAGGAGACGGGTATGCCGTCCAGGAGACGGGTATGCCATCGAGGGGACGGGTAGCCCATCGAGAGGACGGAAAGGCCGTCCGTCAAACTTTCGGGCGGCGGTGTAATTATTTCCCGAACTTGTCGACGGTGCCCCGAACCTGTTGACGGCGTTCCAACCCTGTGCCGGACCTCTGTGGACGGATCGACCGTTCATTCCAGGGCCGTTCCACGCCCTGGACGGTCTGGATTCGGGGGGGGGGACGAGCTAATTAGATGTTTATTACCCTGGCTAACCGGGTCGGTAATTCTTTGATATAAGTAAACTTTTTTTTGACAATTCACCTTGCTTCCTCTTTTGAGTTGCATTGTCCGAGCTTGAGAAAGCTTCGTACTATAATTTGAGGGGAAGTGTTATATATTTGACATTGTTTTGCCACATTTCAGTTGCCTTCACGCAACAGAAGGCAAAGCAAATTGTCATTGTATTCGCATACAATATCGTGTGTGTCATTGTGCAGGTATCAAGAATGGACGCTGAGGATGTAGCAGGAGGTTTGGGACCTGGAGGTGAACCCCCAGGTAGAAGGAAAAGAGGAAACATAGCAACTTTGGATTGGGGCACACTTAATGCTGAAGCAATTATGGCAAAGCCTGGATGGATGGAGGCAGGTCCACCATGGACAAGAGTGACATGTCGGCAGTATATAGATTGGGCCCACATCAACCGCCATTGGCCACACGACCGGTACGAGGTGTACGTGAAATCTGGCGTTGTGAATATTGACCAGTGCCAACATCCGCACTTCAAGAAGAGGCTGATTGAAGTGTCATTGGCACTTTGGGGTTCAAGATCCAAGAAAGACAAGACACTTTCATTGTGCCAAATGGCATATGCGGAGGTTTTTCTTGGCAAGGATGTGGATTGGAGCACCTTTTTGGGCAGAAAGCGGAATAATGAATTTCCAAATCGAACTCGCGACATTGCACCAAATCTCGCTGTGCCATTGGACAATGTACCAAATCTTGTCGTGCCATTGGCTGATGTCCAAAATGTGCAAATGGACGTGGTTCCACAAGCGGAGCGTCCAGAGACGGAGTTGATGGAGGTAGAAGTTGGTCAAGGCAGCGGTCTAGATGTCAAATAACAAGATGTGATTGGTGGAGTGCAAGCTGACGGTCAAGAAGTAATTTGCTTGCGCCAATTAGTACAAACACTGCAAGCAGAAAAAGAAGAAGCACTACGACAACATGCTACAGAGTTGAAAGTTCAGAGTACAAGGATGCGGGCCCTTGTAGATGAAAATGTGCGCCTCATCGCACGTGAAGTCGAGCTCGTAGAGCATGAAAGGCGGGTCAACACAGACTCAGCTCTACCACTCGATGTTGTAGTGGAACGTGCTACATACGGTGCAGACGAAGACACATCAGGCCCGAGCAATAGACCTGAGTTTGTGGGGCAATCACGATCCACTTTTCCAAGTGCAGAAAGTGTCACGTTGGATATTATGCGTGCACGTGCTGAGCGAGTTGAAGCAGAGCTTGGAAGTACTCGCACAAGCATGGAAGAATTAACAAACGCCATGCGTGCTTTGGAACTGCGTGCCAACAACGATGAGGCAGAGGTGGCGGTGCTGACTACAGCTCGAATAACCTTGGAGCAGACCATGACCGCAATGAGTGCTCAAAATATGCGGTTGATCCAAAATCCTGAGAAGGAGAAGATGCTGCTTCAAGTGTGCAACATGAAGTTGACATGTAGCTTAGCGCTAAACGAGGCTGAGCAAATGCAGCGTGAAGTGAAGAGAGTGGCTGCGGAATTCAATGATGGCGGTCAACGTTATTTTGGCTTGACCTTGTGGCCTCGAGTGGCAAAAATGTTCACCGAAGATTTGCCAGTGTTTAGGGATAATTCCAGCATCGATTGGAATGCCCGTCCAGACTTGGAATTCCAATATAATATCGAGCGCCAACGGTACGGGCCACCCAACCACGATGGCATTACGCCACTAGTGTGGCCTTCCGTTCTAGATTTTGTACAAGATGGAACAACATGTATAATGTGCCAAGAACTGTTTGGCCCCGAGGTTGGATGGAATCTTGGTACATGTGGCCATCTATACCACCCCGTGTGTCTCATTCCACACATGGTCACCAGAAAGAGATGTGCGCAATGCAGGGCTCCATTTCATGCACGACTGTATAAAATGTTTGGCCTTCAAGACCACATGCCTCAACATTACAAGCACAATGAAGAAAATTTACCGAGCCCTGGTAATAGAGTACATTGGAGGTCCGACATGACATGGCTTTGGAAGTGGGGCCACGACAATCGACACCTCCCGGCAGGAACGGTGGCTGGCATACAATGGACGAGTGACACCCAAGTGACAGAGGTGATCAGGAGGCTGTTTGGAGACAGTGATCCAAGGCGTCGACTATATTTTGGTCAGATTGCCGATGGACATTGGGACCCAGACCGCTTAATTTTTGTGCGTGGACCACATCCACAACGCATCATGTTTAATTCTCAAGGCCAGCTAGTCGGATTTGAGGGGGAATTGAGCTTTGAGGAACAAATGGCGTACACTGAAGACAATACCTTCCATGAGCCAGCCCTCGTGAGTGACATTTTTTCCCACTTACATAATAGATAAGATATAGACGCACTTCAGCTTCTGAGGACTTTGGAATCGCAACAAGAACTTCAGCAATTTTTGAGAAATAGCATAGCACGCGGCGTTGTAATCGAAGAAGTAGACTAGATTGTATATAACTAGATAGATGTATAGAATTAAATACTGGAAGTTGTACAAAGCAAACGTATGTAATTATGTAAAGCCTTTATTAGTTTACCATGTACTTCAACGGATTTATAAAATATGTACATTTATCGTTTTCTTTCCACCTCGTGTATTGTTGCTTTGCCTTTGTCTATTTTTGTAATCTATTGGACCTTTTTGTAATAGTATAGAAGAAGCTTGTATGCTTAGATGGTAGGTAAAAGAGTGTTCTATTTTATTTTTGGTGAAGCCCTAAAGTCTGAAGTCCATTTTTTGGCCCAAACCACCCTAAACCTCCACTTTTGCTATGTTCACCTATGAATTAAATTTTTCAATTTTTTTTTGGAATCAAACCAAAGGATCTTGTTCTACACTTATCTTAGATGACGTGATAAAAAATTTGTGTTGTTTGACCGTATGGATTGAAAGTTATAGCATTTGAAGTGAAAGAAGCAAATTTATTTCAAGAAGTTGCTAGGATTGCCCGCTCCACAAAAAACCCCATAACTTTTCCATTCCTAATCCAAATGGGATGAATGAAAGCCTCCCATTTAAAAGAAAATATAATCCAACTGGAAAAAAAATATACAAATTTGTATTTCATTTTTTTGTGGATTTTCTTGTCTACCCGGAGTCCTGGACCACCCGGTGTCCCGATCTCCCCTGTTTGAGGTTATTGTGGCATACCCTTTGCTCCTAGGCACCGATTGGAATAGAAATTGTATTATGAATAAACTCATAAGTTTATCTATCATTCCATGTTATCATTCTTATGAAAAAGTTTTCAAAAGTTTCAGTAAAAAATGAGATCATGGGAGCCTATCGAAAATCCATTTTGTCCCTTGCAGCAAGGACAATGAGAGTATGTTACTTTAGGGGCTAAGAAATAAAAACAATGGAAATTCTTTACCAAAGCAAGAAATAAGTAACAAATTATTTTATTGCTTCATATTTGATGAAATCTCCTTTAAGTCTTTAGAATTAAACCAAAAAATAATTCACGTTTTGTAACTTTTGTTCTATTAGTTTTAATCTTTTTTTAGTTGGACTATTGATTGACTACTCCCTCATGTTTATTTTTAAATCCAAAGTTTACAAATTAAAGTATTGAACATTTTCCATTTTTTCTCAAATGGCATTATGGAAATCAAATGATCAAAGTCTAATATCTTGCAATTGCTAACTTGATAAGGTCACGCTACATGAAATTTATTTGAAAATTAATTGAAATAAATGACTTTATGAATGGCAATCCTATACTTGAAAGTCTTAAATTGAATAGATTCTAATTTTTTCTTTTCATTTCATTTCAAGATGAACATGGTGAAATGACAACTTGGAGTTTTTTTTGGCAATAATTAGCATAGGGCCTACATGGATTAATATTTTTGAATTTCTTGCCATATAGTCAATGTAAAATCAATTTAGCAACTTCTCTAATTAGAAATTCAATAACGAACTTTAATCCCTAGAATCCTAGATGTCCAAGTCATGTTTTGAGCTCCTACGAATTTGCTCTAAATTGAACAAAATGTCAACATTTTGATTAGGTGACTAGGTGTATCAATTAAAAAAAAAATTGTAACCGTATAAATTCAAACAAGACATGTTACAAATCTCATAGGTTGCTAAAACAAAAAAATATCACTTTTAGAGTAAAAGATAATAATGTTTGAACATGAGGGTGTTAAAACTACAAAAATGATGTGAAGTCTTCCAATCCTCTTTTCAGTTTTCACAAGTCAAATTTAAAAAGTTTTTGACCAAAAAAATATGAGTTTAAATTGCCTAACATGTATAACCCCAATCAATTTATGGCTTTTAAAAATATACTCTATATATTTTTTTTAATTTTAAAGGTTGCCTGTCCGTCGCCCATCCAGGGCTCCCGTCGACGATGAACGTCCATCCATTTTCATAGTTTTCATCCTCTATCAACGGTTCTCGTCCAGATTTCATCCTGACGGACGCCGGGGTTGAATCCTGACGTCCGTCCGGACATCCTGACGGACGGACAGGACGTGACGGGGACAACCCTGATTAGAATGCATGTAACTGAAACACCAGTAATCTAAGAGGTATTTCCGTAGAATGTTTATTATACCTGATGTGTTGCGAGAGTTCATTGGCAGGGATGAGGACCTCCGCTACATTGACGTTGTAATCAGGAACCATGATGACCTTGAGTAGGTCGCCTATATCATGATCATTGTTGATGGTTGCTGCCACGTCTGTGATGAGTTTCACAATTTGTTTGGCTTGCCAGTAGGTCGCAAACGCTTTCCCTTCGAACATGACCACACGAGGAACGTACTTTGTGGCCCGCTCCTTGGCAGTCATCTTCTTCATCTTCTGGTACTGGTAGATCACGCTCATAATGTTGAGCAATTGCCTCTTGTATTCATAGATACGCTTCACCTGTGGTTCGAGAAAAGACATAAGGTAGAGTAATTATGCTAAAACCGTTGGGAACCTGATCCCGTCTCCTATTGATTGACCCCGTTACCAACAACAACGCATCTCTTCCAATACACGTGGTTGGCCTTCAGTTAGCAAAGCGGTGTACGCATGACTTGGATAAATGTCTATGGTCACTGATCTTTGAATAGAATGGGATTATTTGTTGTCTCTTCAGTAGTGCCCACTTTGAATAATTGCATAAGAAATCATCCAATATATTGATCGAGAAAAAGTTGATCTCAAGAGAGGTGGCTCTTGTACCCAAATTGATCTTTCCAGTGAGCTCTATGGAGCGATCTCTCCATGAAATCTCACTCCTACATATCGGATAAAATGCTTAAAGTGACTTCAATAGTATTCTGTAACTTAGGTTACAAGTCGAAGAAAATGAAGAGAAACATTGAATTCCACTTTTCCAACTTGGGCAAACAATTCTTAAGTATAAAGGAAGTACTTTCAAAGTACATTGGAGTTGCACACCTGAATATCAAAAAGTGCATTTGGATTGATTGTGTACCCAGTCTTGGCTAGGATGTATGCAGCCAACTTTTCCTTTCTTGCCATCTTGGCTTGCACCCACTCCTTTTGCAGCGCTTCGTTGTCTGCAAACTGTTGCACCAAACAGACAAACTTAAAGTTTCATGGAGATATCCTTAAATCACAGAAAAAATTAAACAAATAAGCGTGTCCTGATACTTGAGGAAGGAAGAAATGGCATACATTGCGGAGGCCGGCTAATTGCTCGGTGTCAAGTACCCACTCCTCAGAGCCAAGCCACTTTGTAATGACTGCACTGAGCTCAGGGTTGCAGAATGACAACCACCGTCTTGGAGTCACTCCATTAGTCTTGTTCTGAAACTTTTCAGGCTAGAGCTGCAAAACAAAAGCATCCCGAAATATAAGAACCCACACATATCACACGACACATACATCAGGGGGTTTCGAACCTCGAAGATGACTTCACCACTGTTAGGATTATGTCTTCCTATACTTTAGACATTGGAGAAATCAAGGGTTGTGATTGGTGGTTACAATAAGCTTGATTATCTCTACTACCCTACCCCTTGAGCAAGCTACAACATAATCTACAAGTTCAATATGGTGACCAACCAATCTCCAACTTCACTTTACTTCGATTCTAGAATATTCGTATGACCCACAAGAAAAGTATGTCAAACCTTCTGGGAAATAGTCGGTTCCTGATTGGATACTTCTTTGAGACCACATTATATTTTACCAGCCGACGATTACTATGCTAAGGGCCTCCTTACATGCTGGGTGGGTGGGCAAAGTGCAACAGTGCACTTGCCCAGACCCGGTGGGGAAAAAGCCACCCACCCAGCATTTTTGCACTTTTATGTGAGCAATGGGTGGGCAATGGTGACCTACACGGACAAGTCAGCCATGCATGGTCACATCCGTGGTTGTCCAGCAGGTGCCTAGACTAAAAAGTATTTTTTCTTCAATCTGTATGCTGTTGAAATTCATTCAATCTGTATGGTGTATGATTTCCAAATTTTAATTTTTCAATGTGTATGGTGTCTCAATAACAATAACCCTATAAAATATAAATTTGAAACGATATAGACCTTGATTTCTTGCTCTTGATTTTCCAATCTTATAAATTGGACCATACAGATTTTTATGAAATCAATGAAACTTTTTATTTATTTTTAATTCACCACAATTTCAAAAATTTACAAACGGTAAATCTTTTCCTTTAAAAACTTATAGAAGATATGTGATTTCATCTCTAAAAAGTGAAAATATAAAATTTCATTGGAGGTATTCGATTATATAATCCATTTTGCAAAAAAAAAATTGGCAAAAAAATGAGCTTAATAATTTTGAAAATTTCACCATAGGCATATATAATAGTTTAGAATTCATCGTGCAAATCAAATTTTTGTGTCATTCTACAATTACAAAATCAATAAAGTATGGTTATAGATCCAAAGTTCAAATGACAATAAATTTTTTATTGCTAGATTTATTGAACTTTTCGAATTGGAGTAGAAATTACACTTTGTAAACTTCATTTCATTGATTGGGCTCAAATTATAGAAAATCACCTTCATGGCTTAAATTCAAGTCAACAACAAAGAGGCCCAGGTATGCAACTCCTATATTATACGTAAAAGGCATTGGCATTAAAACAACTTAGCGGACAATTTTTGTAAAAATTATATCATATTAAAAAGACCAAAAAGTTAGGTGAAGATCAAATTAAATCAAACAAGATGTTCAAAATGTGGGATTGCATATTTCTTAAAGAAATCACTATATATGTAAAGAATTAGAATAGTTATACAATTTTTCTTAAAATCCATACAAGATGTTCCCTCCAATTCAAATTAAAATTCACTTGTAGTGTTTTATTTATAATAAAAAAATCTTAAATTTTCATTAACCCCTAAATGCCCGAGGCACCAAATTCTGGTGTCAAAAAAAATTGAAGTTAAATAAGACCTAACTAAGATTCTAGTTTTAATAGTTTTTATTTTTGACAAATTGTTTTTGAAGTCTAGTTTTAGCATCAAAAATCCAATTTTGGAAATGAATGATCATGATTTTTCTATTCAAGATTTTGTACAAGGGTACCTATTGCAATCTTGACTTTGAGTAGTGTTCAGGGCTCCTGAAAATGAGTCTCGAATACATTAGATCTTGGAGAAAAAATCACATGAGAAATTCATTTAAAAAAGTTATACAATAGATTTTGATAAGTTATAAATTGATTAAGGTTATGCATGTTAGGCCCCTCAACCTCATATTTTTTTGGTGATCAATTATTAGATTTGACATGGAAAAAGAGAGTTCAAAGATTTTCATAGTTTTAATACCCTCATGATCAAACATTATAATCTTTCAATCTTTAAATGATGTTGTCGTGTTTTTTTTTTCTATGTGATCTCTACTATGTCTAGTTTGAATTTGTAAGTTTACAATCCAAAAAAAATTGATTCAACTTATCAAAATGTTGACTTTTGTTCAATTTAGAGCAAATTTCAAGAGATTCAAAACAGGCCTTGGGCATTTAGGGATTAAAAGGCCCAATAAGTTGGGTAGCTTGTCCTATGATAAATGAATTATAAAACTCTTATAATTAGGTTTTCAATGTTCTTATTGCCCTCAAAAAATATTTGTTTCATGTATGTTATTACATTTTTGGATTCCTTATTAAAAGGGGTACAAGAGTTTTTTGTAAATTATTTAAAACAAATTAAATATATTGAGGTTCAACTAGATGCTTTACAAGTGATTATAATCACAGCCACATGGGAGTTGCATATCTGGGCAAAGAGGTAGAAGCTGCCAAATACACTGAAAATGAATTTTGATGATCCGTAGCTCATGCATCTTCTTTAGAAAATTTTGTTGTTCTTTGATGAGGGACTTTATTCATCCGAAAGCATCATATACATTCTAGAAATTGTCCACCAAAAAATAGGATGAAAGAACACACTGAAATAAGTCTGAAGTTACAATTCATATTTGGTATTATGAATTACAAGTTACAACCCAATATTATAATTTATATTCAATTTCAAGGGATATCCATAAATTATTGTCAAACTAATTGAATCTACTTATATAGAATTTACAACTATTTTATACTAATTCATTGTTATAAAATACATAACAGCATTGCACAATAATAGGATTATTGTAATATATTTCTTGAAAACCCTCTACTTCCTATAAAAATCTTAGAAGAAAATAAAGGTGGATAATGTAAAGTGTGTCACAAAATCCTTCACATCCCTTTATGGATCCTAAAAATCAAATAATTATGCATGATGTAAAATCACTCATAACTATTTATTCATTGAAGCGCATTGCTTCTAAGAGGTACAAGTGTCTTGCAATTGCCATTTGTAATTGTTCACCATCATTTTGAGGTGGTGTTCGCTCTATCTGTTGCGAATATCCCAAATCATGGTGTCCCCATAAAACAATTGACTCATCAATAGTATCCTTTCAATCAATGACAATATTATGGAGTAAGCAACATGCTAATATTAAGCTTGGAATTTTTTTGAGATCAGGATTTGCGATAGGATTTTTGAGAATCCTCCACATTCCTTTTAGGATCCCAAAAGCATGTTCCACTACCATACGTGTAGATGAATGCTTGAAGTTTTATTCATTGTATAATATAGGAAGTTGAATTCCAGGCCAAGGTGCCAACAAACTTTTATCCCCAACATAACCTGCATCACCTATGATGAGTTCACAAACATCCACACCTTCAATCTCGATTGTGGGTCCATTCAATCGTCTTCCTACAATCACTTCTTTAAAGTGATTTGACATCAAAAAAATTCGAGAATCATATACAGATCCGGGGACCCCAACAAAAACATCTGTAAATCGAGCTTCATGGTCTACAATGGCTTGCAATACTGTAGAATAGTTATGATCACGATCGTACCAATCAGTTGATCTAGTATTCGCTGGTAAGTCAAATCGGATGTGAGCAATCAAGAGCACCACAACATTGTAGAATGCCATGTAAGTTTTTGAAACCTAGTTTCACCTTAGATAAATTGTCTCCTATTGGCCATTTTAAATGCAAAGGTAATGCTACCTTTATCAAAGCAACAATGAATCGTTGGCAGACTACCACACTTGTTGAATCGGCTATACCAAAAAGTTCACCAATTGAAGCCTGAGTGTCTCCAGTTCCTAGTCTTCGTAATGCAATAGCAACTTGTTTAGGAACATCTATCAATCTTCCAATGATATTGTTGAACCCTGGTGGCGGATTACTTTGCAACTCCTCATGAACCAAGTTGCAAACATAATGAAATGTTGGCACTGATAAACGAAAAAATTGTCGAAATCGCTCCGGATTTTCACACATCACCGTACTAGAGTATTGATCCCACCAATAAATTGAACGTGGCTTGATGTAGTATAGGCCACATTCTGATCCAAATATTTTTCTTTTGCCATGTTTCTCAACAAAAACTTGTTGAAATAATACATTACATTCCAGAAGTGAATGCAAAATTGGCAATTCTTCTCCAATTTTTTTCCGCTTTGAATGTCTTGTATTTGACATTGTTGGGGCCATACATCTTTGATTCTTCTCAAACATCCCTTGAGTAGCCAATTGTATCCTTGTCCCAATTGTTGCATTCATAACCCCCACCGCTGCAAGTGCAGCACCAATGTTTGGTTCATCCATATTTCATAGGCTTCACATAAACAAAAACACAATTGGATTAGTCATATATTCATATCATACATTTCTGTATAACAAGAAAAAAATTGATACTAAGATGACATATTATAAAACAAGTATTCAACTACTAGTGAAAGTGGGTTCAAATATCCACAACAAAAGAATAAAAAAAAATAGAAAAAAATTGATTGATGAAAAAAATAAAAAGAATGCACATATTGAGTTTGAATGGTATTTTGGCAAAAAGATCATAGTGAAATTCAATCCAGCTTCTATATTAATATATATATAGAAGAAAAAACAAATAGCTAGTAAACACAAATTCAAAGTCCAAAGAAATATGTAAGTGAAGATTTTAGATTGCTAAGTCACATATGAACTAGCGATGTAATCTATCGCTTATTGGAAAGCGCTTCGCCAATTGTTTTCATGGCATCACTTAAGCTCAACAATGCATCCACATAACCCTTTCCAGTGTTACTAGCACTCTCCATTCGTTCACGTTTGAGCCTCAGTAAATCAGAGTGGCGTGCCTCTTCTGATTGTAACTTTTGTCTATCTAATTCCATAGTTTCTCTATGGCGTATATCTTTACGATCATGCCCAGAAGCTATGGCTTGTACAAACTCAAGTCTGGTTTTATCCATCGATGCCAATGCACCATCTGCAGCTTTCATAGATAAACGCCGTTTTTTGGTTGAAAAATTCAGGGATGATTCCCATGCTCTGCAATATAGAAGGACATATTAAAAAAACATTCATTACAATAATAAAGCATGCAAATATGATGTACATTTTATGATAAAAATGTAAAGAGTCATAAACATACCAGTGGATGGAGACATCAGACTAGTGTCAAGTGGAAGGTCTCCGGGATCCACTGCAGTGGATATATTGGGGTACCATTCCAACAAAGCTCGGTATACAACCTCATCCAGAGGAGCTCGTGGAAATCTCTTGATATGATTTTTCTTCTCTAACGGGCTCAACGCAAAATAACTTTTTTGACCCGAGGGAATTTTTTTCTCATAATCATAAACTTTCTTGAAGTCTGGAGACAATTGCTTCCATTTGTCTTGGATTTGTTGTTCATTGCAATGAACACCTTTTTCCCATAAATCATCTACCATAGCCTTCCATCTTTTTGGTGCAGTGGTCATTTGAATGCGTTGGCTTCTTGTTGGTCCATATTTCTCAAAGTCCAATCTTTTTGCATGACACAGACTTAGAGTATGTGCCAATGACCATCTCCCAGATGTGTACACTCTACCATCCACTCCTCCTTGAGGCTCTCCCAACTCCACATTAATGTCATCTTCTGGCTGATCCTCAAGGTTTATGGACTCAAGGTTCCAATTGAGATCAATAGGAGTACTCTGAGACTCCATTTTCTACAGCAAGAAATTCTTAATGTATGTCAACTATTAAAAATAGTTAGTGTATTTTCATATAATATAATTGCCATTATGTTCAATAACATTCAAATTTGCTTATCATAAATGAGACTCTAAATTGTTGTAAAACCTCCATAATTATTTTTTTATAAAATATAATACATAGTAAGTTTTAATAAGTGCTCTTAGTTCAACCCTGTAGAATGCAAGTCTCTAAAACCTAATGTTGTACATTCAAATCATATGAAGCATAATTGTAAGAATATTTTGAAATATTTTCTAAATTAAAATCTAATTGATCACCATGACGATACTATAAGAAAGTGGTTACAAATAATCCAGCTAAAGTTATTGGACTAAATCCTAGTACAATTGCAGGTAGCAATGCTTCAACTATTTCATATTTAACTAAAATAATATTTAAATGAGGAACTAACTAAAGTTATTATTTTTTTCATTTTTTTTTGGAGAAACACAATGAAATTTCACTCAGCAAGCATTAATAAACACATATCAATTAGCTGAATGAGGAGAAGGTTTCATGAATTTAATAATGAATTCTATTATAATGTATATATTTTTATGCTTATAAGAAGATAAAAAATAGTATATAATATATAATCAATAAATATATATGAAAATAGAAATATATATGAAAACGAAAATAAAAAATTTCCATTTTTTAATTTAATTTTAAAATTAATTGTATCTTGTAAAAAAATAGGAAGCTGCTGAACTATACAATATACATAAAAAAGGTTCATTTTGTACACTATTAAACATATTATAATTATAAAATTATAATAAAAATATAAAGATATTTTAATATGTAGAAATTTTTATTTTTATTATTTTTACTTCAATATATGCAATACTTATTTTACTTTTTTTAAAATTATTTTTAATATTTAATTATAAAATAAAAGTTAATCACATTCAAATTGATGGTCAAAGGTAATATTAAAATTGTTTAGCTATCTATAAAATTGCATATGAAGAATTAAAATTTTTATAAGGAAAAGTTTTGAATTTTGATAAAGAATTTTTTTTTTTCAAATCCAATAAGCAAACAAATTCTAAAATTCAGGAATACCAATGGGCATTTTCTCTTTGAAATAAATATATAGGAACACTTAATTAATATGAAAATAGACAAATAAAATGAAATATCTAACAAATAAAAAAACTAATTCATAATGTTGCAAATAAGATTATATTATAGTTTTTAATAATATTTTCAGCATTATATATAATTTACAATTAAATCAGTAAATTGATTAGAACCTTCATTATATAAAAAAAGAGGATATCGTAATGAAAATTTTGGAATGTGAAACAGAGAAGAAATACATTCAAAGGGAATACTAACAATACATATCCACAATTTTTTCACAATTTTTTTTGGGAGTTTTTTGAAGTCAATTATAAAAGACATATAAATCTGGAGTCAAATTTTACATAATAATTCTGCACTCAATTTGTGGAATTCTTACTAGAATAATTTAAAAAAAAAATCTCATTCCACTTATAAAAAATTATTATAAAAAATGTATTCATATCAAAAAAAAATTCACTAATAAATTTGATTGAATTACAAAAAAATCAGTGAGTGTTTTTAAATTTATGAGAATTTAGTTTATAGAACTCTGTTATTTCTCCTTGAACATATGCAGAAGATTTTTAAAATCTCTAATTCAAAAGTAAGCTATGGAATTTTTTGTAACTGTAGGAAAGATTTTGAGAGTCACTCTATACCTCACTATGCATGGAGCTATAAATTATGCTAGGAGAGAGGAGATTCATATTTATAAAGGCAGAACAAAACTTCATAGCTCACAGTGAAAATGCAAGCTTTGGCAACCAAACAAGTATTTGCAATGATAAGTTGGTTGTGGGAAAATCAAAGCAAGCAAAGCAAGCAAGCAAAGCAAGTAAGCAAGAACAAGAGCATGAACTTACATGCAAACTGTGACGTTGTAAAATACCGAGCTAGCTGTGCCGACTCCTCCCAACCAATTGTGCTACTCGTACAAAATAATTCAATTCCTCAGCTTCATCGACTCCTCAGCTTCAACAATGTAAGCAAATAGCATCTAACCTCAAGCATCTAAGTGAACCTCAAGAACCCATCGCTTCACCTCATTCTCAAACAAGAGAGCTAAATAACGGAGCCAAAAAGACAGAGAGAATCATCAAAAGCTTTTTTATATAGTTTCCATTGACCTGCTGTCAGTGCTGTGCAAGTAAGATATGAAATAGAAACCGTCTACTGCAAGTTCAATACTGTAGAAAATCTTTCATGTCCAATCAAAAAGCTTGACCGATATCGGTATAGTGCTGTGGCGGCTGTGAATTTTGCCGATGGACCGGGGCCGATCGCTTCCCCGAATGGTGCGCTAGGGCATACTTTTATATTGGCGGGTGGGTTGGCGGCTTGGACTGTAGTGCCATTTCTGCCCACCCACCCAGCATGTAAGCCCGCCCTAAGAAGGTTTGAACACCCTTATTGAGATAGAAACCCCAGTACCATCCCAAGGCTGTTTTTCGAAGACCAAAGCGTCATGGTTACAGAAATTTTGTTTAGAGAAAGAATTTATGCAAGAAGTTCTTCCATGATGTATTAGAACTCTCCAATGGAACTTAATACAATTGTACACTTGTACTAGAACTCTCTGAGAGATAGGTAAACAAATACCTTGTAGAAATCGTTGAAGACTTCTTCCTTCACAATTTCGCTATAAATGGCTGCAACTCCGTTCACTTTGTGGCCAGCAATGCAACACAAATTGGCCATTCGGGCTGTGGGCAAAGGTTTCTCAGGGACAAGTTCCTCTTCCTCCTCCTCTTCCTCTTCCTCTACGTCCGCTTCCTTGTCGGCTGATTTGGCAGCTATGTCATCACTAGTTGATTTGGCAGTTTTGAGGACATCAATAGCAGCTTTGAGGACTGCCTTGGGGGCCTTGGTCACCTTCTCCTTCACAGGCTTAGGTAGAATCAAGGATTGATCAAAGCAGGAAGGTCCACATTCTCAAGGATCTTCATGCTTGCAATCTTCGCCTCCAATTCTTCCTTCTCTACCTTACTGGCAACAAAGTTCATGAACTGCCCCAAGAAACGGCCCCAATAGTCATGAATATACAAACAAGACGACAATATGCATCATCACAATGACATTTTACTTTCTTCACAACCGCACCTGGTCATCAATCGTCTCAGTAATTTGAACGTGGCGTGGCAACAGCTTTTGGAACGCACCCAAAGGCCACTTCTCCAAAGCTTCGGGAAGAACTGTGTGGTTTGTCTATGCAACAGTCCTGGTAATAACAGCATAACAAAACCCACACAAAATCAACGCCACATTCAATGTGCCGCTCACTAAGGATTCGTGGTTTAAAATGACCAATTCGATGGTCATATTGTGATATTCATAGAACATAGGTGGGGTCAACTTTTATATCAACAGAATCAATAACGATCACTATATGTGTTGGGCAGGGTTGTTTTGCCGGACCTGGCGACATTGCGATAGACAGACGTCACACGACATTTAGTAGACCCTCCGCGACGTCACAAAAAATCAAATTTACCTTTGACTTTTCAATAAATTACCCCCCTTTTACCTAAGCCATGTGGATGCCATGTGGCATCCGCGTGGCACATTTTAGGGGCGCATGTGGGTGTAACGTGGACAGGCAACTTCGGGTACACAAAGACCGCGGGTAGGGGCGACTTTGTGTAAGGGCGACCTCGGGTGGAGGCGAGCGCGGATAGGAGAACACGGGTGTAGGCGACCGCGGGTAGAAGAACACGAGTATGAGAGAATGCGGGTAAGGGAGACCGCGGCTGAGGCGACTTCGGGTAGACTCTTGGACCCGCGGGCGCCCAAGCTGGACCCAGCGGGCGCCCAAGACAAGAGTTCTCCTACCCACAGTCGCCTAGACCCAAAATCGCTCCTTAAACACAAAATTTGACCAATTTTGAGACAAAGACAAAAGAATGGCTCCCACAGTCGGGTGGGGATAGACCCTCTCTTCCTTCCCAAATGGGGGGTCATTAGAGAACTCGGATCATAGGCAACCTCGGGTAGGGAGAGTCCCTTTCTGCCCAAATGAAGGAATGGAGGAGACTTCGGGTCCAAGAGGGAGAAATTCAAGTTTCAAATTCCATGAACTTGGAGGCCTGGGCGACCGCGAGTGGGACGACTACGGGTTCGGGAGGGAGGGAAAATTCAAATTTCAAATTCCCAGAATCCAAGGTAGGGGCGACCGCAAGTGGGGCAACCTTGGGTCCAGAAAAGAGGGAAATTCAAGTTTGAAATTCATGGAATCCAAGGCAGGGGCGACCGCGGGTCCAGGAAGGAGGGAAATTCAAGTTTGAAATTCATGGAATCCAAGACATGGTGACCACAGGTAGAGAGATCAAAACCTTTCACTTTCTAAATCTGATTTTGGATGCTCATGGTACACTTTGAAATGAATTTTGAGAAAAACATATCAACTACCACAATTAAGAATTTAGTAAGAACTGATATTTAAGTAATTATGGACATTTCCATAGTCCAGAAATAAGTCGGCTGCCCACCGATAAAGTAGGATCGAATAGGATGTATGAATGCCAAATGACAAAAATATAATGCAGAAGCTAAATACCATATTATATTGAGAATGATACAATACAAGGCGCAGTATCGGCCGCCATCCGATACCCATCACGGATCTAGAAATCTAACCAAGTGAACTAGCTAAGCTGCCCAGACTATGAAAACATGCTAAAAAGACCATGGGCTGCCAAAACTGCAACACACCTAATATCTGCATCATATACTAACTACAGCAGCTGCGATGAAATGCCAGGAGTGTATCAGCTGGCAGCCGATATCGAGAGAGGTTCACGACCAACAGAACAGTTGTAGAATGATTCCAAGTCGATGAAGGCGATAGAGCATTAATGCGAGATGATCCCGATAAAAGTAGAATAATGCCGATGAATTCACAAGGAAACTGAATGCGAACGAACATGGACGCGTACAGGCCGGTGAGAGTATCGGCTGACAGCCGATACCATGGAGGCATAGCTACCAGAATATCCCCTTCCAATTAAGCTTCCCGTATTTAATGGACTGTGCCACTTCATAGTGTAACTGTCCCGGCCTTTTGGAGACATCCATGTACTCCGAGACCGAATGATGCTCAAACAAGGGGTATATGAAGGGAATAATGTCCGTCGAAATGTTTGGAATAACTCTACTAGCATTGGGAATGCTGAGATCTCCAAGAAATGGCAATGGAATATAGCATGCCGGATCAGGTGTCCTCCTCAGCGAAATCGGATAGACGTCGACCATGAGCACTTGGTCCAGACAACAGTATTCCTTGGACGGTCCCTTCTCAAAAAGTGTCTCGAGCATCTTGTAGCACCACGGGAACTTCTGACTATCTACACAGAATTCTCTCCCATAAACAAACGCCAGCTTTCTAATTACATCATTTGGAAGCAAGTGCTCAAGCAACGGACGAAGCTCCTTCATTGGCATCTTGGACCAAATCCCTACATGGAACTTCTCAAATAATGTAGCAAACAATCCGACTATCCCTGGGCGCCTGACGACGTTTCGATGAGGATCCCACTTATCCACCACGATATTTGGGTCAATGAAACAAAGCAACCCCGTGACGCAAAGAACCACACATTTCCTGAATGAACAAGGTTGACCATTGGTGGACTCCTGCAAGACACAGCAAGGAGAGACAGGCAGATTAAATGACTTGGGCGTAAGAGCGTAGATGATTGTCTGACAAGATATCGGCTATACAGGATGTACCAAGACTATGCATACAAGAGTAGAGTGAAGACTGGCAGATGGAATATCGGCTGCCAGCCGATACAGAACTGACAATAAGCAATCAGAAAGCAGAGACACATCATTCTCTCCATCCAGGAGAAACGAGACATGAGATGATAATTGAAGACGGGCCAAGCCCGGCCATATTTGACAGATTCTGCTGTTGCTCAGGAAGCACTCAGAAGTTATCCTTGAGAGTTTAATTGCCTTGCGATACCGCTGCCTAAGGCCTAACGATCAAACTCTCGAAGATAACATTTGAATACTTCGAGAGCAAAACGGATATCCGACTTATATAGCCGGACCCCCAGTCGTAATAACCTTTATTACAGCTCATTTCATATCATTATGATCATTACAATGGTTCCAAAAAGTCTATGTGTTTGCCACTATATCTACACAAAAAAATTGATCTGGTCAGAAGCCGATATCCATGTCGCCCTCCTCCGAAAGGTTGACGGACGTCCTCAGTAGGTTCCGATGACTGTAATAGTTCTAGTCTCAGTCTAAGGATCTATATACAATTTAACAAAATACATGTCGGCTGACAGCCGACACCTGAACCGCTTTACTCTGAACGGATGCCCGGCGACTTCAGCTGGTATTTCCCAATGCTTGGAATTGTTCGTCCGAATACGGCTCCTTGAATCCCATCCTACATTCAGAAGACACCTCCCGGTAGAGATTGTATAAGGTTGACCCTGGCATGCAGCGGGGAAGGCCGACCTTTTTATTCAGCTCACAGTAGTCCGGAACTGACATCCTAGACGCCAGAAACCCCTCCAGGAACGGGATCATCGTGCTCTGGAGGTAAGGAAGTTTAAGGTGCTTCAATTTTGCCTCCGAGTACATTGTACAAGCAGGTGGATGAACCGCACTGAACGGCAGATTCAAGATGTTCCTATAAGGCTCATGATCGACGATCAACGAGTTGTTGACTGTCGCCCCGCTGTTAAACAACTCTGGCTCTGAGAGGATCCGTAACAGCCGCTTTAGAAAAACCAGTCGTGCGGGACTCTGCGGGTTCCGATACGTGCTCATGTCATAGCTTTCCTGCCCGAAGGCCATAAAGTCCGACCCGATCTCTGGGACTGTGTATTTAATATTATTGATACACTGTCCCAGAGTTTCCTTTTTCAGTATCGACCAGTAGACAACCTTGATGTCATGACTATGGCAGAATCCTAGGAATTCTGCAAGTCCTGGTCGCACTCTTACTTGAGACCTCTGATGCATACTGCCTGCCTTAATGATCGTGGGTTCATAATACATTGCCGTGCCATGGACCTCGAGGAATAAGAACAACGCCGGAGACGCTACCTGTGGAGTGACAGGTATGTTGTAGTCGGGGTTCCATTTTCCATCGTGCGCAGCGCCTTGCGACAAGACCTCCTGGTGGCGCTCTAGAGGTCCAGAATCATAATCTGCAATGAGAGATGAAGTACATAAATCATGAGATGCAATACAGTGAGAGGATACCACAGGACTAGAACGTATCGGCTGGCAGCCGACAAAGTGGAGTGGTACTCTAGTCTGCACAGCTGAAGGCTCTCACTGACAAGTCGTTATCAACAAGTCGGAGCCAGGCAGCACTAAGCAAACATGCCCTACTCTAGATTATCCCTGCAATTGCAGAGACATGTCTATATCCTATGAACCTCCAGACCACGTCTGCTTAGATGTGGCATGTCGAACGGCAGAGAGCTGTTCATTAGGGAAATCGTGCTCGGCCGGTCCAGGCAATTTCGTGACTTCGTCCTCATGCACCGACTCCAGCTTCCGTTTCGCCATCGACCGAATTGAGCGAGTAGAGTCCCCTGAATCCCCTGACACCTCAAGCGCATCTCCTCTGCTGCTTCCGCGACGAGTCCCGCCAAGTGAAGTCGCCGCGGTTATCGGCTGGCGGCCGACATAAATGTCCGACGCTGGCGCTGGCGTTCCGATGGCAACGGCCACGGCGTCTGACCGACCCGTGATGAGCTTCGCGAGTGAGGCCGCATCTCTTACGATCTCTTCCGATTCAGGGACGTCATGCAAATCCACAAGCATGACGTTCTGCTTGCCAGCCTGTTGATCAGAAGAACCGCTTTCTTCCAGCCGCGGTCGGCGAATCAGATTTTGTACTCCAGCTTCGTCAGTGCGTTCGTCGTCCGAGTAACTCCTTCCCGGTGCAGCCTGAGTGAGGTGGACCTGCTCGGCCACCAGACGAGGAGGCGGGACAGCACCCGAGCGGGCATGATTCGGACGTGGTGACAACGGTGACGAGTCCAGTTGCGCGGCGGGTGCAGACGATCCGGGAACCATCGACGCCTGTCCCGAGCCGACACCTCCCGCTGACTCTGTGTGAGCGTGGGACCCTTGAAATTGAATCACTTGAGCATCGGTGATGATGTTCATTCCCTTCAGGCGCTCATGAGCCCTTGCAACACCGTCCTCGTCCCGAACGAACTCCAAAACCGAACGTCCGTTTCTCTGCAAACGCACAGGACTACTGTCAGATTCCCGATGTATCGACTGCCAGCCGACAACATGACACTGAAACACAAAAATCAGGATGACCGTGCAGAAGATGAAATTACGTACCAGAGCAATTTCTGTGACATTTCCACCGCCCCAGACGTTGATGACGGTGACGACCTTTGCCTTGAGTGTCGGCTTCAGCAGATCCTCCAGAAGACCATGTCCGACGCCACACATTCCCCCGTCCAGTCAATCTCGCCATCCGCTTCTTGGTTGTACCACTCGAGCGGCTTCTGGATGCCGGTGAACCTCTTGAACACCTCCATCATCTCGAATCTTCCGTCCGGCTTTGGGTACGTGATGGATAATGTGACCATCGGCTTTGCCTCTAGTTCTAACTTCAGGAAGCCCCCTCGGGGTGACGGTTGGTAGTACACCAACTGGTAGTACCACAACGACGCGGAAGAGTAGGCCGCCAATGCCACGGAGTCCCTAAATCTGGAATTGCCTATGAGGAGCATAGGAACCGGAATAAATGGCTGTGGAAGAGGTGCCATCGGATCGGTGACCACCGCAGGAATCTCCGCTGTGGCCGAGATGTCCAGGAAGTCGTGCTTGTTCACCGGAAATGGTTCGCCATCCTCGTTGTACTCAAAGAGCACAATGAGCTTGTCGTCCTTCAGCGGCAATCCCGAATAGTCATCCCCGCCTGCACTTTGAACATATCTCACAACCTCGGCGATACTCACCCCGTGCAAGCATTGATACATGACGTCGGTCTCTGTCGTCTGTGCTTGCTCCAGAGCAACAGTGGCGTACTGCGCCAAGGTTGTGTAGAAGGCCCTAGGAGCGAGTTCATCTATCGACTTATCGGTTGTGGGGTTCATGGCGTTGACGCGTCCGTTCAGCCAGTTGCTGGCGTCGACATATTTCCTGATATCCTTCCACACATTCCGAACTACAGCAGGCGAATAGCCCTCCATGTCCGCGAGGTCCTTCCAGGCCTCCTCAATGTAAGGGACCCAGCCCGCATCCTTACACGGCAGTGGATACTTCTTCCTGGTCCACATGATCTCGTTCATGACGACCCTGTCTAGCTTCTTATCCTTGCACCAGTCGAGGAGTGTCGGCCTTCCAGAGGATCGGGACTTCGCTGTATTCTTGATGCAGACGCGAAGGTCGAGGATGTCCCTCACCAGTTCACAAAGGTCCGAGTCGTGGAGGCCAAGTGTTGGCACAAGATCGGTCTTGGTGATATGCGTGAGAGGTTTCCGGTTGACAAGGGAGTCTGGAATACTCCCGTCGTCACCGATCAGCTCTCCATTCTCCCAGGCGTTGAACACTTCCATCCAGAGTTGCCAGGTATCCTACTTCACGAAGATTAGTGGCAGCTTGGACGACACCTTCTCGTCGACGAAGTGCGCCATTACGTTGAGCTTCGTTGCCTGCACGAGTCCTAGCACTCAGATTCCACGAGAGGAACTTGTATCGGCCGACAGCCGACAGACAGGAGATCAAATATGACCGTAAATGACAAGAGCTCTAATGTATTCCAGTCGTATCGGCTGGCAGCCGATACGACAACAATGACATCCTGCTCCATCTGCATCAAATTGAATAGTGCAAGACGAAAAAAGTGATTAATACCTCAAATGCGGGTGACGGCTTGCCTCCTCCACGGTGCGGCTCCGGGCATCCCGCTTTCATCCACGCCGCCCTCCCCATCTCCGCGCAGGATCGGAAGGTTTCCTTCGCCACCTTCTCCATTAGGTTCAGATTCAAGGCGTTTGAGATACGGACGAGTGTACTCGGGTCATTACTGTGAACCGGGATGATCTCAAACTCAAGGAGTTCCTTCCTCTCCGGTGAATTTGCGGGGTGTTGCTCCGCGAGTTCTCGACAGGCTGTGACGGTGTGCTGCCCCCCAATGATGTACCAGTGAACATCTGGGCCCTGCCACCATGGGACGATTAGGCTGTTCACTTCCACTGTCGCGTTCTCGTCTGGACATTTGTCCATCACCGCATCCATCCCCTTGTCTGTTGGTAAGGGAGCCCTCTTGAGAGGAATGTCGTGAATCTCAGGTTTTTTCCTGATAGACCCGTACTCTTTGTACATAGTCTTCACCTGATATTGCAGTTAATGGGATAGTCAGGGACATAATTATATCGGCTGCCAGCCGACATCCAGGAATGTAGAATCTGCATAAAATAAGTGGAAATGACAAGGCATACTGATGAAATACCTGCTCGAGGCGGTCCTTGACTATCTTCCGGTACTTGAGCTCGTCGGGTGCAATGTGAAGTCTCTCCGAGTGGATGACGCCTGATAGTCGACGCTTCTTGTATGGGAACGCGGGAAGAAGACCTTCTTCTAGGGCCCGGAAGATGGCAGTCACCTCATTGTCTTTCGTCTTGGTCGTAAGGAGGTTACCACGGACCAGAGCTTCGTCCAATGTGAGCTTCAACACCTTGTCCGTGTCGTCGGACCCCTTGCCCTTCTTCCTCTTCTTGCTTGGAGAAGCCGCGTTGGCGTCTTGTGATTCAGTCACCGCAGCTGGTGTCCGAGTCGCTTGTTTCCTAGATGCGGGAACCTTCTTCTTGCCCTTCACCTTCCCCTCGGTGACCACTATGTTACGTTGCTCCCTCTGGGCGTGCATCATCTCCCACCCCTGAATAAGGTCATCGGCGTCAGTGGGTGTATCCCCCACGAACGTCATTCCCGCAGTCATGGCCCTGGAGCCGCATACGTCCTCCGTGCACTTGTTGTATGGGAGCTCGATTGCGAAGTAGTCCGCGGCGCCTCCAGGGTTGCCGATTTGGGGAAGGCAGATTAGCACCTGGACGTGTCCTGCGACCTCCATTACTGACAACACGTTGCCGTGTCCGGGCATCATATTCCCCTTGAGCTTGAAGGAGCATGCAATCTCCACTATACCGTCAGGGATTCTTGGGGGAGATGCCCAGGCTATTTGCACTTACTGCAGCCTAAACGGCCAACACAGTTAGCTTATGTGGGCACTGCAGTATTAGCTTAATTTATTCCTTTTTTTGTCGTCTTCCGGCTAGCCTTCTGGTGCAGTACTTAATATGCCGGTGTTGTCATATCTGCTTTGAATATATATGATACTTCTGCGCGAGCAATTTCTCACTACTTGGATTTATTGCACTCTTGGAATGTTCAGTGGTACTGCTTTGATATTCATTGCTTCGTTTATGTATGACTTCTTCCGTTACTATGGACTCTCTTATCGGCTGCCAGCTGATACATGTTATGGGCTTAGGGTGTTTTATGTTCGGGATTGGAAAATGATTTGATATTCTTGATTGGATTTGTTTCGAGGATTTGATTCTACAGTCATGGGGCACGGTTATAGGCATCTCTTCTGCTATCACTATTCCATTTGTTACTATGTTATGTCACTTCGAATTTATGTTAGTCAAATGGTCCTATTTGAATGCATTTTGTTAGACAAACACTTGAGCTAGACAATGTATGGGTGGGCCGCCGACACTTTTCTACCATTCAAATCAATTTTTCCTGTTTTTTCAGGTGAATTTAGACTATGAATTTGTCCACATTTGGTGTAATTGTCCATAATTAGTTAAATATGGGTTTAAGGTTCTACAAGACTTTTAAGCTTTTTCTTCACCAAAATGTGGAAGATAGGCCATGGGAGGTTTAATGGATGGAGGTTTAGTGAATCCATTCCTCATTTTATTACTCTCCTCCACCATTCATTTTAGTCATGTACCATTTGCTTCATTTTATTCAAAATTACATATAAGGGGAAAGGCCATTGAATTGAAAAAAATTCACAATGAAAAATAAAACATGGATGTCACTTCTATATATTTAGGTGACTTCTTCATAAAGAAGCAAAAGAAGTGGGATTACATAACTCTAGGCATGACATACACAATTAATAAACTTGATATTAGGGTTTAGGGTTTAGGGTTTAGGGTTTAGGATCTAGGGTTTGGGAAGACCTTTTACATTGCACCAAATTATAATTCACTATTGGCATTGTATTACTTTGCTATTCACTTGTACATGCCTTAGGCCTTTCAATTGGATGTTCAATGGACAATTGTCCTTTAGGGATTTATGCTATCATTTTGGAATGCAATTTCAACAAATCAACTTGTCGAAGGATTTAATTTTGTTGTTACAATTATTTTACAATTGGATTATTGTATTTTGATTTCATCTTTGAGCTATTATCCATTTTGATTTAAATTTAATCTTGAGCCAACTTATATTTAACATTTTTTCTAGAAATAAACATGAAGTGGTTTTTACTTCAAGTAGTTGGTATTCATGTAGAAGAAAGTAAATGACCAATCTTCCATAGAAGAATTCATGGACACGGAAATTAGATTTAAACAATGAATACAAACATAGTACAAAAGGTCAAACCAAGAGGTGGATAGACTCTCTTTCTGCCTAAACGGAGGGATATTGGAGACTGCGGGTATTGAGCGACCGCGGGTGGGGATAGACCCTCTCTTCCTTCCCAAATGGAGGGTCATTGGAGAATTCGGGTCATGGCTGACCTTGGGTGTGGGGCAACCTCGTCTTGGGCAACCGCGGGTAGGGAGAGTCCCTTTCTGCCCAAATGAAGGAATGGAGGAGACTTCGGGTCTTGGGCGACCTCGGATGGGGATAGACCCTCTCTTCCTACCCACGGTCTCAAAATTGGTCAAATTTTGTGTTTAAGGAGCGATTTTGCGTCTGGGCGACCTCGGGTGGAGGTGGGAGCCATTTCCTTGTCTTTGTCTCAAATTTGGTCAAATTTTGTGTTTAAGGAGCGATTTCGGGTCTAGGCGACTGCGGGTAGGAGCAGGGTTGTCCCTGTCACGTCCTGTCCGGACGGACGTCAGGATTCAACCCCGGCGTCCGTCAGGATGAAATCTGGACGAGAACCGTTGACAGAGGATGAAAATTACAGAAATGGATGGACGTTCTTCGCCGACGGGCGCGCTGGATGGGCGAGCTTCCGTCGACGGGCACGGAACGGGCGGGATGGACGGGTATCTAGATGGAAAACTAGACGACCATGTGGACGGGCGGGTGGACGGGAGGGTGGACGGGCATCTGGACAGGCATGTGGACGGGAGGGGGGGCGGTTGTGTGGACGGGTATCTGGACGGGCGGGATGGACGGGTATGTGGATGGAAAACTGGACGGGCGGGATGGACGGGTATGTGGATGGAAAACTGGACGGGCGGGTGGACGGGCATGTGGATGGAAAACTGGACGGGCGGGTGGACGGGCATCTGGACGGGTAAGTGGACGAATAATTGGACGGGCGGGTGGACGGGCATCTGGACGGGTAAGTGGACGAATAATTGGACGGGCGGGTGGACGGGCATCTGGACGGGTAACTAGACGGTTCTGTGGACGGAAAAATAGACTGGACGAGTGGGATTGGATTTTTTGCCTAAATGCCCGAAGCACCCAAATCTGGTGTTGGCAAAACTTTGAAGTTAAATAAAACCTAACCAAGTTGCTATTTTTAGTAGTATCCAAGTTGCTATTTTTAGTAAGTTCTTCTTGAAGTCTAGTTATAGCATCAATAGTCTATTCTTAAAAATAAATGATAGTGATTTTTCGTTTCAAGACTTTGTGCAAGGGTACCCATTGCAATCTTGACTTCTTGTAGCATTGAGAGCTTTTGGAAATGTGCCTCGAAAACACAAGATCTTGAAGAAAAAATCACATTCAAATTTTTTTTTTAATTTAAAAAAAAATATGGAGTATATTTTTAATAGCCATAAATTGTTTGGGGTTATACATGTTCGGCAATTTAACCTCATATTTTTGTGGTCTAAAATTTTTTTAATTTTACTTGTGAAAACTGAAAAGAGGATTGGAAGACTTCACATCATTTTTGCAATTTTAACACCTTCATGTTCAAACATTATAATCTTTTGCTCTATAAGTGATATTGTTGTGTTTTAGCAACCTGTGAGCCCCTAATATGTCCTATTTGAATTTATATGGTTACAATTTTTTTTAATTGATACGCCTAGTCACCTAATCAAAATGTTAACATTTTGTTCAATTTAGAGCAAGTTCGTAGGAGCTCAAAACATGCCTTCGGCATCTAGGATTCTAGGGATTAAAGTTTGTTATTGAATTTCGAATTAGAGAAGTTGCTAAATTGATTTTACACTGACTATATGGCAAGAAATTCAAAAATATTAATCCATGTAGCCATGTAGGCCCTATGCTAGTTATTGCCAAAAAAAACTCCAAGTTGGCATTTCTCCACGTTCATCTTGAAATGAAATGAAAAAAAAAAAATTAGAATCTATTCAATTTAAGACTTTCAAGTATAGGATCGCCATTCATAAAGTCATTTATTTCAATTGATTTTCAAATAAATTTCATGTAGTGTGACCTTATCAAGTTAGCAATTGCAAGATATTAAACTTTGATCATTTGATTTCCATAATGCCATTTGAGAAAAAATGGAAAATGTTCAATACTTTAATTTGTAAACTTTGGATTTAAAAATAAACATGAGGGAGTAGTCAATCAATAGTCCAACTAAAAAAAGATTAAAACTAATAGAACAAAAGTTACAAAACGTGAATTATTTTTTGATTTAATTCTAAAGACTTAAAGGAGATTTCATCAAATATGAAGCAATAAAATAATTTGTTACTTATTTCTTGCTTTGGTAAAGAATTTCCATTGTTTTTATTTCTTAGCCCCTAAAGTAACATACTCTCATTGTCCTTGCTGCAAGGGACAAAATGGATTTTCGATAGGCTCCCATGATCTCATTTTTTACTGAAACTTTTGAAAACTTTTTCATAAGAATGATAACATGGAATGATAGATAAACTTATGAGTTTATTCATAATACAATTTCTATTCCAATCGGTGCCTAGGAGCAAAGGGTATGCCACAATAACCTCAAACAGGGGAGATCGGGACACCGGGTGGTCCAGGACTCCAGGTAGACAAGAAAATCCACAAAAAAATGAAATACAAATTTGTATATTTTTTTTCCAGTTGGATTATATTTTCTTTTAAATGGGAGGCTTTCATTCATCCCATTTGGATTAGGAATGGAAAAGTTATGGGTTTTTTGTGGAGCGGGCAATCCTAGCAACTTCTTAAAATAAATTTGTTTCTTTCACTTCGAATGCTATAACTTTCAATCCATACGGTCAAACAACACAAATTTTTTATCACGTCATCTAAGATAAGTGTAGAACAAGATCCTTTGGTTTGATTCCAAAAAAAAATTGAAAAATTTAATTCATAGGTGAACATAGCAAAAGTGGAGGTTTAGGGTGGTTTGGGCCAAAAAATGGACTTCAGACTTTAGGGCTTCACCAAAAATAAAATAGAACACTCTTTTACCTACCATCTAAGCATACAAGCTTCTTCTATACTATTACAAAAAGGTCCAATAGATTACAAAAATAGACAAAGGCAAAGCAACAATACACGAGGTGGAAAGAAAACGATAAACGTACATATTTTATAAATCCGTTGAAGTACATGGTAAACTAATAAAGGCTTTACATAATTACATACGTTCGCTTTGTACAACTTCCAGTATTTAATTCTATACATCTATCTAGTTATACACAATCTAGTCTACATCTTCGATTACAACGCCGCGTGCTATGCTATTTCTCAAAAATCGCTGCAGTTCTTGTTGCGATTCGAAAGTCCTTAGAAGCTGAAGTGCTTCTATATCGTATCTATCATGTAAGTGGGAAAAAATGTCATTCACGAGGGTTGGCTCATGGAAGGTATTGTCTTCAGTGTACGCCATTTCTTCCTCATAGCTCAATTCCCCCTCAAATCCGACTGGCTGGCCTTGAGAGTTAAACATGATGCGTTGTGTATGTGGTGCGCGTATAAAAATTAAGCGTTCTGGGTCCCAATGTCCACCGGCAATCTGACCAAAATATAGTCGACGCCCTGGATCACTGTCTCCAAACACCCTCCTGATCACCTCTGTCACTTGGTTGTCACTTGTCCATGGTATGTCAGCCACCGTTCCTGCCGGGAGGTGTCGGTTGTGGTGGCCCCACTTCCAAAGCCATGTCATGTCGGACCCCCAATGTACTCTATTACCGGGGCCCGGTAAATTTTCTTCATTGTACTCGTAATGTTCAGGCATGTGGTCTTGAAGGCCAAACGTTTTGTACAGTCGTGCATGAAATGGAGCCCTGCATTGCGCACATCTCTTTCTGGTGACCATGTGTGGAATAAGACACACGGGGTGGTATAGATGGCCACATGTACCAAGATTCCATCCACCCTCGGGGCCAAACGGTTTTTGGCACATTATACATGTTGTTCCATCTTTTACAAAATCTGGAACGGAAGGCCACACTAGTGGCGTAATGCCATCGTGGTTGGGTGGCCCGTACCGTTGGCGATCGATATTATATTGGAATTCCAAGTCTGGACGGGCATTCCAATCGATGCTTGAATTATCCCTATACACTGGCAAATCATCCGTGAACATTTCTGCCACCCGAGGCCACGAGGTCAAGCCAAAATAACGTTGACCGCCATCATTGAATTCTGCAACCACTCTCCTCACTTCACGTTGCATTTGCTCAGCCTTGTTTAGCGCTAAGCTACATGTCAACTTCATTTTGCACATTTGAAGCAGCATTTGCTCCTTCTGAGGATTTTGGACCAACCGCATATTTTGAGCACTCATTGTGGTCATGGTATGCTCCAAGGCTGTTCGAGCTGTAGTCAGCACCACCACCTCTGCCTCAGCATTGTTGGCACGAAGTTCCAAAGCACGCATGGCGTTTGTTAATTCTTCCATGTTTGTGCGAGTACTTCCAAGCTCTGCTTCAACTCGCTCAGCACATGCACGCATAATATCCAATGTAGCACTTTCTGCACTTGGAAAAGTGGATCGTGATCGCAGCACAAACTCAAATCTATTGCTCGGGCCTGGTGTGTCTTCATCTGCACCGTATGTAGCACGTTCCACTACAAGATCAAGTGGTGGAACTGAGTCTGTGCTGACCCGCCTTTCACGCTCTACAAGCTCGACTTCACGTGCGATGAGGCGCACATTTTCATCTACAAGGGCCCGCATCCTTGCACTCTGAACTTTCAACTCTGTAGCATGTTGTCGTAGTGCTTCTTCTTTTTCTGCTTGCAGTGTTTGTACTAATTGGTGCAAGCGAATTACTTCTTCACCATCAGCTTGCATTCCACCAATCACAGCTTGTTGGTTGACAACTGGACCACTGCCCTGACCAACTTCTACCTCCATCAACTCCGTCCCTGGACGCTCTGCCAGTGGAACCACGTCCATTTGCACATTTTGGACATCAGCCAATGGCACGGCAGGATTTGGTACATTGTCCAATGGCACAACAGGATTTGGTGCAATGTGGCAAATTCGATTTGGAAATGCATTATTCCGCGATTTGTCCAAAAAGCTGCTCCAGTCCACATCCTTGCCAAGAAAAACCTCCGCATATGCCATTTGGCACAATGAAAGTGTCCCGTCTTTCTTGGATCTTGCCCCCCAAAGTGCCAATGATACTTCAATCATCCTCTTCTTGAAGTGCGGATGTTGGCACTGGTCAATATTTACCACGCCAGATTTCACGTGCACCTCGTACCGGTCGTGTGGCCAATGGCGGTTGATGTCGGCCCAATCTATATATTGACGACATATCACTCTTGTCCATGGGCCATCTGCCTCCAACCACCCAGGCTTTGTCATAACCTCTTCGGCATTAAGTGTGCCCCAATCCAAGGTTGCTTTGTTTCCTCTCTTCCTTCTACCTAGGGGTTCACCTCCAGGTACCAAACCTCCTGGGGGTTCACCTCCAGGTCTCAAACCTCCTGGGGGGTCACCTCCAGGTCCCGAACCTCCTACAACATCCTCTGCGTCCATTCTTGATACTTGGAAAATGACACACACGATACTGTAGGCGAATACAATGACAATTTGCTTTGCCTTCTGTTGTGTGAAGGCAACTGAAATGTGGCAAAACAATGTCAAATGTATAATACTTCCCCTCAAATTGCAGAGCGAAGCTTTCTCAAGCTTGGACAATGCAACTCAAAAGAGGAAGCACGTAAACTGTCCAAAAAAGTTTACTTATACCCCCCAATTACCGACCCGATTAGGCAGGGTAATTAACATAACATCAGCCCGTCCCCCTCCGAATCCAGACCGTCCATGGCGTGGGACAGCCCTAGAATGGACGGCCGATACGTCCACAGAGGTCCGACACAGGGTTGGGATGCCGTCAACGGGTTCGGGGCGCCGTCGACAGGTTCGGGAAATAATTACACCGCCGCCCGAGACTTGGACGAACGGATTTTCCGTCCTCTCGACGGTCTGCCTGTTCCGTCGACGGCCTGCCCGTCCCCTCGACGGATTGCCCATCCCCTTGACGGAATACCCATCTCCTGGACGGAATACCCGTCTCGTGGACGGCAAACCCGTCCTCTGGACGGCCTACCCGTCTCTTGGAAAAAAAGGCCGTCCAAAAGGACAGGGTGCCCGTCTCCTCGACGGCTTGTGTCGTAGCACAAGGAAGCACAAATCCTACCTTTAGGTGTTTTAAACGACAAAACCCCCAAGATGACCCGTGTATCGTTCCCAAAGGACTTTAACTCGTAGTTTCCTCAAAATTACCGGAATGGAATCCGGAACAACAAACCAAGACAAAGAGGATCCGGAACGGAAACCCGGAAACACCCTCTTTGACACCCGTACTCCAAAATACTGTATCTTCTGTTTCATACCACTTCACTAGACATGGAGGAGTATCATCATCCTGTGCCTCTCTTTGTCTATAGTAACTACTTATTTCCCTGAAATGCGGATGCGGAACCGAAAGGAGTGTCCAAACCCTGTTCCTCTTCCGAATCCGGATCTATACCTTGGTCTTTTAGTAACTGAAAGTAGAAGTTTAACCTCTTATCCGGAGGGTTCCGCTCTTAGATTTAGGAAGGAAGCGTAAATCCTACCCTTCAAAGTATTATAGTGACTGAAGTTTCACTCAAAAGAAACATAAAACAAACCCAAAACAAACACCAAAGCCTGGATGCGGATTCTTCCTCACAACTGGTCCGGGAATTAATCCAAAACAGTAGGTCACTCAGGAAACCTCCACCTTCCTCTCTTACTACAACGACAGACTTATCCGGACAGAATTCTAAGGGTCGGATTTCTGGTACTTTGATAACTAGGGGATCCTGACAATCTTCTTGTTCCTCTCTTCCGGATTCAGCAGGACCTCTCGGACGTTAGTTAGCGCTCACCTCCACTCTCGGAAGATTTACCCAACCTAAGAACGGCTATCCTGCTCAGAAGACATCCAAAGAACTTCAACAACCAGAATTTATCCTAGTACACAATAGTTTTACAAACCAAATTCAAAGACTCTCAGAACCGGATCCAGACAGAATCCGGGGGTAACTCCTCCTCTTCAACTCCTTGAAATCAAATTACTTGAACTAGTAGTGGACAAAACACCACCCCTCCTCTCAACACGAAACTTCAGACTTTGCAGACGAAACCCGCGGAGTAGAAGCTCAAGCTTTCTTTGCAGAAAATTGACATTTAGGAAAATCAAGAGTACAAACTGCCCGGAGTTGGAACTAACTCCCAACCCCTAAATACCAAACTGAAGGGAAACCCTAAAGGTCCCCAGAAATCCAAAATCAGGATCAGAGAATGACACGCGTCATTCCCTATCCACTAACCGTTGACTTTCCTCTCATCCTCCCCTTTTCGCAAAAAGTGGATCTCAGATCCGAAATTCCCGGAAAAGAGGAAGTCCAGGTGCATCCTCCTGGAAAGCACCTCACAAGTAGCTTTCTACCTACTTCCAACTCTGGATTCCATTTAACTTCCTAAAATCCTTCCTAAATAACTTCCTTCCTACTTCGGAAGCCGCTTCCTATCTACTTCCTAAGCCGTTTCAGGGAAGATTCCTCCTGTTTGATTGATCCTCTCCGAACTGGTTGTTTCCTGCTTGCTGACGGTCTCTCTGCAATCGCCGACTTTTCTTCTGCTGGTGTTGGAGGTTTACCTTTAAACTTTGCAGGTGAGATGGCCTCTGGTTCTGAATCTTCTTCTGACTCTGAATCCGGATGAGACTCGGAATGAGGATCGGATCCGGACTCACTGTCTTCCTTCGCAGAGTTGCTCGGTGATTTCTCCTCCTCCGACTGGTAACCCACAGGTGACACCTCTCTTGCACGTTTTGCCGTGGTCTTCTTCTTTGTCGAGCCGGGTGTCTTGGGAGAAGGTTTAGAATCCTTACTCTGTGGTGTCCCATGTTCGGATTCCGACTTCCGGGCATTCACCTTGGATCCGGATCTGAGAACAGATCCTTCACCTCCTTCGGACTTCCGCCTCAAAGGATCTTTGGTAGGTGTCTTCTCATCCTTTAGTTTATCTTTTGGTCTCACTGTTATAGGAGGAGACATAGAAACCTTGCCAAAACCCTCTAACTTCCCGGCTTGTTGGAGAACATCCCGGATCTCAGACATAATCTTTTCCATCCCACTGGAATACTCTGCCAGGACCATTACTGATTTAGCTACTGCGTCTGGCCCGGCCTTGTGAATTTCTTCATCAAAGAGCTTGGCTTTGTTAATCACATTCCCAGAATGTGATACAAAGCCTCTGATCCTGCGAAGTGTTTCCTCCGCATCCGAGGAAAGTTTCCTCGCTTCCTCACTTCCCTCCAACTTCCGACTAAGTTCCTGGTTCTTCTCAGTCAACTCTCTTATCTGGATTTCCCACTTCCGGGAATCATTGTCTCTGAGCAATCTTTCTACTTTCTCTCCCAACTCAGACAACTCTATCCCGCCTAACAACCCACATACGTGACTGACCACTTCCTGTTCCTCTCGGATCTTCTTCAGATCCTCTATGATCCTCCCCAACTTATCCTTCCGCGGAATTTCAGGTCCCGGGGAGTACTTCCTCTCACTCTTAAATCCTTTCCCTTTTCCTGAGGATGGGATCCTCTCAGACGACTCTCTTTTCCTCTCTGACGATCCTTTCCCTGACTCCTCCTCATGACCTCTCTCTGACTCTACCACGGGAGGAATGTTCAGTTTAAGCAGAGTGGCTGCAGCTTTGTATGCCGTCCTCTCACAACTTCTAAGTGTCCCAAGGAACTCGTACAGGTGAAAGAGGAAAGGCCCTATCGGAGTCGCCTTAGTGTTTCCCAGGGCGGTAACCATTTTTCCTACTAAGTCCCTCACTATGGCTCCCCAAAACACTTTCCTCTCTCTACTCAGCGCTCCAAATATTGTGTTGGCCCAAGTCATAGTGATCCGGGTTGGCCTTTCCGAATACAGGATTGGGACCAAGAACTCTAACATCCTCCTCTCCCTAGCGTTCTTACAATCCGCTACTGCATACCCGTCCTTGTGGTGAGGGGGATTCGAAAACTTACCCTCCGCAAACTTGTGCGTCCGTGAAGCCAAACCCTCTCCAGGTCAGGGGAAATCGTAAACCCTCTTCCAGGTTTCGAGGGTCCATTCATCGTGAAGAGCGCGTGCCGTCTTCGCCCACTCGTTAGATTGTTCCTTTAGCAACTCCTGGATCATGTCCTCGTCCTTCAAACTCCAAGGCCGACGTAGGAATCCCACACATCCGAGCTGCCCCAAATCGTCCTCCAGTTGTTTCCTCTCTCTCTCATTTGCAGGAATAACCGGACAGATCGTTTTGGACTTGATCGCAATTGATCCGCTCCCCTCTGCCTTCACCATCTCTCACAGCCTATATGTTTCTCTCCCGAAATCCTGTACAGACCCTCAAGCTCTACAAGATGACGGGATCCTTCCTCTCTGCGTTGACGTTCTCTCCTCAACCGGATCCGGATATAAGGATCATTTCTCGCTCTTACTCTTGTAAACTTCTAAACACCTCTAATCATTCACAGGTTGTTGAAGACTTCAGATCAAGAAGTGAGAGTGGAATTCCTAACCCCTAGGTCATCTTTCCTAACCCGATTCGTAGCCGTTTAGGTTTCCCATTTCCTCCGACATCCGGGGAGGATCTGACCGTTAAATGGTCATCCCTAATTCCCGGTAGAGCCGTTGGATCCTAGAAACGTTCCGCTGGCTTCCAGTAGGTCCCGCGACATCTTCCGGCACGTGTCTGCACCCGATGTCAGCATTCCGAGATATTCTCGGATATTGTTCCGGATCCTCTTCTGGTTCCGGTTCCCGATAGTAACAGGAAGTCTTAACTTCCTGTTAATATAATTATCTCTCTACTACTACCCCTGTTATAAGGGAATGTTAATCTTGATAAGATTCTTGGTTTACACATCTATAAATCAAAAAAAATGTACCAATACTAATTCGTTCCCCCATCTTTCTAGGTATTTAGGCTAATCTTCACATTTTGGTGTACGACAGCCTGTCGCTGGTCGGGAACGGCCCGCCCATCCTCTCGACGGCCTGTTTGTGGTCTGGGATGGCCTGCCCGTCCTCTCGACGGCCTGCCGAACGTCCTGGACGGCCCTTTAAAAATTTTATTTTTATTTTTTTGAAAATTGATTTTTTATTTTTAGTAAAAAGCAGTTTTTTTATTTCTACATGTCATGTCCATGTTAGAAAGTCTTGTAGCCATCTTAGAAAATGTTATGATTGTTTTAGGTGGGAAGATGACCATCATAGAAACAATTTTCTACTGATTTGGAGTAGTCTACAAACTCTTTTGGGCTTACTGGACAATACGCTTCAAAAATTCAAAAAAAATCATATTTAATCCAAAAAATAAAATTCCAGTTGCGTTCTTCATTTCTCACATGTGTCTTTGTATGGAAAAAATTTGATTATTTTTGCTAAAGGCAATACAACAAATCAGTCATTCTGCCTGTCATAGGCAGGTTTACCTTATATCACAAGGATAATGACATTAGAATCCATCATAATATAAACTTAATTTTCATTTCATGATTTATTTAGAATGTACTAAATGTAGTAGACATTAAAAACACATTCGAAGTGCAAATCGCAATAATGAAATTTCATTTTTAGGGTCGTGCTGGGGGATTTTACATAAAATAGGAACTAGAGAAAATGAACTTTTGCTTGATAGTTAGACTCAAACTCAGAAAATATCAATTTGGGGGAGAAATTTCAGATTTAGAGTAAGGAGCAACAACTTCCCAAGATACACTAAAGTAGCATTTTTTTTTTTTTTTTTTTTCCTAAACTCTAAATTACGCGGAGGCAAATATCGGAAAGACTACAAAATCATTTGGATACACTTTGTAACTCAACATGGAAGGTCCCCGAAAAATGAATTGAACGCTTCCACAATCTTTCCATCTCATTGAAGTGATTGAATTGCCATCAAATTGGCACTAAATGATGTCATTGGACGTTCAGAGGTTGAAGTTTATTGTAAATATCTAAATATCTTGCAATCTACAATTCTATATAGGCAAAGTTTGTGAAATTTCTTCCGGTCAATTGAACACTACTCTAGTACTCTAGTATGAGATCTTACATACTACAAGTAGATGTGCACCTTAAAGGCCTAAAGTCCTAAACACATTCATTTTTTTTTTTACATTCTTTACTATAGAAATGGCAATTTATTTCAGATATAGGACGGAAAAGAGGCCTTGGGACTTTAGTCAGTTTAGTGGTTAACATACGGTACTACATAAGCAATTAATAAACAATCCATATGAAAAACTATAATAATTCACCGCTAGTTGCTTTATAATTTAGAAGCCATAAAAAAAATATAGAGACCACATAAATGTCAAGTTCATGTACTCAATGTTGCATTTCAATTTTATTACACCAATCCACTCTTATTTGCTATAGTTACATAAGCTTGAACATCAAATACTCTTAAAATTGCAACAGTGAAGAGGGTTTAGGGTTTGGGATTTAGGGTATTGGCCTATAGGGTTTACTTCAAAACCTAACATGGACCGGAAACCACGAAAAATGTTCTTCCTTTTTTTAGTTGGCATTATAAGTGCAAAACTTGATCAAGATGTAGTCTTTGAAGTTTGAATTGGGAAAAAATAGATTAATGATTTAAAATCAAAGTTTTATAAAACATATTGAAGACACCAAAAAACGGCATAACAATATCTTTAGAAGGTAAAACATTCTTAAGTTTAGATGTATAGGGCTACATTCTTTTTCTGTAATGTATGAATGGAAAGCCAAAACAATGTTTTACATTAATCAATGATATGCATATGACATATGTTGTTTAGAAGGTCTTTCACTTATTTCATAATTAACCATTTCAGAGTTTTAATCTTACTACCTTTAACTAGAGCATTTAGAGGGTGGTTTTTGTCTTGGTCTTTGTATATTTGATCCGAGCTTAGTAAGTTATTGAATGTTTGTACGTTTGAGACTTTGAATTTAGTATATTAGTGTAGACAGGGTTTAAAATTCAACAAAATACTAAATTGTCAGGTGCACTTACATGCTGGGAAGGATGGAATCAAAATACAATAATTCCAAAGGTGAAATTGTACAAGTTATAATTGATAAAATTCATTTGAATTCGAATTTGAGCCCTACAGAATATAAATTATTTTAAGGGATTGCGAGATTCTGGGATTTTTGTAAAAAAAACATTGCCCAATGCCAACAACTTTCGTGAAAATGGGTGCAATTAGAATGAATCAAATGTTAACATGAACATCCAAATAGAACATTCTAGGACCGACATTAAGAAGTTTTCAATTTGATCTTCTATGGTTTTTTCTATGTTTTTTCCATTATTTACGTGCAACAAAATATAATTCCATTCTAAATGAGCAATAAACCTTGTTTTTTGAGCATTTGAATGTCATCTCTGGTATTTATTTGTCCTCTAATTGAAACAAGTGTGAACATTAAGTTAGCACTCTTAAACTACCCGCCACCGTAGTCTAATGCCCGATTGAGAGGGAGGACATCTGTCCTGACATAACCACATAAATGAAAAATTCTCCGAACAAGGATTAGAAATGAATTACACTCGGCCAGCACTGTTTTGAATGGCCCGCTCGACGACCTTCCCGCCCTCTCGATGGCCTTCCCGTCTCTCGAAAGTCTTCCCGTCCTCTTGACGGCCAGTTCGCGGGCTGGACGGCTTGGCCCCCTAGACGGCTAGTCCGCGGGCTGGATGGCCTTCCCGTCCTCAAGCCAAGCAATCCGCAGGCTGGACGGTCTCCCCCGCTGGACGCCCTTCCCGTCCTCTGGACGCCTTGGACGGCCCTGGACGCTCTGTCCGTCCTCTCGACGGCCTGTCCGTCGACGTGAATGATTGGGGTGGATTGACCCCCTCGCTCGGCCTTACCAAGGGTGCATGTAAAAAAAAGCCCTCTATTTTCGGCCGGTCCAGAGTTATTATTGATGTGATTGAACTAATTAGGGGTCTTTATGAATTCATAATTTGCAAAAAAAGAATGGTGCGTAAAACAGGGTCGGCCCGGAGGGCCGAGCGAGGGGGTCAGTTCACCCCGGCCACGTGAAATGGGTATATAAGACTGTTTTTAGGGTACTTTCGCCACAGTCTCTCCTGCTCTGACGGTGCTCTCTTGTCTTGGATTGGTTGCAGTCCTTGCTTGCGAGCGCGGGTGTTGGGTAGAGGCTATTTTGAGGAATAAGGGGGGCGGTTTTTCACTTTGTGGAAGCCGAATTCCTAATTCCTTTCATTTTGATTATTTGTTACTTGTTACTGTCACGATGGCTGGTCGCGATTTCTCGAAGAGAAAGGTTGATGATTGGTGGACAGGTGTTGGAGATGCACCGATTATGGACCCGGATGCGGAATCACCAAAGCCCGTTTCAGAGGCCGTAGCTGCAGAAGGGTCTGTAGCTGCTATGGGGGGCGGAGAGTCTTTGAAGGGCAAAAAACAACAACAAAGGAGGCACAAGGCTACAAATCCAGAGAAGTGGCCAAGCAAGGGTGCAACGCGAAAATTGCATGAAGTGGCGTTGCAATTTTTTGATCAGTATTCGATTTTGCAGTTGAACTCAATATACGTCTCACGCGGATTACAGGGAGTGGATAACATTAAGCAAAAGTTCCACCACATGTTCTGGACAACAATGAGCGCAGATGAGTGGCATGAAGACCGCACAAAAGAATGCTTTGATCATTGGTTGGAGTCACAAGTGCAAACGTGTATCTTCAACCTTGCCCAAGTTGCGGAAAAAATAAAAGGCTTTCAGAAGAGTGTAGTGCCCAGACAACAAGCATTGAATTTGTTGCACAAGAAGGTGTATTGGTGGCATGATGCAGTGCGTGGATTGTCTTCAAACAACATCCGTTCCGCTCCGTGGTTTCAACGAAGTCAGAACTTGGCCTTTGGTCAACAAGCTGCAGGAGGAGTGGTTTTCCTTGAAAGAGGAGTGGTGGTGGTTCCTTTGTCTGGCCATAGCAAACAAGGGGGGCATGGGAGGGTGCGCAAAGTATGTGTTCAAAATTCAAAACATATTCCCGAGAATATGAAATTAGCTGGAAAGTCAGCCTTGCGTGTGGATGAATTGAAGAAGTCCAGAGAGAAGTTGTCCATCGAGGCATTGGTATGTCCGTGCGAGCATCCAAGGGTCATCAAATTCTTTGTTATAAATGACATGACCATGGAGTGTTATTTGCAATGGTGGAATGGCGGTACTCTCGGTGCCATGTTTACCCTTGATGAAAAGAACCAAGATCCAGATGAAATTGGAGAGTTGGCTTACGATGCAACTCCCCAAACAATGCAAGCCATGAAACGACTCATGGCATATAGACGCAAGCGCACTGAACTTGCGTGGGCGATGATTTGCATTGTGGATGCAGTGCAACAGTGCTCTGTATTGCACAACGACATCACACCGGAGAACATTATGCTTTAATTTCCGAATGATAATGGAAGAACCGTGTGGATTGGTCTATGTGATTGGAGAATGGGTAGCCGCATCAACGAAGAAACCCCTTCTCTTTACCAATTCAATTGTCCAAGGAAGTTTCAGGCAACCCGAGCGCAACATTGGTGGGTGGCTCCTGAGTTGATGTACTTGATTGGAGAGACATGAACTTCATCATCTCCTACTCGCAGGGTTAAGCCACCGTGTGTTAGTATACACACGGACGGATACTCCATAGGAAAATTGGCTATGAAGGTATGGAAAAAAGATCGCGGAAATGTAGAGATGATTCCGGACCTTACGGCATTTGGTACGTTTCAAACCATGTTGGGTGAATTGTACAAGGCAGAGCCACTACAACAACGCTCGGTGACTGGAGTCGTGCAACGTCTAAGTGGTGCTCCAACGTTTTGGACACCACCCATGGATTGCTACCGCGAGGCCCGCAAAGAACAAGACCTTCAAGAAGAGCAGGCGCGCAATGAAGAATAGATAATAGTGTATTACTTTGTAGTTGCAAAATTAGTGTTTACTTAGCACATGCGGTTATTATAGTATAGGCTTGAGGACATCCGTAGCAATGTAGCACACTTTGTGGCTTCAATGCATTTTGTACTCATTTTGGTTTATATAAAGTTATAAACGTATTTTACCTAAACATTGAGTTGTAAAAAATTTCTTGTCTTCCCTAACTTTATCATTTAAATTGCGTGTAAACAAAAATCTTATATCTTTAGTACTAAAAACTTTGAATTGTATATCACTACAAGAAATTTCAATTAGTTTTGTGCAAAATTGTAATTGTCAACATTTTTGTTGCACTTCATGCCATAAATAAGTAAAAATAGAAAAAACAATTCAAGAGATTCTAAATTTTTAGTTTTTTACAAGAGGTACAAATATCAATAGAGATTTCTAGTCAGAAAATTTTTCAATTGTTTATTTAATTTTTCATGCCCAAATCTAGTAAACAACCACAAAGAAGAGCTTGAAGTCAAATTTGACTATCAAACCAAATTTATATTTTTATTGAAAATCATCATAATATTTTAATATTTTTCCCATACGTAAGAATTCATTTTCTATTTATGCTTTTTTTTTCCAGAAAATTCAATGGAAAATTGATGTTATTGTGATTTTATAAAGCTAAACGTGGAAATCAAATTTTATCAATTATAATATGTATGAGAATAATCTGAAACTGGGGCCATAAATGAATGAATGAACACAAAACATAGTTTTATAATTTTAATTTTAATGAAATTTGAAAAAAAGAAAACATACATGAAAAAAACACCACACTGTGTTATTTGGATTGCAAACATAGTTTCCAATTGCAATAATTCTTTCAAATTTTGACCTCGATTCTTGAATATTCAAAAAAATAATTCAAAAACAATAGTGCCCCAAAGGCCCAATTTTCCATAAATCGCAGTGAAAGTTAATCTGAAATTGCAAAGCTAGCATTCAGAAAACTAGTTTTTCCAAGTTTGAATGCTAATATCTTTCAATCTATTCGGTCAAACGTCATGAAATTTTTACCACGTGATAAAAAACATGTGAAGTATAAGATCTTACGATTAGATGTTGTAAAAAACATTTTTTCCGTATGTTGAGGCAAATGCAAGAGAAAAGACAGTTTTGCATTTTTTTTTGTGTAATGACTTTGGGACTTTCGGGGTAAACAGTTCTATGAGAATGAAAGGAACAAAAGTCATATTTCATATTAATGCTGATTTCAATATGCAAAGTATTGAGCCGCTAAAACCATTGCATTTGAAAACATGAAGACCCTATTGTCTTTTCAAAAACATTCAACGTCTTCCATGCCTAAGAATGCGCATAGAAGTATTTGCATTTGCTTCTTGTACTATTGGTTCACTACCACCAATTTCTTCGAGTGGACCTTGTTGAGGCATCGGCCCCCTGTAATCACTATCTCCTAGAACCTCACCATCTTCACCTATAGTACCACCGATAGATTCACCATCATCATTGGATGGTGCACTACCACTTTCGTTGGAGGCCTCGGAATTGCGGTTTTGTTGTGGTCGAGCTATAGAAGACAACGTCCAAAGAGGTCGTTGGCCCATTGTGTCCATAATGCCATCTGTATTGGGTCCTCCTGTTTGAACTTCTCTTAAAAATGGTTGGGAAGCCGCTTCTTCCCTCCTCAGCCTTCTACGCGTTCTACTACTCACACGTTCACTAGTAGTACCTTGTGGTCGTGGACACTTCCCTCGATTATTGGCATGTACAGGTGGCCGCAATGAAGTCGTATTTCTAGTCACACGCTGTGACACCATACCAGCCAATCGTGTACCTATCGACGAAGTTGGTTCATGTGGACGGACGTCGAAGCTAGACGGCCTTGATGAACTTTGGATTTGTAGATTTTCCAATATTGGCATTTGCCTTTGTGCAACCGAGACTCGATTTGAAGGGGCCATATGTGCTTCTCCACCTTGAGGGGGCCCTTCTCTGCGGGTGGTCCTCATGGGCAATGACGGTGGTACTACTACGTCTTCTTCACGTCCTCTTTGAACATCAACACCATCTCTTTCTATTGTGGCATCAACTTGTACATCCATAGGATCTGGACTTAGTGGTCTCGGTGCCACAACGTCCTCATTTGTATTGCCCCCACTTGGCCCAGCATTCCACGTTTGTGGCATTCGTGGTGGACTTCCTTGATGTCCCTCGTATACATTGTCGTTGTTATCCCCCTCTTCAAAGTCAAATACGGATGCATCAATTAGAGGACGCATTACTTCCGCCCCACGAAATCTTTCAAACGGTGGCTCATCGTTGTCATTGGAACTATCATCTGAATTGTCATCATTGGGATTAGAGAGACCCGAACCACGATCTAGACCATCAGATTCATCTATCATGGAATCCTCTGACATCATGTTTTCAGTATACCACCTTGTCGGATTTGCTGTAGCCCTTTCTCTAAGAGTCTTGGAATTGGTATAAATGTAAACCAATTCCTCAGCACGCTCTGATGTCAATCTATTGCGTGATTTGTTGTGAACAAACGAATACATGTTCCAATTGCGTTCACAGGACGATGCAAAACACACTTGCGCGAGGATCTTTCTGGCAATCGGTACAAGTGTACGAGCACCGGCTCCGAGAAGGTCCCACCATTTGTGAGGTTGCAAATTCAAGGCGTTTACATCAGGAAGTCCACCGAAAATGCCTCGCCAATCTCTAAATGCTTGGTACTCAGACAAAACTGAAGCAAATGCTTGATCTCCAACAGCCAATTTGCACAAAACTCTCAATATGGCTTCTCTTGCCTCATCATCATCCATTAGCAAGACTTCGTCAAGCAAAAAGGGATTCAATAGAGCCCCAGCGTAATGCAAATCTGTCCTGAGCATGTCCCAGCGCTTGTAGAAATCATCGATGGCGGAAATTGCATACCTCCGCTCTAATGAAAATGGTGGATCCTCCAAAGATAAAACATGCTTTTCCACCTTTTTCATTACAAGCCATGCCTTGTCTAAGCACGGGTGCTTGCCATCAAACTCTCGAAGAGCAATCAACACGGGCTCCACTATGTGCACAAAGTTCAAACATTTCCTCCAAAATTCATCCGTTCGCACATATCGTCGCACATCGTTAGCTTTTCTTTGCTTTTGATTGGATGCCAATCTCCGCGTGTACTCATTCCACTGCGGATCGTGGACTGTTGATTCTACCGCTTCCCTCACCTCCACCAAACGTTCGATCATGAGGAACATGGTTGCAAAGCGTGTTTGAACAGGGTTTTTCAAAATGTGATTAGGAGAATGTCGTCGAAAGATTGCAAGTGGCATGTGATGCGTTCGAATGTATTTCACAATTGACTTGGCTTTCTTGACCATACTTGTAATCCAATCTTGTTTTCCCCAATCTTCAAGTAGAAGATCAAGTGCATGTGCTGAACACCCTTGAAAATATATGTGTGAAAATCTACAAAGTAACAGAGCGCTAGCGGCCAACATGTTTGCTGCATTGTCTGTACAAACTTGTACCACGTTCTGTGCCCCTACTTCGTCAATGTAATCACCCATGCAATTAGCCACGTAAGTAGCATCTTTGCATTCGCCTGTTGTGTCTATCGATCCAAGAAATACCTCTTCACTTGTACATGCCAATATGACATTCATCAATGGTCGATGTGTAAAGTTGTCCCATCCATCAGAGCATATTGTAACGCCATACTTGTGGATTGGTGCCCTTGTTTTCTCTGCTACAATTGCTGCCACTTCGTCTTTTGTAGATTTTATGAGCTTTGTACGAAGTGAATGGTACGCTGGAGGTTTGTAGCCAACTCTTGATTCCGATGTTGATTTCACTGCATCCAGAAAAGCAGGATGCCTCACTACATTGAATGGTATATTGGCTTCATAGAAAAACTTAGCCCACTTCTTGTCAAGTACTTGCTTGTTTGATGCGTTCATTCTTTCTTGTAGAGACAGTTGCCTCATCGATCGACTGTGGGTCAAATTAGGGTTGAGCGCCTCCGATGATCGTACTTGAGAGCTTTGCCCCCCAGTGTTTTCTCCTCCATCATTTGCCAAGATTGAAGCATCATGTTGTTGCTCACCACGTACTACACTTGGTAGTATCGTTGATGATGATGTCACTTCCACGTCGCGTCCAGTTCCATGCGAAGTGTCCGTAGGAATATGTCCTCCACAATTAAAAAACATTACCTTCACGGCTGCATTGACTTTAGTGTACGCTCTCATTCCAAGGAGGGTGTCATTTCGTCTATATCCCAAATGGAAAAGCAACCAATCCTTTCGATAGCTTAGCAAAGATTCGCAAAACTTGCAAACAACTTTTCCATCTGGCCGTAGTGTGTACCAAGGTTCCCACTGTGATCTTGCTCAACCCATTGCTCTTATCTGTCCTCCTTTACCTGCCCCTGCACCAAAAAAAAGATTAGTATTCAGTTTGAAATGTGATGTGGAAACAACACTTGTTGCTCTCACAACAAGTGCCACCACAACACACTCTTCTTGGACTTCGCTCTACCGCAATGGTTGTACTCCAACCAAGTCATGAAAGGCAAAATCAGCAAGGGAAAGTAATCTTGAATAGGCAAAAGTCCTTAATATACACCTTGAAGCCCTCCCTAAAACCCTAAACCCTAAACCCAGCTAGACGGAGTGACGACTGATGGGGTGGACCCTAAACCCGCAGCCTTGCCAACGAAACCGTCCAAGCGGCGACTGTCCCGTCCTGTGATATTCCGGTCCAGGGGACGGGACGGTTTCCCGTCCAGAGGACGGAGAGGCCGTCCAAGGGACGGATTACCGTCCTGGAGACGAGAATTCCGTCCAGAGACGGGCTCTCCGTCCAAGGGACGGCTTACCGTCCAGCGACGGACTCTCCGTCCAGAGGACGGCTTACCGTCCAGCGATGGAGTCTCCGTCCAAAGGACGGCTTACCGTCCAGCGACGGACTCTCCGTCCAGAGGACGGCTTACCGTCCAACGACCCACTCTCCGTCCAGAGGACGGCTTACCGTCCAGCGACCCACTCTCCGTCCAGAGGACGGCTTACCGTCCAGCGATCCACTCTCCGTCCAGCGGACGGGTTATCGTCTAGCGGACGGCCTCTTCGTCCACAGACGGGCTCTCCGTCCAAGAGACGGATGTCCATTTGGCAACGGAGTCACCGTCCAGGAGACGGCTCGACGCCGTCGCAGAATGGACAGACTTCATCCGCGCTCCGGATGGTCTCGTCAATATCGGCGACGGGCTGTGACGCGTCAGGACGCCTCAGGACGGACGCGTCATGACATCCGAACGTGAAAAGCCCACGTCACGTCCGGATAGACAACCCTGGGTAGGAGAACCCTTGTCTTGGGCAACCTCTTAAGGCGACCTCTTGTTTTGGGCGACCTCGGGTGGTGGTGGGACTACTTGAGGTCGCCCAAGACCCGAAGTCTCTTCCATCCCTTCATTTGGGCATAAAGGGACTGTTCTTACCCGTAGTCGCCCAAGGCGTGGTCGCCCTTGGATCCGTAGTCGCCCCTGACATGGAGCCGCAGTCGCCCAGACATTGGATACCCGTAGTCGCCCAATCCATCTCCCCACCTGCGGTCACCCATAGACTTTGGACCCGTAGTCGTCCATACAGATCCAAAGTCCCCCCCTTTCCGGAAGCCGCAATTGCCCTAGTTCTTGGACCCGCGTTCATCCTACCCCGACTCGCACGCGCCCTAATCCGCAGTCGCCCAAGCTGACGTGGTTCTGTCTTTCCATGTCACTGCGGACAACTAGACACGTAGGACAAGTCCATTTATCATGGGGTAAAAAACTTCAAAACCCTAAATTTTTTTGCGACGCATTTGTCGCCTATATTCGACACATGTCATATACGACACACGACGCGGCACTTCTAATAAGTCACCGAAACCCGAAAACCTGTCCGACAAGACAACCCTGCGTATTCTGGAATTTTTTAGGTTGGCTGAAAGTGATCCCTGCCTCATTGGTAAACAATATTATGTATAGGGCAATGCCCAACGATGACAAGCATTACCCGATGTAAATCACAACCAAGAAATTAACAGAACAAGATGAAACACTCGGGATGAAAAAATTGAAGTTGGATGAAAAATCCGTAATGCTCAATTATGCAGGTTTGCCCATGTAATTGGGCATTACGGCTGATTGCGCCGCAGAAGCCTCCCAAGAAATGAACGAGCGGTTTTCTAGAAGTGGTTTACGTAGGTAGGTGCAAACACAAAGTGTAGAGAGAAATGACTCCAATCTTTGCTTGAGATTAACATGAATTAAGAATCTATTCATCTTGTATCCCACATAGATAGGGCCCCCAAAGGTAAAGAGAGTGAAGTTAAGACTAAGGTAGACAAGCCTATTACCACCTTGATCTAGAAATTTGAGTATTGTGGGACCAATTACAAAAGGGGCACATATTTCTTTAGAGGTGTGCACTTGTTTCACGGATCAAAACCAAGTGGAGTTATAATTTTCCAATTAACATTGTAATTTATGTGAATTTTTGAAGTGGTCTACTCTGAAATCATAAAACCACTTATAGAGTGGTGTCAAAAATGTCTCCTAAACAACCCATTATTGCCTTAACACGTATCTATTGGCACTTGAGTTCCCACCAGTGAAGGATTGACACATTATCCCTTTTGACATTAATGCACTGAAATTATCAGAAAAATGAATGAATTTGGATGTTGCAGTGAGCGGAATGGGGGCCAAAATTAGGAAAATGGAATTAGGCAATGAATAGTGACGTGTAGTTCAACCTTATATGACTATGTTAGAAGAAAGACTCTATAGCATCCAATACCATAAAAGGGACAAGAGAGCATTTGGAGATAAGTAAATGAGAAGAAGTTGAGGCAAATTAATGAATGACAAGTTTTGTTGCAATTGTATATATTGATTTTATGATGTGTTGAGTAGATGATCTAGTAATGTTGCAACCATTGTTGGATGTGACTACTGGTGGTGTAGGATTTTGCAATACAATTGTTCAAGGTTTGAATCCTTATATTGACTATTTGAAAATTGCCTTGGTTCAAAGCAATGGATATAGGAGAGAAGTGATAATTGCAATATGAAAATTCAAGAAATTGATTTTTGTATTGGATGGATGGATTGCTTGGGGGAAGTTTTGGAATAGTATAGTGTGTAATAGTGATAGTATAGTGTGTCTAGTATATATGTGGATGAAGGAGATTAGGCAGTGACTGCCTTTTGGAGGTACATTGCTTACTTGTGTGAATTTTGAATCGTCTTGAGATTCGTCAAGAACTATGACTAGTTCATGAACCGTTGGTATAGGTACATCACCTTCAAGAAATATATCTCGAAAGACAGAGAAAAATATGAATAAACTATAGAGAGGACATGAAATAAAGGTGAAAGCACCTAGTAGAGAAAAAGAAATAAGGAAAATGGCCAAGATCACTTTCAAAGGCCAAGATCAATGATGAGATTGCTCTAGCAAGAGATCTTAACTTCGTAAAACTTTCTTTTTTTAAATTGTGAAAATTGAGTTCAAAAATGAATCCTACGAAAAAAAAATTCAAGAAAATGCTCTAATTGCCCAAAAAACAAGATTGCCCATAACTTTCACATGACAAACCCAAATGGAATAAATCAAAGTTTTTCGTATATATAATAATCTAATCTAAACAAAACAAATTTTGAATTTTTTTACTTTAATTTTTTCTGAAGTTTTTTTTTTGCCTGTCAAACTAAAAAAAGGGCTCTTTGTGCCATAACTTTTACTCCCAGACTCCAATTGAAATAAAAAAATTATATTTTTGGAAAGCTAATGTGTTTTTCTACATCCACAAAAAAAAATTCAGAAAATCACAACTAATATTGAGACCATAGGATTCTGCATAAAATCATTTTGTCCCTTGAGGGGACACTAAGACTTTAGGGGTTAAATGTCGATGCGGATGTTCTGCATCCAATGGATGACAAAATAATTGTCTGCTGAATTCAAAGAAAGTCGTTTTTCATCCATTTTTTTGGATGTTGCATCACCAGAAGGTAGGAAATCGCCTCATTCAGTGCATTGTTCTTTTTAGGCACACTTAGATTGTGAGAAGATGGCTACGAAATTTGCATAAACAGCGGTAAGGTGGAGGCACCTTAAAGCGTCCTTGCACCCAATGCCGTCAGTATCTTTAGAGGGGTGTCATTCTAAAACGCAGATGTGAGTCATGCTTACATGACTTAATGGTGTTAGTCAATAATCATAAGTGCTGTTAAGCTTACGTACATGCAACTTCTGAAATGACTTCCATTTATGGATACTGACGGTATTGGGTGCAGGGATGCTTTAAGGTGCCTCCACCTTAGCCTCTTTGCAATTTCTATGACGGCAGCTCAAACAAACTGCTGACTTATGCAACTGCTGGGAATCATATATTTTATTATTATTGTGAGGTCCACCTTGTCCCCACACTGCCATGGACAATTCTTATGGACTCCGCAGCATTCCACTTCACTTCCTAAGAAATGGGTCACTGGGTGATGCTTGCGCTTCTCTGTCTGTACAAACTTCAGCATGGTTGCACCTGCAGCATTGTCCAGTCCCATATACCGTATAAGAAATGAACTCCTTCTACAAGAAGAGGATAGCACAGCTGAATATCATATACGGTTTTCCACAATTATATCAGTGTCTTACTTAGAAAAGGAAACCGAAAACACAACAGTGGACTACAGAGTTGAACTTCAAACGAACGGCAAATGTGAAAGTGCCAAACAAGAAAAACATCCAAGTACTGCATTTCAACAAATCTGCACACAATGCATGGATTGCCAACTTCGATCTAGTCCTCTTCTTCAGCTTCAGATTGAATCACAGAAAAAGAGAGACATGAGAGCGAGTAACAGTAACGGAGCACTTCATTTCGTCTTCTGCATCTGCAGCGTCGAACTCTAGCATAGCGGTTTAGGCAGTGCAACATGTGATTGAATGATGGTACACAGGACACGGTCCACAAGGAAAGAGTAACAGTACACAGACATAAGGTAACAACAAGTCCAGAAATTGCCCACCTAAGAGGAGCTGAAACCTGAATTTTGGGGAGGCAAAGCTTCTTGAAATAAATAATTTTCAGTAAAATTGTCCTTGAAAGACAAAGCGGAATTGGTATCTCATCCAAGTTGTTTCATGTTTTTTGGAGCTTTGTGGAATTAATTATAAAAAATTTGAAGTTGAAATGGCATAGGGCTCTAATTAACTGCCCACCTCCTAAAAATGTACATGTTTTGTACATTGCTAAAGGCTATGAAAAAAAAAACATGTACACATAGTGCACATTTGAGGATGTGGACGGTTTTAGAGCCTGTGCGATTTCAGAGTCTCTTACTTTACACAATGCTCCTTTCTCTCCAATACAAACAGGGAATAACATAGTGAATTCAAACAAAAACTTAGAAATTGTTTTGACTTGCTGATGAAAGCTGAAGCAGAAACCATGAAGTTCAAATTTCTTCCATGCATTCTTATACTAATCAAAGTTTTTTTTTTTGGCATATCTAACTATAGAATCCTATACTACACTAGTATAAGAATGCATGGAAGAAATTTCAAAAACTTTGATAATGTAGATTGCAAGATATTTGCATTTAAAGTGAAGAAAACAATGGGGGATTTTCAAGAAGATGCTTAGATTGCCTGAAAAACAAGATTGTCCATAACTTTCTCATCGTTAGTCCAAATAGAATGATTCAAAGCTTCAGATATAGACAAAAATGTAATATTTGAGAAAAAAAAATTCAATTTTTTGTGATTTTTTTTTAGCTGTCCCTCAAGCTGGTTTTTGGACTTGGGGTGGCATAACTTTTGCTCCCGGGCATCAATTGAAATAAAAATTATCACCCCCATAGAGCTAATCTAATTTCCTATCTTCAAAAAAAGTTTCAAAAAATCATGTCAAAAATTAAGATCACACAATTGATCTAGGGACTTTGGGACTTTAAGGGTTAAGAAATGACAGACATTGCCAATTTTTTGTGAGTTTTTTCCTTAAATTCAAATTACTAGGAATTTTGGAATCCAAAAGTTAGCCTCAAATATATAAAGTCTTCCAATTTCAATCATTCCATAACTACTTTTTGGCTCACTAAGGTGGGTACCCCCAATATCACGTTGTGCTTTAAAGCGCAAGCTAGAATTGGCTCCAAAATGGTGTAAAGGCATTTCAAAAATTGCACCTCCATGTTTTATGGGTTCTCGAAGGAAGCATTGACCGTTTTGGAACATGTGGCTAGCTTCTTAACTTAGAGAATATGAGGACTTAATAACACAAGCAATTGATAATGAGTACAGGCTTGTCAGAGACTAGAGATACAACTAAATATATTCCAATTATTAAACACGTGTCAGAGACCAAAAGACTGCACCAAAGTAAAGTCAGAGATTAGAGATTAGAGATCACATTATTTAATCCTCATGTTATTTCATATGATTCACACAACACGAGGAGATACAATTATAGGTTTATGAGCTTGCATAGTTTAAAAAAAATATTAATAACATGATTGCACTTCCACATCTTTACTTCTAACGCCTTGGGAGGAGGAGCTTTAGAATGTGACCACTCTTTTTCAATGTTGCCTATGAGCAGTTTTAAGCATTCTACTTACAAAACTTTGTACCCCTACCATGGTCTCATTTTTGTCAGAATCAGAAAATTGATCGTACATCTATTTGCTCTCTTGTATTCACTACTTACTAGTTAAGCTTCAAATTATCCACAACCCAATTTGTGGCACTTTTGGGTGTACCCACCTTACTTCCTACTTTTGTGCTCACTACATCACTACATCAAGACATGTGTCATGACTTTACAGTCCCAACCTTGCAAAGGAGAAAAAACCACATTCCAAACTTTGGTTGGAAACCTGTTCCAACCTTGAGTATGGATGGCTCGTTGGTAATGGATGGTTCTACCATAAGAATTGCAGCTTGGAAATTGAGATGTAGCATTTCAATGCTTGTGCACGGGATTTTGGCGCTACAACTCGGTGGTTGCCCATTCATATAATCAGAGTAATCCAAAATTTGGATTCCTCTTGCAATTATCTATTGATGAGTTTCACTAAATAAGAATATTTGTGCCATTCCTTCAAAGGGGCAGATTCCCCATTGTGGCAGAATTGCTGCTAAAAACTAAAGTAGTTTCAGAAACACAAAAAAAATGCATCAAATGCATCACTACCACAAATATTCTGAAAATCATCTGTCGGACACTTCCAACATTAGAAAATTCACAAACCACCACATCTGAATAACACATATCAAGCGAAAGCATACCCTCTCACAGTAAAGGAAAAGGCCAAGCTAAAAGCTCAGCAATGCTATAATCAAGTTGGATCAGATATACAATGATTATTCTAATTACAGCCGACACTGCAAAAGTATCTGGAACCCACCACCACTGTTGGTTCCTCCTCCTAGGTGCCACCAGGCTCAACTTAAACCCTGCAAATGGCTGAATTCCAACCGAAGATACTGTCAAAGAGAGGTCTTCATCGACCATCAAGTTTATTGGAATAATGCTGGCATATTGACAACATGAAAGCAACGCCTGCGGTCTACTCCCCTCTACTGCAAATAGCAGGTGCCGACCAGAGCAAAGAGGAGTGTTTGATTGTGAGGAGGAAACCCTGGACTTCTGCTGCCGCTAATCGATAAAACGGTGCCTCTCTCTCTAATAAACACGAGCCTTCGGTGGGAAAGTTTCGACCTCATCGTCCAAGGTATTCATGTGGACCGGACGATAATCCAATCTCACCCTGTTGTTCTCCCAAAATCTGCAAAGAAGACACAGAACTAGATGAGTATCTATCCTACAGAGGCCACGGATGGAATGAGAATTACACCCCCAACGTACGAAGCGAGCAAGCTACGCCTCTACAAACCCTGCCTTAAAACTACAACACGGCAAGGACCCTAGAGGCGGAGTACGAACCCCAGACTGTGCTTCATCCACTTTTCATCGTCTCGTGTCTGCATCCACAGCAAAACAGCAATTCATTAGGGTCTTCTAGCAAGTAATTGCAATCCACCTTGCAAAGCCTCGACACCCAGAAAACGAAGGCAGATCAACACATCATAGGTAGAGAACCCATTCCCACGGTCAAGACTACCCTTTAAGTTCCAGGCTTGAACCTTAGTGACTAAGCTCCTGCTGCCATTCAGACCCACGAATCATGGCGCAGACATGAAGACCTTTGGTACTCCAATGGTAAATGACTATCCACTAACAACGGCCGTAGGTTGCGTGAGTTTGTTTGAACTACCACGGCCTTGCATTATAGAGAGGGAAAAGGAGTCAGAAAACTCACAGAGAAGTCCTCACGAGCGTGAGCACCACGACTTTCCTGCCGAGCCTCAGCAGAATGCATGGTGATGGAGGCATTGATCAAAAGATTCTCCAACTCGATTGTCTCAATCAAGTCGGTGTTCCTGTTCAAAGAACCGATGCAGATGTAAATACATCCCAAATTTTAAAAAGGAAGTTAAACCCCTTTCAGATAAGAGGCCAAAATTCGACTCGTGAACAGATTGTAATTGGACTCTTGGTGACCAGTGGTTAAGTATTTCATCCATACAGCTTTTTTGATTCTCGTGTCAATTTTCTAACTTATGTACAAACTAAATTTTTACAGAACATCTTCATTTTTTTGGAAATTTGGACTACCCCCTGGTCTTGAACGGATAAATCTTCCAAACAAACATTAAAAGGTGAACTAAAAAAAAAACTGTTCTAATTTCAAGTCGAAACCCATGACCGACCAACTACAAGCAACCACCCCCAGATAAGCATTTGCCGTTGAGTGCAATTCCGACAAGGATGAGGCAATTACCATATGAGACTGCGGTCGTTGGTTTTAACGCGCTTGAATGAATCTACGGTTTCGTCGATAAGCTTGACACCTGTTGCACAATCCCGGATATACGTTGGTTGGCGTGATAACCTCACTTGCAATATCTGGCATTACAATGCACGGAATGCAAATACTGCGTCCATATATCCGCATTACAGACAGCTAAAAATTGTATGCCTGCTGCATCTGACTATATCGAGAGAACAACGGCAAAAGCAATGAGAAAAGAACACCTACCCTCCTCCAAAGTATCCTGCGTTCTGAACACAGCAGCATAGTTCTGCATACCGCGTTGCATCTTGTTGCGAATGTCTGACGTTGGAAGGTCACCGCTGGCATAGCGCAATTTGTCCAACCAAGCAATCGTATTCTCCCCGGCATTCTTGGGCAGTTCAGCTTGAGCTTGTCCTGATTCACAAAATAAGGTTATCAGATGGACCTTGCAAAACACTACGGACTTGACCTCCAGCACACTCGTATTTCACTCAAAAATGGGGAGGTAATCGACTCATCTGCAATGCATGATTATAGAAAACGTTCATGCACGACCACATGCTTACCAGGCTTGAACTTCTCGGCCACTCGGTTAGCGCAAGCTCGTCCAAAAATCACAATGTCCAGAAGTGAGTTGGCACCAAGTCGATTGGCTCCATGAACGGAGGCACAAGCAGCCTCGCCCGCAGCCAACAACCCAGGAATTATGCAATCTGGGTCGCTGCCTTTCTTCGTCACAACCTGATCCCATCCCATACCACAAGTGCCTGACTGTCAATCTCGGTGTCATTTGTTGTTCACTCAGATCCTAGCAAACCAGGTTCCTGAGGTTCAACATGATCCCTTCAGACACTTTGACAACCCACTGCATGCTCACAAGCTGGGAATAGCTCCTCCAAACTGGCAGGTCAAATGAAAGTGTCTCGACCAGCACATCGAATGCAACACAGCTGTCGTGTTAGTCCTATTCTCACCTCGCCATAGTAAGTGGTGGGAATACCGCCCATGTTGTAATGCACGGTTGGAAGAACAGGAATGGGCTCCTTGGTAACATCTACACCAGCAAAAATGGCAGCGGTCTCCGAAATTCCAGGAAGCCTTTCCTTCAGCACTTCAGGAGGTAAGTGGTTCAGGTGAAGGTAAATGTGGTCCTTGTGGGCACCTGAAAACAGCAACAATATATCAACTCAGGTACCAAGTAATAACAAGTACACAGTCTTTGCAAGGTCCCACCGACATGATCATGTTTCACAACAACGCTCTGGAAGACTATATCCTAACCTCATCCTGCAAGAAATCTTACCAACGCCACGTCCTTCACGAATTTCCATTGTCATCGATCGTGACACAACATCTCGTGATGCCAAGTCCTTGGCAGTCGGTGCATATCTCTCCATGAATCTTTCCCCTTCGCTGTTTCGAAGAATTCCTCCTTCTCCTCTAGATCCTGAAGTGAAACATCGACACCAACATTAGAATAGCCTCTCCCAAAAATTCCCTACTCCCATGCGTGGTCAAACATGCGTGGTCAAACAGAGCAGAAGGACAGCCAACTGACCTTCGGTAATGAGACAGCCTGCCCCATAAATTCCAGTTGGATGAAACTGGACGAACTCCAAATCCTGCATTCACCAGTATGTTAAATCAGTTTGCACATCAACTCACCCAGAAAGAAACGTCACAGTCACTCTCGGCTCAGATGTGCAGGCAAAAAGTCACGAAAGAAAAAATAAATTACCTGCAAAGGCAAGCCAGCACGAGCTGCCATCGCATTACCGTCACCAGTGCATGTATGCGCTGAGGTTGCAGAGAAATACGCTCGCCCGTAGCCCTGACACAACATGGATACGAGTCGAAAGAACATCAGAAGGAATTCAAACCTACTGCAAGAACTTTCATACTTCCAAAACCCAAGCACGAGGAACCACGTGCTCTAAAATACAAGCCTACAAAAGAACCTCCAGTCGATCTGTGAAACCGACAAATGGAACGACAAACTAGTATCTGCGTTAAGAAAACTGAACGCAAATTACAACCATACCCCGGTTGCAAGAATCGTGTTCATGGCACGAAATCGATGAAGAGTGCCATCCTCCATGTTCAACGCAATGACTCCTCTGCAAGCGCCTGAAACGGGAGTAGCTAGTCAACAAAAGTCCGTGACTATCCACCAGAAAAACTCCTATAAAATAGTGCATCCTATAATAAGGCGGGCAGAGTCTGAACCAAAGCATGGTACGAACAGATCATAGATTGGAAAAAACCTAATGAAACCTCCCACCAACTTGAAAGCATTACCATCATACAACTCCGTCCTAGGTTTAAGGGTTCCAAGTTCGAAGGACCAAACTCGCACAAATAGAATCAATCATGGATACACCACACAATCACTAAAATGAAATGGAGCACCAAGAACTGACACTCAACTAAAACCATGCCATACCTTGGTCATCCATGATCAGGTCCAAAGCAAAATACTCCACAAAAAATTGAGTGTTGTGCTTCATGGCTTGACCATACAAGGTATGAAGCATAGCATGTCCAGTACGATCTGCTGCAGCTGCACATCGATATGCTTGACCACCTGTATCATCCAAGTTGCAACAGTATCTTCAGTAAAAATAACAGCAGGAAAAACTGAACATAATTACTTGTCCTTTCAAGAGCTGCACAAATAGCTGCAGAACCCATAAATCCGACTCGAAACCCTGGACTTGTACACTGGCATCATTGTGAGTCATCCCTATTCAAAATTAACTTGCACGCGATTCGCCATCAAATCGACAAGGATTGAAAATCACCTTTCCCAAAATTCAGACTCTGCCCACCAAAAGCACGCTGATAGATCTTGCCATCTTCAGTACGTGAGAACGGGAGTCCATAATTCTCCAACTCAATAACCGCCTTCGGAGCCTCCCTACACATATATTGAATGGCGTCTTGATCACCTAGGAGAGCACACGGACCACAAAAAGCACAATCGTCAAAATAGCATCCGACAACAAGCCCCCGGAAACCCCAAGAAAGTACTAGCAAGTCTCACACCGGAATCAATTCCAGCCAACATCAAACTCAAAGTGTATCCAGGACAGACTTACCAAGCCAATCACTGCCTTTCACGGTGTCGTACATGTGCCACCTCCAATCATCCTCGCTCATGTTTCCCAGTGCTGCATTGATACCACCCTGCAGACCATAAGTGTCATAAATAGTTACTAAACAAAACTTACACTCTCAATCAGAAGCAGCACCCGCATTTTATGAGTTTGAACGTGGCCCTGTGTCCAGAATTCCCCCCGACTTGGCATGTCCCACATAACTTACAACGATTTCAAGTCGAGGTTTCACAAAAATCTACAAAAAAATATTAATGCATCACTAAACGTCAGTTGCGTTAGCTTCCAACCTGTGCGGCCACAGTATGAGACCTCGTAGGAAAGAGCTTCGTGATACAGGCAGTGTTGAATCCACTCTCGGACAACCCGATGGCGGCCCTGAGACCAGCCCCTCCAGCTCCAACAACAATGGCGTCATACGTATGGTCCACCAGCGGGTACGACTTGGACTGCAACACATTCATTCAACCATTGTGCACATTCTCAGTCAAATTTCAACTTTTCAGTTCTCCTTGAGATCAAGATTTCCAGTATTATTTGAGCACTTCTAGCTTTTATGCAATTTTTACCATGTCTGACAAAGAAAGCAACCCAAGTAGATTAAAAACAATATGTGCTCGCTAATGATTTCTTCAACTGAAGGGGTAGGGTTTAGGTGGAACGACGAGGGAAATTGTCCTCAAACTAACACAGAGCAGAACCAGCCTCTCACTGACCACAATCCATCCCTAAGCACAGGCAGTAACAACAAGAATCTCATTCACTCACCTGCACAAATTTAGAAAGTATCCTAGCATCCAAAAAACAGAACCCAAAAGAAATCGCTAAAATATAAGAGATGGACTACAAGAGAATCCAGAAAATGCTCGTATAAAGGGAAGAAAGTGCTAGCCATGCCGATTCTTTCCACGGTCATAGCAACAACCACATTTCAAAAAAACAAACCATAAACACTCTCCAAAACAAAACCATCCCAACGATTTGCATATTCTCAGACTCATTTGCACTTTCAGTTCTCCATGCGATCCACGCATAAAGACTTCAGATTTTTTTCAGCACTTCGAGATTTTTTTCCAATCATCACCCACAAGAGAAATACACAGAGTGGAACAACAGTATGTGCTCCCTACTGATCACAGTTCATTTCCTAAACTGAAGAAGTAGGGTTTACATAGAAAGACGAGGAGAATTGCCCTCAACCTAATCACCCTGCCTCAACACAGAGCACTCTGCTTCTCACTAATCACAATCCTCTCTAAGCACAGTCAGCAGCACCAAGAATCTCATTCAATCACCTCACCAACACAGTACAAATTCAGCATGTAACCTAGCATCCTCAAAAACAGAACAAAAACAAAAATTTGCTAAACACTAAGAACTAAGCAACAGAATAATTCACAGCATGCTTGTAAACACGATCGCATGAAAGATGCACACTCTATTACCCAAACACGACGATCCTTTCCACAGCCACAGATTACCAAATTTCCACAAACCCACAACCACAACCAATCTCCAATACCAAAGAACGATTACGCAAACTCTAGATAGATAATCTGTTCGACAATTTTTTCCCTAGCCATAGCTTTCCAAAATTCCCAAAACCCACAACCAAAAATAATCCCCAAATCCTACCTGACGGAAACCCTCGCAGTGTGTTCTTCAACACGCTTGTGTCAAAAAATAAGTAAAAATAAAAAAATAATCCCCAAATCCATTTGCAATGAGAAGGATCCAAACCTCATCAGTGGACATGCTGCGGCTCTTGGCCGCGAGTGGCCATGCCGCTGCTTGGCGAGCGCCCCGGAGCGTTTGGCGCCGGGCGATCAAGCCTCTCACCGCTTGCATGGTGATGACCGCTGGCCCCAATCAAAGAATACAAAGAACGAAAGATGAAAGACGGAGACAGGAAGGTGCGATTCCTGTAGCAAAGTGGCTTGCCAAATTGTGAAACTAAGCTGCGGAAGAATGCAATCGAGGGACGGAAACTTCGATCCCCGAAGACGTCACCGTGTCCTGCTTGTGTCGACGTCGACACAGTGACGAGGAATGAGGACTGCGAGACGATCTTTTAGGGTTTTGGTGAATTGGCATTCGTTTGGGGAGAAGAGGGCGTGTGGCCGGCGTGGACACATTCCCTGCCATCATGTCATTTTCGGAGGAAATTACCCACAAATTGTGTCTGAAATAGTGTGACTTCGCCTTGTCATCAAATTCATCAACCTTACAACAAGTGGCACTCACTCTGGTATTTTTTGGATGAAAAGTGAACAATAAACTAAAATATTCTCGGCAATATGCAAATTGACGGCAAAGACGCAACTATGTCAAATACTACTATTGTCGTCAAAATAGTATATTGATGTCATCAATGATGAGATTCTTTTTGCTTTTGCATTCTAAGAGACTTATCATTGTTTGGAAGGTAAAATAGGGAATTGAATGGGTGGGACACACTAGTGATCCGCTCTCCAAATCATGAACACCATGTTTTTGCTAGAATGAACATTTGACAAGCCACTGGAGTTGCTTTGAAGTATTCCACCTATAATTATCACTATCCAAAATGTGACACCTACGTTTGGACTACAAAGCGGTATTAAAACCTAGATATTAATGACACGTACTATACACAATTAAAACATGAGAGTCTTAGAGAATCTAAGGCATGTATGGACACTTGAAATGTCCATTGAACATTCATTTCAAATGAAAATTTGGAATTCTCATATTGATTTGGGATATACTTGTATGCAATATTTTGAATTTTTATAGGAGGGGTTCATATTGTGTGTGAATTATGCATAATAAAATGTGTTGGAATCCTCTTTCACTTGTCAATAAGATCTAATAAAAATGATTTAATTTTTGAAAATAGTAATTATGTTTAATTGCTATTAGTGTTGACTATAGATGCACCGACCTTAATCCAATTTCTAAGGCTATATTACTTAAAATCATTACACTAAAAATTATATTTAGTGTCACCTATACTAATTGGTTTTTAAATGTTATAAATTTCTTACTCTTGATGAATTCTTTTACTAACTTTGTTTATAGAGATCCTTCCTTTTTGAATAGTATTAATATATGTGCTCTTTGTTAAAAAATTAATCTTTCCTAAAACGGTATGACCATGAGTAAGTGATTAGTATAAGTGATACTAAATACAAATTTTAGTACAAATTTTTTTGACATCCATTTCTTGTATATTAGAGAGCTTTGATTTCTTAATCAAACTATGATAACTAATGTTGGAAGATGTTGGATAATTGCATTCATATATAAATGCATTCATATATAAATGCAAAAGTTATGTGAGATTAACATTGTATAGGGAGATATTTCTAAAATTGTGCCATAATTTCAATGTCCTCATGTTAAACATTGTGCAAGAAGCATCTTTTTATCATGTGGATATTTTAGGGCATCAAGCTTGATTTTTGATGATCATATTATAAATGTTTAAATGGCCAACAATGGCCACTTCTATGTCTATGAAAACTAAAATTAATCATTTAGAAGTTTTTAAGAAAATGATAAAATATATCAATAGAACAAAAAATTATACAATTTTGAATAATAAACATTTATTTTGGAAATTATAATAATCAATTAGTTACGTTCCAAATCAAACTTTGTATTTTTAATTTTGGCACTCATGGATAACTCCCACAGTGCTTGAATTAAAAATAAATATAAAAATAATATTTGAAAAGCTCTTAGCAAGTTACAATAGAGTTAAGTGTAAAGTCATATAAAACCGCAATTTGCATGCTGCCACTTTGAACGCTTAATCTAAAAAACATTTGAATCCTCATCCAATTTTATTGTGGAGGGGGGTAACAACAAAGTATGGTGGCATGCAATCTAATTACATTGAGTTGTCATCTTTTTAGATGAAGGTGTAGATTGAACCCTTGCAAAAAGAAGGGACCAATTCAAGTATGCAACACTTGAGTGTCAAAAAGCATAAAGAATCTCCATTATTGCTTATCCAATGAACTATTAGCATAACAAAATTAAATTTGTCCATGTTGTTGAATTGCGACAAAAATGCAATTTTTGACATGTCCAAGAAAATATTTAGATGGGTCATGCATTACTCTTTAAACATCACAACTAGATTGAAGAGCTAAATTTTTATTATAATATTTACTATAATATTTACTATAATATTTATTATAATATTTTATTATAATATTTACTATAATATTTACTATAATATTTACTATAATATTTACTATAATATTTACTATAATATTTACTATAATATTTACTATAATATTTACTATAATATTTACTATAATATTTACTATAATATTTACTATAATATTTACTATAATATTTACTATAATATTTACTATAATATTTACTATAATATTTACTATAATATTTACTATAATATTTACTATAATATTTACTATAATGTGAAAACTATGACACTTAACCCCTAAAATTCCAAAGGTGTTTTCTAACAAAAACCACTCAAAACTACCACTTTTGCTGCATTCACATAAGGAAATCAAAAGAATAATTTTTTTTTGGAATTTAACCATAGGATCTTGTACTTAACTTGTCTGAAATCATGTATTAAAAATTTCATCAAATTTGACCGTATGGATTAGAAGATATTAGCATTCAAAGTTGGACAAAAAGTTTTTTCAGAAGAAAATGCTTAAATTGCCCAAAAAACTAAGATTGTCTATAACTTTCTCATCCCAAATAAGGTAAACCAACCCATTATGGTCAGATGACCCATAGTGGACACCTCATGCCCCCATGATGGTTTTTCAGACCACAATCAACATCTAACATGACACCTATGGAGTAATTAGTGACCTCATTAGGAACACCCAATTTTTCCAGTGTAAATCATTGTAGGAAGTGACTTTTCATGGCATTCCACATTAGAAATTATTGTGACCACTTTAGGTGATTAAGATGAGCATATTGGATACACTTTTTGTTGGTTATGGAGCAACCTATAGACCATGTTGGGAAGATCACTTCAAAAATACATAACTAATTCACACTTTGTCTTGAAAAATAAAATTTCAATCGCTCTCACTATTTTTCACACTTATCTTTGTGTGGGAAAAAATTTGAAAAATTTCATCAATGGCACGAGGGCAGACTCCAAATTCTGACCACAATGGGCTGTTTTACCTTAGAATGATCAAAGTTTCACATATAGATAAAAATATAATATTTTAGGAAAAAAATTCAATTTCTTTTTTCAACTTTTTGTAATTTTTTTTGGGCTGCCTGCCAATCTCCATTTCTTGCTTATTGTGCCATAACTTTTTCATCCGGCATCCAATTGAAACAAAAATTATATATCCACAAAGCTCTCCCAAAACTATGCAACCTAAAAGAATCTCAAAAAAATTCACTTCAAATTGAGACAATAAAAACCTACCCAGACCCAAATTGTCCCTCAATGGGACAAATGGTCCTTTAGGGGTTAAGGATTAATTGTACACTTTCATTTGGAAAATGGCAAACATGACATAAGGTCAGTACACCCAAAAGCAACACTATCTAGTGATGTTGTACATTTGATACACCTAAAGGTAAGTGTGTTGATTTTGGTTGTACTTACCTTATTTGGCGCCATGTTCCAGGACTCTGCACTCTGATATCGAATATCGATACCCGGACAGACCTGTGCATCAACATAGTATCTCCAGTCTTAGCAGTTGCGAGCAAGCTTGTAGACGCACATTAACTTTTAGCCTCCTGAACCCCCAACCGAAGTTTCGTCTTGTCGATGCATCCATGATTCATAGTTTCGATGTTGAAATTCACTCAGTTTTTTATCTCTCTTCGGAAGCAGGCGGATTGAATCCCGATGTTTTGCAATCTCCTTACAAAATTCTTTTTAGGTGGTTCTGTGGTGAGCTCTGCGAATTTTGAGTAAGTGGAGTGCTCGTTCAATTTGTAAGGCTTTTAGTTTCCCATCATGAGCAGTTTTTAGTTTTTCACGAGTGGCGGAGTAGGGCTAGGGGAGCGGTGTTGTAGGAATTTCGGTGAGAGTTTAGGGTTTGGATTTAGTGTCGTGATTTCGGTTGTAGCAGCTTTTTGGGTTGTGGTCGAGGTATTGGTTTTGTGGATGATGATGGGGGTTGCAATATGAAAGCAGTAGTTGGGAGTGCGGGTGGGGAGAGAGAGATTGAGAGGGGAAGATGCTGCAGGAGACAGGGGACGCGGGTTCAGCGGCGATGGGCTCACCAGTGTCCCCCGAGCAAGTTCTCAAGACTCTCATGAATGATGGCCACTTCGATAGTTTGCGAATCAAGATTCTCAACCAGCTGAAGCAAAGTGTAAGAGAGGAATTGACCTATGATTGTCCTACTCGTTGATCTCTGTGGCGTCACATTTTGAACCCTAGGATGCTGGATGCTTAGCGTTTACAGCAATGCTGAAGCTAAGAGTAGTTATAGTCGTCCACAGGCTAGGTATTATTTTTCAGAGTGCATATGCTTTTTGTTTCTCCAATTCTCTCGAAATTACTCAGAGCATTTATCTATTGTCGTCGATACATTTTTATTTTGCTTTGGGCCATAATTTTGAATGTATCGACATCGCGGACCTTGTAATTGCGTCTTTGAAGTGAGAGCATGTATTGTTTCGTTACACTCCAACCGTTTTAGCATTGTTCCAGAATCGTTACGAAAGTTCAAGTCAAGCGAATGATAATCGCCTGGGTATCTTGATTGTTGGTTTAGGGTTTTAGATTTTTGTGGCCAGACATGTTCGTCAACGGATCAGAAGTAGATTTCGAATTTTGAATTGTTTTCGGATGACTGACAGCAGACGGCAGCCAATTTGTTGAGACCGTTATTGTTGAAACCGTATGTTGCTTGTATGCCTATTGCAGGAAGAGATAAAAAATTATACATCAACTCTTGTGGCAAGCAGTAAGGTACTTAACACCCCAGGAGCAGAGAATAAGAGTCGAAAGGAGTTGTTTGAAGCCTTGCGAAAAGAACTCGAGTAAGTCCTTTTGTTTCTTGTGGTGCTTTCTCTATAAGTTTTGGCGGTTGGTTTGAGACCTGCATTGAATCACTGTGACAGAACATATGTAAAGTAGAAGGTACTATTCCCATCTTTCTAAGCAATTGCTGAGACACGCAGGCTTTACATATTTTAAGAGAATATGAGGGTGATAGTGATGACGGTCGCTCTCCAATGTTAAAGAGGACACGTTTTTTGAACATTCGTAGAATATTTTGATAAAAGTTCAAAATTGGAAGCCCTAAATTGCCTATTTCTGTCATCTACAAGTTGTGACCTCAATATGAAGTAGAAAACGGGCGTATGTCCTGTGACGGTTATAGTATCCTCTATCTTATCTGATGGATGCAATGGAGGGTTTTCATGTGACTAAATCTCAGTACTTTAAAAATTGATGCAATAACAGCAAACCCTATGAACTTGTTGACGAACTCGACTGTTGGTATGTGATGACTTAATTTCTGCAGGGAACCGGTGCTTGAAAAAGCGTCTGTAGCTGCGTGGGGAATCATCCTCGACAAAGAGGGTGTTGGGAAAGAGATAGTGGAAAAGGTGGACGCTGTGTATGCACGGCTCAGTGGACATGATTCGTCAGATTCAAGTCCTCAAGTAGCAACACAGGGCCAAGAGCGTCCCGTAGTCGATACACGTTCATTGCCAGATCTTTCAATGCCGTCAACAAGTGCCAACGGCGGTTTGAACCGGATGCATCCAAACCAAGTTTATCTCAATCAAGCGTATCCCCCTCAAAGGACACCCACCGATAGAGGCAACACTCCATGGAACGATGTCTCAGTCACTCCTGGACGACGAATGGGGACTGACAGGGGAAGTACGCCGCGTACAGACATTTCTGGACCTCCACTTAGTGCTAGAAGAGTGCCCCAACCTGAATATTATCACGCTCCAGATCCTCAGTGATTGGATTGGAAGTCAGCTGTTGAATATTAGGGTTTTGATGCAGTAACGGGAGATGCGATTCTTGAAGCCTATAGGAGTGGTTAGCTTTGTAGTGTGAATTCCAGGAGCTAGTTTGGCCTGCAATGAGAAAGACCATGCAGTTCTGTGACTTATACCCACCTTGTGGCTTCGGAAGGATGGTTAGAAGCGCTGCATTCATTCACACTGCCGGGTCGAGTTGTGACCATTCCACAAGCTGTGTAATAGTCCTACGGTTTTGTCGTGTAGATGAGAGTAAGATTTGTTCACCACCCGGCAGTTTGGAGTTTAGATTTGTATAGGGGTCCCTGCTATCTAGGCCAGTGCGTACTGTTTGTAAAAAGTTGGCTGAACTGACTTTGGTCCTTGCAAATGGCCATGTTTAGTACGGAGTATCTTGAAATCAGCTTGAAAAACTTCTGCTCTTGTTCGTCTATGTGCTGTTCACTTCATTTGCTTGTTCATGTTGTGAGGTTGGTATTTTCTGTGTGTCTAGCTTTATAACGGCATTATATGGCTTTTCCTGATGTGCTTTTTTGGTTTTACGTGAGTTTACGTCTTTTTGGACTACATTTCTCGGTGATGGCGTCCTTGATTCGATTATTTTTTGTGCCAAGGCTTCTACACAATTCGACACCCAACAATCTTTACTCAAGTTGCCGTCTCTCATTTCATTCATATATGCCAAAATTATTCTCCCAACTAACAATACCTAGAGGTAGTTTGAAGGTCGTCCCAGAAACCTCAACCTGCTGCTATTGCTTTAAGCGTCAGTCGTTCTAGCTGAAAACGGAGTATTCAGATCAAACTGGTTCTTTCCGTCTGTCTCTAAATAACAAAGCCTTTAGGCTTCGGTATCACTTTTGTTGTTTTTGAAACAAAAAGGAGCGAACGCCCTTTGCATGGAAACAGTGAAGAAACACAAACTGAGGCCTCAGTATCAAAAGCAGGCCAGCAGCGGACTAGTCTCTAATACGGAGTATCACGTTACGCAACGCCTTGTTTGCAACACAAACGTGTGGAATATGGAAATCTTGTCAGTTTTCTTTCAGGATTTTCCGTCGATGGTTGTTCGATAATTGAAGGTGGACGTGGACGTGAAGGTGGAAAAGGATCATTAGGGTTTACAAAGTGACGCAGATAGAACAGGGTTAGAGTGATTATGTTCATTGTTCTCTCGGAGGAATGCATCTCAATTGCTGAGGCCTAATTTTGGGTCGAATTGCCGCAGCAGTTTCTTCTCTGTTCTGCGCTGTGAATGAAACCTTTTTCGCGCTGTGTGAGAAGATCGGGTTTTTTAGGGGTTTAGGGTTTAGGGTGATGTCCCCAGGGTAAGATAATGCCAGGCTCTCATATGTTGGATTCTCATTGAAGAGGGGCATCCTGAACTCTGGGGTTCCAGTTGTAACTTGCAAATCGCGGGGCGAAAGAGATTGGCATAGTACTCGGCTTCAATTCCCCGAGTGCAGCAGGTGGAGCTTTCTGAAGTGCTTTCTCATACCTTGTTTGACATTACTTTGAGTAATGTGGTGCTAGATTACTTGAGCTTACATGCGATAGTTCTGTGTAGAACCCTCTTTGATTGACTAGGATGGTGACCTAATTTTCTATCGCATTTGCAGAACGGATGAACCCATGGCACAAGAGATGAAGCCTGAGGAGTGCACTAGTAAGAAGTGGGATGTCACCCACATCCCCGAGGAGCTTCAGACTGCTTCAGCAACGGGTATCGTACTATTTTCTTTCAGTGATGATGGTGGTTTCCTTTTCCTCTTTGGGGTTTGCGATGGCTGAGTTTATGGAGAAGGGTTCTACCGAGTTAAGCAACAATTGATTTAATTGATGGATGATGACATTTTGGTATATGCTGACAGAATGCGTAATGACTGGTGGCATTATATTGCGTTATCTGTGTTACAGTGCATATTATAGCAGCTTCGATCAACCCCAAGCTCGCTAGCGTCCTCATCAGGTACGATTTGAGAAGTGGACTTGGTTTGTGGTTTAGTCCTTGAAAAAATTTAGTCCTTCATTGACTGTGCGAATATGAAAATGCAGGGATCTCGGCACGAAGGCACCGTTGACATCATTGGCACACGTCAAGCGGATTCGAAGAACAGTAGCTGAAGGTATTTGATGTTTTCTTATCTTTCAGCTTATCCTTACCAAATAACTGAAGTCTCATTCCCTAGTGCTGTGGAGTAAAAAATGATCTAACACCAGTATAAAAATAGAAATCCCACTTCTGATAATCCACTGATTCGGACATAAATTTGTTCATTATTTCCGTTAATTTGATCCTCCTCTATATTGACACTCTCTGGCTTTTCTGAATAGACAAGGTGCAGTTGAGCATCATTCTTTGTCCTGCTGATGGAGACGTGAGCAGCGACGATACTTTCAATATTCCAACTGACGTGGCAGACATTGTGGACAAGCACGCTCTCGTGCCGTTTCTTTCAGAGGTACAAGAGGTTCTTTCGTTCATCGTTGCTGATATTTTGCAATATGCGGAGTGAAACACAACTGCTTGAGATTCACCTTTCTTTCATCTATCCCTCGTAGTCCAGAAATGATGTAACAAAAAATTAAGGCTGCGTCGTATGAGAACGAGGTTATTATAGTAGTCTGATTGTTTCAGTGGAAGGGGCTGCGTTCAGTTTGAGAGTACAAGATTATAGTCTGTGACGTCTGAGATTGTTTTAGTGGACTAAATTTATCCTCCAATTTGTGGCTCTAACGACAGGTATCAGCACATCCAGCCAGTAGCCGAGAAGAGTGGGAAGCGCAGTGTCGATTCTGGCCCACATCCTTTCATCCGAATGCATGGTGATTTACATGTTGATTTCTATTTATGAAGTTTTTATATCACAAATATTTCACTGGTAGTGTCAAGTAAATTGCATAGGTTTGTTTTTGTTTTTGTCTGAATGTGGCATTGACTCTGTGTAATTGGTGGCATACAGCTGTCAATCCTGAGCTTGAGTGTTCTTTTTCTAATCGAGGAACACAAGTACTATTATGAACTTTTGTAACTTTTGTAAGTAACATATTGGTTGTGGCAGTATACGAGGGTCCAAGATAGAGTTGGAGGAAGTTGAAGCTGAAAGTGCACGCAAGTTCATGAAGGCTGCTATTTATCAAGCCCGTCTTGGTCACAGCTCTGGACAGGTAGACCTTCACCAGTAATCTTTTCATTGACTTGACTTTTACCCCTAAGTGCCCAAATGGTCGAAAGTGATTTGCTTCCATATCTGTATTATTTGAACTAATTCATTAGAACGCTAAAAGGTAGGTAACAAAATGTACAGTACCAATAGAAAGAAGAATTCACACCCTACAATATTGAACTGTTGAAATATGATGTGGAAAGCACTAGAACCAGCTATTTGCTTCCGAAGTGAACCTTCTTTTTTCGGTTCAGGATATTTCTTCATTCATTGATCTTGCTGTGTATGTGACAGCTAGCAAACGGGGCAGTAATTGTGGATCCATTCCTAGGTTCTGTCATTTCCTGGGGACATGATCAATCTACGGTTACGGTAAACTCCCCTGTACAAACTTGTGAAGCCAAAGAAAACTGCAGCCGCCATCCTTTGAGACATGCTGTTATGGAAGTCATAAGCATGGCAGCAGACAGAGACCGCCTTCTGTTTCCCTCAAATGGTACCACTTCGTGCGCGGAGGAGAGGAGCGAATCTGCTGACACTGAAGCTGAGTTTGGCAGTGCCACAAAGAAAGCTCGTATGGACATGGTCAGTATTTTCTCACCTTCTCACGTCCTAAATCAGCCCATGATTTTGTATCCCTCGAATGCTGGGCCTTCTCTATGTTTTCGCTTGGGAACCTTTAAGATGGAGGATCCTATTTGCGTCTCTTTAACCATTTTAACATACGTATTAGTGTGATTTTGTGGGAGATGTATTGAACTGTGGAGAAATTTTCTCGTGATTGTTTCAATATGACTGATGACTTGACATTTCAATGAAAGCCCACTGGTGAATATCTGTCGATTATTACATTGGCCTGTTTGGACACGTTTCTTTGTAATACTAATAGTCCATTTCGGTGATGAGCAGGTAGACTTGAACGGATTCGGCAGTGGTGGAATCTCCCAAGAGGGGAGTGCTGTGATGAATGCTCAAAACATCCCTCGTCCATACCTATGCACAGGATTTGATGCCTACGTCACTCGAGAGCCTTGTGCCATGTACGTCTCACTTAAGATTCTTCTCTGTTATGCTCCGACAATTGGATGTTCTGTCTTAATGCGTGGTTGCTACCTCTACAGAATTGGCACCACAAAAGTCCCGAACTGATTATCAGTGGTTTCAGTGTTGCCACACTTGATTTCAATGCCATGTCATGTCAGTGCTCTTTTATTGCCCTTGCAATGTTTTTAAAGATCAATATTTGAAAAAACATTACAAAGACACTAATAAAACATTGAAGTGGCATTTCGATATAAACCAGTTAGTCTATTGAAGCAGCACTGAAACAGTTGATAATCAGCAGGGAGGGACTACTGTGATGGAGCTCCATTGAGGTTTATGTCTTCAATTTCGTCTGCTGTGATTGTTGCTGTGATTGAATCAAGTAGCCGTGTTGTGTTTCCTGAGGAAATGGTCGTAAGAGGAGCTGCATATGCATATGCAGGTGTGCGATGGCATTGGTGCATCAAAGGGTGAGAAGGGTTTTCTTTGGGATCCCCAACACTTCGCATGGAGCTCTCGGGAGCAAGTATAGACTGCAAGGAGTTCGGAGCCTCAATCACCGCTACACTGTTTTCCAAGTTGCAATATCTGAATGTGATCTTGTGCAACCACTGTAACAATCATCACAGGGATGGCTCTCCTTTGAATTGTTTTACTTTTTTGATTGATGTCTTGGAGTATTGTTAACCCTTAAATGCTGACGAGGACGTTTTTTTGTCCGACGGATGACAGAGAATACTTTTAGTAGGACAAAAGTGCAACTATTCATCCTCAAAATTTTGTTGTGAAAAGGGGAGGTCTTCTACAGTAGTTTGACTTCCAATGAGTGTTTTTGCAATTTTTTAAGCAAATGATTCACATGGTAACCAAAAGGATGATTTCCACAATCACTAGTCTGTCCTTTAAGGGTTAATTTGATATGTTATTTGAGTGTCCAACTGTACTTTTATCCACCTCACTTAACCCCTTCAAAGGTACAGAGGGTTCTCTAGAATTGACGATTTGAGACAAATCATTGTAAAGTACTATTTGGAAGAATATTTTGGAATTGATATACAACTAAAAGTCATAGATTTTGAGTTTAGGATTCAATCCATGTAGTTAGATTCACCAATGCTATTACCAATATTTTATTTTCAAATATTGGAAGGAAATTTTTTAAATTCTTTTTACATTTGATTACAAGTAAAATATTATTATTTTTTGAATAAAATTTATTGGAATAGACTTGAATTGAGTTTCTTTTGACATGGAGATTTTGTGAAATTTTTTGTTCTTTAAATCTATGACCTCATTTTTGCAAATCTAGTTTTGAACTAGAGTCAATGCAATTTTAGCTTGGTCAACCACTTGAGCAAACATATTTTCACATTTGTAATTTTAGAAAAATATGTATTGTAATAATACCAAATCCAACGATTAGATAGGACAACAACTTGATATAGAATTTCTACAAATTAGGATCATTTTTATCCAAGTATTAATGAAAAAGAAACATAAATTTCAATTTGTTCATCATCTAGAAATTGGACGTTGGAGCACTAAATGTGTCCATTGTGCTAGACTTCTTTTTCATGCTTATATGAATCTTTAGTCCTTAAAAGATTAGCAACCACACTCCCTAGTTGGAAGTGAATTTATATTTGGACAAACAAAAGAAATTGTGGAGAATGAAGAAGCTAGTCCAAAGATCTTGACACTTGTAAGTTTATTTTGTTCTCTAGTTTCTACATGAGTTGATTTAGAACGTAGTACAAAATCAAGAAGTAATGAGTAACCATGTTTGTCTTTTTGTTGAAGAATGGACACATTTTGAAAAAATGATCATATATATGCATATGTGTATATATATGGATGTACTTTATCCATCCACTAGTAGAAAAAAGCGTGTCCTAACCCACTGAAAAATCAATTGTTTTAGGTTGATTAGGGAGTGGGTTTGGACAGCTTGATTCGGACATCAATCAACATCTTTCAGTTGATTCGGACATGAATTAACAACTTTCAGTTGGTTTGGACAATAGAAACGTGTTGATTGTTCGCCAAATCAACAGAGAAAATTTTAAAAATTGCCGAATCAACATAAACGTGCAAATTAGGGTAGGCAATTCTAATAGTGATCTATATCTTATAGCTCCCATGGAATTTTTTTGAAAACATTCATAATTCACCTAGTGGTGGATACCAAGATTCCTAGGCTCTTTGGAGTTCACCCTTAAGTTCAATTTTAGACATAATCTGGGTTTTTTTTGGTATATGTGACATAGAAATTGTATGAATTGGAGTATACAATAGTGTGAAAATTTTGGATTCATGTTGATTTGAATCCATGACACATAGCAATTCCAATTTGGTCCATTATTACACCTCCTACATAATTAAGAATCCACAAAATGGTCATATAATCTAAGGAAGACCATTCATTTCCGCCCACTTAATCCCTAAAGTCCCATTAGGCCAAGGGAGCCAAAATGAAACTTCGGGTAGGCTCCTACAGTGTCAATATTCATTGAGATTTTTTGAAACTTTTTGTGAAGCTAGAAAAACATATAAGTTTCATGGGAATATAATTTTTATTTCAATTGTGCTCGAGAACAAAAGTTATGGCACAATTAGCTGAAAATAGAGGTTGGCGGGCAACTTTTAAAAAGTCACAAAAAGTCAAATTTAAATTAAATTTTTTTTTCTTGAATATTATATTTTTGTTTACTTGTGAAGCCTTGATTCATTCTATTTGGACTAGTGATGAGAAAGTTATGAACAATCTTGTTTTTTGGGAAATCTAAGCATCTTAAAAAAAAAATAACATATAGAATTCATTTTTAAATGTAATTTTCACATTTTTTTCAAAAAAATTTGTTTGACATGGTTAAGTACGCTTGCTAGAATAATCTCACTGTTGGAATTATTATGTTTCAATTCCATCTCAAAGGTATTAACAATTTAGTCTTTCTTTCAATCTTAGACTTACTTCTACTTAACAATTTTTTAAAGAACAAAAATAATTTTTTTTTTTGTGGACTTTTTTTTCCTAAACTTTCAACTCAATTATTCAACATAATAAATTGTAAATTCAAAATCATTTGAAATTACAAGCCAGAATTCAAAAAAAATAAAATTTCCAACTTTGAACACTAATATCTTTTAATATGTATAGTCAAACTTCATGAAATTCTTACCACATGATCTAAGACAAGTCAAGTACAAGATTCTATAGTTAGATTCTTAAAAGATTCTTTATTCTGTTTTCTTGGACAAATGCAACAAAAATGGCAGTTTTGAGTGTTTTTTGACCAAAAAAATAGCCTTGGGACTTTAGGGGTTAAGCAATTGGGTATATCCGGAGTGCAATTATGTTAAGTGGAAAAATTTTCCCATGTGCAAAAATAGATTTTATGAGGATTCCATAATTGTTTACAATTTTATTTCCCAAAATAAAATTACCATAAATTTTTTAGCTAAAGATTTTGTTCGTCCTATATTGGTCATACAATTCATCCTATTTCTGATTAAATGTTGGTTGCAAAAAGAGTCATAAAGCCCAATCATAATGTGCCATTTTTTATCACTTACTCATCTCATACATTCATGAAAATAGACCTCCCTATACTATCAAAATGGGAGTAATCAGGAATGGGTTGGCTTCCATAAGGTTGAAATGTTAAAAATGACATCCAAATGAAAGATTCTAATTGCAGAATTCTCTATCCAACGGTGTATATGTCTCTTGCAAAAATTTAATACATAATTCGTATTCTAGGAGGCAAATACGGTACCGTATAGCCACAGACCGTTAATGGTGTGTGTGTGGGCCATGCCACGGGAATCTCCATCGGTGTGAACGGAAGCATATTCCCCCCCGGCGTCCCAAACCAAGCAGCTGGCTCCCGCTCCAATCCGACCTCCCTCGCTCTGTGGCTGCTGCACTCCTCCTTCTCCTCTGCCATCGCTTGCTCCCTTTTCATTTTCCAATTGGCGTCCACTAATCCTTCAATCCCCAATTCCTCCTTCCTCTCTCGTCTCCTCCATTGCGCACAACCAAACGCAAGTTTCCAAGTCACAACCATTGCACTCCGCCTGTAAACTATTCCATAAAGCTTTTCACTCGCAGAAAATCAAACCTTCACAGGTACTATACTACTCCTCTTCTTTTTTTTTAAAGAATTTCCATTCAATCTCCTTTGATGCTTCTGAAATCGGATGAATTCGCCTTTTTGAAGCCTTTGAGAGAATATTTTAACTTGTGATGGCGTGTTTAGGAAGAGTCGTCAAGAACGAGTAGTCTTTAGTCTGTCTTGGATCCCGAGCTAATTGGAGGGGTGCTACTCACCGATTGTAGGGTTTCGTGATTTTCTCGGTTGGATGGGAAAGACTGGGATTCTGGTGAGGGCTAATTGCCTTGGCTGCTAGCAAGCGAGGCTTAACAAGGGTTGGCTGAGGGCTCCTTTCAGGAGGAGAGAGCACCATGATCTGTGGACGGAGCTTCTTGCTTTCCGTAAGCTTCTCATCTTGCGCTTCGCGTGTTCTTTTTTGGAAAACATTGAACTTTATGGAATCGGGGTGTATGTTGAGGTGAAATTCTCGGTTTGCTGAATTGGAATCTGGCTTCCTGTTCGTTTTAAAATGAAAACCCGGGATAGGATTTTGGATATTTGAATTTGGATTTTGGATTGTTTTTTTATTGTTCAGGTGAAAGAACGTAGTCCTAATTGACATTGTCAACTTTCATGTTATAAGGTAGAGGATACTGTATGTGTCAGTTTTAGGGATTTAGAATATGTTGGACTGACTTCTGGGAAATCAGTGTAGAGCTGTGGAGGGATCACTTTGGCTACAGGAGCCAAATTTTTGGGATGAAATTGCTATCACTATGTATGAATTTCTCATGCAATTTCATATGGGATTTTGTAGACCATAGCAAGTGACAGTAGATAATTCCATTCTGAGTGGCTATAGACATTTAGCCAAGTCACGCTAACTACACTCGTGAATAAGTCCAACCAAATGTATAAGTAGATGAGTTGCTGTTGGTAATAGGGGTTTTAGTACCGTATGCTCTACCTTTGTCCTGGTTAACATTGTAAACTTAATGCTATAGAACCAAATATTTATATAGCATAGCAGAGGAACTCCTGGATGTAGATTATTGATGCACACTAGCAGTGCTTGATTTGCATTGTAGCATTATTTTTACCTCGAGACAGTTTGTAATTCAATATATGGAGCAGTATGTAGATGTGAGTCTGCAACGGTATTACTAAGCCTTGATTCTGTTCTTCTTCTTCTTCTTTTCTTTGGTTTAGACTTTATATTGATTTATTGTAAATCCGCGTTAAGGTAAATCCTCATTAAGATATTTATCGTGAAGGGAAGATTTGACGTCTTTGTTTTGCGGGGCGTTGATGTTTCAGACAGATATTCTTGGCTCGACTGGAGTACTACAGCAGGGTTGGTGCACCGCTTTGACACCCTTGAAATCTCTTCATGGTACCTCTACTCACGGGTATACTCGATTGATGGAAACTTCAAAACTGACCAACGCGCTTGCTTTCAAGCGAACAGCTCGCGATAACCAAGCACCTCTGGTTGCTAAAAGTATGGGACCTGTAGAGGAGGATACCTTCACTGAAAACGGAGCTGGTGTGGACGACTTCAACGCTAACCCTTTATCCCTCAATGAAGTACCCAGGCAGAAGAGGAGTTCTAAAGCGACGCCAGACGGTAATGTTAGCTAATCTCATGTTGCTTTTTGCTTTTGGGTTAGTGTTCGGGATACAAAGCAATGTACTGTTCACCATGGACTGTTGTAAGCATTGGAATCGGATTGTTTCTAGAATTTTGAGACACAGGGAGATCCATCCTGGGGAGGGGAGCATAGATAAGCATGATACAATTTAGGAGGAGTCAAGGGAGACCTCTCTATGATTCATCGGATCCCCATGATTTAGTTGTCGCTACGGTCACCTATTTTACCAACTTGCAAAGTTCTTATATCACTTTTTATAATATTTAGCTTACAACTTTCCAACGATTTCAAAGAAATAAATGGGGGTCTCCATGATGGATCCAGTAGTTTCCATCTGCCTTTTGCACGTCTCCCTATTATTAATTTCCAAAAATCACAGACGACATCATAGGGAGATCCATCATAAGGAGATCTCCAATACTCCCTGTTGTTTTCAATGGTGATGTGAAGAGCGTTGATCCTGAAGAGTTGCGTTTGGAATCGGTGTTTGTAGGGGATATGATACTTGCAGCTGTGGACATGGGAACGAACTCGTTTCACATGGTGGTTGTACGAGCCGACAAGCAGGGTCGGTTCCAACTGATGGACACAGAAAAGGAAGATGTCCGTCTGGGTAGTGGCAGTCCTGATCTAAGTGTCATAACTCCGGACTCAGAATACCGTGCCTTGGCTGCATTGAAACGCTTCAAAATCCTCGCACAAACCCGGGGAGCGGAAATGCGAGTGGTGGCCACCTCGGCGGTGCGAGAAGCCAGAAACCGGCGGACCTTTGTGCGGAGGGTCCTTGATACTGTGGGCTTAGAGGTTGAGGTGCTTGCGGGCACTGAGGAGGCGTGCTTGATTTATCAAGGAGTCCTGCAGGCACTTCCCGTGTACGATAAGACTGTTTTGGTGGTGGATATTGGAGGTGGTTCAACGGAATTTGTTCTTGGAAATGCAGGGAAGCCTATTTATGCTACCTCGCTCAAGCTCGGTCATATTAGGCTCTCCGAGCAGTTCCTGTCACTAGGTAGCAAGAAAGACGAGATAAAGAAGGAACAGGTTAGTTTGATAATACCTTGGCTTTTTAGTATGTATAGTTAACCAATAATTGAGTAGGTTTTGTTCTCCATATTTGTAACAAGATTCTCTTTTTAATCTAATGAAGTAAAGAAAATTATTTTGAACAGATATAAGATCACCCTTAGATAATTGAAAACCAGGAATATTGGCCATTTTATTTTTGATACACAAAAAATTATGACTTATTTTTTGTCTCGAAAAATAGTGAACCAGACCCAAAGAGTTACTCAATAACAAAAAAGCCATTAGACGCTTCGGAGAAGAATCTGACTTAGAACGTCATCTGACTTCTCCTAAAAATGACTCCCTCCGTCCCAAAATGATCTTCCGATTGGACAAAATGTTCGGGATTAAGGCTGAAAATAAGGTTATTTCAACCCGTTTCTAATTATTTCAAGGAAGTTGTTATCCATTCACCGAATCTTCAAGAACAAAAATGATCATTTTTGAGCAACCGAAAGATCATTTTGGGACGGAGGGAGTACAAACTATACAAAATCTGCCGCTTTTTATGGAAATAGTATAGCTGTCACTGCTTTCAATCCTAGCTCTATCTTTTCCTATGTTACAGACCTCGTATTTTGCGTTTCACTGTCGACGTCTTATTGTTTTGCATCTTCAGTTGTGATGTACATCTTCCAGTGATAACCCAGATGAGCAATTCATGTAAATTAGACCTGACTTTTACTTCCGAGCATCTTTTGGTCCATCACAGATTGAGGAGCTTAGACGTCACATTCGAGTGATTTTAGCCGATTCCGGTGTGATCGACAAAGTGCTAGCGACCCCTTTCGAAATTGCGATTGGGAGCTCGGGCACCATTGAAAGTATTGAGCAAATGATTCACCACACTATCACAACGCCATTTGAGTCACAGGTGAGTGTTGACGGGAGAGGTCAAAGTTCCTCTTGTGAGACCCGAGTTCCTTTTTCAGCAGGCATTGTCTGACACTTGCGTGTAACTAGGATTTGGATGGACAACAACAAAAAGAGAATTTACTACGTGATCGGGAGTTCACAGCAGACGAACTTAACGAGGCTGTCAAGAAGGTACTCTTGTTTCAAATTCTATTCGAGTAGACATGAATTCCATTCGTAGTTATTTTCTTGCTCTATTTGGTGAATTTGGTAGCATAACATTGGTGTTCAAGTCAGTAAATAGTCCGGTTGGGTGATCAGATTTGTAAGGCGAAGACTGTAGCGGAGCGGTCCAAGATTCCAGGACTCCCTGTGAAACGAGCTGATGTTATTGTTGGAGGCGCTGTGCTCTTGGAGGAAATATTTCTGGCGATGGGGATAAAGAAAATGAAGGTGTCACATTATGCTCTTCGAGAGGGAGTTATTGTTGACACTTTGGCTGAAACTTTTGACAGCTATAAACCAGGTGTAAATATCCGGGCAAGCTCCATTCTCAATCTTGCATTGAAGTTCAATACAGATCGACGCATGGAGTCTGCCCAACATTCAGCCGGTCTTGCCAAGGTTGGTCATCTCTCATGGCACAAATTGGCAATTTATAACATGTCTCCTTGTCTGCTAGCCTACAGCTTGTCTGTGGGCCACAAGCAGAACTTGACTTTAAACCCTAAAGGACCAAGGATTTATGTTTTTGAAATGACCAATTCGATTGATTATTTGTGAAAAATTATGATTGAGTTGGGATCAAATTTTGTATTACTAGAGTCAATGAAGAACATTGCATGTGTTGGTCTATAAATTAATAAATAAAATTGAACAAAAAGAAAGCCCCTCTGTGTCCTACGCAAAACTGCAAAAATAGCGTAAGGCCCAATTTGGATCTCTTTTTCCCTTAGAAGTTAATGTAACCTTCTGCGTACCTGGCCTATCGCATAGAGTCTACCTCTAAATAGAGGCAGCAAGAGCAGACCTTGCTACTCATACCCCCGAGGTAATAGTGTTGAAACTACCCAACAGACTCTCCATTCACGATGGCCTTCAGACCAGCGTTATTATTATTATTATTACTTTGGTCAATGATTTCCAGAGGTGATGGCTCCCACATGAAGCAAAACATTTATTTACATATTTGTCATTGTGTGCAGGAAATTCTTGCTGGACTGAAGACATGTCGCTCTGATTCTACAGAATGTGTCTCGGACGTCGCTTGGTTATTAACTGATGCCGACGCCGAACTATTGGAGGGGGCTACTATTTTGCATTATGTAGGGATGTTCATTAACCACAGGTCATATCACAGACATTCCCACTACCTTATTAAGGTATGAGGGCATGAGGTGTTGAAGTCGTTTACTCATTTTGTATAGATTTGCTCACCTTTTTCATGTGCATCTGTACGCATTTACTTTCATCGATTTTTCAATCTATCCTACAGAGGGTATCAGTAAGTACTGATCGTGCCTATATGTGTATTCAGAATAATGAACATCTGCTCGGTTACAGTCCCATGGAGATTGAGGTATATCATTTCATGTGTATCTTTCTCTTCCTACAACTTCCTCATTCCAGCGTTTTGCTTCTAGATAGAGCTTACTCGCTGCCTCGTTTCACGAGCTTAAAGGAAACTGATGATTTCCGGATGTCGCATGTCTTTATACTCGTGGAAGTGAGGACTAGACTTAATGGTTTATATGCCTGTATTCTCTTATTTGGTGAGAGATTTCTAAAGTCGAATGTTATGTCGGATCGCTTTTGGATGTTGCAGATTCTTGCGCTTCTAGTAAGATATCATCGGAAGAAGGTCCCTAGTCAGAAGGATGAAGACTTTGCCAATCTGCCTGACGAAGTATTTATGTTTTCATTTACATATGTTTTTTTGAGAACCTTGTCATTTACCTTTCCTTTTAGAACGTTCTCTGATGAATGGAATTTTGATGATCTAATTAATGTCACTCCAGTTTGATGTTTGGAATTCCTAAGCTATGACTGTGGATCTACATCAGTCAGTGCTTAGAAATAGTGTAATACTGTGACGTGGACGCCTTCCATCTCTATGTTTTGATAGACTCTTCACAGGTTAAACCTCTTCTGGAGGTTATTTAAGCAGTTTTCTTATAGATGTCAATATGACTCTATGCAGATTCAAAAGAAAGTACGGGCGATGTGTGCAATCATGCGTATTGCTGTTGCTCTGGACCGCTGTGACTCAAGCGCCATCCAGCATGCCGAAATCTTCCAGCAATCGGAAAGCATCCTTCTCGTAAGTACCCCTGCTGCAACCTTGTGAGAAACCTTTTGTGTCTTCAACTTTTTGCCTTTGTTTCCAGTTCGATGTTAAGGGCTTCAGCTATAACACTGGTTGCTGTTGTAGCTTATTAAGTCAGGATTTGAAGATAATTCGGTGATTAACTAGCTCGGCTGTGCCAGGCACTAGCCTGGAAGTCGTTGAAAGTTCTCCTGGGCATAAGTTCACATAAGAATAATTAAAAATAGAAGAAAATTATAAAACTGAGTATATTGAATGTTTTAAAATGAAATAACAGTGGTGGTTCGCTTTTATTGGTTCTGTCCTTTGGACAGAGACTATGTCATCGACTCCGAGGGTTTTAGATCAGAGAATCCAAATCCTATCAACAACCGCATTCATACTGCACAACGCGGTTAGGGTTTGGTTGGAGTGGACAGAGCCTCACGGTCACACTGTTCTTGTTTTATTTTTTTAAGAAGGAAGTTAAAAGTTTGGACCAAAGCCTTGAATTTCGTGCAGAACCGCCCTTTTGATTGTAATAAAAAAACCTAATCCTGGTATAAATATACATGGGACTGTCTCACTTGCAATCTTAAGGTTGAACATATAAGTGCCAAATTTTCCAGAAAAGGGAGAACGAACAGATTCGTGATAAGCTTGTAATAGGGGACGAATGCAAATAAATTGTAAAAATTTGACTTGTGAAAATATGCAAATTTGAGTGTTATAATACATATTGTCTAGATGAGTTGTTGAAACTGGGATACCGGTTACAGCTGCGTATTTTATTTGTGCCTCTAACTGTGTCGAGGTACAATACCGCCCCGCATTTGTGTTCACATTATTTTTCGAGATATTCATTATTTTTCTTGTTTGTTTGATGAAGGCTGTAGTGCCTGCTAAGGACCCTGCGACCGGTCTTGCTCAAGATGTTTCACTTGAGGTCTGGGCAGCCCAGCAAGAGCTTCCTTATTTTGAGAAAGTAAGCTCCTTGAACCAAATGGATTTCATGAAGCGTGTAAATGAAGTTTCTCTTCTCTGATTGCAGAGTATGCTTGGGCTCTGCTTATGTTGTGAGCCCTGAAGGACTTCAAATTCATGGTTTATAAAGTGAACAACTCATTTGATCACATTGTGAAAAAGATAATTCAAATAGGGACAAATTTTATATCATCAGAATCAGGGTCAATAAATAGATAAAATTGAACCGAAATCAGTCCCCATATGATTCACTCAAAATTGCTAAAATACATGAGGCCCAATCTGGGCTTCTTGGTCCTTTAGGGTCTGAGTTAGGATATTGCGCTCAGTGCTTGGAACTATGATGCAGATATTTAAGCGACGAGTATCGATTATAGTTTCTGATGAACACGACCTGGAGGCGTTGAGCACAAAATCACAATCTTCAAGCCTGAGTTCGTAGAGGTATCAGCGTCCGCATATTTTATTGATGGCCTCAACCGAGAGGTTCTTCTAGTATTAGACCCCTCTCCTGGAGGTGACAAGGTTTAGCTACAGGTGTTACATTTGTGAAGGAATGTATTTTAGAAATACAGACTGTTGTTTGAGGTATATCAAATGATATCTAATGCGAACTGCTATGACAGTTCCGGCATGGTTTGTTGATCGAAAAACTCATTGCATTTAGAATATTATTTCGACCTGTTATTCAATCGGTTTCAATCCCATGTACCTTGAATTCCTTTTTCTTTTTTACTCATCCTGAAGCTGGGCTCCACTTGTGTTGCTTATTTGAGGATGACTTGGTCAGGTACTGATTGCGATGGCTTTGCCACCAGTTGGTTTAGTTTGTTGACACACTGCAGAATTTCTTAATGAAATCTAAGGATTACAAACCCTAGCTCGTGGACGCTTCTTCCAACTCGCGTGGAATTCATTTCTTCTAACCACACTTTCTCAGCCCCACCGACGACTTGCGAAAGAGATTAAGGTATGTTCACCTAAAAGCGTCCAAATTTATCATCTGAGCATACTTCCTTCTAACTTTTTGTTGAGTCTTGCTGGCAATCGAAAGAGGATACCAACAACAGCTTAGCAAGTGTTTTTTAAGACACCGCATGAACAAGCTTCGAGTCTTGAAGTTCTGATTGTAGGTGTACCCATTTTCAACCCTAGGCTCTCATGTTCGAAATGTGCACGTTTTGAGCTAGAATCCATTATGGAAGAATCGCAATTAGGTGGATCTGAGTATGTGTTTCAAAGCATCCTATTAGACTAGCGGCCTGAATCTGAGCCTCTTCCTTGACGATTCAGGAGGAGGAGGTGGAAGCCAATACGAAAAATCCTGAAACTTGTACTGTCCGTATGATCTACTAGGGCGGAGAAAGACTATTCGAGGAGGAAAGCCATGCAGCCATCGCAGGAATGTCAGCTCTGCCCAGACTACCTTGGCCGGATGTCTTAGCGGGTCGATTATTTTGATCCTAGCTGATGTTGGCAGTAACCGAGTAGCAGAGAAGAAGCAGAAGTCATCAACGACACTGTTTTTTGGAGGAGGCGGCGGATCTTTGGTGCATCCTATCACCCACAGGTTGAAATTTTCACCTTTTCAGATTATATTACCGTATGTTTACAACCTCCTATCAATGACGTAGGGATACTTGTGTCACTTTTAGCTTTTTAACACATGGAATGATTTTTGGTATATCAGTGGAGAGATCTACTTAATATGTGTTTAGTCATGCTTACACGCCTTGCTAGAAGGTCCAACCAAGTGTATGAATAGACAAGTTGCTATCGATTACAAGTATAGGAGACGGGATCAGGTCTCCAATGATTTTAGTATCCTCTGACTTACACCAGAACGTAAGAATTTTGAGAAATGCATTAAAATCGGTGAAACAGACGCAAACGACCGTTTAGGTGACTCACCTATTTTTTTCTTAGGTTTTTTTCCTTCAGGTGGGGGTTCCTCCACTGGTTTAGGTTTATCTGCTGGTTTCGACTCTGAGGGTTCATCGCCTGGTCTAGGCTCGGCAGAAGGTTTAGCGACTGTTTTTTCTGGATCAGGAGTTATGCTACACCATTTAGCCTGTTTTTGCTCGAACTCCTCTGAAATTTCGATACTGTATTTGTATTGGTGCCACTTGCAATCCAAGTACACTGCTAACGTGAAGTTTATTACCCCATACCAGTCCGGTTGTGGTTCTGGATCTCCAAATAGGTTCTGAAACTCCATAGGTAGGGGAAAACCTTAAGGATCATATGCCCATGTACGCCTGCACCCTTTACTTTGAAAATCAAAATAAGCATCGCATTCTGACATGGCTAATTTAATATTGGTTAGACACTTCTCAACTTGAATTTTACTCAGCATTCTTCTACTCCCGCATGCTCTTTCTTAGTTATAAATGGCAAGAAAATAAACCAACATCACAAACTTTTTATAAACATTTGATAGAATCAGAATGACGGACAGTGACTCTTGGATGCAACAATAAGCCTCTGTTTAAATGTTATGATGGTTTGAGGGAGTGTTTTTTGCAGGTATTCGTAGCAAAACTTAAGCGTGCAACAAGGATCTAATACAAGCGAGTGGACGACATCGAAAAATTAGTTTGCCAGTGAACAAGGCGTCGAGCTTGTCACGCCGATCTCAATGCTGTATCTGGTGAGATGGATTCTGGCAACTCCTGCTACGTAGTCGATGTCCCAGTGTGCACCGACTTTGATTCTCCACTGCATGATTCTCTCTTTGCTCTGAATCTGAAGAGGATGACTTCGAGTTCTTCTTCTTCTCCACAACAAGTGGATGAGATCTCTTTTCATGCGAACATGGTGCTGAACAGTCGCATCTCTTCGGAATGAACCTTGAAGAAATGAACCTTGAGTTTGTCTGAGCTTGTGTAGAGAGATGGAATAAAATTATTGTAACCAGCTTGAGCTGTAAAGGTAAGTCCATCGGATGGCCTGCAACCTGAGAGCTCTCATTGGTTGCGAGGAAAGGATGTGGTGTTTACATTCATCCCTGAAACGATGAAACGATGCAGAGGACGAGTGAAAAAGGATTTGTCATGCTTTATTTGGGCACCTTGTAAATATGTTATGAATTTTTAAAGTATTGTTTGTAGGTGTGCCAAAAACCAAACACTAGGCTCTCCTAAGCTCTTAGTTTTTGATTGTGTACATCTTGCATCACCAATATCTAGATTTTATTGTTATTTTTTAATTCAAAATTAGTCATGGCATTTTGAGTAAGGTAAACTAGCCCATTGTGGTCAGAATTTCGAGTCTGCCCTCATGCCATTGCTGAAAATTTTCAAAAAGATTCTCACTCAAAGATAAGTGTGAGAAATAGTGAGAGCAATTGAAATTTTATTTTTCAGACAAAATTTGAATTAGTTATGTATTTTTGAAGTGATCTTCTCAACACGGTCTACAAGCTGCCCCATAACCAACAAAAAGTGTATCAAATATGCTCATCTTAATCACCTCAAGTGGTCACAATAATTTCTAATGTGGAATGCCATGAAAAAACACTTCCTACAATAATCTACACTGAAAAATTTGGGTGTTCCTAATGAGGTCACTAATCACTCCACATGTGTTAGGTTAGATATTGATTGTGGTCTAAAAAACCATCATGGGGTCATAAGATGTCCACTCTTAGTCATCATACCTTAGTCATCATACCTTAGTGATGATTATGAGTACACATACCTTAAATATGTCTTCTCATGATCGCCTTATTCTTCTTGCAAAGTTCAAGAATTTCTCTTTAAACTTTGCAATTTTAGCTTTTTAGTATGAAGATCTAACTATTGATCTAAAAGCATTGAAGCAACATTAAAAGTGTATTTGATCTTTTTTGATCAATTACAATATGGATTGACTTATCAAAGTGTATTCGATTCTAGACTATTGGATATTTTTGTTTTTTTGTTGCAATTTTCATATGTTATACCACAACCCATGGCTTTTTTACCTATGGAAATTGGATTGTATCATTATTAGTTTAGTTTGTCATCCCTTCTCCAACATGGATACAAGAAGATAGCACAATTTCTATTACTCGCTTTAGATGTTGTAAAAGATTTTAAAGTGTAGAATATATGTTATCCAAATTAGATAAAATGACATAATCATGTCTTTAGGGGAAAGGGAAATAAGAAGTAATTCAATTCAATAAGCTTAAGAAAGCATTTAAACAATCAAAATGACATTCCAACTATTAGGGCAACTTGGGCAATTTGGGCATCTTTGGAAAATCTTTTGCATAAAAGATCATCAACTTTTGAAATTTGGCATGTATGTAACTAATAAAATATGGCATACAATTGTCCCCAAAAAAACAAATTATAGTCTTTAAATCACATTCTAAGAGGAGTCAAACTTTGTTATCTATGTTGAGGTAGTTTCAAGAAAAAACATTTTCTTTTAACTTCAAGTCCTATTATCTTGCAATCATTGAAGTCAAAATTCTTGAAATTTTTTCCACATATTCCGAATGTTTGTCTCTAATTTTTCACCATTTGGATTTCAAATAAAATATTTCCTCATTGCACAAAAAAATGACTAGCATATTGCCAATTCACTTAACCTCCTTGTGTTGCAGGGTGATTTAGAATAATTTAGACTCCATATTTTCTTCTAAATTTTTTTGTAAGTGAACCTAATATCATATACTTATGAATGGTCAAAATTCTCATGTTCGTGTAGAGTAAAAATTTGACTCCAAATGGGCCTGAAGTATGCTGACCCTGTTTTTGCAAGATTGGAAAAAAGGTTCTTTTCTCACTTCAAATGCTATAATCTTTCAATCCATGCTTTAAAAAGGGCTGAAATTTTTTCCACGTTTTGGTAACAGTTGAAGTTCCAAAAAAAGGTTTGATTTTCTTTTTTTGCATAACATGCCAAAAAGTTATAGTTTTTGATAATGTCTTAATAGAATCCACTTCATTTGCAATTATGAAAAGATTGAAAAACTGATTGCATTATTGCAACTGCAAGTTCTATATTAGAACCCAAATTAAACAATATTTTCTATATTTTATTTGTACTTACTTTTTCTTAGATTATTTTTTTAGTTTAAATTACAAGTCTATGTTTCTCATTCTAACATTCATTTCAGATTTTAAATTTAGAATTATTCTAATATATGTTATATTTGATACAAATTTATTTTTGTTTTTTACTTTAAAAATCACAATATTTAGATTTCTCTATAAAAATTTATTACAAAAAATCAACATCAGTAGAAAATAAATTATTTTACAAATTTAAAATATCAAAATTTAAAATACCAATCACTCAAAATCATAAAATTAGCTTGATAATGGCATTTGACTTGAAATTCATTGGCAAGGGTATTTCGGGTGTAAAATATAAAATAATTAATTGAAAAATATTCACACCAATCACCATTGTTATTTTTACCACTTGAAAAAAATCAAATTAATTGGGTTATCTTACTATTTTTGCTAATTTGATTTCACTTTTTGCTATAAAAATATAACAATGACAATTTTTCACAAATTAGATAGATTTTTTTTACAGGGATAGGCAATCCATAATATCATGTATAAAAAAATATAAGATTGATATTTGCACACAATTGGGTGCCTATCAGTCTCCATGCACCATACCCTCACATCATTTCATGGCGTTCCACAACTTCCTTCTAGTAGTGCATGTTCCAATTAGTAACATGCAAATTGCTACGACTAAAAACAAAATAAAAACACCATAACGAAAAGAAAATAATCTTCCATTATGAGTACATGTCAAGTTTTGCTACATTTATAGAAAGTCTTAAAGATAGTATTTATGACATTATTGAACAAAGTATTAAATCACCAAAACACTCTTAAATTAGAGCCCAAAAATATTGATTGAAAGAAATTGAAATTATTCCTAGCGTAGGTCATCACATTGAGTATTGACCATCTCTTGATATTCTTATCTAGATACCTGACTCTTCTTCAAGGTGAAGGGAAACAAAGGCTATTGGTAATCAATATTAAGGTATAGCAGTCTCATGACAAGCCCCCTCCCCCCTCCCCATGATAAACACCTATAAAATGATCTATTGTACTGTTGCATCAACCGATGATAGTTTTCTGAATAAATGAGATTTGGGCTACATTAGGTTGAGTGAGTGGCCACAATCAATGTCTTAGGTGATGGTAATAGATTGATTAGTAATTGCAATAGGAACTTCCACCTTTTGAGTGTAAATTCATTACATGAACTGACTTTTTTAGGCCTTCATGTTATGGCCATGTTAAAAAATATTGTGATTGCTATAGGTGAGGAAGATGACTATTATGGTTACATTTTTTGTTAGTTTGGGGATACTCAAAAGACTCGGTTGGGCTAATTGGGCAACACACTTCAAAAGTTCATAAAAAATTCATACTTTTCCAAAAGAATCAACATTTTCAATTGCCCTCCTCATTTCTCACAATTCTCTTTACATTAAATTTTTTTTTTTAAATTTCAACAATGTCTAGAAGACAAACCAATCATTCTGCATATCATAGGTTTTTTGTTTTTTGTTTTTGTTTTTAATTCTTTTGGAAACTAGGAGTCATTAATTCCAAAAAACAAACGGCCAAAATCAAGGGCAAAGTTATTTTATTTTATTTTTTAAAATCACAACTAAAGTTGGTTAGGTTAATGTCCCACACATTTTGAGTGTGTTTTCATGGAGAAAAGGCCTCAGTCCTTTAGGGATTAAGAGGCCATGAGTAGGGCGACCCATCTTCCCTAGTTTGCAAACTGGATTGACCGGCTTGCAAATTGGCTTGCATTTTGTTAGGACAGGTGGTGATGCTCTAAGAGCCGTGATGAAATACAAAATTTAACCCCTAAAGCCCCGTTTGTCCCCTCAAGGGACAATTTGGGTCCAGGTAGGTTCCTGTGACCTCAATTTGTAGAGAAATTTTTTGGGATTTTTTGAGGTTGTGCGGTTCTGCGAGAGCTTTGTGGATATATAATTTTTATTTCAATTGGTGCCCGAGAGAAAAAATTATGCCAAAAATAGAATTTGGCGGGCAGCACAAAAAAATCACAGAAAGTCAAAATAAATTTCTTAAATTTTTTTTCAAAATCTATGTCTTTTTGTCTACATTTGAAGCTTTGATTCATTCTATTTGGACTAATAATGAAAAAGTTATGGACAATCTTAGTTTTTCGGGCAATTGAAGCATCTTCTTGAAAAAATAACTTTTAGGACTCATTTTTGAATGCAATTTTTACAATTTTCAGAAAAAAATTGTTAGACAAGGTTGAATTTGCTTGCTAGAACAATCTCACCGTTGGGATTATGGTATTTCAATTTTGTCTTAGAGCTATTAACAATTTAGTTATTCCTTCAATCTTGAACCTACTTCTACTTAACAATTTTTTAATGAGTAAAAATTTAGTGTTTTTTTCTTGAATTTTTTTTTTTTAGATTCTCAATTGAAGTATTCAACATATAAACTTAGAAAATCAATATCAACAATACAAAAAATTTAAGTTAAATAGGTTCAAAGCCCAAAAATCTAGTCAAGCAAGGTGCAAAAAACCTTGTTTTCTTCACTTTGAATGCAAATATCTTGCAATCTATTTGGTCAAAGTTTCTGAAATTTCTTGCACACATTCTCATACTAGTCTAGTATAAGATCCTACGGTTAGATATGCAAAAAAAAAACAATTTTTATAGTTTTTTGGTCTTTGCAATAGAAGTGGCAGTTTTGAGTGTGTTTTGATGGAGAAAAGGCCTCGGGGCTTTAGGGGTTAAGCAGCACAAAATAGGGGGCAATTTTCACATTTACCCTTTGATGGGGCAATACATGGGTCAATCCTCCCTGGCCGTGCTTTCCCCTCAGGCATCCATGAAAGAAAAAAAAAAAAAAAGGATCCTTGCTGCCTGCCTTGAGCACCAGAAACCCAGGTGCCGGGCGCCAGGCAGCACCCCCGTCCAAACTCCGAAATGATTACCACCCTAATCAATTCAGCTTCGCGGAAGGAAAAAAGAAAAAAGAAAAGAAAAAGAGGGCCCGGGTCCAGAGAGCCACTCTGTGGTCCCATATTGATTGTCACCCCGACCTATGCCCATGATCGCATGACGTCCCACTTGACCCCGCCAGTCCACCCAATAGCAGGCCTGGGAAAGTCCCGAAGCCGCACATACCGGAGGAGGAGGCCCACAGGATCCCACTGGCTACAGGGGCCAGAGTCCATGGATTGCACGGGTTCCGAGGCCCGGCCCGTCCAAATACCGGCAGCAGATTGCGGACGTTGCAGAGACAAAGGGCGACAACCGTTTCTGGGGACAGGGCTACGTCTTCTTCCACCGGTGATGGATGACGTGGCCCGAGACAAGGAGGGGGGACACTCTTCCTTTTGTTGTTGGGCGCTTTTTCTTTTATTGGGGGCACTTTTTTCTTTTGCGGGCTCCGTCTTTTCCTTCTCGGTGCAGTGGTGCATGTGGCGTGCTTCGTTTTTTTCTCTTCCGGGTTTGCAACGAAAAAGATGGGACGACGCGCTCGTCTGTCTTGACTGAGGGGAACACACACACAAATCTCTCGGAGGGAAAGTGAAATTTTCCGATTGGGCCACAGAGTCTGACTGTCACATCGAACTCGTGGAAAAGGTTATTACGCACCGGCATTCGAGCGCTCCGGTTGCATTTTGTTAATGGAATTCGTTGTAACACATGATAAAATTTGCAAATTTTGAATTCATATTTGCAATCAAAGGCTCCAAATTGGCTGGAGGAGGTGTAGAAGATAAAAATAAAACAAGTACAAAATAGGGTGTCTTTTTTTTTCCATGCACCCTTGGAGTGACTTTGGTGAGACAAGCGAAGGGGACCCACATTAGGTAGGAGAGGTGAAGAATTATCAAGAAACATGGCACAAAATAGGAGACAATTTTTTTAGATTATCCTTGGTTGGGGCAACGAGGGGGTCAATTCTCCCTCCTCGCCTAGTTCACCCCGACCTTCAGTTACTTACCACTCAGCCTGTCGTAAGATTTTCAGAGTCGAATTCGAAAGGAAAACCAACCGATGGCGTGAGCACCTAAATTACGAAATTCCCAGTTGCCGTAACGGCAGGAATTGATTGAAGTCTCAGCTTCTCGCCTCCTATTCTATTCACGGCCTCCTGATGAAAGTTAAGTTATTAGCCCAATGGAACCCTAGAATTTTTTTATATTTTTTATATTTTTTATATTTTTTATATTTTTTATATTTTTGAACAAAAGGGGAGACCCACCCATTGCCCAACAATGCCCAACCCTGGGATTTCGCTCCACAGTCCACACATGGGCACACATTGCAGCTGCATTGAATGCCCTCCTAAAACCAGCCCTTGGCCACATCATCCCCCCCACGCCAGCTCGAGATCCCTGCCCTGATGCTCGCCCACGGATAATCAATCCACCCCCCAAATCCTCGAATAATTTCAAAACCCTCCCCGAAAAAACCCTCCCCAGCCAATCCCAGGCGCCGGCCCATCATTTCCATGGTCTATCAATAGTAGTAGTATACTAGTACCCTATCAACAGTTCATCCAAACAGTATTTCATCCCCTTCCTCTCTCTCCAAAGTCCAAAGTCCAAGCAGGTCAAATGGACGGGAGATTTCCACGAAGCGGATTTTGTGCTTCCCTGTGAAGTCTGAAGTGGATCGGATGACGTTTCTATTGGAGGGCAAGGAGAAATATCCCCCACGGCAGGCCCTCCATGAAGCCCGGCATTTATCATAGCAAATGTTAATTCCCCATGGGCCGCAGTTTCGGTCTTTTGGGCATGCAGACCGCCTTTACGCTGGCTTTGCAGTGTTCGTTAAGGAACTTCGGGGTTAGACACGTGGCAAAGCGAACGCGGGGGTCCCTCCAGCGGCTGAGTTGGCAGTAATGAGGACGCTGGTTGTCATGAATGAGAGGTGCACGATGTGCAGAATGGGGCCTTGGCTGCCCATAATGGGGGGGGGCTTTGTTTTTGGAAAGCTAGAGAGCTCATTCTAGGCTGCCTATTTCCAGTCGACTGGCCCTAGTGGTCCTCCGTTTCCTTGTTTTTTCCCCCAATTTTTTTTTTTATGAACTGAAATTTTGGTTGGCGGGGTCTTTCTGTCTTCCTGACATTTCTTTTGTTTTGTTTCAGATGTTGGGGTCTTGGGGAGAGACTGACGCCCTGACGGAAGTCGTCATGTTTCGTGTTGGGAGGCTCATAACTGCCGTGCCTGTTCCTGGCTTGGGGCCTTGGAATGGGGACTAGACTAGCTTGGTCTCCCCCTCCGTCCGTTACGTAGCGTCGCTGGCCCCCCTCATGTGGATACGGCTATCTTTGGGACGGGGGGTTAACAGCAGCCGCCTCAGGCCAGCTGGGGGCCGGCTGCCAACGAGGAAAGCCCGATGCTTGGCCACCAACAGCGCTCGGGGCCGGGAGCTTGGGGCAGCATTCGGGAATTTTTGCGAGTTTTTCAGGCTATATATTCCTTCAATTCCCAAATTTGAACCGGTTTTTCAAGTACAGAGTCTGGTTATTTTCTCTATTTTTTACTCTGAAATAGAAATTTTATTGATGTTTTCAAATTGCAGACAATTTTTTTTCCCAATTCCATCAGCCAACTTTGAACTAGCAGTTAGTTCTTCCCAAACATTGGTTGGAGGAGCTGCCCCAAGAACTCCTAAATTGGTCAAGGAAGGTTGACTCCCTTATTGCCCCCCATCCAAGGATAAATGTAAAAATTTCCCCCTCTTTTGTGCCGCATTAATTTTGTATTCCTTCACATCTCCTAGCTAATTTGGGGGCTTTGATTGCAAATATGAACTCAAAATTTGCAAATTTTATCATGGGTAGCAAATAAAAAATTCCCCAATGTTTTCTCCAAGGAAAAAGCACGGGATAATAAGGGGGGTCAATCTTCCATGGCTCTCTTCTATTGGCATGCTTTTGGTCAGGACAAAAAGAATTAGGGAGGTTTCCAAGGGTGCACTAGTTGGGTTGCCAGGGTGAATCAACCCCTCACACGTCCCCGAAGAAAATGCTGAAATTTTTTATTTGCCACATATGATAAAAATTTGCAATCAAAGTGCCCTAAATTAGTTAGAAGATGTATAGAAGATAAATTAATAGAGCACAAAATAGGGCATTTTTCTACATGCATCCCTAGAATGATTCTCGTAGGATGAGTGAGGGGGGTAGTTCGCCTTGGTTGCTTGGATGGTCTCTCCTCATCAAAATCTCCCTAGTTCATTTCCTCTATTATCAAATTCTCACCAAACACTTTCCTTCAAATTCAAATTTGTAAAGGCTATAATCACCCTTGTCCTTTAAAGAAATGTTAGGTTTGAAACTAAACTCCAAATTTCATAAAATTAGGGGCACATAGACAACAGAGCCAGGGTTGGCTTCTCTCAATCAATCTTAAAGTGATACCCGCCTCCATCCTATCCAATTTGGGATCTCCCATTTTCACTTTCCAACTAGTTATTTTTCCAAAGGCACTGGCTAACCATGAAGTAATCAACAATTATCTCTGAATGGAGAAATGTCTAGTTTTACAAGTGAATGTTTACAATAAAGTGAGAACTCAAATTTTTCTTATTATACTAAAAAACATATTTTAAGTCACCCATACTAAGTACTCAACCAAAGTTGTAATTGTTTATGAAAGATGAATATTTTTACCAAGAGCATAGATATCAATACTATTAAAAAAAAATCTCTATCATCAAAGTTGATAAAAATATTCCGTAAGAGTATTTTCAATCCCTAAAAAACAGTGGTATTTTCAAGACAAATTGTAAAAAATTGTCATTTTTAGTGCATTGCCTGAAATTGAAAGTAAATTTTTTTTATCATACAAAAGTATAGCATACCACTATCACAACGTGTTAGAAAATTTTCAATCTATTTGATTGCGTAGAATGAAAGATCGTAATGTTTGAAGTAACCAAAAAATATTCATTATTGCGAACAGGTAGACTTTGAACCCTCTTCAAGTAAATTTTTTGCTTTCAAAGATGAATTTGAGTCTTTCCACCATTGAGTTCTAATCCTTATTATGTACACTCATGAAAATGTCAGAAACAAATAATTACAGAATCTAACTCACTATGAATTACTTTCCAATGCCAAAAGGTTAACTTTTTTTAAATTTTGAGCGATCCAAAATAGGTTGATCTATTTTTAGAACGGACATTTATGGAATAAAAAATGTACATGGTCACTTAAATTTGGACTCATTCTCAAGAGAATAGAGTTAGCCTATCAAATGTTGTATTTAGATATAGAAGAAGATTCATTATTGAATTTATAAAAATTTACAAAGCATGGGTCGTCTTGGAATGGAGGAACTAAGGTAGAGGCATGTGTTCATGGGTGGAAAGGATCATAAGTGCAGTCCAGTGTTAGCTAGGCTAGGCCCAACCTTTGGTATGGAAAATAGATGATTGGAGACTATTGGCGCTCTTTTAGAGTTGTAGTAGGCTATGTGAAGAACATCCCCTGAGAAAACCATTATAAATTGTTGAAGGTGGAAAAGTAACGAGGTTCTAATTGGTTCCTAACATGGATTGGACCTAGAGCAGCACTCCCATCCCCCTTTTTAAAACTCTTTCCGTAATTTGTGGATATAAATATCTTACACTCGGATTTGAGCTGGATTTCAAATTTTTGTCCTCTTGTGTATATGTTCTTGTGTTCTTTTACTCTATCATGTTCAATCTTGAATTTTGGCTCCAGATTTGTGACAAATCTTCCATTGATCTCATAATTTTTGAAACTTCAAAATGAAGTGGTCACTATTGCAAGACCATTTTTTCACTCATTTTTTGTTCTAAAAATACAAAACTTGTTTCCATACATTTTGAACTTGGTTACCTTAAGAATGATCATAAGCTACCAACTTTCTAAAATGTTATATGTTTGAAAAAGCTAGTCTAGGCACAATTTCATTTGCTAAAATATCGATTTCTTTGAAGTATTGTTCACTTTTATGTTATAATCTTGCAATCTTATATGACTTGGATTGAAACCAAACTTTGTAGAGATGATAAGGACTTGGATTTCTATAAGATCCTACAATTAATTTTGCCTAAAAATGACTTTCATCTTACTTTAAGCATCAATTCCTTTGTAATTTACAACATCAAGATCCCAAACACCTTGAAAATGGCTTAGCTTTTTAAGGGTTACGTAATTTGACAAAATATCCTAGTCATTTTTTTGATGAATTCTTGTGCAATGAGAATTTTTTTAATTTGAAATCCAAATGATGAAGAGTTAGAGAGTAAAAATTGGAATATGTATGAAAATTTCAAAAACTTTGACTTCATATATTGCATGATAATAAAGCTTAAAATTAGAAGAAATTGTTTTTCTTCCAAACTGCCCCAACATAACTAACAAAGTTTGACCTCTCTTAGGTTGTGATTTGAGAACTAGAATTTGATTTTAGAGGGAAACTTTATACCATATTTTAGTAATTATAAACATGCCAAATTTCAAAAGTCAACAAGGATTTTAGCAAATAATGCCCAAGAGTTGCCCCAAATGTCCAATTCTTTTCGGACAAAGTAAGTTTTAATATGGGCATCCAATCAAATTTGTTCTTTTAATTCCTATAAAGAGGGTGAATGTTTCAATCTTCAATCAAAATTTTCATACTTGTGTCAAGCTTGTCATAATTTAATGGATGTTTCTAATTCCCATGAAGTGGGTAGATATCCATTTAAGATTAGCTTTGTATGATCCTACATGAACTTTCAAGTGTCCACTAGGTCTTTAAGGAGTTTAATCAACTAGTGTAGGTGATACTACCTCCTAAAGAACCATCATGTTTAAAGGCCCAAAACTACTTTAAAATACTCATCCCCAAAGCAAGGTCAAAATCTTCATCGATATATATATATATATATATATATAACCAATCATATAATCCTTTGGTAACTTATTCAAGTACTTTGTCATAAAATTTTAGAGTGAACATTTCCACCAATTGCAAGTTCAATGTGCCTAAACTTCAAAATGTATGCTTACCTAGTCCTTCCAAAGGGTGAATTTTTTGTCTTTCAACATTTTAAGGATTAAACACATATGTCATATAATTTGTGCGTTTTAGTCAATAAGTTGAAAAACGGGTTGAAAACCTATATTTAAAAATTTAACCAAATTTTTTTCATATTTTTTATAAAAGAATTGTAAAGTAGAAGGTGTTACCAAATGAAAGTTGTAAATAATATGCTAATAACTTTTGGAAGAACTTGAGAATTGTTAATCTCAATGGTGAAAATATTCTAGTAAAGCATTATTTTATTTATTTTATTATGATTTGAAAATTTTCAAAATTGAGAGCAAAAGATGACTTCATATGTTTTTCTTACCTTCATTGACCAACAAATAGAACTCCTCACAACTTTTATCTCATTATTTGGAATTCAATGGTTCAATTTTTTTTGTAAATATCAATCTATACTATCTAAAAATAATAATTAGTCTTTTTTTAGAATATATTTTTTGTTGCCCGATTTGACATTGAATTTCTTTTTAACTTTTAATTTTTGCAATATTTATCGGAATGACATGAAACAAAGCTTCAAACATAGATTATGATGAGAAGCATCTATCCTAAAAAACTAATGCAAAAATTCCAAATTATGAAGTCAATAGAGCTTGCCCAAGTTCTCAAAAAGCCCAAAGTGGGCTCCTTGGCCCTTAGGGGCTAAACACAATTTTTTAGTGTAGTGTCTGTTACATTGATTTGTGGAAGTCACATTATTTTCAATTAGTGTAAGGTGAAATATTACTATATTTGAATGAGAATGGTTCAAAACAACTTAGTATTTCTATATCAATTTCTCTAAGAATAAGATTTTTATTAACACTAATCTTATTCCCTCATTAATTGAACAAATATTTGTGGTGATTTTTCATTTCATTTCCTATGTTTGCGAACTTGTTGTCTTCAATGGATTTATGATTCTATTTTACATACCAAGGTATTTAGATTATTGGCTCTAGATAGAAGGGCCTAATTGCTTTGCCATCTGCAAAACACGGGAGGAAGTTTGTGTAGGACCTTATTAAAAAAGAATGCTGAAAAGACAAAGCCTCTCTTAGGGTTATTGTTTGTTTAATGAAACACCATTGTTGGATGTAGATCAATGAAGTAGAGTCATGAAGGACTTGCATTGATATAAACTACATCTTCAAAAGTGTCGATTGGCTTTCAAGTAACTCGGCACTCCTCCAACAATAAGTCCACATTACACAAATAAAATTCTTTTTAGTATATACAATTGTTTATCTCGAGTAGAAAAGGTGGTCTTTAAGGCCATATTGAATAGTGTCAAAGCATGGTGCCCAAGGCCTATATTGGCATTACCTCTATAGCAATGTGGACCTTTTGATTCCATTCATTCCAAAATGGAGAAAATTTAGCAAGCCTTTCTTCTTTTTCTTCCTCTTCTTCTTCCTCTTTTTCTTTTCTTTTCTTTTTCTTTTTCACAAATAAGGTAACACCCTGGCCCTGTGTTTCTAGGTCATTTGTTTTTTGTTTTGTTTTCAGCAAAGATGTGATCAGGTGGGCTATAACTTATAATCAATCATCATCCAGGGTGTGAAATCAATCATCAATGTGGGGGCACCCCACTCATTCATGAGTCCCCCACACTCAACTCCCAACAAAGAAAAGTCCAAACTCATTCAGTGGAAATTGTCAAGGGGAAAAAATAAATTTCGAATTAATTTGCAGTAAAGTTTCCCTTTATTTGAGGGAAAAAAATTTCCAAACTAATTTTCAAAAAGTGTTGGAAAATGGAAAAAAAGGCAATTCCGTCGAACTGAAGGAGTGAGCCAGCCAGCGAAATCCGTGAGCCAAAGTCGAAAATAATTCTGAATAATTGAAAAGCGGGGAACGTGCGAACCAGTGAACATGCAGCGAGAGGGGTCCGGCGCCCGGCCCCAGACCCCGTGCAACTGAGATTTGCCCGGAGCAATCATCCCGGGCCATTATACTATTTTGCTTTCATTTGAAATCAGAGGGACCCCCTCCAACTATTTTAAAGATCTTCATTTGCTGCACCAACTGCCCAGGGGCATCAAAAATAATTCATTTTTAGGTTTTTCTTTGGGGCCAGCCAGGGGGACTGTAGACTTCAGCCGGTACACTCCTCGAAATGCCGGAATTGATTGTTTACAGTTACCAGGAATGATAAAATTTGGAAAAAGTGTATGAATTTATATTTCAAATCACATAAGGTAACAGGTCCAGAAATCGCCCACCTAAGAGCTGAAACTGAATTTTGGGAAGGCAAAACTTTTTGAAATATTTTTCAGTAAATTTTCCTTGAAAGAGAAGTGGATTTGGCATCTAACCTAAGTTGTTTCATATTTTTTGGAGCTTTTTGAAATTAGTTATGAAATTTTGAAGTTGAACTGGCATAGGGCTCCAAAATCGTCCACCTCTGAAATGTACACTGTTTGTACATCAATGAAGGCTATGAAAAAATAGCATGTACAAATTGTGTACATTTTACAAGTGGACGGTTCTTAATGCCCAAACTATTCTCGAGCCTGTTACCTTACAGTAATCTATTCTCTTGGTGCGTGTTACAAAATAAACTTATACTCCCTCCGTCCCAAAATGATCTTCCTGTTGTACTTTGTGAGTTGCACATTGGTCAAATTTAACTTTTGGTTGTTCTCTAAGACTAACAAAACAATTCCAAGCGATAGTTCCCCCTCCATCTATGCAATCACTAATCAAAAGACAAATAAAATGGTTGAAGGGGTCAATCAACACTTTTTGTTTTTATTTTTTGCATCTCTTTGAATATTATCTAATTGAAGGAGATGAAGGTTTTGGGAGGCAAAATATAGGTCCACATATGGTCTTGGGCTTATACTAACTACCCACAAAATGACGACCTCACACTCAATAATTAAATAACCACTGGTGTTCCTTGAAAATACCTAAAAAATTTCACTTTTCAATAATCCAAAACTAAACTTTAAAAAGGGCTTCAAAACTTAAAGTTTCAAGGACAATAGGAGTGCACCAAACTCTATATGTAGTGCAAAACAGGCTTTAAAAATGTTATTTTTAGTCTTAATCCGGAACATTTTGTCTAACAGGAAGATCATTTTGGGACAGAGGGAGTATGTTTCTTGCAATGGAGTAATAATTGGTCAATAAATATTTGTACTAACTAACTATAGTGTTATATATATGTGTTGAAGAGTCATTACACTGAAGCATCATTCTTCAACAATAATAAAAATATTCATTCCTCGATTTGGAAAAGTTATAATCACATATAAGTTTATTTTGTAATCTGGTCCAATTAATATAACAAGAACTGAATTTGATAAAGTAGTTTGCGTAAGAAAAAACTAAATCATCATTCCAAATAGGCAGGTGTTTTTAACCCATAAACGATGCTTTAGACGTTTTTTGATTGATGAATGACAAAGAATCTCTCCATGTAGGACAGAAGTGCAACTTTTCATCTTACAAATTTTGTATAAAAAAGAAAGGTCTTCTACAATATTTCGATTTTCAGCGAATGTTTTTTTTGTTTTTTTTAAGCCAACAAGTCATACGGTACCGAAACAAATGATTTCCACAATGACCAACTCGTCCTTTGAAGGTTAATAATAGGAGGGTTTAACTAAGAATAGAACAAAACAAACATGACACCAAACTTAAATAGACCTGAGCTTGGATGCTCAGAAGAATTTGACCTTGTGTTTTTCCCAAACTCCGACTCTTGGTCCAGCCTTGCACACACCTTACGATTAACTCTACTGGTGACGTGGAATAGTGAGCCCTGGCCCACCACAAAAGAACGAGAACACACTGACTGTTCGCAACCAGTTCCGCAGTCAAACGCATAAATGCTGCACAGTGACGCTGTTCACACTCACGGTGATTCCGGGGGAAGAATTTTTTATCAGAACTTTTCCGGCTCTTCTCAGACGGCCGCTTGAGACTCACACTGATAAGGCGTTTATTACACATGCTCAGTTGCTCACAAGGCTGGGCCGGGGTGAACTGACCCCCTCGCTCGGCCCTGCGGGCCGACCCTGTTTTCTGCACAAATTTTTTTTGCAAATTTTGAATTCATAATTGGGATCAGAGACCCCTAAGTAGTTCGTAAACATCAATAATAAACCCTGGATTGGCCCAAAATAACGGGCTTTTTTTTTACATGCACCCCTGGTAAGGCCGAGCGAGGGGGTCAATCCACTCCGATCCAAGGCTGGGGTGAACCGACCCTCTCGCTACTGTAGTCCTCCCGAAGTGGCCAGGGTGAATTGCCGGCCAGGGAGAATTGACCCCTTCATTGTCCCAACCAAGGATAATTAAAAAAAAAATCCCCTATTTTGTACTATGTTTATTGATAATTCTTCATCCCCACCACCTAATTTGGAGCCTCTGATTGCAAATATGAATTCAGAATTTCAAAATAGTATCGTATGTGGCAAATAAAAAATTCCAGTGTTTACCCATATTGAGCAATGAGGGGGGCAATTCACGGATAGTTAGTTTATTTTTTAAATTATCCTTAGTTGGGGCAATGAGGGGGGCACTTTTTGGCCAGGGTGAATTGATCCCCTCATTGCCCCACTAGGGCAAACACTGGAATTTTTTATTTGGAACATACTAATATTTTTTGCAATTATGAATTCATATTTACAATCAGAGGTCCCAAATTAGTTAGAAGAGGTGAAGTACTATCATTAAACGCAGTCCAAAATAGGGGGAATCTTTTTAAATTATCCTTGGTTGGGGCAATTAGGGGGGCAATTCTCCCTAGCCCTCCCAAAGTCACCCAGGGTTTTTCGTGGTGCATGTAAAAAGAAAGCCTCCTTATTTTGTGCCTGATTAATCTCTTTTCTACACCACCCCTAGTAAAGGTTTAGTTTCCATTGCCTCCCGGACCTTCGACAACTAAAAGGGGCCCGGAAGGTTAGGGAAGATTGACCCATGTATTGCCTTGGGTTTTCTCCCTAGTAAAAACATTGGAATTTCTTATTTGCCACATATGATAAAATTTGCGAATTCTAAATTCATGTTTTCAATCAAAGGTCTCAAATTAGAAAGGGAACCTAAAATAATATAAAATTTAAGCAGCACAAAATAAGGGGCGATTTTTTATATTTATCCTTTGATGGGACAAATACATGGGTCAATCCTCCCTAGCCGGCTCGGAAGGTCAATCGGACGTCTTGCTTGAACAAGAGATTTCCATTAGTTGAGAACCAGACTCCGTTTAGCCAAATCTGCCTTACTTTATTCTGAAAATACGAGAATGTGATAGATGAACAAGGTAGATTAAAGCGTGCAAGATTGTAGTTCATTAACCCCTAAAGCCCCGCTTGTCCCCTCGGGGGACAATTTGGGTCCGGGTAGGTTCCTATTGTCTCAATTTGAAGTGAATTTTTTTGAGATTTTTTGAGGTTGTGTAGCTTTGCAAGAGCTTTGTGGATATGTAATTTTTGTTTCAATCGGATGCCGGATGAAAAAGTTATGGCACAATGAGCAAGAAATGGAGATTCTCGGGCAGCCCCCAAAAAATTACAAAAAGTCAAAATAACTTTGTTTGAATTTTTCCCCTAAAAGATTATGTTTTTATCTATACGTGAACCTTTAATTCATTCTATTTGGACTAGGGATGAGAAAGTTATGGACAATCTTAGTTTTTTGGGCAATTTAAGCATCTTCTTGAAAAAAAACTTTTTGTTCAACTTTGAATGCTAATATCTTCCAATCCGTACGGTCAAATTTGATGAAATTTTTTTTACATGATCTCAGACAAGTTAAGTACAAGATCCTACGGTTAAATTTCCAAAAAAACAAAAAAAATTGTTTTCCTTAAATGAATACAGCAGAAGTGGTAGTTTGAGTGGTTTTTGGCAGAAAACACCCTCGGGGCTTTAGGGGTTAAAGTTCTGGTTAGCGAACGGTAACGTGCTCTAACTAAGGGCCTCTGATTGCAAATATGAATTTATAATTTTCAAACTTTATGATTCATGGCAAATAAAATATTTTTTGTGTTTTTCCTAGAGATAAAACCAAGGACGAGCGAGGGGGTCAGATCACCTCGACTTATTCACAAGTGAGTCAAATCAGATGACCAATAAATATTTTCACTATTTTTCATTTACACACTCATGAGTTAAGCTACTTTCTAAAAGTGTTTCTGAACTCTAGTTTGCCCTATGACATGACCATGTGAAGTGAAAATTTCCTTTGCAATGCATAACATTATTAACTAACATTAGGGGGCCTTTTATTCCCTTAGAAATGGAAGTTTCTAATGTTGCAACTTCCAAGTTAGCTAATGAATATTTGCAACTTCCTAGTCAATCAATGATATTAGAATTGCAACTTCCCAGCCAACAAGTGCCTTTGTGTAGATTAATCCCCATAGTTCCAAAGGCCCTTTTTCATCAAATTCCACTCAAAATTGTCATTTTTATTGCAAAGTACAAAAAACTTTAGAATTTTTTTTCCGCATATCTAATTGTAGGATCTTGCACTAGACTAGAATAAGAATGTGTAGAAGAAATTTCATAAACTTTGATTGTTTAGATTGCAAGCCATATTTGCACTTAAAGTCAATAAAAATAGATTTTTTGCACCTTACATGTCTAGATTTTAACCTTTAAAGGGTCTAAAAGCCCTTTGAGGTCATATAGTATATTATGAATTTGGTGGTATATAATTAGATAAACTTTGACCAAATATTTTTCAATAAAAAATAAATTAATGATCATGAAAGTACATATATAATAATGCATCACAATTTACATATTAAACCACAATTGAAGAGTTATTAGGTTAAATACGGGTCATATAGAGGGGACCCGAAGGGCCTTTCAATGGGTAAGGCTTTGAATCTTCTTAGTTAAATTATTTTGCACAACACTTGTTGAATTATATATATATATATATATATATATATATATATATATATATATATATATATATATATATATAATTGAGTTGAAAATCTAGGAAATTTTATATAAAAAAACATTTAATTTTCATTTTTCAAAACATTCTTAAGAAGAAGTAGCTAGGTTTGAAATTGAACAAAAAAAACTGGATTGTTAATAGCTCTAAGATGGAATTGAAACACAATAATTCAAAAATGAAATTATTTTAGCAAAAGAACTAAAGCCTATTAAACAAAAGAAATTGTAAAATTGTAAAAATTGCATTCCAAAATGAATCTGGTAAGGTGGGTTTTTTTAGAAGATGCTTGGAATGCCAAAAAACAAGATTATACATAGCTTTTTTTATGACTAGTCTAAATAAAATGAATCAAATCTTTCCATGTAAAAAACTGAAAATTTTGACGTTTGTGATTTTTTGGTGTTGCATGAAGAAAACCATTTTGGGAATAAGGTGACAATTTTTTTTCTTTCAAGCACCAATTGAGATGAGAATTATATTCTTAGAAAATTGATGTGTTTTCCTATCTTCATAAAAAGTTTCAAAAAATCACAATGAAAATTGAGACCATAGGAACCTACCCAAAATCCATTTTGTCCCCCAAGGAGACAATAGGACCTCAAGGGTTAAATTAAATTCACTCTGTAGATCCAAGTAGGGATCATTACAAGAATAAAGGGTGTTTTAAGTGAATTTTAAAGTATAGTAATGACCTTTTAGGAGATTTTTAGTAAAAATTTACTAGAAATACATATGTTTTAGTAAATTTTTACTGAAAGTCTCCTGTAAGGTCATTACTTATAATCTTATGTCTAAGATAATACTTTAAAACTCACTTAACCCCTACAGGACCAAAGTGCATTTTTTGTCAACATAGTGATTTTGGGTAGTTCACTGCAAATGGAATTTTTATTTTTTTCTTTGAAATTTTAACACAACATTTTCTTGAGGAGTAGCTTTAAGGCCCAATAATTTTCATAACTTTTGACTACATTGTCAAAAAGTTATTGTATAATATGTAGTTTTCATTGCTCGGCGGGCAGTTCAGGTAGCAAAAAAAATATCTTTAAAAATCATTTTTATGAAAAATAAAAATTTAAAATTGGTTTTCTGGATTTCTATATACATGAAAAACTTTGAATCATTCCATTTTGACTAATGAGATGGAGGATTGGCATTTTTTAGTTCTATAAATAAATGGTTAACAATTTAGTATTTTGAATCATTCGCTACTTCTTTCTGCTTACTAATTTTTTCCTATATGTTGTACAATTCAAAATGATCTAAAAAATTTCAAGCATGTAGCTAACTTGCCTTGAAAAATGATTCCAAAGAGTTACAACCATTTTGGAATTTTTTCTATAAAGATATGACCTTGTGAAGTGCAGCTGCCTGGTCTTTTGCAGGGGCAAAGAAACGATTTTTGCCACTTCCAATGCTATATCTTGCAATCTACACTATGAAATTTTCTGAAATTTTTTCCACATCTTCTGAAACTAGTGTAGCACAAGATCCTACAATTACACTTGTGCAAATTTATTTATTTTTCTAAAATTTGGTACTTGTATTAGAAATGGCAATTTTGGAGCGGTTTTGATGAAAACATAGTCAAAAACCTTTAGGGGTAAAAGCACCCCTTTCTTTTGTAGTGAATTATCCCGATTTTCCAAAGAAAAAAGGTTTAGGTTGGATAATAATATCTTGAAGAATTTATAAAGCCATTTTGTTCCCCCTCTAAATGCTTTGTACAAGTATTTTGTAAAAATATACATTCTAAAATCACCCCTCTTTGAAACAAAAGGGATAAGTCCAATGCTTAAGACAAAAAAAATACACCTCTACTATCCCCTCAAAAACACCACAACTAAAGGCCCCTAAGACAGAGGGAATTTTGACCAAAAAAAACAAGCTAACGAGGTAGGCGGAGCCCATCAAGGAATGCCTTTTCTTGGTCAGAGTTCCACAAAACGAGGAAATTGACTCCAATGCAAACGCCTGTACCAAAATGGATGAAATATGTGATTGATAAATGAAAATTTTGTAATTACCAACTACGCAAATTTCACGTGTCACGAGAAGATTATGGGAAATAATTTTCCCGCCTTTTGAATGGGACAATTCTAGATGGGGGTTTACAATGAACGGTTTCTTTGTTCGTTCACGTTTGTCCAAGCAATTTTGCCATAGCCCACCATCGAAATCCAACCTCCTACTTGACAATCCTAGCTTATTTGTGTTTAGTCTTTATGTTGCTCCCAAATGTCCAAATCTGGCTAAATTTCTTGAAGCGTTGGGGGAAGGTCTTTATCAACAATGACTTGGTTCCATTGAAATGGTTGCCATGGCCCATTCTCAACCCTTGTGTGCGATCATATAATTTTTTCCATTTTTGAAATTGAAGTGTAGTGGAAGAATAACTAACCATTTTTCCTAAACTAGGGTCTTAGTTGGGGCTTCTTTGAAAATCATCTTTTTGTAGATTTAAATCATTGAAACCAAATCTTGAAGTATAAATTGCAACAAGAAAAATACAATACTATAAATAAATAAATAAATAAAATTCAATGAATTTGAAATTTTTTAACCTCATTGTCTAGACAAATATGAAGCATACCTAGTTATCAACAATAGGTAAAAAATTTAGTTGAGTAAGGTGCAAAAAAACTTGTTTTCTATACTTTAAATGCAAATATTTTGTAATTTATACTGTCAAAATTTTTGAAATTTCTTTCATGCATTCTTACAATAATCTAGGATAAGATCCTTTGGTTAGGTTCCGGAAAAAAGGAATTAATTTTTTTTCATGTGTGCAATAGAAATGAAGGAAAAAAGGCCTTTTGAGTGATTTTTGATGGAAAAAAGGCCTTTTGAGTGATTTTTGATGGAAAAAAGGCCTTTGGACTTTACAAGTGAATAATGCCAAAACCTTATACTTGACTATCTTCCCAAAATTACTTGCACCCCAATGTCCGATATCATGTCCTACGTCCTGTCCCATGTGGATACGGTGTACATTGTATGAATATAAATCAAAATGTAGGCATGTATGGATATGGTATATGGTGCATTCATACTAGTATAAAATACAGGTGTATTAATATTGATATAATATGGGGCATTCACCAAGGCATAGGGAATTTAAAAAATAAACAGACTGACAAGAACCCCTCCTTGTCAGCATGTTTATTTCCATATTTTCCTTAGTCTTGGTGATTGCCCAACAAAAATGCCCATCTAGAAATGGTTGAAATATATGATCGATGAATGAAAAATTCGTAATCATCGATTACACAAATTTCACACGTCAACAGGGAATTATAAAAAAAAAAAATTCCGCAAAATGAACACGACATTTCTTGGCAGGGTTTTACATATGTATGGATACAATTATTAATTATGGTAGCCAACCCATTTCCAGCCACCCATCCATTTCTAACCTATGAACTACTATGTTTCTGTGAAGTTGTAGCACAGTTTGAGGAGTAGTTGTGGCGCATTATGGTTGGTTTCTAGGATGTCAATATTGCAACCAGCCCTTCCTCAATTTTGCAATCAACATGTGGTCAGAAACAAAAAGGTCTATGTGACCATTATAGGTTGAAGAAAATCTTCCATTAAAAACTTCATAGTAATTACATTTTTGTATTAAAAATATGCAATCCTTCTAAATTCTATTTCTGTATATTGGAAAAATTGAGCGTTCAAAAAACCTGCATTCCAAATATGCATAATTGCTTAAGTGATTGGAAACGGGTCGTCTGTCATACCTGTTTGTTGTCTCATCATCCATTTCCATGTAAGTTATAAATGAGAGATATAATGCGTTTAAGTTGATATGTTTGGCAGTTCTAGGAAGAGCTACACATTGGGACCTAGTTGACTTTTTAGGTTATTTAAATTTTAAAAATGGCATGGCATGTTCCATGTCCAATGCGCAAGGTGACACTACTGTATTATTATTCTCCACATAACTTGAACAATCATTCATTGGGCCACAAGGCGAGTGCATTCAGTTGTTGGGTGGAGCATTCATTAGCGTCCCAATTGAATACAATATTTCAGTCAAATAGACCCCGCCCTTCAAAAAAAAAAAAAATGCTGATAATCCATGGCCACATGTTACAAGCGGAAATGCACATGAAGAGTTGTTGAAGATTCGGTGGCTCGTTCATTCATTGTTGTGGTCTTGGTGGGAGCGAGAGAGAGAGAGTAGTCGTAGGAATGAGTAGAACTACGCTAGGATCCTAAAATATGTAGGAGACGAGGCCGAGAGACTTGACATGATCGATGATGACGAATGAATCCAACTTTCAGAATATTTTCCGATGGGTGGGAGACAAATTAATGAAGAATGCAAAGCTGCAACATGCATCGTAGTTGTAATTGTGGCATGATGGGCCAAAAGCCCAAAATTATACTCGGAATTAAATGACAATCAATCATTTGTCCCTTTTTCAAACCACAAAGGTCCCCCTTTGTGGCATGATGATCAAAAATTATAACAAAAAAAAAATGACAATCAATTGCCACTTTTTTTTTAAACAACAAACACCCTTGTGGCATGATCCAAAATTATATATTCGAAAAATGACACTCAATTGCCACTTTTTTTTAACAACAAACACCCTTGTGTGCATGATCCAAAATTATATATTCGAAAAATGACACTCAATTGCCACTTTTTTTTTAAACAACAAACACCCTTGTGTGCTTGATGCAAAGGAGTGGTACAGTTTCTAGAAGATGATTTTTTCTTAACTCTACGGTCAATGGTCCCAAGGCATTGGGGTCGGTCACTGGACAAAATGAATAAAATACAATCATGATTCCCAGCAACTTGGAAACATGGCTCACCTGTGAAATTTATCCCAATTCACGGCATTCAATTCGAAAGGAAATTTATTTTTGTTTTTTCATCTACAGACAATAAATCCAATGGATTGTAATAAATATATCCAATTCCGTACCTGGTGAACATTAAAACTCAGGTCTCAGTGAAAAATAGATGACTTTAGTGATGATCATGAGACCGCAACAACTACCAAGCGTGCAAGCTCTTATAGAAGATAGCGAGACGGCCCCTCCAACGATAAGATTAGGGCATACGTGACCCGGTACGTGCATGGGTCACGGTTTGTTCTTCTTCTTTGTTGTAACTTATGGTGGTTAACCCAAATTCGTCACTGACCCAAACCCGCCATCAGCACTTTGGGTACATCTCCAAAATCAATATGTACCTATGTGGAAGAAATGATTTTAGGACGTCCACCCTCCAAAATTTTGACCCTCCCTAACTTTTGCATACAATATTCAAATGTTGCATTCTTTGGTGCGTTGGAACCTCCTTTCACTTCCCAACAAGAAAACATGACCAGTCTCTTATTATTAGTACCTGGTCACAGTAGCAAAAAAAAAGTTGGTTTGGGAGGTACCCACTTCAGTACCAAGCCAAATGTAATTGCTTACTTTATCATGTGAGATCCACGAGGTTTACAACCAGCAGCTTCAGTTGTTGTAAGAATTTCAACATGAAATAGACCGGACTCATTGCAAATTTTATTAGTAGAGACCGAATATGAAAGCCGTTTTACGAATCCAAAGTAGGTTATCAACCAGTCCTGAAGTCATTGCTCTCAATCAGTCATCAATCATGATATCAATCAATCAAACGTACCTGGATACAAAACTCTTCTTCAAATGCAACTCATGTTGGCATGTAAGGCATTCAAGAACCCTTTGCGTACTAAGAATTCATGATTTTAAGTTGCATATTTTGATTGATTACATTATAGAAAGTACAATGAAAATGGAAATTTTTCTTACATCATTAGCTTGAGTGAAGAACATGGCATGCATTGGTTTAAGTAAATCATTATTAAAATAAAATTTTAAAATCCATATAAACTCTTCAAAATTGCTTTAAAAATGGAAGACTCAATTTGGACTTTTTAGGCATTAAAGGGTTAACCCCTAAAGCATAACATTCAAGAGCCTTCCGAGAGGCTGCCTTTGCCTCTCTGAAGTCTTCATCCACGAAATGCATCCACATGTTATCAATGTAAGCTTCAGGACCGAGACAATGGCAGTACATTTATGGTGCGATCTATTTTTTTGGCAAATGTTAGGACAAAATATACAAACAAATAATTTTAGAGATAGATGGTTTGTCAAAATCCAAAGAATTCATTGAGTATTATACCAGTAAAATCTAACCATTTTCCATCAATAACTTATTCTGAGTTTTTGTAGAGAAGAGAAGCTCTTTATGTACACTTGGGGTGGTAGGGGATAAAACAACCCATGTGGGATATGTAATTTAGAGTTTGTAATTTCTCAACCGCTCATAGTTAAGTCTAAAGTAGGAATTGTGTTAAAACTATAATTTCAGACCTCATTTAAGCATAGTGTAATACCTTTTTTCTTAAACATTTGAACTAAAAAAAGTTTGGGAATAAAGTTAAGTTTCATCTCCAAAAATCCGTTTCAGATTTAGATCTTCTACTCAAAAGTTATGGACAAATTTCACAAGAGGATGTATGAAAATGTCAAAAAAAAATCCTTTCAAATCCCTCTATGAAATTTGTCTATAACTTTTGAGTGGAAGATTAAAATCTCAAACGGATTTTTGGAGATTAAACTTGGCTTGATTCCACAACTTTTTTTAGTACAAATTCTTTTGAAAAAATGTATTCCACTATGCCTAAATGAGGTCTGAAATTATAATTTTAACACAATTCCTACTTTAGACTTAACTATGAGCGGTTGAGAAATTAAAAACTCTAAATTACATATCCCACATGGGTTGTTCTACCTCCTACCACCCCATATGTACATAAAGAGCTTCTCTTTCCTAAAAGAAAAAATCAATATAAGTTCTTGATGACAAATAATTAGATTGCATTGGTATAATACTCATTGGATTCTTTAGATTTTGACAGACCATCTATCTTTATAATCATTTGTTTGTATATTGTGTTCTACCTCCTATCACCCCAGTAACCCGATTGTGCAGTCATGACCTTGGCGCTGAGTAGAAGTCTGACATTATTGACGCGTGGCTTATTAGCTAATGTTGGATGTGGAATATACCGCATCATTCCGTCAGAGGGAAGGCAGCTGCTCTCACAGCTCTTGAATGTTATGAAGCGCAAGCCCTTTTTTCTGCCGAAAAACATCCAAAACTGCCACTTTTTTAGCAAAGAGTGAAAAGAAATTTTAAATGTTTTTTTGCACATCTAACCGTAGGATCTTACACCTAACTAGTATGAGAATGTGTGGAAAAAATTTCAGAATTATTGACCGCACAGATTGCAAGATATCTACATTTAAAGTGAAAAAAACAAAATTTTCAGCACATTGTTGGACTGGATTTTTTGACTTTGAACTTTTTTAACTTAAAATTTTTGCACTACAGAGTTTTGAGCTTTAAATCTTTATGGTGGAGAATTGAGTTGAGATTCTAATTTTAAAAAATAAAATAAAAAAAACATAATTTTCATTATTAAAAAAATTGTTAAGGAGAAGTAGGTACGAGATAGAAGGAAAATCTAAAGTATTCATATATTTTAGATGGAATTAAAATGCACTAATCCCTATGGTGAGATTATTCTAGCAAGTAAACTAAACCATGCAAAAAAAATAAAAATTGAAAATTTTGAAAAATTGCATTTAGAAATGAATCCGACAAGTTATTTTTTTCAAAAAAATGCTCTAACTGCCCGAAAAACAAGAATGTCCATAACTTTCTCATAACAAATCCAAATGAAATGAATCAAAGCTTTCCAGATAGAAAAAAATATAACCTATGAGAAAAAAATACTAAAAAAAATAGAAAATAAAAAAGTGCAAATTTTTTTGCTGCCCGCGCTGCCCCCCGTCCCTTGTTTTGAACTTATTTGGTCATAACTTTTGTTACTGGGCACCGGTTGTGAAAAAAATTATATTCCCACATAGCTAATCAGCTTTTCTACCTCCAAAAAAAGTTTCAAAAAATCAGGAGAGAATTGCAGCCCGTAGGTACCTGCCCAAAAATGCATTTGTCCCCCGAAGGAACAATGGGCTTTTAGGGGTTAAAGCAACCTCCTGAAATATGCACTATTGGCACATTGAAGAAAGTAAAATGTACCTCTATGTTAGAGCATTCTACCTTATTTGAAATCATTGCAAATCAAGTTGAGAATGAAAGTGTTGAACTTCATGAGGCTTTGAAAATTAAAAAGGTTACCAAATCACCACGCAACTTGGGGTAGTTTTTCTGCAATTCTTTGTTGGGTGCGAGTAACTGAAACTCCTCGTAATTATACTATTTTTTATCTATCAACATACTTTTCAGAATTATAACTTCCCCAAGTACATGATCAAGGTAAAGAAGAAAGATTTAGAGAAGAATAGTAAGCCTTTAAATCTAGCTTGAAGTGCTAGAAATTGAATTATATGTCAATCTTTAATTTGATATGTAAAAGTCCTTGAATCCCAAAATTGAACCATTAGTAGAAAAGAGGCATTTGAGCAACAAGCTAGTGCCCATATAGGTCTATAGCATCACTCTCTCATACTATTCTCCAGTGCTCAAATATCCCTTTTCTACTATTGTAGCAATTGCATCTTGGTCGAACTTGATAGTAACTTTCAAACTATCCATTTTGGTAATGGGTTTAAACTAAGAAAATAAGTCTTGAAAATTTCTATTTCTATTTCACATTTTGAAGTAATCCAAAGAATTCAATTAATTATTGCAATTGCAAGCTCCATACGTTAAGATCCAAACTGTACAATATTGTGAGTTTTTTCATTAATATTTCTTCTTTTCAAAATGTTTTATAAATTTAAATTAAAAAAATGCCTTTTCTCATCCTAACCTTCATTTTTGGTAAAGTTATATTATTCTAATATATATTAGAATAATTTTGTAATTTTACACTTTAGAATATTGCAATAATTTGGTTTTCCAATTGATTTGAAAAAAAATCAACATCTATTGGAAAAAATTCATGTATAATAAATATGAAAATTTTATCAAACATTTACATAGCTAATTGTCAAAATTTTGACTTAAATGTTGTCGTCAAGTGTATTCAAAGTCTAAAAAATAAAATAGTTCTACAATAGGTATTGTTGAAAAAATTTCTAAGGAAATGCAAAAACTTGTTGTTCATCTAAGAGTGCTATCATGTGAGATCATAATCTATGAGTCAATATCATAATCTATGAGCCCATGGACTTAGGAGTTTTTATTATAGACACTTTTCATGATTATATGTGTTTATATTATAGGTCCCTATGTTATAAGTTCTTTTCATGTTATAGTGTACCTATGTTATGAATACCTTCAAATGATTGTAGGTACATACTTACAACTAGATTCAAGGCTTGTAACTCATATTCTACGCTCACATGCTAGCATCTTTGGTTGTTTCATAGATGATGAAGTTTGAAAATTTTGAACTTGTATTTGGAATCAATATGGATAAGGAAGCTATGAAGTCCAAAATAACCACCCTATAATACAAAATATTTTTTCACATTTATCCACCCCAGTGAAAAAATTAGAGTTTTTACACCTTCGAATAAAAAAAAATTCTTTATAATCTTTGCAATATTTATTAGGATGACGTAAAAACAAAGCTTCACACATAGATTATAATAAATAACATCCATCCTAAAATTTAATGCAATACTCCCAAATTAAGAATTCAATAGAGCCTGCTCAAGTTCTCTAAAAGCTCAATGTGAGCTCTTTGGTCTTTTAGGGTTACATAAGTTAATCAAAAGACCTTATGGTTGGTTTTGTTAAGAAATAAATATTGATGAAGATTTATTTTTTGAACAAATGGGAAAAACCCACTACATTTAAGAGAACCAAAACAAATGCAAAACAACCAAGCTACAAGGGCTGGATAGTGAAGAGAATACATGCAAAGAACTAGAGATCAAAAGACCTAACAACTAGACTTACATTAACAAGCAAAGTGTAGACCCCATTTTATTCCACCATATGATACCATCTTGTCTACTCGCCAAGATCGACGATTGCAACTAAACTTTATTGAATTGAGTCCAAGTAGCTTCAATCTGGATTGGATTTCGGCGAGTCTTGCCTTGGGCTTTGATCCATGCCACCATACCTGAGCTCAAAAGACCCTTCTACAAAGCTTTTTGAGCAAGTTCTCGGGGCCAAACATTTTGCGTGAAAACCTTGTTGTTCCAAGATATGCGTATGATCCACAATGAGGAGCCTCTGAGCAAAGATCATGTGGTTTTCATGTGGCTAACCTATGTGGAATTGGGGAGCCAAGAATACAATGGGTATAATTGAGCATGCTATGAGGGTCTAAGGTTAGTTGATCCCCATGAATGTAGTGAAGGATGGATTGGACATAGTTCCAAATCTCTAGAGCACATGGACAATAGTAAAACTTGTGAATGGGTGTCTTTGCAATGATTGTTGTGCAACAATTGCATCTAATATTGATACCCGGGTTGATGCGAGCTCTCACAAAATGAACAACTACCGCATGGTGCCATACGGACCACATAAATGTCGCTTTTTTTTGTAATTGACTTTTATGCCAAAGGCCTTTTTAGTTGAGCAAAAAGTTAGTAGGGATGATGGTCTATCCATTTATACAAAATTGTTTAGGTTGATTGTGCTTGGTAAGGAGATGTTTGCTTGTGGACTTTGAGTATGTTATGAGTTAGTTACCATTGTCCCACAACCGTCTTTCTGGGTCAAATTCCAATGATTGTAAATCTTTTGCAAATAGTAAAACTAGTACTCCTATAGGGTTCTTTCTACATCCACTAGAAGAAACCTGTGTTTTTTCTGACGTCCAAAAACTGGACGTCAAATTTTTTGGACATCAAACATAACATTAGGATGCTTGTTTTGCTAGTTTAGGATGCTAGTTTTGATTTTAGAATATTAGAAAATTGCATACAGAGTGACCCTATTGTTGCCCTCATAGATGTGCCAGTAGAGAAAGAACTTGGAGTTGGGATGGTTGGACCTATAGATTAGTACCATCACTCAACCATGTCACGAGAAGTAGCTCGTGAGCTAAGGTAGCATAAATTCCGACCTATTGCCCTTCTGTAATCTAGACGGCAATATTGATGAGCATTGCTAGTCACTTATGAAGGATATGTGAAATAAGGTAATGCCATTGCCCTTGTTTGGTATCTACGAGGTTGAACCTTGTTGCCAATTCCAGCTAGGATTTGAAATTTCAATGTTCTATATCCTAAAGATCTGCAATCATTTTAAGCCCATGCTACACTAGTACCTTGGCCTTTTCATGTGCCAAATAGAAATTAGAACCTATGTAGCTAGTTGACCACTACAAGATGGTCATAAGGATATGTATGGCGTTAGTAGGTGGGGCAGATACGATATATGTTTGGCCATGTGAAGCCAAGCACTTGTGTGCCTCTGTTCCAAACCCAAGAACTGTGCATCACCAATGGATCATGCACCATAAGCCATACATGTGAAGGAAACCAACATCTACTTCTTCTTGGATGTGGCTTCATTTTATCAATTCTAAATCTCAATAGAATCTTGAATTTGGATATGTCTGGTTCTATGGCATAGAGGATCCATTTAAGGCTATGAGAAATACTTCTTAGTCAAGCAACTTTGACCCTCCAATAGTCTTAGAGAGACAACAAACTTCCCAATTAACTCTAGTACATGATGTATGTTTAGTTCCACTTTACATGTAATTGCGGAGACTCCCCCCTATTGGAACGAACGAGCTACTCCAAATTGCAATAAAGTAGTAGAGAGTAGAGAAGAGGATTGCGTTGATTACTAATTATGACTCTTCTTGCAAGTGATAGACATTGAGTGGTCCAATATGGCAATTTCTTTGCTATTTTTTGTTGTAAAAAATCATCATTGTCGGTTGTCTCCAAGGTGATGCCCAAAAGGTGCTCCAAGTAGCTTGGTCAAAGAGCTTGGGGGGCCAAGTTAACCCCTAAAGGCCCGTTTGTCCCCTCAGAGGACAATTTGGGTCCGGGTAGGTTCCTGTGACTTCAATTTGTAGAGAATTTTTTTGGGATTTTTTGAGATTGTGCGGTTCTGCGAGAGCTTTGTGGATATATCATTTTTATTTCAATTGGTGCATGATAGAAAAAGTTATGCCAAAATAGAGTTTGGCGGGCAACACCAAAAAATCACAGAAAGTCAAAATAAATTTCTTAAATATTTTTTTCAAAATCTATGTCTGTTTGTCTATATTTGAAGCTTTGATTCATTCTATTTGGACTAATAATGAAAAAGTTATAGACAATCTTAGTTTTTTGGGCAATATAAGCATCTTTTTGAAAAAATAACTCTTAGGATTCATTTTTGAATGCAATTTTTACAATTTTCAGAAAAAAATTGTTAGACAAGGTTGAATTTGCTTGCTAGAACAATCTCATCGTTGGGATTATGGTATTTCAATTTTGTCTTAGAGCTATTAATGATTTAGTTATTCCTTCAATCTTGAACCTACTTAACAATTTTTTAATGAGTAAAAATCTAGTATTTTTTTCTTGAAGTTTTTTTCCTAGATTCTCAACTGAAGTATTCAACATGTAAACTTAGAAAATCAAAATCAACAATACAAAAAATTTAAGTTAAATAGGTTCAAAGCCCAAAAATCTAGTCAAGCAAGGTGCAAAAAAACTTATTTTCTTCACTTTGAATGCAAATATCTTGCAATCTATTTGGTCAAAGTTTCTGAAATTTCTTGCACACATTCTCATACTAGTCTAGTATAAGATCCTATGGTTAGATATGCAAAAAGAACAATTTTTATAGTTTTTTGCTCTTTGCAATAGAAGTGGCAGTTTTGAGTGTGTTTTGATGGAGAAAAGGCCTCGCGGCTTTAGGGGTTAAGCCAAACTGATCCGCTAAATTGATGAAGATTTTGCCCTTGCTTTGGGGACAAGTATTTTGAAGCAGTTTTGGACTTCTAAACATGATGGTCCTTTAGGGGGTAAAAAAAGCTCAAAATTTTCACACACTGCAGTTTTTATTTAATTCTTCTATAGAACTGCAAATAGTGTGGAGACAATCAAATAGGGATGGAAGAGGACTTGGCCTGAATAAAGCCTCAACCTCCATCCATGAGTAGAGGGGCCTCTATTTATGGACAAGCGGCCAACGGATAATAAAGAGCTGGTAAAGAAACAACCCACCCAAGCAAGGCAAATGAAAAGAAAAGAAGAGGAAATTCGACCTGATTCATATATGTTGAGACAATTCTAAATCAAAAAAAAAAAAGGAAAAGAAAAAGGTGGCCAGATACATAAGACACGGCCCCACTAGCCCCCTTCCCTTTATGTTTCTCTCACTCAAAGACGAAGCTCTCAAGTGGGATTTTTGTTTCCTTCTCATAGTCACGCCGCTGCTCTACAGCCTCCTTTGGAGTAGCCCCATTAAACGCAACTAATAAACCTCTCAGTAGAAGTGACACACACACACACAAAAAATTTAAAAATATTAAAAAATTTAAAACTTTTTCAAAACTTTTTAAAAGTTTAAAAAAACTAAAAAAACAACTCAGTAGATTAACCCACGTGAGCGGATGAAGGTTCTTGGACCTTTCTCCCTCATCCACATTATGCAACACATAATTTTATTGTCTTTCACTTTTCAGTGCAGCTAATGTGGATAAATGGAAGTTCTGGTAAGTGTGAATTGAAAGGATCATTTAAAAATAAATAAAAAAAGGTGTTAATATTGAAATACTATGAATGAATGATTTTGTACTTACCTACCTAAAAGGATCAAGGTTCAGGACTATAGGTGATGGCAAAACCCACTCCAAAATTACCATTTCAAGTGCAAAGAATTGCAATGAGAAGAAAAGACTATTTTTTTGTGTATGCAATTGTAGGATCTTGTTTTAGATTTGCATGAGAACGTGTGGAAATTAATATATAAACTTTGACCAAGTAGATTATGTATTAGATAACCGATGAGCCGCGCTAGTGGCGAATAGGTTATCATACATAACCAGTTGTACATTTTCCAATCACAACCTTTGATCTTCATGATTCAAGGTGTAGGAAGCAAGTTGAAAGGATAGGAGGTTATGAGTTGCAACTTGTAATGGCAATGGTGACGGGTTACCAATGGGAAGGTGCCACGTTAGCATTGAAAAGTCAACAACCGGTTATGAAGTGTTAGTGTTCAAAGTGAAAAGAAAAGTTTGCATGTCATGTGCATGGTTTTTACCTTTCTGAGGTATGATTTGCAATGGACTCTGGAATTTTATTTATTTTAAAAATCTTGCTTGTAATTTTTTATGTCACTACTTGAAAAACAAAAAAATCTTAAAGGACCAAAATGTAAACCCTCAATGACAACCTTATTATTTTTGATTGGTTACATTATTGTGTTTCTTTAAAATTGGACTGGAATTTCTCCCCGTCAAGACTTGCCTAAACAAATGTAAACCTACCCTAATGATCAACTAGATCATGTTGCAATGCATGTATTACTATTTTGTGTTACACAAATGAGAGAGAAATCAATTCATTCCCCGCTCCCTTTGTCTCAAAATAATACCAGTGTTTCCTTTTGTATTTTCCTTTGTCTTTGACCAAGGCCAACCTCTACCCCCAGTGGCATTGACTTGGGCAATGGCCATGCCACAGAAGGCTTCAGTAATGGACGCATCGTGCCTAACATTATTTGTGTTTTTTCAGAATATCTAGTTTCATACTTTGTTGTTGTGGAACACTTGGTGTTAAAAATTCTGTGTTAAAATTTTTGAGACCTAAAATTGCACAAGCACATCCCCACTTCAGTCCATTGAGTCAACTGACCTTCCTGTAGATTGGGCCGGGGCAGATAAGTGAAGAAGGTGGCTGCTTCTACGGTGGTACCACGACTACGGACCTTTGCTTGCTCATTGCACCTAATTTTCCCCCTTCAGCAGGTACAGGCCCCACTCGAAGAATTAATGCAAGCATGGGTTGGGTAGCATCACAACCCACCCTCAATCTCACAAAAACAAAACAAACCCACAAAAAATCTAAAAAATCTAAAAATCAAACAAAAAAAACATGGCCTTCAGTCGCTTATTTCCACCTGCGACTTGGTGCCGTGGGCAGTGGGTGATTAAACAATTGTACAAGGTGGTGACTTTTTCCCTCTCACTGTGTTGCGACGGTTTCCTCGATCCCAGCAACGGAGGATAAGGTAAGGTGAATTAGTGTGGGTTGGGTTGGGGAGCCTTGGTTTGGGGACAGCCAGGGGGCTACCTTACTGTACAGGTACAGTAGAAAAGGGAGCTTCTGAAATCTCTACTACCACACTCATTCATTCAATTCAATTCAATTCATTCAATGAGTTTGTTGACAATTGTGATGGTTTACGGCTCCTTTGTCACTTTTTTTTTGTCATGAGGTTATCATTACCCATGACTCCCGAGGCTCCATTATATATATGGCCCCGTTTGGAGAAAATGAGGCGGATTTGGACTTCCAAGACCAAAAAGTGAAGCCGTGGACTTGGGGAAATCGCGGACTGGCATTGTTGTGGTGGTCTCGCTGAGCCTTCCTCACCAAAGGCATTTGAAGTCACAAATTGTTTTGCATTGGAGACCCCCCTGATGACTTGATTGATTGTGAGCAGTCCCATTTTGGTCAGATGCAGGAGGGGAGGCAGCAGTGTTTTGGGGAATCTCAATTCAATTGCCAACGGGTGTGGTGTGGAGTCAACGGAAGGGCGGTCAACTATCTGTTGGTTCTTAGGTGTACAGTAAACAAAATAAAATGGGTGCATTTGGGAAGCTTTATTAATGGGTGGTTCATGCCATTAACCGAACGAAGGACAGGGGGAGGGTGGCCATGAAGTCGGTGGTCAAATCATCAAATGCAAAGTGTCAAACGGAAAAAAAAAATTGAATCATCAAATGCAATTAGGGTAGACAGGTTTTCTTGTAAAGTGGATCTTGAATGGCTCTCTATTTAAGAATTTGGGACACAAGGTGTGGTGACATGGACCGCTTTTCATGGGAATGAGATTTTACTTTCCCAATCCAGTGCTTGGATTAGGAGTCACGTTGCCTAGAGAAAAAAAACAGGTAATGCATATGTGCAACTTGTAGAAAACCCGCTTCCAATTCTAAAACTTGTCATGGTGTGTAATTAACATGATTCATGTAGTGTTCAATTCTCAAAAATGAACTTATGTATAGAGCGAAAATCTCAATCTAGGAGGAATCAAAGGTTATTAACTATAATGAATATGGCCGAAAAAACAAAACTATTATTCTAGCTTCAAAGACTATATAATTTTACAATCAAAGTTGTCAAAGTTTCTGAATTTTTTTCCTACAACTTCCAATAGTAGTCTAATATAATTTTGTATGGATGAATGTTAATTTGTATTTTAGTTTAGTTTTTCCATTTTTGCTCAATACTTTAGAAAATGGCAAATTTTGGCAATTTATGTTTGAAACATGCCCTTATTCTTTAGGGGGTAAATTAAATTCAAGTCATTTATGTTGTTAACTTACATGAGGTTTCATCTAGTCAAAGTTGAAATATCATTGGAGCAAATTAATCCTAGTTTTGTCAAGGAATTTGCAAAAGATTAGTTGTAGCTAAGCAATGGCTAGAACAAGACGTGGTTTCCAATACAGTAGTAGACTAGCATGTTGCCTGGTGTAATTTGTCAATTTAAGCTTCTTTGTTGCTATAATCTAATTTTGGTCATTAAAATGATATTTTGTATTTGGGCTAAAATAGAAAAATTAAGTTCACCAAGTCTAGATTCTATTTCAATTTTGAAAATTTTGAAAAGCTAAATATTGTGTACTTTTTTGCAATTCAAAGTTTAGAAGTGGCAATATTTTCTTAAATTTCTACATATGTACTAAAATTTAAAACTATATTTACATCACATAACGTTGTATAAACAATACTCAAGGATCCTTAAACCACTCTTGAAGTCTTAAGATTATAGGCTCAAAACAAGGAATCATCCTTTGTGTGAGATAGGACACTTAGGCCACCTCATTTGTTGAGAGAACATTATTTTCTAGCTACTTACACTTTATTGATATCTTCAAGTTTAGTGGGCCCCTTCTACAACTCAAAAACAAAATTAATTTTTATGCACAATGTTGTTCATTATAATTTGATTGTGTAATTGACATGAATTTTTTTTCACTATGATTTCTTCATCCACACATTAAGTTAGATTGTTTATTTTGTTTTGTTTGTTTCTTTGTTACAATGAGATCTCTTAGACCATGCGTCCCCTAGTCACATTTTTGGTATAGTCGGAAAGCCCTCAACGAGGAGGGGTGCATGGGCTTTGTTTTATGGGGTTTGGATCTATGGAGAAAGTTATGAATTTTTGAGTTATTTTCAAAAAAATTCAAAAATTACTTCTACTTTTACTTTTATTTTGGCTGTGGCAATGGCACAAGGCTCACCAGTCAATCATGATATTTCAATTGCTTACAGAATTTTGGAATTGTTTTGTCGTTTTCAGTCAACATGCGACTCCATTCAAAGTGTTTTCATGCAACTGTTGTCTCGAACGGATCGAAGGGTCAGGAAGAAGTGGTTCCCAGTGAAGTTGGTAGAAAACAAAACTTTCATCTACCACGTCCAATAACTTCATGAAGGAAGTGCCAAACAGGAAAAAGGGCGAATGCTCAAATCCCTTCCAAAAGTGTCCATGCACTGTACAATTCTTGATATGATTTGAATCCTGTAGCCTTGAGTGCATTTCAAATCCCTTTTTCACTACAAACATCCAACACCAACACCCAACGACACAAGACCTTGTTGTTTGACATTCAAGTCACTGGAGTTATAGCAGAGCTCCTACCCACCTGCAAAAAAATCACAACTGTTGACGAAGAGTTCAACGTTCACATGCAGCCTCAAATAGTATTGACACTACATCTATACAAACCCATACAGCAAAGACTGCAAACTTCAAACAATTCAATATCATTTTAAGAAAAGACATGCCTCTACAAAACACTGCACGAAGAGCTGTTTCCGGAACAGCAATGACTACAAACTTCAAACAATTCAATATCATTTGAAGGAAAGACATGTCTACAAACAACAGTACAAAAGAGCTGTTTCCGGAACCGTCCAGTTTGCATTGTCAGTAATTTTTACTGTGAGTATCGAAGCCATGGTACAAATTCCTGCCGCTCCTTAACTAGCGCCAGCAATTCTGTCGTAAACTAGCTACAAATTTACAATGTACATCCGGAGAGAGCCAGTACGTTCTCCACCCCCCGCTATTTTCTCGAGCAGAGAAAACAAGACTTCTCCATTTCTTTTCTATCCCTGCGCTGCGAGATTTCTTCGTTTTCCTTATGAAGGAATCTATCTGATTCCAGTCTACGCTTGCAGTAGAGAATTTCAAACATCGCCTTACGTTTGAATCGTAGTAGTCTCGACTCGTTGCCTCTTGGAAGAGGGCGGCGAAATGAACGAATCCAGCGGCACCTCGCTCTCACAACGCGGACACTTAGGATCGCTCTTGTGCAGCATCACGTAAGTGAGACACCGTGTGCAAGCTCCCATCACCAGAGTATCAGCAGGAGTCGTAGCTTCAGCTTTCCGACTCTCAGCTTCACAAACGCTGCAAAAAGAATATAACCAAGAAACTTGTGAGATTACTGTTCCTCCAAAGATGGTTCACAATCGATCCTGTGAAGAATATGATGAAGAAACTTGAGGAATTGCAAATGGGTTCCCTGCAAATGTGCTTACCCTGGAGCGGAAGACCGCAAATCTGCAGCAGCGGAAGTGTTGTGAGCGGCAGAGCGTGACGACGTAGAAGACGAGCTGCTGGTGGAAGGCGAAGACTGCGACCACGAAGGCTCGGAACGTGAAGACGTCAGCGACGAAAATGAAGACGATCCAGACCCCTTGGGTCCGAGCATTTCGCGTTTGCCCATGGCCTTCTCGGTGCGTTTCAACGCCTTCTCCACCATCTCCATGGTGCACACGCTTTGGTGGCGAGAAGGCGAGCCCGTGTTCGTAGACAGGTTCAGGTTGAGCTCTAGGTCGGAGTCTTCCCCTGAATTGGGGAAAGAAGACGGCGGTGGGGCGGTTTTGTTCAGGCTCACGATGCTGCGGTCGTCGAGCTGGAGGCTCCAGAGCTGCTTGCCAGTGGAGAAGGAGAGACGTTGCTGGTGCTGTGGTTGTGGAGGTGGGCTGCCACCGGAAGAGGCTGAAGATGTTGAGGCGCGCTGCAAACTCTCCGTCTCCGAGCGTTTGCTGGCGAGAAACTCGTGCTCTGAAGAGACGATAGGAGGTTGCTGCTGTTGCAATTGTTTTCGTGGATCCTCGCTGGTCCGCACACCCGAGCTCTTGTTCACGAAGTAAAGCTCTCCAGTCTGCACACATGAAAAAGCAATTGAGAAAGACAGCAATACTCCACAGCTGCATGATCGTCAAGAAAGAAATTCAATCAAGAAAATTGGAGCATCACCGAAAAATTCGCCAAGGACGCCATGACATTGAAAGCCAGAAAATCAATCAACCCCGCACGCCAAGCCCATGAACGAAAGAACGGGCGGGGTACTACTGATCTTGGTAAATGGCGAGCGCCATACCTTTAAGTCCAAGCACTTCTCCCACCCCGACGGAAGTGGCTGATCGGGGTCGAGCTCCAGAAACTCCGGTGGCGATGAGTTGCAGTCCAATTCCGTCGCCGCACCTCGACAGGAAGAAGAAGACCCCCCTGTTCCTAACAAATCCAACGTCACTTCCGCAGGCTTCAACGACGAAGGCGACGATGAGGAATTCCCCCCGAACTGACCCATCATCAGTTGCATCAATTTCTCTGTATCCGCTCCCCACGCGCGCTTCTTGCCCAAGTCCAACACGGGAACACTAGAGCTTCCTAATTCCGCGCCTCGCCAAGCAACCTCCATCGCCACTGCCATCCGCTACCCCCAGCAGCAAGCTAAATCCCAGCAACCCCACGAAACCCACCAAAATCCGAATTCCAAATCCACCTGGAACCACAAATTCCTTCAGAGAGGTGACAAATCCAAGTGGTGAGAGGGTTTCAAGCGCAGATTGCGAGAAGCGCCACTCACACGTGAGTTGGGAGAAATCTGCTTCGAAATCAGCGAGCTGCTGAGGGAAGAAGGGGCAAAGTGAGACGCAGAGGGCGCCGGCGAGGCTTGATATGGAAGGGATGCCGGTTTGACCGCGGCTGGCGGGCGGGCTGGGCTGGAAACGGACCGAGTGCGGGCTGCCCGCCTGCCCGCAAGAATTTTCCGCCCGGGCGTGGGATCATTAATGGCGCGGGGGGAGGGGGCTGCCGGTCTGCCCGGCCGGGGGGTAATATGGGAGCGTTGTCATAAATGAAGGGGCGAGGGGAGGTGGATGACAGGTGGTGTGTGGGTTTCAGCTCTCCGAGCAAGCCAATTTTAAGGGGTGCAGCAACTGCCACTTGGGAAAGATAATACAAACCAATTAAAATAAAATAAATGTAATTGAATCATCTTGAGGGGAGTGCCACTGTGGAAAGATAAATTATTAAAAAATAAAAATATCCATGGGTCCTGAAGTGCCACGGGATAGGGATAAAAACGAAAAAAAGACGGAGCTGCTACACGACAATGGAAAGATATAAAAAAAGCCCCAAAAATTAAAATCGTACTGAGTTACTACAGTAGGAGGATAAATCCAAAAGAAAATTAAACGGCCCCTGACTGAAACTGACACAGTGGAAAGCGCCGTGATCACCAGTTTTGTGGACTGATTTTTTTCACTTTTGCCATGCACAGTAAAAAGAATTCCTATTCTCCCCTGATCTGGGAGGGATCTTCTACGTAACCAATGAAAGTTACTGCCTTCTTTTTTACCCCTGTTTTTTAACACGGTAAGTACAAAAAGTTACTGGTTGGGTTTTCCAAATACAAAATAATTTCCTTTTCTTTTTCTTATTTGACCCCAAAGCCCGGTGTGGGGTGAATCACCCCCCTTACTTGTTCCCCCTAGGAAAACGCTTTTATTTGCCATGCATTATGTCTCTCATTAGGAATTTTTTCAAAATAAAATATAATATAAACAAATTCATCTAAATTCCAAAATCGAACATCCTTTATTAATATTGGGACTACCATTTTGTGTATTTATATATTTGTTTGTTTGTTTGTTTTCCATTTCAAAAACAGTTTTAGGGAGAATTGTTGAGTCTATATAATGATAATTGTTGTATTAGGTTTGTTTCATCACGAGGATAGTTTAGAAATGTTGGGTGTCATTCTCCATGTATGATTGAGTACATTAGACTACTCATGTGTTTAGATTTTTGTGCACTTTCAATAGTTTTTGAGCTGTTGTAGATTTCACTTCATACATTTGAGGAAGAGTGGTGTTGTTGATAGTAATTAGTGCAAGATACCAAATGTCTTCATAATAATTTTGAATCTGAAAGTTGAGGTGTCCATTCTATAATGATATAGAAGATGGAATAGTTTAAACTTAATTCACTAGTTATTTGTATTTTTTTGCATATGTGAGTGAGGAATTTAATTGAAAGATTTAGGTACCATGCCAAGCCTTACACCAAGAGCCATTGCCCCATAGAAGTTGACCCACATAAGAACCACGCACAAGACTAGGGACCCACATTACAACACACAAAACTACCAATGAATAGAAAACACATTGGGCATTTTGAGCAACTAACGAACCTTTTTAAATTCACTAGTTTCAGCAATAAATGGGTATCAATGTATAGGAGGAAAATCATTAAGAAGAAATTGAATCCACAAAGAGACTTTGAGTTTTCTAACTGATTTTAATACTAATTGGATGAGGATGAGGATGGACACATCCTCATTAGAACCACCTCTTAGGGTTGCTTTGTAGCCACTTGGCGTGTAGAAATTTGTATGGGGCATATGCTCCATCCTTCATTATGGAACCACCATGAAATTTTTGAGATCATGGAGATGGATAATGCTGACAAATTTTTTAAGTTCATCATGCAATTCTTGGCCCAATTAGTGAGTTGAGAAGGCTCTTCCCATTCAAAATTTATGAGATTGTAGTGATGGATTGAATAATGATGACAAGTTTTTGAATTCAGCATGCAATTTTTAGTTTAACTAGTGAGTTGAGGAGGCTCTTCCCACCCAAATTTTTGCATTACAAAGTGGCCTTTTCAGGGGGGTAATTTTCTCCCAATGAATCTAACCCCTCAAGGTCAAAAATATAACATTTGTAGTCATTTTGATGATTTAAAAGCCAAACAGTGTAGGCCTATGTACACCTTATTTGGATTCTATTTAAACTTACTAGTAAATTATTCATACTTTGTGAAGTAATTCACATCTCATTTACTTCCAAAAAAAATAATGGAAGTAATGTGAATTTATATGTAATATTTTTGTTGCAGAAACTATGTTTATACTAAATTATTAATAAAATGGTCACTTGATATAAATGAAAAGGAATATGTTTGCAAGCAGTAGTAGAAGCTAACCAAATGGCTTATGCTTAACCTTAACAATACGTGGCCATATAATTAATAAGTAGTCATCAAAAAATACTCCATTTATTGGACCAATAGGTGCATTATTTGTTTTTATAGTTAACAATAAATTCATCCATCAAACCTTTAGGATCCGTAGCATGCTTACAAGGTTAAGCTAATGCAAATGACTTATATTAGACATTCTCATAAATTGAATCGAATTGGTAACTCCAATGCGAGGTTGATTTTAGAGTGTGAATGTTTACTTGTTTTTTCTCAAAGGATATTGTATGCAAGATTGTATGAAAAATTCACATAATCATTGTTTCCAACAAAATGTAAAGAGAAGTTTTTTAACCCCTTACCAAGTTTAAATGAGGTAATAGGAGCCAATTGCAACATGCATTGTAGTGCTTATTGGATTGCTTTGGTTGAGAGTTGGATAGACATCTTTGTTCATTTAGCTCTTGGAATCCCTATACATTCATCTATGGCTTCATTTATCCATCTATTCTTCATAGAGTTCATTAAGGTGGCTATTTTTACATCCAATTTAGCATAACTTTAATCTTTTTTGTGCTTCATGAAGCACATGAAGCACTTGTACAAGAGTTTTTTGTACTAAATTTAGATGAAATACTAACATCATGGACTATATAATATTCAAACATGACACTATAAAATTTATGATTAATGAGGCATGGGTTCTTAGATAAATCTAAAAAAATTGAAGTACACAATCAACAATGGTCCAAAATAAGCAATGGTTATTTCAAAATTGATTCCTATTACTTCATTTTGATCCCACCATCCTATGGATCAAAAAATGTCTCTTCTAGAATTTTAGAATTCTAAAATTACAAAAAAAATGAATGCTGATCAATTCCAAGATAAAATCCCAAATGGGTGGTTTCAAGTAGCCGATTTGTCTATATTTATAGTAAACTGCAAAAGCACCTTGTGCATTATATTCTTTAGCTATTTATGGGCACTCTAAAATCAAGCATAGCAATTGGGCATTTTGTCTAGTTCTAAACTATCAAGGCCGGTCACAGATTGTTGGCCTCCAATTTGCCCACACTATACTCATATTGTGTGACATTTTTTCTATCATTGCAAGTTGAGTACCTACGTTTGTTTTCATAAAAGCGTGAAGTTTTGTGAGTTTGGAGAGTGAATTTAGAATGGTGGAGTTGGTTATGTGTAGGCTACAGGTTAGGATGGTTGAGGAATTTGAATGGTTGAAGCATAGGCTATGCATGATTTGGCTACTTTGCAAGTTGAGGGTTTGTGGAGGAGGCAATTGGTGAAAGATTAATCATTGATGCATGCCTAGGGTGTCCTCTTTTTACCCCCTAAAGGACCAAACACCGTTTTTTGACAACATAGCGTTTTTGGGCAGCTCACCACGAATGGAATTTTTATTTTTTTTCTCTGAAATTTTCACACAAGATGTGCCCGAGGAGTAGCTTTAGGGCCCAACAATTTTCATAACTTTTGATCACATGGTTAAAAAGTTATGGTATGACATGTAGTTTTCATTGTTCGGCGGGCAGCCCGGGCAGCAAAAAAACTTCTTTAAAAATCATTTTCTAGAAAAATATAAATTTGAAATTGGTTCTCTAGATTTATGTGCACAAGGAAAGCTTTGAATCATTCCACTTTGATTTATGAGATGAAAGTTATGAGGAATTTTAGTTGTGGGTAGTTTGTGGGTAGTTATGGAATCTCTACTCTAAAATAAACTTTGAAGTCCTTTATTTAACTCAATTTTCAATATTTTTGGAAAAAATATAAACACAAGGTGTAGATTTTTTATTACAACATTACAATTGTTTGGATTGGCATCTTTCAATTCCATAATTAAATCCTTAACAATTTAGTGTTTTGAATCATTTTCTACTTCTTTCTACTTACTATTTTTTTCCTATATGTTGTACATTTCCAAATGATCTGAAATTTTTCAAGCATGCAGATAACTTGCTTTGAAGAATGAATCCAAAGAGTTACCACCATTTTGGACATTTTTTCATACAAATGTGACCATGTGAAGTGCAGCTGCCCGTTTTTTCGCAGGGACAAAAAAAGGTTTTTTGTCACTTCAAATGCTAATATCTTGCAATCTACACGGTGAAAATTTCTGAATTTTTTTCCACATCTTCTCAAACTAGTTTACTACAAGATCCTACGGTTACATGTGTCCAAAATTGTTTTTTTTTCCAAAATTTCGTACTTGTACTAGAAATGGCAGTTTGGGAGCTTTTTTTTGTGAAAACATAGTCAAAAACCTGTAGGGGTTAAACAAACAAAATGGAAGGTGATACTCAAGTTAGTTAGTTTTTTTTTAAACAAATGAAACAAAAGGTGATTCTCAAGTTTAGCTTTTTTTTCTTAACAAATGAAACAAAAAGTGATGCTTGAATTTTTGTTTTTAAAAACAAATGAAAGAGAAGGCGATGTTCAAGTTTTTTTTTAATTTTTAAAACAAATGAAACAGAAGGTGATGCTTGAGTTTTTTTAGTGTTTTTTTTTAAACAAATGAAAGAGAAGGCAATGCTCAAGTTTTGTTTAGTTTTAGTTTTTTTTAAAACAGGTGAAAGAGGAGGTGTTGCTTGAGTTTCAACCATTCCACTCAGCTCAGGTCAGCTCAGTCACTCTGTGCCATGTGAGCTCTATCTATGATCATACTCCTTTGACTTCTCCAAGTATGATAAGCTCCAGTACTGTCCAGCAGCTTTGCTGAAAAATTGGTCTTGGGTTAAGCTTGTTTATTTATTTAGTACACCTGATAAACTGACCACGATCACGGCACCAGGTTGACATTTAAAACCATCTCAACAAGAGTCAGAATGTCACGCAATCGCTAACAAAACCGCCTAAGCTAAGCTTAGCTTACTTTGGCCCACTGTTGTCAGTTTGGTTAGCTTAGCTTCTCAGACCGACTGAAGAGCTCAATTCCATTAATTTGCCCTCTGGGGGCGGCAGCCGCAACACCCAGTCTCTGCAAACTTAAATGTAGCCATGGACCAGATGCCCCGATGGCACTTTGCACACAAACGTGTTCTTCTTCACAGAGACAGATGTGAATGGAGCTGTTTGATGGACTTAACCCCCATGAACAAGATGGAGGACATTTTTTGGACTTTGAATGACAAAGAATCTCTCCCAAAGTGCAACTATTAGTCCTCCAAATTTTGTGTGAAAAAAGGAAGGTCTTCTACGGTAGTATGTCTTCCAATGAGGGTTTTTTTCATGTTTTTAAGCCAACAATTCACACAGTATCAAAACAAACAATTTCCACAGTGACCAGCTCGTTGTTTAAGGATTAAGCAATACCGCAAACGAAAAATTTAGGGTGGGGAGGAAATATCTCCCCCCCCCTCCCTCTTTTGGTTGTAGGTTTGCCATAGAATATTAAAAAAATTGCCCAGAAGTGGCCTCACTTAAGCACTATGGCATCCAATTTTTTGAGAATGAACAAATTCATTTTCTTATTTCTTTCTCATTATTGCTTGGATGAATGTCATCCTAATTTGTGGAGATACTTTATCAAGTTCTTGTCCTATCTAATGGTTGGATTGGTGTTAGTAGAATACATATTTTTCTAAAATTACAAATGTGGAAGTATGTCAAGTGGTTGACCAAGACAAAATTGCATTGACTCTAGTTCAAAACTGGATTTGCAAAATTGAGGTCATAGATTTAAGGAACACAAAAATTTCAAAAAATCACCATGTCAAAAGAACCTCATTTCAAATCCATTCCAAAATATTCTTCCAAATCGTACTTTCTAATGATTTTTTTCCAAATGATCAATTCTAGAGAGACTTTGGACGTTTAGGGGGTAATTAGCAAATACCTTTGTAAGCAGATGAAAAAATAATTTTTGCAAGAAAAAGTTAGAGTGCCTCTTCAGATAGCAATGTAAGCTTATAGCAAAATTTGCTACACAAGTTTATTCAACTATTGCAAGAATTTGAATAGTGAGAGATTCCTTTGATGAATGTTGGATAACTATGATCTTATTTGTGTGAACACTTGAATGAATTTTTAAATGGAAGTTGGTTTAATGTAGAACAAAGTTCACATGGCAATCACACTATTTGGCCTAGTATGAAAATAGTCTAAATAATATTAGATTAATATATTATATCTATTCTTACCTTATCTCATTAAAAATAATGTGAACTTCTATATTATTCAGTGTGCCTCCCAAGTTCAAATAATTCCCAAATTAGTGCAAACTAGTGTTGTTACTATGACTGACAATATTTAACTTATATGTACTAAAAAATGGTCTACAAGTTGAAGCAAGTCCAACTAGCATACCGTGCCATCACAATTGCGACACCAATTATGTAAAAACAAGGTTTTAGTAGAAATTTTGTTTGAAAATGTCTCATAGAAAAACACCAAGTTATGTAGCTGAAGCACACTAATGTACAAAGATGCTCAAGTGCATGAATGAGGATGCTAGTGCGTGGGCATGATAATGAAAGCATGTGAGTTTTAAGCATATACACAAATAGATATCCTACAACAATTGAAGGTGCTTATAATATAAACACCTATAATATAGATATCTATAACATAGTTACACTATAATCATAAAAAAAATCTTCAATATAAACACCTATAACATAGGGCATATAGTCTTCTAGGCTCTTAGGCATGCATAATAACTCTTAGGCATACACAATCAAGGAGGTGAGAGAAGACCAAGAAAAAGAAAGAATCACAATATTAACCCACTCGATGCCTATGATATAAGATGAAACATTTGATGTTGGATTGACAAAATGGTGGTCAATATGGTCTTTGGGCTACTTTCATATCCCATAAGATAGGTACATCCAAAACCGCCACTTTTTGCTACTGAGCCTAGTTATTATTATTAGATTGGTCAAAATTTTCACATGTTCTTGTAGGCAAGTGAAAGGAGGTTCCAACACACCAGAGAACATGACATTTGGATATTGTATGCAAAAGTTATTAAGGAACGAAATTTGATTCTAAAAGCGTTTCTTCCACATAGGTACAGAACTGAATTTGGAGATGTACACAGAGTAAAGATGTCAGCTTAAGGTCAGTGGCACATTTGGGTGTACCTACCTTATACGTTACTTCCAAGACGAACAACAACTGAATCAATTGGACTTTGGCTTGGATTTTAATGCAAATGGCGGGGCATAGCATTATAGTTTTAGAGGAGACGACCCATTCTTGATCACCCAACAATTTGCATAGTCTAGGGTGTTGTATTTTCGTGCAAGTGGCTAGTAGTAACTGTTCATTTATGACACATCATGAGTGGGAATATGTGCTGTGCTTGTTATATTGACAGGTAGCACTAAGCAGAATGGTAGATTGTTCGTATTTGGAATGGCTGCAAGTAATATTTGGAGAAGTAAATGCTCATTAGTGGAATTGCTGAGATCATGCGGCTGCTTTTCCATCTGTTGGTAATCAGAATGTGATCATATCCTGGTTGGTAACTGAATGTTTAATGAGCTCATTTGCATGGGTGACATGTCAATATTCTTGACGTCGCTGATTGAAAATTAATCAGAAAATTCTTCAATGGACATTGAGCAATGACGGTTGTTACGGAAATCTTAACGTGGTAATAGAGATCTCTTTTTTAGCCCAGTAGTCGCTCATGGACATCAGTAACTGACCTTAGTGTAAGCATGAGAGTGTTTGTCTTTTATTTGTGATTGGCTTGTGTTCCTGAGTTCCTTCGATTCGTAAGAATAGTATCACTGTCAGTGGCTGCGGTTCAGTGCTACCGTTTGTTGTTCTGTGAGATCAATTTCGACAACGACAATTAGGTGAAATTTTCGTCACATTCTACACTAGTTTGGAGTGCAATTTATGTTTGAATTTTTTCCATGTTTCTAGTTGAATTTCTACTTCATGTTCAATGTACACTATGGTCGAAATTTGAATTGACATTCGATCTGCATGTGGTGTCCCTTGACTCGGTCGACTTGCAGATTACTTTTTTAGCGATCGACATTCTGTCTGGCAACGAACTACAACATGACCTTCGAGAGCGTTGAGGAGTGGTCCATGCTTCAGGAAGACTGCGATGACAATAGTGCAAGCGAGCCGGAATCTCCAATTGGCGTACAGATAGACAATTACAAGCCGCTGCAGACATTCCAATCGCAGAGCAGGAGATCAGTACATCGTCGAGATGCTAGACTTGGCCAAAGCGCTGGCACAAGGGACGGCACTTCCTGCATGCCGATGAACAACAGTGCAGCTGAGGATGGGCTGGGAAGACCAAGACTACGACGACGTGAACAACAAGGTGGCGATCGGCTGCAAAGGAGTGGATTCAGGACGTCCAGCGGTGTCCGGGTCTTCACTAACTCGCTAGCGAATCAATCCAATGCTAGTGCTCCTGAGTCTGCACGTGGAGAAAGAGACCAAGCGTTAGGCAATGCGGCAAACCAACATTTGCAGTCCCGGCAACCCAGGCAACGCTGCAGCGGCACTAGCAAGGTAAAGAAAAATTCTTTCTGGAGTGATGATGATATGAAAACAGCCCTAGCAGTATATAACCAAGGGGGAAGCATGCGGCAAGCAGCTGCACAGTATGGCATTCCTTACACGACTTTCAGAGAATGGTGCTACGGTGTGCGCAAATGTAGAAAGAGAGGGGGTAACACTGTTCTCACAGCACATGAAGAGAAAGAGGTGGTGGAATACGTTTTAGCCATGTGCGATAGGGGCTTGGGCTTGAGTCCTTTAACTTTGAAACTAAAAGTCGCTGAAATAACAAGGAATCGTTGGACTCCATTTAAAAATGGGATCCCTGGTGACGGATAGTTCAGATGGTTCCGCCACCGCCATCCAGAGCTCACTTTGAGGCTTGCACATCCCTTGTCATCTTCTAGAGCTAAGGGCTTGTGCAAAGAGAATGTGGAGAGCTTCTACACTAACCTCAGTGAGCTGTACACCTTGCACGCCTATCCTCCAGAGAGAGTGTGGAACTGCGATGAGTCCGGCGTGCAGGCGGGACGAAATGGTGGTGCACTCGTCATAGCACGACGAGGTGCTCGTCGAGTACATCACCTAGTCCCAAATCAGCGGGAGTGGTTATCGGTTCTCGTTTGTGTCAATGTAGCGGGAGCATCCATACCGTCTTTCTATATATTCAAAGGACAACGGTTTCGCTAGAATTATGTGCAGTATTGCGAGGGTGGTGCCACCATGGCAATGCAGCCACGCGCGTGGATGACTGGCTACTTATTTTCGGCATGGATTGATCACTTCATTCACAGCATTGAAAATCTCGGTGGCATTTCTCCTACTCGACGGCATCTTCTAATCCTTGACGGGCACGCAAGCCATGTGACTCTTGCAGCAGCAAAAGTAGCAGAACGTGCTGGACTAGACATCCTCACTTTACCCTCTCACACATCCCACTGCCTGCAACCGTTGGATGTATCTATCTTTGCGCCCTTCAAGGGCTACTTTCGGGAATACAGAGACTACTGGATGTCTAGAAATTTGGAGCAGCCTGCTCAAAAATCAACCCTTGCACAGTGGGTGTCCCTTAGCCTGCGCCGGGCTTTGACAACAAATAACATTATGGGCGGATTCAAGGCTACCGGGATTTGGCCACTGAACCCTGCAGCAATGGACGACCAACTAGGGCCTAGCGAGACATATGTGCAAGCCAACAATGACGGAGGCCCAGTTGACCAAGAGAGAGATCGACATGATCACGACGAAGGTCTGATAAACGAGGAAGCCGCAGCGGCACTAGACACTTCGGAGGACCACAACGATGGCAGCAGTGAGGGCGGAGGGTTCGAAAGTGACCACGTACCTGCCCTGGTTGAAGAGGAGATCGCCCTGGACTTAGACTTACCTCCAAATCGCAATACCACACATTTTTTTGTCGATGCAGACCCGGTCGACTTGGAGTTGGCAGATGAAGTTGCGAGACTGGACCCCAGTTGCAGTAATCCGCAGTCGATCACTTCCTTCCTAACCTTGCCCACCATCACCGAGAGACCGAACCCTCGCAGACGCAACATAGATCCCATTGTGGATTTTTCTAAGTCTTTAATGCTAACATCAGAGGCTTACATGAACACCGTGCAGCAAATCCAAGAGCGCAACAACGAACGAACAAGGGAGAAAGAACGTGCAAGATTAGAAAGAGAAGATGCAAAACGGAGGAAGTTAGAAGAGCGGGAGGAGAGGAGGGTGCAGCAAGAAGCTCACCAGCGGGAGGTGGCTGAGGAGCGGGCTCGGAAAGCGACGGAGCGTGAGGCCGCAGCGCAAGCCAGAGCTGCTGCGCGGGAGGAGGTCGCCCGTCTAAAAGAGCGTCGCCAAGCTCTCCAAGCCGAGGCTCGCGCACTGCGGAGAGGGCCGCCGCGACATCATGCGTCGACTCCAATAGGGAGTGCAGAGGGGGGGACAAAATTCGACAAGTCCCTTTGCAACTCCACTCTCGCACTCCTCTCAGCCCCAAGCTCCAACATATAATTCTAGTCAGCAAGTCATGTTTGGCACGGGATTCCCAAATTTTGTCACCCCTATGCAGTCCATGCTGCAGTCGCAGCACTCGTCCATGATTCTTGGGCTCTCACCTTTTCAACAGTTTTCTCTACCTTTCCCTATGCAATCGGTGTGGCCTTTGCAGCAAAATCTCCGAGAGAGAGATTAAGTTACAGCTTCAGTGACGTTCTAGAGGAGCTTTAGGTAGCCGTTGGAGGGAAAACAAATTTTCAACGATAAGGAGGGAAACGGTTAGAGCCAGCTAAGCGACAACAGAGAGTTTTCTGAGCGGAAATGTAACAGTCCACTTCTGGATATTTTGAAACTGAATGTTTGCATTAATGTAGCCTCGTGGACGGATTATCTTCTTTTTCTGCCATGCTATGAGTTGTACAGTGATAGCACATTCAAGTGCCACAGTTGTCGCTTCCAGTAATGCAGTACTGCCAATTTCGTGACCAGCCTATGGTCGAAATTACAAACACCTATATAACTACAATAGGTTTCACAGAATCTGGAGGGAAAAAATTCATAGTAATTTCATTCTTCACGAAAAAAATGAAAAAAAATTTGCAATCCTCCTACATCCTATTTCCCTGCACGGAGAAATTTTTCCCCTTCCAAAACCGATCCGGCAGCTACACTCATTTCCTTAAGTGGTTGGAAATGGGTCGTCTCCTCTATGTACCTAAAAGGCTGTGAGAATTCATGACCAGAGGCTGAAGTGCATGACGTGACAGAAGAACCCAAGCCTATCCCGTGATTTAAATTTTTCTTTAATATATGTTTTCATAAAACCCAAAGGAAAAGATAAAGTGAAGGGCCCCGTTGCGGAAAATCTTGTATGCCACCGGGAGCATAAATGATTGTTGATCATCAAAGATACCATTCATTAAGGAATGTAGAGTACACTGATTTGTCCTATTAGTATGTGATATTGATTTACCAAAGTCACATTATTTGTAAAATAATTATAGAAGTGTGCTTCAAAGTATCATCGTATTGTATCAATTTCCACAAAAACTCAAATAGCTTCATTAAATATCAAGTATAGTAAATGTATATCACTCAATATTTGTCCAATATTGTAATGAAAATAGGTTAACATTCTTAACTAGTGCAAATGCTATTGATGACAAAAAAGTGAATTTGGAAGAACATTATGTAAAGATAATTGCAAATTGATCCACTTGTAGATTTATCTACTTGACAATTATATATATTTTATCATGGCATTGAATACAATTTTTAGTTTACACTAGGAGATGATTTGTTGACTTGTAGAAAAGATTGTATTTTGGCACCAAGCTAGACTAGAAGAGTTGGTTTCTAGAGGTTCATACAAGCTTGTGTAATCAAGCTCTTCTACTCTTGCTTAGTGTTTCCAAACCTCTATTCTATTAATTGTCCTTGTAGTAATAGTTCACTTTCCAAGTGAAGTCCTATTCAAAATTCTTCACTTACAACTTTTGTCAATGCAAATCTTCCTTCCCTTTAGACAAGAGCCAATAATTTTTTTGTAGTCATTGACAATAGTTTTGTATAGTCAATAATAGGACAAAATATAAATATTATGCAATAAGTGCGTGACATTTTGAATAAGTTATAAATTATTGGTGAGTCTTTCTAAACAATTCATGTTTTGTTAAAAGAGCATCTCTACTAATAATCTTTTGGTCACGACCTTTAGAAGGCTTAAGCTTAAGCTCACTCAATTGACTCCTCACATTGCTTTACCAAAGATGGGCTAAACATCCAAATGCTTCCCGGTTGCATCAAATACTACCTTCAACTAACTAATCTACAATGAACCTACATCTTCCCAATATGCTTCTGATCCACATTTTTTAGTACATAGAAACTCACCCACCTAATTAAGTTTGTACTCCAGTAGACCATACTAACCTAAACCTTAACATCATGCCATTTTAAGACTTTGATGAGCCTTCATTTTACCATCCGAGACTTCAAAACCACACCTTTTAAGTCTTTTTTGGCAAGCCTCTCTTGAAGATTAAAAATATACATGCTCTAACAAGGTCCTTGATCATTTAAAATTGATGGAATTTGGAGTGCAATGTGCATTGATCAGTAACTTACTGTGATTTGTTCAAAACTCTACAGGTTTTGTCTTTTAGCTAACTTATGAAGTGATTTATTTTCTTAGTCCAATGTCTAAAATTTGAGTTTCCTTGTACCTATTCGAAGAACTTTTGGACGCACTTCCGATGATAGTAATTTTAGGTTCTAATTACAAACTAGTGAAAAGGTAGAAGTTTATTTAGAAGAAGCTAATATATCATGTGCATTGAGGATGGCCTTAAAGGAGCAAGTTCAACTTGCTTTCTTTTTGGTGTAATTTACTTTTAGAAATAGAGAAATATTAGGGCATCAAAATCACTATCACATCTACATTCACTCAATAGGGCTTTCTAAAAGGGAGTGTGAACCCTTAAGATGCTAGCTTGGATTCAAAGTTTCTTTTTTTGTGTGTGTGTGGTGCATAACATTATTAGGTTGTATAGCCAAAATCCAATAAAAAAAAGTGTTAGATGGCAATTAGTAAAATACTTATTAATGTAGTGTTTTATCCTTAAAAACTAAGAATGCCTAAAATACTCCAATCTCTTGCTTTTAGATGAATTGGGTGTTCTAAAGGAAGCATAGGTTTAGTTTGCATGATCAAGTGTAAAATATCCTCCTCAAACATCAAGTAAGCCCAAATTTATAGTAAGCATATCAAACTTTGGCTAAAATTGGAGTTACTATTTCATATTTGCAATCCTCTTTTGGTTTAAAACTGCTTGTGATAAACAAATTCAAAGTTATTAGTCATCTTGAGAGAAAATTAGAAATTAGTTTGATAGACCATAATTCAAGAGAGATGAAGAAGATTAAACCAAAAACCAAGAGAAGTGTTTTTAAGATTTAAAAATGCCAAGAGTCCAACAACATAATTGGTTTATGAAGATTCCACTCTAGTCAAAAGATTTTTGATCTACCAAATACGATAGAAGGTAATCACAAACAAATATTTTCATGCAAAGTGCAAAGTAAAAATATGAATTTGCACTGTGTGTGTGGAACCTTCTAGAAATCACATACAAAGTTCTAGATTTTTTTGAATTGCAAAAGTCACATTTATAAAAGATCAACCGCTTAAATCAGCATTAGTAAATATTTAGAAGTTATCCAAGTTGGGATAAAATTCCACTAAAAATTAAGTTAGAGTTTTTAGTGATAATAAAAAATTTCAAAAAAATCAAGGCATTTTGACATTGACTAGTACTTGGATGGGCAACACCAATGATTCTTGACAAATTTTAAACAAATTTGAGGTGTTGACTAGGGTCATGAGAACATACAACATTCAAATGAAGCCAATTAAGAGTCTTTTCTTACTCCAAAAAATCCATTGAACACTCCAAGCAAGTCAAATTTTAAAAAAAGTGTGAAATCCTTCATCTTGGATTTTATAGTTATTTATTTTGATAATTTTAGTAGATGATTTTTGGGGCCAAGACAAGACCGCAAGTTCCTGTAAGTTCATGAACAACAAGGAACAATGTGAAACTTTGCCAAATTAGCCATTTGACATGGCCGCAATTATGCCATGTTAAATAATAATATTTGGTTAATCATTTAGTATTTTTTAAATTAAAAAGTATTAATTAAAAATTAATTAGTCAATTTCAAAGCTTGGAAAATAGGCCTGAAACAACCCTTCCTTGGCTTGAAATCTCATCTCATGCATTGACTTTTACAAAATTGAATGACCTTGGAATAGAAGATAGTGGGATATTTTGGTTCATTTAGGCTTTCTAAAGCCAATAGCGTTATTAGTTTGGCATTTGGAACTTTTCTCCCCAAGTTAGAATTAGCCCAATAGTAAATTTGACTTTTTATAGTAATTAGCAATTAAATTCTAAAAAGTCTTGAGGTTAAACAAAAGGGGGAGGCCTTGAGACAAAGTGTAAAAAGTATAAAAAGACTCTTTTTTTCTCTCCAAACCACCACATTTAAAAAAAGTTGTACCTTGTTGCTTGATTCATTTATTGTTTTTATCAATTTGACCAAATTATGTAAACATAGTGTTTTGAGTATTCTTGATCCATTTTGTACAAATTTTGTTGCATCATTTGAAGGAAGTGGGGGTCCCTTCAAATTTGTTATCGTTTTTTTCTAGTGGTTTTGTTGTATTTTAAAGTTTTTGGTTCTTAAAGTTCTTTATAAATACTAATCTAAAGGAATTCCGGCCAAATTTCAATGTTGTTGATAGTCAAAAAAACATTGTGTGTAATGTCCTTTTGTGCTTGATAATTCTTTTTGTATATGGGCTCCTTGTGTTTAGATTTCAATTCCTTGAGAATTTCTCTCAGAGCCTTGACGTGCAAAAATTGTAGTCCTTAATGAGTTTTCTCCCATTTTATGTGTTTTATATCCCTAACCATGTTGTAAAGCTTTAATTTGTATTCATGTGCTCTATCTAAGATATCACTATATTGACCTTTCTATTATGTTTTCAATGGGATTTTTTTGTTAATCAGCTTGCCTTATGGTAGAGCTTTGAATCCCTACCTCCTATTCATCAAATCAGTTAACTATTAGAAGTCCAACCAACTCTTATTCCAATCCCTTAAAAAACTCATTTCCAATTACTACGCTCAGTTCATTGTCTTGTGCTCAATTTTCACTTGGGCACTACCTACATGACATGTGGCTTCAAACTTTGAGGGTAAAGTACTAGACCCTAGGGTTGCAGAGGGACTCTTGAGGTTATTGGAATTTTTTGAGTATTGCTACAAGCTCTAAGGGTGTTGTTGGGGTTTATTTTAGTGTTGCTACAGGATTTGGAGGGATCATTGGTTGTTTCTTTAGGGCCACAACTAGCTCTAAAGATGTTGCTACATGCGAGTTTTGAGGGTCCATTGGTTATTTGTGGGTCACACTGGGCCCCCACAGCCTTGCTCGTAGCTTGTCTCTAATGCCACTCAAAAAATATTTGGTGATATTAAAGTTTGGTAAAAAGAAAAGAAGAACAACATCTACACATAGTAGAAGTTAGTTGGAGAGGAAGAAGGAACATTTGAACTATAATAGTTGAAGTAAAGTGAGATTGACATTGGAAGTTAAATTATTTGATAAAGGGAACATAAATTTAAGATTTGTATATCACAATTTAGAGTTGAAATTAGAGGCATGTTGACTTTGAACAAAGTTTGACCTTCATTTCAAAAGAAAATAAACAAATAGAAAATTGTTGACCAAGAAAAACAACATTAATATACATTTAGATCAAGTGATTGATTTTTTTTATTGTAAGTCAATTAGACTACTATTAGGAGTCTTATATCACTGTGTTGATATTTCCAAAAATCCTCCAAAAAAAAGGATAAGAAAAAACAAACAAAAATAAAAGAGGTGAAGGATTAGAATAGGTTATAGATATTTCTTGTTACAACCATTACTAATTAAAGAATGTGCAACAAGCCAATTGCAGCAAACCAAAGAAAATAGAATAAGACGGGACACCTAATACAATTATTATAAAAATAATCAAGGACAAGATAGTATGTGATGGAATTAGATTCAAAGGTAAGTGTTTAATCCCTCTAATTTATGTTGTTCCTCTTTTCAAAATTCTAGTGGATAGTTAAAAGTTAGGAATTCAATTCAAACCTTCTAAAAGTTTCCAAAATAAAACCTTGAATTCAGATTGATATAGAACATCTTTAGAGGTTTTCAACACTATCTCATATATAGAAAATAGATAAAAACTAAAGAAGATGGAATAGAATGAAATTTGATCATTAAAAAGGTTAATTTGGGATGTAGAAAAATCAAGATTCATCCAATTAGGTTTAAAAGAGAACCTTAGACTTAATCAAAATTTATATACAAATTTAGAAGAAAAATTTCAATTTGGATAAACAAGCTAATAGAAATTGATGAACCAAGTTTTTTTAAGGCAAATTAGAATCAAAACTTCATCCACCCATAACTTTTACTAGGAAGATTCGATTATAGATTTCTTTATCAGTTTGGAATAGGCATGCAATGCTTTACATTTTGGAACAACTAATAGCTTAAGTTTAACAACTTTAATTTAGAAGTCTAGAGTTTGGTCTATATTGACTTGAAACACTCCAAACCTCTAACTATTTGGATAACTTAGAATAAATCATTAGAAAATATTTTTTCCATTGTTTGGAAGGCCAATTGAAAAAAAATTAGAAATCCAACTTTAAGATTCAAAGTCCCAAAACTAAGAACCCGATTGTGCCCGCTTTATCTCAAGGGTAGAGATAAAACACTCCCAATGAGCAAGAAGGAAAAAGAAAGGTAATTATGGTCTTAAAAAACGCCATGAGTACAACGTATGTTGGGAATGGCTCAACTATTTAAGCCTCATGGACTTAGATGGCAAATTCCATCTTTGATGCCTCTATTAAGAAGTGGACCCAATAATAAACGACCAACATGTTCATTTTCTTGAAAAAAATTTAGATCCTTCATTTGATGATGACAAGGTAATTTTTGCACACACACGCCCTTCCACAATTAAACATACTATTGCAATAAGCACCCTACCAACACCTAAGTTTGAACGCATGACAACCTTACTAGTGTGCCAGTTAACAAAGTCATTGAACCAATGCCAACAAGTGCTTAGGAGAGACTTATACATATTGGAATTTCTAGAGATGCCCTAGCAAAGGCACTTGTGACATGTCTCATATGGGCGATGTTATGAAAATTTGAATTCTTTAAAAAGTACAACTCTGCAACAACCCTCTCTTTGTCCACTCACTTCTCTCAAATCCTTCATCTCTTTCAGATACATCGTTTTTCCTTTTAATTCCTTAGCATTCAAAAATCCTCTCAAAATTGTCTTTGTTTTTGCTTTGTTCATTATCCTGCCATTTACTTTTGCAATGAAAGTTGAAAGTGGCAAACCACAAAACAATAGTACTTTCATTTGATTGCACTCCTGAAGTCATGGCCCTTAAGAACCCATCCACTTCCATTATTCTCTCCAGTTGCAACTTTGTTAGGAGCATTGGCAAGCTCAAATGTGTCCAATCCACAATACAATGTTGTTGTAACACCACTTGATTTGAAAAAGCCTAGACCATTTGCTCATCTATTCCCATTCCCATTTTTGATCCTAGATTGTGATCCATCAAGTGATTCGGATTGTCCATTCCTAATTTCAATCCTAGATTGTAATCCATCAAGTGATTTGGATTGTCTGTTCCCAATTTCAATCCCACATTGTGATCCATCAAGTAATTTGGATTGTATGTTCCTAATTTTAATCCCACATTGTGATCCATCAAGTGATTTGGATTGTCTGTTCCCAATTTCAATCCCACTTTGTGATCCATCAAGTAATTTGGATTGTATGTTCCTAATTTTAATCCCACATTGTGATCCATCAAGTGATTTGGATTGTCTGTTCCCAATTTCAATCCCACTTTGTGATCCATCAAGTAATTTGGATTGTATGTTCCTAATTTTAATCCCACATTGTGATCCATCAAGTGATTCGGATTGTCTGTTCCCAATTTCAATCCCACATTGTGATCCATCAAGTAATTTGGATTGTATGTTCCTAATTTTAATCCCACATTGTGATCCATCAAGTGATTCGGATTGTCTGTTCCCAATTTCAATCCCACATTGTGATCCATCAAGTGATTCGGATTGTCTGTTCCCAATTTCAATCCCACATTGTGATCCATCAAGTAATTTGGATTGTATGTTCCTAATTTTAATCCCACATTGTGATCCATTAAGTGATTTGGATTGTCCAAATTGGCAATGCCACAATTTGGATAATTATTTTTACTTGATGGATCACAATGTGGGATTGGAATTGAAATCAAATGCACAAATCCAAATCACTTGATGGATCTCAATGTGGAATCAAACTTGGGAATGGGAATGGATGTGTAAATGGATTGATTCTAATTCCAATTTTGATTTCCATTTGCTAATTTAGATCATTATATTTGACTTGTAGGCAAATGAAAACAACAATTTTTTAAATAAAAAAATAAATTTGGAAAGCTTTTGTATTTTCTATGAATTTTCAAAGGCAAATCTTAACCTTGTAATGCCATTGCAGACACCAAGTATCCAATGGATGACAAAGGATCTTTCTATGCAAGACAAAAGTGCAGATGTTCATTTTTGGAATTTCAAGTGACAAAAGGGAGGTCTTGCATAGTAGTTTGACCTCCAATGAGTGTTTCTTTTTTTCTTTTTTTAAACAAACAATTCACAGGCTACCAAAAAGGATGATTTCCACAATGACTAGCCCAACATTTCAATCTTAAAGTGTTCTATTGGTACGTATTGAAGCACCTTCAAAAAAAGACCAAAATCATTCATTAAAAGTTCTATTACTTTGCATCCATATTGCACCATGTATAAAGTTGGAGATATCATGCATGGTTGGTTTTGAGGTCATATTTGGAACACTTCAAGAGATCCCCTAGTTTTCCACGTAAATATTTAGGTGGACAAAAATGGGTACATTTTTCACTTCGTACTACGTAGTTTTTTATCTGTAGCATTGGCCTTTGCACTTTGCTCTATTCTCTCCGTCGTCCAGCCACCTGACCTGGTTGTTGAGGTTCTATTCTCTCTTGCAATGCAGTTCCATTTGCTATCAAGAAAACCAAAACATTTCAAGGCCAAAAAAGAAAATTTACGAAAATCTAAGAAAGACCTCACCTTTTACACATTTAATTTACAGCAGTGTCACCAACTGAATGTTCAAAATGGATCAAAGTTGCATTTCATTCCAAATAATTGAAGTGGACCAGCCCTGTTGGTGCCAACTGAAAATCCTCCACAAAGTTTGCATGTAAAGGGAACCCAATCAATCATACACCAGAAAATTTGACTTCCACCACATTCATTTGAACTGAAGTTGGGTGCAAAAAGGAACTTCAATCAATGTTTATAACCCTGATTCAAAAAAAAAAAAAAAAAAAAAAAGTTTATAACCCTGAAAGGAGAATCTGGTCACCATGGGTTCTCATATCCATTACATTATTCACACCAATGAAAAATGGTCATTCTAATCAGGGCTTCTTTTTCTTTTCTTTTTCATTTTTTATGAAGTGCCAAAGTGGCGATATAAAATGTTACAGTGGTGCTCAAAATTTCAGCATTTCATCCATGTATTGGATAGAAAACATCACGTTAGCATATATCACAAATCTATAATTATCTTTTCATCCACAATATGTTGATTTTTTTGGTAATTATCATTAATAAAAAATTAATGATTTGTCACTATTTTTTAGCTAAATTATTTTTGTCTGGTGCAATCTGGCATTGTAAAGCCAAAAAAAAAACCTAATTCTAATAACAGGAGTCAGTGACCCTAAATCCTTAAGGGACGCACCCCCGTGCTAAGTATAGTGGTCAAAATTGCTCCGATTATTATTAATATGATAGAGGTACCTATTTTTGGTAAATTAAGCATTCCAACCTATAGGATATAGGAAATTTGTTAAAAAAATTGAGCTCAATGTGTTCAAACATGAACATGAAGAAGAATGCAAATTAAAATTTATTATTTTTTTCCAAAATGAATATTTTATTCAATATAAATGTGGATTTTTCATTAGGACCCATTCTAGTCTCATAGATTCACCTTTACAATTAGCTTTGACACTTCTCCCTAAGCAATGTAGGACAAAAGATAAATGGACAAAAAGGTACAAACAATGAATCTTTTTTTAATGAATAGTGCATCCAATTATTGTCCACAATAGGTCATCTTATACAACCATCATTGGCGTCTGTCCGAAATAGGCACCTCTACCCTAAGTGAATTCTTTGTTTTTACAAAAAGCAAGGAACAATGAAGTCATTCATTGACCACTTTTTGGCCTCATTGTCCTTCAAGGATTAAAGTGGGTACACCCAAAATCACAATCTCCTTGAAACCGTCATCATCATTCTATGTACATCTCTAAAATCATTATGTACCTATATAGAAGAAACAATTTTAGAACCTCTACCAAAAAAAACTTCTATTGTTTATAAATCTTGCAAATAGTATCCAAATGCTACTTTGGAACCTCCTTTAATTTGCCCAACAAGAAAATGTGAAAACTGGACCAATCTAATAATAATAATAATTGGGCACAATAGCAAAAAGTGGCAGTTTAGAGGGGGGGCACCTTATTGCCAACTACTTGACTTAGTAGAAATAACAATGCAAAGGATTCAATTTTGTACTTGGCATAATGATCCTGAAGTAGTGGCACCTTTACCCCTTAAAATCTTTCATGTTTAATGGTCCAAACTTGTTTCAAAATACTTATCTCCAAACCAAAGCTAAAATCTTCATCTATATTTATTTATAAAAAATCCAATCGTAGGATCCTTTGGTTAACTTGTTAAAGTACATCCTCCCAAAATTTTAGAGTGAATATCCCCATCAAGTGCAAGTTCAATGAGTCCTAAACTTAAAAATAATATTTTTTCTTAGCCCTTTCTAAAAGATGAAGTTTGTCTTTCAACATTTTTAGAAAAAAAAAAAAAATAGTCTGACTTATCATTTGTGCATTTTAGTCGATCTGTTGTAAAATGGATTGAAGATATAGTATATAAAAAAAAATTAACCAAAAAAGCTTTCATATGTATCTTTAAGAAAACTATGAAGTAGAAGGTGGTCATAAATGAAAGAAAAAACTACACTACTAAACAATAACTTTTACAAAAAATTGAGGATTGTTAATTCCTAAAAGTTTTTTGTTCATTTTGGCCCAAAACTACTTCAAAGTAGTCAAACCCAAAGCAAGGCTAAATCTTCATCTATATTTATTCATTAACAAATCCAATTGTAGGATCCTTTAGTTAATTTGTTTGAGTACATCCTCCTAAAATTTTAGAATAAGAAACCTTACCATTTGCATAATCAAGGCACTTGAATTTGAAAAAGGAGCACTTTCAACTCTTCCCAAATGGTTAGATTTCATCTTTCAAACTTCTTACACAAAAATATGTAGATCCTACAACTTGTTGCCTTCTATAATATATTGAAGAAATAAGTTGGAAATACTTATAAAAAAGTTCAAACAAAAAAAAATTCTTATTGATGCTTGAAAAAATAACAAGTAAAAAGAACTAGAGTATGATTCAAAATACTAAATTGTTAAGAATTTAGCTATGGAATTGAAAAATGGAAATCCCAATGGTTGTAGTGTTGAAATAAACAATCTACACCCAAGTCTTTTTTCTTTTTTCTTTAAAATATTAAAAATTGAGTTAAATAAAGGACTTCAAAGTTTATAGCAGAGTATAAATTCTATAACTGCCCGCAAATTAAAATTTCCCATAACTTTCATCTCAAATGGAATGATTCAAAGCTTTTCACACAAATTTAAATCTGGAAAATAAATTTCAAATTTTTATTTTAAAAATATTGATTAAAAATAAAATTTGAGCTACCCATGCTGCTCGCTAAACAATAAAAATTACATATCATACAATGATTTTGTAACCATGTAGTCAAAAGTTATAAAAATTGTTGCAACTTAAAGCTATTCCTTGCGCATATTTTGTGTAAATTTTTTTTTTTTAAATTAAAAATTTCATTTGTATTGAGTTGCCCAAAATTGCTATGTTGACAAGAAATGTCGTTTGGTCTTTTAGAAGTTAATTTCAAGGTGAGAATGTTCTAGTAAACAATCAATATCCTTTAATTTTATTTTTTATATAAATAAGATTGAGTACAAAAGATGACTTTGTATATTTTTTCTACCTTCATTACCTACAAAATAAGACTCCTCATTACTTTCACCTCATTATTTGGAATTGAATGGTTCGAATGTTTTTAAGTAGGTTTCAGTCTATATAATCTAAAAAAATTAATTAATATTTTTATGAATATATTTTTTGCTATCCAATTTGACATTGAAAAACCCCTTCTAACTTTTGCAATATTGATTGGAATGACACGAAACAAAGCTTTACATGTAGATTAGGATGATTAGCATACTTCCTAATAAATTCATGCCAAAATTTTCAAATTATAAATTCAGTTGAGGTTATTTGAGTCCTCAATAATCACAAAGTGGGCTCCTTGGTCCTTTGGGGGGTAAATTGACAAAAAACTAAAACTAGCTCCTATTTTTTGCCTAAAAGCAAACCACATTTGCATGTGAAAACACCAAGACTTCTATTTAGAACTTGAATAGATTATCAAAGTGTCTATTGAGGGGTGCCTCTATTCATGCATTACTCTCAATTTGTTTATCTCTTAAAAAACATTTGAAGTCTTGAGAGGGCCACTCTAACTTAAATTTCACAATCTTTCTTAAATAGAAATCATGTAGCTTGTTCAAATGACTAGTCAATGATGAACTTCCGCCCTCCTAAGCCCATGGGCAACCTCAAAGCAATTATTCAATTTTTTCCAACTCTTTAATGTAAAAACTACATGTTCAAATTGTGATTCAAAATCCCCAAGACTTAAATTGATAGATACATCTTGAAAAGACAAAGAGAATGACACCAAGGAAGTTCATATGTAGTTGAGCACTAGATAAATTTTTCAAAAGACCCTCTAAGCACCCAAACCTTCATACTAAATTTATCATTTCATGATCAAGGTTCCCATTGTGTTGCTTCCAACCAAGTCTATGATCTATTGCAGGGGCCTATGGTGTGTTGCTTTTAAAAATTTATGTCATATTGTCTAAGTAGCATAAAGGTTAAGATTCTGCTTGCAAGATCTTTTGTTACAACCTGTTGATTTGTTTGAACAAAAAATTGTAGTATGTAGCTACATGAATGACAAAAAAAAAATTTAATTGCCAATTTAAGGTGCTATTACCTTAATGTCTTGCTCTAGATGCTTTGTGTTATTTTTTTCATAATCTTCACATGCATAGAAAAAGCATAAGTTTGTGAGTCAAAAAATGCTTGGCCACCCATTCCAAACACTCTAGGTGTTGGCTCAATACACGGCTCAATACAATTTGATGAAAGTGAAAACTTTGGTTATTTGCATAGAGATCCAAAGTCATTCACTGGACTTTTGTAGTTCTAGGCATTGTTTAAGATTTACCCCTAAATTCCTATGTTTTCCGCAAGAGACACTTAAAGATTCAAGATGGTTCTTATGGTTTCAATTTTTGACACAATGTTTTGAATGTTTAACAAAGATAGAAAATCACATTAGCTCCATAGGAATATAATATTTATTTCAATCAATATCTAAAAATTATGCCACTCTAAGCCCCCAAAGAAGTTTGCTAGGCAAAGAGATACAAGACACAAAAACTTGAAATGAGATTTAAGAAAATTTGTTTCTTATAAGTTACATTTTATTTGCGTACAGAGCTTTGATTCATTCTATTTGGATTAGTGATGTGAAGTCATTGAGCTTCTTGTTTTGTACACAATTGTTGTATCTTATAATCCAAAAATGCAATTATTTTGAACTTCGAATGGCTCCCAAACATTCAAAGCAACTTGGATTGACAAGGATCTTTTGCCATAATAACTAGACTTCAAGGGGAATCTAATCCAATAAATTTATATTGAAAACAAACATTGGATGAAGGAGATACAAGCCCTCCAAGTTCCAACCATCAAATTGAAGTTGGATGCACTGAAATGAACTTATGAGCTTGGAATGGCTCCAAAAAAATTCACACATCTTGGATTGGTCTGAAAAATTTACCACACAAATCAACCCAAATCCCTTTACACTTAAAGGCCGGGTCAATTTGGTGGAATGAATTTTTTATTCAAAAAAGACATGATCTCACGTGATCCAAGCTAGCTGAATTGTGCATAAGAATAATAGAAAATAAATGTCAAAATTCAATTTAAATAAATGTCAAATTTCAATTTAAATAAATGTCAAATTTCAATTTAAATAAATGTCAAATTTCAATTTAAATAAATGTCAAATTTCAATTTAAATAAATGTCAAATTTCAATTTAAATAAATGTCAAATTTCAATTTAAATAAATGTCAAATTTCAATTTAAATAAATGTCAAATTTCAATTTAAATAAATGTCAAATTTCAATTTAAATAAATGTCAAATTTCAATTTAAATAAATGTCAAATTTCAATATAAATAAATATCAAATTTCAATTTAAATAAATGTCAAAATTCAATTTAAACAAATTTCAATTTATAAATAATTATTTTTTCAACAAATCAAATCCATTGGATTTTGTGGAAATTTGAAATGCTCTTTTGGTCTCATCTTCACTTCATCTTTTCATCTCTTCTCTTCATCCCCTCTCTTTTCTCCTTATAGAACGTCTCTCACTAAATTTGGAGGAACTTGCCAAAATTGTTGTTGTTGTTTATAGGGATTGTTTCAGTGTAGGAAGAAGGATAGGATAGAGGGGTCCTTGGAGATGAGTGGATGGAATTCTAGTAAAGGATATGAGGCAATGCAAAGGTATCAAAGTACTAAAGCTCATGATTTTCATCCTTTCTAATCTTTTTTACAAGAACATGTAGGTAGTGTATGGGTTTCCAAAAAAATTCAATTGCCTCCTAGAACTTGTATACCTCCACCCCCATTGTTAAATATGGATATGCTTGCAACTCATTCAAAGAAAAAGGATACTAATTAAAGAGATCAAGGTACATATTGTAGCTCCACAAGCACCAAAGAATAAAAGAGCTACATTGCAAGAAGAAAGAGAAGGAAAAAGATGAAGACCACGGCTTAACCCCTAAACGTCGGAGACTATGTTTTCACCCAAAACAGTCCAAAACTGCCATTTCTGATACAAGCACCAAATCTTAGATAAAAAAAACATTTTTGGACCAAGTAACCGTAGGATCTTGTAGTAAACTAGTTTGGAAATATGTGGAAAAAATTTCAGAATTTTCCACCGTGTAGATTGCAAGATTTTAACATTTGAAGTGACAAAACTCATTTTTTTAGCCCTGTAAAAATACGGGCAGCTGCACTTCACAAGGTCACATTTGTATGAAAAAATCTCCAAAATGATTGTGCTTCTTTGGATTCATTCTTCAAGGCAAGTTGGCTACATGCTTAAAAAAATTTAGATCATTTGGAATTGTACAACATATAGAAAAAGTATAGCAAGTAGAAAGAAGTAGAGAATGATTCAAAACACTAAATTGTTAAGAATTTAATTATAAAATTGAAAAATTCTAATCCCAATGGTGGTAATATATTAATAAACAATTTACATTATATGCTTTTTTTTTTTCAAAAAATATTAAAAATTGAGTTAAATTAAGGACTCCAAAGTTTATTTTTGAGTGGGAAATCCATAACTACCCGCAAACTAGAGCACCTCATAACTTTCAACTCATAAATCAAAATGGAATGATTCAAAGCTTTCCAAGTATATATAAATCTAAAGAGCCAATTTCAAATTTTTATTTTTGAAAAAAGTTTTTTTTTAGATTTTTTAGATTTTTTGGGGGGCCTGTCCGTCAAGCATTGAAAATTACAGATCATGCAATAACTTTTGAACAATGAAGTCAAAAGTTATGAAAATTGTTGGGCCTTAAAGATAAACCTCGTCCCCATATTGTGTGAAAATTTCAGCAAAACACAATAAAACTCCGTACGCAATGAGCTGCCCAAAATTGCTATGTTGCCAAAAAAAGGCAGTTTGGACATTTAGGGGTTAAAGAATTAAAGGATCATGACGTGGAGATTGTGATTTAGTTGCAAGGTGAGATGGAACCTCAACTTTTGAAGAATGCAAAGAAACAAGGTATGTTTTTGCATATTTGAATTTTTACATTAAATATTTAAGAAAAAATCATATTTTAGATTTCACTTAGGTTGCTCACCCCGAGTCCTCCCTCCTTCTCCCAACAACCTTTTATGGTCACTAAAAAGGCAATTTGCAGTGGTGCAAGGAGAGAACTCTCTAGGAGACCTTCAATTCCACCTTCTTTATCCTTTAATGTGCATTTCAACCAACATGACATTCATATACAAGAACCATTAGGAATTTTAAGGTTATTTACTATTCAAAGGCCTAATCAAGCCTAAATCACCTTTTCTATGTTATCAACCTACACAAGTGATGTGTTGATGCAAGTATTTGGTTGAAGTTGCATGACTCTTTGATTGAGGTAATTCTTTAACTAAACCGAAAGACCAAGGCTTGCAAAAAGAAATTAAATATTTTGTACAAATTATACAAAGAAGATAAGTTGGCAAATGGAATTTCAAAATTAGACCGCCATATGTAAGTTCTACAATTCTTTTGATCAATCATACTTATATTATAATGAAACATGTGACAACATCCACTAATTATTTTGTTAGTGTTGAAATAGCACCACAAACATTGAGAAGGATCAAAATTCAAATGACACTCCAACTTCAACAACCAAAGTGGATAAGAAGAATTTTTATAAGCAATGCTACAAAGTTTTTATGCATATGGTTGAAAACAATTCAATCATGGTTAAGGATTTTTTTCTTAAATAATATTTTACTAGAGAAAGTGGAACAACAAATGGATAGGCTTATAGACAGACTTTAGATTTAGTCTTCTATAAAAATCCCAAATGCATCATGGTCATGAGGGTAGAGCTTTTTTTCCTCTATTATCAAATGCACTTCCCAAGCATATTGAGCTAGTAATTCATGTACTTGTACAGCTTGCACAAGCATATTTTTCATCCTAGCCTCCTTATCATTTTTGTTTCAACAACCTCCACACTTAAATCTTCATCTTTTCCTATACCTTCTATGTCATTTACCACGGGCTCTTCAATGTCTTCAATTTGCATACTTCTTGCTTCAACCTTGTCTATTTTAAGGTATTTTTTCATCTCTTTTGCATCTTGTCTAGCTACCAATATTTGCATTCTCTAACTATCCTAGTTGATTGGTACTATCCACATGCATAATTTTCTCTCCTTTTGCCCATACATCATCAAACTTGTCTCGGTGTATTATACACAAGTTGTGAAGGAAAATGCATGTGGTAACCAAATTTGATACATATTGAAGACGCATATCAATTCTTTCAACATAATCCTCCTCCTTCCTTTTTAATATACCAAAGGCTCTTTCTACAACCATTCTTGTCAAGGATTGAATCAATTTTTAGTCCACCTTTGCTCTAGGTAATCCATCCTTTTCACCTTCGAAAGAATAATAGAACCATGGTCTCGTGGGATAAGTATCACCCATAAGCTCCCCTTTCATCACTCTCTTCCTAATATTTGAATTTTGAAACAAAGTCTAGTCATGACAATGTCCGTCCCATCCAAAATCATAATCCTAGAACCTACATTTGCTACCTACTACATCTTGAAGTAGAATAAAACCTTTTTCTACAATAATATGAAGTAAGATCTATAGGAAGAACAATGATATGTACATGATTTCCATAAGGTAATCTTCTAAGCTCTTCAAACTTGGCTACAATTCTTCTCAAAGTAGCTCCAAATTGTTTCTTGATCCGTGATGGTTTTAAATGCTTTTCATTGATGCACTCTAACAATGATAGATGCAATATTTTCATATATTGCATAACTTTATGAAAAAATGCATAATAAATTATCAATACTAAATCTATTCAAAGAAAGAGAATCCCAATTTCTAAGAGGAATAGATGCTTTAAATTTTGTATCCGCTAAAAGAGTACTTTGGTCATGTATTCAAATGTTCCATGTCCTCTTAGAAGCACCACTCTCTCTAACCACTACAACAAAAATTATTGCCATGGTAGCATAATGTTGATGCAATGCAAATTTTGAAAAATCGCAATAAGCACGATGCCATGCCATACGGCCATGAAGAACACGAGAGTCTATAAGACTTGTTGTATTCATTCATCCATCTTGTACAAATGGCAATGAAAAGAGAAAGAGAGAGGGGAGATGAAAGTTTATAGGTTTATTGAATTGACCCAATTTCTTGGCCTCAAGGCCTTTACCTATGGGAGAATTGGCCTCTGTTATAATCTTATTTTGTTGAATAGTTGACAAAGGCCTCCAACCCAAAAGCAACTGAAATTTTGTGCAATTGATCCAAATAGAAATTGACTCAGCCTCTACAGGTAAAGCGTCCCTAAACTAAGGTAGGAGGTTCTAAAAGTGCACAATCTCCAAAACCGCCCACGACCTAAAATGTACACTATTTGTACATGGTTTTCTTTTTCATTGCCTAGACTGATTTATAAACAATGTACATTTTAGGGGGAAGGCGGTTTCGGCGCCCTATGCCGATTCAACTTCAAAATTTCATAACTAATTTCACAAAGCTCCAAAAAACATGAAACGACTTGGGTTGGATGCCAATTCCACTTCTCTATCAAGGAACATTTACTGTAAAATATTTCAAGAAGTTTCACCTCCCCCAAAATTCAATTCTAGTCCTTACACGGTCGCTTTCTGGACCTACTACCTTACCCACAAAAGCCCCACCAACCGAACTGTTTTTTCCAGTGAATTTTGAAAACTCGCTGCGTCCTCTACAGATTAATAATATGCAAGGTGCTTGCCACAGTGGAAACTTGAATTCGATAGCTAATAACTTAAAAACTGAATCCCTTCTCCATAAACCGGCGTCCTTGATAAAAGGATTTGTGATAAAGAGAGTTGGTCCCTCCAGATTCGAAAATTGTAATTTACCATAATAACCAACTTGGGGTCTTCTGACTCCCCCATTCAATTGGTTTGCCAGTCCCTTGCTCCCTCGGACCCTCGCCCCACCCCTCTCCCGGACCCCAGATCTTTTTTGTACTGCCAAGCTCTAATGTTCTTCACGTAGCTTATTAAACACGCACCGGCTTACCTTTCAGATCAAGTCGCAAACTTATTATTTCTCACATCAATACCAACCTACATATCAATTCACATACCCCATACTCACTTAAATACAATCCCCTCAAATCAATTCACATACCCATACTCACTTCAATACAAGTCCCTCAAATCAATTCACGGAGTTGTCTTCACATAAATACCAACCTTCGGAATTATTGGTAAGGGTTAATTACCCCAAGGGCCGGGGTAAAATGATCATTTTCAGTTCAAAGGAAAACTAAGAGGGAATACTAATTTATGGTATTCAATTGATTTCAGTCAAGTTTGGTGTAATAGCATCAACATTCATTGGATGTACATTGAATGGGAAATTCAGTATTTTTGAAACAAAAATTTAATTTTGAGACAAATGAAAGGGAATGGAATTCAGTTGATTTCAATCAAGTTTGGTGTAATAGCATCAACATTCATTGGGTGTACATTGAATGGGGATTCAGTATTTTTGACAAAAATTTAAAATTTTGAGACAAATGAAAGGGAATGGTGAATTCAGTTGATTTCAATGCTTGGTGTAATAGCATCAACATTCATTTGGTAATAAGTAACATTGAACGGGAATTCAGTATTTCAATGCTTGGTGTAATAGTAATATAGCATCAACATTCATTTGGTGGTAGCAAGGTACATTGAATGGGTAAGAAGGAGTACTCATTTCTGATAGTGTTTTGGTTGAAATGTGTGTGCTAATAAATCAACATGATGAATAGATGCTCACTGCACAATGTTTACTATAAGAACGCTGAAAATAAAAATATGCATTTAAAATTTTAAAACATGGATTTTATCCCTAAAGCCTTAGTGTTTTTTCAAGGGACAAAATGGATTTTGAACAAGCTCCTATGGTCTCAATATTTGTCTTGTTTTTTTTAATTTTTTTGTGAAGATAGAAAAACACATTAGCACTATGAAAATATAATTTTTACTTTGACTAGAGCATGGGAGTAGAAGTTATGGCACAAAAAGTCATTTCTTAAGCTCAACGGACAGAAAACAAACTTTAAAAAATAAATCAAATTGAAAAATAAATATAAACAAAAAAAACATTTATTATTATTTTATTTATGTACATGGGAATCTTTGAAATATGCATTTGGAAAGTCCAAAAGCTATCCTTCTATTACAACAACAACAAAAAATAAAATTATTGTCATCAATATTTTTCCATTACTTTTGAGTAAGTGCAATATACATCAAATCTAGCTTCATATCTACAGCATTTTGCAAGTGATTAGTTGTGTGCAATGAGGATGACAATCATTGCTAATGCTACCGTAAAATAAAGTTCCAATGACCACTAATTAATTTGGCACCAAGAAATTATATATAAATTGCCAATATATTGACAAATTCTTAACAACTAACATGTGAATGTCTAAAGGCAAAGGATATTGGATTGGTATTTTTGGAGTGTGGGATTTCAAGCTTTTTCATCGACACATATAAAATTTTACCAATATTGCACCACCAAATAACCATCTACAACAATGAGAGTATTTGATCTACTTTGTTGATGTATATAGATCGTGTATGAGGTCAATAATCTCTAATAGAATCCTTAATCCTAGAAGAATAGAATGTAATAGAATCCTTAATCCTAGAAGAATGGAATGTAATAGAATCCTTAATCCTAAAAGAATGGAGTGTATGATTGTTTAATTAAACCTTGAAATCTCAAGATCTTCCACCATGTATCCTCTATTTTGATGCTATTTATGATCAAATATGATCTATTCCTCTTTAAACTTAGTATTTTAGAGATAAAATCACATGTCAAATGCATGCCCCCCCCTTCCAATCAGATTTTTTTGTAAAAATCTTGAATACCATGATTTTGAAGAGAAATAGAAGAAAATTCATATCAAATACAAAAGTTGCTTAAAAAATTGAAAAGATTGAAATATGTTATAGTATAAAACATTCTCGGGGAAGTCACTAGTTTAGAGGTTTAGTATATACATGAAATTGTGGGATATTTTATGGGGATTTATTTTTGAAATATTTTTAAATTGAATATATCATATTGTTAAAAATAATTATAAATTACCATTTATAATAGAATACTATATTATTTATAATACACTTTTGAATCCAATTTTTTTGCCTCTATATTAGATTTAAAAACTAAAATTAATAGATGTTGTAAGATTTTTTTTCCTATTATTTTTTTTATCCTTTTTTTCTTTATTCTTTTGTCCCTTCTCTTTTGAACCATTATTTTTATGGTTATTGAATATTAAAGTACAATACGTTTGGACAAATGTATTATGGCCAAACAAATACATTCACATACTATAAACAATGCACTCTAGTTGTGTAAAATAACTTATTGCTAATCATTTACAATATATTCCAATGAATATAATGAATGCAATAAGAGTATATTAAAGCAAAATTCATGATAGTGTCTTCAAATTCTAAGTGACTTCAAAGGACTTTGTAGATAACTCTTGAGAGGCAACCTAGAGTCCCTCATCAAAGGTTCATGGATAATTTAGAACAAAGAATGTGTCATTTTTTGTCCATTTCTTCTTTGAGGACATTAAACACCCACTCTACAAAATTATTTTCTCCCACATATTATTGCCCCCCCATAATTTTTCTATGTAAAATATAATATGGTATTAGACATAATCCTATATTAGTTATAAACTTATAATACCCTATATGTAATATTCTACACACTCTATATTATATATAATATTTAAAAAAAATTAGGTACAATAAATATATAATACCTTGTCTTAGATCTCATGTAGTTTTTAAGTGACTTCCCTAAGAAAACATTAGGTTAAACATAAATTTTTCATGACACTCTATACGTAAAAAGAGGTTTATAGATCTTCAATTAAATTTTTTAATAAAATTGTTCATTTTAAAAAATAATAAAAAAAAATTAGACAAGTTAGAAATTAAGACTTTGCAAGGTTCATTTTGTTAGCTCCATTTTGTTTAGAACCAAATGAAATTATTTTGAATGCCAAAATCAAGTTTTTAAAGGGGGGAACTTAAGTATTAGAATACACTATATAGGTATATTGTTTCTTTGATAAACTACCATTCATAAAATCAAAATACAACTAATATGACTCAAATTTAAGTCAGTAATGTAGATATAGTATTAGTGAAGTTGTACACAAAGATTTAGATGAACAACATTTGTTTATTAATATGAAAGTGATTGTTTGACCATTCAAATGAGAATTTTTGTCTCCCATATCCTTACACATTTAACCTCTAAAGTTCAAGGCCTCTTTTCCATCAAAAAACACTCAAAATGGCCATTTCTATAGCAAAGAGCATTTAAAAGAAAATCTTGTACTAGACTAGTATAAACACGCACCGAAGAAATTTTACAAACTTTGACAGTGTAGACTGCAAGATATTTGTGTTTAAAAGAAAGGAAACAAGTTTATTGCACCTTACTCAACTACATTTTGGGGCTTTGAACCTTCATAATGTAGAGTTTTAGCTCTATTGATTTTGATTTTTAATCGAGAATCTAGAAAAAAACAAACCCAAAATGCACTTAGTTTTTACTTATTAAAAAATTATTCAATAGAAATAGATTCAAGATTGAAGGAAAATCTAAATTATTAATAGCTCTAAGATGGAATTGAAATGCACCAACTTCAATGGTGAGATTGTTTTAGCAAGAGACCTTAACCTTGTGAAACTTTTTTTTTAAATTGGAAAAAATGAGGTCAAAAATGAATCCTACAAATTATTTTTTCAAGAAGATGCTCTAATTGCCCGAAAAACAAGATTGTCCATAACTTTTACATCACAAATCCAAATGGAATAATTAGAGTTTTCCGTGTACATAGAAAATATAATCTATACAAAAAAAAAATTATAATTTTATAATTAAGTTTTGTTTTAAGTTTGTTTTGCCCAACAAATTTAAAAGGGCTTTTTGTGTGCCATAACTTTTGTTCCTTAGCTTTTATTGAAATAAAATATATATTTTTGGAAAGCTAATGTGTTTATCTATCTTTTTTTTAAAAATTCAGAAAACACAACAAATATTGAGATCATAGGAGCCTCCCCAAAATCCATTTTCCCCCCAAAGGACAATGAAACTTTACGGTTAAGACTATCCATGACTTTTCATTCTTTATGTTACACAAATGGAGTCTCTATTATTGATTTCTATGCATATTATTTAGGATGATTTTGTTGTGCAATGATGGTTTTATACTAAAAAATAGAAATGCTTTACAAAATATTTTTGAATTGAGACAACTACAAATAGACCTATACGACTTCAAAGTAAGATATAAGGCACACATGAATGAATGTACATAACACTGGATAAATAATGTTTCATCCCCAATTTGTTGCAAGTTCGTAGCATTGAATAAGTATGCAATAATCATCTCTATGCTAGGAAGGTATTAACCCCTTAAGTTCCAAGGCAGTTTTTTTCTCCAATTCTACTCAAAATTTGCCATTTTTATTGTAAAGTGCAAAAACTTTACAATTTTTTTTCCCACATATCTAACCATAGGATCTTGCACTAGACTAGATCAGAAATGTGTGGAAGAAATTTCAAAAACTTTAACTACAAGGATTGCAAGATATTTGTGGTTGAAGTGAAGAAACCATTTTTTGGGAACCTTGCCTGACTAGATTTTCATACTTTGAATCTTCTTAGCTTAAAATTTTTGCACTATACATGCCAAATTTAAAATATTTTATGTTAAAGAGTTGAGTTGAAAATCTGGATTAAAAAATTCAAAGAAAATACACTTGATTTTCATTCTTAAAAAAATTATCAAATATAAATACAATATGAGATTGAACAAAAAATTGAATTATTGATAACTTTACGATGGAATTGTCAATAACTTTCTCATCACTAATCCAAATGGAATGAATTAAATCTTTTCAAGTAGACAAAAATACTTTTTAGGAGAAACAAACTTTTGGAATTTTTATTTTGACATTTTCTGAATTTTTGTGTTGCGTGACAATCACCATTCTAGGCTTACAATAGGGTGCCATAACTTTTGCTTTTGGGTGTTGATTGAAATGAAAATGATATTCTCATGAAGTTGATGTGTTTTTCTATTTTTTTTTTAAATCTCAAAAAATCACAATGATAATTGGAACCATAGGAGCCGATCCGAAATCCATTTTGTTCCTCGAGAAGATAATGGAACTTTTGCAAATTAAGCTTTGTTAGATGCCTAGCAAGATTTTTTTTAAACAAATGAAACATAATTTCATTTCAAGGAATAAAATACAAGGTCGCTAGCCACAAGTGGTCTAGCAAGACAAAGACCAAGACAATCATGATAGATTGGACATGGGACGAGGAGCATGCGCCCTAAGGACGCAGCATTGAGAGAGTCCGAGGAAAACAAAGATCCAACGTCACATTGGGAGAAGAATCATGGGGGGTGAAAAATGAATCCATCGAAAGGGCTAGTAGGACCCTAGCGTGGTTGACCGGCCGCCATTTTCACGAAAAAGTTGAATTTGTACTTATGCCTTATGAAGGTTTGGAGGAGCTTCCGTTGCGTTGCATGGGAGTAGGAACTCTTACTATTGATATGTGACCACTCAAAATTTGCTATAATTTTGCATGCTGCTCTAGTACTTATCAATTCAAGGATTTGGTTTGGTTGAGGATCCATATAAGACAGTTTTGTTCATGGTAGGGGTCTCCTTTTCAAGGATGCAAAAAGGACCCTTGCCTCATTGTAAAAAAAATGTTATGTTGCACTACCTTTGGATGAGAATTGAGTGAAATCCCTGGTTACAAATATTGCTTTTTTTTTTGGCTTTCTAGTGCCAAATTGTACCAGAATAAAATAATTTGGCTAAAATATGGCAAAGAACTGAATTGTTTTTTGCCAGAAAACTTTGAATTGCAATAAAATCTAGGATGAAATCGCCAAATTGTGGATGAAAACATAATTAGAGACATGTGATATGTGCGAATGTGATATTTCCTATCCACTATTTGGATGAATGCTGAAATTTGGAGCACCAATATAATATTTTATATCGCCACCTAGGCACTTCATAAAAAACGAAAAAAAAAAAGCCCTGGTTACAGGGGAGTGGGCACGGAGACAGCATGGAGAGTCTCCCTAATGGATCCAAGTCCCCCCAACCAGGTTCGGTTCTCCTTGTTGTCCCTTAATGACCCTGGAGTGGCCGACATTGTCCCAGTCCCTGCTCTTGGTCCAATCCACCGAATCAAGCCCAATTGAAGAGCCTTTAAATCTGGATCCCAAGACCAATGCCCCCAACATGTTATTAATTAAATAGCCCCCCTTCAAACTATTCAAACCGTAGCCCTTGACTGCATTCATCTAATCACCTTGACTCCAGCAGAATTTCCAAGCCCAGGCTGAGCATCTTCCCTAATAACCCCCCTTAATAACGTTGTTTTTGTAGCCTTGTCCATGAATTGGCCGGCCCTTGAAAGTCGGGTCTGGCCAACCTCGAGAATCACTAGATTCCATTAAGGGGAGGGAAGTACTAAGTACCCCCCCCCCCCCCCCCCCTCTCTCTATTCCATTCCAATCCAATAAATAAATAAGCAAATAAATTTAAATTTAAAACTCCCCTTGATCCCGACTGCCTGATGAGTGTGTCCTTGCCAGCAGCAGAGGTGCAATTGAAGAGCGAGTGGGGAACTGAAAGCCGTTTTCCTCAAACTGGCCGTGGGTTGGGGTTCCCATTGACAATGATGCGTTGGTGGCGAGGGGGGAGGCCCCTTCCCTTTCCTTTCGTTTTTCTTAATTAATGGGGCTTTGAATGGCCTTAATGAGGGGCCCTTGGGACGCTCTGACCGGTCATTAGGTCTCGCATGAGAGCGCTCGGTTCGTTGGACCAACCCGCCCCAGCGGACCGGCCCTTGACCTGCCCGTGCCCGTGCACCTGTCCTGGCGGGGCTGGCTGTCCCCACCTGACATTCAATAACAGTCTCCGTCCTCGTTTCATTGATGACGGGGGGGCTTGGCCTTCCCTGCCTGCCCGGACTCAGCTGCCCCTGCTGCTCATGGGGGAAAAAAAATTTGATCATGGCCCTCTGACAAGGAGGAGAGAATATACCTGCTCATATTGCTGGGGCTTGGGAAGGGAGGCTGGGAGGTAATTTCATAGGGGGGTTTTGTTTTTTGTTTTTTGTTTTTTTATATAACCACAGGGTTACCTTGGTTACATGGAGAAAAACGGACTTGGGAGGGACAACCAATAGTTTAGATGAAAGAAAACACAAAGAAAAGGAAGCTGAGAGTGCCGGTGTTGCCGGGTGGAGACTACCCTACTACGGCGCATGAATTTCATGGGGTTTAATCCTAAACCCCTAAAGTCTTGAGGCCTCTTTTCCATCAAAAAAACACTCAAAATTGCCATTTCTACACTAAAGAGCAAAAAATCTAACCATATGATCTTGTACTAAATGTGTGGAAGAAATTTCACAAACTTTGACCGTGTAGATTGCAAGATATTTGCGTTTCAAGTGAAGGAAACATTTTTTTTGCACCTTGCTCTACTACTTTTTTGGCTTTGAACCTTTATAACTTATCGTTTTTGTTCTATTGATTATGAATTTTGAATTTTACATGATAAAGAATTGATTTAAAAATCTAGGAAAAAAAATTCAAAAAACACGTGTGGTGAATGAAGGAAAATTTAAATTGTTACTAAATCTAAGATGGAATTGAAATATACTAATTTCAACAGTCAGATTGATCTAGCAAGAGATCTCAACCTTGTGAAAGTTAGTTAGTTTTTTAATTGTGAAAATCGAGGTCAGAAATGAATCCTACAAGTTATTTTTTTACAGAAGATGCTTTGATTTCCCGAAAAACAAGATTGTCCATAGCTTTCACATAAAAAATCCAAATGGAATAAATTAAAGCTTCCTAGGTACATAAAAATATAATCTACATAGAACAAGTTTTCAAAAAAATATACTTTAAGTTTTTTGAAGTTTTTTTTTCTGCTTGTCGAACTAACAAAAATGGGCTTTTTGTGCCATAACTTTTGCTCCTAGGCTTCGATTGAAATAAAAATTATATTTTTGGAAAGCTAATTTTTTTCGATATTCAATAAAAACTCTAAAAGAATCATGACAAAAATTGAGACCATAGGAGCCTTCCCAAAATCCATTTTGTCCCCAAGGGAACAATGGGATTTGGGGGGTTAAGGTAGGCACCTCAAATGCACCACTAGAAAAAACCCCGTCATCGTCAATTGTGGTATATCTCCAAAATCAACATGTACCTATATAAAAGAAATGATTTTTGAACATCTACCAAATTCTATTTTATGTAGACCCTTCATAACTTTTGAATATGGTATCCAAATCGATTGCATTCTTTGGTACATTGAAACTTGCCAATAAAAACTGAAAATAATAATGGGACCAATCTAATAAGAAGAAAAACTAGGCACAACAACAAAAAATGGCATTTAAGTGTGTATCTACGTCAAAAAGGTAGAAGCTCCAAAAAACAAACGCTTGTTTTATAGTACATAGTTTTAAATATTAGTTTGGTCAAATTTTTATATCCTATTAATGAAAAAATGAAAGTAGATTTTAATGCATTAAAGAATGTGTCATTTAGATACCAAATGCATAAATTATAAAGGTTTGGGTAGATGCTTCCAAAGTTCTATTACAATGTTTTACTAATAAACATTCTAAAACTATCATTTCTAAAACATAAAGCTGAGATGGAAAGAAATTATTTTTTCTTTTGCAAATCTATTTTTAGGATCTTGCGTTAGACTTGTATGAGAATCTACAAAAAAATTCAATGACTTTGACCAAGTACGGTGTGAGATATCTAATTTCAAAGTGAAAGAATACTTTTATTGTACCAACATTTTCCTAGGAAAATCATTTGAAAATCTAGGAAAAAAATTCATTAAAAAAATGATTTTGTCCTTAAAGAAATTGTTAAGTAGAAGCAATTACAAGATGGTAGGATAAATAAAATTGTTAGTAGTTCTAAAATGGCATTGAAACAAGTCAATCACAATATTGATATTGTTGAAACAAGTAATATAAACCCAATACAACTTTTCTTTTATGGAAAACTATAAAAATTAAACTAAAAAATGAATCCTACACCTTTTTTTCTAAAGATGTCATAATTGCCCATGAAACAAAATTCTTCATAACTTTCATATTGTCAATCCACATGGAATGAATAAAAGCTTTCTATTGTACATATAAATCTATTCTATGATAAAATCAAATTAAAACCCTAATTTAAGATTTTAAAGATTTTTTTGTTGACTGGACTCAAGCAAATTGTGCTTATGAGGGCATAACTTTTGCTCCCACGAACCAATTGAAATTGAAATTATATGTCTAGAAAGGTGGTACATTCCTACACCTTTACAAAAATTCAAAAGATTCAATTAAAAAATTGGCATTATAGTAATCTACTCAAAATTCTATAAAGTTTATTTTGAACAAATGGTCCTTAAGGGGTTAAAAGTATTTCTTCAATTTTTGAAACAAAAGATGTACATAATGTGATCATCTAATTGTGGTGCATTTATGCATTTGGCTTTTGAGGGGTGTCCCTACCTAACTACATCTCTACCCTTGTATTCTAAAATTGCTAAGTTGAAATTTCACATCTAGTTTTGAAGGGTCCTCCAACTTTCCATCATCCACCTTTACACATGAGATGTGTCCAATTTATAGTAAATAGATTAATTAGAAATTGAATGTAGGGTAGAAGCTTGATAAACTTAGATTAAACTAGCTTGTATTTTACAAATACATTAAAATTTTGGAGTATATATGGAGGAGGGTTGAAGCACTTTTCATCCACTTTGAAGGTGTATTAGATATTGTAGTTCTAGGTGCAGATGGTCCTAGAGCATCTCTAATAGTGCACTAAAACTTCATCAATAACAAAAATTTAGGTTTTGGATTTGAAGTAGGGGAGAAGAACTTGTGAATCCCTCTTGTGCAATTCATTTCACTAACAAGCATCCTAATCGGCAAAGGCAAAAAGCAAACCATCATTAATTTATTATGACAATTGTGTAAATTGTTAAAGAAATTTATTTGGAGGGAGTTGACAACCTCATCAATAATTGTTTATTTGAAACAACAAAAAGACTTTGAAACTGGGTCTAAAAATATGTTGTGCATTTTTTCATTCAAGAATGAGATATGCTTGTTTTTTCTTCCATAGCTATAGATGCTCAAAGAACTTAGTTCTAATATTGTAAAATACACCTTTTATCAGCAAATTTTTTTTTTCTATAATAAATGTAAGAAAGTCCATACACTTTTTGGTCGGTAATGATTTACTAAAGAATATTTTTAGTTTTTTTTTTAGTTTTTAAATAATAATACATGATTTATTCCATTTGAATGCATTTTTCATGTACAAAAAATTGAGAATATGTAAAAGATAGTTTCTTTTCCATATCCTTCCAATTTAAGAGCCCACATGAAATCACTCCTAGGAAGCAACCTAATCTAGCACCTTTACAGAAAAAATTGCAAAAGTCTCAACACAATCAAGTGGTTGAGACCATTCCAGACACATTGCCTTTGTAGGCACCTATGAAATGACCCATTACATAGATTTGGATTACATTAGTATGAATAGTGTTCACAATCAAAGTCTTGAGTGATAGTAATGGAAAGAGTTGAGAACATAATAGGAAATGCTATCATTTGGATGTGAAACCATTACAAAACGTGAAAATTTTAATGTAATGAAGGTGGTCAAATCCATTTTAAAATTGTCCTACTATCAATAGTGTGGTGAGTAACATGACCACTATGGATGCAATATGTCTTGATTTAGGGAGTCTTATGACTTTGTCAAGCTATTTGAACAACACACTTCAAAAATTTAATAAAAATTCATCAAAAATTCACACCTTATTGGTAATTTGAAATGCTCTTGCCTTCTTTTACATTTGTTTGTTAATTAATTAATTTACTTTAACCATCCTATTGATGTCATCTACTTTCTCAATTGTGGATGTGTAAGCAAAATATAGGGCAATCATCGAGCTGGATGGAATTATGAAAATAAACAAGTTGACAAGGAGGGTGAAGCTCAACAAAGAATGCCTATTTATTTCAAGAATTCCCAACAACAAAGAGATTGCCCAGCGTAAACATCTTTCCCATCTAGAAATGGATGAAATATGTGATTGATGAATGAAAAATATGTAACCACTGATTACGTGGATTTCACACTTTTGGAAGGGTATTAAGGTAGCCAACTTCATTCCGACCAAGGACCTATTCTCATTATATAGTTTACTCTCTTTCCAATTAGTAGAAGAAAATAGTGATTAATTATGGCATAGTTCCCAATGCAGTTGTGGTGCATTACGATTGGTTGCAGTCTTGGTCAATTTTGTAACCAACCTATGGTTAGAAATAGGAAGACCTATATGACAAGAATACGTCAAAGAGAATCCTCAACTAAAAAATTCATAGTAATTATGTTTTGAGAAATAAAATTCTGAAAAAATATAAAGTCCTTCTAAACTCTATTTTTGGTACATGAAAAAATTTCTCCACTCAAGAAACATGTGCTCCAAATATGCATAATTGCTTAAAAGGTCATAATGAGGTCGGCTACCTTACAGGAAGTAAGGTAAACCAGCCCATTACGGTCAGATGACCCATAGTGGACATCTTATGACCCCATGATGGTTTTTCAGACCACAATCAATATCTAACATGACACCTATGGAGTGATTAGTGACCTCATTAGGAACACCCAATTTTTTTCCAGTGTAAATCATTGTAGGAAGTGATTTTTCATGGCATTCCACATTATTGTGACCACTTTAGGTGATTAAGATGAGCATATTGGATACACTTCTTGTTGGTTATGGGGCAGAGCTTGTAGACCGTGTTGGGAAGATCACTTCAAAAATACATAACTAATTCACACTTTGTCTGAAAAATAAAATTTCAATTGCTCTCACTATTTCTCACACTTATCTTTGAGTGAGAATCTTTTTGAAAATTTTCAGCAATGGCATGAGGGCAGACTCGAAATTCTGACCACAATGGGCTGGTTTACCTTAATCCTCACAATGGGCTGGTTTACCTTAATCCTCCTGTAAAATGAACGGGACATTTCCTTGGCAGGAAGTAATCCTCCCATAAAATGAGCAAGACATTTTTTTGGCAGGGGTTTTACGTGACAACTGGCGAGCAATACGGCATTTTGTTCCCCAAAGTTGAGTGCCTCTGTCTCTTGCCTCTCAAAGCTTCCATTCCTTCCATGCCATGAGAAACTTCCACTGATAGCCTCATCAGTCTGCTGATGATTATCATACGCTTTGCTTCAGTGGTGGGATCTCAGTTGGGGGCATACCCGCCCATATCATTTACCAATGATTAGGCAAGTCAGCTGCTAAACTTAACTGCAGTTCTGGCAGAGTTAACCATGGTCACCCCCATCAGAAGCAAGCAACAAAAGGAACTGACTGACTGGGATCTGCCACTCATGGGCCGCGCCTTTAACTTACACACACACCAGCACACAAGTGAACTTGGCCAACAAACAGTTTCACTAAAGGTAGGGTGCTCTAAAAGCGACCCTGTAATGCAGAGGTACATTTTGCTTTCTTCAATGTACCTATACTGGTGTATGATACGTTTCAGGACGGGTTTGCTTTTAGTGATACAAAATTTGTAACTAATTTCATGAAGGTTAAAAAAATATGAAATGACTTGGGGGTTAGATGTCAATTCCTCTTCTCTTTCTACAAAAATGTATTGGAGATTGTTTCTGAGGAGTTTAGCTTCCTCCAAATGCAATTAGTTCTTTAAAAGTTTGCTTTTAAGAGTAGACTACCTTACTTTCCATTTGCACATATTTGTGAGTCAAGCTAGAAGTATTTTGAGACTCTATTTTGTATGGCAAGGTCTTGTAGCTAGACCTATAGGCATAATAATCTCCCATGAAGTAGAATACACTTTAACAAGGATTTTTTTTTTTAACTTTTAGAAAACACTTTAGTAGGCTTGTATAGGTAGCCTTGCTTATGACTTGCCCAAATTTGTCACTTTCAAATTGGCCTCTCTTATGTAGTGGCTACAAAATCAGAATATTTAAATAATTTGATATTGTCTTTAACTCATTCGCTTGTAAGTATGGGTAAACACTCCACAAGGTTAAAATCTTCCACTCGAGACATAGTCCTCAAGGTAGGCTACCACTGTAGTTGTCATGAGTGGAAATTTCTCATGTCATGCAAGGATTGGAAGCTTGACAATAGCCACTCAATTTTCTATTTATTATATTGCCATTCTATTCAACCCTGATTAACCCTAAAACAATGTTGAAGACATTTTGTATCCTTTGGATAATTTCAAGAAAGATTGTAGGATGGGAAAAAAATTTCATCCAAATTTTTTTAGGAAAGTTGCTTGAGTACATTTCAAGTGAATAGTATTGAATATTCCCTCATTATTACATTCTTAATTTTTTCAAAAGAAGGAGACTTTGAATTCAGATCACCCTTGTAGTATATTTTAGATACTTCTTGATCTACACTCTTAATGTGAATTTTAGCTATAAAAGAGATGTTTTTTGAATTTGTGCCCAACTAATGAAATGAATTTAAACAAGTGCATTTTTTTATTCCAATTGAAAAATGTAGAGAATTCAATAATTTATTGCAATTTGAACTTTGGATCAATAATCATGGTTTGTTGATTTTATAATTTTATAATAGTACAGAAACTTTGAAAGTTTCTACGAGGATGTTATACACTATATTGTGTACATATAGTTGTTTTTATAAAAAAATTGAGTATATTTTATATGAATCTTCTAGACTTTTTCTTTAAAAAACTTGAAGTAATTTGAAATTTCCACAAAAAAAATTGGAATTTCTATGACTCATTAAAAATGTATGATTTCATCTTTGAAAAACAAAAACAAAAACTCATTTATATGTAATTGCAAAGTGACAACAACAAAGTGAACTAGTGAAGGATCGGGATATATAAATCTATAGTGATGGACTTGTCCTTTTTGAGCTTATTCCTAAGCCTTGGAAAGGCAGTGGTCTACGACCAATTCAAAAATGATTTGATTTTGAACCAATCAAGGTGCATTCTTCATTTCTACATTGATACAAAAAGTCATCCATTGGCTATTTTTTGGTTGTCGGGACAAGAAGTAGTTCAAATATACATGATCATGAAGATGTATAATAAAATGAAATCAAGAAAAAAAAATTTAATGGTAATTTCATTATTATAATCCTTTTCAAAAGTTTGAATTTTTTTATTTATTTATCCAAGTAAATTTTTGCAAATCATTTTTTGAATTGAAAAAAATTCTTTTGAGGTCAAACATACCCAACTATTTGATCTTCAAATTTGTCTTTTAGGGTTTATCCTTAAAGTTCTTCAATGCATTTTGCAAAAAAATTCCAATTTTTTTCCCCAATACAATGCTATAACTAAGTTCATTTTAATTTTTTTTATTAAATTTGACTATAGAATCTCTTAGTTGACCTTTTTAACTATATCCTTTTCAAATTTCACTATGAAAAATCACATCAATTATAAGATCATGAAAGTATGTTAAGTTGTTTTCAACACTTTCCAATGCTCTGATAATAGTCTAATCTCAATTGGATGATAGGTTGAATATGAAGTAAACTATTTAACCTCTTTAAAGACCAACTATTATTTTAAATGGATGAATGCAAATTCGTGTTCTAAGCATACAAAATCTTGTTTTCTTCATTTATTTACATAATATTTCATGGTTTGATATACCATGTTTGACTACCTTACTAGATTGCAAGTTATGTGCATTTAAAGTGAAGAAAAAAATGTTTTTCCAAGAAGATGTTTAGATTGCCCCCAAGACAAGATTGTCCATAACTTTCTCATCATTAGTCTAAATAGAATGATTCTAATATAGAAAAAAAATGTAATATTTGAGGGAAAAATTAAAAATTAAATTTTTTTATTTTTTTCTGATTTTTTTCGAACTACCCCTTAAACTGCTTTTTGACTTAGGATAGCATAACTTTAACTCCCAGGCACCGATTGAAATAAAAATTATATTCCCACAAAGCTAATCTAATTTCCTATCTTCAAAAAAACTTTCAAAAAATCATGTCAAAAATTGAGATCACACAAGCCTACCCGAAATCTCAAGAATCCCCCCTAGGGACTTTGGAACTTTAGGGGTTAAACTATAAATTTTCAAAGTGCCTATTGCATATTGACATACCTACCTAAGATCAATCATGGACTCTCAGTGCCACTTCACACTATGGCCAAAGGTCGAGAGGCCGTGGGTTTCCACCAATCAAATTTCAAGAAACCAAAAGTTCGACCTCTCGACCCTTCACACCACAAGGCACAAGTCCAAAGGCCATCACCCTCCGACTACCTACGTGGCAATAAATTGCCTACATGGCAACGGACTCTCAAAGGAAGTTTGGATCGAGTAAAAATGGAGACCCAAACTATGACCAAGAGTCCATCAACTTATGACAAGATCTCAACCGTTAGATTGGTATGTGGGAGTTAATTGCTAAGAGTTTGGACTTTAAGCTTGGCCTTTGGAGGCTTCACACTTTGACCGTCCAAGTTGAGAGGCCATGTGAGTTAATTGCTGAGGGTTTGGACTTTGGACTTGGCCTTTGGAGGCTTCACACTATAGTCAGCCAAAGGCTCCAATTCCTATATTTTATTGCGTATTTATTGCTCATTTCTTTGGACTCTCAACAAAGTTTGGTTGCTCAATCCCACGGCCTCTCGACTTGGTCGACAATAGTGTGAAGCGGCCCTCAATGTATACATGAAGAACATTTTAAACCAGAATCTGTCACCTATTCAAGTGGTTATGCACAGGACCAATTTTGCAACACTTGTAACATGGAGTATTAAAGTTGTATCGTGCAGATCTGGTTGGTTTGGACTTGTTGCAGATTAAAGTGTCTACAAATAATTGAAAGCCGTCTCATGAACAGGTGCACACATTCATTTGTGCGCTTGGAGTTTTTTGTATCATGATTCCTGAACTGCTGTCATTGCCTTCTTCAATATCAGCTGAAGCGAACACATGAGCACCTTACTTTGCGAAACTTTCATGAATGTACTTGTGTCAAAAAAAAAAAAAAAAAAACAACTTTCATGAACCTTTGGGGGGCATCTGAGAGTGCACAAGTTTCACAGAGAATACACTACGGTAGGAGGCTCAGAAATGGCACATCTAAGGGCTGGTCCGCCTTTTTCGTGTATTTCGTTGGACTATAATAGTTTTAGCTCATTTTTCAGACAAAGAGAAATAGATGATGAATCTAACCCAAGTGGTTTCGTATTTTTCCAAGCATTTTTGAATTACTTATGAATTTTCAAAGGAGTTGGATCGTAGGTCCCTATTTCTGACCCTAGGTCTTTTATAAATGGTTCACTTGCAATTCTGAAGAAAGATGGGGAAAGCAAAGTCAATGATTGGCTCTTGCAATTGATAATGCTTTTTTCCTTGATTCATTCAATGACCATACATGTCAATTTCAGAACCAATTGATGTCCATTTCACAGCCATTTGTAGGGTCCGTTCTTATTGCCCGTTCCATTTCAAAGCCTCCTACCTTACTCTGTCAATGAATCTCTTGCTTGAAAGGGGGTAGGTGGGTGCCAAAGTATAATATTATTGCAAGACAAAGACTCCCACTCACAATGAGATTCTTTAGCCCTAGCTAACCGGAAAACAAACTCTCTCTAAACAAGTGACTAACTTATGCAAAGCTTAAAACCTAATCAAAGTTACAAAGCAAGTAAGGTAAGAGGTCCTAAACAAAACATGCTCTACATGAGTCCTCTAATGCAGAGGTACATTTTGCTTTCTTCAATGCACCATCAATATACATGCAATGTACATTTGGGGAGGTGAATACTTTTAATGAACATTGCATTTCAACTTCAAAAATTTGTAATGAATTTTACAAAGGTCTAGAAAAATAAAACCCAATTTCATTTTTCTATCTATGAAAATTTACTAAAAAATATTTCAAGGAGTTTAGCTTCCCCCAAATTACAATCAATTTTGAAATGGGTTCTTCATGGACCTCCTACCTTAGTCTCAACTTACTCACATTCATTGTAGCTTGTGTCAATGTGAAGCATCTTTCCCCTTAGTCTAGAGTCAAAAAGATTATAGACTTACAATTGGAAACTTGTATCCATCATATCAATTGTGGATCTTCTCATGGTCATTTGCCTTGTCTAAGCAAAGCTTGATTCCTCTATGATCATTACATCTTTGTAACTATATTTTTATTATAATTCTCCTCATGAAGGTACTTTTCCTTAACCATTGAAGGTTGAACCACAGTGGGCTTAGAAACTAGTTGAAGACTAATTTTAAGAACCATGGATGATTGCATATCTATTGTATTAGGTACATAGTGTCACGACCCCTGTCACAAAACCCATCATATTTCTATCTTGAAGAAAAATCATCCAATTATTTCATCCAACATTCACAATGAAAACCTAGAGCACAACAAGTGAGTGCTCTTCTTCAACGCATTGCTCAACACAATTCATTGCAATTTGAAGTTGCTAGTATATGATACTTTCATACTAAAAACCACTTGAATTTGAATCTAACATTTCTCCTTCCCTCTATTTCCTCACCTTCCCTCACCTCCAATCTTGCACCTTCTAAAAAACATGGATGTGACTGAACCACTGCATCTCCTTTTTCACAACTAGTAGCATCTAAGTAGCATGAAATAGTGAAATTAGGGTTGCCTTACATCAAGAGAGTTATTTTACAAGCCATCAAAGTCAAATATTTAAAAAAATATTTTCATTTGCACACTTGGAGGTTCATGAGTCCCAATAACAACAATATTTAATTCAAAAAATAGTGCATTCATGTACAATAACTGAAAATAATCATATAATGTCAAATATCGGGAAATTAGTGTGGGGCAACCTAATTTCACAATTTTGTGTAGAGCATTGATTTTTTCATAATTATTGACTTCAGAATTTTTGCACTCAAAAACAAGTGTGCCACCCAAGAGCATCGGCCACATTTTTGCCTCCAAAGGCAGGGCAAAACAATTCTTTCTGGGCCCCACCCTGGGGCTTGGGCTCCTTCAAAACGCCTCCAGGCTCGCAACTGTTCAGGGCCCTAGCTCAGCTTGGGCTACTGTAGATTCTTCAGTTTTTGGAGGGTCATGTGGTCTTTAGTGGTCCGGTATAGCGAGTCAGGGTGGGAGCGCCTGCAGCCCCTCAAAATCAGACACTTGCTTGGGCCCTTCCAATGGCCTTTATGGTAGAACCACCCATAGTCGACCATTTAAGTGATTCCATGCATGTTCTCAAGTAGTAGAAGGTAATGTAAATTTGTTGCCCTACAGAAAGATATAATTCATGTTTTTTTTTGTCGCATTCAAATTTATATGAATTTTGGAAGCCAAAAGTTGGTCTCAACCCATACAATACTCAATATCTAGATTCTTCCAATTTCAATCACTCCACAACTATTTTCCCGCTCACCGCTTCCTACTTTCTTGCTCACTACATTAGGACATGTGTCATGACCTCATAGTCCCAACGTTGCAAAGGAGAAAAAAATCACATTCCAAACTTCAGTTGCAAACCACTTCCAGCCTCGGTTGGAAAATAGCTCCACCCTACAAGTTGGATATGGATCCCTGGTTGGTAATGGGTGGTTCTACATTAGTGAGCCACTTCTCCCGTCCAAGGTTGTGGACGCTCTAAGAGTCCATTTTAAAATCAAAACAAGTCCAAATTCCTCAAATTGATTCCCCTTCCTTGCTACTAACCATGTCATTTGCCACCAGCGATGACACACGAACGAATCCACTGGTGTTAACACTTCCCAAATGCCCTCCCCCCTTGCGCGGGGACTTGGATGATCTTAACGTCATTTTGATAGTGTTTGTTGATGGTCTGAGATGACTTTAAACTACCGGGTAATGGTTGTGAGGTACCCTAAACCGAATGATGTGGTTGCGGGTTCGATACCTTGTGTGAAATCAGCATCTCATCATGACGGAAACTGCAGTGTGTTTCCTCAACACGCTTGTGTCAAAAAAAAAAAAAAAATAGTGTTTGTTGCAGTGGTTCTTCTCTAGGTCACAGACGTGGACAGAGAGCATGAAAATTCTACAGTGTCGAGGTCCTGCCCTGAAGCCAATTTGTCGGATTGTATGGAATGGTCCATTACTCCTTTGTGTATGCGCAGTACAGTACATCCAACAATCGTAACTGCTGATTGTTGATGACTTGGTTCACACGTTGCATTCCAAGCACACCTGAGCTCCATGCACTGGTACAGGAAGGAGAGCTGGAAATGCCGCAACGTCTAACTCAAGCCTCGGTCTTGGGGAAAAGGAGGAGGAGGACAGATCTCGGGAGAGGAGAAAAAAAAATAGTCGCCAACACCGAGGTCAACACACAGCCCCAGTGTCGCATCCATGAAATTCTCGGCTGTTGAGGGGGAGGCAACCCATTTCTGACCACTTAAGGAGATACACGTGTCCATAGGGTGGGTTTCTTCAGTGGGGGGAGATTTTATCATTTGTGCAGAAATAGAGTTGAGAAGGTTTTCGTAATTTTCCAGATTTTTACTTCTCAAAACATAATTACTGTGAATTTTTTGGTTGAAGATTTTGTTTGACCCCATACTTGTCATAAAGACCTTCCTATTTCTGACCAAGGGTTGGACACAATATTGAGAGTCTTGTAGCCAATCATAATTCGCCAGAGCTGCGTTGGAAATTGTTCCACAATCTATTGTTGTTCATTACTTCTTGCACATAAAGAAAGCAGTTTACATTGCTAGAATGGTGTGTGTGTGATCAGGAATGGGTGGGTTGCCTCCTGTATCTACAAAATGGGATAGGGAACATGTCTATAGAATTTCTGAAATTCAGCTAAGGTGGAAACACCTAAAACCATCAATAGAAGCAATGAATTTGGCATTGTTGGAGGCACCCTTTTCTTAAAAAAAATTTTGGGTAGTATTAGTGATTGAAAATCTTGAATTTTCAAAAAAATCAATAATTTTTTTGAATAAGACATGTAATTTCTGTGAATTTTTAAAGTGAAACTCCCTAGGCCACTGGAACTCGGGTGGGTCACTCTATGTCTTTATGCAAACCACATGTGGCGAAGATTTTGGACCCCCTATTTAGTTCTTAAATTTTAATTTAAAGAACAAAAAAAAAATTGAATAGATTTTTCTACTTTGAGAGTTTATGTTTTGAATTATTTATATTTTTGTTTATTGATAACAATTAGTTACAAATTTTTGAAGAAAAAAGCTACATTGTAGAGTTGGAAATAATTTTGGACCTTCTATTTACTTTTTAAAAAACTGTCTAAAAAATGATTTATTTATTTATTTTTAAATAATATCCATTGAAATTTTATTTTTCTTGAATATTGATGCGATGGTCATCCAAATGTATTCTCTATAAATTTTTGAGTTGAAACACATGCCATTTTAGTTCATTTTTCAACCTATTCTAGAAGTAATTTCAAATGTTATTTGAGTTGAAATTTTTTGGCAATAGAAACCAATAGTCATTATTAATCAAAGCTCAAAATTGTAGGTTGAAATTATAATTTATTAAAAAGTAAATAGGGTGTCAAAAAATCACTTCACTGCATGTGGTATACAAAATCCCCACAGAGTGACTGACCCGAGCATTGGAATTGCCACATAGCTTGGTACAGAAACCAAAATTTAGAGAACTCAATAGTCAACCAATTGTATTGAAATACGGAAATGGTTTAATGACACTTTGGAGGATATAATTTAGCAAAAGTCTACTTGTCAAGAGTAGGGTTATTTTTTTCATTTTGAATGAAGTACCAAAGTGACAATATTGAATGTTATAGTGGTGCTCCAAATTTCAACATTCATCCACATAATTATTGGATAGAGAATATCATTTTAGCACATATCACATATCCATATTTCAGTTTTCATCCAAGATTTATTTTTTATTTGAAGTTTTCTAGCGATTTTTCACCTTTTTAGTACCATTTTTTTCCTATAGGTGTGGTGCCAGATCATAAAATTTGGTGCAATTTTGCACAAAATCACCAGAAAAAACCCCACTGGTCAAGAGTGGGTATATGGACAAGTTTGGGTGTTTTCATCTTACTGTAAAAGATAGTGGAAGCGCCTATTACCATCTACGTAAGCAATTCTACATACTTTGATGTGGAATCAACATATGAGACTCATTTTGACACATTGCCACTTCATAATCATGGATTTTCAATTTTCTGGATAAGTTACTAAATATGTATGAATATTTTATGAATTTTTGAAACTTGATTTCATGATGTATCCTAAAAACTTTTTTTGCATTCATGTATAAATTTAAAACATTTTGCATATCATATTTAGGTGTGGAATGCAACAAGTATTTCAAAAAATATGTAGTCCTTGATATGTTCATTGTTGATACATTGAAGAAGCACCATTAGTGTACCTCCATGTTACATAATGCTTTTTGAGCATACTCACTTTATTGACCTTCTACCTTAATTGCAATCTCTTTTTACAATTACCCTATACAAGTTTTTGTTTAAATGTAGAACCTCTTTTCATAAGAGTCTAGGATACATTTTAGATGCATTTGTTTTCAACATTTTGAAAAACCATAGTTTATTTGGATGGTGTCAAAATAATGTACTTTCAAAGAATTTCAAATCACCTTATGATTACCAACAAAACTTTTACTACTCAATAGTAGAAACCATGTCCCAAGTCTTATTTAGACAATCTTAGGTGTTGTTATCTTAAATTGGGGTTTCTACAACTCTCCTTCTAAATGTTGCTAGAAGGATTTTCAAAGGAATTATGCACCTCAATTTTTTTTTCAATCAACTTTCTTTGAAATTCCTAAAAAGTATTATAAAAAAACTCCTTTGAAATGTCATAGAAATTTAATGTTTATCAAAATAATGTGTTTCCACTTCCCACTTGCATTTTTCTATACTAGATTATTTTCACTTTATGAAGAATATTTTTGACCGCTAACATATTCTCCTAGGCACTAAGACTACTTAAGTAGTTGGTAATATGTATATTAACAATATATAGGTATACGATACAAGGTCTACTTTAACTGCTACAAGACCAAGGTATTTTTCTTTGAAAATCCACCCAATATTGCCATTTCTATTCTCTCGAGCCATAAAAACAAAAATATTATTAATTGTGGAATCTAAACGTAAAATATTTCACTTGTACATGAAGATGTGGTAAAAATTTGTGACATTTGATAGTATAGATTAGATGAAACTAGCATTTGAAGTGAAGTGAAATTTTTTTTTGACCCTACCCAAAAATTTCAAATGACTTTGACCACCATTTGTGATAAATTTTTGCAATACAAATTTTGAATTAAAATGTCCACCATATTCAAGACGGCACACCTCCACTAATTTTTAAAGATTTTGGAGACTCTAAATCCCAAAAATAAATTAAATGATTCAATCATTTTTTACAAGATCCAGAAAGAACTTAGAAAAAAAACATCATCTGGTTTCTATCCATGTTAATCTCTAAAGTCCCAAGGCCTCTTTTCCATCAAAAGTCACTCAAAATTGCCATTTCTAAAGCAAAGAGCAAAAAATAATTTTTTTTTTTTTTTTTTTTTTTTTTGGTGCATATCTAACAGTAGATCTTGTTATAGACTAGTATAAGAATTTGTGGAAGAAATTTCAAATATTTTGATTGTGTAGATTGCAAGATATTTGTATTTAAAGTGAAGGAAATAAATTTTTTGCACCTTGTTCAACTACATTTTTTGGCTTTGAACCTTCATCACTTATAATTTTTGCTCTAATGATTTTGAATTTTGAATTTTATACAATAAAGAATTGAGTTAAGAGTCTAGGAAAAAAATTCCAAAAAACACACATTTAGTTTTCACTCATTAAATTTTTAAAATAAAAGTAGTTTCAAGAGTGAAGAAAAATCATGACAAATATTGAGACCATAGGAGCTTGCCCCAAATCCATTTTATCCCCCAAAGGAACAATAGGACTTACAATGAAACTTTAGGGTTAAAATGTCAATACTATCATTTACTAATTGTTAAATGACATTGGTCAACTTTGAAGAATGGGATTCATGATGTTCCCATTCAAATTCAACTTATTCCTACAAGAGAGTTTCCAACATTGGGGACATCGAAGCAATCCTCCTTGGATTTCCATTAGTTTTCAAAAAAAGAAAAGAAAAGCACTCCTCTTTCTGAGAAGTTAATGACTAACCACTAAGGTAGTATACTCTTAAAGCAACCATTTAAGGTCTGGTCCGCCTTTTTCACATGCTTTTGTGGACAAAAATATTTTTAGATTGTTTTTCAAAGAAAGAAAAATAGATGTGGAATCTAACACTAGTGGTTTTGTATTTTTCCAAGCATTTTTGAGTTACTTATAAATTTTCAAAGATTCTGGACATAGGCACCTATTTGTGAACATAGGTCTTCCAAAATCTGTCTACTTGCAACTTGTAAAGAGATGTGCAAAAATCAAAAACAATGATTGACTCTTGCAATAGAAAAAACAATTTTTTTTCCATGCATTCAATTGCTAAATTGGTCCATTTAAGGATCACCCCATCTCCATTCTCCACCTAAAAATGGACACTTTTAGAAAATGGGTTTGAAGAAGATGGGCACTTTTAGAGCACACTACCTTAATGCCATTTGGGAAGAATGGGGCCTCGACAAGGCCATCAGATTTGGACCGGCAATGAAAAACTTGTTGAATAAAAAATGATTTTAAAAATAGGAAAAAAAATAAAATTTAAATTGCAGTCCACTCTATCAGAACGGGTTAATTGCAATTAAAATTTAAAATTCTATTTTTGGAAAAAATATTATTTTTTATTCAGTAGTTTGCTATGTCTTTTCTCCAGAACTTGCTGCCCATGTAATAGACCCATCCCTTGCCCTTCATCTGCCCACAACATAAGGCAATGGAAATTAGCTTGCAAATCCTGCCTCCAACCTCCAATTCAAGAAAAAAACCCTCTATAATGTTTGAATCGTATGTAAGATCACCCCCAAAATTAGATGTGCACAAAGCTAGTGAGAAAGCACATCTCAAGGAAAAATTTCAGAAAAATCAAGAGAGCAATTAAGATCATAGGTACCTACCCAAACTCTCGACAGACCAGTGAGCGTACTCTTGATCTTTTAGGGGTTAAAACTTAAAAAGCGATTAGCAGACCAGGATGGTATGGTTTGATGCTTCCAAGAGCTTCCAAGCTTCCACAAATGTAATGACATTCCTATGTTAACCCCTAAAGGACCAAAATGTCCGTTCAACATATGCAAATTTGACTACATGGTCATGGGCTCCATCCTTTAGAGGTTAAATTATGATTATTTCCACAGTCTGTATTTTTTTCTTTCTTTCTGTAAGTTCTTCAAGTTCAAGTTTTCACCTAATTGTGGACCCAGCTTTGATTGAAAGTATTTTACTGATGTGATGGGCAAACCTAACCATATTTACAGTATTGGTATGGCCATTGAATTACAGTGAATGTTTGACAAGGAAGACAATTATAGCACAAGGTCGTAACTAATTAAGGGAAAGGAGTTTGTTGAGGGTGGACGGTTCATCTATGGCCCATCAAGGGAGGCTCAATCAACTTGCAGACCCTGCTCTAACTTTCAAGCAAATTCTCGAAACAAAGGTCCTTATCAGAGTATAGACAGCCTTTGTCAATTAAATGCTACACACACAAACATGGATTAGTCCCCATGTTTCAACCACTTTGACCGCTGGGAAAGGGAAAGCTCGGACCTTCTTTCTTTCTTTAGCAAGGCAATTAATGTTGTTGGGTGCCATTTGAGTCCCATGCAAAGGAAAATGATAATTTAAATTGGCCCATATTTCAACACAATAGAAAATGGTCAAAACTGTTGCTAGTTTTTTTCTTGTCTTGTGTACAGTGTTGGACGTGCATCAAATTTGACATGCCATAAACACCAACAAAAACCCTTCCACTTTTTATGGTTAGAGTTCCATGTTTTCATACAATACAACAACTCTCATATAATATGAGAGTACAATCTTCAACAAGGAGTCTTCAAGCTGTTACTGGACATGGAAATGGCACCTTGTGCACTTCAGTTGCACTAACATGCTTTTTTCATGCACTTCATCCGAACTCACAAACTTCAAGTGTGGTGCTGTAAAACAACCCATGAAAATTGGGTTCTTTAATGGTCACCGTCTTTTTTAAAATAAAATTAAAAAAAACAAAAAACAAAAAAAACATGAAAAATGTGGTGATTTAAAATAAGAAAGACACAACAATATACCAAAAAGATGTAGGCAGTCCTGTCCTGAACACCCACCCACCCCCCTCATTGAAAATTGGCATCCGTTGATCTGTAAGGGAAAAAATAGTCCTCCCCCGGTCTGAAATCTGCATCAGTTGATTAAAAAGAAAATCTGCATCAGTTGATTTTAGGGTTTTCTAAGTAAATGTTTAGTTTGATTTTAATCACAGTAAGCCATTAAACCTTGAAAGGTCCTTGGGGTCCCTCTATATGATCCATATTTAGCCTTATAATTTTTTTAATTGTGATTTATTATATGAATTGTGATACAATGTTATTTACACACTACCATGATCATTAATTTACTTTGTATTGAACAATATTTGGTCAATGTTTTTCTAGTCAAATTATTGAATACCACCGTATTCAATATATACTACATGGCTGTAAAGGGGTTTCCAAGCCCTTCTAGGGTTAAAGCTTATTTGTTGTTCTAGCCTCGATAGTGATAAGTTAGTCTTCATTTGTTTTACCTTTCTGTGGTGTCCAAATATTAGGGCAGGAGTTTCATTTTGAAAAATGTAAATGAGATTGACTACCAAGTTTGTTGGTGTATAGCTGCATGGCGTTTAAAACCTAGTTATGTAAAGATTAGAGTTTCTTCATTAGGTTTAAGATTGACTTGATGCACATTACATTTATCATATTAGGGTGAAGACATAATCAAGTTTCAAAACACCTAATTCATAAAAAAACTAATTTACAAACTCCAAAGGATTGGTTGTACAAAACTACCAATACACAAATTTGCATTTTGCATCATATGAAAATTAAGTGTATCTAATGAGCACTATTAAAAAGGAGCTCTTGTGTGCCAAACTCTATCATTAGTGTAACTTGTATCCCCAAGCTTTCTTTTTGGTCAGTGGACCTAAACTATGTCCACACTTGGTGTTAAGAGTGGTGTTGGCTACTAAATGTAGTTTTCCCATATATATATATATATATATATGGGATGAGGCAATACAAAGGTATATTCGTTGGTGTTAAGGGTGATGCTTGCAATGTGAATCTGGTCTAAGAAGTAGGTCTAAATTTGTTCCTAAAGCCCTCAGTAACAACACTCTTTTAACACCAAGTGAGAACATACTTTTGGCAGTCAAATCTGTCCAGCAACATTGACAGAAACGTTACATCTGGTGATTGAATTGAAAAGCAAATTGAAAAGCATTGGCATAAGAACATAATCTTGGTACTACCCAGGGTCCATCTGGTGAGTGTCACATGTCAAAACTTGACCAAAAACTTGACCAGAACTTGCAGCTAATGAGAAAGGTCCAAGGACTGTGGCAAGTCTGATGTCGATGCCTGAGCGAGTACCCCTCATTAATCTCCCCGAAACTTCCAATCCCGACGACACATGGGGCACTGAGGGCGTGGACTTTGGGAGTTCACCCACTTCAAGATGCAGTGCAGATGAAAGGCGTGATTGCAAGCTCCCCACACTGTCAATGAAACATCAGTGCATTGAGTATTCGAACAAAGCATGAGGTCAGCAAAGACTGAATTAAGAATAAATGATAACCTTGCATTCAGTCTTTACTCAAGTCCCGGCATTACCCCCCCAAAAGTGGTAATTTTCTCTTTTGGTAACTGCAAATGAAGACCAGGGGTTAACCTGGAGACTCCTGTAGCAGCTTCAGGATCATGTCTACTCATGGCATGAGAAGCTCTCACGAAATGCTAAAAAAAAACAAATAAATTTTTCTATGGAAATAAGCTAAAGTTGAGTCAACATGCAATCATATACAGTACAATGTAGAATTTAACCCCTAAATGACACAAGAATGAATGGTTTAAAATGATCAATTTGATTGATCATAGAGTGAAAAACACAATGCAGACGAAGAGCATTGCATGTGTTGGTGGAAAGAAAAGGTCAATTTGGAGTAGAGAAAGTCTCCATGTGACCTCTCAAAACTGCTAAAAAAATAACAACACCCAATTTTACCCTTCAGTCATTAAGGGTTCAAAAGAAAGGGATGGCAACCAAATGGATGCTGCTGAAAAGAAAATCAGAATCAGAAAAAAAAAGGAAACATACTCAGAGGGCAGTCATCGCCTGGCATTTTGCAGTCGGGGCAGCATCCATCAAATGCCATACGACATATTCCACAAGCATCATCGTGCGCATCCCAGGTCCAATTAGCCACAGCATGCCATCTGCAACCTCAGTCAATATAAAAATGAGACATCGTGACCTTACTTAACCACACTTGGATTCCTTACTAAAATCAAGATTCAGTCCTCCAATGCAGAATGGCGTTCTTCCTCATCTCCTTGTACGATTCTACAATCCCTAAAATCGTACAACAAAGTGCTTTTCAAGTGAAGTAATCCTATTTGAAAGTCGTAGGTTCAGTAGCACCAGACTATATTGCTTCAGTATACGCAGTCTCAACTCAATCATCCACGACTAAGAAAATAAAACCCCGATGCTTAAACTCCAATGCACCCTACTGTAATATGATAAATGTGCATCAAATCAATCATAAACCTAAAGAAGAAACTCTAATCTCTACATAACCAGGTTCTAAATGCTGTGGAGCTATCTATAACATCCCACCAACAAACTCGGTCGTCAGTCTCATTTACATTTTTCAAAATGAAACTCCCGCCCTAATATCGGGACACTACAGAAAGGTAAAACAAATTAAGACTATCACTTCCGAGGCCAGAACAACAAATAATGGCTTACTGTGATCCACGGAATCGAACCAAACGTTCACTTAAAAACCAAACCCTAAAATGCAGAATACTAAGTAGCTTCGATTCTGAATTACAGTAACAATTGAGGAGAGAGGAGTTAGAGAATTACTCACTCTGTATCCGGAGAAACCCCAGCGCAAAGCGCAATTAGCACCCCGAGTCAAGGACTCGCACAATGCAACTAGCCATTACCAAATCCACGAGAGGTCCGCTAAAAACACCGCGATTATCAACTCATTCATCATCGGGAATTCAAATTTGTATGCATGAATCCAAATAACAAAATATTCAAACATAAAGGATACTCAGAATTTTGACTTTCATGATCCGACGCAGTTACGGTCCAGCTCCAAGCTTCAAAATTGGGATGCTGACCAACAGCTTCAAGTTCTCAAGGAGGCCAAACCAGAAACTAAGTCAGGCCAACGAGGAAGAGGATAGAAATCATACTCATGGATAATTACTGTCGAATAAATCGACGAGAGCGGCAGTGGTTGTTACAAGAATCATACCTTTCTCACGACTTGACTCAAATTCTTCTTCCACACGACTTGTGAGGGTGCAACGTTTTTTGCACATATAATTTATTTGTGATAATTATACTATTTTAAAGTAGTTTTCATACAGAAACAACACTAACCTTTCAAATCTATCAACTTTCTTAATGTAAATTTATACAAATCCTTCTATCCTTGTTGACTATCCTTGTTCAAGATGCAATTTAACCATATTTTGTTGAATTCTTGGATTTCAATGAAATTTTATTCCATCTTAACAAAAGAATAATAATTTATTACTTGATTTTTTACAATCCAAACATCGAGGGCAAACAATTTATGAAGCTTTGCAAAAAAAGAAGTGTAGAAGCCAGTTAATAAGCAAGGATTTAAAAAAAGTTTTAATTAGGCTCTTAGAGGATAATTGCTGCGAATTTGATAAGCAGTTTCCAAACTTTAAATGCAAATGCGATCCTTTTTCAAGTTGGATTGGGCAACATCCTTCTACGGCTGGCAGTGCCTGCCACTTCTGAGGGGATAGTTAACTGATAATTTGTACTAATCTGTATTGAATACCATCAGCATCTAGTAACCATGGCTTCGAAAGTTGGTTCAGAATTCAAGCTTGTTGCATTGCTGTGTGCACTCTAAGTGACCCTAAATTGTTACGTAAAGATGAGCTGGATAAGTATTGAATGGTTACCTTGACATTGATTCTCGTTGTAAAACCTCACTAGGTCATGGCTTCCCCTTTCTAGCCCAACGCCTTGACCCACTGGATCATTGAAGTTCCAGGCTCGTATTAGAACAGCATGTTGAGCAATAAAACCCTTAAACCCTTAAACACTAAACCCTATAAGCTCTAAACCTTAAACCCTAAACCGCAGCAAGCTCCCTTGTGTAAACACCCAGACCTAGATCACGTTTTCCTGATACAGCATTCTTTGAGTGAAGCAGCACTACCGCAATCTGCACCATCAAATTAAACTGTCACCGATGCAACTTCCCTTAGTTTCTCATTGAGTCAATTACTGTGCCTCGCCAATTTAGCATGGACGAGAGGGTATGGAGATCCCCCCTGTGCAGATCCAACGTGTTATGCAATATTGAAGGCGATAAAGTCCTATCCAAAGTACAGAGTATTCTGAAAACCAAATATCAATGAGATCAATCCCTACGGAACTACATGCTTGGTAATTATTTATTACACCCTGAGCAGAAGCAGCCTGCACATGACCTAGCAGCCACTCCAAACTTTATACAAACCCTACAGAGCGTCCGTAGCAATTGTGATTTATGAAGGTCTTCACTGAGCACACGAAAGTCAGATTCAAGAGTCTTCATTTGCGAAGTCATGGCTAGAGGAAGAAAGCCCATAGAATGATGGGTTTCCTCCTCTAGATGCTCTATAATACAACTGGTCGTTCAGCATTGTGAAACGAATCCTGAGGGCTAAGAACTTCATTTCAGCCTTATCTAGAGTCTGAGATTTATGAGGGCCTTACGAAGAGCATCCTGGATCAAAGGGATTAAAGGACTTAGGCTACAGGATCTTCAAAAGAAGTGGACCTGGTGGAAGAAACCCAATGGTATGCTAAGTTTGCACTGCAGAGGGCCCATTTTCAACATTACTAGGGGTCATTATAATATAAGCGAAAAAATATCGATTCTCTGACGGGTTAGTGCCTGACCTTGACAATAGGCTTCAACTTCTTGCTTTTTGCACAGGAGAGAAATAAGTATTGTTGCTCCCACAAATTTTGTGGAAACCGCAAAGAGAAAATTCACTTTCAGAACTCTTGCAGTCCTCAAAACCCTAGATTCGACTCCGCAGTAATCGTTACTTGAAAACGCGATGTTAGTACGGTATCCAGCAGCAGAAACTGCAAGGAATTTCTTGAAAGAAGAGACATCAATTTCAAACGAGAATCAAACCAAACAAAGACTAAAAAGGTTAGTTTCTACCAAAAAAGATTAACACAACAGTAGCGGCAATAGCAATCAAGACATACATGAAAAAACATTTTGAATTGGAACGCAGCGAAAGCTTGAACCAGACACTGGTAAAAAGAACTACCTTATTTGCAATCGCTTGCAGTTCGAGATTCGCACCGCAAGTCCTAAATCCAAAAACCCAAACCCTAAACCCTAAACCACTCGCGCATAAAAATGCGCATGTCAAAGTCAAATATCGAAACCCCTCCTCCAAAAACACTCACAAGTTCCAGCAAAACCCAGAAGACTACATCACGCACTGCCAAAGCTAGAACTTCTGATGAGGGGCCTTCAACCGTGGCTGCGTGGCATCCCCTAAGACCGTGATAATCCGCATCTCCGTCATTCCGATGTCGAAACAGCAAATGAGTTTGGATTGCACTATCTTATTCCACTGCGTCGCAAGTTTGCTGCATTTGTAGATTCAAGCTCCTTTTTACAAGGAATTCTGCGAGTATTATTAGGCTACAGGAAAGAGTTAGTGAGAGGTGTGGTGAGCATGCTGGGCTCTAAGGATTGCTGCACAGGAGGGGCGCTGTGTAGCAGCAATAGCGGATTGGAGCTCCTGAGGGGGCAGCCCCAATTGAAGAAGAGAGCTGCGAGGGTGAAGGTTGTGACGGCCGTGAACGTCAACGAGCAAGGAGGAGGTTCAAGGGAACGGAGTGCTGCCGTGAGTTCAGGGAAAGGCGCAAGAGAGAGACGATTGAAGAAAGTGGCGGAGGTACGGAAGCGGAAACAGAATGAGGAGGATGGCAAATATCCCGAGTGGGCGACGTAAACATCTTTGCCCTTTGGAATCCTGTTATGGGTTGCAACTTTGTTCATTTTTTTTCTGATTTTTTTCAATTTGTATCATGGGTTTGTGTCATGGATTCTCCGGAATCCTAAGCCCTTAAAAACCTAATCCTTGCTTGCTTTTGGCACTGCTAATCTTATGCTGGACTAGCATTGGTAACGCACGTAAACAGCGCGTGTATAATGTTGCTGTCAAAATGAAGGTGACGCTGCCTGTTTTGTGAATTTGGCTCTTGAAGCACTGGTCAACAAACTCGCAATGCGGATGGCAGTGTTCTCAACGGCGTTCTTGTATTTGAGAAATGAAATAAGAGCATTAGGGTTTAAGGAACTGGAATTCCGGAGAAGAGTCGTGCGGTGTGTTTCTGGCGGCGGGGTTTATTGAGGGTTTAAGGTAGAGGATATCATTTGCGTGGCTTTGAGCATTCCAACCAAAGTGCAGGATATGGTTTCGTTAAGAGATCACTCAATAGAGCTCACTGGAGAGATTGTTTGGGTGCTACAAGAGCCAAATTCTCTTGAGACGAAATTTTTATCACTCAATGTATTGGATATTTTCGAATGTAATTTTAAAGTGGGACATTGTAGATCACTGCAAGTGTCAGTAGACAACCCCATTTCCATTCAAAGATGAGTGACCGTACACGTTTAGCTAAGCCATGCTTACACCAACTGAAGGCCAAGCAAGTGCTTGAACAGATGAGTTGTTGTTGGTAACAGGGGTTAGTGTAGGTAACCGGATCATTTCCGTAACGGGTTTAGTACCTTAAGCGATTTGAATGATGTACAGGATTCTTGAGAATGCAACAAAGGACGACGTGGAGCTACGGGAAATTATCGGAGATGCTATTGGAAATCCAGAAGAGATGAGACGGCGAGTACGTTTGTTACTTCGTCTTTTCGCATCTTCAATATTTCCTTGTGAAGCTTCTGCCTGATGTATTTTAAATTTCAAAGGGAGCCACTTGAATCTTTTGCAATGAAGACTTGGTGTATCATTCGAATTTGATGGTGTGATTGATACAGGTGGAAGAAAGAGTCCGAAGAAAAGGCCGTGATGTTTTCCAAACAAAAACAGGATCAGCAACTCCGATGGTTGTATCTTTCCGGGAGTAAGCGTAGTATCACTATAATATCTTCAGAATTTTCGTTATTAGAAATATTATTCTGCTTCATGACTCGCCATTTAATGTAATGAATTAGTTTTGCGTTCTAAATTCCTGCTATTGTTCGGGACGTTGATGCAGTTTTGATTCCACGGATGATCACATCTGGATCGAGTTCTACGGCCCTCCTACAGACAAAGATGTAGAATTGATCGGAAGTGTATGTTCACTGCTACTTCAATCTTTTAACACCGTCATGTTGAGAGAAAAAGAAAACCATCAGTTCATATATGGGTGGTTGATGCACACCTGTCTTCTAATATTGAGACATACTCAATGTTGAGAGACACCTGCTCAGGTTGAGGATAAACTGTAGACTCTATGTCCACATCAAGCACAATCCGTCGTTACCGTACAGAATACGGTAACGAGGGATTGTGTTTGATGTGTTTATAGAGGGTAGTATACAGTTAATTCGTATTGATAAATGGAAGAGTAAGCGCTGAAGATAGCATTGATATTTGAGTGATTCTGGTTGATATTGGAGTGGGAACCTTTCTTATGTCACGATACTAATTTCTTTATTGCTCTTGCAGGTATTCCGGTCATTTTTTGTGTTAGGCCGACTGGGTGGCTTCAATTCCATGAATATGCAGGTTAGTTATTTCGTCACTTCATTTGGATAATCTCACCTGTCCTATTGTAGAGATTCTTTGATGCTCTCAAGTTCCATGGTTTACGGCTGTTACATCGCTTGCAGTTGGGAATTTTCTGACAGAAGTGATATTTTGATTACGCTGTGGTAATGCGAGTTTTCACGTCTGTCAAGCATAAGAGTTTCTTCAAATGGGATGCATAATAACATCATGCAAAATCCTTACTGGCATTATGATATTATTCTCTTATGCTTACTCGCGATTCTGAAAGTGGTGGCCGTTTTGTTCAGTATGCACATTGTGTACATTATTTGTCTCGTGCATAGGATGAATACTGAGTCCTCGGGCAGTAACAACCTTGACAACACATCTTTAGTATTACATCAGGAAAGAAGCCCCTTGTCATTGTCATATGAAGTTCATTTAACATTAAGTGGATGAAATTCAATTTTGCACTAGATTGAAATTTTGCATGAAATTCATGTTAATTTAACCAGGGTTTCCGGGGTTAATTTAAAATTAAAAGCTAAGAATTCATAAAGTTTTCGAAGTTGAAACATTACGACTTTTTTGAAGTTTCAACTTTTATAAAGTTACTGAAATCTTAATTAATATGAAAATCATATAAAAGTTATATGACGATCCTCTGAAAGCCGTATGACTTTTTTATTAGATTAGCATCGAGTGCAATATGAAATTGATTGGGGGGCAATTTGAGATGTTGTGAACCTGGCAATACAGTAGACAGCAACAGAATACTTACCTATTTTGTGAATTGTCTTGTAATCCAAGATAGTTGACACAACATGTGTTTGCACGCAGCTGACAAAACTTCCCTTAAATGCACCTCTCAACTATAGCACAGAGACAGCTAAGGAGGCATTAGATGCTTTTTTCCATAACATTGGTGACGTAGAGTTCCAAGACAACTGGGCGCGCTTATGGTTAGTAACCTTGGTAGTCCTTGGATTTTTCAAATTCTAATGTTCTTGTTTGTAAGCACTGACTTCTATTTCTCTTAATTCTTTTGTAATATTGTCAGCTTGTTACGGTATTCAGAAGTATTTTATATTCTAGTTTCAGATCTGTTATGGAAGCCACAGATGTTGCCTTATACAATTTCCTTGGTGTGGATGCTAACGCTGCTTGTTGTCTGTTAGGGTTGACTTGGGGACTTCAGACCCTGTGTGTCTGGATGTGCTTATTAATGCAATGACCAACGTTAGCTCCGAGTAAGTGTTACCCTTTGCTTTCTGCGTGCAATACTTTCATGCTTCTTTTTCATTTCATTGCTTCATTTCTGTACTCTTGAGATTCTAATGCTCATTGTGTTCCAAGTCCTCTTTGCATCAATTTGAAACTCCATGCGAATAACATCCGTTTGTGTGTGCGGTGTCTGTTTCAGTCATGTGGGTATCAAGCAATTGGTGTTCGGTGGTAAACGTCTAGGTGACTGGGATGAAGATTTGACCAGTGATCAACCAGATTTTAAGTCATACAAAATATGATTCTAGCCTTCAAAGTTTTGGAACGACATGTTTCGATGAGATCAGTAGTTTCTGTGAGTTGCACTTGCTATTCTGTGTAGAGCTGCTTCAGCTTCCATCTCTTCGTGTTTAAGCTTAATGGAATATATTCTACTTAAGCATCAAGGGAGCGTGGAGCGTGAATTTTGCACATGATCTCAGATAGCGGAGAGGGAAATTAGAAAGCTCAACAAGGCAGGCTGAAGATAGGAAGCAATACAGATGGAACATCCGAAGTCCTTCAATTGGGCATCAATGTACATGTGAAGTTTTGCAAATATAGTCATTTTTGACATCTTGAGCATAAATAATGGGCAGTACCAATAGTATATTGTTTCAAGTTATACCAAAATAAAATAGAAATTCAATAAATGATCACTTCAGTATATTTATTATGAATCCCCTTTTTCACACTTTGTCTTTTCTGGATTTGCTAGATGACTCTAATTGTTTCTCTAAAGTCAAGAAGCTATTCATGAGATTGACTTTTTCCTCTTTGTAATCATTGTACTTAATACATAATTTTTTCAACATATGTTTTAAAGTTGCATTTTCTTCTTTAGTATTTTGAAGTTGAGTATTCAAAATATCGCAATTAGCACAACCATTCTTCTCTTCACTTTGATGGAGATCTTGCGAAGTTGATGTTGTGTTGTTTGGTTGTTGATCCTTCTTGTCTAATTTGTCTTCAAGATTTGCTTCAAGAATACTTAGAAGTTTGTATTCTTCATGCTCTTGATTTGAATTTGGCTCTTTAGGTACTTCAAATCCTGGAGGAAATTCTTGATCAATAATTGTATCTTGTTCCTTGTGATCTTCATGATTTCTTTCACATCCATCTGCATTGTCCACTTTCCTTCGTTTTCTTGATAAGGTGGTACTTGGTTTTGTAAAATGATATGGATGTGGACTGTCCCTTGAAAACTCACTACTTTCTATTGAAGGTTGTCTAGATCTACCTAAAGCAATTGGAGCTTGATCGTCTTTTCGAAAATCATATTTGGGTTTGTTGGAGGACATTCTATGTTCACGGTTACTTCTATGTTGTGATTCATATGACTGAGATGAATGCCTTTGATCCTTTGAAGTTGATCTCAAATTGTCTACATGAGAATCATTGTGTTTACGTATATAACATTCACCTGTGATAATGTCAAATTTAATATGCCTATTTGGAGATTCAAGTCCATGATGATATTGAGCATTATTACGTAGTTCATGAGTACCATGTGCAAACTTGCAATCTTGTCCCCGTGGACATGGGTGAGACGCTTTCCAATGTTTACACAATTCTACTTTAAATCTAATATGAGACATATGAGACATTATTACAAACTATATAATAACACCAGTGAATATAATAAAATTGGTGTGAAACAAAGCACAATAATGATTCTTGAAGCTTTTGTAAATGGTTAAGATAAAATAAAATAAAAATATTTAAAAAAAAAAATTGGATCTAAAAAATGATGCTAATGAATATAGTAAAATTCAAGTGAAATGCATTAGAATAATTTTCTAAAGCCACTATATCATATTATATAGGTAGTTATTATGATTTTTAAAAGGAACTAAAGTAAAAAATAAAGGAAAAGTTGAATGTAATGTAAAAGAATAAAAAATAAATGTAGAATATTTTGCATTTGTTCTTTTACATTAATGTAAAATTATGAAATTCTAGCAACTAGATGCATTTGGGTGTTAGATAATACCTTCGCAAAACTTTGGTTTAGACGCAATTGACTATGGAATTAGTAGCTACACAACCCCTTAAGTTCCTTGACTATGTTTTTGCCCAAAACATTCCAAAACTGCCATTTCTAGTACAAGTATCAAATATTTGAAAAAAAGTTTTTTTTGACACATGTTGACTTGAAAACATGTGGTAAAAATTTCAGAAATTATCACCGCATGGATTGCAAGATATAAGCATTCAAATTTACTGAAATCATTTTTTTGGCCCTGCAAAAAATGGGGCAGCTACACTTCAAAAGCTCAATTTTCTATGAAAAAATGTCCCAAATGGTAGTGCTTCTTTGGAATTTTTTTTTCTAGATAAGCTGGCTACATGCTTGAAAATTTTCACATCGTTTGGAATTGTACAACATATAGGAAAAAAATAGCAAGTAGAAAGAAGTAGATAATGATTCAAAATACAAAATTGTTGAGAATTTAGTTTATAGACTTGAAAAATGTCAATCCCAATGTTTTCAATGTTATAATAAACAATCTACATCCTATATTTTTATTTTTTTCAAAAAATATTGAAAATTCAAAAAGATAAAGGACTTCAAAGTTTATTTTAGAGTAGAGAATCCATAACTGCCCGCAAACTAAAATTCCTCATAACTTTCATCTCATTGATCAAAATGGAATGATTCAAAGCTTTTCATGTATATGTAATTCTAGAAAACAATTTCAAGTTTTTGTTTATGAAAAAAGTGATTTTTCCTGGTTTGCCTAGATTGCCCGGACGGGAAAAAAGTAACATATTAGGCCATAACTTTTGACTCATATTTTCAAATGTCATGAAATTTAGTGCACATGAAAGACATTCCTTGTCCCCCCTCCCCCACCCCCCACCCCCCCACCACACACACACACACACACACACACTTCTATTAAAATTTCAGCCTAAAATATGCAAATCTTCAGTCACACGTACCTACCCAATATTTCTATATTGCCAAAAAACACATGCTAAGGTAGAACCACTCATAATTGATCATATATGATCTGGAGTAGTGCAAGGCAAAACAAATATTTTTAGAGATGCATTGATAGAAATGACAAAGATTGCAAAAAAAAATTGGTAATTATAATGCTTGAACTGAATTTACTATGAATTTTGAGAGGCAAAAAGTGTGCCGGACCCCTAGCCAACTTCTAGACTCTTCTAATTCTGATAATTCAAGAACTAATTTTTTACTCATTACTTCCTACTTTCTTTATCACTATTTTGGGACATGTATCCTGAACTTATTAGTTCCAACCTTGACCACTTAAAAAAAATAAAATTCCAAGCTTCAGAAAATGTGATTGGAAATAATTGCACCTAAGGTAGGAACCCCCAAAATGGCACCTGGCCTTAAAGCGCCATCTACAGGTTGTGTACATTTCCAAAATCAGTTATGTACCTATTTGGATGGAGTGCTTTCAGAAACAAACTTTGACCCTTAATAACTTTTGCATACGATGTCCAAATGCCACGTTCTCTGGTGCGTTGGAACCTCCTTTCACTTGCCAACAAGAACATGTGAAAATTTGACCAGTCTAATAGTAGTAACTAGGCTCAGTAGCAAAAAGTGGCGGTTTTGGGTGTACCCACCTTATAGGTTGAAAATGGATCACTGATCAGGAATGGGTGCCTCTACCTTAGCCTTTCAGGAGATAACTTGAGAGCAGTCACGGGTCGCATGTGGCCACTGTAAATATTCACACAGAGCATTATATAAATGAGGAGTGCTTTGACAAATGTCTACTAAAAGAATTTTCTTGCCACAAAATATGAGAGTACCAGTGTCAAATTCAAATTTTTAGCCCATTTAGCAAAGTTTTTATCAACTTGAGCAACTTATACAAATCATATTTGCGATGGCGAGGGTGAACCGACTCCCTCACTCGTCCTGTGGGAAAACCTTTGAATTTTATTTATCTTTCATGCATGATAAAATTTGCAAATTTTGAATTCATATTTGCAATCAGAGGCCCCAAATTAGCTAGAAGGGGTGTAAAGTAGGTGTCTCTAAAATTGACCTGTCTCTAAAAGCGACCTCTAACACAGAGGTACATCTTACTTTCTTCAGTGTACATGCATTGTACATTTCAGGAGGGGGTCGCTTCTAAAGACCATTGCATTTCAACTTCCAAAATTTGTAACTAATTCCACGAAGGTCCCAAAAATATGAAATGACTTGGATTAGATGCCAATTCCATTTTTTTCCTAGTAAAATTTACTGAAAATTGCTTCAAGGAGTTTAGCTTCCCTGAAAATGCAATCAGCTCTTAAAAGGTTGCTTTAAGAGCCTCCTACCTAAGAAGATAAATTAATCATTGTTTGGATCACTGTTGTAGAAGATAAATGGGATCATTGTTGGGTACAATTCTGCTCTGACACTATGTGCATTTCTAGTACCCCTATGCTTGGGTTATATTTGTTAAAAAATAATTCATAAAATAATTCAATATGGCATGTAATTAAATTTTTAGAAATGATAATGTGGCATAATTGAATAGTGTAGAAAATATTAATAAAAATAATTTGTATCCTAAATAAATCCAATGAAAAATGAAAAATAATATACATACCAAGATAATTGCTTTTTAAATGTAAAATATCTATGGAATACATAAGCTTACTAAGCTTAGTCCTTATTCCCCCCCTCGAAGACATATTGTGCTCATTAAAAGGGATTGAAACTTAACTATTCCTTGTGGTAATTTACTAAGTTGGGAGGACCTTGCTACTAAAGGTCAAAAAATATTCCAAATCTTGTGAAATGAAATCCCCAAAATTCTAAATCAAGCTAATGAAAAGAGAAACTCACCCACCTACCCAAAAAAAATAAAAAATGATTTTATATAGGGTCTAATGAATCTAGCCCCAACATATGGTATGTGAAGGAAGTGGAAGAACCGATAGTAGTGTAAACCTACCTATGAGAGGCACCTAGGATATGACCCATTAGAGTCTTCCATCAACCTATGACAAAAAATTTAATAAATGAGATTAGAACTACATTAGGTTGGTTAGTGGCCAAAATCAATGCATTAGGTGATGGTGATGGAATTATTAGTGATTGCTTTAAAAACTTCTATCTTTTTAGTGTAAATTTGTCAAAGCAAGTGACTTTTTATTCCTTATGTCGTGGCTGTATTAGGAAATATTGTAGCCATGTTAAGAAATATTGTGATTACTTTAGGTGGTAGAATGGTCATCATGCATACACTTTTTGTTGGTTTGGGGGTAGTCTAGAGATTCTTTTGGACCAATCAGATAGCACACTTCAAAAATTCATAAGAAATTCATACTTTGTCAAAAAAATAAAAATTCAATTTTTTTCTTCATTTTTCACATTTTTCTTTGTATGGAAAAAAAATTGATTTGTTTTTGCCAATTCTAGCAGGGTAGAACACTCATTATGCCTATCACAAGCATGTTTTTCTTAATGTAAGCTTAAAAACTACGTTAACCCTGTAATGCCGCTATGGACATCAAGTGTTTGATTGATGACAAAAAATACTTCCATATAAGATAGAAGTGCAAATGTTCCTCCTTAGAATTTTGTGCAAAATGAAGAGGTCTTGCACAACAATTTGACCTCTAATTAGTACTTTTGGATTTTTTTAAATAGATGATTTGCATTGTACCCAAAAAATTGATATCCACAAGGTTAAGCATACAATATATTAGAAGCTCCATGGACCATAGAAGTGAATGAAGTGATCTTTGCTTTGCGCTAAGTGTAAAAATATTTAATCTATTGACATTTAGTTTTTTGCAATTGGTTTTTAGCTTAACACAAAATAAAAGGGCAAAAAAATTTAAGATGGTGCAGGTTTCTAGATTGTTATAGAAAAAGGTTCAAAGTTCAATTGTATGGTGAATGGAGACCTCTGCCTTACTTGGTTGTATTTTTTAGATGATGGGATTCACATATTTGCTATCAAGGTGCTTTGGAGAAGCTAATTGTTAGCTCCTTTATTTTTCAAAGATTGAAAAGTTTGAGACAAGTCAATTGCAAAAAAAATGAAGACATTCCGACAAGAAGTGAATTTTCTATGATTTTTCAAAACTCAAATGTTAAACTATGAATAGACCCTTGTTAAAGCGTGGGCTGATGTGTCCGGTTTCCAAGTGTATTGCCATCATGATAAAGGATTGTAAAGATTGTAGTAATAGATGGGCCATTGATGCAATTGGGAGGATCCTATAAGTGGCGGAATTGGGTGGATGGTAGTATTAGGTAGTTCTACCTTAATTACATTTCAACCACCCAACTCCATCTCCTCTGAGATGTGTATCCAAAAGTGGACACACATGAAGAAGCGCAATCCGTCCATTGCAAGAGTCAAATCATTGAATTCTGTTGAAAATTTTGTACTAAAATGACAATGCAAACTAAAAGATACGCTCTAATTCTTCTAGCAACACACATATGAATCACTAGTACACATTTTCCATGGGTTGAATGATTTGATGTTAAAAGCTAATACAAATTGTGTTGAAACTAATACAAAGATAACACAAGTTCTTCATCAAATCATTTTACTCCATGGTGGATGAATATTGATGGCAACAACAACCACATTAAAGAAATGAATGTTGATTGTGCTCCTCAAATTCATGCAAGTCATTAAACTGAGTACATGGTATTTACACAATATACCTTCACTACATATATCGACCAATCAAAAAACTGCACATTCAAAATTTCTTCTTTGCCAAGTTGCAAAGAATGCAACTATCCATCAGGACTTGTGACCCCTTCACATCCTCTTGGGATTTCCCACCATGTCAAGTCTAAATATCCAATGTCAATCCTTATGAGTGCCACAAAACTTGAATGTATACCACTAACATAATTTAGCCCACAATGGGCTTGCTTCCATTTAGTCTAAAATAGGATAGTTTATCTTACTTGATAGAAGACAAGGTTGACACTTGAATTGCTCAACTCATGTTATCAATCTCATAAACTTATTGAAAATTAATCGGAGTTGTCATTGGAAGATAATCCTAGATTAAGTAGAAGGCCTACATCATTCTGATTGGAATTAATTGTTAAAGTTTCCTAACTAGGAATATGAAACTCACGTGCGTTATAATGCATTTTGGGGTACTGTGAATGAAAACAATATGTACACCCAATGCCAAATGTTTTAAGGTCCCAAAACTACTAGATATTTGAATTTTTAGGTCTACAATGTCTTCATCAAGTTAAAGCTTTTAAATATTCTAATCCCTCTACACTATGTCCCAACTTTAACCTTTAAAGTTTTAAGGTCTTTTTCCCATCAAAAAACACTCATAAATGTCATTTCTATAGCAAAGAACAAAAAAAAATTAAATATTTTTTTTTGCATATCTAACCATAGGATCTTATACTAGACTAATATAAGAATGTGTAGAAGAAATTTCACAAACTTGGACCTTGTAGATTGAAAAATATTTGTGTTTAAAGTAAAGGAAATTTTTTTTTTTGCACCTTGCTCAACTACATTTCGGAGCTTTGAACCTTCATAACTTATAATCTTTGCTCTATTGATTTTTAATTTTTAATTTTATATGATAAAGAATTGAATTAGGAGTCTAAGAAAAAAATTCCAAAAAACACACACTTAGTTTTCACTCATTAAAAAATTGCTAAGTAGAAGTAGGTTCAAGATTGAAGGAAAATCTAAATTGTCAATTGCCTTAACCCCTAAAGAATCACACACCGTTTTTTGACAACATAGCAATTTTAGGCAACTCACTACGACTGGAGTTTTTATTTCTTTTCTTTGAATTTTTCACACTAGATGCGCCCAAGGGGTAGCTTTAAAGCCCAACAATTTTCATAACTTTTGACTACGTGGTTAAGAAGCTATTGCATGATATGTCATTTTCATTGGTCGGTGGGCAACCCGGGCAGCTGAAAAAACTTCTTTAAAAATCACTTTTTTTTAAAACAAAAATTTGAAATTGGTTCTTTAGATTAAAATATACATGGGAAGCTTTTAATCATTCCATTTTGAAAACGAGATGAAAGTTATGAGGAGTTGTAGTTTGAGGATAGTTATGGAATCTCTACTCTAAGATAAGATTTGAAGTCCTTTATTTAACTCAATTTTCAATATTTTTGAAAAAAAATAAAACATTGGATGTAGATTGTTTATTACAACATTACAACCATTGGGATTGGCATTTTTCAATTTCATATTTAAATTCTTAACAATTTAGTGTTTTGAACATTCTCTACCTCTTTCTACTTACTATTTTTTCTATATGTTTTACAATTTCAAATGATCTGAAAATTTTCAAGCATGTAGCCAACTTGCCTTGAAGAATGAATCCAAGGAGTAACCACCATTTTGGACATTTTATCATACAAATGGAACCTTGTGAAGGTCAGCTGCCCGGATTTTTTTTTTGCCAAAAAAAGGATTTTTGTCACTTCAATCGCTATTATCCTGCAATCCACATGGTGAAAAATTTTGAAATTTTTTCCACAGCTTTTCAAACTAGTTTAACACAAGATCTTACAGTTACATTTTCTTAAATGTTTTTTTTCTAAGTTTTGATATTTGTATTAAAAATAGTAGTTTTGGAGTAGGTTTGGTGAAAATATAGTCTCTGACCTTTAGGGGTTAAGATGGAATTGAAATACACTAATCTCAACAACAAGATTGTTCTAGCAAGAGATCTTAACCTTGAATTTTATTTTTATTTTTTAAATTGTGAAAATTGAGGTAAAAAATGAATCCTTCAAGTTATTTTTTCAAAAAGATGCTTTGATTGCCTGAAAAATCAGATTGTCCATAGCTTTCACATAACAAATCCAAATGGAATAAATCAAAGATTTACATATACACAAAAATATAATCTATACAAAATAATTTTTTTTTTTTTTTTACTTTAAGTTTTTTGAAGTTTTTTTTCTGTCCACCAAACTAAAAGAAAAGGCTTTTTGTGCCATAACTTTTGCTCCCGAGCTTTGATTGAAATAAAAATTATATATTTTGAAAGCTAATGTGTTTTTCTATCTTCACAAAAAAAATCAAAAAAAATATTGAGACCATAGGGAATTGTCTAAAGTTCATTTTGTCCTCCGAGGAGACAATGGGACTTTAGAGATTAAAGTCTCACAATAGCATTCATTGAGAATGTGGAATTGATTCAAAATTTTCTATCAATAACTCTAATAATATTGAATCAATAGAATAGTCCATTTTGGATTCTTGAGCCCAAATCTTCATTTTGCAATCCCAAAGTACAAATTTTCACAACAATACAAAAGAAACAACTATTCAACAAGAGGCATTGCTCTTGTTGCACCAGCTTGGTTACTAAGTAAGGTAATACTCAAACTTTGTACATGTAGTTTGTGTTGATGCAAAGTCACTATCCTTTTGAGATTTGCCTCCAAAGTCAATAAAAATGCAACAAAATAAAAATCCAACCAACTTCATCAACCAAGTGTGCATTGAATTAAAATTTTATGGAGATTCATTTGAAAAAAATTCACCCACCCCATATACAACAACATGTATGTATGGTTTCCAATAAAGGGAGTCACACTTAGACTAGCAAGTTCAATGATTAAGAAATGTGACAATGGAGGGTTCACAATGGGAAGACATCCAATAAACTCATTGAAAGATTTTATACTCTTCTATAACAAAGAATAACGTCAAATCCCACATCCATTAGAAGAAAAATGTGTCCATCACAACTAGCTGCAATGCAATTATGTATCCTATACAACTGTCTTGCAACTATAGCCCTATGTATTTGCAGCAGATTTGATGTGAACAAATTATACGTTGTTGTAGTCGCAAAATAGCAAGCAAAGTAGTCACAAAGTGAAGTTGAGGATTACATGGATGTATCAGAAGAATTGATGTGAGGTATTATATATCCAATATTCCTTACAATTGTCGATGTGGACAATTTCTGTTTTGTAGAGTCTAGTGAGTCAAACTACAGTTGCATAGAATCTAAATTCAACTGCAAATCAACTACAATTCAACTTGAAAGCAACTAGACTACAACTAGAGTTCAACTAGAAAACAATTACAATTGTCCCATATCAATTGTCAAGAGTACCATTAGGTTGGATATATAAGAATTGTAAGTTATAGCATTCTTACATAATGAATTTTAATTATAGGATTTCAATATTTCTACATTTTGTAGACTTCTATAATTTGTAGATTTCTACAACTTGTAGATTTTTGAAGTCTATAGAAATCACCAAATATTTAAAGTCTAAGAAATTTTAGAACTTGTGAAATCATAAAGTTTTGTAAATTGATGAAATCTATTTAATATCAATATTTGGATTTGATAATCTAAAAAAGAAATTAGATCTAAATTTTTGATATCTACAAATCATTGAGATTAAAACTTCAAAATCTACAAATCATAGGCAAGTCATAAATGAGTTGCAAATGAATTGCAAACAAGTTGCACACAATCAAGTTCTACATCAACAACCACGTCAGAAGAGTTTATCGATGAACTTCTACATAGACTATCGAATGAGATCAAATTTGCAACTATTTTGCAACTAGTGCAACTTGTCCACTGCAACTACGGTCTCTAAATTATCACCCAGTTGCAAAACGCCCCCTGCAACTACACATCAATTGCAAATTATAGTCGCTAAACCCCTCATTTTCTTCTAATGATCCCCACTCCAACCAAACCCTAACCGCTTTGTGAAGTGTGAATATAGTTGTGGATACGATTTGGAAATTGGGATTTCGAAACCATAATGGTACTTCTCCACCAGCTTCTAATGAACAACTTTGTAGTGAAGTTAAAATGGTCAACAAGCCTTGACAGGCTAGAAAAGAGTCATAGTTGTGACTTTCATGAAGAACCGACATAGCCGCAATGTCAATGTGCCATAGTAAAGACCGCATTGCCACATTGAAGGCTTGCTGGGCATGTGCGACTTCTGGGATTCAACACAAATGGGACACTGTTTCCACTGAAATTGTGGTCCTATGCAATTTGTGGTTCTCTAGAACAGGTGAGATGATGGCCATCGTTATGGACACAATTCATTGTTTCAGAAAAAATGTTAAAGCCACTTGTTTGCTTTGTTTCTACATGTGGGCAAGGTTGTTTTCCAGAAGTGTTGAATCGTAATTGCGACTACGACATTTGGTGAAAGGAAGAAATTTACAAATTTTGAAGAGTGTTGAGGAAGCTCAAATTTTACAAAAGTTCAAGTGTTGTAGTGCGACAGCATCAACTACTTGTAGAAACTCATTGTAACCTTGATCTACATTCACGGAAGTGGAGGATGGCATAGAATGCGGCTATAAGGATTTCATGAATGTGACGATTGTATTTAGCGAAGTAGGTACGTTTTCTGTCCACCCTTCTTTTTAGGTCATACACTCCTCTTCTCTTATAAATCAAAATTATCTTAGTAGTGTTCATTTCATGCAAAGCACCATGGATTTCTTCAAAATGTTCATGCCCGTCTTCTCCTATGCAGCATGAGCTCTTCATTAGGTAGCATTCTTTTAGTCCGTAATGCTCACATACACTTTTGAACTTCACTATATTGCACTAATTTCATCGTCTTGACAAAGATGTTGATTGTTGTATGTAGTATCAATTTCCTTTCAGCATGAATTTTCTTAAAAATCCAATAGAATTAGCAGGCCTAGCCTTCATCATACTTTTCTTCCTTTTGAACTCATACCATTTGTTCTTGGATAATACAGCAATAGTCACAACAAACAAAAAAGGTGGAGAAAACTTCTATTTTCTTGAGAACATGGACAATATAAATTTCAATACGGACATGGCCACTAGGGTTACTTTGCATCAATTTTGATTGTACAATTATCTTATAGTAATAGATGAGGACCTCGGTTTTTGGGTGAAACTAAGGTCTACGACGTGGTTTTTGCATTTTCTGCTCAACATATATGATGATAGTAGATGGATTCAAATGTTTCAAATGACAAAATTGATTGTGTTTTCATTGTCGCAGCTGCTGGCAAACATTGTGCAAAAGAAAGACACAAATTACAGGTTGGCAGTTCCAGTGACTATTAGAGTAGCGTGCACCCTGTTCAAACTTAGTCATGGTGTCAATTTACTCATTTGTAGTGAACTTTTTGCTGTTGATCGTAGCACTGTATCAAAAATGCCACGTAAAGCTGTTCAGGCTATCAATGAAGTGCTTCGATCAGAGATTGCATGGCCTTTTGGTGACGTTGTTCAAGTAGTGACCACTTCCTTTCAAAACATATATGGTCTTCCCGAGATTGTTGGTGCCATTGACAAAACTCATTTCGCCATCAGCAAACCGCGACTTATTATTATTTTAAATTAGGTGGCTACAGCATGTACTACCAAACAATTGTTGACAGCTCTAAGAGATTTCTTAACCTACATGTTGGAATGCCAGGGTCCACTAATGATGCTCGAGTTTTTTGCAGATTGACTTTATTCCATCATGGATAGAGATAGACTCTGTGGGATTCAAACTCTTCTTTATATGTCTTCCCTCCGTACCTCATCGTTGATGCAATATATCCTTTGCTATCGTGGCTAATGGTCCTGCATAGACATAGAGAGAATTTATCGGTAGTTGATCGCCTATTCAACATAAAACTCAGCAAGGCTTGTGCATGTGTGGAAAATGCTTTTGATCAGCTGAAATTGACATTTCGAGAACTTCACCGTAAAAGTGATCATCACATCACTTTTGTATCTGATGTTGTAATTTGTTGTGCTCTTCTACACAATGTTTTACTAAAACAATCTCATGTAGACGTGGAACAATTGCTTCAAGTGCTTTGCCATGAAGAAGCCCATAAAATTTCAATAGAACCAATGTAGCCAGCGTTGAACGTCACCGATGGACTTGGAGTGTTTCCAGATGCGACGGAGGTTGTGCTCAAGCGCCATGACTTGGACGTTTTCCTCAATCTGCAAAGAGTATTTCCTATGTAGGTGCTTCTTATAGTTGCTTATATCAAATTTGTATAAAGGCAGTGTTTTCCATAAGTCAATTTTTTTTTACTCGCTTTTTTGGTTAGTACAAACAGCTTGTACATATAATTTTTACTTTTTTCTTAGATAAAAAGGCATGACAATGTTGTAGGCTTTGTTTTGTATTCAAATACCAATTCACAGTTCTACACGGAGGCCAATTCAAGTACCGCTTCTCTTACAATCTTGTTAGCATTGTCAATATAATAAGCATTTTGTATTTTACCATAGCTCAGTATGACCGTAAACTCTATAAATTTTTTTTTATTGGCATATGAATTATTATATCAAGACGTGTTTTCATTTCTTACATCTATTGTTTAACAACTACATTTGCGTTGTCGTATACACACATGTTGCTTTGTTCATAGGATTCAATGTCGTGAAAGTGAAGATGGGTTCCATATGCATAATGAAGGTGACTCATGTTCTGCTTTGGGACCTCGTCTGGGAGCAAAAAAAAGTACATATATAGAAGACGGTGTATTTGAGGTGTGTAATTCTCTTCTGGAAACATCATTTCTTCGAACTTTGCATTCATTTTTTGGTACAGCTATCACTTTCTTTACATGAGGTAGTATAGTTTGTGTTTGTATGCTAAAGATTGGTTGTATGGTTCTTTGTGGTTGTATGGCTTTAATAGAAGCTCAATATATTCAAGTGGTTTATGTTTACAACTTCTTCATTTCTTAATGAAGTGAAGTATATTTCTTGAACTATTCAATTGAGTCAATCAATACAACTACTATGTTTTATGCAAAATCATCAAGTGTCTACTACTCTTGCTAAGAGAAATTACTGTCTGCAAAGAAGAATTAGGGAAGGTGTCATGTATTCTTTAAAAGTTGTAGAGCAATCTAGTACATGAGGATGGAAACAGAGCTGAGCAGGTATGTTGATTTGACGACATATTCCTAGCTGTTGTGATGATGTCTTCTGACATTATTCTTAGAATTTGGTTTGAGGACGGCATAATATACATTTTCAAATGAATGAATTTTTAAGTGGATGAATAGGTCAGCAATAATCTAGATTGGCTTCTATGAAGCTAGTGCACTATCATAGTCAAATATTGTAGGAATTTCATTTGACGGAGGACTGGACAACTGCTACATATATTTAGCTTGTTCCAATCTTTCAGCTACATGACAATGTGCCAACACTTGATTAATGAAGCACATGTGCTACTTGATTTCGAAAAACTTCCTACTAAAATGTTTGCATGGCTAGTACTATTTTATCATTTGAAGAGAAGTTGGAATGAGTGTTTCAATGCCAACAATGGACAAAGCAATTTAAAGTAGACGGGCAGTAATGCAAGTCACAAACATGAGATACCTCATTATGTACAATGTTCACATTTTTTATTTTGGGGGAAAGAAAGCTCATATACAAAGATGATAAACATCGATGAAAACATATAAAAGTGTTCAAAGTGATCAATTTTGTACAGATGCAATATTCATAAATTCAACATTGTATTGCATGTTCTTTTCAGAACACAACAGCAAAGAGTATATGGAAAGTCAAAGCCAAAAAGTCCAAAACATGGACAGAAGAACTTTAAAATGAAGAGATTCAAGAAGATGGCTCATGGACTTCCGTATTCCTTTTCAATCCATCTCTACACTCCGGAGGTTGCATTTGAATCAAATCGATATCCATGTCGCAGTCAACCGAATGGAAAGTTGCCAAACCTTTGCGTTGTAGAAAGCCATCAATCAGAATAGTAGATAATTGGGCAAGGCAACTGACAACCTCACCTTGCTTTGCTATAGATGGTTTTGTGTTATCATATGCCAATCTAGCATTGTTGAGCAGTCGATGGTCCCGATCCAATTGATAGTCCATTTGGTTAGTGAACATTTGGACTTAAAAATTGAATTTCGTCCTCTTTAGCTCACAATTGGCTACAACCATGTCTTTCATATGGCTGCTCAACACGTTGCTAGAAGCTTTGGTTGCTTCCGCAATTAGTGAATGGCCAGACACACTTTTCCTCTTTATACCAATGCTTCCCGGTTTCCTTTAAGGATTGTCTTCTCCTATGTCTGAAGAGCTATTGAGTACAAGATTCACACCTAAGGGAATAAAGGGTCATTGCACGAAACACTTGTACTATTTTCCATCACATGTTGCAAGTGAAAGTGATTTTGTGCCATAAGTTTTTGAAAAATGAACCAATGAATACCAAATTCAAGGCGAAGGTTGTACTGGGGATTTTCAACATGCTCAAATTTTTTCAAATTTTTTCAAATTAGTTTAGCATTTAAGACTGATTTTTCTTAATTTGTCACACTTTCCATTTTGGGGTTTTTTAGTACTATTGAGAGCCCAGAATAGGGAATTTTGACTAGAGCTTTGGTGAGCCTCTTCCTATAAGCAACATACACCTTCTGCCGAGAGGGATTCAAAAATCCTTGCTTCCATTGTCTTTTGGTTTGCCCTAAAGTGTGCTTCAATGAGCATGCATTTCCGGAGAGTAGAATTTCATAATTCATAATTTTCTTGAAGATTACCTTTCTCTTCTAAGTTCTCCAAAATGGCCATTTTTTACCTTATTTTTTTAAGCCTTTTTTGTAATTTAAAAATATATAAATGTCAACAGCCTATTTTCCAGGGGAAATTGAAGTCTCTGCCAAAAAATAGTATTGTAAGGTTCCCCATGGTACTCAATAGTATTGGTGGGGGCCCACTTTGGATGATAGTCTCTGACGTGGATGGCAGTTGGCGTGAATTTCTCAGTCACTGCTACCTGGATTGCATCCAAGCCCCCCCCCTCGGACGAACAGACCTCACCATCCGTCCATATCATCCAATCACGGACGTACACGTGGTAGCGGCGCAGAAGATCATCAGAAAGATTAACGGCCCAGATTTCTTCTTCCACACCGCTATAGTACTCACAGTACTAATAGTACCTATAGTACTGACTGACCAAAAAGGCAAAACGCAACAAATAATACAAGTGTTTCGTGCAATGACCCTAAATCCCTTTGGAGATGATGTTGACAAAGTTGATGGCGGTGACAATGGAACGCTCATGAGAACTTGAGACTTTTTACTACCCATGGCTATGAGTGGCAACTAGGTGGATCGATGAAGTCTTCACTTTCTTCAGCATGAGTTGTTGTGCATAAGGGATCTTCAAAGCATTCGTTGCTTGAATCTTCAAAGTCTCCATTCTGTACACTAGTTTGTGAACTAGCGTAGTTGCTGTCATCATGTGAGAATAGATCAAGAGAATGAAGTGGCTTCATAGAGGCCCGTCTCCTATAAAAATTGTGGATGTTGTAGAAGACATCTTCGGGAAATGACTTTAGTAGACCTTCATTTTGTCTTTATTTCACTATCAAATTTCAATAAGCCTGCTCATTTGTGCCACTGTGTTTGAAGAAATTAGCAATTTGCTTAAAATCTGGCATGATTTGGTTCGACTTGCTTTTGCAAGTAGCTTTGTCTCAGAAAGAATCTGAAACATCGTCTCGCTACAATTCCAGACAGATACGGTGCCACTTGGCTCAATTCGGTGTCATGAGCTCGTGATTGTTGTCAACATCATTTTTGTTGATGAATAGTTTTAGTTTTGCAACAACTAATGCTCTAATTTCCTCCAATTTCTAGTTTGGCTGGCGTTCCTTCCTAGCATGCTTTGCTGGACCGGAAACATCTCCTATACCATTGTTGAAAGGCAGCCAGGCGATAACTGGCAATTCATGCGCGAGCCCTACAATGCTGTGCAAGAGGGTAACACAAACACTTGCCATGCAAATCGACCATTCAATATAGAGGACGACAATCATGCAGACAAATTCAAAGACTAATGTGATGTATAGCTACTACTAACGTAGAAAAAATAATTTAGACAAAATAGAGAGATGGGGTACAAAATGGATCATACCTTCTAAGGAATTTGTTGTATTTGTAGTTTTGGATACGTCCTCAGGCATTCACTGTGCACTTGCAGAGCACATGCTCACAGTTACTATGATAATATTGCATATACTACAGCATGACGACAACCTAGGACTAATTGCCTGACAAAGAATTCAAGCGTAATTTTGAAAGTACTGTAAAATTCGGTGACAAATGTATTGTACCCGTAGAGCGGATACGAAAAATCGCGGCGCCTACTCCGTAGTAACAACATTGAAGTTGATTCTCCATCATGAAAGATCTGTATGCACATTTACAAAAAACTAAATCAGAACTCTAGAAATCCAATTGTGCATGTGCAACTTTCAAAACAAAACAAAATCATGATTGCAAGGACCTGTAAATACTACAATGTTTGAACTACCATATTGAAGATTCAAAAATGACCTATGCTAAATCTTTGACACTTGAAATACAAAGAGAATTCACCATCGCCACAAGTTTATAGTCACTAGAGGAGGAGCGTTAGCTTGAAGGCTACTGTGAAAATCAAATTTTAGAATTTCCGTAGCTTCTGTGCATGCAATGTATGGCATGGGTTTCCTATGACTACCGGCATAATTACGATCACTTGTTTAATCTTAAATTGCCGTCGTTATTGTAATGGGCAATTTCTGACCCACTTAAACTAGAACCAATCCTGGCTCCTAAAATATACATAAACTCTTGTTTAACTACGTCAATATTTGCTATCGCTGAAAGCATTCAGTAGAAAAAGTAACAGATGTTGGTCACTTGTAGCACCGCTCCTAGTGGTTGCTACCAAGCCTGCCACCTCAATTCAACAGTTGTAAGTGACAGTTGGTGTGAATGCAAGGCTCTTCTCCTTTGTTCCTATATGTCCAAGGGCCTTGCCTAGCAGTTGGTGGGAATGTACCTTAATAGATGCAAGAGTCAATGTCAAAGAACAAAGTCAATAAATACAGGTAAAAATAACATAGACAGGCATCTTCATCTTGGTACTTGATTGGTAAAAGCCTATTTCCATTGGGGGCCTCTAGCTCTACAAAAGTTGAAAACATTCGTGGACCTTCTAGGCCTTTTATCGGAGCTTTTGCTTTCAAAAATTGTTTGTCAAGATTTCGGAGTTTTTTTTCTTCTCTGCCCGGGGCCAACCTGGATGGGGCCTCCAGCTCGGATTACCAATGGAAAGGGGCTCTAACTTACAATCCAAAAATTTACGTTACGCGCCGCTGTGACCCCAACCACCTCCTGAGTGAGTGCCGCCCAGCAAACCATCTCCACCCACTGCCACGTCCAAGAATCTTCTTCTCTGACACACCCCCCCCACGCGTCATCACCACAAGACGCCAGCTCATAGTCCTTCAAAAGCGATAGAAAAAACTGAAAAATTAGAAACCACAGATCAGGACTTGGCTAACTGGGGACCTGCCTGAACCAATCTCTGCCAATCCCCTCAAGCCCACAGCCGCTAATCCTGGCCACCAGAAACCAGATATTTCAACTTCCAAATGAGACTCACTGTTCCCTTCCTGGTTCAGTTTCCGTACCGAGGAAATCCTCCTCCCTTTTTTAATTGACACGTCACCTCAAAAAGCAAAAACAATAATAAATTCCTTTTTCCGGAGGAGCAAATGCGTCACCTTCGCATTCGTCCTACATTGCGAACAGTCAAGTCAAGTTCCCACCTTTGGGTAGCACCGGCCTGTCTTCCTTGCCAGCAAGATCACCCACCAATATAATACAACACCCTTATATACTAATAAAAGGAAACTTCGGTAGTACAGTACCATACTAATAAAAGAATATTTTTTTAATAATATACGAATATAAAAAATTTATGTACTATAATAATATCTTGAAAGAGAAAAAAAGACTGCTGGAAAAGTGAAAACGTGAGAAAAAGTTCACAACTCGAACTGAAGCAGCTCAGTTGGTGTTGTTTGGAGTTCAGGAATTCGGTTTTTCCCGAGAGATACAAACAGAACTTACAGCAAGATTCAACAAAAGCCTGTTGCACGATCTGGCCGCTTTGGGGTTCGAGGAGACGGAAAAAGAAGAGTCTTGGAAGGAGACAATTGCAGGCGTAGGTTCACCATCTGACTCGTCGTAGAAAATATCCGAGGTTGAGAATTGCAGGCCGGGGGTTGGGGTTGTAAAACTGAGTGGTTTCTTGAGTGAGTGGTGATGGTGGTCGTTTGCTGTCTGAATTTGGATTGTTGTGTGTTGACGCGGTGCGTGTGTGTGTGGGTAAGTTCCAGTTGTAGTTTTTGTTGCAGAGTTTTGGCTTTTTTGTTGTTGGTTATGGTGAGTCTGAGATGTGCGAGGATTCTTGGTGTGTGAGGGTGACTGGTCTTTTTTTTCCCCTAGTCTTGAGAGAAACGTAAGAGAAGTGGGTGCCGGCTTTTGGGTTGTGAAAGTTGCGCGCAGATCTGACAGTTACAGATGTTTTGTTGAATCACTTGCTGCTGTTTTTTGTTTTTGTGAGGAAGAGGCGACTGATAGGTTCAATGCAGATTGAGGCTTTCTCTCTTTACTCACCAAGTCTCTTGTCTCAAAAATCTGATCAAGAATCACCGTTTTGTTTTGTAGGTGTGTTTTACCGGAGTTTCTATTCTTTGAGTTTTCAGTTGCTCTGCCATTGAAGAAGAAACGGCCTGCGTTTGATAGCATTAACGAAAGGTAAGCGAGTAAATCCAACTTCTCGTGTAAATGGCCGTTCTTAGGTTAACAATCATCTCAACTGTAGTTACTTGAATTAACTTCTAAGAGGAACACATTAAACGTTGTTTGTAGGGGTTTCTTTTGTGGTGCCGGTGAAACTGAACCTTAAACTTGCGAACTTGACTTGTAATGAGGTGGGATGCGTGTTTTCCATTTCTTGAGGTACCGAGGCTTCTACTAACATTACGTGGTTTGTTAAAACTTATAAAAATAGTGTGTATTGAATGAAGCTTGATTTTGAGTGTATTGTGTACTGATGAAAAAAATTGGGTTCCAGTGGTGGTGGAGCGTGATGGGATGCATACTGTCCACCGAAGCTTTAGAGGAAGCAAGACCATCGCCGGCTCCCGTCAGTGTGGGTGGGGAAGTCTATGTGTATATTCCAGGCTTGCGGACTCCGAAGTATGTGGACTTGAAAGAGCTTTTGCAAGGGTCTGTTTCCACGGACTTGGCTTCACGGTTGCAACTGCTCAGGTCTCAAGTGCTCATTGCTTCGGGCAAGAACTCCCAGGCCTCGAAATCAAGAAGGAGAAAACTTCACCAGCAAGGTTCGTCTCAAATCTGAGGAACTGCATTCTAATTTTGATTTTGATTTTGGTTCTAAGGTTTAAGTTTTTTTTCTTCTGAACATTATGATCGTTTGTCGATGGCACATTGTCAAGCTGAGTATGTGAGATGATGATTGTCTCCCATGATCAAATTCTTGGGTAGTTTCTTTAGGGATTCTTTGCCAACTACTGTAGTGGTCGTGTTTGATTTTTCTTTGAAGGTGAAGTAGAGGTTACTACTTGCGTCTGTGTATGCATTTTAACCAATATGTTGGGGTGTTCTTTCATTGGGAGATCACTTATTAGAGCTCACTGAGGAGATTAGTTTGGGCATTGCATGAGCCAAACTTTCTTGTGACAAAATTTTCTCACTTAATTTAATAGGCGATTTCTTATGTAATCATTTAAAGTGGGAGGTAGTAGACCGCTATTGAACGGATTGTTGGCAACCCCATTTTCATTCAAGTGTTAGTGGCCGTAGAAATTTTGCCAAGGCAGGCTTGCACGCCACTTGCTAATTGAAGGTTATTGGGATAGATGAGTTGCTGTTGGTGGCTAGGGGTTGGTATGGGAGACGGGATGAGGTTCCTACGGTTCAGTGTTCTCTATCTCAAGTTATTACTCAAATGCTTCTTTGTAAATATGAAAACCTAAATGAAGAGGTGTGGATACAAGGTGGCGAATGTGGGTCAGTCTTGGTGGTTGGTCTTGGATAGTCCATTTGAGTCTTATGGCAATTCTATTTCGGCTTTGATGTTCCTGAGTTGAGACCTTCGTATGTTTGACGTGCAGATACTAACACATCTAGCGATTTGGAAAAGGCGTTAGTGAACTACCTTCCTACGCTATTGGGTTTCGTGACTGGAGGTTGGTGTTCAGCAACAATTGTATTTGCATTATGCGATGAATGTGCCTTGGGTCGGCTGTTTTATTTTTCTGTTGGAACGAGATTTAATAGTAGTCATAGTTTTAGATTGTATCGGCATTGAGAAACTGATTGAAATTGACGACACCTTGCTGCAGGTGAGAAGTTTAGCTCAGGAATCGTTTTCGATTGGACCAACGTGGAAGATGAGAAGAAGGTTGGTATTCCTTCCAGTTGATTGATATAAATCATTTAGGGAGTTTCAAGGAAGATAGCAGAATGCACCAATTATAGGAAGAAGAATCATACCCTACATTTTTGAATTACAGAAGTATGTTTTGAAGGTTTGTACAATCCACTATTAGCTTCCAAAGTGGATTTCTGATTTTGAGCTTGGGCACTTATTTTGATGCACCTATGCAAAGTTGATCCTTGACGGTTACGAGTGTTTGTATTAACAGGAAACCGCTCTGGGAAGTGTTTATTATGAGTTGCTGTCAACACTTCATCTGCTCGGGGTTCTGGCACTGCAAGAAGCGAACACGTGCCTAACACCAAGAGCACCTGCAGAGGGTTATAGCCCCAAAGTTACCGAAGGCACGTGCTTTGCTTTGTACCCAATCTTTACTTTGGGGCCAATGAGAATGAGATAGAATCTTTGCTGCAAAGTAGGGCTAGTTTGTTCAAGTATCTAACAGCATCGTTTGGACCTATCAGAGAGCAAGAGGAATGCTATTGAGCTATTGCTGAAAGCTGCATCGTATTTTGAGTGTGCCTTGCGTGCTGTGCTGCCCAACACCCCTGTAGATATCAAGTAAGATAATGGATTTATGAGGTGTTTTTCTTTACGTTGTGTACTGCATTTTTCAATAGAAATTTTTGTTGCTTGGTACCTAGATGTTTGCTAAGCTAATGAATTTAAGATTGCGGCGTAAACGTTGACCGAGTGTGTCTGTATATGGTGCAGGGCAAAGTTACCAGCTGATTTGACCGAGTCGATGTTTAGATCCTTGGAGAATCAAGCATTGGGCCACGGCGTGGAGTTGCAGTTGGGGTTTGCAGTAGATAATGTAAAAGCTTCTCTGGCAGTGAAACGAAGATTATCTTGTGAGCACGTCAAAGTCTGGGAAGAGGTTTGTTTTCTATCATTAGCTTCTGAATATAATGGAGAATTCTTCGTCATGCTCGATTCGTATAGTTGACTCCTGAATATAATTTTTGCAGGATTGTGTAAATCTATTACCACGGTACATTGATTGTTCAAATATACGGAGTACTATTGTGTACTGTGAATAATGTTCTCTACTTTGTTTTTTCAGGCAAATGAGAAGATCGGACGTGTACCGCTTGCGGACGGATGTAGAGAAAAACATCTATCGTTTGTGAAGTGGAAGCTTTGTGAAGCCAAGGCCGGGGCTTATTACTACCATGGACTTATTCTGGACGAGGGTTATGAAGACAACACACATGCCCAAGCTTTAACGTGCTTAAAAGCTGCAGACAGCTTCTTGAAAGAAAGTCAGAGAACAAAAACGGAGTTCGGCAATGCAGAGCCCATGACCAGGTACGCACAGGTCTCATTAGTTTGATTTAATCACTTCGTCTAGTAACATTAGAATCTTCACATATTTGCTTCTTTCTTTTTGAACCCAAAGAGGCAAGCTTCCTTCACCATAATGGAATGAAAAAAGAAAATTCTTACATGCTTTTGAAGCTGTCGTTGGAGATGGCGTCAAGTCAAATCTAATTCTGCTTTTATTGAATGCAGAGTGCCTCCACTGTGGGGACCTGTGAAGTACCTCTCCGAGAGGATACCCCGGGAAGCTTTGACGAAAGCTCGAGTGTTCAGAGAAAATTACCGGAAAGAAAGGTAAGTTGAAACTCTTCTACTAAAACTCAATCCTCTGTGATTGCACAGTCCTAGAATGCCCTCGAAATCTTTCATGCTGTGCACACACATCTTAGTGGACGACTTCCACAGGAACACATGTGAGTGGATTCGTCCTTAGAGAGTTGAGTGTCACATGGCCATTACGAAACTGCACCTGATTGAAACCTCTTTTTTTCTGAAACCGACCACTACAGATTCTTTCCCAAAGTGTAGAGCGTCTATTCATAAGAGTCATGAGAGACGAGGGTCGATTTTAAGTTCACCAATTTCCAGCCACTTTGAAACTTGTTCCAGCCATTTTCACTTCTGCCTGATTGCAAGTTGACTCAAAAACTGGAATCATTTGGCTGCAGGTTACCCAGTACCACACCCCAGTTGCCAGTGTTCCCATTGGCACTAACAGCTGATGAATACGACTTACCTCCCGTGGACCCAGCGTGGGAGAAGGAGTCCGGATATGAAGGAAAGCACGCCCTCACTTCGGATGTACCAGCTTTTCTTGCCAAGCGGGATTTGAATCCCAAGCAAAATGGAATGAAGGCAGACTTGAGAAGAGCGCAACCGTTGTCACCCCCTCTGGTACCCCCTCCCCAAATGGTGCAAGCAAGATAACGCTCAAAACAAATCCTTAAACCCTAACCCCTCAAAACCCTCAAAACCCTAACTCCCGTGTCAGGTATTGAAGGTGCAATCTCTTTTGGTTTGGCATTCATTCTGTAGGTATGGGGTTGCACTTGGTAGCTCAAAGGCTAGGGCCCAGTTGAAAATGGGTTTTTACTGTACGTGTAGATGACGTGTAATGTCATGGGGATCCTCTGTAGGTTAGAAATTAAAAATTAAAAAGAGGTGGGTGTACTAGTTTTTTTCAGGTGGTTGAGAATGTGTATATGACGTGTAGTCCTGGTTCTCATCAATTATATTGATGTTTTGTACATTGTTGCCATATAAAAAGCAGAGGTGGAGAATTAGCGGTGTTCAACATGGGTACTGTACTGTTTTTTTATAGTATGCTCTTATAGCTTTGGGATGCGGTGGAGGGGTGGAGTTGTATTGTGGTGCACTACACCTAAAATTGCACGAATATGCTATGTGGCAAAACCAATGTGTTCTAAAAAAACGAACAACAATTTTTGCACATTGGTGAAGGACTATGAATCAAATTACAAGTGGTTCCATAATTTTTGGACACATTGTGAATTAGTTACAAATTTTCAAAGATGGAAGGTGTAGGGTTCTAAAACTGTCATGTAAAGCTTAGGTGATGTTGAAATGCATTTGATGCACATGAAGAAATGACACAAGTATCAAAATATGTCAAGAGAACAAAGTAAAAACACACCACAAAGTGTATCCCAAATTGATCCACTTGTAAGGATATTACCTCCACAATATTATAAATAGAGTTGCATCTACTCAAAATAGCTTCCAACTCTACCTTACACTTGTGGTAAAATATTGTTTGCTTCCAATAGCTTTATAGCTAATTGGATTGTCATCCAAGCACCACAGAATGTCATTGGCGGTGTTCTAAGGTTAAAGCAAAGAAATGGTGAAGATTCTCTATTACAATTTGTTGAAAATGTCCAACATTAGTTCTATGGTAAAACCACATATAGTCAACTACTTAAAACAAGGCAGTAAACTTATTGCCTTGTAGAAAGGTAGAAATGGCGCATAATGTCAATTTTATGTGATTTTTTTCCTTGAATTTAAATTACTATGAGTTTTAAAAGCCAAAAGTTGGTCTCAACCTATACCCAATGTATAGACTCCTTGAATTCCAATCATTCAAGAACTATTTTCCCACTCACTACTTTGTATTTTCTTGTTCACTACATGAAGACATGTGTCATGATCTTATTAGTCCCAACCTTGAAAAGGAAAAAACTTACAGTCCAAGCTTGGGTTGGAAATCTATTCCACCCTGTAGGTTGAGTATGAATCCCTGGTTGGGAATGGGTGGTTCTACCATACTTTAGAAGTCAAGTGTCGAAGGTTTCATTGAAGATGCACTTACATTAGAAAAGAAAGAAAATAAATTTGTAGAAAATGAGTTGTGAGTATGAGCAAATCTGGAAAGAAAACAATGAGGTAGGAGGTCTATAGATTACCCACCTAAGGGTTGAAACTAAATTTTGGGGAGGTGAAGTTCCTTGAAATATTTTTCAATAAATTTTCTTTAAAAAAACAAGTGGAATTGGCATCTAACCCAAGTGTTTCATATTTTCGGGAGCTTTGTGGAATTAGTTATAAAAAAATTTAAGTTGATACAGCATAAGGCTCTAAAATTGCCCAACCCCTAAAATGTATAATGTTTGTACATAGCTAAAGGCTAAAAAATAGCAACATATACAAATAGTTTACATTTGAAGAAGTAGGCGGTTTTAGAGCCCATGTGCTTTTAGAACCTCCTACTGCCTTATAGAGAAATGTTATGAAGACTTGAAGTGGTTGATGAGCATGATGATGGACAAGGATGAGTCTTAGGGTTAGGAATTTATTGCATCTATTAAGTTGACAGTTTTTGTTGCCAACTACATCCCTCTAGTGGAATACATGAATCTTTGGCTAGATTAGGGTCAAACCTATTACAATGATTGGTTGCCATATTTTTGTACCCATATTCAATTCTTCCTTATTGTCTTCATTTGCAACTCATTGTTGTAGTTTTGCTTTTGCTTGCAAGTATTCACCATTGACAAAATTACTCTTGCTTACCTTCTTTAAGTATCTACTTGTAAAATACTAAATCTTGAATAGGTTCAACGATTTCCTTCATCTAAGTTTTTTTACTTCTATTTGTACTTAAGTGTAATGAATCCCTCACTGAGTACTAGGCCTCTTATAGGCTTACATTCTGCTCCATTGACACGGATGTCTTTTGAAGTGTTATGACCTAAATAACTCATCTTTAACTTTATACATTGTAATGTGTGGTTCAAATTTTTTTAAATAGGTTAGAAAATTTCATGGACGAACCTATTATATTATAAATATCTATTATATCCATCTACTATGTGTTCTTCGTTTGATTTCCTATAATTTTCAATGGAATTCATTCCACCCTATTATAATAATTGATCCCTATACAATCATTCTTTTAATCAATTCAAACATTAAAAGTATAGAAAAAGAAATCAAAAGGTATGTAGAAGTTGGTAATGAGTTCATTCAACTTAAAATTGTGACAAGAAATTGAAGAATTAGATCTTTAATCTCTAAAGGACCAAGTATTTGTTCAACAAACATTTGAAAGTTGGGTAGGATCATACAAAGTCAAATTTAAAAGGACTTTCTCAAAATTTTGACACAAAGTACATTCACTTTCTTCAAGGGAATTAACCCCTAAAGTTCTTGACTATATTACCACCAAAAACGCTCAAAAATTGTTATTTTTAGTATAAGTACCAAATTTTTGAAAAATATCATTTGGGGGCACATGTAACTGTAGGATCTTGTAGTATGCTAGATTGAGAAGATGTGGAAAAAATTTCAGAAATTTCCACCATGTAGATTGCAATATATTAGCATTTGAAGTGACAAAAATCCTTTTTTTGGCCCTTGCAAAAAATCAGGCAGCTGCACTTCACAAGATCACATTTGTATGAAAAATGTCCAAAATGGTGGTTCTTCTTTCATTTCATTCTTCAAGGCAAGTTGGCTACATGCTTGAAAATTTTCAGATCATTTGGAGTTGCACAACATACATGAAAAAAATAATAAGTAGAAAGATGTAGAGAATGATTCAAAATACAAAATTATTAACAATTTATTTATGGAATTGAAAAATGCCAATCCCCATGGTTGCAATGTTGTAATAAACAATCTAAATCCTATGTTTCGTTTTGTTTCAAAAAATATTGAAAATTGAGTAAAATAAAGGACTTCAAAGTTTATTTTAGAGTAAATAATCCATACTTGCCCACAAACAAAAACACCTCATAACTTTTGACTCATTGATCAAAATAGAATGAGTCAAAACTTCCTATGTAAATATAAATCTAAAAAACCAATTTCAAATTTTTATTTTTGAAAAAAGTGATTTTTTCAAATCTGCCTAGACTGCCCGAGTTGAGAAACAAACCACATATTACACCATAACTTTTGATTCATATTTCGAAATGTCCTGAAATTTAGTGTATATGAAAGATATTCCTTGTCCACACCTATAAAAAATTGGGCCAAAAATATGAAAATCTCTAGTCACACATATGCCCAAAATTCCTATATTGCTAAAAAATGCAACTTGATCCTTTAGGGGTTAAAAAAGCCTGATCAAATGCTTGGATCAGAATTTATTCAAGCAATATTGGCATATTTTTCTCCGAGCATTTGATTAGATTTTCTCCCACGTACTCAAAATTTTTGTCTTTAACTTTTTATGGTTTGGAGTCCAAATAATAAATAAGTTCCTCATTGCACAAGAAATCATCCCCAAATAACTAGTGTATTGCATTGCAAGGTAATTTAGAGTAAGCTAGACACCATATTTGCTTGGAAATTTTACATGAGTGTACCCAACAAGATTTAGAACTCATTGGTAGATAAATGAAAATTCCTTTTTACTCAAAAGGACTCAAAGTTTGTTGACCTTATCTTGCAGGAAAGAATAGAAGTCTTTTTTTCCCCCTTCAGATATTATAATCTTTCAATCCATACAATCAAATGGTTTAAGATTTTCCAACATATTTCTATAATAGTCAATTGCACTTTTTTCTGGTTGAAGTTCAAAAATAAAAAATAAAATTTCAGTTTTAGTCAATGTACTAAAAAATGACCATTTATGACATTTTCTTTTTAGAAACACCATTGACACTTTTAGGAGTTATGGTGCAACATTATATCATCACAATACTATACAAGTATTGCAAATTTTACAAAATAAAATTTCCCATCATGGATGTTGGCCAATCATACGATGCCACGTGGCACTTTTTTGAGAAAAGATAGCCATTTGGGATCGAATCTACTACTCCAGCATTCTGCCATATTACCACGTGCAATGTAGGGCACGCATGATGTGACAATAAAGAAGTGAAGGTGTATTGCATCCAATAATTCAGCTGTTTACTTGACACTTGGAACTGCGTGGCAAAAGCCAAGTCAGATTGCGGGGATGCCACCTGTCATATCCTTTTTCCACGTGTAACCAATCTTCTCCCACGTGTCAGAAGATCCAGCTTCAAGTCACCAACTCCACACCACAAACTTCAAAATTTCAATCTAACGGATGTAATTACTTCAAACCAAAATCTAACGGATCGAAACTCCCGAAAACTTAGAATGAAACCCGTCTGGCGCCCCGACCGACACTTCTCGCCCTCATTAAGATCTAACGGCTCTCAACGGCCTTATGTCAGATCGGACGATACCAGTGATTAGTAATTAGTATCTTACCACTTACCACTCACTACTCACTTCTCACTAGTAAGTTTAAACGCTCCTTCGAGCCTGTGCTTCGAAGCTTGATGAGGTCTCCACTTTGCGCAGTTGTCTGTTTCCACTGCCATTTGCAAGTACTTGATCTTTCTTCGTGATTGTGAGTGGCCAGTTCCTTCTGGTTTCTCGTTAGATTTCGGATTTCCAAGTTTTCGCACGATCTTTTTGCCATTAGGGTTTGCAGAAATCACTGCGTCCAAAGACTTAGTCTCGTGTTTGCAAACATCTTGAGAATCTTGAAGCTTCGTAACGAGCTTAGCCTCGTGGTTTTGTGTTTGTGAGTTTGTGAGTTTCGCAAGTGTTTTGAGAGCGTTCCTGGCGATGGCGGGGTCCGGGGGTGATTTCGACCAACTGTTCAAAGTGTTGTTGGTCGGCGACTCCGGCGTCGGGAAGAGCAGTTTACTCCTCCGCTTCACCGCAGACACGTTCGATGACCTCTCGCCCACCATCGGGGTGGACTTCAAGGTGAAGATGATGACCCTCGGTGGTAAAAGGTTGAAGCTCACGATCTGGGATACAGCAGGGCAAGAGCGGTTCCGAACCCTCACGAGCTCCTATTACAGAGGCGCGCAAGGGATCATCCTGGTGTACGACGTCTCCCGGCGTGCCACCTTCACGGATTTATCCGACGTGTGGCTGAAGGAGGTGGAGCGATACTCCACGAACGAGGATTGCATCAAGATGCTGATCGGGAACAAGGTGGACTTGGAGGAGCATGAACGAGTAGTGACGAAGAAGGAAGGGATTGCGTTCGCACGGCAGCACGGGTGTTTATTTCTGGAGGCCAGTGCTAAGACGAGCATCAATGTTCAACGGTGTTTTGATGAACTCGTGCAGAAGATTCTCGACACGCCGAGCTTGACTGCGGACACCTCGCAATTGAAGAAGAATGTCCTCAGACCGGGGGAGACTGCGGACTTGCCGGCACCTAATGCTGGCGATAGCTGCGGATGTTAACAACAAATCTAGTTCAAGGTTGTTCAGGTTGGTGGTTCGCTGAATTTGCTATAGTATTAGGTATTCTCTTTGCAGCTCCTGTTATCAAACATTGGACACTTCTTGTAAATCATTTTGTTATTTCGAGTAATTATGCGTTTTGGGAAGAGGAACAGACTCTCGATTGATTCAAGCAGGAATTTTTGGTTGTTTTGATTTGGAGGGACGTAATTTTGTCTGTTTCAGTTTTTTTCTGAATTTCTGCATTGGAATATGTCTGAATAATGTGTATTTTTGGATTTGATGAGGTTTTCGTGGGTGCAGTGAATTGCAGCTTTGTACTGGTAGTGAGGTTTGTATGGTGGACATGAATTCTCCGTTACTGAATCACTGTGGTGCTTTGCTTTGTCTGTTTTGTTTTTAATTTCATTTGTAAATTTGGTGTGATAAATACACAATTTTCTGAAAGAATCTTGAACTTTTACGCTGTTTTCCCTCATTTCCTTTTTCCTTTTCGGTGGAATGTTACTCATTAGTGTAATGTGTTATTAAGCTAGTTCTTCGTATTAGGTAATTCCTGACTTCACCTAAAAGGGTACGCTAATAATTCTAAATATATTTCCAAGTAATAAGACACTCATTGCACAATGGTTAACTTTAGGACATTGAATTCATTGAAATTAGTACTTGGATTTAGAGCATCTACCAAGTAAACTTTGACCTTTTTTTTCTCCTGGATGTTTGTAGTAGGTAACTACATTTTTTGGTTCAGTAATCGCAACTAGACACTCATTTGAATTTTCGTGATTACTGTAGTACCTAGTTCTGCAATGCTCGTTTGTTTGGCATACACATCTACTACAATGCAGTAGTGCACTTCCGACATTCAAAATTTGCTGACAAATTACGAATATTGCTTCGACAACTCTATTCCAACATGTCAATAGTACACACCAATTCAAATTGAGACCTAAATTTGGAAAGCTCAATACATGCCAGTTCATTCTTCCTCTTCCGAAGGAACTCTTGCAACTTCTCTCCTAATCGTTCACAACCTTTACACGCATGCAGCACAACTTTTGACGAAGTTGCCACTTTTATCTGGTAAGAGCTGAAAAACTAGCAACATCTAACGACGGTTTTGGCTTCGAACCTCTTTCTATGTACTGACGGCGGAAAATAATGTAATCTAAATAACTGAGTAAGCAGTACTTCTGAATATTCATTTATCATTCGATTACTTCATGAAGGAGTACCACTAGTTGGATCTTCAGGTATCTGCAAATCTGACCATTCCTCATTGTGTCCATATTCTACAGCGTGCAAGGACTTGGAATACTCTAGAATTACAACAGGTTGCAGATCATCCTCTGTGATCGTTTCACTCCCCAGTAGCAGGAGGATGGCTCGACGGGTCGTAGGTCGTAGATCAGGATTATCCAGTGTGCACAGAAGCGCTGTCTTAAGAGACCTGAAGGCCTGGTCTTTGTCAAAATTGCCATTTAACCTCGAGTCTACAAGGTTTAGCAAAACCTGGTCATCGCCTTCTGTTTGAGAATGTTTATACATGCACCGAACCTGCATGAATTAAGGAAAACGTTAATCAATACTGTCACACTTAGCCAATTCATTTTGTTAGCAGTTATTAAAATTGAATGTAACAAATTGAAAGAATTTAGGTACTGAAAGGGAAGTCAGGCGAAATCAGATCCATAACTTGAGAGGCGATAAACAACACATTCGGATCCCCCGGCAAGTTGAGCGCTTACCCTGTCAACGAGGAAAAGCAACGATCCTGAAGGAGTCCGCTTCATGTTCAATTCACCAGTAATTATTTCCATCAAAACCACCCCGAAGCTGTATACGTCCACCTTCTCTGTCAGCAGGCCTCGAGTAACGTATTCGGGTGCAACATATCCTCTGTAATGGCCAGTTCCACCATCGAACAAAATCGTGTGAGGAAATCTAGATGCGTTCTTACAAGCACTAATCAATCTTCGATCATGAAGGAGACATGAAGACCCATTTAGTAGACCTACTTCTGTGCTCAATACATGCTTGGATAAATGTTCAAAAGAAAAATCTGTAAGGTTCAAGGGTTATAAGAAATCTTACAACGTGCCAGCAACATTAGTTGTGAAGTGAGAGTGTTCCTCTGGAAACAATTTGGCAATCCCAAAATCAGCGATTTTGGCTTCAAGATTACCATCCAGAAGAACATTGCTAGCCTTGATGTCTCTGTGTATGATTCTGGGTGTGACCTCGAAATGCAGATAGGCCAGTCCTCGTGCAGTTCCCAGGGCGATGTTGAAGCGAGTTTGCCAATTAATATCTATTGCTTCCCTTGGACCACCTGTCACAACAAATCTCGGTGCAACGGTAGGACTCAATTTATGGCACGCTCCTTATTGACGGAAATGAAGACGTACCAACATAAGGAGCTTTTAATATTGGAAGCGCGTTATGACCACAGATAATGAGTCTGAAGATTCACCTTTCAAAATATCTCATACAACATTTACCAGTTTAGAAGGCAGTTGTCTCACCAAGAAGCGATTGACGAAGACTTCTGTTTTCAAGATATTCGTAGACCAGCAATCGGTGAAGTTTCTCTACACAACATCCCCGCAACTTCACAAGATTTCGATGCTGAACTCGGCTTATGACTGTCACCTCGTTTAAGAACTCTCGTGCTCCTTGCTTCGAATCCGCTGATAGCTTCTTCACAGCAACCACTGTGCCATCCTTGAACGTCCCCTGACATATGGACAATTCAGTTTGAACTAAAGAATAGAGAAACGTCACCTAAATACACGCAAGGAACAGAGGCAGAGAATTTGTCACTGTTTCAGAAGGTTCATTTTGCCTTGATATGGAGCTTCACACAGACAGCTTTTCGTCTACAGGAATACCAAGTTCTTGGGACAACAGTAACAACGTAAAAATATTATATGTACCAAAGCAAGAGATTATTTTTACTATTAATCAGATTCCTTACCAGGTAGACTTCTCCAAAGCCACCTTCACCTAACTTTTCGTCCTTGTGAAACTTCTTAGTTGCAGACTTCAACTCCTTATAAGTGTACTGGTTCGTTGCGATGGACTGCCTTGCAAAATCTGAAAGAGATTGCAACTTTGTAAGCGAATAATACTGCCTAATGGTGCGTATCAAATCGACCCTTGTTCGTCCACAACTACAATTGTGAAGATAAAACAATGCACGACCATGAAACAAATCCATAAACAGATGTTCTTGTCTCACCTTCTTTAGTTTCTCGAATGGAGGTCCGAGCAGCTTTTTTCCTCAAAAGGAAGTATGTGGAAACGATGGCGATTAAAACAATGGGGCCAGGTAAGATAGCGGCTAACAACACGTTTGTGAGATCTCTTTTAGGAGGGCCAAGAAATGCACAATCATCGCAACACAGGTTCTTCAAATAGGTAATTCTTGGCGGTTCGTTTCTGCCCAGATTCTTGGGGCAAAGGGCTTGATCGTGCCCTTCCACTGGCTTGGTACACTTGCTAAGGTTGACCTGAGGTAGGACATAACGGAACAACCGAAATAGGCACAATGAGAATGCAGTTCGTGACAAACATTACAAGCTATAAACCTGTAGACATTGCCTAAACCTATCTGTTGGGAGTAAAACTGCTACTAGACGATTCAAATACTCAACCTGAATCATTTGACAGGGTAGTGGAATGCTGGCGACGTTTGCATCAATCAATCTCCGCTGGATAGCACTTGCAGCTTCAGATGAATTCACTATCACATCTATACCCGCTACTCCATAGAGAACTCCTTCATTGATAACTGTACAACAGCAAGCAACAAAAAGTCACTTCCGCTGTATAGTATTCTTTCTTGGCTTTAAGATTAATATGTTTACATATATATATATATATATATATATATATATATATATATATATATATATATATATATATAAAGCCCTCAATATCTCGATGAAAGCAAGTACGCTACGTGGAGATTTTGTAATATTATTGAAAACATGGTCTAATGCAGACGGAGAACAACTGACCTGGATAAGTAACAGTTGAAACCTTCCCTAATCCATCGAAGTCATCATATACGTCTGTCCAGAACGTGCTGTTTGCTGTGATTCTCAACGTCGCTTGATAGTCGAAATATGGGCGCATGGCCCAAAGCGGATTCCGTTGCGCATCCAATAGGCTGACATAGTTGACGGTGCTATTCATTAGGCATGACAAACTACGGAGCTCCGTAAGTAGATCAGGTGTATTTTTTGTGTCATCTCCCAGGCTAAAAAAGAACACAATCACATTTTCCAGGTTAAGCGATGTGACCATCTGTTGAAGAGCCGAATCATTGAAGGCAGCACTCTTTGCGAAATTTCCGTCGGTCAGCACTACGATCATCTGTTGAATACATACAGAGAGGGAAGGAAAAAAATCTTTAATATAATTACCATAAACGTCCAAAGTAGATTTTTGTACCACAACATCGAACTTTTTGTAGTTCAGTATCAGACAGAGTGCAGCGTACCTTGAGGATACTGGTCGAGTTGAAGGCTGTTCTTGCTTTCTCGAATCCACTCGTTATGTTTGAAAACCCGTGTTGGCCGTTCGTCAACGATGTAATTTTAAAGGTGGATATCAGGTCAGGACTTTCTTCTATTCCACCCATCCCAACAACCACCTGCAGTTCCGTGTGCAGAGAAATGAGAGCACAGGACGACATTATTTGTCTACACATCCTGAAAGGGCTTGCAATTTGTCACTCTGTAGCTCATACAGCAGAAGAACTAATGTGGCATCAGCAGGATGATGAAGAGGAAAAAGTGCTGGAATTACGGAGGTTGGTTGCAGCAAAGTTGCTCGAGTAGAGTCGAATGTAATCAAGTTGATGCGGTCAGAGGGCCGAAATGTACCAAATAGGTCTTGAATGACAATCTTGGAATGCATGAAAGTAGAATCATCTACTTGCCCTGTATCGAGAAGCACAACAAGGTCCTTTACAACTGATACTGCTGTAATATACCTGCACAATGTTATTCTAATAAATCAAGATGTGAAGAAATATGGTCTAGCTCACGAGGAGCACATAATTAAACGGAAAATCTCTATGGGATATGGGAATGCAGAAAACCTTAAAAAAGATCTCTAATGGAATTCTGCATCAACCTAAATTTCTACATCAGTCTTCCGTCATGCTTGTGGGATTCCAGGCCGGAGGGATATGACATTCCAAAATAAGTGTTTAGGCTTGAAGCCACGATACGCCGACAAAGAACATTTCCTCACACGTGGGATGCAAGGATTACATAGGAATTTGCAGAGGTAAACCGGCGACAGAACAAGATCGGACCATCTCAACGATTGCGGCTCACTGCTAGTCAAACTCAGTTCCAGAACTGTAGACAAGATCCTATCATGCTGTTATAGATATGGCTTTCATAACACGGCTATGGCAAACTGCAGGCCTCTCGGTGGTCGCATTACATTACCAGAGCCGTTTCCGAGGGTCATACTCGATGCAACCCTTGTCTGGATCAGCCTCCTGATTTCAATAAACAAGATCTCAGTTTTAGTACTCGATGAAGCAGCTGCACCGATTTCCTCTCTTACAGGCAATGTTTCTTCCGACTGTACATAATTCATAGAAAATAAATTACTCTCAAACCTAAAAGGAGGTTCAAATTGAGTTGCCCAAGTACATACTCGGCCAGGGTAACCTCGCCATGCGCCCTCAGCAGATCCATAGTAATTCCAAAAAGTAAGTTCTGAGGAAATAGATTCACTGCTCGCAGAAAATTGAAGATTGGTTTGAGCGCAGATCGATCTCGTAAGCTCTGGACTCAGGTCTGAAAAGTTCTGGAATTGTGGAGGAACGCTGCAACCACAGAAAATTACTCGACAAGGTCAGCAAGATATCAATTGAGACTGGATGTCGACGTGTCCGCACAGAAAAAGCATACCAGACAAGACAACCAGGTAGCATGTCGCAGAAGTTGAGATCACATCGAGTCTCCCAATATAAAGAAGATGATTTCGATCGGAATTTCGTGGCTAAGGCCTACCACGTTTCTGATTGTGACCTCCATGTTGCCTCAGTCTCCTCAACCTCCTCTCAGAAATTGAATTCTGCATACTCGAAGGCGATTTTTCGCATAAATGACAATAAGCATGCATCTACTAATAGTACATGTAGGATTCCAGAGATGCCTCAAGATGTAGATGTTCGATTACTCCTCCAGATTTTCATCTTTAGCGGCTGTGGAAGCATTGAGCTAAAATCGAATGATCACGAGGTGATCGTTTACTCGTGTCATAATTCAGTCCTCTAGCCTCGCGATTCTACCAGCAAACGGCCGACTTCAATTCGGACTTGGGATTGTAAAGGAAAACTCATATCAGAAGTGATTTATTTCTTCAATCAGCTTGATTATCCACTCGACCATAAACGTACATGATTGAACAAAGAGACTCATGCTTGCCTTAAGCCTTTACTCTACAGCCCACTTTTACATATCATACTTCAGAGTAAGAGCAGAAGAGTCGCTCACCGCACAAAGCCATTTCTGGTGAAATCCACCTTTAACTGCTCGCATGGCGCACTCCTGTTGATGGAGCTCGTACATTCTGGGACATTACTGGGAGCTTTGATACAGGTGAACTTGTCTTTGGTTGTTGGCGAACAAGAATGACGGGAACATTTGTCAACACAATTTGACAAACCTGCACGCCCGCACATTTCAAGGAATGATATACCATAAACCTAAAATTCCTCCTGCTGACTCAGTTGTATAATGTGCAGTGACATGTGCAAATTTTCCCATACATGAGCCGTATGAGCGAGTAAATGCATCCGGAGAAGATTCCTACAGAACACACCCAGTATTCCAAATTCGGTATAGTTGCGCTTATGAGGACCAGTATTAGCTATCTAATACAAGTCGAACACACTAACAAGTCACCAGCACACTAAAATACGATTTAAACTCTAGTAGCAAGAATTGAAGGAAGATTATAGAGAACCGATGAGGATATTTACCGCAATCGGTCGACTCCGCTGCAAGTTGCAAGAACAGAGCATGGCGGGAGAGGAGCTCGACTTTATGTTCCTTGTCCTTGAGAAAGTTATCTACCTCAAGGGCTGGGCAGTTGCCACAAGAGCTGAGTTGTCCTGCTGCAGGTTTTATAATGATCCACGACACCAGCAGTAGCAACATAAAACCACAAGGCGAACCGAACTCCTCCATGGATCAAGTGCCGCACGGACGATCCACATGCAACACGCGTCAACTTCACACCTACAAAAAGTCTGAAATCTCTTTCACTCTCCTCGTCTCCCCTTCTTCAGCTCCCACACTATAACACCTACAATCTCATCTCCTAAAGCAGATATTCTCGCCACACTTAAAAGGTGCATCCTCAACGACGTCATCCATTCTGCTGGAACCTGGAACCTAGAACCTAAACAGAGTAATCAAATGATAAACGCCCGCCACTCTCAACAACACATGCACACAAAAAATTTCAACCTTTTGCAAGAAAACAAGAATCATCATCACCTCCTCGCAATACTAGCTGCCATTTGTTGGCAATCTATCACTTCCTTCACAACCAAAATTTACCCCATGCCAGTGACAAAGACACGCTTCACTACCACAGAGCAGGGATTTAGAGCCCGCCACTAGCTCACCAAGCTTCTTCACAACACTTTCTCTGGCGCTATCCGCGTCTCCCGGGCCAAATTAAAAATAATCAAAATTAAACGCACTCGTACGATCGAGCCGTACAAAACTCCTCGCCTAAAGCAGTCAAGGCGACGAAAGACATGGATCAAAACCTCCTGCACTCAGCAACCTACGAGGAGCACAACACCTCCTCATAGATCACCACAGCAAGGACAATGAAGCACAATCCTCTAACTTATGATGACAACCTGCAGCTAAAAACAGCATAAATAATCCTAAAATAATTGAAAATGATTCACGGTCGGAAAATTCTGCGATCCAAATGGCGGTCTATCCTCTCCGCAATCCGCTGCCGTGCTTGGACTGACCACTCCGCAGACTTCAATTAACGCCTTCTCTCCAACTCCATCAAATGTCTATACCGGGACGCATTCACAGGGAACCAGATCCTGTATGTAATCAATAACAAAATAACTCTGAATTATGCCAGAAATTCTCTAACTAAACACAAAAATTTCATAAGGACAAACTTAACAAACAAAGACCGCGATTAGAATATGGATTTCGGAGTCGGCGGCAATGGCTATGGCGATCAGTAAGCTCCAGCAGAACAACATAATGAGCCAAATGAACGAGTTCGCGAAGGGAAGGGGAAGGGCGGGCATTACTAAAGTAAGTTACTAAATTGTTTTGGCTGATGTCCGGGTATCTTCCGGGGATGGAACGGGGATGGAACGCGTGCTTTCTGCCGTGTACATGACCGCGTGAGCATGTTTGTATTGGGCTTTTCCAGTCCCAGTCAATGATCCCAAATGTGATTTTTGTAATTAGCTTAAGTTGCAAAAAACGCACTAGGAAATACACTAAAAATTCTATTTAACACTATGGTATTCACATGATTTTTTTATAATAAAATAATTGGTAGAAGTGTTGCTAAATTTTTCCACGTTAGTGTACTGTACAGTTGTCGATGATCTTCAGCAAAGTGGGTTGCATGGAGAGACTCTTTTACTTTTCAAGGGGATGCAGGTCAGACTTCAGCCGGCTTCCAGGACCAACTGGTAATTACACCTACCCTTTGAAAACTACAGATCCCTGCAAGGCCCATCACACATATGACGTTGAAGAAAATATTGTAACACGCATTAGCCATGAATGAAAGTGGTAAGGTAACTACACCTGAAATTGCACAAATAAGTAATTTAGCATAGTTCCTATTATTATATTGAATTTTTTTTTGTGGGGTCTTGTTGGTAGTCAAAAGGGATTCTAGATTCTCTTAGAATGTGTTTTTTGGATACTGCATGAATAAAATGACAAATTTTTAAAGTACTGAACATAGGGTTTAGGGTAATCAACTGTAGATTCTAATGAATAGAGGAAGTAAATTTTAGGCAAGAATTTAGAATGTGCTCTTTTAGAAAGCGGACAAAACTAGGTGTAGTTTCCTTAAGCTTCACCAATGAATGGGACACATCAATGAATGAGACAACTAATTTTCCGATAACCTCAATTCAATTCAAAATTTAAACAAATTGCTGAGAAATATTTCAGGAAAATCTACTTCAAGTTAAATAACAAAAGATAAATGTAACATACAAAGGACAAGCAACTAAGGTAGGCACCCCCAAAATGGCACCCGACCTTAAAGTGCCATCTACAGGTTGTGTACATTTCCAAAATCAGCTATGTACCTATTTGGATGGAGCGCTTTCAGAAACAAACTTTGACCCTAAATAACTTTTGCATACGGAGTCCAAATGCCACGTCCTCTGGTGCATTGGAACCTCCTTTCACTTGCCAACAAGAATATATGAAAATTTGACCAGTCTAATAGTAGTAACTAGGCTCAGTAGCAAAAAGTGGCGGTTTTGGGTGTGCCCACCTTAATCATGTCTTGTGGAACTTAAATGCTCAAGAAGTTACAAATTTGCCACACTTCCTCAACAAGCAAAGGATACTAAATTGAAGAATACTAAACCGACATTACAGATTTGCCAAGCACTAATTGTATTTGTGGAAACTAGTTTTCATGCCTCTAATGACATCAGTTTCTTAAAGACCTTCTCCACAGTTGAGTACCGCTTGAAACTGATAAAAAGCAGAAGTACCCAAAAGTAACACATACATATACATTCCCAAATGTCAACCATTCCTAGAAGTTTGTATGGGTGGTAGGTTAAAGTCACATCAGCAGTGAGTTGATGGTTTCCTGTTGAGTACAGTAGGCAACACCAAACTTCAGGGGAGTGAAAAAAAAAAATTCTGCATGTGACAGGTGAGGAAGGACAACCCACAATTTTAAGGTTACTTCTTCATCCATAACTTCGGTAGTTAATTTTGAGATGCATGAATGCCAGGGTCAGTCTTTTCATTTTTTGACTTTGTCTCCAAAAGAATTTAACAATTTAACAATTGCGAAAGCCACAAGATCAATAATTCTCCATATTACGGTCTGCCAGAGCACACCAGACACAAGTGCATGCGAAGACTAACCTTGACCAACCTTGACTAAGACCACGTCTTTGTGTCACTAAGGTAGAAGTACCTATTTGTGATAACTTAAAGCATTTCAGCCTGTAGGATATGCGAAATTCACTGAGAAATTGAGCTCAATAGGGGTAGTCACAACCCCTCCGAGATTAAGATTTTCTCTAAGAAATTTCTTCAGCGCATGAAATGGGGAGCCAATGGGGAGCCCTGTTTTGTGGAGGGGCTATGACACCCCTTTTGCAGCAAAAATGAAATCTCCAAGAAGGTTCACTTGCACAACACCACAACAACCACGGCAAACCAATCACGGAGCAGAAAGTGAAATTTTGTCGGAGAAAATGCCGTTTGCAGCTCCTTTCTTCACTTGCGGAGGAGAAGAACGGCACAGCATGAGCCTCCAAGGTTGAGCAATCCTCGAACAACAGGAAACCAATCACACAAATCCATGCGTCCAATCTCCGAGAAGCGGACAATCCTCGGAGGGGCTGTGACTACCCCTAATGTGTGCCAACATAAGGATGAGGAAGAATGCAAAAAAAAAAAAACATTTTTTTTTCCAAGTATGAATACTTTATTCAATATAAATCAGTGGATTTTTCATTCAAACCCATTCCAGTCTCATAAACTCACCTATTACAATTAGCTTTGGCACTTTTCCCTAAGCAAGAAGGGAAGAGAGATGAGTGGATGAGAAGGTACAAACAGCAAATCTTTTTTTCAATGAATAGTGCATCCAACTATTGTCCACAGTAGGTCACCCTATAAAGCCATCACAGGAAGGTTGTCCAAAATAGGTACTTCTACCATATTTTCCTCCTGAACTGTACGTTTCGAGAGTTGAACCGTTCCTGTTGTTGAATTAATTGCCCCGCCGGACTTACAAGGAAGCAAAGCCTTGCAGGGAAGGTTCAAGACGATGTCTGTTTGAGAATTCTCTACCCAGTCCGCCAGGACCTGATTCAAGGAGTTGTTAAATCACTCTGCATCAAAAGAACGAAACCACGCAGAGTTGAGATTAGCTTAGTTCTGAAACATCCTATTGAAATTTATCGAGGGTGAATGAATGATGAGATGGCACGGGACATCCGTACGCTTCAATCACTGACTCAAATAATAGTACACAGAAGATCAATCATATATTGTAGTTGTATCTGATGCGATCTTCATCGTATTCCAAGTACAGTGGCATACTCAATCGCGATACGAAAATCTTTAAAAATGTCGGGATGGATCCAAAGGAAAGATTAACTGCAAATGAAAATTGTCTCTGAGATTGCTATCAATGTTTACAATGTTGATTGCGATCAATAAAAGTAGATTTCGTGGAGGACTGAACCTGGGTAACTAAATTGGGTGAATTCCCAGGCTACACTTTTGATTCCTCAACAGCGAGAACTGATAATAATAAGCTTGTTCTTTGAATGGCCTTTGGTAGCTCCTGCATCACCTGCAACACAAAAAGTGATACGCTATTAGCACAAATCACATTTTAAACGAGGAGATATCATGTGAAAAAATGAAAAGACGAATGTTCAGCGTCTTGGTTGATAAACTTGGTTCCTCCCTTTTAGTGAAATTCAGATACTGCAATCATCTAGAACAAGAATGTTCAGATAAACTGCGGGATCTAAGAACTCCCGACCACTTTGGCTCTTGCTCGCAGGTGAACATGATTTGAGCATTCATGATTTGGAAATGCAACTCAAGTACCTGTTCTCGTTCCTCAGGCAGAACCAGGTAGGAGCCTGCTGTGTTAAGTGCCGATATCAGTACTCTTAATGGATCTTGCGCTTGCTGCAACCACAAGAAATTTGAATAAATGAACACCAATGTCAGAAGAGGCAAATCCCGAACAAAAATGCAAATGCAAATGGATGTCCACAACGAAACATGAAACTCAAACGTCTTAACAAATGCTTCATTGGAACCTGTTGGTAACTAGAATCCACCCATTAAGGCATCCAAGACAAAACAACGCATAATTTGCACAAAAGATGTACCTTTGGATAGTCACGGTAAAAGCGCACAGCTCTAGCCTCTTTCAGTAAGGACAAGCATTCCACAGCTTTCGCCCCTACACGCATGCCTGAAGTACAATAAGATTTGTGAGTTTCATCAAAATTCCAAGCATTTTTCCCAGTACAATATCAGTTATTATAGCGATATCTGGGAGTATGTACAGTAGAATGAGGTCCATGGTGCCCGTAGGCGTCAGAAGAGATCACTGACCTGTAGTAAGATGAGCCACATGGATTGCAAAAATATGCGCTAACAATCGAAGACATCCCTCAGCTGAACCGGTCTCAGTGCACGTGGCACTGCGTCCAACTTGCTCTAAGAGCTGCCAGAGAAGAAATAACCCGGTCATTCGCTTGAAAATAGACAACTTCGGCTTTGATCATGCGCACTTCAATTCAGGTTCACAGAATCCTTTTTTCAAGGCCAAAGGTTGCATTTCTCTATAAGAAATCTCATCAAGATTCACCTTTTCCCACTCCTCTTGCCAAGACAAAAGTATAAAATCTGGTCCTTGGTGATTCAAGCAATACCGGTGGGACTTCTGGTAGTCATTATAAGGAATTAGAAATAATTTACTCCATATAGCTATAATAGTACCTTCATGTAAGCAGTTGTTTGAGTCGTAGGAGCTCGAATTTCCAAGGACATGCCGATACGAGTCGTTGCCTCACTTAAAGCTTGAATATCTGCTGCAAGCTCCTATCCAAAACCAATAACCATACCGGTGAATATGGAGAAGCAACCTGAAATCCTTAGAGCTCTATGCACCAATGCAATGCTAACAAGCCGGTCTATAAGACGAATTCCGTTACCCACAATGAAGTAGTCATTAGTGTCCCAAGGCAGTAATCGAGCTCAGGACCTAACATTTTCTCAAGGGCTCAAAACAAACATGACCCCTCACGACCCCTCCTCTGATTAGCGCTCTTCGTTCAAGCTGAAAACTCCACACATACTCTTGCTTTCTAAAGTGGCAGCACACTCTTGAAAAATCAAAGTTGAACAGCACGCTACAGATCTTCAGTAGGCACTGGACTTGGCCTGTCCAGTAAGGTATAAACTAGAAGTAGGAGTTGAGATGGAAGAACTCACGGACCTCATGGCGATCGAGTCCAAGACTGGAGTCAAAAGTCGCAACAGCTAATGAAGCTCTGTTTTCAATATCCTCAACACTATCAGAAACCACAGCGTCATCCTGGATCCTTGAGTTCTTTACAGCTGCAACAACATCCTCTAATGTTCTGTAGACTGCGAGCTGGACCACAATGACAGGCCAAACAAGATTACTTAAACCTCAGCTAACTGAAAACCCAGCATCATTTCTACAAATGATTAGTTGAGATACCAGAGGATACTTATTGTGGAAATCCGAATGATATTGACTACCACTTTACTAGCAAAGAGGATTCAGTGACAAAATAAATGGAAAAATACAAACATAATCTGCCAGGTAATGGCTTCCCTTTCGTGGGAATCCCAAGTTTGAATTGGAACTCTAAAAATCAATGAAGAAAGAAAAAATGAATCTTTCAAGTCCAGACAGGAAAAGAAGATAAAGATGAAGACCTGGTCTTGTAGGAACTGCATATAACGATCTTCACCAAAGCTCCAGCGTTCAAATGGTGGCAATGGCTTCCCCTGCGTAACTGCTAACTCCCCCTGCCCTTTCATTCCATCAATGAATGTTAATACAGAAGAAAACGACCACAAAAGTAATATGAGATAGATCTCAAATAATGTGATAAAGTATTCAAATTCTTTTTTGAAGATAACAATGTTGGAGGACAAAATACCTATCTCTAGCATCTACTACGTTACCTTAGATTCTAAAAGCTGCAAGCGTCGAACAAGCTGTTCATAGAATGGAACACTGTCTTCCTCAGAACTGAATGCTGGACTAAAACTCTTCAACTTCAGATTTTCCAGCTCAGCTTCAGTACCCTCGGCTCCCCACGCCTCAACCCGAACAAAGTCCACTTTCCCTTTCGCTGCCATGTCAGGATCAATGCCCAGTTTCTTTTGTTGTTCTGCTGCAATTTCCTATATCCACATGGCGAAAACAAGAGCGTGAAAACAACAGCTTGACCGAATTCGTATCACAACTCTTGCACCACAAACGTAGATATCTCAGAAGCCGACACTCAATGTAGGTAAGGCCTCCACTGAATCACACAAGTCCGGATGAAAGCGAATTAGCAAAGCCATGGCGCTGAAAAATTGGCCCACTAAAGTTTTTATGAATTGCCTTTCATAGTGATACCCTAAATTTCCACTGACGCAAAATCATCACCCTAAAATCTTAGACAATGGTTATGCACTGACGAAGAGGATGCAGACCACCTAACATCTGTTCAAATGTTGATTTTAGGTCACCATTAAAAAACACTTAGAACCTACATAAATCTCGCGTAACGTATTCAAATAAATCATGCCTTAATGCGTGGGCATTTTCCCTCAATTGCTAATAAGACATATACAAAATTGACCATTATAATAATATCAAGTATACTCAGCACTAAAAAAAGTGGCAATTCTGGGTGTCCCTATATTGCCTTACTAGCTTGTACGTAGAAAAATTCGAAGCTCGCTTATAATACTAATCCATTAAAAGAAATCTTCCGTGCAAGGAAAGACCGTAATAAACCTTAGAATCCTAGGGTTTACGAATTCACAAGCACTAGCACAGCATTCTCATTGGCACAAATCTCCACTGCAATGTATCACAAACATTGCTCCTACTATCACCAACGAAGGCACACTCTTGTCATCACCTTATCCACACTCCTGAGCACATTCTGGAGCTGCCGAGAGCCTTCTTTCACAGCGACAGCCCGCTTGTTTGCACCACCGCTTTGAACCTGCTGCTTCCCAGAACCCTTCTTGTTCGCCTTCTTCTTATTCTCCTCGCCTCCTCCAAACCCCTTCCGGCTGCTCTCACATATCACCCGAAGAGCTGGCGAAGCTGCAATCTCATGACGCCCATGAGTACTCAGAAAGGAATGCGGGGCCAAGGTTTGGATCACCCCCACACTCATGCTGCCCCTAATTGATGCAAACTCTGTCACGAATTGCGTAGCATGTCACGGACTGTGGGAATGCGAGATTCTTGAGCTTGAGAATCCGGCGACAATCTGTGCAAGAACAGAGAAATCGCTTGAATTCTCAAGCTGTGCCTGAAGAAAAAGAGCCGCAGTGTAAGAATTCAATGTTGGAAGAGAGGCTCCGTCCAGCAAAATGTGCATGAACTGAAACTGCGAGAGTGTCGAATTCGGAGACAGCGAGAGAGACGAGCATTCGTAAGCTCAGTGTCGCAGATTCGGCAATATGCTTGCGGAGATGATTGCCACATCACCTTTTCAGGGGTGTTATCAATCAGTCGATGCAACGTGTCATTTTGGGAAAAAATGTTTTGTGTCCAATCTACAATTCCATCACAGGTATCAAAACGGGTGCCGTAAGGATAAAGTACTGTAGAAGGATCTTTATTGGTAAACAAACATTTAACCCTTAACCCCCTAAATGCCCGAGGCACCAAATTTTAGTGTCGACAATACTTTGAAAATAAACAAAATCTAACCAAGTAGCTATTTTTAGTAGTTTATATTTTTGAAAATCCTTATTGAAATCAATAATCCGATTATGAAAATGATTGATTATGATTTTTCTATTCAAGATTTCGTGCTAGTGTGTCCATTGCAATCTTGACTTTCAATAGTATTGAGGGATCTTGGAAATGAGCCTCAAATACACTAGATCTTGGAGAAAAAATCACACTAGAAATTCATTTAAAAAATTTGTAGAATAGATTTTGAGAAGTCATAAATTGATTGGAGTTATGCATGTTAGGCCGTTTATCCTCATATTTTTTTTGGTGACCAGCTTTTTTAATTTGACATGTAAAAAGAAGATTGAAAGACTTCAAATTACTTTGCAATTTTAACACACCCATGATCAAACATTATAATCGTTCAAGGTATAAGTGATATTGTTGTGTTTTCTTTTCCTATGTGATTTCTAATATGTCTAGTTTGAATTTGTACAGTTACAATTCAAAAAAAATTAATACAACTTATCAAAATGTTGTCTTTTTATTCAACTTAGAGCAAATTTCTAGAAGCTTAGAAAAGGCTTTAGACATTTAGGAGTTAAACGACGACTACAACTTCTATTATTCAATGGATGACAGAGAATCCTTCAAGTAGGATAGTGCAGCTATCCATCCTCGGAATTTTATTATGAAAAAGGAAGGTCTTCTACAATAGTTTGACTTCCAATGAGTGCTTTTGCAATTTTTTAAGCAAATAATTCACACGGTAATTAAAGGGATGATTTCCATGGCCACTAGTTTGTCTTCTAAGGATTAAAGGTAAAGACATGTCCATGACAAATTTTTTGAGTATTGCATAATAGTACAAACACCTCTATCACTAAGCTTCTTAGCGTGACTTCCACCACAAGGTAAATGCACATTATTTTGGTTTGTTTCAAGACCAAACTCGACAGATTCTTGCCTAAAATGTATGCCTCTATTTATGAGAGACTACAACATATTTTCATCACACCTATTTAAGAAATTAATAGTTCATTTATAGAAAGAAAATAATGCATAAAAAGAGAATTTGGAGTCCTTTCTAATTCTAAGCAAAATATACAAAAATATCTAGAGTGTTTACCCCTAAAAGGACACCATTCTAGAAATTGTCATATTTCCTAGATAAAAAGGTGCATTATTCATTTCTACAGTTCCTTGAAAGTCATTCATTAAACACTTTTAGTCTTTGGCTTTGGATGATATAACAACAATATTGCTCAAATGCTTAATTTGGACAATTCAATTAACCCTTAAAACCCCACTTGTCCCCTCAAGGGACAATTTGGGTCCGGGTAGGTTCCTATTGTCTCAATTTGAAGTGAATTTTTTTGAGATTTTTTGAGGTTGTGTAGCTTTGCAAGAACTTTGTGGATATATAATTTTTGTTTCAATCGGATGCCGGATGAAAAAGTTATGGCACAATGAGCAAGAAATGGAGATTCTCGGGCAATCCAAAAAAAAATTACGAAAAATCGAAATTAATTTTTTTGAATTTTTTTCCTAAAAGATTATGTTTTTACCTACACGTGGAGCTTTGATTCATTCTATTTGGACTAGGGATGAGAAAGTTATGGACAATCTTATTTTTTGGGGCAATTTAAGCATCTTCTTGAAAAAAAACTTTTTGTTCAACTTTGAATGCTAATATCTTCCAATCCGTACGGTGAAATTTGATGAAATTTTTACTACATGATCTCAGACAAATTAAGTACAAGATCCTACAGTTGAATTCCCAAAAAACCAAAAAATTTAGTTTCCTTAAGTGAATACAACAGAAGTGGTAGTTTTGAGTGATTTTTGGAAGAAAACACCCTCGGGGTTTTAGGGGTTAAGTAAAAGATTTACAAACCCAAAATTGTCTTTAGTCCAATTTCAATCCTAGTTGAATCCAAATGCAATGAAATTATTTTTTAATAGAAATTATGGGGGACTATTCTTGTCCAATTACTTCCTAATATGTGTTTCTTAATTCCCTACATAGTTGGAATGATAATCCAAAAACATCCCTCAAGCTTGTAGAAATAATGAATGAACCTTTTGCCATGTGTAAAAACCACAAGGTGGTGATCAATGATTTCTCAAATTGGTGACTTTCAAATCCAATTTCAACTCATTCAACCCCAATTCCACACTAAAGTTGTCATAATACAAACCAAGAATTTGTCCATGACTAAAATATCTATGAAAAAATCTCATACTATCATAAAGCAAACCATGAAATATGGCAAACAATTGACCAAATTATATGTGAAATTCTCCAATTTGTTGTTTTCTTTCCCAAAAAAAAGTGTGAACCAAATAGTTCTAAATATATGCAACAAGCAAAGGGACAACAAGGAGTCATCCTACCTTACTAACCTTACCACGACGTCAAGAACTACTTGATGTTAACCAAAAAATTGGACAGGAAACATACTTGGTAATGAGTTTCACTATTGCAGAGTACACAAGGCATATTACCTCATATCTCAAAATTCCAGTCTGGACTTTGAATTCGTGATTCACGCAAACTTCACTGCGCTAAGGTATTTGGCAATCTGCTATGTAATTAGAGTGATTCGGAAAACATATCTACAGTGGTAATGTCTACATCACTACAATCTACGGTTGGTTTTGTGGTGTCTTGATTAGCCGTTCTATTAGACTTGCCTTTATTTCTTCGAGATTTTCGGGATTTCTTGCCTCCTGAATTGGAAGCATCTTTCAATTGGCTGGACTCCCATGTCCTAAGGCGGTCAGCAACAGCAGTGTGTTTGAACCTTTTGGCAACATCGACAGCACGATATCCATAAGAATTTGGAACATCCAACGACGCTCCCGCACTGAGTAGTCTATCAATGAACCAAACAGAGCCCTTCTGAGCTGCTATATGGAGTGCCGTCTGTCCATATCGATTCTGCCTATTTAGCAATCTCAGCAACTGCTGTGACAATGACATTGCGTTTAAATCCTCGGCTGTTACTACACAAGACAAAGTCCCTCCATGTGAGGGCACTGCCTTCAAGTTGGCAGGCAAGGAAACAATAGCATCATGAGAGTCATTGTCGCTGGGATCCTTCAACTTATCGGTTTCTTCGAAGATTATTGAGTCCGCAGACATCAAAGGCTGCTCTTTCGAGGTAACATCCAACCCCAACTCATATCCCGCAGCCCTGAGTAACATCTCTCCCACATTTTGGCGATCCGCGACCGTTGCTGCCATGAGAGGAGTCCATCCATCACCTGCAATAATTGACTTGAATAAGACTTTCACAAATATACACATTAACCAAATTCCAATTAACTTATCGTTAAATAGAGAATCGCAAGAAAGTAAGAAAGAAAAGCTGACAGACCAAGGGATTACAAGCTTGCTTGGCCCTATCAGGGAGCCTGTCGCCCTCCACAACACAAATTAAAACGGTAGCCAACACCGCTAATTTCCTAAGATCAATTTCTAAGACTTATTCCACCCTTTCTATGAAAGTCGACTGGACGGTAATCCTGACAAAAATTTAGTGAGTCATCTAGTCCATCTAAGTGACCACAACCCTAAATGCAACAAGAAAGTAGAGTTCCTCTCAAGAAGAGAAACCTGCTATTAAAATCTATAGGTGTTTGTAAACCATGACGGGTTCAAGTTTCATATTAACACACCGAGTACTTACCGAGGTTGGCCACTCAAGTGCAATTAGATATGAGATTTGAGAGAGAGTAATCTATCTCCAACCTGACTCCCATGTGAGGCACTATTGGCCGGCTCCCATAGGCGGGAAAAACATCCGCTCCCAGGTTTGGCCTGCAAGCTCTGACATGGGAGTCCAATTCCAGAGTACATTTTTAAGGATCTTCGAGCAAAATTCCGGCCTCCAAAAGAAGGAACAATGTGAGGAAGAAGGGGCATACCATAAACATCAGCATCCTGCCAGTTTACCCCACGCTCATGGCAGTGAGCTAGCATGATGCCTACAGCTGCAGAATGCCCTCTCAAGGCTGCAATGTAGAGGGGAGTCTCGCCTGCTCTATTGCTGGCCAGTACATCAGCTCCGCCCTGTAAAAGAAGCTCACACGCCTGTGCGTACCCAGACTCAGCTGCCACAAAAAGGGCCGTGCCCCCTGATGAGTCCTTCATCCCAACTGCCACAGCACCTATTGCTAGAAGGCCAGCAATCATGGGCACATCACCACGAGCAGCAGCCATGTATAATGGCGTTCTCTTTCGGACATCAGAACAATTAGCTGCTCCACGCAGGCCAAAAGCAACATCCTTAGTCGAAGATTCCCATTTGTCCTCATTCTGGGGAAAATTCAAAAGGGAGGCCAACTTGCCACTAGCATTGAAGTTTGTGTATGCAAAAGATCCAGAACCTAAACAATCAGACAAAGTCAACCCATCTTGCCAAAATTGAGCCCTGATGCTTTTGCTGAATAAAACCGGAGAGACAGGAGAAGTCTCTCGTCCTGGCGGGCTGTTTAAACCGTGCACGGGACTGGCAATATGCCGCAAGATGGCATTAACAGCACTTCCAGGCTTGACCTTTTTCAAACCATCAAGGACCCAGGCCGCTGCTGCCACAGAGCTCTCCTCGCAAAAATCCCAGATTTGAATTTTTCTCCTATCCTGCACTCTGTTGCATCATAGAATGATTTCTCAGCAAAGTTGTTGAAAATTGCCAAGAATATGCAATACAAGAAATTCAAGAAATCACAAAAACTCTTACAATCATCATTCTGCATCACTCTGCATGCACTTCCTGAGCATCAGATCAACCATGAATTTAACTTAGGTCTGCACCCAACACAAAAAACAATAGCAATCAAAACAATAATGCATATTGCAATCTGAACCGCTCACCTTACTGCTTGAACAACTGCAGTTGTAAAGAATGTCAATTCGAGCACTCGCAGCCTCGGAAGAAGCTCAATTATTCTAACTAACGTTGATGCCGTTGAAGAAATTGTATCCTCGGACACAGACTCAACCCTACTAAGCCCTAAAGCTTGTACAGATCCGCCCAAAAGTAGGAGCTCAAGATGGGGACATAGCATAGCCTGCAAAAGCGACCAATGTAACTTGTGATGACGGTCACATACTCGTTTAAAAGAAAGACCGGAATTTAAATATATTTTGGCTATCTAAGTCTTCTTACTATTCAGCAAACTCCGCATAACAAATGAGATACTTTCGACATTAACCAACTGATAAGAATTCTAATGATCGCAAGAAATCAGTCATAAGTTATTATGATTCAAACCTTGACTAAGTAGTACACAAGCCAAGTCATTTCCAATTAGAGATAATCAAACGACCCCTATCTATAACATGATCATGCCTGGGATTATCGCATAAATATTAAAAGAAGAAGAAACAGAATTGAAAATACCACAGATGTGAGATTGGAAGCAGTGAGACCAGCACAATTGTTGAGTGCAAGAATTCGTAGCCCAGAACCACTGCTTATGCTCCCCAAACTCCTTGCAAGATCACCGTCATCCCGAGTCACATCACTCTCACATTCGTAAACTCCAGTGTGTAGACCAGACGACTCGTCCTGAGGAAATTCTAGGTTATCTATATGACTAAGCAAAATGCTCCGCAATCTTGAACCATCGGCTGTAGAGGCAACAAGGAGGTTCGCAGTTGATGAAGACCCCAAACCAAAACACCTCTGAAGACTTAAGCTAACTGGGCCAGACTTCACTGAAGTTGCAAGCACATCTGCAACAGCGCCAGTTCTGTAAAAGAAAACAAGAACACATATCATCGGAAGGTGTCAAGCCCTAACTTTCAAATTTGCGGAAGAATCGTCCTTCGCCAGAATACACACAAGCACACGCTGACACCAGAATGATAAATTGCAAGTCCTGGCTTGCATGCTCAAGTAATAGTTAATGCTCGTCTTTACAAAACCAAAGCAGGCTAACTGCCACATCAAGATCTTGACCAAGGCAACGGCAAGTCATATGTAAAAGCAGCATATTATACGCAAATATCATCTGAAGGAAGTGTGGATTACAATTTCTGGCAATTGTCCAGGATGAGGCGCTCCAAACATCGCAAATTTGACAAAATCGCAGCCACATCGTCATCCCCAATGAAGCACCCAGCCAAATCAAGTTCCTGAGTCGCGCACATGTGTATTCGAATGGCACCCAATGCCTCCCGAGTCCAAGAACCTGCTGTCTGAGGAGTAACTCTGCCACTGAAAAGTTGGGAATCAAAATTAATTAGTAAATGCCTCACAAAAAATTCTTCGGGCATAATTAACAGAAGGTTGGTCAGTAGGTAATGATATTGGTCCACATAAGAACGGTTGATGGTGAATTCTTTTTTACGTACTTCTTCAATCATGCAATTCCAATAGACGTTCTCGATACTTGGAGAACCGAATTCATCGCGAGAAAAACAAGATTATTCCAAGTGCCTGATAAATGTAAAAGTGCAGGTCTCAGGAAGTTTGACAATTAATGCCACGGAATAACTTACAGCATCATATAAACTCAACTTCCACCAGTTCATTAGGCAAGCTCTATTTAAGTGCCAAAAAAGCCACAATTCCTACAGAGCAAGTCAACTTGAAGGTATATAATGCTACGGAACCTATCAACTAAGTTCATGTCAGCTGGAAAGACCAAAATTTCGTTAAAACGCGAAAGAAGGGTACAGTTTACGGAGTGTCACGAAAACGCGGCAAATTTCTTTCACACACGCATATTTGGACCAAAACACAAGAACCGTGATTGTATCCTAGCATTGCAGTGCACTGACGTACTCTAGGGATAATACGACGTGCGGATAAATGTGATATGATCCTGTTCTGGCTGGGAAATTTAGGATCATGCATTTCAGGACACTATTTGTATTCGTATATCTCTCAAAACAACCAATCGCACTTGTCACTGAAGCTAGCAACGTCAATTTAGTTATATTGACACAATTCAAAGCACCAAAATTGTGACATTCAATAGCATAAAGCTCAAAAAACTAGGCCTGGTCTAGATTTACGTTTCCAGGCGTAAATCAGAGAAAGCACCAATATCGTGAATTCTTTGCCAATATAACGAAATTGGCGTTCAGCACAAGTGTAGAGCAATTGAGAAAATTAAGCAGAACAAACGTATGCATACCTCCTTGGTGGCGTGTCGTCGCAATTTGCAGCAGGTGTCTCATCAAACTGGCGAGGTCGCAAGCGGAGGCGAAATGGAGCAGTGCGAACAAGAAAACAGAAGAGACGGCATGTGCACAGCGTTGCCATCACATCCACGGGATCCACCAGGTGCGCCATTATTGAAGCCAACACAACAGCAGGAAGGTCGGTAATATGAGTACCGTAGTCACCATCATCCCCGGCCATTAAAGCAAGCCTCAACCCCGCAGACCGCTCCAAAGCGCCAACTGTTGCAGTCTCGTCCATGTCGCTCTCAATTGCGGAGATTTCGACACAGAGTGTTAAAACCCTAAAATCTCAACGAAATAGGGCTTGGCCATTCTTGCTCCTAAATTCTAATCACACATCACCCGAAGGCATGACGCTCCAATTTCATGACGATGATCACTCAGAAAAGAATGCGGGGCGCCGGTTCCGATTATCCCGACACTCAAGCTTCCCCAATGAACCCTAATTGACGCAATTCCTTACGAATTGCGTTGCATGTCATGCAATACCGCAACCTGTGAGTTTTGCGCTCCGCAGCAATCTGTGCCACGAAAGAAATCGCTTGAATTTGAAGCATCAACCTGAAGAAAATAATGAAGAAGAAGAAGTACAGGCCAGCATATGAATTCACAGCCAGAAGCGAAGGTTTGCTTGAAATGAAATTGCTAGAGCACCGACTGGTGAGAAGGCAAGGTGATGCGCCACTACCCTAAAATTTACTAATCTGAAATGTGCAGGAGGCTTTCACTTCAAGTGGCATACATACATTCGTAACTTAAGGTAGTGTGCTCTAAAAGCGCCCATCTTCTTCAAACCGCCCCTATTTTTAGGTGGAAAATGGAGATGGGGTGATCCTTAAATGGACCAGTTTAGCAATTGAATGTATCAAGGAAAAATTGTTTTTCTATTGCAAGAGCCAATCATTGTCTTTGATTTCCGGACATCTCTTTACAAGTTGCAAGTGGACAGATTTTGGAAGACCTATGGTCACAAATAGGTGCCTATGCCCTGAATCTTTGAAAATTCATAAGTAATTCAAAAATGCTTGGAAAAATACAAAACCACTTGTGTTAGGTTCCATATCTATTTTTCTTTCTCTGAAAAATGATCTAAAAATATTTTCGTCCATGAAAGCCTGTGAAAAAGGCGGACCAGCCCTTAAATGGTCGCTTTAAGAGCATACTACCTTACTAACTTCATCCCTGCTCCCCGACTGATTTGCCAAGTGTCCAATGACTATCAAATTGGCATGGCGTGAACTTCAAGGTAAGTAATTTAGTGTGTGTGTCAAATTATTTATGAGATCCTTTTATTTTGTTTTTGATTCAAAACTTTGTCAAGAAGACCATAAAATGATAAGGTATGAGGTCCATGAGATAATGAATTAATTTATGGGTGACTTTTTAGAAAAAAATTTAATAATTTTTTTTTGAAGACAATGGAATTGACATTTAAGTCAAGTTATATCATAAATTTTGGACTTTTATGGAAACATAGAAGTTAGAATCACATAGATCACTAAAAGTATCCATCTTTTTATAGAATTATTATTGGTACATTGATAAATTCAATTGGTACATAGAAGAAAGAAAAATGTATCTTTGTATTAAATAATGATTTTGTAGCTCAAGTTCTTTATGGACCACTTATCATAGTGTAAGAAGACAGTATATTCTTATTAAATGCACGTTGAGATTGCTAGTAACAATTAATTTAAAATATTAATATTTAATATTTGAAATAAAATTTAAAATTTAAAATTTAAAATTATTCTTTTTTTATTATTTAGATACCTTATTTTAAACCTTTTATATTTTTTTTGTTTGCTTTAGATTGTAGTTTTTTAATTGATATATGATAATTGATTTTGCAACCTTTGGATCAATAAAGAGGCAATTCAAATGATTAAAGGATTCAGATTGGATCAGTGAAAAGTTGTTTTTGTTAACAATAAGATGCTTAAAAAGGTTGACATGATACCCCAAAAATTGAGTATATGGAATAAAAATTCTAAGATTTAATAGAACCTATAGTTGCCAAATGATCACTCAAAATGAGAGGTAAAATATAGAGTTGCCAAAACAAAATAAACAAGATCTTTACCTAAACCAAACGGTAGTCCAAATTTTCAAAATTGTGAATATTAATTACAATCATTTGTTCATAATGATTTTTAAATAGAAGTTGTAACATATGATTTATAAAATCATATTTTTATGGTTTGAACTACTATTGCACTAACAAATAATTTTCAAAAATATTTGAAACCAAAAATTAGAAATTCCTTAAAAAATTAATTATAGATTGAAAAAGTGTAAATTTGACAATAATTTATTTTCCTTCAACCCCTCAAGGACCAAGGGGTATCTAGATTTCTAAGATTGTGTAGAAGTATTATAAAATGCAACTTTAAGAAATAATTATATATTAATTTTGAAGCAATAGTTGTAAAATATGACCCATAGATCATAACCATATGATTAGATCAACTAGTCTATATACAAACCATTACTTTTTAATAAAGTTAAAAGCCAAAATTTAAAAATTCCTTCTTAAAGCAATTGTAGATTGAATATTTGTAATATTTTTTTTCTTTAAATTCAAAATATTAACCCCTAAGAGCCCTAGGGGCCAAAATATGGCCTCTCCATTTTTGAAAGATGTCTTTGTTTGGCTCTTATAATCTTTTCAATGGTATGGTCAAAAGACGCGTCCCTTTCCTTATATATATGGACAAGTCTCTACTACCAATTGATACAATCAATTAGTGTGAATCTTTTCTTAGGTGATAGTTTAACTGGAATGAGTATAGAAGGGTTTGGATTTATGTGAATATGGGTTAGGCGCTCAAGGGTTAAGTTTTAATCATAGTGTTTTTTGAAGATTTTTTGTTTTACTTTTCTATTAAAGTTGTTTTTGAAAAGATCATTTATTGAATTGAAAAAGTTATTTTTTGAAGCTAGACCTACTAGTATTCTTTGGATTATACAATATTTACAAAGCTAAAAATCTTCAAAATCTATATCGTACAAATAGTAAATAACTAACATAAGATTCTTCATAAAAATTGATAGATGAAAAAGTGCACTTTTTAATGCTTGGAATGTGTTTGCGTTCATTTGTTGTTCAAAATTTGAACATTTGTTCTTTACAGGGATAAATTCAAAATATTAAATTCTGATTATGGTGATTTAAAAAAATAAATTGTTTCACTTATTTATTCAAGTTTCGTTTTACAAGTCACATTTGAACTAGAGATTTATTTTTTGAGGTCAAACATACAACTAATACTTTTGATTTATCACGATGTTTGCATGAAAAGTTATGTAAATCTATACCCTACAATGTAAGAGAGCTAATAGAAAAATTCATAAACATTTTGATGGATTAAAAAAGCAAGACTTTGTGTTCATCTGTTGTTTGAAATTTGAACACTTGGTACTTTCACTACTAGAAAATTCAATTTTTCTGTTGTTTTGGTCGCGTTGATCCGGTCAAAATTTGACAGAAATTTGTTGAAATCAACAAATTTCTGTCAAATTTTGACCGGATCAACGCGACCAAAACAACAGAAAAATTGAATTTTCTAGTAGTGTTTAGTGGTAATGCTAAGTTTTTTCACTAAATTGTTTAAAAATAATAATAATCGTTCAAAAAAATTGTCTAAGGTAGTAATGTGAAAATTGCTATTTTACAAGCAAAGTGGAAAATCTATTATCCACCTACAGCGTTGGACTTCTAAATAAACTACATTAGACATTCCAAATACAATTGGACTTCCAAGTAAACTACATTCATACCCATTCTAAAAATCCTTTGATATATAGATTATAGATTTGTGAATTAGATCATTTTTTATTTTTTTGGAATTGAACATTACAGAAATTTATATTTATAAAAGCAAACTCGTATCTTTGGATAGTGTATGAATCAACTCACCTATATATAGAATTTTTGTCTTCTCAAAGCCTCCTTCTCTTTAGTCAAAGTATTTTCATTCTTTTATATGTAGAAAATTCTTCTACTTTAAATACATATAATAATTTTTTTGGCATTTATCATATAAATATTGTTCATCACTTTGTTGTTTAGATTATCATACCAAAATATAAGTATTTTTGAATTGATTTAACAGAAGAAGCTAATGAGCATGTTTTGCAAATGTGTATGAATTCCAAAAATCATTATTTTTTATAATGCAAACTATAAGAAGTTGAAAAACAATTTGTTTAGAGCTTTCAAACATGAGGGGAGGTTAAATCTCAAATAATTGGTACATATTGAATGTAAGAATGTATACCATGTCAACGTCAAATCTATATGTTTTGTTGGATTTAGTTATTGTAATTTACCTAAACAACACCTCAATCTTAAAAAAATAAAATTTAAAAGAACTTAAAAGAATCTTGGTTGTTCAAAATTATTAGCTTGAAGAGAATAAAAGAGATTTGTAATTGAGAATCCAAATATAAAAATGGATAGATATTGTGAATGTTTTCTTTTGAAGAAATGTGAAGAAGATCCATACTACAATTAAGATTGCAAGATTGAAATACATATTTTCTTATAAAATGTACAAATTATAACTACCATTCCCAAAGAACCTCCACATTATTACCTCCACATAATTTACTTAAAAAATCACTTACACATATTTAAGGCATAATAAACATCAAATTGTGCCTCAATACACTTTTAATACACATGAAGCTACCATCTAATATTCTTTCTAAGCAATCATTTGGAATGGAATTATCCAGACTAAAAATCTTCACGAGAGATTTCTCTCATATTTACCTCACCAAGGCACAATATCTTTTACCATTAAACTGCATATGTTTTTTTTGTTAAACTTGTTTAAAGCTCCTAAGCTCTTAAATTACTTATCCATGATGACCTTGTCCCATTGGATGCATAATTCCCATGCAAAAAACAATTCACAGTTCCAAACCAAAATGTATGACCCAATTCCCCTAATTGTCCCTTTTGCAACCACAAAGTTGTTGCATGGTCTTCAAAGAGTTAAATCCTTGTACTTTTCGCATACAGAATCCAACTTATACATACTCATGTGCATTGTAACCCCTTTCAATTGCCAGCAAGAATCAACAAATGTTTGATCAAACTATGATCAATGCTAGATCTTGTGTTGGTTTTAACGAAATGTGTCGATTTTAGGTTTTTCTACCTCCTACACACCCAAGTAACAGATTGGAATTGTTATTTGGACGACTCCTGAGCACAAAAGATCCACCTATCAACTTTCAAAAACCCTGGAGAAGATTATTCAGAATCATTATGTCCTGTTTAGAAACATTTGAGAATTTTGAACAAAGATAAGAATGTCAAAATGAAAATGGAATAATCAAGCTTTCGGGGACTCTGTAGTCTACAAAGCAGCTTGATTACAAATTCTCGGTAACAGAAGGCAAACGAAGAAGCGGTCAGTGCTCCTCGTGACTCTCGTGCTTATACTCGAATAGGCCGTCCGGTCCTGCAAAAATTGTAGATGATTTAGTTGGAGGATCGCACAACTTAATTGCATTATCAACGATACAGGGATTTGAAAAGACATACAAGAACAGATTGGTTTATGCCACAAAAATCAGCTCTGGAATACAACGAGATATCTTAAGTCAGAAAGTTAGTTAAACTGATGTAGGGAGCAGCGATGAGGGCGAGGAATAAACAAGGACAGAAATCTACAAGGATCGAGAACAAGACATACCCCAAGGAAACTCCTTCTTACGAATACGCAAGTAAGAGAATTCCTGCCATCCCAACCACAAAAGAAACATGAGAAACAAGGGCACATGATGAATTATCAAACTGTATGTCACTTTCACCTTGGAAACGAGATGCGCACAAAACCAATTGAAATTTTATAATGAGATGCAATCCTCGAACAAGGTCCTCAGAAGAGATACTTCAAGTCTTACATGAAATACCCCTAAGTATCTTCGAAGGAATCTAATGAGCACAACAGAGCCTGGAAAGAAAATTACATACCGGGTTGTCACTAACATTGTGTTCCTCATTAGCGAGAGTGTAGACGCCCAAGCCAATACACATTAAGTAAGCGGCAATTGTGACGCTGCGCCACTTGTGCGTCTCCTCTGCAGTGCCGCATCAACATACGGTGAGTAAAGAGCACAGGGTAATCATTTCACAGAAATCACAGTTCTTGTATATCTGCTGTAAACTAGTAAAATCAGAGTCGAGGTACAACATTGAAACTACTTCCTCCAGATTGACAAAAGATTACGAACAGGTAAGAAAAGAAAGTCAAATGCAAATCCACCGAAAATTATGGCTCGACAGGAACAAGCCCCCTCTTGCTAAATTAGCCTGAAAAATCGATTCTTGAGTTTACCTAAGTCTGTTAGACTCCTAGATAATGCCTCACCCATTTTTGATTCAAGACAAATCATTTCGGAAGCTCATAAATTCAGACATCTTCACTGTCACAGCCTAAGCGCCCCAAATGCAAGATTGTACGGAATTCTCCAATATAGTGTTCCATAGAAAAAGGAACGTTAAATAATACTGGCGTTGCAGGAGTTAGGAAAGATGCTCTACAATCCTTTCCAAAATTGTCAAATTCTCATAATCACATTGCTGGGACATAAAAGAATGCTACAGTAAAATTACGTTTTGAACTGCATCCTGGGGTCTGGTACTAGGGTCTGGTGAGAGAATTGATATTACAGAAGGTGACATTAAAGAGCTCTAGGTGTATTCGGTATTCCAGAAACAAATCCCCCGAGATCTCATTCCGTAACTTAAGCCAACAGTAACACCACATTAATCATACTAGCAACTCAAGATTCCCAGTCAGACATCAGCAACCACACCGAACAACCAAAAACGCTCCCCCCTAAAGAAATCCAACCCTAAAGCACTCCCCCAAACCAAGAACAATTAAAGCCACCACGTACTCTCGCCACATCCTAGCTTACAAATCTTTCGATCGAACACAACAAGAAACCCTAATCCCACTCTCACTGACCAAGAATCACCAACTTCAAACAAACAAGCAACAAAAAACACCAACTCAGATTCGGCATTTTCTAGGGCGATGCAAACCCTGAAATAATCGCAACGAAAAAAGCTCACCAGCGTCGTCGTGAGCGTGAGACTTAGAGGCGAAGAAGCGCTTGGTCGCAGTCGCAGCCTGCGTGGTCTGGAGAGAGCCTAAAGGTGTAGGTCGGCTCAAGAGAGCACCAAGTCGCTGCCGGAGAGGATTCGCCATCGCTGCAAACAATTAAGAGAGAGAGAGAGACAAGCAAAGAATGAAGGGCAGCAACAATACTCTCGAGAAAACAAGGAGGTCTGCTGAAAGGAATTGGCTTTGTCTTTGTTGTTCTTCCGCGGAATCAGGTGAGGGGGACGGCGAACGGAGCCTCTTACCCATTACCGTTTTGGGGAGCAGTTCATGCCACTCCACCGTGTCAAAAAGTGACTGCACTGATTTGTCCCAAGGTAGAGACACCTAAAAGCGACACTTCTTCTACTCCACACGGCCAGTTTCTAATTATCTATTATTAGACTGATTAAAAAAATTATATTCTAATTGGTAACATTTGGATATCGTGTACAAAAGTTATGATGGATCAAAGTTTTTTTTGGTAGATGTTCTTAAATGATTTCTTCAACAATAGGTACATATTGATGAAGGAGATGTACATAGTGGGTACATCTAATCAGGTGATGCTTCTACATCTAGTACATTTGGGGGCCCTATCTTAACAAGCTTAGACTATGTGACACTAATTTTCTAATGACACACAACACTAATAATGATTTTTAGTGCTACCTACACTAATTGATTTTAAAATGCTATAAGTTTAAGTGTGATGAATATTTTTCAAATCCAGTTAGGAGTTTCTATTCAATTAAAAATCTAAAAACAAATGTATCATGCCACAAGACCTCAATAAAAACTTACAAAAAATATCACTAAATTTGAAAATCACATCAAAGATCTCTTAACTAACAACTTAGAGAATTCCAATTGGATTGTATATTGACAATAATTGACTTGTTTCCTAGCCACAAAATATAAAAGTTGATACAATGTAAAAATTTCTAATTTTTTACAAACAAGATACAATGGTGCTAGGATTCTACTATTTTTCTCATGTTGACAACTAAACTCAATTCAAACACATGGTTTCTCTCAATAGAGGTAGTCACACCTTATCCGAGGAGCAAACTTCTATGAAGAATGAGAAGTTGGAGAGAGAAAAGAGGAGCCAATGGGGAGTAGTTTTGTATGAAGGTGTGGCATCCCTTTTGATGATGTGAAGAATGAAAAGTTGGGAATGTGCAAAACTTGGGATGCTTAGGTAGCTAACTAGCTATGGATGCTTAGAACGCCAATAATGTGGACATTGCTCAATAAATGTTGAGGTAATGCAGATCGCACGATGAAGGCATAGAATGTAAGCAACACACAATGAAAGTGAGAATATATTTCTTTTGTGAAATCTTCTTCACGTCCATTATTCACCTCCTGAGAAAAATAATGACCATCGTCAATTTTTTCCAGAGAATGGGAGCTCTGCAAGCCACGGATAGCCAACGAAAGAGAGCCACGTTGCATTATCTGAGAATTGAGAATGGGGGTGAAGAAGGTGTGTGACTACCCCTACTGCGAACCGTTGCCACCGACGTAAATTCTAACCAATTGATGGAAATTTATCCAAACTCAGGACATACATGACCGCTCCAGCCGTTACGAGAAAGAGTGAGAGTCATCTTAACGATCAGCACATTGAATATTCATGTTGTATAGCAAACTGGGTCCTTGAGAAAGGATTCAAAACTGAGCTAGTGTAGGTACATGCATCATCAGATTTATCATAAAATGGCCAAAATTGTGATCAGTTATGTGCGCAAAGCCCTGGAAAAATTGGACACACTAGGACTGTTATAGATATGAGGCTCCACAAGTCCACATGGGGCTTTGAAAAAGTGCAAACTTGTCAACTGAAAATCCTCCATTTTAACAAACATGGCGACAAATTTGTGTAGCGTCATGATGATAGAAGCGTCAGTTGCAAGCGTCAATTGCTCATGTACCGGCAGCGTCTCAAAACATATTGTTCATATTGTTCATATTGTTCGGAACTACTCAGCACTCCAATTCTAAATCACTCCCCTTCTACAGTACAGTACAGAAGTTGCCGTTGTCTCGAACTGTTAGAGTCTGTTACTATTTCAAGTCCTTTTCCGAATGCGCCAATTTTCTGAATTGTAAACTAGCTCAGAGAACATGAAATTATAGTGTCATATAATGAGAAATAACATGTCCATGGCAAATTTTTGTTACATCCATAACAATTAACAAGCAGTGCTGCACTATTCTACGAGAGGCTCTGTGCCTACAGCACGGTTTGCTTTTAATTACTCCCCTCTGTTTCTGAGAAAGACCCGTGTTTCCTTTGAAAAAGAAACACTGGTCTTTTTCAGAAACAGAGCGAGGTAATTTCTAATGAGGTAGCTACTGAAATTTCCACTGAAATTTCCTCAGGGTCGCTTCTCTCCGTGCAAAGCCTCCGTCCCCTCCCCTTCAGTCCAGAGCCAACAAGGTTGCACATTCGTGTTACCAGAGATAACCTCCATGACTGGATCTTGTTCAGTCGAGCTATCATTCGAAGGTCTAAAACGAAGGGCACTGTTAGTGCCGCATAAGTTAACACTGAAGCAGCTCACGTCATGGATAACAACATACCCCTTCTCATCCAATGAGAGTCTGTCAAATCTCCAGAAAAGTGCTCCATTGAGGTTATGCCAAATTGCCTATGCAACGAACATAACGATTCCTTCAAAAAGGTAGTGCTCAGCCACGTAATAAGATTCGCATCTCAGTCTGCAGCTTCAGATTGAAGTCCACACGGAAGAATGGCGATGAATGAGATCAACAGTAAACCGGATTGGCGGCGGGGAGCTCCTCCCTCCTTGAATTCTAACACAATAACTGTATTGACGACAAAAGTCCTGAAACTTTAGTGCACATTAGTTGCGAGTCTTTGGAATTGCAAGCCCTAGCCTGCAGTCAAAAAATCCAATTGTGGATAATGATTTCATGCGTTATCTTTCCATTTTTAAAAATACGGTTATCGATCGACACTACTTTTTCAACGTTCGACTCTCACTTTTCTTGCGGTCACTGCAAAAACATATACCGACAAAGTTTACACATCGTTCACACCTAGCTAGTAACCGGAGGGAACTTATTACTAACGGAGTATAGTAAAACCGTTTTCCGGTAAGCATATCCTGGTTCGATTCGCGACTTGTTAGACGCGGCTAGACCGTCCATGATAAATTATTAACTAGTCTGTGAAAATTGGAGTACTGTAGCTGCGGGACGAGCTGGTCCGGATCGGAAGTTGCAAAGCTTCTGGAGAAAAAGGAAAGGGGCCGGCGGAGGTGACGAGGAGAGTCGACGAAGAGAGTTAAGCGGCTCCCCCAACTCTTCGAAACACTGCACCAATACCCAGATCGACAAACATGCTCCACGTTTTTCTACTTTGTTTTCGTACCGATTATAGCATGGCCTTGGCTCCTACGTCAAGCATCTGTATGCGATTCGTCGGAGTTAATTGCGTGGCACTACCAGCAAAATCTTAAGGTAATTTCGTGCACCCATAATCGACGCTAGCTAGTTGCAACTGAGAATGCTGACTATTGTAAATTGTTTTTAATAGATCTTCCTGGAAAGTGAAAGGGGATCTAACGCACTTTAGCATGCGTTCATTGGAGACATTGTGAATAAGTTATGAAATTTCAAAGCTTGATTGTCTGCCCGATTGTCTGTAGGTATATATCCCCAAAATGGAAACTAGGGTCGCTAGATAGTAGGCTCTCACGTTGAGATTGTGTACATCTTGCGTCATACATCTTGCGTCATTCATCAATTTCTAGGTTTTCGTGCCACTATTCATTTGGTCCAAATGTAGGTAAATGTAGGTAAATGTAGGTGTCGCATGTTGGGAAGCTTGGGCTGTGATGATTATGGGGGCAAGTACCTTACCGATCTTCTGTGTTCTTCTGGGGACGCAAGCAAATTCAAAGCGCTGGCCAGTTGCGTTGCTACTGTAGCTGGGGGCAGAAAATGGAGCTGCGGCCTGGGGGCGAAAGGAGTCCAGATTTCCGTTATAATGGCAGATTTTAAAATTATAGAAATTGGACACAAATCGAAGCTGCGACTTCAATTGCAAGAAAAATAAAAGCGGAACAAGTTCTTACACCCAATCCTTCAGTTACGAAGGAGGAGAAGAGATTCCCAATCCACCTACTAGTCTGGCCACTTCACAAAAGTGTTGGTTCTGTTCCAGCTTATAATGGCACGGAATTGCGCACACTTGCACTTCCCCGACTGAAACCTCAGATCTACACTATTCCTAGATTTTAGAATTCTCTCCGCCCCAATTTTCACGAATTTTCGGAGTGCATGGAACCGGTGGAGCTCTCCTGGTGGCATATCCCGGAAGGGTTATTCTCTTCCAACGTAAAAAGACGTAAGACAATAATCAACCGTCTCCCGTGGAACCGGTGAGCAAAATCAGGTCCCAATACTCTCAGATTTGTGGGAGGACGGCGTTGCGGTACAGTTATTTACCAGTTTTATAAATTATTCAAAAGTTTCTTACCAGTTTTTCTAAATTAAAATCATTAAACGAATTGTCTGTACAACAGGATTGGTACAGACATTTAGTCGGAGAACCTGGCCCACCCCAGACCACGACCTGAAGAGACTGCAAACTCTGTATAAAACGGGAGAGACTCCTCTCTGCTTTGAAAGCTTTTTCATTTCTGCCATAACGATCAGTCGTGGTGAGAGTGAGAAGCTCTTTGCAATGGGGTGCGACTTGGAGTCGGCGTGGCGGGTTATGAGTGTGTATCGGTTCATCAGTTGATGGCTGTAGGAATTTCGCTGATTCCGATGATCGGTTGATCGTTGAGTATGTTTTCGCGCAATTCCAGAAGCTTTTTCAGAAGTTTTTGTAGAAGTTTTTGCAGAAAGTTATGAGGTTTCGGAGTGGGGATGCTTCGGAGAGTGGACTAGAGATGGATCGCGTGCAAAATCGGCAGCGCACCCACTTCCTGTATCCATGGTGCCCTGTTGCAAGAGGAGCCGCGCAACCGAACTATAAATGTAGGAGATCCATGAAGTGGACATGCTATAGAATTAGGTAGACAAATTAGGAAGAATTGCCTTGGTTTCGGAAACTTTGCATTTTGAAAACTCCGCATACTATTGCCGTTGAAGATCGAAAGTACTACTACGATTTCAAACTGGCGAATTTCAGCGCCGCGGAGCTGTTAAGCAGCATGCCGGAGCGCTTCTCGCTATGGTGTGAGCAATTGGAAGACCTCGTCCTATTCCGTGCGCCGTGAGTTCCCCCCCTCAACCTTTTACCCGGAAAAAATCTTCAAATAACATTCGCATGCCTTGGATTGCACAGCTAGAGTTCACAATTCCGAATTCATGCTACTGCCAAACGACTTAAATTTGGATCGGATTCTTCCGTCAACTCTAGAACATGTGATAATGCTCATTCAAAACACGAAGATCTACATGTTGAAACCTAAATTCGATCAGAATTCAGCTCTTTTTGAAGTGAAACCATAAACCTTGAATTTGTTCGGGGTTTTCACTGCCACGGGGCATTTTCAAGTGTGGCTACAATGATTTGTCGTTACAGTGAGGGGGAAATTAGCGTCACCTAGAAAACTAATGTCACCACAAAATTTAAATTTCATGGAAATTGATACAATGCAGGAATATTTCGCCAGTTGTAGGTTACACTAATTCAAAATAATGTGACGTTGGTAAATTAGTGTCGCACGAACTATTAGGACAAATCAGTGTAATCCTTGCGAGGTTCAAAGAATTCATGGATCCCAAGGTCTCTGTACAAATGGCAACAAATTTTGATTACTCCTCACACAGTAGCTGTTAGGATTTGCTGCGACTACCAAATTTTGCGTACTCTTCTCACAGTAGCTAATGCGGTTTGCTGCGACAAGCGAATTTCTTGCACCATCGCATCCCATGACGCGCGTGACCTTTGTGCAGTGGGGAGCGCGCGTCCGCATCTCCACCCGCTCCCGCCGGGAGTCGCGGCAGTCGTCGCAAGCGGAGCCCTCGTTCCGGCGGGGTGCTCCCTCCACGCGACTCCAAGGCGAGCTGGGCCGTCAACATCCGTCCCAAGAATTGGGGCGACAAGGACAAGATCTGGTGGGGGAAGATCAAATCGATGCGAGATGCGCAACGCATCTCCGACATCGTGCACCACTACCTGGGTTGTGAGTCTGTCCACTTCCTCTTCCCGGGATCCGATCGGACTCCTCCGCCCTTTGCGAATCCCAACCTCGGGGGATTGCATAGCTTGGAGAAGCGGATGCAGTACGTGAAGCTCATTGCCAAGGGCGAGCAGCACCAGGCTCTGCGCAGGGAGTTCATGGAAAGCGTCAAGGAGATGGTGAAACTGCTGATGAAGGAGGATGGGGGTGACGCTGCGGCTGCGGCGACGGGGGCTGGGGCTGCGGCTGCGGTTGAGGTGCCATGGAGTTGGACTTCGTCGCAACCGGAGCTTGGTGGGGACGAGTGCAGACTGTCGCCGGAGATTCCAAGTCTTTTTGAAGGTAAAGAGAACACACAGCTTCGAAAGATAAAACAAACAAATAAAACAAACAAAACAAACAAATATCCTCATTTAAGGTATAAAACAACTTAGATGACATCATACTTGACTGTTCCCAACCATTTCAATGCCCCAAATCAATGTAGAAGGCTAGTTTACGGTGGCTTGAGTGCACGAACTATTGTAAGATAGCTCGGATTTCTGTATCATACTTGTAAATTTATAGGTTCGTTTTACTGGAGCTTGTTAGGCATTCTACTAATGTGATTAAATGAACTACTAGTGATAATGAACTAGTTTTAGGGTTCATATCAATCATGATTAATTGTATCAAAAATGTGAATGATTCAGAGTTAGCATTCAGAGTTTTAAGAGAATGCAATTCAGACTATTGGTCTAATATATATGAATGGTGGTCAATAACAGAGGACATTGAGTACATGATGATGATGGTGCTGGATGATGAGGTTTCTTAAGCTGCATCAATCAACTGTACAGAACAATGCATGTGAGTTTGAATTCACCTTGTTATCTATTAGTTTTTCCATGAGTAAAGCTGTAATATTATTGTAAAAATTAGTGTCACTACAAAATCACTTTTGTGGAAATTAGTTTTATTTCAGCCTGCACTAAAATTAAAATAGTGCGACTTTGGTATATAAGTGTCACATGGACTAATAGGATAAACCAGAGTAGTGAATGTGTTGTGTGTTGGTTTTGCAGGAAGGGTGTCTGGTGGTTTAAGCTTGGAGTGCTTTTTTAATAATCCATTATTGTTGTTTGTAATGCTCTGGCATGTGCAACCACGAGTTTGTTCATCACACATTGTTCAGAGCAGAGGCTGTTTGCAATGCCTGATGAATCACCTCAAGTTGGAACAGCGACATAGCCTGTTCAGTATTAGCAGAATAAAGGACTTGGTTGTAATTAACAATGTCAAATAACGTGTACCTTTGTACAGTGTACATTTGTATGTAGGCTTTGAGAATTGTGATCTCCTTTCAAAAGGATCGACAATGAAGAAATAGGGAGTCCACTTACTACAGTTGTAGCCGAGCTGTTGCTACCTGTGCATTCAGAATTTGTATGAAAAATTGGTACATTTGTTTACTCAAGTTGAAATAAATGAAAGCCTCCAGGCTCACTGGGATCTTGGACTGTATTCATGGATTATTGGCAATTCCTAATCTCCAACTGACTGGAGCAGGCACTTTTTTGTCTGTCTATTTGTCATACATCACTGCTAAACATGTTCTGCCAGGTGTGGGGTTTTAGACTTGAAATGTGACTTTTGGATGACTTGCAGAGCTTTATGACTTAGTGTGGGATGTAAAGTATTGGCCATGGATTGAGTGAGCTTCATATCCCACAAAAAAATTACATTCTAAGGCATGTGCAACCATAAACAACACTAATTACAACTGAACATACTACTGTTTTTACTACTGTTTTTATTGTTTAGATAATTGCATATATTGTTTTTATAGTTGCATTTATTGGAGCATATTGGCAAGTGGAAGAGGATTCTAACTTGCTTTAGCATGCATGCAAGCTTTTTGGTCCAAATATAGGTGTAGCATATGGATACCTTACGGCCCATTTGATTTGCACCCTTTCAAAGGTGGCCCAGTTTTCATCTTATTTTGATTCTCCCTGGGAACCCTTTTCAGACATGATCGCCTAGAATCTAGGCTATTGTTTGATTTATTTAACTAAAGATTGTTATGAATAGATACATGAGAAGGTACATGAGAAGGGGAATACCGGCATAACTGTCAGATAATGCAATTTTCAGAATATCAATATGGAGTGAACATTTGGATTTCTAGAGTACAATACGGCAAGCTTGTGCTTTACTTCGGAATTCAAACCTTCGCTTCGAACACGTGAAGCGAGGCGACCCTAACAAGTCACCATTCTCAGAGACAGAAATACGCAATTTTCAAATCTACCAGGGATCCAACTGCTCAATAACAATTAGGGCAAGAGTGCAAAATAAGGTAGTTCTACTACCATGAGTAAGGATTGTCATCTTCTGAAGGCACAAAAGGGTCTTTGTTGACAAGAAAAATTGTATAGAAGCCGTCTAATGGCAAACTATGGCAAACTACAGATCGTTCTGTTCTCATGAACTCAATTTATTGCTCACACCGAATCAAGACAATGAGTGCTCCTCAGTAGTGAGCACCAGGGACAATTAGCTAACATCCTCAACGATCCAATCCTCAAAACAACTCAAGCATCTTGGGCTTCTTGAACAAGAGGCTCCTCAAAACGCTCAAGGTTGGGTGCCTTCAAATGCTGGAGCTCCGGGGCGGACGGAGCATCAGGGACTGCAAGTGCAGCAGGGCTAGGGGAAGAAACGGACGGCAAACTGTCCTGAATGGTGCCACGGAAAAGCTGGGATGCGTCTGTCAAGGCTGACCCTACGCCAGCACCCGCTCCAAAGGCCACAGCAGCCCACCGTGTGGTGGGGCTCCTGAATAAGAGCAGGGCAGATGCAGCTCCTGACAGGGAGCCATATACAAAGCGTCTTAATGTCAGGTCAAAGGTTGCATCCCAGTTTTGTTCATGCTCCAGTGGTGGTGGTCGCTCCATCTCCTACGACGACAAAAATGTATCCACAGTAAGATAAAAAAACTTTCGAAGTACGATACTTCCAGCTGACCTCTTCCTCCAGGCCCGGTGCTTTGAAGAACATTGCAGATGAAGAACCCATCCTGGCTTAGGGTGCTCTTCGAGTGTTTTCATAAAACACAAACCCTGAGGAGCAGAATGAGTAGGGTTTAAGATAAGGCAGGAACGACCGCTGGGCCACGCAGGCTATCCCGATTAGGGTTTAACTGTAATATTTTTCTAAAAAGGTCCTAGGGACTGATTAATGATCCATCCTGGCCAAACTGAGAAAGAAGTGAAATAGTAAACAAATTGGACAGGTCCAATAAAATCAAAACCCTAGTTTCAGAAAACCGAGCTCTAACCTGATAAACCAATCCATCCAAAATTGTATTCAACAAGACAAATGCTCCGTGTAGGTAAGTCACTACGCCTTAAACTCTTTTAGAATTTAGATAACCAGATTATCATCCTACCTTTAATCAGTCCTAAACCCTAAATTATACGAAGTCACTGGAATATCGAAAACTCAAGTACCTTCAAAATCCGGCGCTCTCTAAGCAATATAGGAACATAAGAAACTGAACGCGCCTTACTCAAATACGAAAAACACCTAAACCCTAAAATGACAATAGAGAAGAGAGTGGCGTCGCTCGATCTCGAACCAGGTTGCTCCTCTACAACCAGCCTCAAAACTTCCTGATCCACTTCTCCTCCCAATTCAAATCTAAACTCCTAGTCAACTCCACCAGAGTCGGAAACCCTCGACAACACAAAATTACACAACGCTAACACACTTTCTACTCGCCTCAATCCCAAACCCTTTCAACTCAAGCCAAAACTTTCAACTCAAAACCTAAGCTCTTACAAACCGCACAATGCACATGTGCAACAGCCCAGCTCCACCGAATCTGAGTGATAACAACCTAAAATCACAAAGAGAAGTGCAATCATGAGGGAAAATTAGCCATACCAAGAAATTATTCCGAAGACGACGGAGAAAGACCACCCGTTCGATGCAAAACCCGTCCGAAAAACGCTTCGCAAACACCCCCCAAAAAATGAATCTGCAACGAGACCTCCCTTGCGAAACAACTGATGCACAAACAGACACACGCCGAAGTCGATGGTTCTGATGTGGAACAGCGCCACGTCAATTATGTGACATGGACATGCCACGTACGTGACAAGTCGAATCTATCGACGGCGAAGATTCTTGCGCACGTCTTTGGAATTCATTTTAAATCCAGGGCTCACAGTACCCCATGAGGGTCTCATGCCTTGCTCGTGACACTGTATTTCAAGGAGAAGATGATGCTTTGTGATTTCACGGTTTCGTTGTTGCGTTGCTGATTTTTGGTTCCAGATCTTGAAATATCTGCTTAAGAGTTTTTATTGTATATAGTTGAGCGTTTTTTCCTTAAACTCTTGGTTGACTGTTGTCAAATGTAGAGAAGCAGGATGAAATTTTAGTTGTCTAGCATTCTGAATTCTATAGGATGGGGAATAGGACCATTTAATTATGACTCCTTTTTAAACGTAACCTTTATCGTTTTGAGAATTGGGGATTGCTATTGGTTGAGATTTCTTTAGCTTTGGAAGAGACAGACAGATTATTGTTGATTTGTATCGGACCTATGTCAAAGTGGAAACAGTATACTCCAAACAGTTTCAAGTGAAGTATTGTGAGAGGGTCTGCTTTCCATAAAAGTATTAGGAGGTGAATTTTGTATCAGGAGGGAGGATTTGAATTATTTCTTGTTGCTAAACATATTGTTGAGATTGAGGTTTTAGAGATAGTCACATACATACAGATTAGGTTTGGTGCTAATTAGTAGACATGCTACTCTTTTTCAATCAGGTTGGATTGACCCCTCGCTCGGCCTTACCAAGTGTGCATGTAAAAAAAATGCCCCCTATTTTGGGCCGTTCCAGGGTATATTCTTGACTTCATTTACAAAAAGTGGGGTCTATGATCGCAAACATGAATTCAAAATTTGCAAAAAAAATCATGTGCAAAAAACAGGGTTTGCCCGCAGGGCCGAGCGAGGGGGTCAATCCACCCCGACCCTCTTTTTCTATGTGTGTAAGGTCAATAAATAGTTCATAGGCTTTAATTTTTAATTCCTTTAGTGGCGAGATTTAAGTACTATTAGTGATATATCATCTGATATATTAGTCTGAGGATTTTTCATGCGATTTGCACTATATAAGAGATTTTCTATGTATGAAACTAAATTATAGAATTGTTTGTTGAAACCAATCAAACCAAGTTGAAAATGCCTTGTTGTAGTAGATGTTCAAGGCAAAATTGATTATTGATACATATGCATGGTTTTTTAGCATTTATTTTGGTTGTTTTGTTTCTTTTTTTTACAATTATCCCTTGTGGATTCACAAATTCTCATCTACTCGTACTGCAATTTATTCTACTTGAAGCATTTGTGCTTTCTATAGTCATGGAGGCACTAAGTTCTTGAAACACTTTGAAATCTACTTGTAATACTGCTACAATATTCTTGTACTCTTGTGTCTCAAAGACTACAAGCATGGGATCCACAAAGATTTTGGCCTTGATCTAAGGATTATTATAAGTGGTCCACAAATAATGTATAGCACACGTTTTCTTACCAAGATCTACCTATTCTCTTGTACATGAAGTTGCAACTAATGATGCATTGTAACGATGCAATAAATTGTGCAATATTGCGTAGTATCGATGCAATAATTGTTAAATTAACATGCAAACCTATGAAACAACAATAACCACACGATAATTGTTGACAAACTATACGTTGCGAACTTTGTGATGTATGTTCCTTCTCCAACCAGTAATACTCATTGATGGGTTTGATGTTTTATGTCAAAACTTTTGCAGCTCTCTATTGATCCTCTCTTTTTGAAAGGTGCGAACTAAATTTCTATTTAGGAAAAAGACAACCCAATGTGATTAGATTGCATGAAGTTGGGATATTTGTTCCCTTACTTACTATGACACAATCAACACTGGGAAATTTGAAGCATTTAGCCCAGGGTAGACTCGGGTGTTTTAGCCCTCAATGTAGCCCCCTCCAACACTAATTTTAAAAAAGAGGGGGAGCTACAAAAAATAGCCCTAAAATTGTGCTAGAAGCCAGGACTACATTTGAAGTTCAGCCCAGACAGGAAGCCACTGGAAGCCAAGCTGCAGATAGCTTGGGGGTACTTTGATTTAGTTTGGTCCCCCCTAATTGTTTAGCCCGGGGAGCTACTCCATTCAGATTTCCCAGTACAAGGTGTGATGGTAACAAGGGTGATGTTAACATGGTCAAACAACATTGCTACAAATTTTTTATTGAAACCAAGAGCTATCTCTGAATCAAATCATTGTGGAACTTTGCATACAAGAGACATTGGGTAACATAAACAAAAGACTAATCACTTTCCATGTATTTTGTATAGGGCAATGCCCGAGGAGGAGGGGATTGCGTGAAAAAATGGACCGACGAGGAGGGCGGAGCCCGACGAGGAGGTGCATTTTTTCACACAATCCCCGCCGACGAGGAGCCATTGCCCGACGTAAATCACGAACAGATGGATGAAAATTAGGGATGAGAAATCGAAGACAGATGAGAAATCCGTAATGCCCGATTACACAGGAAAACCCGCATAATCGGGCATTACGCTGCAGAAGCCTCCCACAAAATGAACAGCGCAAATCCCGGGAGTGGTTTACGTCAAAGAAGTGCTCCTTCCATACTTGAAATACTTTGATGCAACATTTTAGAAATAAGAAAATTTATTTATACACTCTAGTAAACCTAGATCCTCCTGAATATTATTTGTTTTATACTTTCTATATATTTCACTCCTCTTACCCTCTATTTTTGTCTTTCCTTCCTATGTTGAATTTCAAATTCCTTCTATGGTCACATCCAATATGGATTGAAAGAGTATATGGCTGATTGATTTGGTGATGTTTGTTTTCTTTTATGGGATCTGACTACATCACCTATAATGGCACTCCCTATAGTCCTTACCATGCATTGTAATGAGCAAAATTTGTAACCTTTTTGTTTCAGTTTGTGACCACAAACAATACAAACTAGAGCACTAGCAAGAACATTAATTGAAGTACTTGGACGACTAAAGATATGATAATTGTCAACTTGACTATTACATTTATACGGATGTATATCAATTACAGATATCCCCTTTTTTTTCAAATCTTGGCCTTCAAGTGTCAAACAATATGTTACTGATCGTAATTGAAATATCTCATGTCCACCATGAAATTTATCTTTGCACCATGTGCACATACGTGTACAACACATGGTGCAAAAGAAATTTTCTGATAAATATGATGTACCCTCCGGGTGTTTCTTGCATGAAGTCATTTTATTTTCTAGCTCAAAAGTAGATTTTAACCAATTTGGAATCAATTTGACATCAGGAAGATTAGCTTGGTTAACATCGTTTTTTGATCTCATAGTTATATTTCACAGTAATAAATTATCTAATTATACTGAAAATTCAAGAAATGAATTAGTCAAAATCTAATAGGTTGTGGTTGTCATGAAATGAATACTGGTTTAAAACTGCAGTATGAAAATGATTGATAATACATTAATACATACATTAAATTATATTTATAATTTATAATTTTTATTTTATTTTAAAAAATGAACTCCCACTTGTGTTAGAGTCAACTTATGGAAGAGTTGAGAAATAAATTAGATCTTGGTTTTAAACTAAATCTATTTTTTTAACATCGTCTTAATAGTACTTCAAAGACTAATTTAGGTGTATTCACACTTGGTGTTAGGGGTGGCATTTGCGATGTGAATTTGGTCCAGAAGTAGGTCTAAATTCGTTCCTAAGACCTTCACTAACAATACTCTTTAACATTGAGTGTGAACATACCTTAAGTGAGAGATTAAGATAAAGTAGTAGTCCAAAATTAAAATTTCCAAAATTAAAAAACTATAGAATAGAATAGAAAGGGAAAGGAATTCCAATCCAAAGGGGTTAGCCTAAATGAAGAGAATGTTTGCTTAACCCCTAAAGGACCAAAGTGTGTTTTTTGGCAACACAGCAATTTTGGGCAGCTCACTACAAATGGAATTTATATTTTTTTCTTTGAAATTTTCATACAACACGTGCCTGAGGAGTAGCTTTAAGGCCCAACAATTTTCATAACTTTTGACTACATGGTTAAAAAGTTATTGCATGATATGTCATTTTCAGTCTTTAGCGGGCAACACGGGCAGCAAAAAAAACTTCTTTAAAAATCACTTTTTAAGAAACTAAAAATTTGAAATTGGTTCTTTAGATTTATATGTACACGGGAAGCTTTGAATCATTCCATTTAGATCTATGAGTCAAAAATTATGAGGATTCTTAGTTTAAGGGTAGTTATGGAATCTCAACTCTAAAATAAACTTTAAAGTCCTTTATTTAACTCAATTTTCATTATTTTTGAAAAAAAATAAAAACATTGGGTGTAGATTGTTTATTACAACATTACAACCGTTGGGATTGGCATTTTTCAATTCCACAAATAAATTCTTCACAATTTAGTGTTTTGAATCATTCTCTACCTCTTCCTACTTACTATTTTTTTCCTATATGTTGTACAATTCCAAATGATCTGAAAATTTTCAAGCATGTAGCCAACTTGCCTTCAAGAATAAATCCAAAGAGTAACCACCATTTTGGACATTTTTCATACAAATGTGACCTTGTGAAGGGCAGCTGCCCGTTTTTTTGCAGGGACAAAAAAAGGATATTTGTCAATTCAAACGCTATTATCCTGCAATCCACATGGTGGAAAATTCTGAAATTTTTCCACATCTTCTTAAACAAGTTTACTACAAGATCCTATGGTTACATGTGTCCAAAAATTCTTTTTTTTCTAAAATCTGGCACTAGTATTAGAAATGGCAGTTTTGGAGCGTTTTTGGTGAAAACATAGTCAAAAACATTTAGGGGTTAAGATCCCGCAATTGATATTGAGGAATATGCACAAGTAACACTTATATGCTATTATAAAACACAATTTAGAATAATAATTTAATGATGAATTTAAAACAAAAGTTGTACAAATCATATCCATAAAATTAGATCAATTGGAGCACCAATAAACAATTTCCAATTAAATTTAAACCAAAAATTAAAAACTCCTTCAAAAATTGATTATAGACTAAATTATATTTGAAATTTTACAATATTTATTTTTTCTTGAAGTTGTAAATGTTAAATTCTAAATTTAATGATTTTTAAAGATTTTTATTTTACTTATTTATTCAAGTTGATTTTGAAGAGTCATTTTGAAGTGAAAAAGTTTATTTTTAAGTCAAGATGATACCCCAAAACTCTAAAATATTTGCAAAGAAAAGTTCAAAAAATCTACTCCTTTTGTCCCACTAATAACCTCCAAATCAAGCAAAATTTTTGTCCCATGGAAAAACTCCGTTTCTTGATTTTGAATGTTGAGTAAGTGATTGGTGTATTGAACAACCTCATGGGGGCAAGTGAAACAATTTAGGAGCAATCCTTTGGCCTAGCAAGTTTGGTCTTGCTCATATGAGACACCTTGTACAAATTGCCTCTTTAGATAGTAGTGTTGATGATGCATTTAGTGACCACTTCAATACTGTCAAAATTTGTTTGTAAAGTGGCCTAATTTTTTGCACATGTTTAGGTTGGGAGACACATTTCTAGAATCCTATTGTTTCCACCACCCTTCAAATCATTTAAAATGACAGAGTTGACAACATTTACAAATTATGCTCAAATATTGTACTTTCCACATGGATTTTAGGTCCCTAAATGACAGTGCCTAAGCTGGAGATTTTTCATAGATCTAAATGATGGCTTACTTGTTCTTGAATACATGTATTGTTAGCACTATGACTAAAAATACAATTAATTCTTCAAAAAAAAGGACTTTGAAATTTTTTAGTGGGACAAAGGGAGTATATCGTACAAATGCAACTACGTAAGAGGACTAACTCAAGAATCTACAAACATTTGAATACATGAATAAAACAAGATTTCCTCAAAGGTAGCTGCTCCATGTTGAGTGAATAAATGGATGAATAGAAAGAGTTAATTCTCTAATTTCTTTTGGTAAATCAAACATTCATTCTATGTGGATATTGTATTCTCTTTCAACATCAAGCTTATATATGTTTGCTTGTTTTTACTGGCACTGATTGAGTGTAATAGGGTCCATAATTCTAATGCAAATTGTGGAAATGGATTATATGGGCTAGGCACTCAAACGTGATAGTAAACATTTCACTCAAAAATCATCTAAAGTTACAATTTTTACAATTATACCTTAGAATTTTTTAGAATTTTTAGAAATATTTTTCTATTCAAAAATAGTTTTTACAATTGTATATATTTGGTTGATAACTTCACCATATATATCAAACATAAAATACAATAAACCCATTTTTTTGCATTATGGTGCCACATTGCATCGTTTCAAAATAATTCTCTTCTATGGGTGCTCAAAAAATTGTCTACTTATGTCAGTGTCTTCTTCATTTCTTCATTAAGTACAATTATTTGCATAAAATTCTAAGCAAAAAGATGAATGAGTGCATGAACACACCCACGAGCAACAATAGAATTTTTTTAATAACTCATACTTTGATCACATATATGTTGTAAATAGTAAAGAATTTCAAACTAATACTTTTTGTATGTGTTTTATACTCAATTTTATATGAAGTTAAAATTAAGTTTCAAACTTTTGGTTACAATAGTGTTTTTTTACAAATTTTTCCATCCAAAAATCATGGTCCAAAAATGATAATTTTTTTCATTTTGGGGCTCAAATGCAAAGAATTTACAGAAGCTCCGTATGTTGATTTGGTATATGGGGTCACCACTAGGCATATGTACCTCATAGTGTATCTCTAACAATCAACAATTAAATAATTAAACACTAATTTGGTGAAGGTGCAAACTTTGTGTCACCTTCGATATTAGTATAGCTAAATTTTTTATTTTTTGGAATTGATAACATATTAAGTTAATTGTTTTACAAAATAGTGTGACTTTAGTAAACTGATATAGGACAAACCACTATAGTAGACATTGATAGGTGAATGTCTACAAAAAATACACCACTTGGATAAAAGTAACATACAATAGTTTGTAGAAACCGTGGCATCATTGTCCTAGCCAAAATAATTATGCATTCATTTATGAATTTTTTTTTCTTAAAACATGGAAATTCATTCAAACACAAAATATGGATTCCTAGAAAGAATTCATTTTAATTATCAACAGTCAATAATTGCATTCACATTCAATAGAAAGAGTTGCTCATAATTGATCTATTGGGCACCTATGCTTAGAGCATCTCTATTCCTAGCCCTTCAAGTGAGCACAATAACCCGGCTAAGTAGAGGAGCTAGGAGGCCATTGTGAGGAGTTTTGAAGAAACATATGCACTACTATTGATAGGTTGTTTCCCCTATTGGAGGAAAATTTCAGTCACAACCCAAACGCATTTTGTTGCTCTCAATATAATTCAGTAGATGATTATTAAGCAACAATGTTTCCTCCCTCCAGATGGAAGGATAATTTGCTTCTAAATATTTGGAGGGAGATTTGAGTTATAATATTGAGAGCTTCATTGGATGGCATGATGTACATTGTTGCGAACAATGTCAGTGCTGTAAACATCATTGGCTTGGAGGGATACTTTGTCGTTGGAGGGGCTCCAATTTCGAAGGATGCAAAAGGGGACCCCCAACTCAGGTTAACAATGCTATGAGTCCCTTGCGTTACCTTCAAAAGTAACGCATCCAATTGGAGTGTACTACATGTTAGCTTCAAATTAAAGGGTCCAAATAGCAAACTGCCAACCGCTTTGACATTGCAACCCACTTGACTCCACTACCCCACATCTTTGACCTACAAGTATTGTGCCACAATTGAGGGTCATTTCAACCCCCTATTGTTAAGTTGTTCTACCACCGACCTAAAAACATCTCAATATTAGGTGACAGCATCTATACTCTAGTGTATATATATATCTCACCTAGTATACCAATGCCATCATCACAAAGTTTAGACCCTACGATTTGGCAACAATTATTGTACGGTTATCGTTGTTTCATGGGGTCGTACCATAATCGCACTAACTCAGTGTATTTTTACGCATTGAATCAGTGCACAAACAATGAATATCAATAGCATACGGTTTATGTACTTTAACTATACAATTGTTGTGTCAAAACTGCACAACAATCATATAGTTAAAGTACATAAACCGTACGCTATTGATATTCATTGTTTTCGCACTGATTCTGTGTGTAAAAATACATTGAGTCAATGCGATTATGGTACGAACCTATGAAACAACAATAACCGCACAATAATTGTTGCCAAATCGTAGGGTCTAAACTTTGTGATGATGTGTCTTTCAAACTTGCAAGTTGACAATAGGATTTAGTATTAGATTAATAATGCTTTAAAAATGATGCAATTTTTGAAGGAATATTTGGAAATAGATTCCCGTCATGTAGTGGATGATATTATTGAAGTACTACAAGATTTTGGAATGAAATCACTTTCTAGAACCGTTGTAGGATTCATTTATGGCCTCAATTTTCACAGTTTAAAAAAAAAAAAGGTTTAAAAGGTTAAGATCTCTTGCTAAAATAATCTCACCATTGAGATTATTGTATTTCAATTTCATTTTAGAGTTATTAACAATTTAAATTTTCTTTTAATCTTGAACCTACTTCTTCTTAATAAAATTTTAATGAATAAAAACTAAGTATTTTTGTTTTTTAATTTTTTATCCTAGACTCTCAACTCAATTCTTTATGATATAAAATTAGAAACTCAAAATCAATCCAGTAAAAATTATAAGTTATGAAGGTTCAAAACCCCAAAATGTAGTTGAACAAGGTGCAAAATAACTTATTTCTTTCACTTTAAATGCAAATATCTTGCAATCTAAATGGTCAAAGTTTGTGAAATTTCTTCCACACATTTTGATGCTAGTCTAGTACAAGATCCTATGGTTAAATATGCAAAAAAACAAACATTTTAAATATTTTTTTGCTCTTTGCTATAGAAAGAGGCCTTGGGATTGTATAGGCTATCCCATAATCTCAACTTTGAAAATTTGTAAAATATTACTTGGAGTGTTGGACAAAACCATTTGAATTGCATTTCCCTTTAATTTGCCAATAATCTCATCAAATTTTTTTGGTAATTGACCTTTGAAATAGTAGAACTAAAAAAATAGTGTTACTTTTAGGTGATGTTACCTTAACACCTCTACAAGGAAATTTCCACCACCATCCATTACACACATTCAACGAACTTCAATAAAATATTGGATGAAAAATCTCAATCGTTCCTTCGTCCAGAATTTGAAATCATCCAGGAGGCACTATCTGGCTCCGATCGCGTTTAGGGTTTAAGCCTCTCTTCTTCTCGACGCTGTCATCCACTGGGCCTGGGCTTAAACCCTAGCGTGCATCTCCAAGGCGCCGTAGTTTGCAGTCTTTTTTCTTCCGATTGCTCCTGTTTGCCTGTGTTTGATGGTCTGCTAGACGTGTACCACCCTCGGGATTCCGTTTGTGATGTCTCCTGCCGTGATGGAGGATTTTTCCGACGACGAGATCGACTTGACCGAGAGCGAGGAAGAGAGCGAAGAAGACGATGCTGAGAAGCCGGTCTCGGAGGCTCGCCGCGACGCAATTTACAACAGCGCGGCTCTCCATGAAAAGTTGGAGGATATCGGATGGCCGGATGGCATCGACTGGACGCACTCCCTGGCTTTAGATTACGAGCACGAAGGGGCACCGGTGGATGTGAACGACGACTTGACGCGAGAGATGTCATTTTACACGCAAGGGTTGGAAGGCGCTCGGGAAGCGTATTTGAAATTGCAGGAGCTTAATGTTCCGTTTCTAAGGCCCGCGGATTACTATGCGGAAATGATTAAGAGCGACACGCACATGCTCAAGATCAAGGACAAGCTGCTGTACCAGAAGAAGCAGATGGAGGAGTCGGAGGAGCGGCGCAAGCAGCGGGAGGCGAAGAAGTATGGGAAGGAAGTGCAGGCGGAGAAACTCAAGGAGCGGACGCAGCAGAAGAAAAAGGATATCGAGAGTGTGAAGAAATGGAGGAAAGGGCGAAGTGACTCGGGTTTTGCGGATGGGGAGGAGCCGTTTGATGTTGAAGGCGAAGGAAGGGCTGCGAAAAAGCAGAAAGTGAATGCTTCGCCGTGGGACAGGACTGGCGGTAAAGGACGTGATGCTGATCGTGGGAGAGGAGGACGAGGAGGAGGACGAGGGGGAGGACGAGGCAGTAGGGAGTCGCGAGATGCCAAGTTCGGCTATGGTGGCAGGAAAGGCATGGCCAAGAGGAACACTGCAGACTCTACAGCTGATGAAAGTGGATTCAAGGCCAGTTTTAAAGGGAAGAGTAGAGGCGGAGGCGGAGGTAGAGCTAGAGGCGGAGGCGGTGGTAGAACTAGAGGTGGGGGTCGAGGAAGGGGAAGAGGTAGGTCATAGAATTTCTTTTGCAGGAATTTGTGAAAGATTCAATGTGCGTGAGCTCTGGCAATCATGCAGCTGGAGTTCAAGATGGTTCTTGTTGTCTGGGAGGTGTTTCATGACTCAGGAATATCATGGTCCAGAGTTTGAATTAGCAAGGAGGCACGTGGTGGTGCAAGATGAAGGTAATTGCAGTAGTAGCTCCCTGCTTGCACCAGTTCCGGTAGTTGCTTAGTCTCACCTCCTTTCAGGCTCGCAGCAGTTGTTTCGAAGATTTAGGGTTTGACGACGATTGAGTGGAATCGACGATTACGAAGAAAATGCTCCTCATTCATTGACAAGAGAATACAGAAAGACCACGAGTAGAGTTTGTTTGTAGGCCCTGAGAAGAATCGAGGATGATATCATAGAGTTATTTGAGTGGTGTCGTGCCAGAATAGATTCTGGACACCATAGAGCACTACCTCCAATATGCAGCATTTTTTTCACTTGAGCAAGAAATCTGCTCGAGAACGGGCTGTATTTTATCTTACCAATCAATTTTGTCAAGTTACAAATTTTCCTTGGCTATTGCGAATTGAAGCTGTGGATTTCCCACAGGGAGTACTGCTGATGAGACTTGAATCGAGAGTTGGGTAAATTTAGGAGCCACAGTGCTCTGTGTGAGTACAGATATTATTTAGTAGAGGATCTGCCATGCATGGTGTTCACCTCGTCGTCAGTGTCCCACTGCAACGTGCGACCGCTTTGAATCACCTTACTGCACCAGGAAACCGTTAAGCTTGAACCTTTCCGTAGGAATTTGAGACCAAAAGGGTTCCTGTTTTTTTGCCGTAGTCTATTATGTAAATGATTTATGTGGCATGTTGTGAAAATACTCAATGATTTATGATTCACTGACTGAAAGCTTCTCTGTACTCGGGGTCCAAGCACAAATCCCTTCCAGAGGAGCTATTCAAAATCCACCAGTTCAACTGTCCCCGAAAATTTACTGCTTCGAATCAATTGTCCGCTCAGTGATGTAGAAAAATACTCTTGGATAGACTTTGCAGGAAACTCGGTACCGTACACCAAATGAAAAAGTTTGGCCAGCTGAGAAATCATTGCCGGATTTATAGTCCACCTTTCCGAAGTGGACTCGTAAGGTTTGTTCACAACCATTTCGTTTTCCTCTTAACCCTTCACTGCCGAAGGGGACGAAAAGTGTCCTCACACAGTCTAGCAGTCAAATCCAAAGTGCTGTAACTTTTGCATCAAATGTCCAAATTCAATAAAACTTGTTGGAAAAGTTGCGCATACTAGTCTATTTTTTGTGGTAAAATTTTCAGATCTATCAAAGATGTACTGAGTTTCTGAAAGCCATTCGAATTTTGCAGGTTCAATTTGAGTTCACCACACAATTTGAGTTCACCACACAATTTGAGTTCACCACACTGCATTGAGATGGCTGCAACTTCGGGGGCTTGTATCTTTTTCATCAAATGTTAGTTTTCAATCAAATTTGTTGGGTTTTGTTCCCCATAAATTCTAATTATTGTGATAAAATTTCCATGCCAATCCAAGTTGTTTTGAATACTTCGGCAACTTATAACTTCTTCAGACAGTTTATTTTCAATAATTTTTGTTGTAAAAGTTGCACATACTAGTCTAATTCTTGTGGTAAAAATTTCATATCAATCCAAGGAGTTATGATTGACTGAGAAGCATTTTAGTAGAGGTAGGTTCAGCCATAGATGTGTTTTTTTGCTACTTTTTTCACTGTTTTTTGACATTTCAAAAGAATTTTGCAAACACAATGAGTCAATTGAATGATTTTTTTCCCCACCAAAGTGTTTGTCTTTTGGTTTTGAATCACTTTGTAGTTTAAAACTTTTTCATTTGAGTAGGTTTAGAAATCGAATTTCACCTCCAAATGTGTTTTTAGGAAAATTTCAGCATCTTTTTTCAACACAAAAACATTATAATCTTTTAATCTACACGGTCAAGTGATCCCAAATTTGATTTACACCATCTACAACATGCACACTACAAGATTGTACGGTTGAGATTTTCATACCTCTCAAATTTAGACTTGAAAAAGCAAGGTTGTTTTTTGACATGGTTAGGCCTTGGGCGGTGTAGGGTTAAGGGTTAGGGGTATGTTAGTCAAACGAGTCAGTTTTGCAACAACAGGGGTCCAGTTTTGCAACAGGGGTCCTTGCTTGGACCAGCCTGTTTTACCAACCATTCGGGAAATTACTTCAGTAATACCGAATTCGAAAATTAGCATGGCAGAGATTCATGAATATCAGTCATAGGTAGACAAATGTAGCGTAGTAATAAATATCAGACCATATATTCAATGGTTGGTCAAATTTCCAAAGAACATGTATGAAATAACCAGTCACGGGCCAAACTAAATCAAGGCTGTTACCTCTTTGAAGATCAACAGCTCTCTGGGAGAAAAAGGTTGATAGCTTTTCCCACAGGTCTGCGTCCTTTTGGCTCCGTCACCTGCGCTTTCTCCCTACCTGGCTAGGAAATCTCTCTTTTCAATGACAGTCTATTGCAATTCTTCTATCCAACCGAGCTACCGGGGGAATCACACAAAAGACCAGATGCTTCATGCGCACTAAACAAAAATCATATCAAAGGACCAGATAATCACTTTACCTTCAATTCCATCCCATCCACATTAAATCAGTGATGATGAAGAAAGAAACGGGAATTTCTCTGATAAACAGGATCCCCCAGATTTCTGGGACTTGAGGTAATCGAATATCTCCTCATAGGTTGTCAAATCTCATTGGTTGCTCCACTACTTCAACAGAAGTAAGCGGAAATAATGACTCACCTAAAGCAATATACAATTTGGCGTGACCCACCAGAGGACCATCTACATAGGATACACAAAAATGCAGAAGTACATCACCTACACTGAACTAGTAGTTCTCGTCAAAGTGTGTGACCGTCTTGAAGCAGGTTCCTTCAAGAAGTCTTGTCCAGTGATTGGGCTAATGTTCTCCCCATACAACCGTGAGCACTGCATCCAGACAAACAGCTGCCACTCAGAACGGGTAATTGTGCCTGAGTTCAAACTTTTACAACCTTTGATAAAATTCCGTTCCCACGTCTTTCACTAATCATGCAATTTGTATATTCTAGGATCAGAATGGAAAAAAGCAGAATCTTCTAAAACAAAAAAAATGTCTATTCCAGTTCATTAGTTTACTATTTCTGCCACAAAAACAGACATTGCGAAAATTAGGATGATGGCCACAGTACCTTGTAGCAGACAATTGAATTGTCGGGATATAGTACAAACAACTTGGTGCCTATGCGAGCGTGGCAGCGACCACAGATAGTGTCATCGGTAATGCAAACTTGTCGTGATCTTTCCTCCACACGATCAACTCTAGCCTCCAGGTTGTTGTGTCTATTAATATGTTTAACGATCTGCCAAATCACAAATAAGAAAAATCTACCATATGCTCAGTTACTAAACATTTGGTACTATATTTACAAAAACGATTATCGCTGATTGTGAGTCAAAATCCATCATCAAATAATACCTGGCCCTCCCGATGTCGATGTACACGTGCACGTAGCATGCGTGATATGGTCTGAGAAGCCAAGGAAAGTGACATTCCAGGAGACAAAGCCTGCACAGCAACAAGATTCTCAGCATATACAGAAACACAGATAGAAAGTCACAACAGATTGGTTTCGTAAAAGATTGCTTCATTCTAGTATCCAAAGAACGATTGCGTTACATTCACATATGGTCCTCTACATTTTAAATTAAGATTTGATTAGACATGTTGAAGACGAACCTCCAGTACTTTCAGCGGGTCCAGGGATGCGCCATGACAATGTAAGAGACGCACAGCAGCGTCATGCATTGGTTCTCTTCCTTCTCCCGGTTTTAAATACATGTCCAACAATCTGTGCAGGAGACAACCCATATCAGCATGCAAAAGCAAAACATGCATTCGGCTGCCTTGATGTGCCATCCCATCTTTAGTTATAAGGAAGCCTTTGAGAGGTGCACAGCTATCAGAGCAGCAGAAAATCAACCTACAAAACTGAAGCTGCACAAAATTGCCGCCCCAAGATCATACAATCGGAGTCAACCCCCACTAAAACGGATACACTGTCAAGCATACAACCTCCGATCTGAGATGATTGGAATACCGCAACTCCCCACAATCAATAATGATAGTAGAAAAAAAACGCCCAAGCAAGTGTCTGACCACATGGACACAAAAAAAGAGTTGCCAAGTAATATGAGGTACTCACTGCAAATAGACCTCAGGTCTGCCCAGCTTTGCACAGTAGCTCCTAGCTCCTTCACTATCCTCTAGCTTTCTGAAGCACAGAAAACACCTTCTAAGATTTATAATATTGCAAAAAGACATACCAAATGCATTGATGCCTATATTATAACAGTTAAAAGGCCCCGAGGTGCCAAACTTAGATGACGCAATATTTATTCAAGTCAGGGGTTGGACAAGGAATAGACACAGCTGCTAATCAGTCCAACTGCATTCATTATTTAACGTCAACTGAAAGATACGATCAAAATCCCTACTAACGAGTACAACCAAAAAAGTCCAATGGACAAAGGCCTGGAGGACACATACAAGGCCAGAATCTGAAGAGCGACAGTTTCATCTCCCAGCTTTTGATGCAATATAACCTGCACAGCCATATAAGAATGTCAGCATCGTTTCATGGCCAACAGCCTAAAGCCTACGAAAAAACAAACTTGAACAATACTTTATATCAGTACATCAATTCACCATGTAGAAAACCAAAATTCATAATGCCACCTAACACGCATCGCTACAAACAGGTACTAAAAGACCAACACTACTCTAATCATATTGCTGTTCAATTTTACTTAGCAGCTAGAACAAGAACAGTCAAGCGTGTTGACATCCAAATATAATAGGAACTTACTTGCTCTCTCCAAAGTTCAGACCCCTGTATCAATGATAAAACCTCGTCAGCTTCATACTCATCCGATGCGGCTAAAAAATCCTGTAACATGCCTCTCACTACATCGTGATTCATAGAAGGTCCCCTTGTAAGCGAATGGTCATTTTTTGGAGAGAATTTGGTCTCCTTAAAGTCCTCTTCGTCATGGTCCAACCCCTCTGAGTTTGGAGGGAGAGTGTCCAGTGCTACTTTAGCTAAAGAAAGGGCGAGTTCCGTGTGATATAGAGCGGCGTCTGGTCCATTCTCTTGTATTAACCACTGCAAATATCTGAGAACCACAAAACAAGCACGATAACCAGATACTCATTTCATAGGCAATTCGTTTCCCATCTATGAAACAAGAACATGTCACATATGTTGGAAGACGCGCAAATACATCACATTCAAAGATCTTCTTACTCTAGAGAGACAGTAATTTCATAATACTATTGCTGAACTGTAAGATATGAGAGAAATAAGGATGGAGATCTGCGTCACCTCTGACGTACGAGCCCATCCGCATCGTTGAGCAGGGTCAGCACATCACCTGTTATGCGCATGGGGACAAGGTAGGACAAAATAATTAATACCGCAACGAGCACACTTCACCGAGCAATAGGCTGATTTACCCTTGATCAAGATACAGTGACGTCCTAAATGTTTCCCACAACAAGTGTTCGACACAAAGCAACAGGAAATGTTATCAGTTGAGACACAAACCAGGTGGAAGACACTGGGATCGCCGTGATGAAGTTAACACTGTTAACGCCAACTTTTGATCCAAGTGTAAAAGCTGCAGAACGATGACTCAATTGTATAACCCGTTCCAAATATTCATGGTAACTTATACTGGACAAGAAAAAAAGCAACAAAAGCTGCGCTAGCAAAACCCAACAATCTGATTCAATGGACAACAATTCACAAAAAATAAAAAAGACTAAGCATAATAATATGGAGGGATCCGTTTAGAACCACAATGCTGAATCGAGTTCTAATGCTCAATCTAAAATCTTACCCATTCAACGTGTTTTAGAACAAGAGCACTATCAGATGATGACTCCAGCAAGCGAGCTGCTTCTCTGGCGGCCACCATTTGAGAGTCTCCAACACCACTGTCCAGGGCCAAAATTTGCCAAACTTGCAAGGCCAACGGCAGAATGCCTTTGGTTTCGTACAGAAGTGCTAACGGATGGAGTTGGCCCGCAGCTTTGAGAGTAGTTTCAACCTCCTCCTGCATGGGCCCAGGTAAGCAGCCTTGTGGTCATCCACCAGCTGCAGGGTTTGTCCGCCAATGCAGCAGCTCTAAAGCAGGCTTAGCATGCTGCCCACCATCCCCGCACAGCCCAGCATGCATGGAATTTTGAGCTACGTATGCTGGGGCCACCTTCCCAAATCTCCTAACACTCCTACTTCTAAGAACAAGTAGACACGCTTGGACTTATGGCCACAACAGTATGGGATGAAATTGTGATTCTGAGAATGGTGGGCATGACTATAATATCGTTGAATGGAGATCAAGACTGCACTAATCGCTTCGGTTCACATAGAAACAACCACCGAAGTGCAGAAACTGGATCAAAGTATGGTACTCAACGCGTGTGAGGAAATACATACCAGGACACAACTATTCGGTGAGGATACAAGCCGCTTCAGCTCGTCCGTCTGATTGAGTTCGGTGTAAAGTTTCAAAAGAAGGGTGTCAACCCCGCCTTTCACATTGGCGTCAAGATCTCTGTTACGTACCACCCTAAAGTACCTGATGAAACAAGAGATATTCAGAAATGTACAATGTCAAGTTGATAAATAATGGTGGCGTGGCAAACAATGATCCGATATGCAGGCATCAACCAGGGACAAAGAGTTAAAGCATTACCGAACAAAACTCTGCGTGGCAACTCCCATATAATGGTCTATGATAGCTGATTTTGCAGAAGGACCTTGCGCCAGCAGATTAGTGACTTTCGGCTCGTTCACAAGCACGAGCATTCCACTGTGCACGGCCCATAATCCGCTATCTATTACGGACGTTAGTGACTGCGGAGGTGGATGCAAACCCCAATATCGTTTCCGCGGTGTCTGCAACATCAGACACATGGCGCCGTTCAAATGACAAACTCTCCTAAAAGCATTCTTACGAATGAAAGGCACCAGCCCTACCACCTTTCGAAGCATAGATATTATCCTGATTCTGTGTCTGAGTTTCATGTAACTTGAGAAAGCAAGAATTGATCGGTAACTGATAATAAAAGAAGTGATCGAAAAGCTTGAATACTGATCTCCCTCCAGCCATGATTGCAACCGTCAGATTTGTGTCAAGAATTAGACGTACCAAGGTTCGCCAACGTGTGGTAAGAGTAGGGAAGAATGGAAAAAGCTCAGACGGTTTTAAGATGTCGGACAGCAGAAAATGGTCCATCGCTAGTTCAAACTGTAAGTCGAACAATAATAGAAAACCCGCTTCAGCATGAACAATTGCAAGTCTCTCTTTAGCTGCATTATCGCTTCCGTCCCTAAAAGCCTCTTCAGCTAATCGCACAGCTTCATTAAACTGTCGTTGCTTCAAAAGGTCGCGGACTTGATCGTCAAGTGATACCTGTTGTAAAAACCAAACCTGTAGAATTCAAAAAATAATAGTTAGCTTACTATATCACAGTTCGCCATTGGAAGCTCTCTAAGTTCACTCTGAACTGAGGGAGGTGATGCCTGCTTCGTGATCATGATGTAATAGAATTCCAAATAAAATGCCGTTAACCTCATTCATGAGACAGCTAGAACAACCATTTTAACCAATTATCTGCGATTAACCTCTATTTCAGTCCATCTGCTACTTCGATTCAGTATTTGGACTAAAAGAATGCCTAAAATCGTTAGTTTTTATGAGGTTTTAGTGCTAGTGGGCAGTATTTCAAAATCATGATAAGCTCTCACCTTTACACCACTAGCGATGACAACGAATGAACCGCCTACATCCTCCGCCACTAGATAGCGCCCAATTCCTGCGCCTGCAAGGTCAAGAGACTGAATTTTGGCACCAGTTTTTCGGTGGTGGAGTTCAGTGTGACCCTGTTTCACTACAATTACATAAGGAGGAGTTTGGCCAATAGCATCTGGGACTGCACTGAAATTCAAGCTCCCCGCCGTGGGTTGCCCTTCAGCATTGACTACAATGCCAGCTTTATCCACCATAAGCAGAACCTCAAGCTCCTTTGAAAACAGTTTCAAGATCGGAGGATAAGGCAAATCTGGCGGTAGAGAGAAAATAGGCATTCCTTGCCCCGAAACCAACGAAACAAGCAAGTACTCGTCCTGCGTGCCCACTATTATGGTCTTCTCAACCCACACCATCGTCAGAGCTCCATCAACACCTGCGACTTCTCGCACCTTGGTGGCCGACACCGTGGTCGCATCATCCCAACCAAGGTTGGATCGACGTTGACTTCCAGCAGTCCTGTCCACTGGCGGAGGTGGCTCCACTGCCCGGATCTCATAAATCATAATCTTCCTTCTTACACAGACGGCTAACCTGCTAAGACCTACACTGTGCGTTCCCGACAATTTACTCAACGACAATTCCGACTGAGATCCCAATCGACCAAAAGGCCGAGAAAATTTCCCCATAAATCCTACTTTTTCTTCCGAATGCGACGTCCCTGGCTCGGCTTGCTCTTGAACATCCATTGAAGGACCAGAAACCGCCCGGGCAAGCGCTGAAGCGCCCTTCGTCCCAGATAGCCTCTCCATTGCACCTAAGCTCCCCATGTCCAAGAGACAAACCTGCCCGTCGAACAGAATCGCAATCCGTCTAGCCTCAGGCAACGCGCATAACGCCTGAATCGGCGTTTTCCCCATAATTCTCCTCTTCCTAAGCACCATTTCCACCCCGACCGATTTCCGACGTTCTCTCTCCCCTTGTCGAATCGGCGATCCAGGCAACGAATGCTGGCCAACGCTCGATCCATTCCCCTCACGCACACTCCACCCCGCGGGCTTCAATTGCGCACCATCAAACCCTGACGACGACGAAGGTGAAATCAAAACCGACGAACCTGACGGCACGGCTTGCGACGGCGAATTGCGCGAGGGCTCGGAAGCTTTGGACGAGTTTGTAGCAGAAGAGGCGGGATCGGACAATGTGAAGAGGAGGAGATGGCCATTGTCCGTGCCCAGGTACACAAGTAGCGATCCCGTAGTTGACAGACGCGCAACTGCCAGAGCCTGGATGCTGCACGAAGGGATGGGCAAGCCTCGCAGCGGAGTCGCGTCCAGCGCCACGCGCACGGCGTCGCGCCCGATGCCCCCGATCGGGAGCGGCTCCTCCGCCGCGAGCTCCATCGCCAGGGACCAACGTCCGCAAGCGCGAGGCTCGCGAGCTCGCAAGCTTCAAACCCTAATAACGAAGGTGCGTCCTGGGAGACCAGCCATCTGTGGAGAAGTCTTCAACAGAGGTCGTGCTGAAGCATCTGAAGACCCCCCCGCCCTTTCCAAGACTTCCAGTTAAGCTTATCCATCCTGGTCTTTTTTGTTCGAGTCTTCAAGCTCTGAAGTGTCCTTGGCGTGGTGACCACGACACAAAAGAAGTGCACCAAACATAAGAGAGAGAACTCCAACCATGATTAACCTTAGAAAAGGTAGAAATGGACTAGATAATGCTCGAGAGTAAGGAGGATCAAGAGCATTATGGGACATTTAATGTCAAGTCTAATAGTTCATCACATACGTCCATATCTGTACTTTTTTTGCAAATCTCAAGCGTGTAGAAAGAAGGTTTTCATTATGGGTTATAATGCCTTCATGATTATCCAATGGAACAGTGAAAAATCTACCTTGAAAACCAAACTTGGTATTATGGTTTGAGTACGTGAAGAAGCTTGTTCTTTTGAGGTCCCTCAATTATCTTTGTAAAGGCAAGATGAGTGACTCTTGAACTATGTACTTTCTTTAAATGCAAGCTTTTGTGTTAAGTGTTTCGATTACTATTTCGGTTAAAAACTTGAAGTTGTAGAGGAAAATGGTGGTGGCGAATTCAAATGTGAAAGTGAATTCAACAACAAACCAAGAGGTGTGCTTGAGTCAATAATGCCCTTGCTGACATTGCCTATCAAGATTATAGTAGTAGTTCACTTCTATGTGAGAGGGGGGAGGGAGGAGATTAGAGGAGAATTTATAAAAGAATAGGACTGGCTTGTTATCAAAATGTTCTCTTGATGAAGAAGTCATCTTTATTTTTTTTAATTCTTTATGTGATTAACCCTAAAGTCCTAAAGCCATTTTTTTGTCAAAATCTAGTCAAAACTACCACTTTTGCTACACTCATCTACTAAATGTATTAAAAAAATTTAGAATCTAACTATAGGATCTTGCTCTACACTTGTCTTAGATCATGTTGTAAAATTTTTATGATTTTTGACCATATAGATTGAAAGATTTTAGCATTAAGTGAAAGAAATTTTTTCTTTCAAGAAGTTGCTTTGATTGCCCCCAAAACAAGAAGCTCCATAACTTTTCACATTACTTATCCAAATGGAATGAATCAAAAAAATTCATTTAGACAAAAATATAATCTAGAAAAAAATGCATCAAAATTTTTACTTCAATTTTTTGTGAATTCTTTTGGTGCCCGGTTTCCTCTATTTTGAGGTTATTGTTGCATAATAATTTGCTACCGGGCACCAATTGAAATAAAAATTACATTCCACAAAAGCTAACAAGTTTTTCTATCTTGTATGAAAATTGAAAAAAGGTTCAATAAAATTTGAGATCTTAGGAATTTGCCCAAAATCCATTTTGTCCCTTGTAGGGACAATGGGACTTTAGGGATTAATAAAAAGTAATTGGTGAATTCCTAGTGCCATTGTCTGATATTGATGTTGTATGTAGTATTAATGTGAGATTTTATAAACAAAAATGTTGCATGAATCTGAATTTTATTTATTAATGAATAAAATGAACAAGTATACCAAAAAACATAATTTTCAAAATTCTAAGTACATAGACCAATCTATAGTCAAACACTCACTATGTTATGAGAAGAGTTGTGAAAATCATTTGCATCTTGAGGTTAAAATCTTGTTCTCTAGGAACCATCATTACAAATGTTTGCCAAAATCTATCAAGTTTATCTACAACGGCTCTCTTATTTTGGTGTAAAGAGTCCATAACTTGTTGTCCACAAATTTTATTGATTTTCCACATCCAAAACTACAAGCTTCTACATGCAATCATCTATAAACAATTTGTCGTTTTTACTATTAATTGATTTTACGGCATAGAAGCTTGTTAATTCTAAAGAAGGTGGTAATTTTATAAGTATAGGGATTGATATTTAATTAGTCTAAAGCAAGGTAGAAGGAATTACAAATTATATAATTGTAGGTAGTATATGTAATTATGCGGGAGCTAAGTATAGTTTGTTTTGAAAATGTACTATTTAAATTTAAATATAGATGTATGGGGCTAAGAGAAGTGTTTTGTAAGGGTTCCTACACTATGTTTCGGGACGTTCACTTAAAGTGTCCATTAGAAACCACATGCAAACAAAACTTTGGATTTCTTATATATTATTTGAATCTTAAACAATAATAATAATAAAATGAATAGATTTTTCTACTTTAAAAGTTTATGTTTTGAATTATTGATATTTTATTTGGTAAGAATAATTAGTTACAAATTTTGAAACAAAAAGATACATTATAAAACTGAAAAATAACTTTCACAACCCCAATTATATAAGAAAAAATTGTCTATAAAATGAACTAAAAATTCCTAAAAATGACTCTCTATTGAAAGCTTATTTTGAGTTGAATATTGATTTAATGGTCATCTAAATGTGTTCTCTATAATTATTTGAGTTGAAGAACATGCCATTTTAGTTCATTTTTAACCTCTTCTAGAAATCATTTCATATTTTATTTGAGTTGGAAATTTTGGCAATAGAAACCTATAGTCATTATTAAATAATGCTCAAAATTTTATGTTGAAATTATAGTTATTAGAAATCACTTGTTTGCACATGGGTTGTTGTAGTAGAACTAAGTGCACCCCCCGAGCACTATGTGTGTCTCAAGATAGGTGAATGCTAGATGACGAACAAATTTTACAAAGTTAGAAAGCAAACACACCTATTACATACTACGGAAGTTAGTAGGTGCTAAATACAAGAATGGCTAGGTAATAACTTTTTAGAAGGTCTCAATCTTTTAACACCTAAAAAGTTCCAAGGCCTCTTTTCCATCAAGAACTACTCAAAACTGACCATATCTATAGCCAAGAGCAAAAAAAACTCCTCCTAACTTTCATCTCGTTAATCAAAATGGAATGATTCAAAGCTTTCCCCATATACATAAATCTTGAGAACCAATTTCAAAATTTTATTTTAAAAAAAAGTGATTTTAAAATAAGTTATTTTTGTTGCCCAGGCTACCCGTCGAGCAATGAAAACTACTTATTATACAATGAGATTTTAACCATGTAGTCAAAAGTTAGAAAAATTCTTGGGTCTTAAAGCTATTCCTTGGGCACATGATGTGTGAAAAAAAAAAAAAAAAATTTAAGTTCCCTTCATAATAAATTGTCCAAAAATGCTATGTTTCGAAAAGAGCAGTTTAGTGCTTTAGGGGTTAAACTAAATATTTTGTATTTCTTGATAATGCAAAGTAAACTCATACCCCATTAATATTCAATTAACTCCATTAAAAATAAGTAAGCCATTCATCTACTTTGACGCCCATTTATACCATGCCCTACTATCAAGATCAACAAAAATTAAATAGCAAAACAAAAGTTGAAATTTTTTTGGAAATTATTGTGAGATGGGGCTAAATAATAAATTAATTAATAGTGCAGATTTATGAACTATCAAAAAATGTACTATATGCAAAATTTCAAAATAATAAATTTGCCACCCTTTTAATGTTCTTATAATCAAAGTATTGAATTATCAAAATTAAATTAAATTAAAATGTTTATTAATTTTTTAAATGAGTGTCATTCTCAATTTTAATTAACCATTTTGAATGGAATGCTAAACCTGATAGTTGAGTATTATATATGTATATTGTGTGATACTAAATACAAAAACAATATGACCTACAATATTTATGTTGAAAGAGGTTATTAGCTACTAACTTTGCAACCCTTCAAGTTGTCAAAAATATATAATTTTAAGTAAATATAGATTTTATGTTATGAGCCTAAGGAATCAAATGTCAAATTGCACTATGCACAAAGGAATTGTAATAATTTAAATTAGGGCACCTAACGGAAAAAAAATACTATTTATAAAGGATGAGTTTAAGTATTTAAAGTTCCATAATTATGTTTTACCTAAATTTTTTCAAAATTGACATTTCTATTGTAAAAAGCTAAAATTAGTTTTTTTGCACATCCAAACATAGGATCTTGCACTAGACTAGTATGAAAGTGTGTTGAAAAAAATTGGAAGAAACTTTGAGTATATAGATTCTAAGATATTAGCATTTAAAGTGGAAAAGAAACAATTGTTTCTTCCTTTTAATATTAGATTATAAGATTTTGAGTACTCTAAATTTGAAATTTGCACTATATAATTCTAAGTTAAGAATTAAAGATAATTTTTTTAAAACTACTTGATTTTAATTCTTTAAAAAATTGTAAAGAAGATGTGCACAAAATAATGAAATTGGGTTGCCCTATCCATAAAACTTACCCAATAATTCATTGCTTGTCCATGTAGAGGTGCACGCGACTCTCTAAACCCAGGCCACGAACCAATGTACCAACCCATGCAACACACATGGTTTATGCATTACTACATCCTTCTACAATAACAATACATATTTATTTAGTGTAGAATGTCAAGAAACTGTGGAGGAGTAACCTAATTTCACTATGCCGTGTAGGTACAAGATAAAAAAAGATCACTAGTAACTTTAAATTGATATTTTAATATATTAATGCAAATAGTGAGATTGTTCTAGTTATTAGGTTTAGATAATAGATTAACCACTAAAGGACTGTTTGTCCCCTAAGGGGACAATTTGGGTTAGGGTAGGTTCCTATTGTTTGAAGTGAATTTTTTTGAGATTTTTTGAGGTTTTATAATTTTGCAAGAGCTTTGTGGATATATAATTTTTGTTTCAATCAGATGCTGGATGAAAAAGTTATGGCATAATAAGCAAGAAATGGAGATTGGTTGGTAGACCCCCCAAAATTACAAAAAGTAAAAAAAAAAAAATTTGAATTATTTTCCTAAAACATTATGTTTTTATCTATACGTGAAGCTTTGATTCATTCTATTTGGACTAGGGATGAGATAGTTATGGACAATCTTAGTTTTTTGGGCAATATAAGCATCTTCTTAGGAAAAAACTTTTTGTCCAACTTTGAATGCTAATATCTTCCAATTCGTACGGTCAAATTTGACAAAATTTTTACTACATTATCTCAGACAAGTAAAGTACAAGATCTTACAATTCAATTTCCCCCTCCGAAAAATTGATTTCTTTAAGTGAATGCAGCAAAAGTGGTAGTTTTGAGTGTTTTTTGACAAAAAATACCCTCAGGGCTTTAGGGATTTAAAAAAGATTCTATGAGAAGATAATTATTTTATTAGAGTTTATTTTTAATGATTTTTTCTTTTTGCCTATGCTTGTCTATTTTAACTTTGGATAGCAAAAAATTTGCTAGTATGCATCAATTGAAATGAAAATTATATATTCATTAAGACTATTTTTTTTCTATTATTTTAATAAAGTTTCAAAAAATAATGTCAAAATTTGGGTTTGTAGTTACTTTTCTCAGTTTTTATTTATCCCTGTAGGGATAATGGTTTTCTTTAGCCCTAAAGAACTACATATACAAATTTTGAACAACGGATGAATGCAAACAAGTACCAAGCACACAAAATATTTGTTTTCCATCTGTCAAATTGTTTGCAGATTCTTGTATTAATTCTCTCACATTTGTACAATACAAATCTTCAAAACATTTTTTTATAAATATTATATAGGTAATAGGGTACAAGTGTTTTTGACCTCAAAAAATAAATTTTTAGTTCTTGAAAACGGCCTTCCAAAAACAATTTTACCCTTAAAATTTTAAGCACCCCATGCCAAAATGGGATGATTCATTTTTAAAACAACCATTTCTTGGACTTAGGAATGTAAAGAGTCACTTGACCTTGGTCTCATTCTCAAGAAAAGCAAGTTAGCTATCAAGTGGTGTATTCAAATTTAGAAGAAGATTGACTATTGAGTTTCTAAAAGTTTCCAAAAAATGGATGGTCTAAGGGTTGTAGTAAAGAGTCATCAAATAGGGGAACTTTGGCCAATGAGGTAGAAGCATGTGAAGCATGAGTCCATGGGTAGGCAAGGTTATAATTGAGTAGCTTGGTATTAGCAAGTCTAGCCCATCATTTGTGATGGAAGAGAAGCAGTTGAAGATTTTTGGCGCACTTTTAGAAGTGATGCATGATAGGCTCTGTGGAGAACATCTTCGAAGAAAATCGTTTGAACTAAAAGAGTAATGAGGTTGGACAATGATGGCGTTGGGAATTCTAATAGGTTCCTACGGGCCTTTTTGATGAACTACAAGATAGTAGATTAGACCTACAAAGGCAATGTCCTCCCCTTTTTTAACTTTGCATAGTCTGTGAATATAAACAAACTATTAGTATCACATCTTGCACTCAAATTTGAGTTGTTTTTAAAAAAAAGAAGTTCCTATTGTGTTTTTTTTCATGTGTTGTTCTGCTCTATCGTATTCAATCTTGAATTTTGGCTCCACATTTGTGACAAATCTTCCATTTATCTCATAATTTCTGAAATTTAACAATGAAGTGGTCATTACTACAAGACCATTTTTTCACTCATTATTGGTTTTAAAAACACAATACTTGTTTCCATGCATGTGGAACTTGGTTGCCTTGAGAATGAGTATAGGATACCAACTTTCTAAAATGTTATGTATCCACAAGAGTTGGTCAAAGTTCAATTTCAGCTACGCCAAAATATTGATTTCCTTAAAGTATCCTTCACTTTCATGTTGTAATCTTGCAATCAATGACTTGGCTTTCTACAAGATTTTGCGACTAATTTTGCCTAAAAATAATTCATCTTACTCTCAACTTCAATTCTTTATAACTTACAAAATCAAGATCCCAAACACCTTGAAAATGACTTAAAAATTTAAGGGTTAAATAAATAGATAAAGTAAAAATCTTTTAAATCACCATGATTAAAATTTAACATTTTGAACTTAAAGGAAACTAGTCTTGTTAAAATTAAAAACATTGAAGCTACTACCAATCTTAAAAGCAATTTGATTTTTTTCTTTTAAATTTTATTGAAGTTAAACTATTATTTAACTACTAGTAATACATTTAACTATATGATTATGATCTGTTGGTCATATTTTCCAATTTGTGTTTGAAAACTATTGTTAAGTTATTATTCTATATTGAATTTTAGAATACATTTTCACAATTTTGGAAATTTGGACTATCCCTTGGTTTAGGTCAACACTACGTCCTACTTATTATACCACACTAGATTTGGAAAAACAATTTCATTGTTATAATAACAAGTCGAGTAACTTTTTTTACATGTATCCTTGTAGTTAGGCTAAATGTATGGTAGCTATATTGGTATTTTCCAATTGTTGTGTTGTAATATGCCATTAGAGCATTTGCTACAGTGCAAGAAAAATCATGGCATTTTCAACTTTGGGATGAAAAAATGCACAATTAATACTTAAACCTACTTTGAAATACTTTGTGCCCCATCAATTTTCATTGGAGTTGACAATTCCTTCATATACTTGTTTTTCTTTAAATTGATATACTTGTCATAATAAATAACAACTTTATTTTTTGCTTTTGTACACTAAAAAGACTTCCAATAACTAAAAGATAGGAGGTTCAAAAATCGTCCATGTAAGAGTTGAAACTAAATTTTGGGGAGGTGAAGCTTCTTGAAATATTTTTTAGTAAATTTTCCTTGAAAGACAAGTGGAGTAATTGGCATCTAATCCAAGTCGTTTCATAATTTTGAAGCTTTGTGGAATTAGTTATGAAATTTTGAAGTTGAAATGGCATAGGGCTCTAAAATTGCCCACCTCCTCAAATGTACATTGTATGTACATTCCCTGAAGACTACAAAAAAAAGCAACATGTACAAACAATGTACATTTGAGGAGGTGGGCGATTTTAGAGCCTCTGCACTTTTAGAACCTAGTTCCTACCTTAGTTGAAAACAAGAGGGCACCTCCATTTCCAAAACCAAAATTCGAAGTGTTGATGAAGTTTTCTTGCACAAGTGGATGTGGCAATAAAGACCAGTATCCACCAATTCTGCATGAACAGATCTACGTTCACAGAGTTCTCATAAAAATCTAATGACCAAGCCAGCGATGTGCACAGGTGCATCATCCTGATTATTCACAGGGCATGTTCCAGAAAATCCAAAAATGAACAATCAGCCACAGAAAAACTAAAAATTACGAGCAATCAAACCGCAGAGAAAATAAGAATAATACACCACAGCATCAATTTTGTCGATGCTCTACTTAGAATCAATACGAATATTCAATCATTTTTGTCAATTGGAGAAAAAATTACATTTTTGGCTTCATCATCGTTATGAACTACACTACCCAAAGAAAAAAATAGGTGACACCTTGATATCACAGTGGAGAAAATTGACACTCACAAAACTAATGAGACAAAACGCTGTATGTGCCAAGTGACAAGGGGAGCCCAAATTCACGCCCAAAACCTTAACCAACTCCAACAAATTTGTTACAAGCAGAATCCTCTATCATTCCAAAACCTCCGTCACGTCGTGTAAACACACACTGCGAAGCTTGTAAGTCTAATTCAAGAGGAGACTTCGTCCTATCAAAAGCAAAAATAATATAATATTAAACGCTACGAGCATCATCATGTACTCAGTTTCAATGGAAACCATCCGATGCTGTCGAAGCAACAACTCCGGTTGCCTTCGAGCGAGGAACCGGCTACAACTCCCGATTCAAAAATGGACAGGACATCGACTGTTTCGATCAACGTTTACCGCTTCTGAAAGTTGAGGTACTTGATGGCGAAAATGAAAATGGCAGCGAAGAGCGCCATCCAAAAGAAGATCATGGGACCGACCACAGGCATAAAGCTGTGCTCGAAGCCAAAAGTCTCCTTCAGATAGTCCTGCACGTTGATGACCCTCGTCTCGTCGCCGACGACGGTTACTCGACTGGTGAGGTCGCCGAATTGCGAAGCGATGAGTCCATACACCGTCCATGCTAATGGGCAGGCCCAGTAGTACCATATCCACCACCCGGGAATCGCCTGCAAGTAGCAATGTTCAAGGCATCAGACATGTGTTCATTACAAAAAAAATTCGGCAGTGATTTGGAGATTCGTCCCTCTATTCAGAACCACGGTACAACCCTGAAAAAAAATTGATTCTACGGTGATGATTGAGGTGTAAGAATTCTCCTTAAAATTGAAAAGGTTTCTTCACTTAAACTCGCTCGTACCTGTTTACTGACGCAAAGTCAACACCCCTCTCATCGAACTTAAACGATAACTCTACCATGTGACAAAGAATACTTTGCTAAAATACATTTTAAATCTTGAAGCGAGTTTTTGGAAAATGAATGGTCAACGACTTGGCAAGTGAGTGGAACTCAGGGATCGAATCTACAATTTATTCTACAGGTTTAGTAGGTTTCAATCTTGTTAATTTTCGTTGAACTGAAAACTCTACAGTTCAAAAAACTCCGTTGAACTCCAACGATTGTGAAATAGACTAACTAACAAAGCCATGAGAGACACGAAGGACAAAGCGTAGTAGACTGGGTGGGTTCCGAGAGCTTACAGGTCGCGGAATCAGAAATCCGGAGTAGAGGTTGAAGAGCGTGGAGAAGAAGGCACTGACAATCGAGGCCAAGATGACATTGGGCGTGATGGCCACCATCATCATGCCGTAGTACGTGAACTCAAGCAAGCTGATGATGGTGATGTAGTAGAACCAGAAGAACTTGGCAGCCGTCCATTCAAAGCCCAGCATGGAGTAAATGATGAGGCAGTACATGGTCGCTTGCACAAAGACATAGGGCACTTCAATCAACACCTGCGAGAGCGCGTAGGGGATGGACGAGTACAAGCCCGCCGCCTTCTCTCGGTAGTGCACCGACCGCTCAACGCTCACCATCGTCTGCACCGTGCTCGCATTGTTAAAACAGATGAAGAGTGTCGCACCGTAGAGGGCTCCCAGTGTGATCACCAAGTCCGTCGACCTACCTCTGCAAAATCAATGGAGTTTCACTCAGGGTTAGGCTTCAAAAGGACAGTAAACTTCAATTTTGTGAAATTGGCAGAGTGCCTAAATTGTGACACTCAACTGCAAAAAGCACTAAAAACTAAGGCTGCTATCTAGACTTTCAGTTTCAATCAGGATAGAGTCAATGTCCTCCAATGTAAAGAAGTTGATGTAAGGAGTAGTATAGAGAATCTGTACAAAACGGAAGGCAACAAGATCCTCTCTGAAGTATAGAAGACTTTAGTATAATTATAAAACCTAAGGTCAATAACATCAATCTTTAATAGACCCTTCTTGTAATCTTTTGATTAGACATTGATGGGACACTTTGCACAGCTTAGCAACCATTCAAGCTTCATCATCCACCTCACTTGCTCCACTCCATAGGGTCACTCTGTGATTTAAGAGGGTCTTGAAGAGCACTCTAACCCCGAAATTATGGGAGTTCAATTGCAAGGAGTCTTGAAAGCATCGAGTATGAAAGCCCCTATAGTATGCTGGGTTTTCTCTTCCAGGTTCTCAATATTACAAACTACCTGTGAAAGATGTGCACTGAGCAATAAAGAGCCATTAGAATCAGGAAGATGAGTGAGTAGATCAGTGAGTGGCTTACGTTTTGGTCCCGACTTGCCAGAAGATACTGCCACAGATGAGTCCAGTAAAGAAAGTGAAGGCGAAGCGGACGAGATTGTAATCAGGGCTACGCCAGAACGTCAGATTCTGCTTCCAAATAATGGTCATGAGCTGCTGCAGAAAGTTGAGAGGATAGTCTGTAGGGAATGACAAGTCCTTCGCTCCGGGAGGGGGCACACTCAATTCCTTCACGAGCTCCTTGTTGCGCCTGTACAGATTCGACTGCGCGTAGTGATCTCCGAAATCCAAGTTCAACTCGAGCTCCACATCTGCGTTGGTCACTTCCAGCATCCACGTCGCAGGGTTGTAATCCTCGGGGATCTTGGGAACGCCTGGCACTGACTCGAAATACTCCACCAGATGCTTCGACTGGTGACCCAGTTCACCTGCGTAGATCGTCTGTCCTCCTCGTTTCAACAGCAGGAGCTGCACAACAACAGATAACGTTAAAATTGTGCGGAAATCAAATTCCATTTCGTTGCACTGAATAACAAGTCACCGGGCGCTCATTGATTGTAGGATATGAGGCGCTTCGGAATCTGGTTTACGGAGGAGCTGTTCAAGCTTACCTCATCAAAAGCCTCAAAGATGTCAATGCTGGGTTGATGAATGGTGCACACGACGGTTCGTCCGGTATCCACCGTGTTGCGAACACATCGCATCACAATGGCAGCTGCTCGGGCATCTAGACCACTCGTCGGCTCGTCCATGAAAATGATGGACGGGTTCGCCACCAACTCCACGGCAATCGTCAACCGTTTCCTTTGCTCGGTTGACAACCCCGTGATGCCTGGCAGGCCCACCAACGCATTCTCCAGTGGCTTCAGTTCCACCAAGTCCAACACTTCTTCCACGAAAGCCTGCCAACATACAGACATTGCTCTCATCATCAGCCTCAAAGCTAAAAAACAATGCCTAAATTCAATTAGGAATAGGAACTGTCAAAGCTCGCAATTTCAGTCACGGAGTCCAAGCCCACGCGATTCTCAGCCCCGGAACTCCAGTCTCGAAGCACAAGTCTTGAACCAACACCCGATTCCAAACAGTCATAGAAACTGGTAGCGTTGTAGAAACGAAGAGATTGGTGGCTGCGAACTGACCATTTTCTGTTCATTGTCAATGTCGGCCGCTAAACGAAGCCACGCGGAGTAAATGAGAGACTCCCGAACTGTGACTTGCGGAGAGTGAATATCATTTTGCTCGCAGTAACCTGAAATTCGTGCAAATGTCTTTTGCACTTTCGGGAACCCCGAGATCCGAATGTCACCTTCAATGTAACCCCCCGTCTTTCGTCCCGAGAGCACATCCATGAGCGTCGACTTCCCAGCTCCACTTACCCCCACCAACGCCGTCAACACCCCCGGTCGAAACGCCCCGGTGATTTTATTCAGCAGCTGCAGCTTGCTCTCCTTCACATCCGCCGATTTCATCTCCGAAGGCATGTCCACGAAGTAACTCACGTCATCGAAGGAGATCGACAGCGGCTCGAACGGCAAGATCATGCCCCGTTTCACTTCGACGGCGACCTCCTCGATGTCGGAGTCGGAGGGGCGGTGGCTGGTAGAGGATCGGTGGCTTCGACTCGAGCGAGGAGCGTCACCTCGGGACGCCATGATGGCTGCCAAGGATCGGGACTGAGAACGGGAGGATTTGGACTTGGAGATGACGAGGTCGCCACCGGTGCGATTCGCCTCCTTCTCGTCGAGCTCTTCTTGGGACATGATCGCTTGCGGCTTGCCCACGGCAGGCATGAACTGAATACCAAGAGTGAAGCCGATGTTGAAGATGACGTAGAAACCGAGGAGGGCGCCGATCGAGATCCAGTACCAGTAGGATTTCGTGTATTGGCCGTGAGATTGGAGGATTTCCGCTCCCACGGTGTTGACACCGCCTGGTCCGGTGTATGGCTGCACAGACATTCAATCAGGTAATCACAAGCATTAGAAGAAACCTTCGCAGATTTGGAGAAGTCGTGAGGTTCATTTCGTTTCGCAAGGAGGTGACCATTTTTATGTCTAAATGCTTGAATCTTGATTAAAGCTTGTCCACAAGGGTGGTGAGGTTCGTTAACTTGTAATCTATTGTGCTGTAAATCCACTGCAAGTTGCTTCACAGAAGTGAGCAGCAATTTGTTAACTGAAACCACTTGGACCAAAGCGAGAATTCCGAAGGTAGTTGCAGTTCCAGTTTGCTCATTGGTGCTAGGGGGCGGGGCAAGATTTTGAGACTGGGAGTTCTATGGGAGCTTTGTAGGAATGGTGAGTTACAATGACGAGGATTGTTTGAAAGAGGAGTACCTTGTCCCATCGAGATTCGGTGAATTCGTTAACGCTAATCCCCAGCACAGCGTAGCTCATGTTGGAAATCCAGTATCCCCATCGCCACCACACGGGGAGATCGGGCCGCGGGATAATGAACCCTCCTAGCATGAACAGAAGCAACAAAATGATCCACCCTAACGTAAACCCCAGCGTCATGGTGCGGCACACAGCTCCAATGAATCTGAACATCCCCCCGGCTTGCTGCTGAATCAAAAACAGCATCAGGAACATTTTGAAGAACGCTCCAGCCGTAGGTGCGAATCCCGTCACGAAGTACGTCATGCTCGTGAAGATTCCCACCTCCAACAACGAAGTGGGAATGCTGAGCACCATGACAGACACTGAGTACGCCCACGCGGGAATGAAGAGCATGTCACGTTGCTTAATCAGCACGGGAAGACGCCCGATGGTGGACGCAAGCTCCCCAAAACCAGTGAACATGAAGGTAATCACAGCGTAAAAGAGAGCACTGAAGTACAGCCCCCCATCGGAGACCGTGTTCGAGTGAAGACGGGTCCGGAAGAACGTCGTCATAGAAATCAAGGCCCCGACCGTGATCTGAATGGCTTTGATGATCGCCACAATGCCGTTCCGCTTGTAGAGCGTGAGCTCCCGATCGAAAGTCGCCCGCAGAAGCTGCCCGTTCGAGAGGGAGTACTTCTCCTTCGCCAGCGCCGCAGGGTGACTTCTCTCTTTTGGGTAAGGAACCGCGAGCACTTCGAGGGTGCGCACCCCGATGTGGAACTGTTGAAACTCCTCGGCGAATATTTTCACAGGGACGTAACGGTAGGGCTTGCGTTTATCCGTCCAGTACTGCTCTTGATCTTTCCGCGATGTCACCTCTTGGAGAAAATCCGCGACGCCTTTGCGTTCCGGACACTTGAATCCGCAGTGCTCGAAAAACTCCACCACTTGCTTGAGGGGACCGTGGTACACCACCTGAAAGTTTCGCACGAATTTTAGCCAAATGAATGGAACAGAAAATAATACCCTAATTTCAGAAAAGAAGCTCTTGCAGTCAATTATCCCAAACTCATGAAATTGCTATAAAAAAAACATCAGAATGAACCAGAAATGTATCAAAAACAGTACAAATGCATTGGAACATAAAGCAAAAAATTAAGTTCGTAAAAGAAGTTCTTGAAGGCAATTATCCAAAACTCACGGAATTGCTACAAAAAATGCCAGAATGTACAAAAATGCATCGCAAACAGTACGTCTGTTACAAAATAATTCAAGAACCGAGAAATTTTACCAAAGATCCTAACAACGTCACTGACCTGGCCTTCCGAGAGCAAGAGCACATCATCGAAGAGATTGAAAACCTCGGGCGCGGGTTGCAGTAACGAGATCAAGGAGGTAGCGGACATCTCATGCGTGAATCTGCGTAAGCTTCTCACAATGCTGAACGTCGTTGAGCTGTCTAAGCCCGTGGAAATCTCGTCCATGAAGAGAGCTTTCAATGGGCCGACGAGCATTTCCCCTGTGGTCACACGCTTCTTCTGACCTCCGGAGATTCCTCGCCGCATCTCGTCTCCGACCACGGTGTCGGCGCAGACGTCGAGTCCCAGTGTTTTCAAAATGTACTCCACTGCGAGGTTGCCTTTGGATCCTGGTATCGCCGTCGCCTTCATGTACGTGTCCACGTCGCGGTCGGGGCGAATCCCGCCCTCTTTCTCGCGGCGCGACACTTCCTCGAGCATTTCTAGACCACGGACAACGGTGGAATGTCAGCAACACAATGGCCATGGCCATGGCGCGACCTCGCAGTTCGCGAAGGACTGGTGGAAACGCCTTGTTGAAGCAACATTAGCATTGAAACGTTGCTTTAAACGACCCCGGTTCATTGAAACAACACCATTGACGTAATTCCTCAGTCAGCTAGCTCCAAATCTCTTAGTTCCTCGTATTCATTATTGCACAATTTGGATAATGCACAATGATAAATGTACTGCTTCACAAAAATGTACTTTGCTAATACAAACTATGAATCTGGACAAATGGGAACTCAATGGAACTTAGTAAGCAAACCTGCAAAAAATTCCTTGAAAAAAACCCAGTGATTGATATTGTGTATTGATTTATAAAGGAATTTGCAATACAGTAATCTAATAATGAAATTTAGTGTTAACTACACTAATTAATTTGAAAATGCTACAAGTTTTCACTCTCACATGAATGTTTGTGCCATGAGCAGAGATATCAATACTAGAGTAGTGATGAGAGGAAAGCATAGTTACCGTATTGTGGCCCGACGCCCTGCACCTGAGACGAGAATTGCATAGTCTCCCGAACCGTCAATTCGCCGACGTGCAAGTCGTGCTGGCTAATATACGCAGCTGTCTTCGGCGCCACGAATTCATCTGGAGTGTGCCCATTGAACGTGACTTTCCCTTTAACCTTCAAGCTCGCGTCCAGCTTCGAAGCCAACGCGAGCAACAGCGTCGTCTTCCCCGACCCAGGAGGCCCAAGAAGCAACGTCATTCTGCACACAATTCAATCTCTCGTATCTGAGTCGCGGAACCTTCAATCGTAGGTTTCAGAGAAGAGCTGGCCATACTTTCATTATTTAGAGACTCTTCCGAGGATTTCAATGTCGAGAATCAATCTTCAAGCTTTGTGATTAAAGATTCACGTTCGTGTTTCAATGCCGAAGACTCCTCTACCTCGAACTAGACAATGGGGTTGCAAAGTTTGCAGCAGTTTGACTCCTGCAATTGGTTCCCCAATTGCAACATTGAAAGCACTCAAGGTTGAACCCATCGACTACTGCAAAGGTGGTCATTACCTTCCAGGTTTGATGACGCCGCTCACGTTTTCAAGAATGGTGAGGACCTGCTTCTTCGACGGCGACAAGTGCACGGAACTCGCAAGAGTGTCCACGATGTTAAGAAACGTATTCCACAGCGTCGGCAAGCCCCGACTCCCAACATGGCAATTCGCCTTCACGGTCAGCTTCTCGTATCGCACTTCAATAGTCGGAAGCTCCACTCCCACTCGATCCAGCCGTTGTCTCATTTTCGCCATAAGATGATCTTCTTCATTATCCAAGGGTCGGTGCAGCGTTTGCAACAGATGATGAAAATCCGCCATGGAGAGATGCTTCACATCCACTTCCCGCACACTCCCGGATTCCTTCAGCATCATGGAAGTCCGGATGCGCTTGAACGTGGGCAGCTTCTCCAGCGCCGCCCATCGGAGCTCGGTCTCGTCGTCATCGTGGTTAGGCGCCGCGGTTTCCAAGGGGTTGGCACCCGTGCCAAACATGCCGTACGACTGCGAGGCACCAATGCTGCTGTTCGTGATGAGGTCGCGCGCCGAGCGCGACATGCGGGCCGAGTGGCGTCGGGAGCTCCGGCTCAAGCTTCCTGACGCAGTCAGACTCCATGGCTCCCCACGCTCAGGGTCCTTCAAACCCTTCTCCGGGTCGTTGTTGTTCATTGTGTCTAAATTCTCTCGGCCTCACTGGATGCGCGGCCCCTCAAATTCTTAACTGCTCTTCTGTCCCTGCGTAATGAACAAACATCACACGCGCTTGCGTTACCGTTACCGCTTCTGAATTTACAAGACTCAAACAACAAGGGCCATCTACGTCGTCGTACTCGATAAATGCAAGCATAGTTTGGGCACTTTTCCAGGAACTCGTGTGGAATCTCAGATCTACACCGGCTCTAAGAGCTTTGTGCACCTCAATGTCACAATTGTGGCGCTCTGAAACAAGCCAATTGAACAAACACGACAATCGAACGCATTCTAGAGTCACTGACCACCGAGTACAGCAGATGAGACGCAGGTTAACCAGTAATTCATCAAAACAATAAACTACTGGGGCAAAGAAATATCGACTTGAAGTCGTTGAGTTTTAGCTCTAGTAAATTTACCTCTTATGCGATTTTAGCAGTAGCTCGAGGTTTCGTAACGACGAAGAGCGACAAGAAGCTAGCCTTCGAAAACTGCAGTAATCTCAGAACCCTAGAACAAAGCTGCACTAGAATCTAGAGCACTGAAAGCCAGGAAATCTTCGTTCCGGATTCAAAACAAATTCTGCGTCGCACCGTCTCCAGGAGAAATTACAGAGCATGTATGGATCCCAAGTCAAAGCCCGACCACTTCCACAAAATCCGTTTCAGTTTTGGATTGACTCCAACCCGCACCCACTCCAAACCAAACCAAACCAAACCAAACCACAATCATCACTTGCACAGGTTCAACCCGTTTCGAGCTTGACCAGCCTTCCCAGCAAGGAGACAGCGGCTCGAAGCTCTCGCCGTCGAGGGCCGAATGCCAAGCAGCCCAGGACTCTCCCTACGGAATGTCCTCAAACTTATATACTCAAGGCTCCTGCATCCAAGCTTCCCAAGCTACAATCTCAGTTTTCTCGTCATAGTCCTGTTGACTGCCCACGAGGGGAAGCTCCGTCACGCCTACCGTAACTTGGTGCCGTACTACGACGAGGTCTTCGGCGAGGTTTCGGCGGAAGGTCTTCGGGGAGCTTCGGAAAGGAATGTTGTCTGTCAAGCCATGAATCTCACTTATAGAGAGACTCTTGCTGCCCACGCTCTCGCTCTCGCTCGCACGGGCGGCTCCCTTGATGCGCAAGTATTACTTTCCTTCTGGAGAGCAATAGACTTGTGTCAGTTGTGTGCAGGACTTGCAGGATGGCTTCATCGAAAGTGTGAAGGGAGTTGGGGACAAAAACATCCATTCCTCATTGTCATTGTGACGTCTTTTCAGTCGGGCGGCGAAATATGTCATATATCACTCTTGTTAGAGGAATTCAACCAATGCACACATAGCTCCCTCAAAATATTCTCCACTACCACGAAAGCATGTGCAACTCTACGATTCCAAGTTTAAAGAAAATATATCATTCCCCCATATAGTCAATATTGCACCAAATTTTCCAACTAACTACATATTCTAAAAGCTACGAAAGAGAGGGGAGAAATTGTATTATATTTTGAGGCGTATCAAACAACAGGTAGTAATAGCATAAAAGAAAATAGAAATAACAATTTGCCTCTACATGGGTGAAGTAAGGGTGACAAAGGCACACTAAAAGGTCCACTTCTAACTATTTGTAGATTGAAAAAGTTCTTTTGGGCATCTTCCATTGGTCATTGCCAAACTACTCCCAGTTCACTAGAAGAAAAAGAGGGGTTCTGCAACTACGGGTTTTTTAGTTGCAGTGGACACAAACTCTATCTAGTTGCAGTGTAGTTGCACGCAACTATAGTGCAACTACACTGCAACTAGACAGAGTTTGTGTCCACTGCAACTCAAAAACCCATAGTTGCAGAACCCCTCTTTTTCTTCTATTGGTTGCTTTCTTGACCACTATCCTAGCCTTGGCGCCCTAGTCCGCCCCGGCAAGAGAAACCCTAAATACTTTTTGGCGTCGTTGTTGACAATATTCAAAGCGATACGATTACCTCGGAAGTGCAAGAATACATACTTGTTGTTATTTTTGTTGCGTTTTGAGATGGATCAATGGAAAATTGAATTGGAGAATTGTCAAGGAATCTAGGGCATAGTGAGGACAATGGCAGGGTCACTTACTAAGAGCAGCCCCAATCCAACCGGAAACCACCATACCATCGCTATAATGACGAGACAAATCCAAAAACTCTTCTTCATGAAAACAATATTAGTCCCTCTTTATTCTTGAGCCCACCATTTTCCTTCCCTAACCTAGCAAGTTGGTCAAATATGAAGAGCCCACAACTTGGTTCACAATAGGAAGATTCATAATTATCTTTTTTTTTTAAGCATTGTCATTTAAGCCCATAAATCGGACCTTTTTTTTTTTTAAATATTAAAAGTCTTTTCTTTGATGTAGAATCTTTCCTCTCCTTTTCTTATTGCAGAAAAGTCCACCTGAGGTTTGGATTAACAGCTTTGCATTGGGTCAATTGTTTTTTGCAAAGTCGCCAGAAACGGAATGAGGTCCGCGTCCCTCCCCTTGAAAAGTTCGGTACTGTCCCCGCTGCTGGATTGGGTGGGGATGACCTACAGGATGACGAAATACCGGTTTGAGGGGGAGAACTTGGCGAGGCCTGGAAGATGCCGAGCCAAGCATCTCAGTCGTTTTTTGGATTTGCAGTCCTGGCCCCACCTGAACAGTACTGTTAATTGAAGTTAGATCTCGTGTCTAAGCTTCACTTAACGGCTCCACTGACGGAGACAGCCCCGGCTTTATCTATTTTCTCCCTGTGCAGGTTTTTACTGCGGCAAGCCAATTGGCCCAACGGACCTGCAGCTGGATATTTGGGTGACGGGGGGGGAAGGTACTGGGAACTTGGGGAACCTGGGGAACGGACTGATGGAAGTGATTGAAATATCAGAGGGTTCTGAAAGCCGGGGATGACATCATGAGCCTGTCATCATGTGCTATTGCCCTTGGAGGCCGTGCTGCGCAGACGTTGCCAGAGTGAATTATTCACCAACAAGGAACTCTTTTACCCATTAAAAAAATGTGAAAAAAACAATCAGAGGTCTTCAAGAGAGCCCCCCCCCCCGCCCCCCCAAGTGTCGGAATCTTTCCTAATCTGTCTTTGGACTGAGGCAAGGAAAGATGGACCAAAAGAAAAAACATACATAAGGTAGGAGGCTCTGAAATGGAGCGGGCATTAAGAACAGACCCTACAAATGGTTGTGAAATGGACATGAGTTGGTTTTGAAATTGACATGTATAGTCATTGAATGAATCAAGGAAAAAAGCACTATCAATTGCAAGAGCCAATCATTCGTTGCGCTTTCCCCATCTTTCTTTAGAATTGCAGGTGAATTGTTTATGAAAGATCTAGGGTCATAAATAGGGACCTATTATCCAACTCTGTTTGAAAATTTATAAGTAACTACGAAATTATTGGAAAAATACAAAACCACTTGGGTTAGATTCCTCATTTGTTTTTCTTTGTCTGAAAAATGAGCTAAAATTATTCCCATCCAATGAAATACATGAAAAAGGCATACCAGCCTTTAGACGTGCCATTTCTAAGCCTCCTACCTTACTCAATTAACGTAGGCTTCATATCATTTGAACTTCTTTCTACACTACCCAAAGTACATGAAACTAGCAACTAACAGCTGCATTTGTCCTAGTAGTGCATCTTACAAAAAATGATGCATATTTATTAAGTTTTACTAGTTAACTTCATTTTATTCCCGCATTGAACCATTTTTTCAAGAGCCAAGTTTGGTTATTTTTTCTATTTTTTACGCCTGCACAAAAAATTTGTAGATCTATTCACTTGGGGGTTTGCCAATGTTTTCAAATTAAAAGCAATTTTTTCTCCAATTCCACCAACTATGAATTAGCTGCCGTTTTTTTCCCAAACATTGTTAGAATTCATATAATTTGAACTTTTTCTACCCTATTCAAAGTAATTGAAACAAGGAACGACTTTGAATTTGTCTTATTACTAGTGCGTCAATTATGAAATGAACCTACTTATGGTCATCACTTGGACAATAGAGGGGTATCCCTATGAAATACAAATGGATTTTAGATAGGCTTGTGCAACCTCAATTTATGACCTTATTTTTATTTTATTTTTTTAATATGAAAAATCACATCAGCTTTATGGGAATATAACTTTTATTTCAATCAGTGCCTGAGAGCAAAAGCTATGCGACAATAAGCTCAACTTAGGAGAGATCGAGTAGCCAAAAAATCCACAAAAATCAAAATTATTGTTTTTAAATTTTTTTTCCTTATAGATTATATTTTTGAATACATTAAAAACTTTGATACATTACATTCGGATTAGAGATGTGAAAGTTGTTGAGTTTCTTGTTTTGGCAATCATAAAAACTTCTTCAGAAAATAACATATTGATTTGTTTCATATTTCAATTTTTACGATTTTCAAATAAAAGAAGCTCTTGAGGGTTGACTATGCTTGCTAGAAAAATCTTACAATTAGGATCAACTTGTTTCAATTCCATCTAAATGCTATCAACGATTAAATATTTCCATCAATCTTGTACCAACTTTTGCTTCACAATTCTTTAAAGAATGAAAATCAAGTATTTTTTTATTAATTCCAAGAATATTGTGGGAGCCCGAAAAGTAAGATAAGTCTTGATTAGTGAGGAAAGTAGAGGAAGGAGTTAATAGGGGTACAATTTTTTGGTTTATCTAAGGGTAATCTAAATACCTTACCACAATTAACGTTCCATACTAATAGAGTAATGGTAGATAGATAATTAGGTTAAGACCAGTAGTTAAAGTTTCTTGTTCTTATTGAGAACCGGAATTGGATTGAGATCCGAGATCGTTCCAAATATCGGGTCCGGGTATCAAAATATAACGGTAGGTATCTTTTGGGGAGTTACCATTTGGAAGAAGAGAAGTTGCCCAGTCAGTCAGCAAAGGAGGAGAGCAAATCCGAATCCGGATCTGAATTCAAGTTCCAACTCGACTTGGAAGAGGAAGAGGAAGAGGAATTTGACTTGGCCTTGATTTCTCCGTCCATCTTTAAGGGGAAGACTTCAGCTAAGGGTAAGACAACTAAGCCTTCAACCAGTAGAAAACAGTCACTAAGAAAGGGCATCTCCAAAACCAAGGGACCTTCTTCAAAGAAAGGTAGAAAGTAGAAGTAGAAGTATGAGTTCTTAGGATAAGCCTAGGAATAGTAGGCGGAAAGTACAATAAAGTAAAGTAGAGTTCAATTCAGTTAACTTAATTATAGGAAAATAAAAGATAAGTTTAGTTCAGTTAAGTGAAGGAAAGTTAAAGCTTTTGAGTGTTAGAAAGTTAGTTGACAACTACTTTTTGAGATGCATGCACCTAGACGTGAGTTTCTATGATTTTAGGATCTAAAGATCCACCTTTTGCGGATTGTCTTGTAGTTAGACAATTAGTCTGGAAGGATAAGGAATGATCCTGGTCCTCTCCTTTTTGATCCTTGGGCCTTTTAGGATTCCTTGGGATTAGTATTTAAGGGTTGGAAATTAGTTTCAACTCGGGGCGTTTTCATATTCTTGTTTTCATATTTCATCTTGCAAAGAACGCTAGGATTTCTACTCCATTAAATACTGGTCTGAAAAGTCTTGGTCTTGTGTGAGGGATTAGGCGGTGCTTTGACCATTGCTAGTTCTAGTGGCTTGGTGGTGGGAAACTTGAGAGGAAAAGCTACCCCCGGATTCTGTCTAGACCCGATTTCAGGAGTATTAGAATCTGGTTGATAAACCTTTGTGTAGTGGGAGGAAATTCTGATTGTTGAAGTTTATTGAGTGTCTTCTGAGTGAGATAGCCTTTCTTAGGTTAGGTAAGTTCTTCGGGTGGGAGAGCGAGCGCTAGCCGACGTCAGATGAGGTCCTATTGAATCCGGAAGAGAGGAACATAAAGATAGTCTGGATCTCCTAGTTAGCAAAGTACCAGGTCTGGCTTTTGGTATCGGTTTCGGATAGATCCGTTGTTGTAGTAAGGAGGAATGTGGAGGTTTCCTAAATGACCTACTGGTAGGGAGTGATGTCCAGATCAGTTGTGAGGAAGAATCCGCATCCGGGATTTGTTAGTTTGTATGTTTTGTGTTTTCTTTAAGTGGAACTTCAGTCACTATAATCTATTGAAGGGTAGGGTATACGTTCCCTTTCTTAACCCCAAGAGCGGAACTCTCTGATATAGAGGTTAAACTATTGCATCGGTTACTTGGTTTATTGGATCCGGGAAAGGCACAAGATAACGACACTCTTTCCGGTTCCGCATCTGTTAGATTGGATACTAAAGTATTGGGTAGTATTGGATCCTGATGCTGATTTATAAACCTACTTTGTGTGGATTTGATACATGAAGAGTATGTGAGTTGAAAGGGAAGAAGGTTTAGAGGATACAGATAGGGAAATACAGTTCCTAGTTTACAGTTCCGGATTCCTTTTGCCTTGGATTTTGGTTGCTTCCCGTATTGAGAATTCCGAAAGATTGAGGAAACTATGAGTTAAAATCATGTGGGAACGATACACGAGTCATCTTAGGTGTTTTACGCATGTTTAACGTCTAAAGGTAGGATTTGTGCTTTCTTGTGCTATGACAAATATTAACTCTAATCTTCAACACAATTTTTTTAAATCAAAATGTGTATCACTCAAACCCTAAAGTCCCATTGCCCCCTCGAGGGACAAATTGGGTTTTAGGCAGGTCCCTACGGTCTCAATATTTATCACAGTTTTTTGAATTTTTTGTTGAAGATAGAAAAACATATTACCTTTCCTAAAATATGTTTTTTTATTTCAATTGGTGCATGGGAGCAAAAGTTATGGCACGAAAAGCCCTTTTTGTTAGTTCAGCGGGCAGGAAAAAAAAACTCCAAAAAATTTAAAATAATTTTTTTAATTTTATGTAGTATATATGGGAAGCTTTGATTCATTCCATTTGGATTTGTTATGAGAAAGTTATGGACAATCTTGTTTTTCAAGCAACTAGAGAATCTTCTTGAAAAAATAACTTGTAGGATTCATTTTTAAATTCAATTTCTTAATTTTAACAAAAGAAAAAGTTCCACGAGGTTAAGATTTTTTTCTAGAACAATCTTATATTGAGATTAATGTATTTCAATTCCATCTTAGAGCTATTAACGGTTTAGTTTTTCCTCCAATCTTTAACCTACTTCTACTTAACAATTTTTTAATGAGTGAAAACTAAGTGTGTGTTTTCTTAGAATTTTTTTTCTAGACTCTCAACTCAATTCTTCATCATATAAAATCAAAATTTTAAAATCAACAGAGCAAAAATTTTAAGTTAAGAAGGTTCAAAGCCAAAAAATATAATTGAACAATGAACAAAAAAAATTGTTTCCTTCGTTTTAAATGCATATATCTTGCAATCTACATGGTCAATGTTTTTGAAATTACTTCCACACATTCTTACACTATTTTGATACAAGATTTAATGGTTAAGTATGCAAAAAGAATATATTCTTAACATTTTTGCTCTTTGCTATAGAAATGGTTGTTTTGAGTGTTTTTTAATGGAAAAAAGGCCTTAGGACTTCAGGGGTTAAGGATTAGAGAATAGTCCACATTTTGAAAACTGTGAAGATGCATTATATAATACAACTTGGAATAATAAAAATTTAATGATGATTTACAAACAATAGTTATAAAATATGATCCATAGATCATATCCATACGGTTAAATCAACTTGTGCACAAATCAATTTTCTCAATAAAATTTGAAGCCAAAAATTGAAACTTCCCTCTAAAATTGATTGTAGATTGAATATTTGTGATTTCCACAAGAATTTTTTTCCTCAAAGTTTAAAATTTTAAGGTCAAATCATAGAGATTTTTTGAAGATTTTAATTTTAATTTTTATTCAAGTCATTTTTGGAAGTGAAAAGGTTATTTTTTTGACGCCAAACCCATTAGAATCTATTTGAATAATAGAACATTGGGATGTATTTGAGTTGATTTGTTGTTCACTCGACACCCGGTCCTTAGTTAAGAATTAAACTCAAATATCTTATAATTGACCTAATTAAGGTTTTTGAAATTTCTTTTCCACATTATTACACTAGTCTAGTGCAAGATCCTATGGCTAGTTGACAAGTCAAAAAAACAATTAGTAAACTATTTTTCTCTTTGCAATAGAAATGATAGTTTTGAGTGTTGTTTTTTTTAATGAAAAAGGACAGTCAAACTCGGTGGGACCCCGGTTCTAGCAATATCCATATTGCAACAGTTCTCCCACCCCGGTATCAGGCCCAGCCAGAGCCCAGAGGTACTAAACTCAAAACCTGAAAATAAACCCATTTCATTTTTTTAATTTTTAAAACAAAAGAAAACTTGAAATAAAAGCGGGTGCATGAATCAATTTGCCACATGCGCAGCGTTCTTCTAGAAGCAGTAGTCTACCTCCAAAATCTCCACAATCTATTCTAAGGGCCGGCCGGCGCATCCCTTGCTTGTGTCCAAAAAATAAAAAATGAAAGTAAAGGCTGGTGTACAGTTGACTGGCCAGTAAGGGACTGGGCCGCTGGGACCACTCATTTGCCTGCTTTGCTGGTTCGAATCATGAGTCCGCATTTCCAGGAAGGACGCTAAACCCGTCATTTGAAGCGGGCCCCGCCGGGTGGATTAATCCCCCGGGGGAAAACACAGGAGTTTTTTAATCCTTCGCACATGATAAAAATTTGCAAATTTTGAGTTCATAATTTAACATTATTCACCTTCCCTGGGGACTTCCCTTTTGCTCCCCGCAACATCACGAGTCCCCAGCAACTGCCATTGGGGAACTGTTGTCATATCTGACAGAATACAAGAAAATATTGTGAGCCCAGCCAATCCAACTCATTGGATTGAAACTAAATTCTCCCCCCAAGTATCCGAGGGGGATTATACCTCATGTCAGAGGATCATGCTGAGCCCAGTTAACAATGTTATGAGTAATGCAAAGGCCCCCAGTCAGCAAGTAAAGGTGAAGAATGTAGAATCAACGGGGTGCAAAATAGGGGGCCCTGTTTTTTTTACCAATTACCCTACAGAACACAAAATTCACCTTGCGGGGCCCACTTCGAATGACGGGTTTACTGTAGTGACGTGCCATTTTTAGGAAGCTTCTGAAAAAAGGGCTAGCCAATCCGTCCTGCTCCCCCTGGCTGGCCACCACTCACCGAATCGCTGTTCGTGTCCGTCCGCCAATTCCGTTCGTCGCACAGGCCTCAAATCCGAGGTGGCAGATTCGAAACTTAACTCCCCCTGATCCAGGTCCTCACTGGCGGGGCCGTGATTCCTGCTCATGAAAATCCCAGTACGGTAATAGCAAACTGTCTGAATGGGTCCTCGACTTTTGTCTTTTCCTGTGAACAGGGAAATGCTTAAAATTTCTATAAATCAACTGGGGAATACTACAGCCTAGCATGCAGGAGGGCCCAGGGAGGATTGGCCCCATGTATTGCCCCGTGTTTTAGCCCTGCAGAAAACACCGGAAATTTTTATTTGCCACATATAATAAAATTTGCAAAGTTCTGAATTGAAATTTGCAATCAAAGGCCCCCAATTAGCAAGGGTATACATAATTTGAACGGCACAAAAGAAGGGGCAACTTGTACATTTACCCTTTGATGGCACAATACATGGGTCAATCTTCCTTGGCTAGTAGGACGCTATTAAAATCTGTCCTACAAAGTGGGCCTTGTAGGGTGAATTTATCGTTGGAAAAATACATGATTTTTTTTCAATTATTTTTCACACATGATAAAAAAAAATTCAAATTTCGAATTCACGTTCACTTTGCAATTGGTGGCTCCAAATTAGGACCGTGGTGAATTGCCCCCCTCGCTCGTCCCCATAAAAAAACCCTTAAATTTTTTATTTTCCGTGCATTAATTTTTTGTAAATTCTGAATCATATTTGCAATCAATGACCCCAAATTAGCTAGGGGGCTATAAAATAATTAGATTTTACACAACACAAAATAGGGGGCTTTTTTTTTTTTATATGCACCCCTGGATGGACTTTGGTAGGGCGAGTGAGGGGGTCGGTACACCCCGCGGGCTCAAATTAGAGCATCCCCACGCATCTGGTAAAATGCAAGCCAATTTGCCAACCAGTCAATCCAATTTGCAAGCCGGGAATGATGGGTTGCCCCACCCATAGCCTCTTAAGAGGCCATCGCCACCCAATTGGCTACGTCCACATTCCCGGATCAAGTCCTTGTTTGTTGGAAAAGTGCAAAAGGTGCTTGTCTCATGCGGTTTGCAAGCCGGTTTGCAAGCCGCCCCTTGGCTTGCAAAAGAGCCCAGTTTTGCAAGCCATGCGTGGCTTTTGGCTTGGCCTCTTAACAAGTTCATCCATTATGCAAGACGGGTGGGGCAATTTTGCAAGCCGGTGACAACAAGTCATCCGTTTTACAAGATGGGTGGGCATGCTCTTAGCTGCGAAAGGTGAGGAACATAGAATTAACACGGCACAAAATAATACAGGCCTTTGTTTTTACAACGACCCGGCGGGACACAAAATCCCCCCCCCCCTGCAGAGTCCGGACGGGGACGGGGTTATTAAGCGTCCTGCATACAGCCTACGGAAGCATGTATGAAGCTACAGTGCCAAGAAGGTTCCATTGTGTCGTCAGGTCATAATAATAAGACGTGGCAGCTTACTGTAGTGAGGCGTGCGAGAGTGGCCAGAGTCGTCAGTGTCGTTCGAGGCTCTGACATGTCTGCCACGGGATTGAGAAAAAAGGATGGGCAGGTGTGACGTAAGCTTATGAGACGCCGGACGCTTTGGTGACGTAATAAAAGGCGAAGGAGGGCGGAAAAGGGAAAAAAACTTTTGATCCTTTCAATAAAGCATTATTGAGCTTTTATTTTTGGCTCACATCGAAATTTGTCAATCGGTAACAGTATTCTTGAACTAGGGAAGTAGGGACCAGGGCTTTTCTTTTTCATTTTTTAAGAAGTGCCAAAGTGGCAATATAAAATGTTACAGTGTGGTGCTTCAAATTTCAACATTCATCCACGTATTGGATAGAAAATATCACATTAGCACATATTATATGTCTATAATTTGGTTTTGATCCACAATTTGGCGATTTCATCCAATTTTCTTAGCAAAATTTTTGCCATTTTTTAGCTAGATTATTTTTTCTAGTGCAATTTGGCACCAGAAAGCCCCCCCTCAAAAGTTCTACTAGGGCCCCTTTGCTTGCTATGTATTGCCGGGGAGTTCAACTATACAAAAATTTTATGGAATTTTTTTTGAGAAACTTTGACTGTATGGATTGAAAGATTATATGGATCATTTGGAGTTAGAAGAATTTTTTTTATTAGCCAATTTTGTCCAACATAGTCAACAAAATTTATTTGCTCTTATAGTGAAATTTTTGCTCCTATGGTTTTTTTTAATATTTATATCCTATCGATCATATAATTTTCATGCCCACAGAAATTTAGAGGTACGGGTGGAATTTTGCATATGTTGCTTGACGTTGCTCAAAGTTACCTACCTTGCCCCAAAAAACTTTAGGCAACATAGACTTTGATACATGAACTGAATTAGGGAAAAATAGTATTTCCATCTAGAGGTGGGGTGGGGTATGTTTGCATCTTGTGTCAATTTTTTTTTAATCCGTTAAAAATTGGCTTTGTAGGAACTTGTTTGAGTTTTCAACTAGTTGTTTAACAATCACTTGGTCATTTAGGAGTTAAATGCAAGTTTGCCCATGAATTGTGTACCATTTTCATCTATCTGTACTATTTGTTCTTCAGCCTCAAGTATACAATGCTTGGCTATATGGTATGCTACAATAAATGGCCACAACATGCAAAAGAAATGTTCTTGCTACTATACTTTTAGATCATTAAAAAATTAGTTTTCATTTATAAATTTTTGATGTTAATATTTTAATTTGATTAATGCGAGGATTAATGAAATCACATACTTTCTAAGAATTAATAGATTTATAGATTTATAGTTTATAAATTTAAGGCCTAGATTGAACATTCGGGATGAAAGATGTTTGGTCCTTGAACACACCCCAACTATTTTTGGAAAAATAAAATAAAAAATGGATCACTTAATATTTGAAGAAAATTAAATGAAAAGCTACTTTTGGAACAAAATTGACAATGTAATATTCATCAAGTGAAAACAACAAAATATACATATTAATAGCAATATATAAACAAAATATTCAAATACGTGTATGACTCTGAGAAATCAAAGCCAAAGTGGATTCAACTAGATGAAGCCTCACTAGGAGAAGTCTCCACCTCAACACTAGTTTAAATCCAGCTCATTGAGGACCGTTAAAATATTTTGTGTGCATGTAGATGTCCCTATTCAAAGTTGCTACAACCAAAAGTTGCGGAAGCCTAGACATATGCTTTCAACAAATAGGCAATTCAAGCAACTCCTCTAGATTGATGAACAAGTATACAAATAATGGCTTCCATGTCCACGACCTTATTTGTCCAATAGTTGCTTCTCTTAGCAGTGACTGAAGTGCCTAGCACAAAGAAAATTACAATTAATGATTTCAAACTCAAGACATAAGGAATGATTATAGATTTCAAATGATATTAGTGTACTATGTACCATTGCCACAATAAATAAATAAAAGTAATTTTTTAATTTTTTAATAATACCATGGTAGTATTTAGAAAAAAATAATTTGGAACTGATATACAAATGAAAGTTGTAGATTTTGAATTTTAAATTCCATTTGTATTGTTAGATTCACCAATTTATCATTGATATTCTTTTATGAATTTTGAAAGGAAAATCTTAGAATTCCTTCAAAATCTAATTATAAGCAAAATATTATCATTTTTGGAGTAAAATTTGTTGGAATGGATTCAAAGGAGGTTCTCTTGGCATGGTGGTTTCTTACAATTTTTGTGTGCTTTACATCTCTGACCTCATTTTTGCAAATCCACTTTTGAACTAGAGTCAATGCAATTTTAGGCTTCATCAACCACTTGACATACTTCTACATTTGTAATTCTAAAAAAACATATACTCGAGTAATACCAAATCCAACTGATAGATAGGACAAGTATTTGATAAAGTATCTCGACAAATTAGGATGACTTTCATCCAAGCAACAACGAGAAAGAAACATGAATATAAATCTGTTCATCATCTAAAAATTGGACGTCGGAGCACATAAGGGTTAAAGTATAGGTGTGCAAAGAAATATAGAAATGGACCATGAGTGATGTAAACCTTGTCTAAATTTTTTTACCACATAACTATCATGTTGCCAATAAAATCTCAAACAACATTAGTTGTGTTCAATGTCAAAATGGATACAGTAGTAGAAGGATAAAATATTGCGATTAAGTGAATTTGGTTCATACACATTCAACCACTCATTCTTCATCTTGAAGGAATGTAGCTTGCAAAGCCCACAAATATTAAAAAATTTCCAAACCCAAATGCAAAAAATTGCAAGCAAATAAATAGTATGTTGAAGCTAGGACCCCTAGACCCAAGTTGCATTTGACAAGGGTCCTTGAGGAATCATCCCCGCGAAATCTCAAAAATAAATAAACAAAAAAGTATATTCAATATTATAATTAAAATATTAAAATATGAAGATATTAGAAGCTAGGACCTTTCCAAACTAAATTTATTATGAAATGAACAGGTTTGATAGAGGATCCGATAAAGTAATATTTGGTTTGTTATAACAATTTCCCTCATGATTTTACTCAAGTTTTATGGATTTGGTGTAACCATATTATCTTCCATAGTTATAAGGTTCTTATATTTTTTGCGGTCACTGATAACAAAATTTTCTAAAAATATAATTTTTTTAGAAAATAAATAATTTTTCAAAGGATAATCTCTAAAATTCCATTGTTTTGGGTCCCAAGCTCTAGGCTCACCAAAACTAGGCTCAAGGCTCATTGTCTTGCATTTCTAAGCTTGCACACCAACATTGTTGAGTTTGAAACTACAATGAATTTTGAAAATAAAATAAATGTTTGCAAAGCCTCCTCCCTTGCTCTAAATGCTCAACCATCCATTCATTCAATGACAAAGTACATTTCTTTCAACTAATATTCAAATATAGAAGTTTCAACAAAAATTGTCTAGTTAATAACAAGGGATAGAAGCCAAATAATGTTCTATATGAATCGATAATTCAAGTATTTTGAAGGTCTCACAATTATTTTTTATAAACTCTTAAAAGTGACGCTACTATCTTTAGTTCATTTCATAGAAACAATTTGGTTGTCCAAAATTATACTTTGATTTAAGTAAGTGTACAACGAGATCTAAAGATACAAAGACATTATGAAACTGTATCGAGTTACTTTTTGATGTTTTAGTACTAATTTAGATCTCTCAAGGTTCATCAAAGGACAAAGGGGATGGATTTTTTGGCTTCCATCTACGTACCTTAAGAATATCTAAATATAGTAAATTTTTTTGAAAAATCACAACTATTTCTACAAAGGTTCAAAATATACAAAACAACTTAGGATAGAAGCTGATTCCATTTGCCTTTTGTTTGAAAAATGTAATGAAAAATATTTAAAGTTGATCCTTTTGTGGATCTTCTATCTTCCTGCACTTTTAATATGAAAGACAATAATCCATACATTGTCTTTACTTCAATGGAGAACATTTGGATTGACATAAAAGGTCCCAATGTGTCAAAGGTGGCAAATTTTTGCCAATAAAGAAAACAATGCTACCTTCTCTACTTAGGTTGAAAGTGATTATCTTAGGATCTTGATGTTGTGAATGTTTAAAAAATAAATGATGTAGCCATTTTAGAGCATCCAATGGTTTGTCAAAAGTTCACCATTACACCATGTCCAAGATCAAGAGAGTGGTTCACTTGTCTTATCCCACCCACTTAATAATATGTGCAATTTACTATTTTCACTTCCAACCGATGGCAACTCTCCTTCCTAAGTGTGCAAAAGCAAAAGAATGACATCAACGACGGTGCACTATTTTGTAGATGAATGGTAAAATTTGACTTAGTTGCAAAGGGCTAGGGTGAATTGACCCCCTCATTGTCCCACAAGGATAAATACTAAATTTTTTAATTTGCAACATACGATAATATTATAAAATTCTGAATTCATATGTGCAATTAGAGACCCCAAATTAGGTGGGAGAGGCGAAGAATTACCTATACACACGCACAAAATAGGGCCGGGGTGGATTGGCCCCCTCGCTCATTCTGCCAAAGTCCATCCATGGGTGCATATAAAAGAAAGCCCCCTATTTTGTGCCGTGAAAAATCTATTTTCTACAGCCCCCCTAGCTAATTTGGGGCCTCTAATTGCAAATATGAATTCAGAATTTATAAAAAAAATCATGCATGGAAAATAAAAAAATTCAGGGTTTTCCCAGGGGGACGAGCGAGGGGGTCAGTTCACCCTGGCCCAAAATAGGGGGCAATTTTTTAAAATTATCCTTGGGGCAACGAGGGGGTCAATTCTCCCTGGCTGTTGCAAAGCAGTGGCAAGAAATGCATTTTCACTTTGCCAATGAGAATATTTTGTGGAGATCACATACATCCTGCATCCTTTATTTTATCTTTTTAATTTTTAAAACACAAATAATACTACCCCACCCCACCCCACGCCTTTTTTCCCAAAAGGAATCCTGCACACTATTGATTAAAAAGACATCTGAATGGGCGTAAATGCCGCACCACTGCTGATGCCCTTGGGTACGTACCCAAATGGATACACTTTATGTAACAAATCTGGGGTCTTATGTCTGCAGCACACTTCCAAAACTCAGTCAATAACAAGTTCATACTTCCTTAAACAAAAACATAAATCCAATTGGCATGTCTCCACATACTAGTGTGGCATGTGCTGTTGTGCAGTCTAAATAAAAGTAAAAAATAATTTTATAATTTTATAATTCACAGAAACTTCGAAATCCAATAACTTTCACATTGTAGGCCCAAACAGTCACACGAAACAAAGCCCATGCACCCCTCCTTGCCAAGAGCTTTCCGACGTTATCAAGAACTCAATCAAGAGATACACGGTCCTCGAGATCTCACCGTAACAAACAAAACAACTTAACAAACAAACAACTTAACTGAAGGTAAGGTAAGGATGTGAAATTTAAAAAAAATAAAATTTCATCGGTAAGGCAGTCATTCTTCATGCTCAGGATTATCTATACTGTACCCAAGGGTTTAGGGTAATTTTGCTGAGAAAATTGAAATATTGAGAATCAGTTGAATAAAGTTACATCTAAATACACTGGGGCAAGCTCAGTGCGCGACTCAAACTCATTATTCATCACTTACACTGCTGCAAAAACCTCTCATTCAAGGTAAACTTGGAAGGTTCTTAATCTACAGGTGAAGCCTCGGTGTCTTGCTTGCTTGCTCGCTCGTGACACCTCAGGTAATTTTCATAAGTCTGTATTCTGTACAGAAACTCTGTATCTTGATGGCACAATCTATCCTACAAAACGGAATGGATAATATATCCTACAACTGAAGCCATGTGAGTGACGAGCAAATCGCCCACACCATACAGTACACAGGCCGCGTACGGGCTTCTTCATCACCGGCGCTGGAAATTGAGGAACTTGATGGCAAAGATGAAGATGCCAGCGAAAAACAGCATCCAGAGGAAGAGGACAGGGCCAACGGCAGCCAGAAAGTCGTGCCGGAATCCGAAGGTGTGGCGAAGATATTCCTTCACGGTGGTCGATGGAGCTCCGACTATAATCAGTGGAGTTGTGTAATCGCCAAACTGCGAAGTCACGAGCCCGTAGATGGTCCATGCCAAGGGACAGAACCAGTAGTACCAGATCCACCAGGGCGGAATGGCCTGTTACACAAAACCGTAACAAGGTTAGAGTTTTGCAGAGATTCTCTCTTTGCACACGCAGTTTTTCACGTCATGCATGGAAGGACATGAGATGAGGATAAGCGCAGAACAAACGTGTAAAAGCAAGATACTCTTCTTCGAATCTACTTTTTTCTTGTTATAAAAAGTCTGACAATAAAACTCTTCAAAGGTATGGGAGACACAAAGTAAAAGTCGAGTATGATTGAACCCCAAAGGGATCCACAATCCTGTGGTGGTTGACCCTACTGTTACCGCTCAGGTCATCACTCACCAGTCAAACCACTTTGAACATGGAACCACTTTTAACAGATGCAGGATATTGTGGGGCGTTTTTCAAGTATTCATCACGACATAAATAGTGTGTTGATGATTTCTTAAATGGAATTTCACAAGTATTTATGGAGGTCGGAACTCAAAAACACTCCAGTTCATCTATTAAGAACTTGGGAAATTGGTGGGTGAGTAGTAAGGTATGCTTACCGGGCGTGGAATGAGGAATCCTGTGAAGAGGTTGAAGAGCGTGTAGAAAAAAGCGCTAACAATGGAAGCCAGGATAAAGTTGGGTGTGATGGCCACCATCATCATGCCGTAGAATGTGTAGATGAGCAAGCTGATGAACAAGAAGTAGAAGTACCAGAAGAACTTGGCAGCAGTCCATTGAAATTGCAGCATGGAGTAGGTGATGAGACCATACATAGTGGCTTGCGCCAGCACATATGGAATTTCAATCAAAACCTGATGAAGTTCACAGATGAGTCAGGTGTTAGAATTTCCAAAACATTCATACAAAGAACCCCAACGTCTGTTGACTGGTCTATTTAACATCAAGTGTAAATGATATCTAAACCATAACTGGAAAATTGATGGAAACGGAAATACCTGTGCCAATGCGTAAGGAATGGAGGAGTACATCCCAGCTGCCTTCTCCCTGTAGTGTACAGTTCGTTCAATGCTCACCATGGCCTGCACTGTGCCGGCGTTGTTGAAGCATATGAAGAGCGTTGAACCATATAATGCACCCATTGTGATAATTAGCTCTGACGATTTGGAACTGCAATCAACCAAAGCGAAGTCATCATAAGAACAAGCACCAACTGGAAGGAATATTGTATCTTTGTCAGAGACCATATACAGATGATATATCAGAGCAAAATGTGCGCAAGATTTGGAGCTCACAATTTTTGTCCAACACCCCAGAAGACACTTCCACAAATGAGCGCGGTGAAGAAAGTAAAGCAAAACCGAACAAGGTTGTAGTCTGGGCTCCTCCAATACGTCAAATTCTGCTTCCAGAGGATGCACCACAGCTGCTGAATGAATGACAGTGGAAACTCCGTAGGAAAATACAAGTCCTTTGAGCCTGGCGCAGGTACGCTTAGTTCATGCACAAGAGATTTGTTGCGCCTGTGCAAGAACAACAAATGTCCAGTTAGTGACATAGAGTAGAACTTCAAATTATTCGATATTTCGGGAAAATTCAGTGGGCCAAAATGTGCTGAAAATTAGGACTTCGAAGTGCTCATATGAGGTTTCAGTTGTCAAACTAAAACACCAGGGTTCTAAAATCTAAGGCAGATAAGGAACTGAGATTTTAGATGAGTGTCATAACTTTCTAGTAGAGAGCGGAAAATTACAACAATGTAATCAATAGATGACGAATTTAAGCAGTAAAGACGATTAGAAGGCTTTGCAGCTCTTGGGAGAGAGAAAAAGACTGAACATGCTCGCCCGTTTTCAACAAGCTTTATCTCCAAGATTTGGACACTTAGATCAAATGTATTTCCAAAAATGGTAAGGGTTAGCAGGATTCATACTGGTAAAGCGCCGACTTCTGGTAAACATCAGCGAAGTCCACTCCAAGAGCTATCTCCTCTTCAAAATTGGTCACCTCCAACATCCACGTTGCAGGATTGTATCCATCCGTAATTTTAGCGACTCCAGGCAACGCCTTCAAATGGACAGAGTCACAGTTTAGAACGACAAATGTACGAAGTACGCTTATGAACCAGATATCAAGAACAAATTTGATTATCACGATAGATCATCAAATTAACGCAACCTCGCATTGTGCATCGGTCTTCCAGCTATGCTGTGAACTGTAATCGACCACTCCATATGATGTAGAATATAAGAACGTAATTGAGTAAAGTTAGTACCTCAAAATACTCAACAAGTTTACTGGAGTTGTGACCCAATTCGCCTGCGTAGATGACTTGTCCACCTCGCTTCAACAGTAAGAGCTGTACAGTACATTGGTAAAAAAAAAAGTGAAAAACTAAACCTCACAGAAACTGAGAACCTCCAAATGCAAGTATATATATATGTGGGTAAGTAATAATGAGACTGCAAACGTAACCGCACAACATCAGTACTACTTCTTCCCGGTCTATACAACATGAAATTAGTTACTTTTAAAAGCTCATATTATCTACATTTCAGACTTCCAAGGCTGTGAAAAAGATTTACCTCATCAAAAGCCTCAAAGATGTCAATGCTGGGTTGATGAATGGTGCACACGACGGTTCGACCGGTATCCACCGTGTTGCGAACACATCGCATCACAATGGCAGCTGCTCGGGCATCCAGACCACTCGTCGGCTCGTCCATGAAAATGATGGACGGGTTCGCCACCAACTCCACGGCAATCGTCAACCGTTTCCTTTGCTCGGTTGACAACCCCGTGATGCCTGGCAGACCCACCAACGCATTCTCCAGTGGCTTCAGTTCCACCAAGTCCAACACTTCTTCCACGAAAGCCTGCCAACATACAGATATTGCTCTCATCATCAGCCTCAAAGCTACAAAACCAATGCCTAAATTCAATTAGGAATAGGAACTGTTAATTTCAGCGCTGAAATTAAATTTTTAGTTTTCAAATCCAACACCACGCGATTCTCAGCCCCAGATTCCATTCTCAAAGTCTCACAATCATTCCATTCTCGAAGCCTTGAACTGGTACACTCCAACCATAGCCATAGAAACTGGTAGCGTTGTAGAAACGAAGAGATTGGTGGCTGCGAACTGACCATTTTCTGTTCATCGTCAATGTCGGCCGCTAAACGAAGCCACGCGGAGTAAATGAGAGACTCCCGAACTGTGACTTGCGGAGAGTGAATATCATTTTGCTCGCAGTAACCTGAAATTCGTGCAAACGTCTTTTGGTTCTTTGGGTATCCCGAGATCCGAATGTCACCTTCAATGTACCCCCCGGTCTTTCGTCCAGCGAGCACATCCATGAGAGTCGACTTCCCAGCTCCACTGACTCCCACCAAAGCCGTCAATACACCTGGTCGGAAAGCACCAGTGATTTTGTTGAGTAGCTGAAGCTTCGTCTCTGTCAATTCGGATTTCATTTCCTGCAGAACAAATCATTCAATGGTCACACAGTATTCGTTATTGTGGCACCAAAAATTTAATATTCGAGTGCACAGACCTCAGAAAAAACAGGGAGAGATTACTTAAAAACAAGCGGCTGGAACCGTGACAAGTGCTTGAAAATCTTCCATCTAAAGAATATAATGATTTGATAATGAGGTGTCGACGCGGATCTCAGATTCCACTCTCGGCTCAAATTTCACTTTCACAATAAGTGTTTGATCTAGAGTCACGGGGTTCGAATCTCTCAGTTCCCTGTGTTCATGATAACATAATCCCTATAGAACTTTGGCTTCCCCTGATGGTAGATGTACTAAATGCTAGACAATACCAGCTGCAACAAATTCTAAATTTAAATCAGTGTATGACATATTAAAACATGGATAGTCTAACTAATTGCGGGACTGCTTGGGAACTCAAAGCTACTAAAAGACCACAACTGCAAAGTTTTCTGCTCGGAACACTACGGAATGACAGAGCAGGAACGCAAAAGAGGGCAATTTCAGAATCACCATCCAAAGCTCTACAAGGGGACTAGTCCATTTGGGGAATCAAGTCCATTTTGATAACAAAACTACAGCTGGCAGAATCAGTACTTGATGAGAAGTGAGGCGAGACTTACAGCAGGCATGTCCACGAAGTAACTGATGTCGTCAAAGGAGATGGACAAAGGCTCAAACGGAAGAATCATGCCTCGCTTCTCCTTGCCAACTTCAGCCACGGCCTCCACATCTTCCACATCCGACTCGCTCCGTTGGCCTGTGGACGTCCGTCTGCTTTGACTGTTGGGCGTTGCAGCGCCTTTCCTGGATCCCATAATGGTGGCTAGCGACCGCGTCTGGCTCGCACTTGATCTGCGAGACTTGGACATTCCAGACTTGGACCTGTCCAAGCTAATGTCACCGGTTCTGTTGGCTTCCTTCTCAGCTAGCTCCTCTTCCGACATAATTGCTTGTGGTTTGCCCAACGCTGAATTCAGAAACAGTCAAAAACGGTCACGGGAGTTTGAGAATCATGAGGGGTAATATGGAACATCAGTAGTTGAAACTTATATTTTTCCTGAGGAGGTTTATGATATGATGTGGAAGCGAAAGAAAACTCACCTGGCATGTAGCCCAGACTAATAGTGAAGCCGAGGTTGAACAAGATGTAGAACCCAATGAGAGCACCAATGCCAAGCCAGTACCAATATTCCTCGGGATGCTGCCCATACGATTTCAGGATTGTAACTCCAATGCTCTCGGAATTAGACGCAGAAATAGGCTGCATGGCAAAAATGAAACCCAATTGTCATGAGAGAAAATCAGAACGTCCTTAAAATCTTCACTAAAAAATTATCTACAGCGCGGTACAGGAATATCCCGCGCAATCGTCCAATATCAATTACTGAAGCACAACTCTCATACTTCGTCATAGTCGACCCTGGACAGTCATATTAAAGAGAACAAAGCATAACCAATTCAAGCAAAAACATTATACACAATTGCATCAAATCCACGAACCCTTAATTCTACCAACAAAATTGGAGAGAGCCTGAACTTACTCTGAATAATATTCACGTGAACTCTCAACTCTCACAGAAGGCGAAACGGAGAGAATCTAAATTGTTCGAACATTACATACATTTCAGGATTCGTGAACTTCCATTCTCTGAACAAAGTTGGAGAGAGTCTGACCTTATCCCAACGATTGTCCAGAAACTCATTGACAGAGATAGCGTTCACCGAGTAACTCAAGCTGCTCGTCCAATACCCCCACCTCCACCAAACTGGAAGCTCCGGGCGCGGCATAATAAACCCGCCCAGCATGAAAATCAGTAGAATGAGGATCCACCCCAACGTAAAACCCAAGGTGATGGTCCGGCAAACCCCAGCGACAAACCGGAACATCCCCCCCGCCTGCTGTTGGATCATAAACAGAAGCAAGTACTGCTTGAAAAACCGACTAGCATCTGGTGCATACCCAGTGACATAGTAAGTCATGCACGTGAAGATCCCGCACTCGAGAAGTGAGAGTGGGATGGCGAGCACCATGGCGGAGACGGAGTACGCCCACGCAGGGGCGAACAGCATGTCACGTTGCTTGACGAGGACGGGGAGGCGACCGATGGTGGACGCGAGCTCTCCGAAGCCTGTGAACATCATCACGATCACGGCGTAGAAGAGGGCGTTTAAATAGAGCGAGGCGGAGGCGACGGAGTCTTGGTTGAGGCGGGTGCGGAAGAAGACGGTCATCGAGATGAAGGCGCCTACTGTGATCTGGAAAACAGGCAATTGGGGAAACAGGGTTGATTATGCTTGATTAGGAAATTTATTTCTGGCAATCAGTGTTGAGACATTCTGATGTTGAGTAACATCGAATTCGTTATATTGGGCGATTCAATGACAGAATTGGGGGATTCAAGTGGACAAAGCTCGGAAAACTAGGACTGACTTTTCGGACAAGCGCCTGGAAACTTGCCAAATGTCTGAAATTGGAGCATCTTCGATGGATTCAGTCGGGTTAACTGATAGTGCGGCAGTTTCATTGAAATACACAGCTTTAATAATATGAAAACTCTGAATTTTCTTTCTTGAGGTCATTGAATTTGCAATGTGGATAGTCATGAATACCTGGAACACATTGACGATGAAGACGATGGCGTTCCGTTTCATAAGTATAAGCTCCCGGTCGAAGGTAACCCTGAAAAGCTCCAGTTTTGAGATTGTGTAATTCTGCTTTGCTAAAGCTGCCGGGTGACATTTCTCCTTTGGATATGGGTCCGCAAGCTCGTCCTGGACTTGAATACCCACAGGGAATTTCTGGAAGAGCTCCACAAATTTCTTCACGGGAACATACCGGTATGGTTTGCGCTTATCCATCCAATATTGCCCTTGGTCCTTGCGGGAAGTTACCTGCAGGAGGAGACCACATTGCATTTTCTTGTAATACTGTCTGATAGGGTAACATGAATATTTTGAGAATTCCAATCAGTGCTTATCAAATTGAATAATGATCCACAATAGAACCAGGTTCTATAGTGACCTACAAGCCCAGGACAAAATAATGTTCAATTCAGTTTAAGGTTGTTACCGGAAGTGGGAGAGCTAGAAAAGCAAGTTTAGGATTGAAAACATTAGTGTCCACTCTAAAGTATTACCACTTGAACAGGGGCATATACACCACATTCCACTGAAGTTACCAGAACCAATATCACTTGGATTCAAAATAGGTTAGAACACAGGTTTTAATGCACTGTTTTTAAGCTGCCAGAAGGATACTGTAGAACAGTTCAATAACAAAAGGTACTCTTCTTTACGTGATTGCTGCATTAAACACCATTTTCATTTACTAGTTTTGTTCTTCTTTGTTTTGTTCTGTTCTGTTCTGTCCAAGTAACGCACCTCTTGCAAGAAATCAGCAATACCCTTCCGCTCCGGAGACTTGAACCCACAAGACTCGAAAAACTCCTCGACCCGTGTGATGGGCCCGTTGTAGACCACCTGGCCCTCGGAGAGCAAGAGCACGTCGTCAAAGAGGTTGAAGACCTCGGGCGCTGGCTGCAACAACGAGATCAGCACGGTCGCAGACATATCGTGAGTGTACCTCCGCAGGCTTCTCACGATGCTGAATGTGGTGGAGCTGTCTAACCCTGTCGAAATTTCGTCCATGAGCAACACTTTCATAGGACCCACGATCAATTCTCCTGCGCAGCGGGAAACAATGCAACTCCACGTCAGAAATTATCGCCAAAAATTCGTTTGAATGACCAGATTTCAGTGACGGGCGTTTCCAGTGGTTTAGGTGAAAGTTTGTGCAAATGTGCACGACAGAAATGTAGCTTAGTCCTGGATTTCTAAGGAAGAACTGCGTGCGCATCTCAGTTTTGGCAATTGGGAAAAGTTCTGCCATTTCCATGAACATCTCCATGAACTGTGCGCCCCGCGGAACACAGAGTTACTGCAGGTTCCAGGAATCAGCTGCAAATTCTCTGAACATACGCACTAGTAATCTAACAGAAGGTGATTGGACTTTGCAAGGAAATATTCGTTACAATGGCGTTCTTTTAGAGTGACATTCAAGTGGGGCACCTGTGGTGACGCGTTTCTTTTGACCTCCTGAAATGCCTCGCCGCATTTCGTCGCCGACTATAGTGTCTGCACATATGTCGAGGCCAAGCATCTGCACACATTCACATTGAGCACATTTCAACAAAAGAAAGTGGCGCACTCCGCCGACCTTGTCAACGGGACCCTGGCCAATTCCCACATTCAAAGAACTGGCTGAAACCCGTATTTATAGTGCAGTAAAGAAAAAGACAGAGCGTCAAAGAAGTTTGCGTAGAGAAAGTACTAAACGTGTTAACAAATGCTCCGATTCTCGTGCCAAGAGAATAGGGATGAGTTGCAAAAGAATAGGGGTGAAGATTTGAATCCAGCAAGCTCATTAAATTTACAACGACAACTCCAATGCAAATCATCAAACTACATCAGCAAATACAAGGGGATAAGAAAACACACCCTCAAGTTGTACTCGACAGCAAGGCTTCCATTAGCTCCTGGCAGGGCTGTTGCCTGGAGAACAGTAACCAGGTCAAAAGAGAAACTCATACAAGATTCAAATAGGGAAGAGAGCTAGAGATATCAAAACAGAGCTTCCAAAACCAATCAAAATAATTGTACACCCTCAAACATTACAAACCCAACAGTCCAAGACAAGCTCGGTCAATATTAAGGTCAGATTTCCACTGTAGAAAAAGGGCCCTGAAGTACAAATGTTCCCGAACTACAAATCAAAATTGGAATGTATTGCTCACTTTCATGTATGTGTCCACGGCAGGTTCAGGCCTAATCCCCGCCTGCTTTTCCCTCTTCGTAACCTCCTCCAAAATTTCTGAACCGTCACAACATCACAACACTCTTTAGTTAAAGCTATGAAACTTCCGACTGGGAAACAGTACAAATTCCTGGTTACTAGAGAACTGGGACATGAGAGAATCAGAATTAGGATCATAATCAAGCCCGTGAAGGATAGGCTAAAGAATACTCCGTATAATGCAATACTCAATCTCGGTCAATCTATTGAGCTAAGAAAAAAACTGAGCTTCATCTGATTCAACTCAATTTAGGCGAAATCACAAAAGATGAAAGAGTACCGAATTGGGATCCAACGCCCAGAACATGCGCAGAAAAGTCCAACGTCTCGCGAACAGTAAGTTCACCGACGTGAAGGTCATGCTGGCTGACATAAGCTGCCGTTTTCTGTGGCACAAACTCATCGAAGCCGTGGCCGTTGTAGGTCAACTTGCCCTCCGTCTTGAGGCCCCGGTCCAGCTTCCCGGCCAGTGCTAGCAACAACGTCGTCTTTCCTGAGCTTGGTGGCCCCAGCAGCAATGTCATTCTGCATTACCACCCAAAAATTCATCACAAACTAATCATTCAAACAAGGTGCAGGACAGCAAAAAATAAAAATAAAATCTACTCAGGCACTGAGTGAGAAACAATTGACCGCAAGAGAGTTTGGCTTTCGTTGTACCCAAAGTGAGCTGTCCGGTGAGCTCTGTCTGGGTGATCTCCCAATGAATGCACACTCCTACGTATTAATTAAATGGTGTAAATGGTGTGGGAAACAGGAACCCTCACTAATGACATTCGGAAACTATGTTTCCGACTGAAGTGAAATCTTACCGGCCAGGTTTGAGGGAGCCGCTCACGTTGTCCAAAATTGTGAGCTTCTGCTTCTTTGATCGAAGCAGATACGCTTTGTTGAGGAAACCCTGATCAATTGACACCAAAAGGCAGCAAAACAGTTCAAAATCTCACAATTCAACATCGGCAAGCGTGAACGAAGGTTCTGGAGGTTGAATGAGACATTTGCTGCTGAAAACGACGAGCAAGCTGTACTAAGAATTAACAACATGGTGGAGTAATCACCTCAACGATATCTCGCACGACGTTAACAAGCGTCGGCAAACCCCGATTCCCCACATAACAGTCCGCCTGGATCGTCAGATTCTCGTACCGCACCTCAATCGTGGGCAGATCAATTCCAACTCTACATCACACCCCAGATTCAGAAACTCAAATTCAAATGCACTATCAAAATGCACTCAGTAGTATCTTCACTACCAGCGTGCGAGACTTGCATTCGGCAATATGAGTGAAGTCTCAAATAAGATTTGAAAACTCTACTGCTCTAAGACAGAATTTGAAGCTCAAAAATGCAGCGAGCTCAAAATGGGTGGGGGGAAGGATAATCTTGCAGCGGAATCAAACACCCTCGAAACTTTGCAGATTTGTCCAAGTTCCATTCATGCCCAAGTAGTGGAGTATCCAAGCGTCAAAAGTGATACCATTAGCAATATTCAAAATCTACGCCAAACAGCGATTGTCACGTAGTACATCTCTCATCACGCAAACCAAAAAAAATACTCCACCAATTGCGCAATAATGATAACAACGAACACACAGAGCGGGTCAGACTTGCGAAAGGGGCAATCCTCAAACAGGACTTTAAAACTCTAACGCTTCTAGACAAGAATTTCAAGCTCAAAATGCAGAGAGCTCAATATGGGGGAAAAAAGGAGAGTTCGATCAAACACCCTCAAAGCTTTGCAGATTTTTGTCTAAGCTCCATTTACGTCTCAAGGAGTTGACGATTGTCAAACAAGACTTGGACTCTCAACTTCACAATCTGAGTACTATTTTTTGAAAACGGGACTTCCTCTCAAGACAGACATGGCTCTCACCTGTCGAGACGTTTTCGCACTTTCGCCAGGAGCTGATCATCATCAGCGTCAGCCGGCCGATACAGTTTCCCCAACAAATGATTAAAATCCTTTGTCGACAGGTCCTTCACATCCATATGCCTCACACTGCCCGTATCTTTTTCAAACACCGACGTCCGCAGTCGATTAAACGTCGGCAGCTTCTCCAGCGCCGCCCACTTCAAATCATTCTCATCATCCTCCCGTGAGGATCCCATGGCCTGCGACTCCAAAGGGTTGGAGCCTCCGAAGTAGCCAAAGGGCACGCTCCGCGACAAGCTGTCCGAGAATCGGTTGCTGGAACCTCGAAAACTGCGGGACAGGTTGAGACTCTGGCGCCGTGAACCTCCCCTAGACGAATGACCCTCTCGGGAGAGATACCTTGAGTCTTGTCCATCACCGAGTTCGACGTCCTCCGCCTTCGCGACTTTCCCATTCGTCTCCGCCATCGCTGCTGCCTCCAAGCTCTGCCTCAATGTGCCCACTCGGGAGCGCTATTCCGGGTTGCTGCCGCCGTAGTTACTCATGGCCCTGCAAACGAAACACAAAGCCCGCATTCTTCATTTTGAAATTCAAGCGGGAGGAGGAAGAGAAAGAAGAGTAATAACGTTGGTGCAAATACCATTTTGTCACTCGAGCCTAATGGGTAATAAGTTAGTTCACCATTCTAACAGGTGAGCAAATTGTATCTCCAGGCGTTGCAGTCAGCACTCACCAGTACTAATTCTTCCACTTCCTGTCGGAGGAAAATCTATGACACAAAACATTAAGTCAAACTGACAGTAGGAAAGAAAATGCGGTTACGAAGCTCAAAAGGACGTGTCGTCCAATTCGCAAACGAAGCTCACAATGGTAGACGACATCCTCCGTTCCCAGACAGAATGCAAGCGTGTGTGTGAGTGAGGGAAGAGGAGGAACTAAAGAGACCCAAGAGAGTTTGCAGTCTCCACTTCGGAACTTCTATACCGAAACCCAGCAGCGTACCTTTTCTCTTCTGTTGAGCAGACATCACCATGATCGAAGAGTACGAAAAAAACATGAACAATATTATAATGATGCCAGGGCATGGCGTCAGCTTCGGAGGTCAGTTCCTTCCCCCTTTTTGCAAATAGCAGCAGAGTGTTCTAGCTTGCGCCAAAACTCATAATAGCTTTTCGGGAGGTGGAAGATTCGTTGCGAAGCAGCTCCGGAAGCCGACATGGGTCATCCGGTCATCCCCTCTCGCGGCTCTCGTCATCCTGAGAAGCTGCCCGCACTACCATACTACCATAGCTCACACATAAAACCATAACCAACGGATCCAAAATCCAAAAGCAGTTGACAGTCGTTACAAAGAGTGGTAACTGGTAAAGTCCAGCAGTGTTGAGTACTTCCTGGGCAAGTTCATATCTGAAAAAATCTATGGCCATAGCATGTTTCCTCATAAAAAAAATAAAAAAAGTCCACTCGCTTTTTTCTCTTTTGGCTAAAAGAAAAGAAAAAAATATTATTTTCTGGGGATAACAAAAATCTTGCAAATTAATCCATAAATTATTAAAGCCGAGGATTGTTGCAGGTAATTCACTTGGACACTTCGGAGGAGGACACCAGTGGACCACCACATCATCCCACATTCTCGCATTTTTGGTTCTCACGTGAACAATGGATTTTATATTACAATTATATTTGTGTTTGTTTCCATGGGGAGTATCTATAATGTTCAGGATTTTTGCTTCCAGAAGATATGAGAGTGAGAGGCTCGGACCACACAAAGTTGAAAAAAAAATAAAAGCAGATTGACAGATGAGTGAGGTCCCTTTCTTTTTCTTTTTCTTGAAACACATGGGCTAATGAGTGAGTGTTTTGGGTTGTTGTTTTTGGGTTATTTTCTTGAAAAGAACCTCCATTGACAATGAGTGAGCTTAGATTGCTTTCATCGACAATTTCTCCTTTTCACTCTCTTTCTTCTAGAACAAGAACGGTGTAATTGTGAGGCTCTCTCCCGTGTACTTGACTAGTAGGTACCTTAGAAACAACGTGAGACCTTTTGTAGGGTACAACTTTTTATTGTTGGAGCTAATCATCTGAAAAATATTCAAGTTAGTATGGCATTTTTCTTTTTTGAAGCAGATTGTATTGCAACTACTATATACTAGTACATTGTAATGATTCATATTGTATCATTTGTAAATGTACACAAGGCTAGTCTAGAAGGAAGGGGAGGGATTGACATGAGTAACTTCTATTTTCCATCTGCAAATGGACAAAATAATGAACAATGTCTCATTTTCAGTTGTTATTTGTTCATTTGTTCCAACCCAAATTTGTTGTGGGTCGTTTTCAAAGACATATTGTGTTCATGCATGAAGGAAGGGGGGAGTCATTGAAGCATTCAATATAATACTACTTGCGGGGTTTTCAGTTTTTGTGTTTTTCTTCTCCTATTTTATATGTATAATTCATCTATATGATTTGATTGTATGAATTGTTTGATGCATGATGTCTATGTAAGTGTTGTTTGTAAACGTGGGTTCCATTCAATAGTAGTTAGAGTGTACATATTGTATTGATCGACCCTAAATCCACGTATAAAATTTTGAATTGCAGTAGGAACATATTTCTATTTCAATTTAAACCACTATAGGATATAGAAAAATGGATGAAAAATACAAGTATAAAAAAATAGGGACATATCTACTGTGAAATAATAGCTAAATAGATAGCCTCCATAATAAAAAAAGTCTTTTTTTTCTTCTTGAAACACTTGGACAGTTTCCATTGATAAAAAGAAACGGAACACAAAACCAAAGGACATAGTTCTCGGCATGATTTTTTACATTTTCTACAATTGTATCTCAAAACTAAAGCTTTTTCATTTTCGTAATAATTAAGGCAACAAAAGCAAAGTCATAAATAGTGGTTAACAAATGAGAGGCAGACAACCAAGCCTCCATCCGAAGGGTGTGACCCAAGCAGTCAATCACAATGTAACAATAAGATCCAACGCAGCTTAGGAAAATACCCCCAACTTTGGATGACTAAGTTTTTAGGTCATTCAAAGGTAGGATCTCTCACCAAAAATATCCGTTTGAAATCAAATATTGTCAAATTGCTTAATAAAAAGTTTCAACACACACACAAATATATATATATATATATATATATATATATATATATACATATATAGAAATTATAAGGTATAATGAAGTACTACAAGTTGTGTCCTAGGTAAACAACAATATTAATTTATTGATCAATTGAACTCCACATTTATTACCATTCCAACCAAAACTTCACCGCATTGTGCAATGTGAATGCTATTGTAGATAGCATTTGAAAACTAGAATTCAGAAATGAGAGTCGATACTATAGTCTCTACCCAAAAGACAAAACCAATAAATGAGATAGGTTTCATTGCAGTCATGACTAGTCAATATACACCATAAGTACACCTAATTGTGACCCTTGTCAAATTGCATCACAATGTACACTGTAACCGTATTTTAACATTAATCTTGGAAGGACATTAAGGTTAGAAAGTGGCCGATGGATGACTTCAAAGATTATTGAAGAAATGAAGAATTCATCTATTGATCCAAAAATCATATCATTTTTGCAAAGTACCTTGGCATTAGGTCTCGTGCTTTAATGATTAATTTCTAAGAGTCATAATATGAATTGTAAATGATTTATCCATGTAGTCTCAAGAAGATTCTTGAAGACTTTTGAAGGTTTAGGCAAATACTTATGGTCTTAATTTTTGAAAAGATTTTTTGAGTTTTTTTTCAGGCCAAGAAAACTAATTAACTTATTGGGAATATAAATTTATTTCAATTGGTGCATGGGAGCAAAAGTTATGCTACAATAAGCCCCAAATAAGTGAAGGTGGGTAGCCAAAAAATAAAAGTAATTTGAAATTTATGTACTTATTCAATTCTTTTAGATTGTATTTTTGTCTGTGCAAAAAGATTTGATTCATTCCATTTGAATAAGTGATGTGAAAGTTATAAAACTTCTTGTTTTGGAGGAATTCTTAGCAAATTCTTTAAAAAATAATGTACTGGATCCATTGTGAACTCAATTTAAATAGCATTTAAAAAAAAATGCATATGGTTTAGTTTGCCTTTCTCGTGCAATTTAGTGTGTTTTAATTCCATCATAGAGCTATCAACAATTAAGAGGGGTGAATTTTTATTTTGAACCTTCAACTTAATTCTTTAACATAAAAAATATAAACTTACAATCTATAGTACAAAAAATATTTTTTTTCACTTTAAACACTTATATCTTGTAATCAATAAGGTCAAAGGTTTTGAAATTTCTTCTAGACATGCTCATATTAGTCTAGTGGAAGGTCCTATGGTTGGATATGCAAAAGAAACAAATGTTAAAATTTTTGTTGTTCATATTGAAATGGTAGTTTTGAGTGAATTTTGAAAAAAAAGGGCCTTGGGGTTAAAGAACTTCTTGCAAAATGGAAGAAATACATCCAAATATGTTGAGAAAGTAAGTTTTGACTATTCTTCAACAACAAGACTATAATTGTGTTCAATTAGTACCTTATGAATTGTGTGTAAGGTTCTAACTAAGATCATTAGGGATAGGAAGAAAAGAAGAACTTGCAAAATAAAAATCTTCATAACATTCAGTAGCCTTCAATGAGGTTGCCTTTTCCTCTTTGGAGTCCTCAGTCACAAGATTCATCCTCACATCATTTATTTAAGCTTTAGTACCGAGATGGTAGCAGTACATTTATGGTATGTTTCATTATTTTTTCCTAATTTTAGGACTGACATCCAATTCTACAAATATTTAGAGAAAAATGGTTTTTCAAAACTCCAAGGAATCCAATGAGTGTGAAGCTTACACCAATGCAATTTTATCATCTTCCACTGAATTCACAATAAATTGGAATATTGAATGGATTGCTTCATTGGCATTTGCCAGTGTGGACGGTAGAGACGATTTATTTATATTGAATTTCAGTGTTCATCATGAGCTCTCAAAGGCTATGGGGTAATTTGACGATGAGAGCTTGACCGCTCATTGTCAAAACAAAAATTTATGTTTGGAGTAGAACTTCATACTTTATTTCAGCATAGTAAAATAATTTTTTTCAAAAAAAATTGAACGACAATGTTTTTATGAATCAAGCTAAATTTCATCTCCAAAAATTTGTTTGAGATATCATGCCTCCAATCAAAAGTTATGAACAAATTTCAGAGAAGATGTTTGAAAATGTAAAAAAAATTGACCCTTCCAATTCTTCTCTAAAATTTGTCCATAACTTTTAATTGGAGGATTGAAATCTCAAACGGATTTTTGGAGATGAAACTTTACTTATTTGACTAACTTTGTTTGGTTCAAAGTTTTTTGAGAAAAGTTATTCTATTGTGCATAAATGAGGTTTCCAATTTTACTTCAAATATAATTCCTGCTTTTGACTTAATTATGAGTGGTTGAGTTTCTACTTATTCTAATTTATATATCCCACATTGATTGCACTACTTTCTACCACCCCAAATATATATAAATAAATTCTTTTCTCACTCTGTAAATCGTATTATTACTGACTTTTGCATCAATGCATGCTACTTGTTGAGTTCATTGTTTTCAATGAAAAAAAAGCGTTGATTGCCCATACATTTTTAATATATGGGAGCTTACTTGAATGTAAATTGTATAGTTGGGACCCCTTAGGCTTACTTCAATTCTCTGACAAATATTGACGTGAGTAATGAAGCTAATTGTGGGTGTAGAATATTCCACATCATTCCATCGTAGGAAAGGCAACGTATCTCATTGCTATTGAATGCTATATTGTGTTTAAAATTTTATGAGGCCAATACATTTTGTCCAAACAAGTTCAAATTGATCTACATTCTCTTCCTTTATATTTTCCTACAAACTCTTAAGGATTAAGACTGATTGGAACTACCCTTGAAACTCATGTTGAGAAATAGTGAACATACTTAAGAAATTTGAAATAAAAAAGGTGAAATAAGATAGAACAATGCACTCTATAATATAAATTGTCTTAGATAATTAAGCCTTGTAATGATTTTTTAGCCATTAGTAAATAAAAAAATAACATTCTTAGATAATTGAACAAATATTTGTATTTATTGGGTGAACTATGTTAACCCTTAAAGGACCAAAGAACCTTATTTGAGCTTTAGTTTGAGAACTCAGGCAAGCTCTATTGACTTTGTAATTTGAAATTTTTGCATGATTTTTTTTTGGATGGATGCTATTAATTGTAATCTATGTGTAAAGCTTTGTTTCATGTTGTTTCAATAGATATTGCAAAAATTACAAGTTTTTTAAATTTCAATGTCAAAATGGGCAACAATAAATATATCCTAAAAAAATATTAATTAGTTTTTGGTGATTGTATAGATTGATACCTACTCAAAAGCATTTGACCATTCAAATCCACATAGTGAAGTAAAAGATACGAGGAGTTTTATTTTGCGGGCAATGAAGGTAGAATAAACATGCAAAGTCATTTTTCGCTCTCAATTCTTTTTTTATTAATAAAATTCAAAATAATGTATAACAATTGTTTACTAAAATATTCTCGCTATTGGAATTAAAATTTCTCAAATTCTTCCAAAAGTTATTGGCATATTAGTTTTCTTTCATTTAATAACATTTTCTACTTTACAATTTTTTTAAATGAATATGAAAGTTTTTTTTATTATAAAAATTTACATATGTTCTTAACCTATTTTTCAACATCTTCTTAAAATACACAAGTTATAGGACATATGTGTTTTGTTTTTAAAATGTTGAAAGACAAAACTTCACCTTCTGGAAGGGCCATAAAAGCCGACATTTTAAAGTTTAGGCATATTGAACTTACAATCAGTGGGGACATTCACTTTGAAATTTGGTAAGGATACACTTGACCAAGTTAGCCAAAGGATTCTATGGCTGGATTTGTTAAACATTAAATATTGATGAACATTTTGACCTTGCTTTGGGGACAAGTATTTTTAAGTATTTTTGGGCATCTAAACAAAAAGGAATTTCAAGGATTAAAAATAGCTCAAATATTATTTTTTTAGCTTTATAAACGAATATTATTTGGATGAAGTACATTAATAAATAAAATTGAGTAAAATTGAGTAAAATAGAGGGTGCTAAATTGTTATGATTTCCAAAGCATCTATATCTTGGAATAAATGAGATATTGATTGTGATATTTATACTAGTAATTGATAAAGTAGATTAGTAGATTAATTGACTATTTCATAAAGGACACTTTATGCACCCTTTAAGAGAACTGCATCAAATGGTGTCTTAATAAGCAATTGAATATAGTTCAATTACTAATTTGCTTAGTTATTTTGTTGAATCTTGTGGAAAGTGGAAAGAGGATTATAGATTCTCTATGTATGCATTTTTTAGACAACATATTAATAAATTGTGAATTTTCAAAATGTTAAAATGGGTATATCTAAAAATAACCATGGACTCTTGTGAAGGGAGGAAATACATTTTAGGATTAGTTTTAGAAAGATGTCACAATTAATTGCATATATCTTACCTTGAATTCGTAGCAACCTTAATTACTTGAATTCATAGCAATGTTAATTATGGCAGATCGCGTTGTGTACAATTGCATACAACTCTACCGTTGAATGTAATCAAAGTATGGATGCTTACAATAGATACTTGTAGCATATGTTAGACATACCTTAACCCCTCACCGCCGAAGCTCTAACCATGTCAAAAAACCACCTTGCTTTTCAAGTGCTATAAATCTTAATGTGAGTAAGGTATAAAAATCTCAACCGTACAATATTATAGTGTGCATGTTGTAGATGGTGTAAGTAAAATTTGGGGTCATTTGACCGTATAGATTGAAAGATTATAATGTTTTAGTGTTGAAAAAAGATGCTGAAATTTTCCTAAAAACACATTTCGAGGTGGAATTTGATTTCTAAACCTACTCAAATGAAAAAACTTTAAACTACAAGGTGATTCTAAACCAAAAGACAAACACTTTGGTGGAAAAAACACACATTTAATTGACTCATTGCATTTGCAAAGTTGTTTTGAAATGTCAAAAAACAGTGAAAAAAGTAGCAAAAAAACACATCTACAGCTGAACCTACCTCTGCTAAAATGCTTCTCAGTCAATCATATCTTCTTGGATTGATATGAAATTTTTACCACAAGAACTAGACTAGTATGTGAAACTTTTCCAACAAAAATTACTGAAAAAAACTCCTGTATGAAGAAGTTATAAGCCACCAAAGTTCACTGTAATGCAAAAATGTTTAGATTTTGAACTTCGAATTGCTCCCAAGCATTCAAAACAACTTGGGTTGACATGAAAATTTAACCACAATAACTAGACTTAAAGGGGAACATAACACAACAAATTTGATTGAAAACGAACATTGGATGAAGGAGATACAAGCCCCCGAAGTTGCAGCCTTCAAATGCAGTTTGGTGAATTCAAATTGAACCTATGAACTTCGATTGGCTTTCAAGAAATCAATAAAGCTTGCATTGATCTGAAAATTCTTCCACATAAACTAGAAGAGAGAGCGCAACTTTACCAACAAGTTTTATTGAGTTTGGACATCGGATGCAAAAGTTACAGCACTTTAAATTTTCTGTGAGGACACTTTTTGTCCCCTCTGGCGATGAGGGGTTAAAGATCTAAACCATCTCTAGAAAGGGGAAGATCAAATAGAACACATCCAAGGTAATGCTTTCAATTTTCAAAGTTCCAAATTCAAAGCTTTCCTTTAATTTCCTACTTTTGACTTCATTGAGCCGACAACAATATCCATTAATGATTTCTTCCGAAAATTAGAGATCCATGTTTGTCATGCATTCGTGTCATGTTGCCTAAGTGCCCATCCATCTATTCAATCCACCCATCATTAGAAGAAAAAACAATAAATTAGCACATGAACATAGGCCTAGTCTTAAAGTACCGCCATTGTGAAATTGTGAGGATTTTATTTGATACCTCCTTCATACCCTCAAAACATCAATGTAGCAAGAAGGAAGCATCAATGTAGCAAGAGGGAGGCACCTTCATATGACTGCCCAAATCGAAGCATTTATTCAAATCATACATTATACATGTCAAACTTCTTATTTATGTTTAGTAAAAAAATAATAAACTTAAAAATTGTTGATGTCTTCCACTTAGTAAAAAACAAAGTCTAGGCTAAAATGTCATTTTGAAGGAAATTTTTTGGGGTTGAATTTCAGGGGGACCGGTACAGGTGTCTTTCAAATTTAAGGTATGATATTAAACTGTATATCTCTCTTCCCATCCACCAATCTCATACATACATCATCCTTAAAGGGTTAAGTTATTTCATTGATTAATTACTCCAAGACACCCAAATTGTTTAACTTTATACTTTTCTATATAAAGTTATTTTCTTTGAAAAAATATTCCTCTCTATGCATCATGGAGACAAGTATGAATTGCGACAAATAAAAACTGGGCAGCTTCGAGCCTATCGAAAAAAGAGCAAAAAGAGCAGGTAAATGTGTTTTAAAATGCCAAACTATAATCATAGCCTTGCACACCGCTTCCACAATGTTTCCAAAACCTCATTCCATCCATCGTGTAGAGTTAGCACATGTAAAATTGTATACTCAAAATTGACCACCTTCAATTCGAGCCTTCCAAAATGCAGAAGCCAAATAAACTCCAAACCTTTTAAAAAAACAAAACACTTTACCCATAAATGACGCTACAACCATTTTCTAGTCGATGAATGACAGAGAAAATTTGTGTATAGGATAGATGTGCAACTATACATCCTCAGATTTTGCATGAAAAGGGAGGTCTTTTATAGTGGTTTGACTTCCAACGAGTGCTTTAGGATTTTTTTAAACCAACTATTCACACAGTGCCAAAAAAAATGATTTCTACAGTTAGAGGCCCATCTTGTAAGAGCCGGTCTCCATTGGAAAGATGGACCTCTAATTTTGGACAGGGAAGGGAGGGACTCCATTGCTATTGTAGTTGATCCATGACCTCAGGCCTCCATCCTATGAATTGGGAGAAAACAAACTTAGAGGGCATGAAAGGAGGTCTGGACCCTCCCATTTGGTAGAAAATGACAAAAGAGGGGATGTCAACCACTAATAGAGATCATTCTAATGGAGAACTAAGGACCTCCTTATATGTATCGGTCATTGGGGAAGTTTTACATCGAGTGCTACAGGAAAAAATAGCCATTGTACTTTCTTGTGGACTTGATGGGTGGGAAGGATACAATTATAAATTCACACATATTAGATTTACTAGTCTCTACCAATGAGGTTGTTCACCGATATCGGTGAAACTTCAACTCCTCCTTTCCTATTTGCCCACCTTGGCAAGACAATTGGTAGAGCTGTTTTTGTCTTCTTGCTTGATTTAGTTGTAAACTTGCCCACCGGGCTCACATGTAAATTGGCCCTAAATGAGTCACATGTCCACCTCTGCTTCTATAGCTACAGGTTCCTGTTACCGTCCAACATAATGGAGAGTTGTTGTTCCTCCGATAGACCTTCCAACTCCCTCCATTGCATGGAGGTTTGGGCCTTCAATGGAGTCACCTCTAAGGAAGGGGGCCAAGGAGGATTGACCCGCATCAAAGGATAAATACACCCCACCCCCCTATATTTTATGTTGCTTAAATTTTGTATCTCTTTAAGTCTCTCAACTACCTAGGGGCCTCTTATTGCAAATATGAATTCAGAATTTACAATTTTTATCATATGCGACAAACAAATAATTTCCAGTGTTTTCTACAAGCATAAAACAAGGGACCATACAAGGGGCAATCCTCCTTGGCCCTATATATGGGGGGTAACCTTAGGTCCGAAAATAAAATAAAAAGCATTGGACCACACCATACTGCCAAATCGACACACCTTGCATCTTGTCTAGTTTAGAGCATCCCTACCCATCTTATAAAACGGATGACTTGTTGCCACTGGCTTGCAAAATTGCCCCACCTGTCTTGCATAATGGATGAACTTGTTAAGAGGCATGGCCCAAAGCCTCCAGTGGCTTGCAGAATTGGGTTGTTTTGCAAGCCAAAGGGTGGCTTGCAAACCGCATGAGACGAGCACCTTTTTCACTTTTTCAACAAACAAAGACTTGATCCGTGAATGTGGACGTAGTCGATTGGGTGGCGATGACCTCTTAAGAGGCCATGGGTAGGACGACCCATCTTCCCTGGCTTACAAACTGGATTGACCGGCTTGCAAATTGACTTGCATTTTGTAGGACGGGTGGTGATGCTCTCAATACAATACGCACAACTCTGGGAACCCTACAACTAAGGTAGCCGACCTCATTCTGACCAGGGACCTATTTTTGTTATATAGGTACCTCTCTTTCCAATTAGCAAGAGAAAAGCAGTGATTAATTATATCACAACTCCCAATGCAATCGTGGCGCATTATGATTGGATGCAGTCTTGGTTGATTTTGCAATCAACTTGTGGTTGGAAATGGGAAAACCTATGTGACAAGAATAGGTCGAACAAAATCCTCAACTAAAAAATTCACAGTAATTATGTTTTGAGAAATAAAATCCTGAAAAAATATGGAATCCTTCTAAACTCTATTTCTGTACATGGGAAAATTTCTCCACTCAAAAAATCTGTGCTCCAAATATGCGTAATTGCTTAAATGGTCGGAATGAGGTCGGCTACCTTACCATAGCTAACCCCAAGGCAAAGACTTTCAGTTTCCATAATCTACCAGTTCAATTGATGAGATTTATTTAACCGTAGTAAGTACAGCAGTAAGAATTACCCGTAAGTAAGTACAACAGTATTATTTACCCGTAGAAAAGTACAACTGTGAGATCGTCACGCACTACGAAATGATATTTTCGTACAGGAAGCACTAACTACGAACTTAACTAGAACAACTGCAGTAAAGTACTCTTCCTCGACTTCTGGCGGTGACAGCAGGTGTGCGGGGGTCCCGAACCTGGGAAGTGGGAAGACCCGAACCTGCGTGTGCCGAATTCCAGGACCAAGTGGAGCCGTGGAGGTCCTCTCAGTGGTGATGGGAACTTGGGAACTTGGGACTTGGGAGTTGGCAACTTTTCCTCTTTTTTCAGTTGCTAATAAAGAAGTGAAGTTATTACTAAAGTGTCGAAGTGGGGAGCAGGCGGAGATCCTATGATCCCGTGCCCGAATGACGTGAAAGGAAGTTGCCAATACGAAACTGCTGCCGAAGCAGACATCAGCAACGGAATTCAGGCCAGGGAGGATTGACCAATGTATTGCCCCGTGTTTTATCCCTATAGAGAACATTGGAGTTTTTTTATTTGCCGGATATGGTAAATTTTGAAAATTCTGAATTCATATGTGCAATCTAAGGCATCCAATTACGAGGAAGACATGAGGAAATACAAAATTTAAGCGGCACAAAGTAGGGGGGAGGGATTTTTACATTTAGCCTTTGATGGGACAATACAGAGGTCAATCCTCCCTGACCCTGAATTCAGGGGAGCTGTTTAAAAGAATGGGCGAATGACGTATCGTGGAGTCAACTCCGGGATTGATCGGGAGGAGGAGCCAACTGAATTGGGCCGACCTGCCCTTGGACCACGGATGGGTCAGACCGTCACGGACGGACCAATGGGGTGGGGAAATTGCTTTTTTATTTTCTCAGTCTTGGGGGGGCCGGCCTCGTCGGACCTTTCGACCTTTTCCTTCTTGGAGGTGGGAGGCTAGAATTATTATAAGGGTAGTGATACCTTCTTCACCAAGCAACGGAGAATCATAATCAGAATGAGAAGGTGGCGAGGAAAAACAAGACCCAACGGGGAGCAATCTTGGGTGAAGAAGGTGTGAACCCCCCTTCCCCTTTTAGGGTTTAAGAATGCGCAGCTACTGCCGAACGCTAAATCCAAATGTAGAACGTGCAAGTTAGGCGGGACAGACGGTGAAGAGCAAAATGCGGGCTTCAACACAGAAGAAAACAAGAAATGCTGCAACATGAGCTCAAGAGTGAGTATACTTGCTCATGTGAAGTCTTCCACGTGTCCATTATTCTACTCTGAAGTAGAATAATCAACCTCGTGAAGACTTAGCGTGTGAAGAATATCCTACAATCACAAAGTCAACGAGGAGCCCGGCACATCCTCATTCTCCATTCTCCAAGTGTTTGGGTGAAGAAGGTGTGACCACCCCTATTATAGGTAGTTAGCACTGGTTTGAAAGGGGTGTAATAGGTAAGGTAGCTTTGTTAACACTACAATAGTGTAGCTTGTGCCATTACCAAAATCAAAATGAAAATAAAACCTTGGTCCTTGTTCTAATGCAATAGTTATTTCCATTTGTTCAAAAAATAAATAAATAAATAAATAAAGTGATTTTTTAATTTTTTAATTCATTAAAAAATAAATTCAATATTTTTCACACATTAGGTCCAAACACCACGACCAAAACCTATGCACTCCTCCTCGCAAAGGACTTTCTAACGGTACCAAAAATGCAACCAAAGGACGCACGGTCCAAGAGATTTCAATGTAACAAAAAAATTAAACAAACAAAACAAACAAGCTCATTTAAGGCGTAAATTGTTTTACCAATGAGGTAATGGTCCCTTTTTCATTCCTGAAAGAGGCTCCCTATAGTGAACAAAATTGTCTTCTATGACTTCCCAGCCAATTCAATCATTGCATTAATTGAACCTAAGTCCCTCTCTAATATTTAGCAAAGTATCATATCTTCTTGGTGGCATGAGAACTGATGCGTGGTTATACAATGTTATGTTGCTTGCTCAAAAATCAAAGGTAGAATCAAATTTGTCAAAATATAATAGTTGCATATACCAATCTAGGTCTATAGAATATATCTTATTGTTGAAGTGACATTTTGAATGGTGTTAGATTAGTATTTTACAATGACATGCTCTATCAAACTTTGACGGAAGTGGATTGTAGTTGTTTTTTCAATAACTTATTTTAGAGCTTCCAAAACACCTAGATCTTTTTTTAATCCTAAAGGACAAGTTTGCTAAATTTGGCAACATAACAATTTTGGACAGGTACGCATGATTGGAGATTTCCATATTTTTGGCCTAAACTTTAGTAGAAGGTGTGGACAAGAAAATATCTTTTATGTGCACTAAAATTAAGGACATTTGGAAGTATGAGTCAATAGTTATGACCTTATATGTTTGTTTGTTTTTGTAAATGGACAATCCGGACAGATCGATGTACATCAATCAAATTCTTTAAGTTTTTTGGAACCACCTCTAGTTTTTTATATTTTTTTGGTACCCCCTTTTGGCAAAAAGTGTCCCAAACACTAACCCGTATCATTGTCACTATGTTGAACAAATTTCTTCATAATTGAGAGGTGAAAAATCATTGTGAGTACAAAAAAATTGGGCAAAAAATTAGATTATTCTTGGATGATTTAGACTTGGAAAATAGTTTAGACCATTGTTATTAGAATATCTACACAAGTTTTTTGTAGTCTTAGTAAATTCATTGTACATACTATATTTTACTTTTTTTTAGCATTGTAATTTTTTTTATTATTGAGGTCTCAAATTTAGAATCATTACAATGATTATTTACGTAGAAATTTGTATAATGCATTAAAATTTAAACCCGTAGTAATTTAAAATAGAATCATAAGATATAGTTCTATTTGTCTATTACATTTATATCCTATGCACGGGAATAATTTTACCTACTAGGTGTTGGTGGATTTAAACTACATTGAAGTATTCTATTATTGAGGGCACAAAACTAGTGTCACCTCTAAAATTAGTGTCATTGCTATATTATTTGTTGATGAGAAGTAAACATTTTAGTTTCGCTTCTATATCCTATGCATAGGTCAAAGTACAAATTGTTTATTTATTTTATTTTAACTTTAACTTGTTTCATATGCATAAAGTACTTGAACCAATGTGTGATAGTGTTCAACATGGGTTCAAATTAGTGCTCTACATGAACCAATGATATAGATTTATGTGAGGAGTTACCCAATTATTGTTACTATGATGTTTGCTAAATATCACTCGCTAAACCCAATAAGGGACTTTCTTTGGGAAACAACAGTGAAAAGGCTTTCAATTTAAGCCAATCTTGAAAGGAAACTGGAGTCATCATCTCTCTTAATATCTCTACACAAAATAGTAAAATTAGATTGCCTCAACAATTAGGTTGACTTACTCCAAGAAAGGTACTTAGAAGCCATCAAAGTCAACAAATATTTCTATAAATATTTCCATTTGTACACATGGAGGTTCATGAGTCCCAATTACATCAATACCTAATTCAAAAGTAATGCATTATTGTGTATTAACAATAAATATTTTATATAGTGTCAAATGTCAAGAAATTAGTATGGTACAACCTAATTTCACTATTTGGTATACATTAAATTAGGTTGTTTGTTTTGTTTGTTACCATGAGTTCTGTGGAACCATGTGACCCTCCGATTGCGGTTCTTTTTTATTCCCCAACAAGGCTATGGCATAGATAGAAGGTTAAAAGCCCGTAACTTACTATGGGAGGAGTCTCGAAAATTGTTTGGGCATTAAGACCCGCCCCTATAGAAGTGCCCCAAACAAACATACAAGGATGTAGAAATGGAAGTAACTTTGTGTGGTGAGAAACTACCATCCCATGTGTGTGATTTTAGGCTATTGAGCAAGTGATATGGTTCACCATTATGTGTGGTATTGCTCATAATAAAGTCCTGAATTTGGTGAGGTCTACAAAATGGCATTTAAATGTCAAAAAATAGCAAAAAAACACATTTGAGGCTGAATCTCCTTTTGTTGAAATGCTTCTTAGTCGCTCATAACCTCTTAGATTGATGTGACATTTTAACCACACAAACTAGACTAGGATGCGCAACTTTTCCAAACTTTATTAAAATCGGACATTGTATGAAGAAGAAACAAACTGTTGAAGTTCATTGTAATCCAAAAATGTCGGGATTTTGAACTTCAAATTGCTCCCAAACATTCAAAACAACTTGGATTGACATGAAATAATTACTACAATAATAAGATTTCAAAGGATACATAACGCAACAATTTTTTTTTAAACTAACATTAGATGAAGTAGATACAAGCCCCCAAAGTTGCAGCTATCAAATGTAGTTTGGTGGACTCAAACTAAACTTGTGAGCTTTGATTGGCTTCCAAAAAATTAGTACATCTTGGATTGATCTAAATTTTTTATCACACAAATGAGAGGAAAGAATGGAACTTTATCTACAAGTTTTATTGAATTTGGACATCAGATGCAAAATTTACAGCACTTTGAAATGGACTTGAAATTATGTGAAGAAACCCTGGGGCGTTTCGGGGTCGCAATAAATTTTGATTTGCAATGGGTAGTGAATTGAAGAGAAACGTACAATGGATCATTTTTGAACTCACTGGCTCCATTCAAAGGCATGTTTTGATTCATCACAGTTGCACCTATGAGCATTAACAGGGACCTAGGCACCTTTGACTTTGAATAATTATATCTTATTCATTCCAAGTTAGAAAATTAAAATTAAAATTTTCATTGTTGTGTTCCTCATTTCTCTTTCTCCCACAAAAATGTAAAAAGTCTTTGGGGTCCACTCATTTTTGGGCCGGGGTGAACTGGCCCCCTCGCTCGTCCTACCAAAATCCATCTAGGAGGTGCATATAAAAAAATGCCCCCTATTCTATGCCATGTAAAATCTATTTTCTACAGCCCCCCAACTAATTTGGGACCTCTGATTGCAAATATGAATTCAGAATTTGCAAAAAAAAATCATGCATAGAAAATAAAAAAATTCAGGGTTTTCCCAGGGGGACGAGTAAGAGGGGGCAGTTCACCCCGGCCCATTTTTGCATAGGGGTTTGTAAATAACAAGACTTCTTCCCTTACATGAGCGCTTTCTGAGCCTTCTATCTTAGAGGGCCAGGGTGAACTGACCCCCTTACTCGTCTTGCCAGTGTCCATCCATAAATGCATATAAAAAAAAGCCCCCTATTTTGTGCCGTGTAAAATCTACTTTTTACAGCCCCCCTATCTAATTTGGGGCCTCTGATTGCAAATATGAATTCAGAATTTGCAAAAAAATTCATGCGTGGAAAATAAAAAATTTCAGGGTTTTCCCAAGGGGACGAGCGAGGGGGGCAGTTCACCCCGGCCCCTCAGAGCATTGTTTCGAGGTAAAAAGGCAGAGCAGGTTCGTAAATAACAAAACTAAAACAAAAAGGTTTTATATAAAAAAAAGGAAAGAAGGAGAGGCCGTGGCGATGCGGGCCCATACCCGGGAGGGCCATACCCGGGAGGTCCGCCATCGTCGCCGGATCGCCGTGGGCTTTTTCCTTTTGAACGGAGACGAGGAGAGATCTCCGGGAATGGGGAGATGCGTCCTTGTGACGTCATCCGGTATGTAGCGGAAGATGCAGTTGTAGTTGTCAGGACAGTGCTCAGATGTTGGTCCAAGTCCAGTCACGGTCTCGATTCCCTGGGTCCAAGGTCCCAAGGTCCCAAGGACGGAGTAAGCTTTCTTTGTATTGGTCTGTCCTGTTCATCGGCTGGAATTGCTGTATTTTACTCTTGCAATGAAAGTGATTCCATTTGAATGTGTCAACAAGAAAAGAAAAAAGAAAAAGGGCCAAGTATTTTATTTCATGCGCTATATTCTTGGGACATAGACTACGACACCAACTCTGGTTTCTAAAGGTATGTCTGTATTTGGTGTTAAAGGTGTTGTTATTGAGGGTCTTAGGAATGAATTTATACCTACTTTCTAGACCAGATTTGCATTGCAAACAACACCTCTAACACAAAGTGGGAACATACTTTAAATCTCAGTTTCCAAATCCTATCTACAAGCGTATCTACTCAATACAATATGGTTAGGGTTTGGTTTGAGTGGAAATGTGAAGTCTGATTGATTGATCAATAAATTAGTATTGTTGTTTACCTAAGATAGAGCATCTTCCCCCCTCCCCCCGGAGTTACATTGTTAGTTTTATTTTATTTTGTTTTATAAATTTTAATTTTATCAATTACTAGGCAAGAGTTCATCTTGTCAAAACAAAGGATTATCCCTTGAAGGACCATGACTATGCTTTCACCAAAAACGCTCCAAAACTACCATTTCTAGTATAGGTACCAAATTTAAGAAAATGAAAACATTTTTGGACATATGTAACCTTAGGATCTTGAAGTACACTATATTCAAAAGATGTGGAAAAAATATCAGAAATTTCCATTGTGTAGATTGATAGATATTAGCGTTTGAAGTGGCAAAAAGCTTTTTTTCACCCCTGCAAAAAATCGGGCACTTGCACTTTACAAGGTCGCATTTGTATGAAAAATGTCCAAAATGGTGGTGCTTCTTTGGATTTATTCTTCAAGGCAAGTTGGCTATATGCTTGAAAATTTTCAGAATATTATATAGGAAAAAAATAATAAATAGAAAAAAACAGATAATCATTAAATATACTAAATTGGTAAGAATTTATTATAGAATTGGAAAATGCCAATCCCAATGGTTGTAATGTTGTAATAAACAATCTACACCTAATGTTTTTATTTTTATCCAAAAATATTGAAAATTGAATTAAATGCAGGACTTCAAAGTTTATTTTAGAATAGGGAATCCATAATTACCCACAAACTAAAATAACTTTTCACTCGTTAATCAAAATGGAATTATTCAAGGCTTTCCACATATATACAATTCTAGAAACTAATTTCAAATTTTTGTTTGAGAAAAAATGATTCTTTAAATCTATCCAGATTGCCCATTTACGAAAAATAAAATAAAATTTTAGGCCATAACTTTGTCTTGTATTTCCAAATGTCAGGAAATTTAGTGCATGTGAAAGACATTCCATGTTCCCACCTTCTATTAAAATTGACATTTTCTAGTTCCATAATAGAAAATGTAAAGTATGCAAATGTCTAGTCACACATACCTACCCAAAATTTATATGTTGCCAAATAATGCATGCTAGTCCTTTAGGGATTAAAATAGGGTGCCTGTAAAGTATTCTTTATCTAAAAGCAACCACTAGCACAGATATACGTTATGCTTTCGTCAATGTACCATTAGTGTACAACTTAGGAGGTGGTTGCTTTTTGTGACCACTGCGTTTCAACTCTAAAAATTTATAACTAATTCCATGAAACTCTAAAAAACATGAAACAACTTGGATTAGATGCCAATTCCATATTTCTTCTTGAAAATTGTTTCAAGGAATTTTGCTTCCTTCCAAATGCAATCAAATCTTATAAAGTAATTTTAAGAGAAAACTATCTTATTTTATTTTTTTGAGTCGATAAAGTAATTTGCCACATTTGAGCAATTTACTATTTTGCCTTTCAAATATTCACAAGTTTCTCTTAGTTCTTTGTATAAAGGCAAGAAATAAGAACTTCCATCATTGTTAATTGCTAATCTAATGAACTATTTGTAGAAAAAAAATAATACTTGATAAACTGTCAACCTTTGCAAAAAAATTCAAAGTTTGTTGTGCCAAGGAAAATCTTTTAATAGGTCATAGCATTAATTATACAATTTTCTTTCAAAAAAATTCAGAGTGTGCTTATTTGTTGTATTGTTGGCAATGCTCTCACCTAAAAACTTTACTTCATTACAAATAGTGAAGAAGTGCAATGGTAAAGCAAGCAAGCTGTTCTATATAACAATCATAAGAACATTGAAAATTGTCCAAGAATATTACCAACAATACAACAAAAAAAGATAAACTTCCATAGTTGGATAAGGTTGAATACAATCACTGGATGTTGCTAATGTATGTGGTGACATCAATAATAAAAGTTGTTGTTTAATTTAATTTAAATAGGAAATGAAACAAGTTAAGGAATGAGATTGCCTTATTATGAAATAAATCTTAGGGGGCAACTAGACTTCAATTGCCCACTCAAATCAATTTACAACTATGATTTTGAATAATTAACACCCATGGAAATTGAAAACCTAAAAAACTTTGTTAGATTCCAAAAAGATTGTAGACATTGACTAGAGCCATGATAAATCCATACACCTCCGCAATCAATGTCAACAAACTTCAAAAATTTCCAATATACATCCATCAAGTCAACAAAAATGTATAGATCCTACAACTTGCAATTGTCCATAATATGTTGAAGAAATAAGTTGAAAATAAATTAGTTACAAGAAGAGAGGAGGATGGAGGGGGACTTTTTGCCTCCCAAACTGAAAATCTCTCTTAACTTCTAAAGGCCCATTGTCTCCTCGTGGGACAATTTGGAGTTCAGGTAAGTTCCTAATTTCCTATGATTTGAAATTTTACATGAACTCCTTAAAACTTTTTGTAGATGTGTAGTTTTGCAAGAGATTCAAAGATAAACAATATTTATTTCAGTCTAATGTTGGGTGAAGAAGTTATAGGCCTTTGTAGGCAAATTTCAACTTGAGGGGCAAGTTGGACTGTCCAAATTTTGTTGATTGAGGCCAAGGGCAAATGCTCAAGTTGAGGTGATCAAAAAGACAAAGATTGGGGTGGGCGGTGGGTGAAGGGTTGGGACCATTAGCCCCCTAACATGTTAAAGCCCTTGGAATTTCATGCCATGGTCTCATGGCATAAATTATAAAATTCAAAAAATAAATCTACTAATAAATGAGATATACAAATGGCATTTGACAATTTGCCATCAAGTAAAATTTTGATTGGCAAAATATAAGAATTGTTTCATTGGCATTTGGTAAGAAGCTTAGAAGGAAAGTTGTTTGTGTAACAAAATCTATTGTCCATCATGAATCTCTAAAGGATATGGGATAATTTGAAGATGAAAGCTTGATTGGTCATTGTCAAAACTTAGGAGTTGTGTTTGAAGTAGAACTTCAGGCCTCATTTAGACATAATAGAATAATTTCTTTCAAAAATCCTTTGAAGTAATTGGGATATCAAGATAAATTTCATCTCCAAAAATCCGTTTGAGATTTCAATTCTCTATTCTCTAATCAATAGTTATGGACAAAATTCAAAGAGGATGTTTGAAAATGTCAAAAAAATTCTCTTCTAATGCTTTTCATAAATTTGTCTATAGTTTTTGATTGGAGGCTTGAAATCTCAAACAAATTTTTGACGATGAAAGTTAATTTGATTTTTCAATTTTCTTTCAATTCAAAATTTTTTAGAAAAAATTATTCTATTATGTCTAAACGAGGCCTGAAGTTCTACTTCAAACACAATTTTTCTTGAACTTAATTGATAGTGGTTGAGTTTCTAGTAATTTTAATTTACATATCCCACATGGATTGTTTTACTTTCTAGCACATCTTATATATAGAGAGAAAAACGTTACTTTTCAAGTCACCCCAAGACTGGATGCTTTCTGACATTTCAAGATTATCACCTTATTTATACATGTTATAAATCTCTCCATATTTCATGACCACCATAAGTCCAATCTATTCAATCGATTATTCATAACTCTCTGCAAGATAGGTGATACTTGATCGAAAGGGAGGGTAGGTACTATTACAGTGTCACTCTTACACTACTTCCCTTGTGTAAATCACGTTGATGTATTTTTAATACAATGCATTTTTTTCTTATAACTATACAATACAAGTAGTACTTGATTGGGAGGGTAGGTGGGCACTCTTTTGGGATTGCATCTACTGCAATAATCTAGTGCAGACACTGATCTTATATGTGATCATTTTTAACGGGATGCATTCTAATTTGCATTGGGTTTCACATATGTATCAAGCTCGTCTGTACACCTAACCTTCTTCATGAATCAATTTGGTTTCCAGGAATGCATACCGTCAAAGTATCTATAATTGAACAAGTTACTGTAAAGAGGTACTGTATCAAAAACAGATCCAATCGGATCATACTAGCAATTGATTGTACAAATTCAAAGATGGATGATATATAGCTTGCACATGATATTGTGTGATCATATCTTGAGGAAACACGCCTCATTTGCACCCATGATTAGAAAATAAACAGAAAGTTAGTTTGTGATTGCATGCAAGGTGTCTTAAGTGTGTTTCCAAGTTATTATCCAAAGATATGGTCACCCATGCATTTCGCAAGCAATAAATCTATACAAAGAATTCAGCTATCACGAATCTAATTCCATCTGCAATTTGACCCTATTATGCTATGCGTACTCAGAACATGTGGAATCCTGTCGATATCCATGGAATTGAACGTAGTCCACGCCGCTTCTTTCACACCGGTATTCGTGGAATGCTGCAGGAATTCTAGAGCTCTGATGTATGCAGGTTCTTGTCTATGCTCAGTGAATCTTGGCAAGAAAGGACACTTCTTGACACAGCAGCTCATGAATGCACAAGACAATGGGGACCTGTTGCAGTGCTGTGTCGACGTGGGAAGATGGAAAGCCTCGCTTGCAAGAAACTACATGTGGATGAGATTTAAGCCCGGGTTGATATCCATATGACATATCTGTCTGCAAGAACTAGTCCAGTATTTGTTGAGATACCCTAATTTGTTCGTGGACATCATTCAATTGAGAGCATTTGTTTTTGTGAGCATTTTTTATAATTGTGTAACACATGGGATCACATAGCAGCCTATTGTGTATCCCATTACATAGTCATAGTAAGTGTAGTAAACGTATTAGGAGGGTCTCCAGTGTATGGAAGGACCCTAATATCCCCCATGCGTTGTAATACTTTACTATTGTTTAGCTTACATATTCATGTAGCTTTATACCGTGTGTTATATTATAAAGAGAGAGAGAGAGAAAAGACATTCGACTTGTCACCTCATTTCTACCAATCAAGTCACGTAGTATTTTAATCCTTACAACTTTCTTATACCGTTTCTTGACATATACAGATTTGTCACTCAAGACTTGTTCCATCACTTAGATAGATTCTTGTTACGTAATTCCAAACAAGACTCATTTCCCTAGTTCACTTAATTATGTAATTAACTTCCTGTCCTGATTGGGAGGTAGGGATGGATTTCTTGTTCCATTCTGATCATACTAGTCACACAAAGTAAGGTCCTGCAATTTTGAACAAGATCTGCATTCATGACCTGTTTGGGAGGGAGGACGGGACTTCTTTATTGACGATATAAGTCTCATACCCCTGCTCACTCCGATGGTCTATACACTCTTTACTTCCTTCCAACTGAGCGTATCACATTCCCTCGTGCTCAACTCAGGGTGCATTTTTGCTCTAGATTCTCACAAGGTTATTCTATTGCATTAATTCACTCTTTTACAAGCCAAATACTTCTTGTATTTATCTACTACATAATGAAACTCTATCCATCAACTATGCATTAATTCAAGACATGACAAAGTACATAGGGTTTGTAAGAAATCAAACACTGCTAATTGCAAGTATGTATGTGTACTTGAATATGAGGTAGCCACGCCTCACCTGTGCCTATGCCTACCAGACAAAGAAACTGTATCAGTGAACGTACACGAGGTGTTTTAAGTTTGGCTACATGTTGTTATCCGAATCGTATATTAAAATGTACAAAACATACAAGCAACAAGATATTTAATTAGTGGGCTACGTGACACGTTTGTGTCATTGCTAAAAGCTTCAACTCTCCAGAGATCACCCAGTAAACAACACCTATGTAACCATATCCGTGTCCATGGAGTGTAACTGCTCCGATTGGGTGCACCACACTACTGTTTTTTGGAAGCTCGAAAGCATCGTGCGCAGTACTTTTTGCAAGGATGCTCAATGAATAGAGGAAATGTCATTAGAGCATCCCCACAGTTGCCTAGGCAAAAAGACACTCCAAGTGGCTCTTTGGAGTGTTGGAGAAATGCGGCCGGCTCGTGGGAAGGGAGAGTGGTCCACAGGAATACGATGAACTCCACACTGCAAGTGTGATAGGCCCATTGCTCGAGAGTTGCACTTCGCCCTATGCACATGAAGTCAGCATGAAGTCACATTGTCAGAGTTTGTTCCGGGGTTTCTTCTCCTTTGAAGTCACTAGCATGGGCGTCTTCATTAGCAAACTCCTCCAGTCGAATGAAGTTGCTGAAATTTAGTTGAAAATGTGCGCTCCGTACCTCGATTCCAGTGTCCTCTGACATACCTAGCCATGGGGAACGAACACTATTTTCCCGTCCGCTCTCCATTTTCTGCCGCGCCCGGCCATTCTCTGGGACTTGGCGTGCCTGTCATGGAGCACGCATTATGGGCAGTGTTTTTTTTTCTGGCGATTTGGCGTGAAATTGCACCAAAAATTTCGACCTGGCACCACGTCCATAGAAAAAAATAGGAAAAAAACATTGTTTATCGCCTGACTGAATGCGCGGCTTTATGACCCAATGCTGTTTCTGCCCGGAATGGCCTCCAGTATCTGAGTGACGTCGCCAGCAGTTTTCTGAGATAGACTTCTAGGGTTCGGGTGTTGCAGCCGTTTGCGCACCATCTTTCAGTCAATCAATTCAGTAATCGCCACCTTCTGTCAGTCATTGAATTGGGCAATCGCCACCTTCTCTCAGTGATTGACGGGAGTAATCGCCACCCTAGCGCCGGCACTGAACTTCGAGTAGCCCACTCCGCTTTGCCATAGCTGTAGAAGGAGCCACTAGTAATCCAAGGTCACTACATTCACAGCCAGTTTCTATCATGTTCAACGCTTTGTATCATGAGTGTCGCCAAATTGATTTCCACTCTCTTGCCGCTGCATTCTATGGCTGTACGTAGAATTATGGCTTGCTTTCATCGCGGAGGCTCTGATGAAGTGTTGCTGCACATTGCGGAAGGGTGGTGTTTTTGGGCTACAGATAAATTTCCAATTGCATTGGGTGGCTTTACAATATCCTTTGATCAATATGTTTTCGTTTTGCTATTTCGTTTAGTTTTGTTCCAATTGGGGTTTCAGAGTTGGGTTTTGGTGTGTTCGACTTGGATTTTGTATCAGGGATTTGTGGCTTGGGGTTGGGGTTCGGTTTTCTTCGATGGCGGAGTCCTCTACACCTGTAGATATTGGCTTTGCCAGCGCAGCAAAGGCCACAAACAACATGCTTTGGGCAGAGAGGCAGAAACGCAAACTTGCACGACTGGAGCGTGAAGCAAAGGCCGCAGAGCGAAAGGCGCAAGCAACAAAGCGGGTATTAGAAGCAGAGTCGCGGAAGAGAGCTCAAACCTCAAAGACAATGCGCAATTATTTCACCTCTAGTCGGAACTCAGAGAATCGTGGTCCCTTGCAGTGCACAGCGAGCGAGGTGGACGGAGTTGGCATTGGGTGTTCAAGTGCGCAAGATTTGGAATTGGGAGGCTCGCAGTCTATGGATACGGAAATTCTATTGTCCTGTCCTGCCGTTGTCCCTGTATCCAACGACGAAGGAGTGTTCGGTAATTCCGAAGATGAATCCAACTTGAGTGAAGACGACATGCTGGATTCTGATGACGATGCTTTCATGGACCTGCCATCCCGTGGTAGAACCAAGCGAAGACGTGGTGCGACGGGTGCAAAACTGTCCACTTCGACAACGCTGAAAAAACTCAGTAAAAACTACGACCTCCACCGCAAATTTCATAGTGAGTGGGTAGCGAAGGAGCCATGGAGCGAGGCTGTCTTGGCAGAAGATGGAGTAATGCACATGGTGCGGTGCAAGCCCTGTACTATTGTTCGTGGCAAACCGGTGCAAATGGCACCAAAATGGGATACAATTTCGAAACATGGCCAGAGAGAAATCCACAAGAAATGTAAGCTACTCTATACAGCTCGTGGACCGGTTACTGTTGCTGAGCAAATCCAAGGCTATAGCACGGCGGAGTCTCGCAAGAAGCGGGTACAATTTGCCACGTTGTTTCAGTTGCTTGCAGGTGGGAGACCAATGACGGAATTTGAAGCCAGGTGCGAGTTATATGAATTCTTGAACGTCCCTGAAATGCCTCGAAAGCATTGGGGTGACGGCTCTGGCTGGATTATGGCAGAGCACTTATATGACTTCGTCAAGCAAAAGATCCGCAGTCTTGTGTCCAATGCTACGTACTTCGCTTTGTCTGCAGATGAAACTACTGCATGTGATAATACTAGCTGGATTGCGATTCACGCTTACGTGATGATCAATTGGTGCCGTGTGCCACTGCTTTTGTCGATCCAGAAGATGGATTCTGACGGAGCAACTGCAAACAAGTTAACAAATACAATTACATTTGCCTTGAGTGCTGGGGGTGGGGTCTCAGATGCCGAAATTTCACAGAAGCTCCTTTGTTTCGGCGCCGACGGTGTCAGCACGTTCCAGGGCCTCAAAACTAGAGTCACGACCCAGATTAAGGAAAAGCACCCCCCTTTTGCTACAGGGGTCCACTACTGTGCACATCGATTGAATCTCGCTGCACAATCATTGTCTTCATTACCCGTGATGCATGCAGTGGAAGAAGTGCTACGATTGACACACAATTATTTTGCACATTCTCCTAAAAAGTCAGCGAAATTCAAAGCTTTGTCTCAGCAGCTAGAGTCGAAAGGCCTGAAGTTATTGAAGAATGTTAAAACGAGATGGATGAGTTGCCTCGCTCCAATTCGGAGGCTACTGACTGAGTATAAAGGTGTCTTGGCAATGATGCATGCTGATGAAAGTAACAGGAAATGGGGGCAGAAAGCTCGGGTGAGTTCCACTTCTCTTTTGCACCCCATTTTTTTCCGTGACAGGTTTGGTATTTACTTGAGTTTCTTGTTCCATTATATTTTTTTCACTTCTACTTGGATTCTTTTATACTCCATTTTTTTCATTGAACTGTTTGCTTCGTTTCAGCATTTTAGGGGCCTATCTTCATTAGGGTGCTATTTTTGTATTTGGTTTGTTTCACTCATTAGGGGTATTGTTTAACTTGTGCAAGCTAATTTGGCCTTGCTCCTGGACCCTTACGTTCTGCTGGGCATGTTGGCGCTCTTGCCAATGTTGGAGGCGGTGGACACACTAATACAGTGGGCCCAAAAGAGAGACGCTTTTGTGTGTGACTTTATTGGGGCGTTGGGTACTTGCCAAAGCAGCTTGTTCTCGTTTTACCTGAACGTTGAAACTGCTTTTCGTAGGGACGAATTCCATGCGTACAATCAAGTCCTCCAATGCTCACATGAGCAAATCTTAATGAAGTGGGATGCCAACTTAAATCTGCCCTGTGAAACACTAAGTTTTGTGGTAGGTGGGGAGACACTATACGCAATGCATGATGGTGCCATGGTTCATCGGGAGAAGTATGCTTCTATTATTGCTACTGTGCAAAACGACTGCAAAGGTAAGCTACGCTCATTTCTTTTGTGAAGTTACTTAATGTTCAGCACTACAAACTTCATTTCTAACTGTTGCCTCTTTTTGGTGCAGAGGCCGCAAGGAAATTGATGGACGAGATGACAAGTAGGTTTCCCGATCACGGTATGATGGACGCACTAGGGGTTGTCTATCCACAATACTGGCTGCAAGGAGATTGCAGCGCCAGCTTCCGAAAGCACCTCGACGTCATCAAAGAATTCTATTGTGAGCCCAAATGGATTGGTGAAGGTGAGCAGAAGAGGTTTGTCCCTATTGTGCTAGACAAATTTCTTCTGGAGTCAGAGCAACCTTTGTTTAAGATTGCTATGATTGCCAACGCCCACACTGCCATGGAGCAACCCCCGTTGAATGCCCCAACCCATCAACTAGTGAATCCGCTGACTAAGCTCTAGAGGATCCTGGATGCGAATTCGTCACTTGGCAAGAATTTCGGTGAATACATTAAACTTGTAGAAATCGCCATGGTCCACGTTCTGGGGAGTGTAGAAGATGAGCGGACGTTTTCCGCTTTGTCCTTCTTAAAAGATAGGTTGCGGAATAGGCTAGATCAGCACCTTGGCGTGGTGGTGGGCATGCATTGCCAAAATGTATTCACGCTTAAAAACTTCCCATATGACGATTGCTTCAAGCAATGGGTGTTGGCCACTGAGCGGCAGCGTTATGCTTTGACTGCATGATCGTCACCGGTTCTAGACGGAAGATATAGTGTCAGGAAGCAGGTCGCTAGAACAGGCAGGTGATTAGGTGATAGATTTCAATTTTCAAGGGTCAGATGAGTTCTTGCTGCAAGTTGAAGGGATGTTCAAACTGCAGCCTTGTCTTCATGAAATGCCACTTTCATTTGCGTGTTGATATTCCGGTATGTGCCATGTTTCAGGCTTTTCACAGAGTGCAAGTAAAGAGCCCAGGTCGTTCAGGCGATTTAATTTTGTGTTGACATAAATTAATTGTTGCTCTTTTGTTTTATTTGTTCTTGTGGTCTATACTATTGGATGCTGTTGTTCGTCTATATTATGTAGTTATTACTGGTTTTGTGGAGGTAATAGGGTTATAGAAAGGTCTTCTGTTTTTGTTTCAAAACTTCGATGCAATTTTGTGTCGGTTATGGTGATTTAGCTTAATTCGTTTAGCTTCATTTAGCTTAATTTGTCTTTACTCTCTACTTGTGTAGAGCTTTGATAAGCTTTTGCCTAATTGAATTTGATTTTGTGAATTGCTTACAGGAATATGCACTGGTGCAGTCTCTTAGGACCCATCCCTGATTCCCTGGCACAATTGGGAAGCTACGAAACTTGACCTTTATGTAAGTTCTGAACTAATAGGACCTGCATTGAATGTAGAACTCACATATTCTCTGAAGTTTTGCATATTTCTGCTTCTATCTTTCCTCAAATCACATGATTTATCTCAAATTTCATCACATTGGTCATAGAGTACGATTGGTTTACAGATAATTTGCCTTGCTTGGTTTACCTTTGACTTGGTATTTTATTGTAGCCTAAATCAATTTCTGTGGAAATCGATTGAATATTGGTATGATCAGAGGGTCAGATGAGTGGTTACATTTAGCTCCATTGTTGTTGAGAGATTTGAGTTCATGGAAGGAAAAATTTATTGATGACTTTGTCTGTCTTCATTCTTCAGATGAATAGAGCTCGGGAGCAACGCACAAGAATGGATACCTATACAAGACAAGTGTTGTGATTTTTATTCTAGTGGCCATTTTCCCCTTAAATCTTGCAAACCTCATAGAATTGCTATGTGATCATTGCTAGTTAGTCACTGATTGTAGTGTAAGGCTGTGAGTGTACTAATGTGGGTTGTTAAGATTCTGCTCATGTTCTTAACTTCTTCATCTTTGTATTATTTTACTAAATCAAGCATCGGAGTGCTTGTGTTTGTTTTGCAGGTCCTGTTGTGCTAGTTGTAGAGCTAGGAGAACTAGGAACATGTTCTGCAAATTGTGTTAATGTTGTGCTGAAGTTGTTAAATTCTTATCCATCTTTGATTCTTTGTAGTGATTTTACTAAATCAAGCATCGGAGTATTTGTGTTTGTTTTGCAGGTCATGTTCTACTAGTTGCAGAGCTAAGAGAAATAGGAACATGTTCTGAAAATTGTGTTTTTGACTCTACGTTTCATTTTATGGCAAATGTGTTTCATCTCCCGTTTGAATGAAGTTGCCATTTTTGTGATGGATGTTTGCATTGTGGCGCTCAAATCTCTACAAAAATTTAAAAAAATTAAAAGTGTAGCCAAAAACAATTCCAAAATGCACATTCAGTAGCCTAATTTCCACCGCTGCTAAATCCATAGTTGCCACTTCATTCAACACCCCAAATTTTAAAGTAGCCACTTCGTTCAACACCCCAAATTTTAAAGTAGCCTGTGTCATCAAATTACATGACAAAATTTTATTATGAAGCCAGAGACATTTCAACTAAAATGAACAATTTAGCTTTAAAAAAGCCACATGGCCTGTCCACTTCTGGTCTTTGTTGAGAAAGAAGCACTGAACAATAAACCAAAAAAAAAACACTGATTATGGGTGGGCACGGCCATTTGCCCAGTTTGAGTTACTTGTTGAGCTGGAGTGAGGATGCTCTTAGCTGTGTCCGTATGGGCCTGCCCAGTTGCTTTTCCTTTCCTGGTGGAGTGGCCAGCTGGTCCTCATTCCCTGTGTCTTGTTCACTACTTGCGCCGTACTTTGTCATTGCCCGGTCCGGGCTTCAACACTATACCAGTGTATGTTCATACCTTTGGCATTGTTATACCCCTGTGTTGGTGCGTCCACATGATTGGTTATGGTGGTTTTGTAGCTTGCATACTTGTATCCAAATATGTCCGTTAAACTACGTCTCTTATTGAGTGTTCATTGCCTTAAGAAATATTTCTTTTCCTAGACTAGGGAGGGACCCTAAACAAGTTAAAGCTACTTCTAAAGCTATATGAGGTGTCTCAATGGATTTAAATTGAAACAAATTATACCTTAACTTGTAAGCAACAAAATTACCTAACATTATATACTTCACTTGGTAGTTGTTCTTTGCAAATCCACCGTATAGATTTCATTAAGGAAGGTGGATGAAGGAAGTCAAGCTTAGAGTACCCAATAGAAAGTATAGGCCGAGATCAGACCAGAAACGGAGGTGAGTCCATTTTCCAAAGCTTATCCAAAGTTTATCCAAAGCTTTAGCCTATGTACTATTTACATCTCGGGGAGCTCACTTAGAGTATCCATTAGAAACCACATGTGAACAAAACTTTGGACCCCCTATTTACTTTTTGAATTTTAAATAAAATAAAAAATAAAAAAATGAATAGATTTTCTTATTTTGAAAGTTTACGTTTTGAATTATTGATATTTTTATTTGTTAATAATAACTAGTTACAAATTTTTGAAGTAAAAAGATACACTATAGAACTTAAAAATAACTTTCACATTCCTATATTATATAAGAAGAAATTGTCTAAAAAATGAACAAAAAATTCATAAAAAATAACTCTTTATTGAAAGCTCATTTTGAGTTGAATATTGATTCAATGGTCATCTAAATGTGTTCTCTATAATTATTTGAGTTGAAAAACATGTCATTTTAGTTCACTTTCAACCTCTTCTAGAAACCATTTCATTTCATATTTTATTTTATTTGGAAATTTTGGCAATAAAAACCCATAGTCATTATTAAACAATGCACAAAATTTTAGGTTGAAATTATAGTTTATTCGAAACCACTTGTTCGCACGTGGTTTGTTGTAGTAGCACAAGTGCACCCCGGAGCAACTTCTACATCAATCTGACATTGTACTAATAAATTTACATAAATAAATTTGGCTACAAGGCCCTCTTGTAAAGATTATTTTCCATTAGGGCTGCTGCAAGAAACACTTCACGTTTTCTGGCCAAAATTGCGTTTTTTGGCCATAGGACTGGCAATACTATGCAGTACTACCAATACTATGTTTTAGCAACACCTTGGCAAATCTCAACCGTCGATTCTAGGCGCCTGCAGATCTCACCGTTGTTTTAATACTATGTTCTACTATGCAGTACTACAGACTACTACAAAGTATTACGGAAACCACTAGGAGCAAAAAATAGCAGAAAAGGGATATGTGGAGTTTTTCATTTTTAGTAATTCGCAAAAAATTCAAAAAAATTCCATAAAAAAAGTCATTTTGCTAGAAAAGAGTGCACTTGCATTGCACCAAAAAATTCATGAAGGAAATTTTTTTCCTCTTTGTAGCTTCTGCGCAAAGGAAGGTCACTTTGGCATCATTTGTGCGACGGACATGTTGCTATTTTCAAAAAAACTTTGGTAAATCCTTGTAATGTTAGTAGAATTCCTATGTGTCCAATTTGTGGCCTTAAATTTGCAATTTTGGATAAAAAATAGGACTAAAAAACCCCAAAATGCCCAAGGTAGACATCCAGTTGGGGGCAACTTAAAAATAGTAAAATAATTTTAAAAAAATACAAAAAATCACAGATTGTTTGAAGCTTTTGTAGCTACCTTCACTCCAAATTTCATGCCCACCGGACAAAGTATGCAAAAGTTACAAGCCAAAATGTACCCGTCCAAGGGCAAGGGGACAAGAAATAGGACAAGTGTTTCTTGCAACTACCCATTATTACTTATAGACTATACAATCAATCAACAATTACTACTGAACTATGTACAGAAAAGAGGCAAACATGTCTTCTTGTTTCAATTTCTCTCCCCCCCTTATTTGGAAAAATCTAGAGCCGTTGATTCAGTTGAAAAAAATTTCCCACCCTTCTCCTATGTTGTAGATTTTGAATTAAAAAAAATAAACTATCATTGTTGATCTCTGTCAGATGGAATACATGTATAGAATACGGATATAGACTATGGATACAAAAATATAGATATGGAATATGGATACGGCAAATATGTTTAAAATATTGTCAGCCAAACTGATGTCATACAAATACAAATATGGGGGGGAGTGTGTGAATCACAAGTATCGGTTTCATTTTCTTGGCCATTGACTAAGTGACACATGTAATCCTTCAAGGTTTTAAGAAAAAACTTAACAACAAATGGGATAATGCCATGTATACCCATTTTTTTTTTAAATTGTGTTTTTCTTTGAAATTGAGCTCATTGTGACATTCTCTCACTATGTACCCAAAAAACTCACTACTTAACTACAAGTTCTTTTCAAAGAAGTTATCAATTTATCATTGTCTATTTTTGCAATGAATTAGTATAAAAACACTTAACTATTTTTGTACAACATGTTAGAACATATTAAAATGATAAAGAAGTAGTTTTTTTACAATGATAAAATGACTTCCTAAACATTTTAGGCCCACAAAATTTTTTTGCTTAAGTCATGTGCAAGTTGACCCTTAAAAGACCAAAGCTCTTGTTAGAACAAAATGGATTTTAGGTAGGCTCCTACAATCTCAATTTTTGTTATGAAATTTGAAAAAAATTCAGTAAAATAGAAAAATGCATAAGCTTTGTTGAAATATAATTTTTGTCTTGATTGGTACTTAGGAGCAAAATTTACGCCATCCTAAGCACAATTTTAACCTTATTGTGCATCAAATTAGATATACAAAAATGTGAAATAATATTTTTAAAGTTTGATTCTTATAGATTATATTTTTATCTATACAAGAGCTATGATTCATTTCTATGGAATTGGTGATTTAAAAATTATAGAGCATCTTGTTTTCCTAGCAATCATATCAACCTTATTAAAAAATAATGTATTGAATTTGTTTTTGAACTCATTTTCTTACAATTTTTCACAAAGAGGTTTCATAGAATTTAGTTTGCTTGTTAAAAAAATCTCTTGCTTAGAACTAATGTGTTGCAACTTTATCTTAGAAATATTAATGATTTAATTAATCCTTCAATATAATACCTACTACTACTACTCAATAATTGTGTTGAAGAATGAAAATTAAGTGCTTTTCATCTTAATTTGTTTTTCAAGCCCTCAACTCAATTCTTATAATAATTTTTTTTAAATTCAAAATCCATAGTGCAAATAATTTAAACTAAGTAGATTTAGCCTAATAATCTAGTCATGCAAGGTACAAAACACATTAGTTTTCTTCATTTCAAAAGCAAATATATTGCAATAATTATATGCACCTAAAGTTTTTGAAATTTTTTCCACAAATTCTTATACTAGTCTCGTGCAACATCTTTGTTGTGGTTGACTTTGTAACCTTCCAAGTTGGTAAATTTAACCCCTAAAGGACCATTTGTTCCTTTGGGGGACAAATGGGATTTTGGGCAAGTACATACAATCTCATTTTTTGTCTTGATTTTTTGAAATTTTTTTGGAAGATAGGAAAAACGATTATCTTCTTGTGAATACAATTATTTTTTCAATCAATGCCTAGAAAAAAAAGTTACGCTCAAAGCAGTGGAGAGGAGGGAGGGAAGGAGGAAGACGGGGTAGCAAAAAAATAATTCAAAAATTTGAATTAGATTAATTTTTCTCATATATTATATTATTGTCTAAATGGAAAGCTTTGATTCATTTCATTTGGATTTGTTATGAAAAAGTTATAGACAATCTTGTTTTGGGGGCAATTAGAGCATCTTCTTGAAAAAATAACTTGTAGAATTCATTTTTGAATGCAATTTCTACAATTTTTCCAAAGAAAATTTCCACATGGTTTAGTTTAGATTTTCCTTCTATCTTGTACCTATTTCTACTTAATAATTGTTGAAATTATATAAATTAAGTTTTATTTTTTACTTTTTGTTTCCAAATTCTCAACTAAATTCTTCACCATAAAGGCTTAAAGCTCAAAACTTTGTAGTGCAAAAAATTAAAGTTAAGACGGTTCAAAGTCAAATAATCTAGTAGAACAAACAAATAGTCCCGCAAACAAGAAAATTTGTATTTTTCACTTTAAAAATAGTTTTCTTGCACTCTGTGCGTTCAAAAATTTTGAATTTTTTTTGCACACATTTTCATACTAGTTAGGTTTAAGATCCTATAGTTAGATGTGCCAAAGAAATAATTTTCAATATTTTTTACTCTTTGCTATAGAAATGGTAGTTTTGAGTGTTTTTTGGTAGAAAAAAGGTCTTGGTCTTTTAGGGGTTGAAGCAAGCAAGCATTGTATGAGAGTATGAATGCTTGCACCTTCCATGCCTTTGCACTAGTGAGTCTTATGCCTGTGTCCATCTTTCAATCCTTATCAATTAACAAAATTACTTCCTTTTTTTAGACCTCTTTTGTAGTGTTGGGCACTATCTTCGGTTGCTAATTGGAAAAACTTGCACTATTGTCTTTGTTCAAGACAATAGATGCAACGTTACTTTCTCCACTAGTGTCAACATTAGCACCATCTATAGAATAATTGGTGTGATAAAATATGTTTTTTTTCTTGTGAAAATACCTTCTTAAACTTCTTCTTAGCATCTTCTATTTTCAAGCCTTGAGCCAATACAACCAATACATGTTGTCCTTATAGTTCATCTGCAACAAATCACTTTACAATATTTTGGAAATATCATATTTATTAAATCACCACCTCCCCAAGTTAAACTCGTACTTGTTGTTGCATTCAAAGCTATTAAATTAGGCGCTAAGGCATGAGTATTTTGTATCCATTGAGCAAAAACAAGTTGTAATTGTATAGCAATATCTAAAACATATTTTGCAGGTGACCTAAAGCACTCATTGTATCATTGTGAATATATAGCGCAAAATTATTAAAAACTAAAAAGATATATAAATGTGATATTATTGTATTGTGGTGTCATTAAACACAATCTAATAAATTATTATAAATTGAGTTGTTGGATCATTATCTTTTACCATAAATAGTGGCTTGTGCACTAGCTTTAATTATAAAAAATCTGCCAATCCACATATGATGTGTGAATAACAAAAGTTGAGTAGCATAATTAGTTGCTAAATATATATGGATAAAGAGGCATAGAATACATATGATGAGCTACTATAATAGTTAAAGAACCTAGTGTAGCTAAATTAATAGCTCTCTATATATACCATGAAATAGTTAAATTTAAATTAAATTAAATTTTCATAAAATCCTTTGAATTTTTTTACATAGAGACCTCTATAATTGCCACTAAAAGGGTGGCTTCTAATAGTTGTTTAGATGTAGATTTGCAAGGTCTTATTGTGCAATATGGTATAAAAAATGCGTGCAAAATGTTGAACATAAATCCAAGTGACACTAAATTTGAGGGTTATGCTAATGTTCATGTAGATGAAACTACCAAGGCAAGGGACTATAATAAGGAATTTTTTTTATTAGATTCAACGAGAAGGAAAAATGAAGGGCTTCTAAGAGAAGTTGCTCCAGGCTCAACTAGAGTATATCATAGCTCATACAACTCATATATTCTTTACATCATACATTATACTCAATCATACACCACAAATTCTAAGAAACTCTACTTTCATTACAAAGAATTCACTAGATTTCCTTGAGAGACTCTATCTTGACTATTGTTTTCAGCATCATGTCATATCAAGATGTCAAGATGTCTGTTGGAATGTAAGCCTTCAAACTCAACATCCGTCGGAAGCAACATTTGCTTAGTACACCACACGTACGTTATTTCATAAAATTCAACTATGGATTGCAGTTGAGGCTAACGACATGAGAACAAGGGAAAAAGCTCTTGTCAAAGTTCATGATGCTCTAATTTTTTCACAAGGTATAAAGCATACTCACATTGTGCAATGTCCATAATAGCATTTGAATTGCTATTTGACCACATCATTTGTGAAGAAAGCAAAATATTTGTTGAAAATATTGGAGCAAGCCTCCAATACATTTTACAATGCCATTGCAAAATCAAAGGGCATAATGATTAGTCCAATTAACAACTCATATCAATGAGCTTCAAATATAGTGTGGTCTTATTTAAGGCATCGTATACAGGGTTTAGATGCTATCCATGCAATGTTCATACTCATCCACAAAGGTTATATGTTGAAAAAATATTATTATGATGTTCTTGACAATGTTGTTGTGAAAAATGATGATATCACGAGAACCCCATATAAAGCTAGAATTAAAGAAATTTTTAGTCATGAGCACAACATGCATGTAGATACACAAATTAGCCCTGAGTTATGCATTGTTTGTTAGCGGGGTCTAAAGTTTTAGACTTTAGCCTAGCCAAGGTGATCCTTTTGGGGGTCTAAAGTGAGGTTAACAAAGAAAATATGAGATTTTACGAACACTAGGTAAGAATAGGCTACAGTTGAGGCTAACCCTTGAAACATTAGACCCAACTAATGTTGTAAAATTTCATGTGTATGAGCTCCGAGCCACTCCAACATGCTCCATGATCTGATTTGGGGTGATTGATTGGATCAAACTAAACCATCCATTCTTAGCGATAGTGACCTTCCAAGCCCAAGCATCAATATGTCATAAGCATCCTCTAGGGCTATGCACATCTTTATTTGAATAGCTTTGCTAAATATGTGGTTCATTAGGTTTGTCTTTTTTTGTTCATCGAGTTGGATGGCTTCAAAAATTATTGAGCTATTTGGTCAAACGCTCTTGTCCATCCAAACCACAACTATTTTCATCCAAATTCTATCTTGACGGACGTTGAGGTTGAAGGCTTACATTCTACATTCTTTTGATTGGTTTTTATGTTGTTGTATCTTTTAACTTCCCTCATATGGAAAACACCAAAAAACATCAGAATGGCCAAATTGTAACACATCTTCTAAGATGTGAGCAACACCTATCATTTGCTCCAAAGGTCTACCATTTAGACCATCTAATGCTTCTGAAAGATTGCGCCACTTTTGTAACAATTGACAAGCAACATGTAAGTCTTTTGTACTCCACCTTTTACCTCTACTCTAATTGAAAAAGAAATGAGTAGTATCAACAAGCAAACATCTTATCATATACCATCTGCTTGAAAATTGATGTTTGTTGGCTTCCAATTTATTTATAAGAATAGGTAATATCCACATCACAAAATGTTGACATTCTTCTATTATATAGTTTTTATAGTCATTGATGTGATTTTGTGGCCATTGTCCCTACTTAATTTATGTATGTGCACTTTAATAACAGAGGTGCAAGTTGCATCCACAAGTTATAGCAAAGCATTTGCTTTTGGGTGCTGACGGATGTCTTGAAAAAACTTAATCATGAAGTTTTAAAACAGATTTAAATTTTCTATATGCATAATATTATAGACCAAATTTTTGCAACAAATCAAATCTATTTAAATGGTAGAGTCACTAGAATTTTGAATCTTCAAATATATTAGACTCCATGCTATGTTCATTTCTAGCCTTGTTGTTGTTTTTCAACCTTATTAGATTATCCACACTATGACATAATTCCTAGCGGTTCGTCTTTCCGGAGAGTACACACACTACCTTTCATTGTCACTATATACATATTGACCATCAACCAACTCCGAATGCATTTTACATCTTCGGCAAGCTACTCTTCCGGAAGATTTCAAATTTGATAATTTACATTCAGCCGAATGATCTTCAGTCATGAACATGAAGAGTGCCCTTAAGTTAGGCATTTCAAACCAGGGTTGATGAATTTCAATGTTCGACTCAGAATCGCGTCTGAAAATCGGACATCCAGATGCTACAAAACCTTAGCGGACTATCTGGCGGACAAGTGGGCAGACGGCCTAGCAACGGCAGACGGGCAGGCGGACGGGCCCAATGGATGGTAAAGTCCACTTGTCATAGGATGTCCGGGAACCTTGCATCTGCGGACACTGAACATCCGGACAATCTATTTTCAATGAAGGTAAGAGGTTGTTGATTTTGCATACTAGATAGTTGAATTTGCAATGCATTCCGTCTATAAACAAAATCTCAAGTTCTTCAATAAACGATGTTATGAAAGTAGTAAGATTTTCCTTCATACATTTTACAATGTAGGGATGGTTGCCACCTAATGGGATGAATAATACATGTAGTAGAAATGTGCCTGTATTAAGTACGTTGATTTTCATAACCCAACACCTTCATTGTTTCTTTCCAGATACTTAAAAACTGTCCTAGTAGCCAACCAGAGCTAGGTTTCAAGGATCCTCTTGTATTTTTTTTTGGGGGGGGGGGTACCAATACTTGCCTCTTTTATAGTTTGTACTTGAATCTATAAGACCTTGTTTCCGCTTGCCAATGATGTAGATTGTGTAGTGTTTTACATTTATTGGAAAAGCAGGATCTACTCTTTGACACTTTGTGTTGGGACATATAACGAGGAGTTCCCACTTAACCTCTCGGTTCCAATTTTTTGATATTTTCTTACTTTTTCACCATGCCAAAGATTGCCAAATGAATCCATTGCCAAATCACCATGCCAAATGAATCTAATAAGTTATTATTTGAAGGAACTACTTAGATTGCTAAAAATTTGAAATTGTTTGTAACTTTCTCATCATTATTCCAAATAAAATGAATTGGAGCTTCAACTATAGATAAAAATATATAATTTTAGGAATTTAAAAAATATATATTTAGATTTTTTGTGTTTTTTTGTGCTTCCTTTTGCCTTCTATGTTTGGCTTATTGTGCCATACATTTTTCTGCAGCGTACCAATTGAAATAAAAACTATGTACCTACAAAACTCTTACAAAAGCACACATCTTAAGGAAGTTGCAAAAACATTCACTGCAAATTTTATACAATGGAAACCTACCCAAATCCAAATTGTCCCTTGAGTAGACAAACTATCGTTTAGGGATTAATGTTGAAGCAAATGTTTGCCCTAAATTAGAAAATGGAAAAGATTGAGCTTTTTAAAGATGAACGTACTAAATTCTTCTAGTCAAATTTTTACTAGTGCTCATAAAATAGAAACAATGGTAGAATCATGGCCAACCATTAATTATGGGGTATGTGTAAAAGTATTTGATTTTTGCTAAAAGAAAATCTTAGAAATGATGAAATTTTAGTCATATACAACAAAAAGAAAGAACATTAAATCCGATTCAAAACACAAAAATTAGTCAAAAATAGCCTCCGTAGATAATTGTGCATGTATAGAATGGAAGTAGGTTTGAGGTGTACATGAAGTTTACCTCAAAATCTCAAATATGTGGAGGTTGTTTTAAAGTTAGTATGTCGTTTATATCAAGCATGTTGAGGTATATTTGAGGTCTATTTCAAGTTAACCTCAAGACTCAAGTGCATTTTTCATAAGAAGAAAAAATTAATATCATTGTGAGAATATTATATTAACTTCAATTTGTACATGGAAAAAAATAATACCATAATGAACCTAAAACTAACTTTGACAATCAACACATGAAAAATCAAAAGTAGCAAAAATAAGAATAATAACAATTTTTCAAATATTATGTCTTTGTCTGTATGCAAAGTTTTGAGTAAATGTAATTGGACTTGTGATGAGAGTCATTGCATAATTCCAAATGAAAAGATGTATAGTATGTTTTAAATAATTACTTATAGGATTCATTTCAAAATGTAATTTTTATAATTGATTTCTTTTTTTGAGAAGGTGCAATATGCTTGCTAGTTTATCCTCACTATAGAAATGAACTCCTAAAGATCTATAATGTTTATAGAACCAAAGGTACTTCGAAATACTAATATAAAAATAAAGGCTAAAATCTTCATCTACTTTAATATAATAACAAATCTAATTGCTATCTCCTTAGTTAATTTGTTAGAGTACATCCTCTTAATATTCCAAAATAAAAAAACTTACCAATTGTCAAAGTGCATGATCATGATGCTTGAATTCTAAAAAGAAGTATTTTCAACTCTTCACAATAGGCTAGAACTCATCATCCAAATTTTTTAAAACAAAATGAACAAATCCTACAACTAGTTGCTTTCTAGCTATAATATTATAAAGATTTGAATTGTAAATATATATATAAATCAAAAAAATCAAAAAATCAAAAAAAAAATTCATATTCATGTTTGAATAAAATAGTAAATAAAAAGAAATAGAATATACTTCAAAACATTTGATTGTTAATAATGTAGTTATTTGGAGTTGAAAAATTCCAATTCTAGATGTCGTAATGAAGCTCATGAGATAATCAACATGCAATGCTTTTATTTATTTTTTCAAGAATGTTAAACATGGAGTGGAATATAATACTTCAGAACTTATTTTAGGATAGACATTCTATAATTTCCTACACAAAAAAACTTTCCATAACTTGTATTTTATTAATTGAAATGAACTTGGTGAAACCTTTCCACGTACTTATACATCTTGGGAACCAATTTGAATTTTTTATTTCTCAAAAAATAATTCTTTTGAGTGGCTGAAGTTGAGAATCATTAAAAAAATTGTAACCCTGTGGAAAAAAGTTATGAAAATTGTTGTGCATTCAAGGTACTCCTCGATCACATGTTGTGTGTAAATTTTATTTATTTTTAATTCTATTTTCAGTGAGTTGCTTAGAATTATAATTCACCAAAAAATGTTGTTTGGTTCTTTTTGGGTTAATGCATATTAAGGTAATAGGTCTAGAAATTGCCCACCTAAGAACTGAAACTAAATTTTGGGGAGGCTAAGCTTCTTGAAAAAAAATTCAGTAAATATTTCATTGAAAGAAAAGTGGAATTGGCATTCAACTCAAGTTGTTTCATATTTTTGGAGCTTTGTGGAATTAGTTTTATAATTTTGAAGTTGAAATGGCATAGGGCTCTAGAATTGCCCACCTCCTAAAATGTACATCATTTGTACACTGCTGAAAGCTATGAAAAAGCAACATGTATAGATGGTGTACATATGAGGATGTGGGCAATTTTAGAAGCTATTCAATTTTAGATCCTATTACCTTAGTTCCATCATAGAGCTATTAATGGTTTAGCTTCTTATTCAATATTTCACCTATTTCTACTGAATAATTACTCAAGGAATGCAAATTATGTTTATCATGTTTAACTATATTTTTTACACTTAAAAACCAATTTTTCAAAGTAAAATATTTTAATTTTGAAGCCCAAGGAACAAAGTATGAGGGCAAACATTTTGCAAATTTAACCCCACCCAACACAAAATTTGGATTCGTGAAAATACACAAGGCTTTAGACTTGCCTAAACCCTTGGCTCTAAAGTGACACACTTTAGGCCCCTCCATGCACATTAGACTCTGGGTCTAATCCTCCCAAATCTTTTTGTGATAGCATCTAGCAAGAAAAATTTGAACAAAGTTGCCTATGAGACAAATCTACACTGCTATTGTTACCATTGGTAGGGATTCCAACATGTCACATCTAGACGTCCATTAGACCAACAATATGTTAAAATTCATCTTGAGCGTCCATAAGGATCCTAAAAACAATATGTTAGGATTCATCCCAAGCATTCATTAGGTCCAGGTCAACGGACAGGTTGTCCGAGCTGTCAAGGAATAAAATAATTTGTTTTTTTGGGTAACATGAACCTTGATGCATCAGAACGCATCTTGACCAATGGTGACGAACATCCTCACTGGTAAAAACGTCATGTTAGAATAGAAAACCTTGATTGTTGTTACAACTATCTAAAATAATCTTAACACTTGGATAACCAATTCCAAATATGTGAATAGAGAAGACACTAATATGATCGGGTTTTTTTGCTACTTGTTCATAGAAGCGGTTTCCATGTAGTCTTATTGATATTTTGTGACCTGACAGTCTAAACCTTGGAAGTAGATCATTCTTTCTAGCCTTTTGGTATTCATTTGTCCAAATCAAGGTTTTCTATCCTAACGTTGGCTTTTTTCATCAAGATGTCTACATCAGTTGAGACGCATCAAGGTTCATGTCAACAAGAAAATTAAATTAAAAATATAAAAATATAAAAATATAAAAATATAAAAATATAAAAATATAAAAATATAAAAATATAAAAATATAAAAATATAAAAATATAAAAATATAAAAATATAAAAATATAAAAATATAAAAATATAAAAATATAAAAATATAAAAATATAAAAATATAAAAATATAAAAATATAAAAATATAAAAATATAAAAATATAAAAATATAAAAATATAAAATTTAGAAATATAAAATATAGAAATATAGAAATATAGAAATACAGAAATACAGAAATACAGAAATATAGAAATATAAAAATATAAAAATATATATATTGACAACTTGGATGGATTGGCCATCTTCTAATTTTTTCACTTTATTTTAAATTAAATATTTTTTGACATCCTAGATAGTCTAGACGTAGACTTAAAGGATAGGTTGTCCCCTAATTTTAGTTTTAGTTTTTTTAAATCCTGATGAATTTTGGGGACAAATCTTGTCATTTTGTTTGTCTAGCAGTAGTCTAGATGTGACACTCAAAACCTTGCCTTAAAGTAGAAATAATTTGTGTTTAAATTCTAGAAATGCATATTTTAAAGAATTGGGGATTTTAAGTCTATAAAAGAAAATTGAGTTGAGTTTGAAGTTAGAGAACCTTCCAAGTCTTGGCTCTATTAAATCTATTTCCATAGTGTAGAAAGAAAGTGGAAAATGATCATATATCATTAATTCATAAATTCTATAGAAGTATCCATTTAACTGTACTCTAACAAAACTTACATTGGGGAACATCATGCGGCAAACAAAATGAATTCACTAAATACAATATTGTTAACTTAGATTATTGATCAAACACTAAATTGCATTACAAAGCAAGGATTTGGGTTTAAATTGACTTACAAATGAGCCGGATGTCTTCCGAACGAGTTGCATAAGAATCCAAAATACTCTACAAGAAGTGATGTACTACAGGCACCTTTTAGTTGAAAACCTCCTGAATTTGTTTGGTGCCTATAATAGGACATATCATCTGTTTTATCATCCATGGGGTGTTTGCAAGAAACATTGGTACTTAATTATGTCACACATAGTGTGATAAATTTTGAAGCATAAATTCACTGAACTTGAATTTTGTATTGGAGATGGATGTTTCTATTTCAATCAAATGCCTCTTTTTTTTTAAACTAAAAAAATCATTTTATATTTAAAAACCTATTTTGCTAATTTGTTATACTTCTAGGCTTAGATTCTTTTATTACTATCAAGTACCAAAAATTAATGATCTAGAGCTGAATTTTTTTGGTCTACTTCCACAGTAGATAAGCATGTTCTTATTTAGGAACATCTAAAAATAGATTATTTTATGTCTTTCATATTTTTGCAAATAGGACTCGTTTGAATACACACTTCTAAACATTGAAGATGGTTTCAGTTCAATTTTTTGGTGAAATCTCTTTATCATTAAGTCCTTACAAATGATCAGTTCTTAGTTCCTTTGAAAAAAATATTTGTATTTCTTACAAGTTAAAATATGGAAGTACCTATTTTCTTGAAATTTTGCACTTTTGTAGTTCTCATATTTAGATAATTTTTCCTATGCTTTTCCGTCTTGAATACACTATCTTCTTAAAATAGCACACATTAGCATATTTTTATATTTATAAAAAAATATTTTTCTAATTTAAAAGAGTACTAGAAAAAAACAAACCATGAAAACATTTGTAGATAGCAGTTACATTCCAATTTGGTTTTATTTTCAATTTTGGGGGGTGGTTGTCCACTTTTTGCTCTATCATTTATCAATTTGGACATTAATTAAGCGATTTTACTCTGTGTTTGACTGTTTGTTGCATGGGAAGTGGGTGACCAAATTGGGTTGTACCTATAGGTGTAGCCTAGTGTGAATTGCGTGAATTCCAAGTAGGTTTGGATTGTTGGATTTGTGAGTGATGAGAAAAATTGAGAATTTTATTATCAAGTTGAAGATTAGTTGAATCAGAGATATTTTGAACCTAATTGCATTGTGCGTAAATGAAATTTGTAACTTCAATTGGATATGTGATGGAATGCAATGTTGATCAAATTAGATAATGTTGTGAATGTAGTTGTGTGTGTTGTTGATGTCTTATAATTAATGAGAAGTCCAATTGGATTTAGGTTTGCTTGTGAATGTAGTGTTGTTCTAATGGAGAATTATTGTGTTAAATCGAGTTATGTTGTAGTTATCTTCATGTGTGTGATGAAACTAGTTAATTGGGTGTGATTGAAATTATTTTTCCAAGTTGGTTAGTCATCATTTAGGCTACTCATGTTCACAAACCTTCAATCCTCTACTTAGAAAAATAATCTCCCATCACTTGCTTCTCAGATCATCCCACATCCCACCTCCTGTAATGCTCAATTCTAAATGCAAGCATTCATATTGAGAAGAAAAAACTTCTTCATGCATGTATGGTGCCTAATTTTTAACAAGTGCATTCTTTGAGATGTGACAAGTGCACACATCTAGATTCGAATATCCTTGATTTTGTTGAGAAGCATTTATGTTTAGGAATTGCATCATTTGGATAGTTTTAATTCGGAAGCATGAGTGTCCAAGATACTTCAATATTTTTAGTATGTCCTTAAAATGTTTCTCACAACTACACACATTGGTAGATTGTGAATATCTTTTTTTGTATAAATCTTTTGACCTTGAAATTTGTCACACATGTTATTAATATAAATCACATCTTGTGCCAAATTTTTTATGGTAAATAGACAATTTCTTAGCCCATGGGAGGGTGTCACAGTTGGTAGTAGTGAAATGGTTTTCCCCATTGTTTTCCACAACTACACATGTCGGTAGATTATAGATATCTTTTATTGTATGAATCTTTTGACCTTGAAATTTGTTACACATGTCACTAACATGAAGAAAATATTGTGCCAATAATTTAATGGTAAATAAATAACATTTCAGCTCTTGGGAGGGTGTCAAAGTTGGTAGTAGTGAAATGATTTCTCACAGCTATACATGTTGGTAGATTATATATAATTAATTAATTTTTTAATTAATTTTTTGGCACTGAAATTTCTCACACATGTTATTAACATTGAAATCATTTTTTGACAAAAATTTCACAGTAAATAAGCAAATTTTCAGCCCATGGGAGGGTGTCAAAGTTGACAATATTGAAATGGTTTTCAAGATTATTTCTCAAAACAACACATGTTGATAGATTGTGAATATCTTTTTTTGTATTGATCTTTTTGCCTTTCAATTAGAAAATATGTTATTAACATAGAAAACTAGATGCTCCAAAAATTTCATGGCAAAAAAATAAAATTTCACCCTTGGGAGGCTATTAAAGTCAATAGCAGTGAAATTGTTTTTACATCTACACATGTTGGTAGATTTTGAATATCTTTTTTTTAGTGAATCTTTTGGCCTTGAAATTTGTTGTGCGTGTTATTAACATATTGATTATAATGTGACAAAAAAATTATGATAAATTACCAATTTTTCAGCTCTCGAGAGGCTGTCAAATTTGGCAGTATTGAAATTTTTTTCACTGCAAATTCGAAAACGCCATTTTGATTGGTCTCCCACTATACAACCCCCATACACTTCTATAACTATGATGTACAACAAAACTAGATATTTATATTGTGTCTAATGTCAATTAATTAGTAAGGTCTCTTTTAAATCCCTATTCAATGTAGTAAAAAACATTATAGAGTAAGCAAAAATTCTAATAAATTTTGCAATTATAATACAATTGACCCTTAGACTCTAAGATCTATTAGAAATTTAGAATATAAAGAGACCATGGTAATGAACCTTCAATTCTAATTACAATCAAATATTCAATTCTAGGAATCTAAAGAGATTCAAATTGATGTAGAAAAATATACTTGATTACCTAGGTTTGAATTAAAAAAAAATCATTTCCATAGGTGAAATTTAAGTCTAGAGCAAAGAGTTACTAATTATAAAAATATATTATTATTTTATTTTTATTTTAATCAAATGGACCGAGCATCTTCTTCTATGGAATAATTACTACTAGGGAATTCTCTACCAGTCATCTACTACAAACACACACAAGAAAAGCGCAAAAAAATTAAATGAAAAATCTCAATTCTTCATTCTTTGACATTCACATGAAATGATTGTAAACAATGATGACCTTAGAGGATAAAGGTAGAAGGCTGTAGCATAATAAAGTACAACAAGGGTAGGCATACGCATATTTGAGGGATTCCTTACACTCCCCTCCTTCAACTCACTTGAAACCTTATGGGTGTCTTGAAACCTTATGGGTGTCAAGTATATGAAAAATTGCGTTATCGAGTTCCTAGAACGCAGTAAAGTTTTCTTAATTGGCCACATCTACAATTATAAGTCCCCCTAGCCTAATGAAACTCAAATATGCTCACCAAATTGCACTTTCAATGGCTCATCAAGCCCCATGACCAAGTCACACCCTAAATGTTCATAGAATCAAGGTAGTGACATTGAACTATAGTTTCACATTTCTCAAGTGGCTAACCCTTGAAGATTCGTGACTATGTTTTTATCAAAATTCATTCCCAAAACACTAAATGCCCAATCATGTGTTTTTTATTGTTCATATTTGTTGCTCAATTTTAGTGGGGAGAAGTGAGGGTGGCAATTTGGTGGCCATTTGCACCAAATTATAGGTTGTGCATTACACCCTTGGAACACAAATAGTATTGAAAGGGTGGAAAATTATTACAAAACTTCAATATAAATAAAAAAAATCTGTGATGAAATTTTAAGATTGTGGATGAAAACAAAATTATGGAAATTGGTGTGATATGTGTTAATGTGACATTTTCTATCCAATACATGGATGAATGTTGAAACTTGGAGCACCACTACAACATTTAATATTGTCACTTTGTAACTTCATTAAAAATAAGAATAAATGACTTGCTTGAATTTGAACATTTAAAACTAAGAAGGGTATAACTTATTTTTCCATACACAAATTGAAATAAAAAATTGTATCCCCCAATGCTAATACATTGAAAGAATATTGTAAATTTTTTTATGCTAATAATGCTAATAATGCTAATAAAAAATTGAAAGAATATTGTAAAATTTGAAATCATAGGGACTTGCCCCAAAATCCTAAAAATCCCATCAGTTGAGGATTTTGAACTTGTAGTATGAAAGAGGCTGGGGTGAACTGGCCTCCTTGTTTGTCTTGCCAAAGTCCATCCAGGGATGGATATAAAAAAAAAGCCCCCCATTTTGTGCCGTGTAAAATCTATTCTCTACACACACCGTCAGCTAATTTGGGGCCTCTGATTGCAAATATCAATTTAGAATTTGCAAAAATATCCATGCATGGAAAATAAAAAAATTCAGGGTTTTCCCAGGGGGACAAGTGAGGGGGGCAGCCTTGAAGAAGGGCATCCGTTCGTAACTGTGACCACCTTTGCGAAATCAGATGGAAATTCGTGGAGGGGGGGTAACTGAACTCGCAAGACCCTCTGTATCTATGAACCAGACATCAGATCTTCGTCAGCCTTTGGTCGCATTGACCTATTTTCCACAGAATCTATGCTTCTGCACCGTAATCTACGTGCATCACTGCTGCCATGCACATGAAGCCGGGTGGAATGCATCGTGGGACGATGTCGAGTGTGCAGCATGCTGTGACTTCAAATCTTTGAATGCTGTGACAAATCAACGTCGAGATGTGATTGAATAGAACTGCTTTCTTACGTATGTACGGATCTAGAACTCAATCTACGCTGTCTAGTGCTGCGGGCGAACCATCGCTCAGTCCCTTCAAATCTATAATTTCTATGTCGAATCAACACCAGGATTTGATCAAATTGCCCTATTTCTTAGGAAGTCTACGCTTTCTTAACTCATTCTACACCCCTACCAGATGCTGGTGCCTGCAAATGGAAGTTTTTTTTCTTCATGTTTTCGCATTGGCAGTCACAAGTGGATTGGCAAAAAGCATGGAATGTAAACCCCCGCCGCGAAATGTCCAGTTCATTTTGTAGGATGATTATTTCTCATAATCTCTTTTTGGCACGTAATCCGCGTAATCGGTGATTACAACCTTTTGATTAACTCCTAAAGGATCAAGCTACATTTTTTGGCAACATAGAAATTTTGGGTGGGTACATGTCACATGTGACTGCAGATTGGCATGTTTCTAGCCCAAACTTTATTAGAAGGTGTGGACAAGGAATATCTTTTGTATGCATTAAAATTCATGACATTTGAAAATATGAGTTAAAAGTCTTGGCCTAATATGTTATTTTTTTTCTCGGTTGGGCAGTCGGGGCACATAAAAAAAAAATCACTTTTTTCATAAACAAAAATTTGAAATTGGTTTTCTTGATTTACATGTACATGAAAAGCTTTTAATCATTCCATTTTGATCAATGAGTCAAAAGTTATGAGGATTTTCCGTTTGTTGGCAATTATGGATTTTCTACTCTAAAATAAACTTTGAAGTCCTTTATCTTACTCAATTTTCAATAATTAAAAAATAAAATAAAATCATAGGATGTAGAATGTTTATTACAACCATTTGGACTGACATTTTTCAATTCCATAAATAAATAGTTAACAATTTAGTATTTTATTCATTCTATATTTCATTCTACTTACTATTTTTTCCTATATTTTGTACAATTCCAAATGATCTGAAATTTTTCAAGCATGTAGCCAACTTTCTTTGAATAATGAATTCAAAGAAGCACCACCATTTTGGACATTTTTTCATAGAAAAGTGAGCTTGTGAAATGCATATGCCTTGTTTTTTATAGGGCCAAAATAATGATTTCAATGAATTTGAATGCTTGCAATCCACAAGGTGGGAATTTTTGAAAATTTACCACATGTTCTCAAGTTAGTATACTATAAGATCCTATAGTTACACGTGTCAAAATTTTTTTTTTTTCAAAAATTTGGTACTTGTATTAGAAATGGTAGTTCTGAAGCGTTATTGGTGAAAACATAGTCAAAGAACTTCAGGGATTAATCGATAACATATTTCATCCATTTCTAGACAGGCATTTACATTGGGCAATCTCCTTGTTGTTGGAAATTTTGAAAACAAACAGGTATTCTTTGTCAAGCTTTGCCCTCCTCGTTAGTATGTTTCTTTTCAAAATTCCCTCCACCTCGGTGTTTGCCCTATAGGTAGAATTCTTGTTGTATACCCCATTGTGACACTTGTCACATTTTCAAAATTCCCTCCACCTCGGTATTTGCCCTATAGGTGAATTCAAGACATAATAAATGGGAATTTCATTAAAATGGCGGTATTCTGTGTGCCATTTCCAGATTGTCCAGTCTAAACTGTGAAAGTGAAATCTAGGACTAGTATAGATTTTCTGACTGTGCAGTCTGAACTATGAAAATGACATTTAAGACGAATGTATATTTCAAGTATCTAGAAATGTTTATAGACTTTAGACATCTATGACAATTGTACATTTTAGACCGCACAGTCTGAACTATAAAAAACTACCAAAGTGCTGGAATACCGCCGTTTTAACGAAATTGCCCATAATAGCGGTAGTCACACCTTCTTCCCCAGGCAGGTGGAGAATGGAGAATGACAAGTTCATGAGGATTTGGAGGAACCAATGGGGAGCCGCGGTGGATGAAGAAGGTGTGACACCCCCAAAAGTTGTTTGGAGAACGAGAGTGGAGAATCGGAGACCAACATTTGATGTGGAGCGTAGGATGAACATGAAGACGGTGTACAACGCAAGATGGAGAATATACTTAAATGAACAAGTCTTCACCACTCCCATTATTCACCTCCGGAGGTGAAGACTAGGAGTGCGGAAGATATAACTAGTTAAGAATATTCTAGCGTGGAGGGCCAACATGAAGCCAACCTAAAGCCGCCACATCTCTGTTCTCCATTCTCCAAGTGCGGAGTGAAGAAGGTGTGACTACCCCTAATATCAAAACTTCACTGCAAAATGACCTCAAAGCATAACTTAGAGATTTCAAGCTTCGTGAGTGATCAGTCACTGAGTCTTTGCCAACTGCATAACCAGAAAAGGATTCCAATATCAATGTCGCAAAATCAACTGCAACCAAAGTTTACAACTCAGACGTCAATATTTGATATCACGGTATCAGGCACATTTTTGACCTCTGAGCAGTTGCATAGCAATCTAATTATCACTCAAAAAAATGGCAACCTATATTAATGAAAAGAAGAAAGAATCTGATTTGGCTTGTATGTTCTACTTCAATCAATGGAATAGATATTCTAGATATTTTGGAGGTGTAAAAATCATTTATTGTGATTTTTTTAAGTGACCTTGCAATGTTTTTGATACAAATGTCTTCTTAAGACACCACTAATAATTACTTAAGTCCAAGTTCTACAATCATGATTTCACTTTCAACGATAATGCTTCTATTCTTAAAAGGTCATGACCCTCACACATTGGATTATATCTAATGATCTTCATTCCTGAACTTGCATCCAAAAATGTTTTAATGTATATTGTTCTATATTTTCTTGGTTATATTGCATGCTCTCTCTTATCATTATTAATGAATTAAGTATTTTGGTTTTATCTTTCAGTAATGAAACCACATATTTTCTATACATCATAAAATTTCTAGAATTTTTTGGTGAATGATGACTAAAATTACTGCTAAACTTTTGAAAATAAAAGTGAAAAAAATTGTATCAAACAATACAAAATAGGCTTCAAAAATCTAAAAATTTCACCACAATGATATATTCTAGTAAAATATATTATAGAGCAAGCAAAATTTCTGTGAATTTTACAAATAGAAAACAATTGGCCCTACATTCTAAGATCTATTAGAAATTTAGAATATAATATTAAAGAGACCACGGTAATAAGCCCTCTATCAATCTCATTGCAATTAAATATTCAATTCTTGGAATCAAAAGAGATTTCAAATTAATGTAGAAAGTTATACTTGATTAAGTACTAAAGGACCAAGTTGCATTTTTTGGCAACATAGAAATTTGGGGCAAGTACTTGTGACATGAGGTTTCCTTGTTTTTGGCCCAAACTTTAATAAAAGGTGTGAACGAGGAATATCTTTCATGTGCACTAAAATTCAAGACATTTGGAAATATGAGTCAAAAGTTATGGCTTAATATGTAGTTTGTTTCTCAATTCGGTCAGTTCAAGCAAATCAGAAAAAAATCACTTTTTTTATAAACAAAAATTTGAAATTGGTTTTCTAGATTTATATATACATAGAAAGCTTTGAATCATTCCATTTTGATCAATAAGTCAAAAGTTATGAGGAGTTTTAGGTTGCAAGTAGTTATGGATTCACTACTCTAAAATAAACTACGAAGTATTTTATTTTATTCAATTTTAAATATTTTTTGAAAAAAACTAAAATATAGGATGTAGATTGTTTATTACAACATTGCAACCATTGGGATTGTCATTTTTTAATTCCATAACTAAATTCTTAATGATGTTGTATTTTGAATCATTTTCTACTTCTTTCTACTTACTATTTGAAATTGGTTTTCTACTTCTTTCTACTTACTATTTTTTTCTTATATGTTGTATAATTCCAAATGATCTGAAAATTTTCAAGCATGTAGCCAACTTGCCTTGGAGAAGGAATACAAAGAAGCACCACCATTTTGGACATTTTTTCATACAAATGTGAGCTTTTGAAGTGCAGCTTCCTGGTTTTTTGCAGGGCCCCCAAAAGGATTTCTGACACTTCAATCGCTAATATCTTGCAATCTATATCAAATTTTCTGAAATTTTTTCCACCTCTTCTCAAACTAGTTAACTACAAGATCCTATGTTCAGATATGTCCAAAATCTCAATTCTTCAATCTTTGATGTTCATTTGAAATCATTCACAAGCAACTGCAACTTTAGAGGGTAAAGGTGGAAGATTGTAGCATAATAAAGTTCAACAAGGGTAGGCATGCACATATTTGAGGGATTGCTTACGTTCCCTTCTTCCAACTCACTAAAACCTTATGGGTGTCAAGTATATAAAAAACCGCGTTATTGAGTTCTTAGAACGTAGTGGAGTTTTCTTACTTGGCCATATCTACAATTATAAGTCCCCCCAGCTTGATGAAACCCAAATATGCTCACCAAATTGCACTCTCAATGGTTCATCCAGCCCCATGACTAAGTCACACCCTAAACGTTCATAGAAACAAGGTAGTGACATTGAACTATAGGTTCCAAATTTCTCAAGTGGCTAACCCTTGAAAGTTAATGACTATGTTTTATCAAAATTCATTCCAAAACCACTAAATTCCTAATCATGTAGTTCTTTATTGTTCAGTTTTGTTGCTCAGTTTTAGCGGAGAGAAGTGTGTGTGGCAATTTGGCGGCCATTTACACCAAAGTTGTAGGTCGTGCACCACCCTTGGAACACAAATATAATTGAAAGGCTGTAAAATCATCAGAAAACACCAAATTAAAAAAAAATCTTGGATGAAATTTCCAAATTGTGGATGAAAACAAAATCATGGAAATTGATGTGATATGTGTTAATGTGACATTTTCTATCCAATATGTGGATGAATGTTGAAATTTGGAGCACCACTACAACATTTAATATTGCCACTTTGTCGCTTCATAATAAATAAAAATAAAAGACTTGCTTGGATTCAAGCACTTTGAACTAAGAAGGGTATAACTTATTCTCCCATACATGAATTGAAATAAGAATTACATCCCCCAATGCTAAAACAATCACCTTAAAAAAAATTTGAAAGAATATTGTAAAATTTGAAATCATAGGAACATGCCCCAAATCCTTAAAATCCCATCCGTTGAGGATTTTGAACCTGTAGGATGAAGTCGCATGGGAGCACTTCAGTCTTGAGTTGGAGAAGATCATCTGTGACCACCTTTGTGAAATCAGATGGAAATTCGTGGAGGGGGGGGGGGTAAACTGAACTCACAAGACCCTCTGTATCTACGAACCAGCCATCAGATCTTCGTCAGACTTTGGTCGCATTGAGCTATTTCACACAAAATTTATGCTTTTGCGCCGTAATCTACGTGCAGCACTGCTGCCATGCACATGAAGCCGGGTGGAATGCATCGTGGGACGCTGTCGAGTGTGCAGCATGCTGTGGCTTCAAATCTATGAATGCTGCGATAAATCAACGTCTGGATGTGATTGAACAGAGCTGCTTTCTTATACATGTACGCATGTGGAGCTCAATCTACGTTGTCCAGTGCTGCAGGGGATTGCAACTGAACCAGCGCTTAGTCCCTTCAAATCTATGCTATTTACGTCTAATGAACACCAGGGTATGATTGAATTGCCTTGTTTCTTAGAAAGTCTCTGCTTTTGTAGCTCAATCTACACCTCTACCAGATGTTAGCACACGCAAATGGAAGTTTTTTCCACATTTTCACATGGCAGCCTCAAGTGGATTTATGGAATGTAAATCCCCGCCACGAAATGTCCCGTTCATTTTGTAGGAGGACTATTTCCCGTAATCTCTTTTTGGCACGTGAAAATTTGCGTAAATGGTGATTACAACTTTTTCGTTCATCGATCACATATTTCATCAATTTCTAGACGGGTATTTACGTAGAGAATCTCCTTGTTGTCGGGAATTTAGAAAATAAATGGGTATTCCCTTATCGGGCTTCATCCTCCTTATCAATATGTTTCTTTTCAAAATTCCCTCCACCTCGATGATTGTCCTATAGGCAAAATTCTTGACATATATCCCCTTGCGACACTTGTCACATTCTCATGATCTGGATCCATCCTATACAATTCTTACTATTATAATTCATCTTGGGGATTGATTTTTTTTAATGGTTAATTTCAAAATAAGCAAATTTAGTTTTCTTTTAGAGCCATTTTGAACAAATATTCTAAACTCATTAATAAGTTTGTAGCAACTAATTTTATTTGATATGTTTTTTTGACTAACTTTAACAAATTTGCCACAAATATTATAACAAATATAGAGAATTTTGATAAAATGACAATATTCCATGTGCCATTTTCAGACCGCCCAGTCTAAACTACAAAAAGTGCCACCTAGGACAAGTATAGATTTCAGACCATATAGTTTGAACCGTACAACGGTACAAATGACATCTAGGACTGATGTAGATTTCATACATCTAGAAAATTCTAGGACAATTGTACATTTAAGACCACTTGGTCTGAAATCTGTAAAAAATTGCCAAAGTAGCATAATAGCACCATTTTAATAAAATTGCCCATAAATTGACTAATTGCTCCCAAAAATTTCTCTAATTATTTAACTAAATAAATATTTTCTAGTTAATTTCTTCATAATTAATATGCATCACATTTTGTTAATTAATTAATTTGCACTAATTGCCTCACAAATTATATCCCATCTTCATTTCAAATGTCAATTTAGGATATCCTTAAACAAGTTGGAGAGTTCCCTTACTCACCCCGCTTAGGCAATTACAAGATTCTTCAACAAGTTGGAAAACTTCTTGTTATCCTTCCATTTCAAGTTGGGGGAATGAGGGCTCCTCAATGTGACTCCCCGTATCAAAGAGTTCTAAGGTAGAGACACCCGTACCTGATCATCTAAGGAGTTTTCAAGCACAGAATGAGCACATCTAAATCCAAGTATATTTTTCATGTACAGAAAGAGTGGAAATATGAAGGTAGAAATTTTTCCGTAATTTATTAACCAAAAATTGGAATTACAGTGAATATTTACAGTGCAAAAGTAGTATGACCCTATACTCAGTGTATAGAGTCTTAGAATTTTGCTTGTGGAAAAGTATAGTACCTACTCACTTCAGTAGTAAAAAGCCGAAACATATATGATGACATAAAAGTATCCATAGTCCTAGCAAAACCCACACGTTGGAACCATTTTAAAACAAATGGTGTTGTAGAAGCTACTCACAAGCTCCGGAGTACTGAGCCTAAAAATGCATAGTAATGAAAGTTCAAGAACTACCGTCCAAAAGAATACAGGCCGTAAAGAAGGTGCCAATGACTTAAACCCGACCTACAGGGTCCTCCAAGCAACATCGTGGTAACAAGAAGCCAACTTATATAGTCCGTCTACCAAGCTGGAGGTTATGAAAAGCCAAATTGTAGAACATCCTAACTGGGTCGATGAGAATATAGAAGTCGCCCTGAAGCCCCGTCACGGTGTTGATTGTGTTTCGCATCGACAACAGTGCCACGGTGGCGGGAAGTTTTATTATAAGGGCTCTTTGCATTTTGAATGAAGTGGAAGCAACAGCCTGGCGCATGGTGGATGTCCAGGGCCTTAATGGTTGTGCATACATTGGTGCAGAAATGTGATTGTTGGAAATGTTGTAGGAAGTTGTTGCATGCGATGTTGCTGGCAATGTAGAGTGCATCGAGATGACAAAAGGATGGTAAGTTTGCAAGTGCTGTCCAGAGGAGGCAAACGGTTCAAATGTTGTTGTGTTTGGTAGAGCTACTCCAAGCACGCTTTGCACGTTACATTGGTCACCTAGAACTTGCATTTGATCTGTTTGTTGCCCTCTCCGTTGCCCGTATGACTTGCTCACGTTGCGCTTGTACAAGCTGAGTGCTTCTTCGTGCTCTATCTAAGAGTTGTTGTGCTGAAGCTTGCTGGCGGAGAGCTCGAGCTTCTTCTCTTTGAACCCGGGCGGCTTCTTTCTCACGAGCCCTAGTTGCCCTCGACTCTGCGATTTGTGCTGCTCGTGCCTATCGTTGCAGCCTATCCTCTTCCCTTTCCGCAACGCATTGTTTTTGATGCTCCGCCTTCTCTTCACGAAGTTGTCGCTTCTCCTCTGCTGCGCTCCATTTTGCTTCTTGTAAGTTGGTAGCGGCCTGCACATAATCCTCAGATGTCATCATGATGGACCAGCTGAAGTCTATGACTAAATCTCGATGCCTCAAATTCGCTCGCAGCATCAGAGTCGATAGAGTTAGGAAGTGAGTGATCGAATCCATTGATTGCACCTCGTGGTCCAGGCCCCCCATTTCCAGCGGCACTTCTGGATCACTTGGATCCACATCAATGAAAAATGCGCAACTGTGGTCCTATTTTCATGTTCAAAATCTTCGGCAACCTCCTGCGACCCCAAGTACTCCTCTTGGTTCCCATACTCTTCCGATTGGACTGTCTTGTGCTCTTCGATTGAGTCATGACTGGTAAGTCGTTCAACTTCTAGGTCATCGTTGTTAACAATGTATGCGCTCCACAGGTTTATTGTTACGGTTAATTTGCAATTAGAAACATCTCATGATTAGAACATTTGAAACTAGACACAGATGATAGACGATATTAGTGACTAGTCTAGGGAACTTACCTTGTGGTCTGTGGTTGTTGTGCAAGTCGTTCACTAAATTATCGACGCCTCGCTGGAGATCGACTTTAGAGGTTGCAGCTGCCGCGACGTTGCTACACTGGCGAGATGGAGCGACCGTTTCTTCTGTACGCTAGAATGCAGAAGAGGGCTGCAAGTGGCGCTCCACCGCGCCTGGATTCAGTGGAAAAATTCCCGGGGCCCTAAATCTAGATTTTATGTTTTTAATCTGTCAAGACCCTCTTCAAAGCCAGGGACACCCAAGCTTCTAGAGTCTCTTTTGTGGCTGTCTCTCCTAGGTGTCTGCTAGTCCAGTAGTCACAGTACACTCAGAAGTAGTCTTTGAAAGGTTTGAAGGTGCTGCAGTCAAGTGGCTGCAAAGCATGTGACGTATGTGAAGGAAGTGTCAGCAAATCCAAGCTTGCAGCTTTGGCTAGTACAACCACCTCCAATGTGACGTGACTTTTGTGCCCATCTAGAACTAGCAAGTGCCGTCTACTAGGTGAGATTCCTCCACTGCTCTGAATGTTTTTGATGAAGTGGGACATTTTTGTAGAGAACAAATAGGAAGTCATGTGGGCCTTCTCTTGCATCGCCATTGTAGCTCCAGGCTCACACTTCTGAACATAATTTTGTAGGATGCGCTTTCCTCGGAAAATGTAGAACAACAGAATGGCAACACCAGCTGCATTAATGCAGACAAGGACGGACAACCATTCCCTTTTATCTGGAACAACAAAGTGCACGTTTCTTGCACTTTAGCAATGACAAGTCCTCCGCCATTCCTCCCTGCCTAGACCCTCATCTCATCACAATTCTAGATCCTATATGGGGAGTAGCATTGTAATTGGTAAAACAAATCCAAGTTCTGATAGAACGTGTTTGCATGTTCACCATTTAATCCTCGAGCCCGTGTTGCTTCCAATGCCTCTGCTACTCTCAACGTCAGTTCAAGGTGTCTACGACGCCACCATCTCATCCAACCCTTGCCAGGCACTCCATTTCAAAATGGAGTTCAGCGGCCACTAGTGATCTCATACACCTTTAATTTCAACACTGTTGGGCTCAGTCCATATCCCAATTTGCACATAGAAATCAAATATTTCACAAGGAGCTCCTCCTCTGTCAGAATAGACGAGGGCCTACATTTACGAGAAGTACGTACACCATAGCACCACTCTCGTAGAAAAGAATAAAGTACGTGAAATTCCTTCGATATTGCTCGAATTGTTGTCCTGCAATCTACAACGGCCATAGCAGCTTTAAGCTGATTGTTAGTTCACATGTTGGCTTTTCTCCCTGCTCGTTGCCGCACCTGCCTTCAACTTGACTGACTTCCATTGCGGTGGTGATTGTCAGGTGGACGTTGTTGACTGCCGCTGGGGTTGATGTTGTGATGGAAATGGGCTCTGTCATTGGTGGGACGCAACCTTCGAATATGTGCAATGAAGTCCTCCTCTTGTGCACTGGATCTTTGAGACAGCTGAGCATGTCTACCAATGCATGACAATGGGCCGGAGGAGTTTGCCGATGTCCGAATTCCATAAATTGGGGTGTCTTTTCTTTGGTCATGTATTGTCGATGGTGGCGGACTGGAAGTAACGTTCCCAGTTGAACGCGGTGTTGCTGACGTTGAGCAGGCATTCCTGGGTCCAGGTCGTTGGACTGAGCGATGCTGCTGGAGTGCCTCCAACTCAAAGTACTGCGCTTTGTGGTCGGCACTGAAATTGTCCTCGCTTGAGTTGCCTCCATTGTCGTTGGTAGTCGGCACAACATCACTTGTGAGCCGACTGAGTTCCAGGTATTCATGCTCCGTAGTAGTGAATTTGCAGAATGTTGATACCATGTGCGGTCGTGTTGTTGCAGGTTTGTTGCTGCTATGATGGGAGTACTAGTAATTTGAACTTTTGCACAACTAGCACCTCCACCGCAACAGTTTGCAGAATAAGTTCGAGCTCGTGATTAATATAGTTGTCATCCATTCGTACAAGCTAATGTCATGTTCAATGCCCTGAATTATATAGTGTACACTTCATGGATGAGTCATGGCTGTAGCAATCGGGTCTATTGAATCAATCATTGTGCAACCTGGCAATGCACATTGACTGTCATGAAGACATGGAACCTACAAACGCATGTTGATGATAGACCGCATGCTGATCAACCGTTACAGGAGTACTACTTCTGCTTTACGTCTAATGGAATTAATGTTGTCATATGCTCAACATTAAGAAGACCATGCATGCATGCTATATGTTACCAAAATTATGAGTAAGCATCCGAAATGAACTCGTGCACATGTTTTGCACAAACATTAGATTTCTAGATTGCAGGACAACCTACATGCAAGGAAAGAATTGAAGCGATCCACAGCCTTCGAATAGAAAATATAGTACCTTCGAAGCCTTCAAGACGATGCAAAATTGCTATGGGGACTACATATTACTCAATCTAGCAAGAAGAATCAAAGACTTCTTCATGATAGCATGTGTGCATTCAAATAGACAACAAGATGCAGCAAAGAAAATTTACAGTGTATGCTGGACCGAAGCTGCTTGGTATTAACGGTGTCCCACCGTGTTGCCTCTTGAAGCGCACAGTTCTACCTTCACTATATTTATACAGCTTCATCGAGATGTTCTTCGAATTGGCACAGTATTGCAAAATGTTGGCCAGAAAAAATCTCCTAGATACGCAAAGTTGGAAGAAGCTGAGCAGCTTCAACATGCCATTACAACTTCCTAAGCATTCTTCATCACTGATTTGTTCCACTATAGCAAAATTTAAACAAAATTCCCGCACTCTTAGACAACATTACTGCCCCGTAGGCTTGCATTTACTTATTATTTTTGAATCCAACTCTGCAAGTTACTATAACCTTAAGAGGAAGTTCTAGAAAGCCCTCAATTACACCTCCATTTTCTATGACCGCCCATGTGTTGAAATGAACCAACGTCCATCTAAAAAACAGTTTTTGTTGGTTGGTAAACCCCTATACAATTCATTTAATGTAGAGTAACACAGACCGCCAATTGTAATAATACATGCTGCCAACTGTTGTAATATATGTTGCTAATTTCAAAAAATTATAGTCGCCAATCTCACAATTTATAGCCACCAATCTAAGGAATTCAAGCTGCTACTCTCATAAATTATAGCTCCCATTCCCAATAATACATTTTATTATTATCATTACAATTGGCATTCACAAAAGTGTACGCAAATTTCTTTCAGTGGTCCAGCTTCAAACTTAATTGCAACCAAGCTGGACAAAGCTACCTACAATTCAAAACCTCTGTGGCCCAAAATATTGTTGCCCTATCTCTTGGGTATGGGCCCCTAGTTGAATATAGGTGTCTCTACCTTCAGTGGAGTCCCCATTACTTGAAGGTTTGATAGCAACATCAATCAATTCCAACTTGCTTTTGGATTGTTGACTGTTGTTGATCAAAATTCTTCATCATTTGACATCTTCAAGCATTTATTGTTCCAACTGATTAATCACTGTAATGATTTTGAACTTGTTGGTACAAACTTAGAATTGAAATGATTCTAATTGATGCAAACTTAAGGTAAATTCAAGACATAATAAATGGAGAATTTTGTTAAAATGGTGGTACTCCGTGTGTCATTTCTAGATCACCTGGTCTAAACTGTGAAAGTGAAATCTAGGACAAATATAGATTTTAGACCGTGTAGTCTGAACTATGTAAGTGGACATCTAGAATAGATGTAGATTTCAGACATCTATAAATGTTATAAACTTTAGACACCTATGACAATTGTACATTCTAGACCGCACAGTTTGAACTATAAAAAAAACTACCAAAGTAGCAGAATATTGCCATTTTAACAAAATTGCCCATAATATCAAAACTTCACTACAAAATGACCTCAAAACATAACTCAGAGTTTTCAAGCTTCTTGAATGATCAATCAGTGAGTCTTTGGCATCTTCATAATTGATTCCAAATTTCCAATATCAGTGTCGCAAAATCAACTGCAACCAAAGTTTACAACTCAGACTTCAATATTTGATATCACGGTATCAGGCACATTTTTGACCTCTCAGTAGTTGCATAGCAATCTAATTATCACTCAAAAAATGGCAACCTATATTAATGAAAAGAAGAAAGAAGGTGGTTAGGCTTATATACTCTATTTAAATTAATGGCACAGATATTTTGGAGGCATAAAAATTATTTATTGGGATTCTTTTAAGTGATCTTAGAATATTTAGCTCAAGCACATAACAATTAAATAAATTTATCATATTGCTATTATTAGTCGTTTTATGTATCAAATTTGGAATTGAACCAACTATTAAAAACAAATTTGGGTCAAGATTTGAGACATTAGTATTAAAAAAGACATAAAACAAGAATACTTATGAAGAAATTGTGTGAAAGTGTAAATAGAAGAGTTGTAGTATATGAGGTTTGGTATAAGCTTCTTCAAAAATTTGAAGCTAAATGCAATCATGATTCAAAAGTTAATAAACCACAAGGTTTGAACCCTTTAGACTAAATTTTGAACTATTTTTCTAAAGTGCCAAAAAGAATTCATACTAATTTTTAAAATTTAACTTTAAATACCACTGTCAAAGAATATGGATAATTTTGTGGTATTTTAATTTGAAACACCACAAAATTAGGCATGTTGCCTCATTAAAACTTTTTAAAATTTAACAATTATACATTTCAATTATTTCTCAAAATTGAAAAATGTGGTTGATACTTGGGTAAATGGAATTTGAAGATTCATGATTAATACAAAGACATAAGATCTTTGTAATTCTAAATAGCATGTAGGTTGTTGCATAAGCCATTAATAGAAATTGCAATGTTTTTGATACAAATGTCTTTTTAAGATACCACTAATAATTACTTAATTACAAGTTATGCAATCATGCTTTCACTTTCAACGATAATGCCTCTATTTATAAAAGGCCAAGACCCTCACACATTGGATTATATCTAATGATCTCATTCCTGGGCTTGCATCCAAAAATGTTTCAACATATATTGGCCTATATTTTCTTGGTTATACTGCATGCTCTCTCTTATCATTAATAATGAATTAAGTATTTTGGTTTTATCTTTTAGTGATGAAACCACATATTTTCTTTACATCATAAAATTCTAGAGTTTTTCTGGTGAATAATGACTAAAATTGCCCCTAAACTTTTGAAAATAAAAGTAAAAAGAAATTGTATCAAACAATACAAAATAGGCTTCAAAAATCTGAAAATTTCACCACAATGATATATTATAGTAAAAAACATTATAGAGCAAGCAAAATTTCTGTGAAATTTTACAATTAAAAAAAATTGGCCTTACATTCTAAGATCTATTAGAAATTTAGAATATAATATTAAAGAGACCATGGTAATAAGCCCTCAATTCTCATTGCAATCAAATATTCAATTCTAGGAATCAAAAGAGATTTCAAATTGATGTAGAAAGTCATACTTGATAAGGTACTAAAGGACCAAGTTGCGTTTTTTGGCAATGTAGAAATTTGGGGCAAGTACGTGTGACATGAGGTTTCCTTGTTTTTGGCCCAAACTTTAATAAAAGGTGTGGACAAGGATATCTTTCATGTGCACTAAAAATCAAGACATTTGGAAATATGAATCAAAAGTTATGGCCTAATATGTAGTTTGTTTCTCAACTCGGTCAGTCCAAGCAAGATCAAGAAAAAATCACTTTTTTTATAAACAAAAATTTGAAATTGGTTTTCTAGATCTATATATATATATATATATATATAGAAAGCTTTGAATCATTCCATTTTGATCAATGAGTCAAAAGTTATGAGGAGTTTTAGGTTGCGAGTAGTTATGGATTCTCTACTCTAAAATAAACTATGAAGTATTTTATTTTATTCAATTTTCAATATTTTTTGAAAAAAACTAAAATATAGGATGTAGATTGTTTATTACAACATTGCAACCATTGGGATTGTCATTTTTTAATTCCATAACTAAATTCTTAACAATGTTGTATTTTGAATCATTTTATGCTTCTTTGTACTTACTATTTTTTTCCTATATGTTGTACAATTCCAAATTATCTGAAATTTTTCAAGCATGTAGCCAACTTGCATTAGATGATTTTGGGGGGGTCTGGAGGGCCGTTTCGGGCCTGTTCCCGGCACTGTTCACCCGGCAGCAAAAGAACGGCCGCTGTCAGAAAAAGAAAAAGAAAAATTTTAAATCTTAAAATCTTAAAATGGAAAAACAAGATGAACAATTTTTTTTATATTTTATATTTTATTTTTTTGTATGACGTGGCAGTCGCTGTGCCATGTCACGCAGCAGCTGCGGCGCAATTCTAGACAGCTTCAGACTCTGGGAACCTTGGGGAACTCGCAGCCCTCCACAGGGGCTGAAAAACATGTAATGCCTTGGAAAAGGAATACAATAAAGCACCACCATTTTGGACATTTTTTCATACAAATGTGAGCTTCTTAAGTGCAGCTTCCCGATTTTTTGCAGGGCCCAAAAAAGGATATCTGATACTCCAGTCAATAATATCTTGCAATCTATATGGCGGAAATTTCTGAAATTTTTTCCACCACTTCTCAAACTACACTAAAGATGATATTTAGTGTTGAGTGACATTTAGTGTTTTTACCCCCCTACTAGCTACAACACTAAATCTGAACTTGTCCACAATTAGTGTTAGACTTGAATGCGCCGCCTTCTCCTTCCCTGGAATTGCTTGGGTTCTCAACTTCATTGCGTTGCCGCCTTCTTCCCTGGCTTCTTCCCCACGCTTGTCTTCGTTGCGTTTTGCGAAGCTCTCCTGTCTTCAGCGTTTTCTGTGTCCGGAACTGAAGCTTGCACCGGTCCGGTCCCTCCCGGGGCAAGTGTGTTGCCCTTGCTGCTGCGATCTATCGGGCTTTTTTTTGGGGTGGTGGTGGTGGTTTATAGTTCGCCGTTCCCGCCCACCCGACACATTTCAAATTTGCCGCCTCCGCTTGCTGTCCATCCTCGCGTTGGTCCACCGCTCCGTTCACGCATCTGCTCCTCCACAGCTCCGTTTTCAGGTCCTCGCATCTTCTCACCAACAGGTCCATTTCAGGTATTAGCGACACCATTGCAATCGTCTTGTTGTCCTCTACATTATATCAATTTTTTTTTTTTTTTGGTCGACATTTTTTGATTTTTTTCACGTTGTGGCTCAGACTCATGGCGGAAATCCTTCAACGTCTCCAGCAAGTTTCCACCATTGCCACACGAAAGCGGATCATCACATGGATGGTGCAAGACGAATCAGCCCATGGTCTTCCCGGTCTCTACAACCGCACCATCCACGCTTTCCCCGAGCATTTCCGAGGTCAACGAAGCTCCAATTTGATGCGTGCAACGCGTTGGTGGGTACTCCGTGATCGATATTGCAACGAAGGAGAAGAACCCCAAGAGCTTCCACCACTTTCATGCACCCGTAGCCGATCTGGAGGACAAAAACAGCTCCGTACAAAGGCAGCACCCCGTCGTGGTCACAAACGCTCCGAATGGGTACAGTGGCTCTACCCGCTCTTACTTGATGCATTCGAGCATTTCAAAAAAACTGGTGTGAAATTCTCTTCCCGTTTGCTAATTGAGTTAGCAAAAACAATCCTAGTGGACCCTACAGCCTCTTATACAGCCCTATCTAGAGATCCTAAGGACAATGTTTTATTGCTTGAAAAAATGACCCACTGTTGGATCCAGCAATTCATGCATATCCAAAACATTCTCCTCTTATCTCATAGCAGTCGTCTCACTTGCAGTCCTGAAAAAGAACAAGAAATTGAGATGCAAGTTGCATACTATCTAGGAGTCTTAAATCGAGGATTTCAAGACGGCACCTTTGATGAAAATCTAATGGAGAATATAGACAAAACCCATTTTGTTCTAAACATGGACAACGGTAGAACATTAGGCTTCCGTGGTGATACAACAGTCAAATATGCCGAGGTAGTATCGGGTGGAGATTCAATGACAATGGTCATTAGAATCTCAGGGGGGCGTCGATCCATGATCGAAGCTCCTATGTTGATATTTACAAATCCGAACAGCAGTTATCCAATTCGAGGATTGAATGACAACATCCCAGAGGTATGTTATCGTACGGGTCCTAAAGGCTGGATGGATCACACTCTATTTTCAGATTATTTTGTAGAACCACAAGCCTTCCAATCTGATGTCCATGGCCGCTCAAAATTTATTTGGGTAGATAATTGTACCGGTCATAACATGACCCCAAGACTTAGCACTATTTTGGAAGCCAAAAATGCCATCTTGAAATACTTGCCACCTTGTTCGACCCACCTTTGCCAACCAGCTGACACGTTCATTATTTCTAAGGTGAAAGATGCATGGACCAAAAGATGGGAGGCAAAGAAAACAGACTTAATAGCATCGAATGCTTGGCAGAATACACCTCGAGCGGATGGTGGCTGGTCAAGGAAACTCTCAAATCCAGGTAAGAGGTTTTTCTTACAGTTAGTTGCTGATTCTGTTGAAGATGTCAACCGGGAACTTGATTGTGACAATATCAGCTATGCTAGAAAAGCCATGATCAGATCTGGTATGTCTTTAGCTTTAGATGGCAGTTGGAGTGTGGAGCAACTTTTCCCACATTTGCAGGAGATAGTAGGAAAGTATGGGCAGATTTTCTAGGGCAACATGTGCCTCCGAGAATCTGAAATTTGTACTTCCATGATTTTCAGAAATTACAATGTACATTCCATCTTCTTTACGTTATAAACCACTCTTTCATAGATAATGCTTGTTGTATACTTTTAATTAATCACTTCTAACTTCCTACGCTTTTAATGTCATTGTTTTGCATGTATTTCCTGAATTTTCTAAATTCACAAACACTAAATTCAAACATGTAACTTTCTGGCAAGTCTCTCAAATCACCGTAGTTCACATTTAGTGTTTGCATTGACATTTAATGTTACTTACTTTCATAGGGTAATTGGCTTTTAGTGTATGCCTTCGTATTTAGTGTACAAGACACTAAATATCATCTTTAGTGTAGTTAACTACAAGATCCTTTGGTCAAATGTGTCCAAAAATAGTTTTTTTCAAAGATTTGGTACTTGTACTAGAAATGGCTTTTTTGAGCGTTTTTTTTGTAAAAACATAGTCAAGGAAATTTTGGGGTTAACAAGGTTTGAATTCAAGAAAGATCATTTTCATGGGTGAAATTCAAATCTAGAGCAAGGAACTACAAATACAGAAGTACACAACATTTTTTTTTTTTTTTAATCAAATGGATCAAGCATCTTCTATAGAATAATTACTACTAACTCAATGAGGGAATTTTCCACCATTCATCTACTACAAACTCACACAAAAAATCACAAAAAAAATATTGAATGAAAAATCTCAATTCTTCATTCTTTGATGTTCATTTGAAATCATTCATAAACAACTGCAACCTTAGAGGGTAAAGGTGGAAGATTGTAGCATAATAAAGTTCAACAAGCGTAGACATGCGCATATTTGAGGGATTGCTTACGTTCCCTTCCTCCAACTCACTAAAACCTTATGGGTCTCAAGTATAAACCCCCCCCCGTATTATTGAGTTCTCAAAATGTGGTGAAGTTTTCTTACTTGGCCATATCAACAATTATAAGTCCCCCTAGCTCGATGAAATCCAAATATGCTCACCAAATTGCACTCTCAATGGTTCATCTAGCCCTATGACCAAGTCACACCCTAAATGTTTATAGAAACAAGTTAGTGACATTGAACTATAGTTTCCAAATTTCTCAAGTGGCTAACCCTTGAAGGTTAATGACTATGTTTTATCAAAATTCATTCCAAAACCACTAAATGCCCAATCATATAGTTCCTTATTGTTCATTCTGTTACTCGGTTATATTGGGGAGAAGGGTGTGTGGCAATTTGGCGGCCATTTGCACCAAAGTTATAGGCCGTGCACCACACCCTTAGAACACAAATAGTATTGAAAGGGTAGAAAATCACCACAAAATCTCAAATAGAAAAAAAAATCTTGGATGAAATTGCCAGATTGTGGATGAAAATATGATTATGAAAATTGATGTAAAATGTGTTAATGTGTCATTTCTATCTAATATGTGGATGAATGTTGAAATTTGGAGCACCACTATAACATTTAATATTCCCACTTTGTCACTTCATAAAAAATAAAAATAAAAGGCTTGCTTGGATTCAAGCACTTTGAACTAAGAAGGGTATAACTTATTCTCCCATGCATGAATTGGAATAAAAATTACATCCCCCAATGCTAAAACAATCACCTTAAAGAAATTTGAAATAATAGTGTAAAATTTGAAATCATAGGAACATGCCCCAAATCCTTAAAATCCCATCAGTTGAGGATTTTGAACCTGTAGGGTGAACTCGCATGGGAGCATTTCAATTTGAGTTGAAGAAGGGCATCTTTGACCACCTTTGTGAAATGAAATCAGATGGAAATTCGTGGAGGGGGGGTAACTCAACTCGCAAGACCCTCTGTATCTACGAACCAGCCATCAGATCTTCGTCAGACTTTGGTCGCATTGAGCTATTTTCCACAAAATCTATGCTTTTGCACCGTAATCTACGTGCAGCACTGCTGCCATGCACATGAAGCCGGGGTGGACTGCATCGTGGGACGATGCCGAGTGTGCAGCATGCTGTGACTTCAAATCTATGAATGGTGTGACTTCAAATCTATGAATGGTGTGACTTCAAAACTATGAATGGTGTGACTTCAAATCTATGAATGATGTGACTTCAAATCTATGAATGCTGTGACTTCAAATCTATGAATGATGTGACTTCAAATCTATGAATGCTGCGACAAATCAACGTCTGGATGTGATTGAATAGAACTGCTTCTTATACATGTACGCTTCTAGAACTCAATCTACGTTGTCCAATGCTGCGGCCGATTGCTACTGAATCATCGCTCAGTCCCTTCAAATGTATAATTTGTATGTCGAATCATGATCGAATTACCTTGTTTCTTAGGAAGTCTACGCTTTTGTAACTCAATCTACACCTTTACTATCGAGCAATTCCAACTTACACCTGGATCGTTTATTGTTGTTGATCAAAATTCTTGATCATTTAACTTGCTCAAGAGTTTCTGGATTGATTGTTCCAACTGATTAGTTGCTGTAATGATTTTGAACTTGTTGTTGAATTGCAGGCATGAACTCAGAGTTGAAATTATTCAAATCGATGCAAAGGTGAATTCTAGACATAGTAACTCAGAGTTTTCAAGCTTCTTGGATGATCAGTCAGTGAGCGAGTCTTTGCGAGCTTCATAACCAAATGAGCATTTCAATATCAATGACGCAAAATCAACTGAGAATTCAAACGGACTCAAGTCAGAATGATAATAGACCTGTCAATTGAGGTCTAATAACTGAATAGTAAAGCATGGACCGTGCCTCGAATTATGGTTGATTTTGCAGAAGACTGATTTTCATGATCGAAAAACTTCCGGAAGCTGTGTGCTTGGAATTGTCATTAGCTTAGAAAATGACTACAGCAAAGTTTACAACTCAGACTTCAATATTTGATATCACGGTATCAGGCACATTTTTGAAACCAATAAAGACAATGTAAAAACCAACATTGTATTCAAGGAAGATCCAACACAGAATAACTATGCTATACAAGAGAACTGAAATAGTGACAAATCTCAAGAAAATAGCTATTTCGAGAATTTACTCTGGAAAAAATAGAGAAACAGTTAGAAATTAGAAACTAAATTGGACCCACTAGTGCAAAAGGGTGGTTGAAATGACATGTTGAAATGACATTTTTTGAAAAATGTTATTTCAACCATGTTTTGGAGAAATGTCATTTCAACCACCCCTATTGAAATGACATTTTCGACATTTTGGTAGGTTTTAGAAGAATAATTGATCCGATTATGTTTGTTTCAATTAAGAATGAAGTTAATGTCATCTCAACCAACAAATTTGGTAGATTTTAGAAGAAAACATTAGTCCATAACGATTGCCATAGGGAAGACAAGTAGTAGAAATAAATAATATAGGAGTAGGAAAATTGCCTAAGTTATAAATTTCTTCTTCAAAACAATGAGTGTGAAGGAATTTACATATGTACAAAATACATAGATTTTTAAGTAAGGAAATCTACATTTCTTGAAGATTCCAAAAACAATATATCAATGTTTTGAAGATTTAGAAAGTAAAATCTACATTTTATTGAAGATTTTGAAAAGTAGAATCTACATCCATGAAGATTTTGAAAAGTAGAATCTACATCCATGAAGATTTTGAAAACTAAAATCTACATTTTTGGAGAATTTGAAAAAAAAAAATCTACATTTTTTTGAAGATTTGAAAAGTAATATCTACATAATAGTAAGATATCAAAAAATTAAATCTACATTATAGATAGATTTTAAAATCTAAAACCTCTTTTTCAACATGATTTCAAAGAACTAAAATGTACACCGTAAGTATGTTGAAATGACATATTAGAAATGTCATTTAAACCTCCATGTTTAAATGACATTTATAATGACATTCAAATGTCATTTCAACCCCCTCCAAGGGTGGTTGAAATGACATCCGAATGTCATTTCAAATGTCATTTCAACCACCCTTTTGCACTAGTGAGCTGGAGTCCCTTTTGTAAATCCTATGCACAAATGTGTAAGCAAAAGCGAGAAAGTAACAGAATTCAAGCTATCTTCCCAATTCAAAATTTTCTTTCTCTTTCAAGGCGTCTAACCATTGCCCTATAGTGCAAGGCTCAATGGCTTTACAAAGAGTTGCTCGTGCTAATTGCTTCCGCTATACTTTTCCTAAGAAACAGAGAGTTTCAATGCAATTAATACTAGCGAACCGAAATAAAACTATTAAACGCTCACTCAGTGTCCCAAGCTGCATCATCAACCCAACGTTCTCAAATCTCCATAAGCAACCGCTAAAAATAATGCGTGAACTCTCTTAAGAAGTGAGTTCACATAGCTCAAACATGGCTCTCTTGATTGTATGCCCTCCGCTTGTCCCTCACACCCTACTGAACAATCTGCGATTGTGTTTGGTAAAAAACTCAAGGTTGGGCCCTAGATTACTTGGAGCCACCTCTACTAACGCAATGTCAAAATGATGAACCTCCACTTGGATAACACTCAAATCCTCCTGTAGATAGATCATTCCATCATCAGTAAACTTACGGGTCACAAAATATTCTGGGTCACAAATCTAGCTTCTTCTTGATTGCTAAACCCATGGCTACTTTCAAGTCTACTCGCATCCATCTTGCTCACCTGAACTGATCTTTCTCTTGAAATGGAGAAGCTCCAGCACCAGTCCTAGGCTTTCACTTACTTGAACTTGTGGGAGTTTTGAACACTAGGCTCGGCGGGGCAGTGGCGTAGATGGCAATATTGAATTCTCCAGCGGAGGGCACCATTCGAGAGTCAATTGAGAGCTCTCACTAATTTCTGCTCTAAGTCTTGGAATGCTTGTGTCACCTTTGATTACACTCTGTCTTACTAATAAAGGATTCAAGAGGATGGAAGATCCTTAACGAGGATTGCCTAAGCTTGTTGCCAGATGCTTCGAGAGCCGAACTCCAGATCGTACCAACTGCAATACAAACATTCTTATTAACATATACACACACCAGAGATCTGATACCGTCACGAAAACCGTTAGGGCCATGATCCCGTCTCCTATACTTACCCTTGTCACCTACAATGACTCATCTATTCATACACTTGGTTTAACTTATAAGCACATGGAGTGTGCATGACTTGACTAAATGTATATGGCCATTGATGCTTCAATGGAAGTAGGTTTATCCACTGTCATTAATAGTGCTCAACAACATTCCAACTGAATTTTTAAAGAAATTCACACACAGAGATAAAGTTCGATCACAAGAGAGATTGGTTCTTGTACCCAGATTAATCTCTCCACATCTCTATAGTGATCTCCCAATGAAAGCACATGACTTCAATAGGGCCGGCCATATTCACTAAGTTAGGGTCTTCAGTGGTCATGGAGGTTAGTCAAAACTTAAACTTAAATAGACTAGGATATTGCCAAAATGAATGAGGTCGAGAATTAGCACCTTGCGAGAAGGCCACACTTCTGCAATTGCAAAAACACCACCCTAGCAATTGAGCCTCAACGCGCTTGGCACCTCCACGTTGAAATAAGAACTGCTAACGTTTGTTAAAGAGGTGAGAATGCTGGAGTTTGGATCAAAGGAGCCATTGGACTCCGACTCTCGCAGGGATACCTGACGTCCATTCCACACAAACAGTAGGTAATCGGACACAATCACTTGTAAAACCTCCTAGTCAATGACAAAGAAAGCGAGGAATCCACCAAGAACTTGCGGCAACAATGACTTACGACGACTAGGCTTCCGGTAGTGATTCGTGCCGACACCATTGCCTCCTCCGACATCCACAATTGGGTAGAATAGCTGCTCTCAAGGTCGGGTGCTGCTACAGTGCAAACCTGCGACTGTAGCATCTCTCCGACCATGATTTCCTTGACGTCCTTCATCGCTGGGAACTATGGTGGAACACCAAGCGCTCTTGAGATGTTTCAGTTTTTCTGCAGTGCTAGTGTCAACATAAGGTAAACCAGCCTATGACAGGCAGATTGCCTGGTTTGCCTTGTTGACATATTTGAAATTTTGAAATTTTTTTTTCATATAAAGGCAAACATGAAAAATTGGTAGAACAATTGAAATTTTATTTTTTTGACAAAGTATGAATTTGTTACAGATTTTTGAAGTGAATTGGCCAGATGGCTCAAAACAGTCTGTAGACTATCCCACAACCATCAAAAACTATACCCATGGTGGTCATCAAACCACCCAATGCAGTTACAATATTTCCTAACATAGTTGAAATATTTTCTAACATGGACATGACATAAAGGAATAAAAAAAGTTAGTTCATGTAATGAATTACAGTAGAAAGGGACGAGTTCCTAAAACAGTCTCTAACATCTCCATCACCATCATACAAAACATTGATTTCAGCCATCAACCTACCTAATAAAGTTTTGCTTACATTAATTGGAAAAAACCTGGCACAGATTGATGGAAAACTGTAATGGGTCATCTTATAGATGTCTGTATTAGGCACTTGGCCTGTCATAGGCTGGTTTACCTTAGAGCATTGGAGAAGAGCAGCAGGAATGGTCTTTCAGGAAGTGACGCTAGAGCGAATTGGAGACAATAGAGAATAAGTGAACCCTCAAGCAATGGCGCGCATTGACAATAGGTGATTTCGAACCTCGAGTACCATTTGCTGAGCTGAATAAGATTCTACATTGGGAGCAATTGACCTTCCTCTCTCCTCTGTCTTAACCCCTAAACCCTAACCTTGAGGCTCTGAAGAGCCTAAATACCAGAGAAAATTCGTATCACAAAATAGTCCGGCTTCATTTCTCTGTAGGCAAATACCTTACTCCACCCTGTTAATCTACACAAAAACAAAACACAGGAGGATCCTCAATCCTGCCGTCTTTGTTCCTACTCCACTCGAGATTCCGAAAGCACAAAATTCCTCTTGAGCTCGCTACTCGGAAACAAGCAACAGCCGCATACAATTCTGTGCGCATCAACAAATCACGAGAACCTTTTTGGAAGAGGAAATGTAAACATCCTCAAATATATACAGAAGAAATTGAAAACCACGACATTGCAGTCTCCGCCAAGCCGAATCATTTGATATTGGGTATACCAAAGAACAATCTAGGTGCATTCGAAATGAATCAGGGTATTATTATATACACTAAATTCACAAGGTTGGCCACAAAGATGCAAGGTCAGTAGTTAACCAAGAGATTGTGGTGGCTCAAATTTGTTCAATTCCTTGACTGGCGATGCATTTGCTTTAAAAGGAATCCATAAAATGTGGTACCACAATCTCTACTTAGCTGTGGTGCTGCTGTCTGAGCTTGGACTTGTTGTGCAAGGAGCATCACCACCAAATTTCATATGCAGAAATTCTCACGTCGTTTCCCTCTCGCGCTTAAACCCTAAACCCCCGCGCTCGCTCTGGAGCCCCTGTAACCGTGAAGCTCTGCTCCTTAACCCTGAAATAACGGGCCTATGACCACTTTTTCAAACTTTGATGTTCATGTCTTTGAATGCTCTCTTTTTCAACTTATATATGCTTGAATTTTTATATCTTTTCAGATATCTAATTACATATCTTCTATAAGTCATCAAAATTTCAATTTGAAATTACTGAAAAAAATTTGAATAAAAAATACAAAAAATTTATATCAAATACAAATTATGCTAAAAAATAATTTAAATTATGCACAAGTGTATATTTTAGTTTAGAACAAAGAGGTGTACAGATATTTCTAAAATCATAAAACTAGCATTCCGTGGTACTAGGCCTAAAGTTTGAATTGCAATCAAATATTTCAATTTTAGAAATTTTTCAAATTTTCAACTTGGAGTAGAAACTAGACTTGATATGATTCATTTCATTAAATGGTATTAAACTCAAAAAATATAAATTACTTGGCTAAAACTTAGACGAAGTGGAAGGATGTAGAAGGGCCTAAAATCTACTACAAGTTGACCATGGATCAAGCATCTTCTTCAATAGAAAAATCAACTATAATGCTATATGTGAATATCCAATATCATCTACTGCACAAGACTTCAATGAATTATTTTTCCAAGAATTGGATGAAAATATATATTTTTCATCCCATAAATATCAGTCCATCTGTCATCCATTTTTCTTTTCTATGGGTATTCCATAAGTCATTCATCAACCATTTTTAGGCCTATCCATTCAATACTTGAAGGACTTGGCCCCTTCACATAAATAGGTGCATTTTTAGTGTTTACATTTTTTTTAAAGTCATTCATAGTCATTTTTTGTCCATTGTAGTGTTTTAAGGTTAATCATTTTGGAGGCCTTATACAAATATTACTATTAGAAAAATTGTTGCTTTTGGCATTTTTTTTTTTTAAATTTGATTTTTTTAAATGGTGTTTTTTGACATTATAGTTTTGGAAAAAAAGTGAAAAAAATCTCATTTGTCAAAAAATTCCATATCCAAATAAGGCTATTGAAATATTATATTGTCAAGAAGAGTGTCAAAAAATTCTAGTGCAAAAAATTAAAAGTGTAGAAAAGAATGTGGAAAATTCTATTGCCCAAATGAGTGTTAAAGTGTTGAAAATTTCTAACACAAAAAATAGTGTTGAAAAAATGACAAGTGTCAAAAAAAATATTTTTGTATTGTTTTCAAAATTCATAACTATTTTTAAAAAATAAGAAATGATTTGGATTTAATTTTGGTTTCCTCTTACCTTTAAAGGAAATATTTCCACAAATTATTTTGAGGGATCCAACAACTTTGACAAGAGATGTCAATGTTGAAAAAAATACCTTATAGATACCTACTTCATATAAAATACAAGAATAAATGTAAATTAGAAATGTAGTTAAATGCTATAAATCCCCAATCTTCTATGAGGTAGAAGATTTAAACTTCAAGACTTACAGCAAGAGGGCCAAACAACATGAGCATAGAAATAAGTAACTAAAAAAATATTACAATCTTTATTTGATATTTTTTTCAACACTTTTGTTGATATTCTAATTGATTTTTTTTTTTTAATATTGTTTTCACATTTTTTTGGCACTCTGTCTAATATTCTTCTTGAAACTCCTTTTGACAATTTTTTCAATATTGAAGTGTCAAAATCCAAATTTTTTATAACTTCTGTTTAGACTACAAAGTCAAAATCTTACGAAAAAATTTAAAAAAAGAACAACATTTTAGGATAGTAAGAGGTTTGTTCCTCACCATGTTCATGACTACATTACCATTATATTACTATGCAACATGAACATTTATAATCTCTATCTACAAGGGTTAGTAAGTAGTAGGTTGGAATCTATTATATTAAGGGCATGGTGTTGCAACTTGTTGTCATGGTTTCATTCAATGAATTTGGATGGTCACATATTCATCTTTAGACATTTTTCATCCAATTTTGGAAGCATTTCTAAGTTTTAAAATTTTTATCTAATTTTGGCAAACTAAAAAAAATACTATATTTCTTGTGCAATAGGATGTGTGCAAATGTTGCATTAATTGTAATACTAGTAGTTTGAAAGTTCAAAAGTTATGAAGCCATATGAAATGAGATATTGGTGAAAAGGAATAATGATTCATCATAATCTATCATAAAATAAAATATTTATGTTTAGTAGAATTATAACTATATGGTTATAAGAATAGTGAAATAAAAGCCAAAAAGCTACAATGCCAAATGTAAAGTGAGACATATGTTAAAATTAATAGTACTATATTATAACTCATCATTCCACTAAGAATTTATTTTTTCCATCATTCTCGCATGATCAGTTTCCTAAAATTTCACACCATTGTCCTAAAATTTCCATTTCTACGTATCAAAAAACTCATAAATTTATGATTTTAGATTAATTCTTCCTACTAATAAATTCTAACTCACCATTTCATACAAAATTCTATAATTTTTCAAAGTTTAAATTGTGAGCCATTGTAGTGGTTTACACAGAGATAGTATAATCTAAAAGTTAGTAATTTTTTTTTTGCTTAGCCAATAAGGTAGAAGCACCAAGAGTCAATATTTTCATTGCCTCTACTAATTGTGTAGTCCAAATGATGATTTTTTGGATTAAAATGTTAGTCTACTCTAGTATAAATCAATTCAAGGCGTTTCATAATTTTTTTGATACTTGTACAATATTCTATGAATTCAAAGTTGAAGGCATAGGGCATGAGGGCATCTACATCTACCCCCTAAATTCCCTTTAATTTGAACCTCTTGAAGCACAAACTCCCACTGGTTGCTCTTGAAACCATTTGGTGATTTGGGATGAAGGGGAGTCATTATTCAAGGCCAAAATATAGATGGTACAATTAGAAGGGGTTGGATTTGGAACCTCCTACTTTGGGCATCATTAAAGAATCACTTAAGTATCCCTCCCAATATATTACTATCTTTTGATTGCTGTAAATAGTGAACTGCAAGTCTAGATTAAAAAATTAAAATAAATACACATATGCATATATATTTTTAAATAATATTAAAAATATTATCTTATGTGTCAATAATTGTGCCACGTCAGGTTGCTGAAGTGGCAAGGTTCTCAATCATTTTAACCCCTAAAGGACTATTTGTCCCCTTGAAAGACAATTTGGGTCTAGGTAGGTTCTTGTGACTTCAATTTTTAGTGAAAATTTTAGTGAAAATTTTTGAAATTTTTTGGGGATGTGCGGTTTTGCGAGAGTTTCGTGGATAAATAATTTTTTTAAATTTCAATTGGTGTGCAAGAGAAAAAGTTATAGCACAATAAGCCAAAAATGGAGGTCGACAGGCAACATAAAAAATCACAAAAAATCAAAATAATTTTAAAAATAAATTCTTCTGAAACTATATATATTTCTCTACATTTGAAGCTTTGGTTTTAATTAGGACTAGTGATGAGAAAGTTATAGACAATCTTAGTTTTTCGGTCAATCTAAGCATCTTCTTGAAAAAATAACTTATAAGATTCATTTTCAAATGCAACTTTTACAATTTTCTAAAACAAATTGTTAGACAAGGTTGTGTTTGATTGTTAGAACAACCTCGCTTCTGGAATTATTGTATTTCAATTTCATCTTATAACTCTTAATGATTTAGTTTTTCCTTCAATCTTAAATCTACTTCTACTTAACAATTTTTAATGAGTAAAAATTAAGAGTTTTTTTTCTTGAATTTTTTTTCCTAGATTCTCAACTCAAGTATTCAACATAAAAACTTAGAAAATCAAAATTGATAGTACAAAAAACTTAAGTTAAGAAAATTCAAAGCCAAAAAATCTAGTCAAGCAAGGTGCAAAAAAACTTATTTTCTTCACTTTGGATGCAAATATCTTGCAATCTATGTGATCAAAGTTTTTTAATTTTCTTGCATATATTTTTATACTAGTCTAATATAAGATCCTATAGTTAGATATGCAAAAAACAACAATTTTTAAAGCTTTTTGCTTTTTGCAATAGAAGTGGCGTTTCTAAGTGTGTTTTGATGGAAAAAAAGCCTTGGTCCTTTAGGGGTTAATATAATTTTATTTATTTTTTCATTTTTTCATTTTTTTTCAAAAATGTTTATCATTTTAATACACTGTCCCATGCAATTTAGACCCTATATTTTGTTGATTTAAAAAAAAAAATTCCACTGCTATTTAGAAACAAAGGACCCTTTGTAGGGTTCAGATTTTTTGTAATGTCTTTTAGCTTGCTTCTAATGGGCTTTATTTCAATTGTCCAAAGTCCAAATCTGAATATTCTTGTGTTTACTCTATAAGATTTAAAAATGTGCTTCTAATGAAATATCTTCAAGTTCTAATTTTATACCGAGTATCAATAAAAAGGTAATAATATATTTGGAGGGTCATTTGAAGTGATCCATTGATGATGCCCTTGCACCAGGTGCATTGATGCACCAATTTCTAATCCCCCACTACTCACCTAATAGTGAATTGGGGTTGGCTTAACAATTAACTTAGGTTGTCTTAGCTCGAGAACTTACCTCATCATTCACTACTTGTCCACATGGAAGCACATGTGACTCTAAACTTGGGCCATGAACTAGTGCACCAACCCATGCAACACACATGGCTCCTAATTTACTGCATCCTTCTACAATAAATCTACATGTTTATATAAGGTGTGCCTACCCATAACTGACCAAATAAGCCACTACAGACATGATGTGGAGTACAAGAGGACAAAGACAATATTTTTACAGGTGCAGGCATAGAAATGAGGAAGATTGCCGAAATTTGGTAATTTTATCACTTGAATTGAAATTACTGTGAATTTTGGAAGGACAAAAGTGTGCCAAACCAATAGCCAATGTCTAGACTCTTCTAAAACCGCTCATTTAAGAGACTACTTCTTGTTCACTTTGGCACTCCAAACCAAGCTGATGTGTCATGAAGAGAATGGAGGAATTGATGATTGGAAGTCAAGAACTCATGTTTGAAAATTAATCATAGCCTCTGCTGCATTTCTACCACCATATTGACTGCCAATGGAGTGCTGGTTGGCAATGGGTGGTCACACCTTAGTGTAGACTGTCGAGAAATTAGTGAGGGACAACCTAATTTCACTATTCAGTGTAGGCAAACTTAGCCACGTGGGCTTTGTCACTTGAACTTATCGTCTCCAGTACAGTACAATGCTGTACACCCCGTACCGTACACTGCAGTCCTGCGCATTGCGAGCTCGGTCGTCCTGCGGTCGTCTTTCTTTCTCAGCTTTCGCTCACAAATCGCTTGCTCGCAGATTCCGTCTTCCCCAATTTAATACTCACTTGTGTGCAAACAGCAATTCTTCCCTGCATTTTCCCTTCCACAGATCCCTGAAAACCTAATCACAATTGGGGTGTTTCCACGCCTTAGTAGGAAACGGTCTTGGTGCGTGTCAGTGTTGTATTGCCCGAGAGATGGCCTCGGCTTCCACTCAACAGAAAGGCAAAGCTGAAGCTGAAGCCGAAGCTCCAGATGTTGCAGCAGCTGCTGGAGGCCCGTCTGTTCCGCTACCGTCACGAGGAGCGGCTTCCAAGTATGATTTTGTCAAGGTATGATCTTCGGGTTGAATTAGGGTGGAGAATGGTGTAATCTCTACAGGGTTTTCTTGTTTCTTTGAGTAGCTCTTACAGAGGTTTTGATTTTGGCTATTCTTTTATGAATAGATGTAGTGTTCTTTGCTGACTCTAGTGATATGAGATTTGGCCTTATTTGAATTGTATAATGATCAATTGATCTATTGAATTGGTGGTTTTTGAATTATGAATGCCTTCATATCTTGGGGTTTGTTTGTTTCTTTAGGGTCCAGCGCTGCAAACGATTCAGCCCTGTAGGACCTAGAATTTGAGCAGTTTTTAGTAGGCCATTCTGAGACATTCTTTTGTGCAATTTCGTTGATCTTTTGACTAGCAGACGCAATGTTCTTCGCTTATTCTAGTGATATTGGATATTGGATCTGAATAATATTTTTCACAGTACGATCCATTGAATTGGCCATTTTGAAACCATGAATGCCTCGGTCCTTGAGGGGTTAATAATAGAGCTAACGTCGGGTCATTTTATACTTTCTGATGATCTGGGTGTGGCACGCCAATAAGTCCCAGTCGGAGAGCTTTAGATTTTGCTGGACCTGTGTAGTTTACAGTTATTTCTTGCTCTAGAAAGCGCAAATTTCTAAGCCAACTTTATGGTTTGATGTTGGCATGGCATGCACATAAGATGTTCTAGTTCCAACAGAAGATGTGTTGCGCTGATAGCTAATGCTCGTCTTGTGCGTCGGCTTTCTTTGTGTACAGGTGAAGGTGTGGCTGGGAACCAATGCAGATCACTACTACGTCCTCTCTCGGTTTTTGGTCAGCCGCATGCTACTGGTTACCAAGGTTTGAATGAATCTATTTCTTTGGAGTTTCGGAACTCGAAATTGGTGTGAGAATTGCGTAGCTCACGTGGTACTATTCATCAGTTAGTGCAAGGGGTGTGAAAGCAGAGCCTTTAAGATTGGTATTACAAGATGGTATACAAGTACTCGCTGTTTTCTGAGTGGGTGTGAAAGATTTGTTGTTATATTTGACAATCTGGCCATGTACGTCTAGTTCACCTTGGTATTAAGCAGTCATTGTCGTTAGGTTATCATATTAAGTGCTCGCAACTTCAATCTTTTCTAGCAGACATGTATATTATTCTTGGGCTCGTTCCACTGAGCTTTCCTCTCTCTTGGTCAGATTCCAAACCATGTCGCCATCAAGATCTCTTTGGAACTCAAGAAACTTCTCATTGACAACAGCTTGCTGGACGTGTAAATACTTTTCTCAACATCTATCAGAAGCTTTATTATTGGGAATTTTAGATTAGGAGTGTCAAGCTGTAATCTGCTGCAAGTACTTTTGGCTTCTTTGAGTTGTATTCATTAATTCATAGAAAATATAAATTGCTGTATCACCATCTTGATCAGGTTCATGAGCATTATGCAAATCTCATGGTCTTCGCTGGGGAGTGGAATTCAAAAGACGTCTTTGGGATTGTGTACGTTTGGGCTTGAATGTTGTATTTTCTCTACTTTCCAAAATCTGGATCAGTAGAGGAAAGTTTCTTCACTGTGTTTTTGACACAATGACTGTTTCCAGGTCTCAGTCGGACTTAGAGGCTAATTTGTTCAAGGTATGTGCTCGCTTGGCCACAATTATGGCAAACTCCTATCGTACCTGCTTAAACCCTAAATTGATAAAAATGTGCATGATGTTGTAATATTTGAGATTGAGATACTGTTAGTTATTGATGTGGAGGAAAGCCAGAGAGCTGTAGACAGAAATTCTGTAAGTTTTCTTTTCTCATTCTTTCTAAGTAGGCTCTGAACTCATATTTGTGGGAGCAGCTCATGGAGAGACGTGGATATGGTGCTGAATACATTGAGCGCTACAAGATGATGACCAGGTTGGTATAATGCATATAACAATAGCCATTTACTCTTTAGATTGGTATCTATTGTTGGCACATACAGTCGGGCATTAGATTTGAGCCCAATACATCCTAGCCGGGGCCAGAACATCTTGTGAACATCTTTTGTGCTTGCCTGTTAATCCCTAGTTCCCGAGCTAAACACAGGAAGTCCACTTTTGAAAGCTAATAGTCGATTATAGTAACTTTCAAAATATAATTTTGTTGTTCATAAAATTTAGGGTATGATTTCTTCTTTCTATTGATACATTTCGTTAATTTCTTTGAAGCTTCCTAACTGTTAATACTTCATCTCCTATAGATATGGAAGCTGCCAATTGGTTATTTGGGCACTTGGGCGTTTACATCATGTTGTGATATTGGCTATTTATGAAAATGTTCCGATATTTTCTAAGATTTTGAAAGATCTGCCCTGAAAATACAGGTTTCATCATCAGAGGACGCCGCTTGTCATCTTGGTTTGCGGCACTGCATGCGTTGGAAAATCCACTATCGCCACGCAAATCGCTCAGCGCCTCAATATTCCTAATGTTTTGCAGGTGTTTAGAGTTCAATCAATTCATTTTTGAAGTTTTGATTTTCATCATTTACTTGCTTTGAAACCTGTCAGCTTTCCGTCTCATGCTTATTGTTTGTTCTTGTTGTTCGTTGGCAGACTGATATGGTGTACGAACTTCTCCGCACATCTACGGAGTAAATGACGGAACTACCCTGTGTGTGTTCCGGTATTTGCAATATACTTGAATAGTTGTGAAATGCACTTTTTTGTTTTTCCTGTAGAAGTATTGAACCTCTTTGTATGCATCAGGGCTCCTCTTGTCTCAACGCCGGTCTGGGGAAGAGATTTTGCTTCACCTGAAGATCTTGTCACAGAGTTTGGCCGCGAGTGCCGTATTGTGCGCAAAGGTTATACAATGCTTCCAATATTATGTCCACGTTGCTGTTGTTCCGTAGTATTGGTGATATAGACTTTCTTTTCATTGTCCACTTGTGCAGCGCTTGATTGTTCTGTCTCAAATAGATACGGAGAATTTCTTGTAGTCGCAATTGTTGAAACTGCAAGACACAGTTAATAAATTTTGATTGTGTGGTGGAGACCAGGGCTTGATGGTGATCTGAAGAAAGCAATGAAGGATGGTAAACCGGTTATTATTGAGGTATCCATGTTTGGATAGGAATTCAGCTATTATTTATTTGGTGCTGGAAAATTTGCTCATTACTTTCTCAAATGACTGAAGTTATTTTGGTGATAGTATTAATGCATAGTAGTCACTTTTATTGTACGACACACTCCAGGAATGATTTTCTTGCAGCAGTTTTACCATTTCAGGTACCTTAGTTCAGAAGGATGCTTTTCTTTGCATTTCATTGGTTGTTCTTTTGTAAGCAGGGTTTGCACTTGGATCCTTCAATCTACCTCATGAATGAAGAAAGTGGAGGATTTGGAAGCGGTGCAGTACAGATGAAGGCTTTGCCTTTAGCGGCACCTGCTGGTGCGGTGGCTGCACCTATTTCGGAAAAGGATGAGAAAGTGAACCAAAATACTGATTCTGTCAAGGATTCCAACACATCAGCAGCTGGTGAGTTTTGATGGAGGATGTATCATATGGACCTCACATTTTAAAGTGGTGTTTATTGAGAGATCTTAACCAGACTTCACTGTTTGTTGTGCAGGGACTTCGACAGGTGATGAGAAACCTGCAGAACAGAAAGCACCTAAATGCATTGTTGTGCCCATCGTGCTGAAAATGGCACCCGTGGATCATGAGGTAATTCACCTTTTTCAGACTAGGCTCTTTTGTGTGGGTTAGAATCATTATAAAAGACTATCTTCGAGCTTGCAAGAGCACGGACCTAGATTATGTTGATCAGTTTGCTGTTGCTTTACTTTTTCAGAAGTAATGATTACCGAGTGTGATACACTATTCAGAATTTGATCACAAACATGGCTTACACTTGGATAAATCAAACCACTGTTAATCCACTAGTGCATATTGGAAGTGTATCATGTGTCTTTTAACATACTTCAATTGTAGTAATCTTATGACATTTTTGGCTTCAAATGTTCTTAAACCATACGTGCCTCAGCTAAATATAGAAAGCCCACTTTGGAAACTAAATGGTTGATTTATGTAACTTTTTAAACAGATATCTATCATTCAAATGGTGTAGCGATTTCTTCTTTCCATTGGTTCATTTTGTTACCTTCCTCAAAGCTTTCCTCAAATCTGCCTAGATGATTAATTTTTACCTCTTGATATTTAGATGCGGAGGCGTCTACTTTTAGCATTTGGGCGCTTAAGGGCTAATTTTAAGTCTGTGCTTGTGAGGGTTCCGAAAATCCCTCAGAGTAGGCAGGAGTACGGTTCTGAGGGTCATGTAGATACGCAGTTCTTACTCTAAGCTTTGTGTTCATCCATGTTTTGCAGACTCTACTGGAAGAGTGGATTGCATGTCGTGCTTCAGAAATGGGTAGCAGTGCACCTACAAAAGTAAATTCTTCATTTTTCAGTCACCTTACGTGTCTTCTTCTTTTTGCAAGATTTGTGAATGAAAGTTGGCATTGAGTCGTCAGGGCAGTTATCGGTTAGGCTTTAAATTTTAGTAGTCCTCATCTCATGAGACATGCTTAGAATGCCATGTCTTGCAAAAAACTTTGCTCATTAACTTGAAGAGGGTGCAGGAGGAGAAAGAAGCGTTGCTTAGGAAGCTGCAAACTATTGAAGACTACCTCACATCCTTTGAGTCACAGGTACGTGATTGCTGCACCGCTCTTTCTATTTAATGTCAATCCATTATTTAATGTGTCCCAAAGTAGCATGCTCTGTATTAATGAACACTTTTTGTCAAATAGTGAACCTTGGGACCACCATCAAGAATGTTTCGAGTGAATAGTCACTCAATCAACAAGTGACCAACACGAGATCAATAAACGATGTTCATCAATTATTACACTAATCACTAATTAAATTCTATGGAGTAGGACAAGGTATAACAGCTTAAGAGTTTATGGCTACGCACAACTTTACTCACCTATTGAGCAATACTTTGAAAATTCATAACTTTGAAACTTATTCAGACTCGGCCAAAATGATATGTAATTTAATATGTTGGAATCCCCTCAGAAATAGGGACAAGGCGCACTTTTAGAAAGTCCGTCCTAGTAATGAAACCATTAATAACAGCTAGAGGGGTTCCCTTCCTTACTAGCAACGAATTTCTTAGACTTGTCCTCCAACGTGTCTGCGTATCTTGACTAAGAAACTGGTTCTTCGCTATAATCCAGGGCATGACAGTGGTCAATTTATCAGCTACGACTTTTCCTCAGACACTGGATTGGGTGCATAGCTTCCTCCTAGAGGTATTTTGTACTCATCTTGGTGTGCTATGAATGTCATATTCACGTCCAACGATTTCCTTTGCCCGTCAAAAGCGTGCTTCCTTTTTCATCATCTCACTGTTGTATATTCTAGTTATATGAACTGTAATTGACACATTATTTAACATGGTTTCATATTTATTTCTTGACCTTACCATTGAATTCAATTTGCATTGCTACGTGCAGTGTATTGAGCACGGATCCAGCACTTCGCCAAGCCCGGGAGCAGGCTCATGATGACATCAAAGGAAAAGCCTTTGATTTCTTCCTTGTAGAAGCTGGTTTATGATAGAACTCCTTGTCTTGTACAAACATTGTTCCTGAAGAGTCGTATTGATGAAAATATGTGTACAGACTTGTGTACAAGGTAGAAAAGCAGGATGATCAAATTGTCGGTACAGGATTTAGGCCTCATGAAGAAGGCGCTTCCTGTCAACAAGGAGTGTGCGCGTCAAACTATTTGGTGTACCCAGCTCCTAGAATAACCATGACAGAAATAGGCAAGCTACTCTGTCAAGTGAAACACTCTGGTGCTGAAGTTTTTAGAAACTGTTCTCCATTCAATAATTGCAATTGCATCTACAGTAGAAGAAATGCTGAACTTGTGAAATAGTATTTGTGACCTTCTGCCCTTTCATATATTTTCTACAACGTTCAATAATGCTATGAAAAATTGAAACGCCTTGTATTTTGACATTCATTGTCAAATGCGTGCGACAGCCATACTTCACAATAGAAAGATCTTCGCTTTCTGAAGGCAGGGCCACGCAAGGCTGGCATGCTGATTGGCAGGCCACGTCTATATATTGGCTAAGTACAAAGAAAGTCTTAACCTGATCTGAAAATAACTTCAATTCAATTGTGAAAATTATCTCGACCACTATCGAGCTGGTGCTTAGCGCCTCAAACAAGTCATGTCAATCTATTGACATGCCAATCAATCGAACAGGTCCTAACTAGAGAATCATGCCAAAGATAAAGTGGAACATTTGCAATGGAGTTGAAACACTGCTTTTCTCTTTTCGATTGCAAAATCAGATTAGACTTAGACTTCTGGCAGTCTGTCTCCAAACCCGGGCATGAGATTGAACATGCCCACAATAGGTCTTCACTAACGTCACCGAAACGGTAGCTGTATCTAGAATTCAGGAAACGCTTCTTGCATGTGTCCTGATTATTGTCAATTTGCGCTTCTGTATTGATCCTATGCTCCATGGACAGATTATCATACATAAATTTCCTAGAACTCGCTAATGTATTGATATCCTGAAATTTAGCTGCTTCCCTTCCTCGGGGAATTCGTCCAGGGCCCTGACATCCTCGCTAGCACAGGCTTTCGCGAAAACCACTTCACAGTAACGCCTGTAAGTGCTGCCCCAAGCACAAAAGCAATGGCAAGAGGAAACACGCCAAACAACAATTGACTGAAACCTATGGAACCAATACCCGAGCGCCCCGAAGTAGCCACTTGATCACCAAAGCGTCCTGCACCATCAACATTCTGATTCCTCCCAACTGGGGAGGAGAATTCCACCACGTCATGAACTTGCCCATCGTGGTTCCCAACATACTCAACCTTCATCAAGCTCTTGGTTGCATGAAGCCTGATATAACCAAATTCAAAGCTACGAAACAGCGACCAAGTCGGCTGTGGAAAAATGGGAGCCAAGGGCCGCTCTGCCCGGGGCTGATCAATGGGTTGCCAGTCCTGGCCGCCCATGCCTATCACCATGTGCACAGGGTAAACTCCACTCCCCATGCAAGTAAAATTCTGCAATGCGCAGGTGCGCTCGTACTTATGAACATGACCCCAAAGAGCCAAACTCACTTTGTTTTCCACCAACAGGGGCTCCAGATGCTCGATCAGTTTCTTCGTCAGCACAATCCTCATCGCCTTGTTGTCAGTGGAGTACATAGGCCTGTGTCCCTGGAACACAATGAACGGCGTCTTTTCTCTGTCAGTGTTGCTCAAGTCTTGGACAATCCAGTTGTACTGGTCACTACCTGGAAGGAAGTTTGTTTCAGTGGAGATCCATACAAAGTGCACCACACCAAAATCTAAAGAGTAGTAGAGATTCTTAGTTTCCGGGACGTTGTTTCCTGCAGGCAAGGAGGACGTTCCTGGCATTGTAAAACGTAAACTGTAAGGGACTCCACACTCTCCACCGCTGTCTTTCCCATATGGTGACCATTCCGGTCGCCATGGCTGTTCAGGCCAGTCATACTCGTGGTTACCAACGCAAACATGCCAAGGGACGCGAGCTGCAACAGGCTCCACTTGCTGGAAGAAATTGTCCCATAACCAAGCGTAGCCTCGGGCGTAGCTGATGTCACCAATGTGGGAAACCAAGGTTGGTTTGTCTCCGAGCTCGTCAAGATCACGTTGCAGCCATTTAATGGTGTTCACGCTTTCGTATTGCACCCAGTTGAACGTCCTGTAAGGAACATATGTGCCCATGTCACCGAAAAGGAGCGCATCGGTTGACGAGCCGTTGATGTAAGAGGCCACGAAGCTGAATGTCTTGCTCCAACCTGTGCCTGCGCTGCCGACCTGCACAAACACACTATTATTTTTAGACATTGTACAAGAGATTTAAGGTAATGAATACTAAAACCGTTAGGGACCTGATCCAGTCTCCTATTGACCGACCACTCTTACCAATACCTATTCATACACTTGGTTGGGATTCAATTAGCAAGTTTCGAGAAAGCATCACTTGGCTGAATTGGTCGATGGCCACGCATCTTTAAATGGAAAAGGATCCCACTTTAAACGATTGCATTAGAGACTCACACACAGTGATTAATTTGATCTCGTTAAAGTTAACTCTTGTACCCAAAGTGATTCCTGCCCAGCTCTACAATAATCACCTATTGAAAGCACATTCCTACATAAGTAGAAGTGACGCAAATAGTATCCTCTTCCTTATAACCCCTAAGTGCCTCAATGGTCAATAGTGACCACTTTCATGTCTATAGGAATTGAAATAAAATAGTTCAGGAAATTTAAGGAAGGTAGCAAAATATACCACCTAGACGAAACCATGTCCGACATGTTTGAATGGAAAAAACATATTTTGGAAATTACTAAATTGTCTATGAGTTTCCAGAGCGGAGTTTCAATTTTTAGCTCAGGCTCTTAGACATATAACATTTTCACCCATGGAGAATGAAATCCTGTGAAATGATAGAATGACGTGCCTGGTAGAAGTATCGAACTCCAGGTTCAAGTTCAGTCATCTTCGCCAGATGTATGTACCCCGGGTCTCGCCAGCCAAGAGAAGAATTAGCCGGTGCACGGCACATGTGTTTCTGCTCATAAGAGCGTGCAGATGCAGTAGCAGTGTGCCACAAATTGTCGCCCTCTTTGCCATATTTGACATGCGTCTTCACAGGATCCTTGGTCACGTACATGACGGCCATCTCGCTCGGATTCGAGGTGTAAGAGAGACGCACTTGCGTGGGTTCGTTGTAGTTGGAGAACGCAACCACATGACTGACGGCCAGGCGGGTCTTTGTGTTCGGTATTGGCATGGAATCGTCGTCCAGAGCTGTATCTTCCGTGGGAGGGTAACCTCGGAACAGACGAAACTCATACGGAACTCGCATATTTACTGCTCCACCAGAGAAACTAAAATATTAGTCCATTTTAAAAGTGTCCATAAACAAAGCTCAGTGTTGTTTTAGGTAAAAGCAACACTGAAAATTTTCCATTACAGTAGACCAGAGCAATGCCGACCTCCTGCACTAAGGTAGAGGATACTGAAACCCAAAACCATTAGGCACATAATCCCGTCTCCTATTGACTGATCCCTGTTACCAACAGCAACTCATACACTCAATTGGGCATCAATTAGCAATTGGAGTAAGAAAGCACGACTTGGATAAATGTCGATGGCCACTCATCTTTCAATAGAAACCAGGGTCAATAGAGGTCTACAGTAATTGCATGGAGAATAATCCAATACATTGGGTGAGAAAACAATTTGATCTCACGAGAGATTGGCTTATCTTGGAGTGTCCAAAGTGATTCCTGCAGTGAGTGCGATCTCCCCATGAAACTGAACTCCTACGAACTGATTAAAGCTGGACGTAAACAGAATCAACAATCTCAAAGCGAAGAAAAACTTACCTGCAGGAAATTTATAGGAGCCACTGCCGCTTTCCCATCCGCTCACAGAGGACAAAAAGATGTAACCTATATAGTGAGCATCGGGGGACCCCGGTGGCGTGTAGATTCCCATCCAGTCAAGGGCTGTTGGAGATTCAAGCCCATTCCAGGAAATGGTTACGGTATCTCCAGAGACAGCAAGATTACTGGTAGAAAGCTCCAATGTCACGGCGCCTACGAGGATCATCTTGAGAAAGAGCATAAAAATGCCAATGCATAAAATACGAGGAGCCATCTCTGTCCCAGTCCAAACCCAAGCAAATCAAAACCATCAAAACTTGAAGACGGAGTAACTTTTACTTCATTTTGAGCTGATGAAACAATACCCTAATATCTTGTGCAAACCCCAAATCCGTTTTTCCACCGTTGCGTCACCCTAATACCCCATTATCTACTTCTATGCCAATATAGTACCGTTTCTTCTACCTTGTCATGAAATCAACTCTACACAGTCAGAGAAATCGAAACGTATAGTGCGGCCAAAAACGCAAAACAGACATCAAATGAAAGTTGAAACAAAGCTCTACGGCTTCACAAGCCTCAGTGTTCTCCAACATGCAAGGAATTCAAGGCTAATTGAATTGCCTTGAATTCAAAAACACAACCTCAAATTCTCCGCTCTCCACCACTTCAGCTGAGTCGGGTGTGAAGGGTGCGAGACGACTCCTGCTTCCCCAATGGTTTGCAGAGCTAGTTGCAAGTCCTCCTTTCTCTGTTTCTTCGATTCCTTACAAACCCATTCTTTGCAAAATAGGTTGATGAGCTTCACAAGAAGAGCAATCAGTCGTTATTCAAGTTACAAAAATTCCGTCCACTCCAGTGTAACGTGAACATTCTCTGCGGCCGAATCGTGAGCTATGTGTCTGCCACGGTGACTCCGCGTGAAAAGTGGAATGAGGGGTCTGGGAGAGATATCCCAACGTCTGCCATGTGGGACTGCGGTACAGAGTGTGGTCCTCTGGGTATGTTCAAGGCATGTGCACCCATAATCATCACTACCCAAACTATGATACTTTTATTTGGACCATTAACCCATGAACAATGTCGTGGTCGTTTTGTGGCTGATGAATGATAGATTGAGAAATCTTCTCATCCGGAACTAATCCCCCTACTCTCTTACTACTGTTGCAGTACTGTTTCAATGGTTTCACAATCCAATAAGGTAGTATGCTCTTAAAGCGACCATTTAAGGGCTGGTCCGCCTTTTTCATAGGCTTTCGTGGACGAAAATATCTTTAGATCATTTTTCAGAGAAAGAAAAATTGATGTGGAACCTAACACAAGTGGTTTTGCATTTTTCCAAGCATTTTTGAATTACTTATGAATTTTCAAAGATTCAAGGCATAGGCACCTATTTGTAACCATAGGTCTTCCAAAATCTGTCTACTTGCAACTTGTAAAGAGATGTGCGGAAATCAAAGACAATGATTGGCTCTTGCAATAGAAAAATATTTTTTTCTCAATACATTCAATTGCTAAATTGGTCCATTTAAGGATCACCCCATCTCCATTCTCCACCTAAAAATAGGGGCGGTTTGAAGAAGATGGGCGCTTTTAGAGCACACTACCTTATTGAAAGTGTATTACTCAAGTACAAAAGCAGTACTGCAACAATGTAGTTTTAGTAGAAAGAGTGCATTTCCATTGAAAATATATTGTTACACTATATTTTTTGTACAGTAACAATATATTTTTTAATATTGGACTATGAAACCATTGAAACAATATTGTTTCAATGGAGGGAGGTACTTTTCTAATGTTGTGTAGGACAAAAGTACAACTATTCATCATTAGAATTTTGTTATGAAAAGGGGAGGTCTTCTACAATAGTTTAACTTCTAATGATATTTAGAGGGATGATTTCCACAGTCACCAATTCGTCTTTTAAGGATTAAGTGATACTAAGGTATATGTCCTATTTTCAACAATCTTAAGCATTTTAGCATATAACAGACGACCCATTTTCAACCACTTAAGCAATTAGGCATATTTGAAGAATAGGTTTTTTGAGTGTCAAAATTTTCCCATGTACGAAAATAGAGTTTAGAAGGATTGCATATTTTCCCAAATTTTTTTTACACGAAATATATCTACTAGGAATTTCTTAATCGAAGATTTTTTTCAATCTATAATAGTCACAAAGACCTTTTTATATTTGACCGTAGGCTAATTGCAAAATCAACAAAGGGCAGGTTGCAATATTGACAGCTTTGCAACCAATCATAATGTGCCACAACTACTCTTTGAGCTACACCACAACTTCACAAAAATAGACCAATTTACAAGTTGGAAATAAAGTGGTGATTGAAAATGGATCGGCTACCATAATGTCTTATTGAGCAATTGAAAGGGGGTAATTTTTTTCTAGACACGCTAATGTTTGAACCTAGGATTGTGAGCCTACAAGCCTTGAATCTAGATTTAAATAGATACCCTACAACCCTTGAAGGTGCCTATAACATACATACCTGTAATATAGGTACACTATAAAATTGGAAGGTGTCTATAATATAGGTACCTATAGCATAGGCACCTATAATATAGATACTTATACTATAGGTACATTATAACCATGGAAGGTGTCTATAACATAGGTGCCTAGGTTCCTAGGCTTGTAGATTCAAGATCCTAGACTCACATGCTAGCATCTCAGGGAGTTCTCTTAGAGTATCCATTAGAAACCACGTGCGAACAAAACTTTGGAACCCCTATATACTTTTTGAACTTTGAATTTAAAAATAATAATAATAATAATAAATTTAAAACTTATATATATATATATATATATATATATATATATATATA